>CM045990.1:85142666-86638372 GCA_025175895.1 Wurfbainia villosa
ATGATGTTCTTTATCAACAAAGGAATATAAAAGCAATTGTCCAGTTCTAAGACAAGTCCTGCAGGGAGTTTCAACAAATACATTCCGATGGCGAGTGCAGCAACCTTTGCTTCATTCCCAACACGTAAATTTGACTCTCACTTGACGAGTCTTCTTCTATTCCTTAGCCCATGTATGTCATTACATATATGTGAGCCACACCCAATATCCAATACCCAAGTGTCTAAGGAAATAGAATGACAATCAATAAAGAAGATTTCTGAAGAAGATGGGGCATCCGATGCCTTATCCTTCTTCACGGACTCTTGATAAACCTTGCAATTTCTTCGCCAATGACCCTCCTTGCCATAATGATGGCAAATGACCTTTTGAGCTAGTTCTACCTTCTTAGCCTTTCTCTTCTTTCCCTTCTGCTGTTCCTTTGACTTCCTCTTAGAACCTTTCTTCAAGGAATCAACTAATAGCATCGTCCCCTGCTCATGCTTCTCAGAAGACTCCACAGTCTTCAGCATATTGAGCAGTACCACAGATGAACCTTCTAGCATCTCAGAGGTGAAGAGGAGCTTTGAGACTTCGAACCTTTCGAATCTCACTTGCTCATCAACCAACTCACAAAGATGAAGGACTACGATATGAGCATCCATATGCTCATGCTGCTTTCGTAGCTTGGGTTCCATCGCGGCTAGCATGATGCAACTCATTTGTTCAGAATCACTCACATGTTTCTGATAGGCCAACAATTGGTCCAGAGTTGCATCGTCACTAGGACGGGCGGGAAGAGGCGCTTCGAGGACATTTGCAAGCTTTTCAACCTTGAGAACAATTCTCAAGCTTCTAAGCTAGTCCATGAAGTTTGGCCCAGTCAATTTATTTGAATCCAAAATGGAACGCAAATTCAAACACATCATGATCAATATATTAACTTAGAAATACAAAACGAGCATATATGAGAAAGATGATTTTAAAATGCATCAATATACATTTATAAATCCCATTCATTTTTTTTTTCGAATTTCAAAAACCCCAAAATCACTTCGGGAGATCGTAGGTCCATCTCCGAATGGGATGATATCCATCATAGTTATGAACAACCTTGGAGAGAGTCCAACAAGCCATTCATAACTACGACGGTAGGTATCAACTATACCGATTGCATATCACGTATATGCAACTATCACAATGTGCTATCAACTAATTGAATGTTCACACATACATCGGGTTGTTAACACATTAACAAGTATGCATCATATGCATAGCACCCTGTTGGTGCAGGGGCACTAGATAATCGAACCTGTGTTTTGATTATGGCAAAGACACAAAGTTAAGTTTATATTGTTATCTCACGAGCTAAATCAAGTGTGCAGAAAAGTACTAAAGCTGGAGCTGAAGGCTAGCGACACCCGGAGGAAGCCGTGGTGGTCGGGCGACACTTGAGTAAATTCGGAGGGAGCCGAAGGAATCGAGTGGAAGGCCGGAAGCAAGAGCTACTATCGAGGTAAGCTCGTGTGAGTGAGAGATTGTAAGGTCGTGTCCTCTTTACGGGGATGACCGTAGGCGACGATTCGACTAAGACTTCCTGTGGAAGGTCTAGGTCGAGATCGGACGGTTAGAAACCGTCAGATTTATCATTTTCCGAGCTAATCTCTTCTAGGAAGTGGCAGGAAGTGATCAGGACATTAGCGATCGACATTATCGATTGGATCGATGAGATGCATCGCCGATCGTCATCCCGATCGATGAGAGCATCCGATCGATGGCGACGATTCGACTTTGCGCTAGGTCAAAACGGATAACGCTTGACGCGACTACTTCGCGATAAAAATTTGGAAAAATTCATGATCCGTTACAAAGAAATAGGAGACAAATTCAGAGGCTACAGTCTATAAAAGGAGGGGAGGATTCATCTCCAAAAACACATCAATTATTCATCAAGTGCTCCTACAACGCCAACGCTTCAACACCGTCATAACGCCGACGCGACGCCAAGTTTTGATCTTCTTCGCATTCAGCTGATTCAAGTAATATTTTTGATATTATATTCTGTATTTTTATCTTCATAACGAGGTGAGGTAGGCTTGTTGCCTCATCCTCGTATTCGGTTTTGTAATCGTTGTCTCCTACCTCCAACGAGGAGGAGGCGCTTTTAGTGCTTTGCCCTCCGTACGCGGTCTAGGACCGATAGGGCCTTGGAGTAGCAACCGCTGGGTTGTGAACCAAGTAAAATAAACGTGTTCATTTATTTTCCGCTGTGCTTACTTTGCGTATTGAACGAACGAAAAAGAAAAGATTTACGATCGCTATTCACCCCCCCTCTAGCGACGCTTCTCGATCCAACACACCCAACTTCACCTCCCTTTACATCGACCTTGGAGAGAGTCCAACAAGCCGATGCTCCAGGTTAAAGCCAACCCATTAATCAGGACATAGTTTTAATATGGTTAGAGCGCATTCAACCAATTAGCCCAGCTTGGAGAGAGTCCAACAACCAAAGCTAACGATTGACCTCTGACTCTTACCATATTAGTATTAAACTATTCCATGGTTTGAACATATTCAGGTTCGAGCCGGGCTTGGAGAGAGTCCAACAACCCAAACAAGAAACAGAACTCTGGTTCTAACCATATTAATGGAAGGTGTAGGCTTTAATATTGATTAAGGGTTTTTATGTCTCATCCTCTTTGCATGCAAATAACTATTATCTACATGGCATGACATACATCTACATGTCACGACACGCATGGCATAATGTTATGCATCTAATGCAATTACATGGCATACAATTATGTCATGTATATAATTTCCTTATATGTCATAACTATTTATGGAAATAAAATATGTTTAAGATTTGATTCTCCAAATCAAATCATAATTAAATTAGGAAACAAATTTCCAAATCTAATCACATATTTTATTCATGGAATTATTTGATTAAGGAAAATCTATTTAGGAAACCAATTTCCTAAATCTTTAAAACTACTTATGGAAATTAAATATTTTAAGATTTGATTTCCCAAATCAAATCATGATTAAATTAGGAAACAAATTTCTAGAATCTAATCAAATATTTTATTTATGGAAAATATAAATTTCCATAAATACTTCCAACTTTCCAAAAGTGGAAGATTTCCATAAATACTTCTAGACTTTTCCAAAATTGAAAAATTTCCATAAATACTTCTAAATTTCCAAAATTAGAAAATTTCCAGAAATACATTATGACTATCGCAAAACCATTTTTACGATTATGTTGAAACACAACTGGGCTCGATACCATCGGGTTTCCTAAGACCACCTGGCGTGTGTGTTCGATCATGTTTCAGAAACATGAGCACAATGAAGCAATAAAAATAATAAATACTCCTATTTATTACAACACACACAACACACGCATGCTATTACAACAAGTGTAGACATAACCGTAAATTAAAATTTGCAATAAAGGAAATTAAACTACGCTATACCTTCCGATGACGTAGCGGAACGGCATCAACCGAACGATCCTCGTAAGAATCGCCTCTATCCGTATCCACGCCGAGCTCCTCGGGATGACTTCGCTAAGTCACGAGCTTCGTCTTCGTACGGGTTACTAGCCTCGTGTTGAAGACGACGTGATCGAGAGATGATCACGATCCGAATCCAAATTCGGATCCAAAACGAGTTCTCAACACTCGCTTCTCCGGAGAGGTATTCGTCAACCGTTTGACGAATCCTTCGTCCTCCACCTCAGAGGATTACCGGAGATCAAATCCCCGGTAAGTTAGCCGCTGTCGGAGCACTCACCGTCGTCCAAACGACGCTCCGACGAGAGGAGGAGAAGCTGTCCAGAAAACTGGACAGCTTGGTGGAGGAGTAGGCGCCGGCCAACCAAGGAAAGAAAAGCCTCACCTTGATGCCAAACCTATAGGAGATCACCGGAGGGTCGCCGGAGGTTCACCGGCTGAAGCTTGACGCCGCATCTTGACGGCGGCACAAAGCTGGGCGGCGGCATTTAGGGTTGGCGCCATTAACCTTCACCAAGGAGTGGGCGGCAACTCAAGGTTGGGGCTAGGGTTTGGATTAGTTAGGGTTTAACAATCCCTAAGCCCACTTTTATAGAGAACTAATTCTCTTAATGGTTAATGGATCATATCCATAAAGCCCGTTAACCTGCACCATTAAGATAAGTTAAAATAAACCAAACCATGATGGTTTATTTTAAGTTAAAACGAACCAACCAACTTTGGTTCATTCGCTTAAAATAAACCAAACCCTTTGGTTTATTCTCATCCATTGGATTAGAACCAAACCATTTTGGTCCATCCATTATGTCTTCATAAGACACGCCCATCCACGCCCATTGCGCATCAAACAATTTCATGCTCGCTTATGTTTGGTCCAACCAAACATAGTTTCTGGCCCGAGAATCCCATTCTCAAGCTCGCTTTAAATCCTTTGGATTACACTCGCTGCAGCGGTGACCAAATAGGTTCTCGGTTTATGTTGGCCGCCTATAATTAACCATTAATTATAGAACGATCATGAGTGGCACCTAGTAGTACATCATGATCCCCAATTAACCTAAAAGATCAACTTGATCCGTAACTATTTCTCAAACCCTTCAAGAGTCTCGAATGAATCGTGCCCCATTCCCTTCACTCATCTTATACCCACTTGGTTCAGTGACATGGTCTATTGTGTCACCTCACTAGGTCGACTCACGCCACACCTAGCCCAAGTATCATTTCCTCGTCCCACGGATTCTAGTTACTCCACATGTATCAAGAGTACTTTACTCTAAACATGTAATGCTTTGGCCAAAGACTTTAGTAACAATCCGACGAGAGGCCATGGGTATACATCTCCTCGCAAAGGAGTGGTGAATCCTTTATAGGCTATTCAAACACCTTCGATCACTTCGACTTATACCCAATCATCTCGGTCCACATCTCCTTAGAGATGTTTGCTTAAGATGTCAAAGCATAAGTCTCCATGATCAAGATGACTTGAATACCGCAAGTCAAAGGAACATCGCACTTAAGCCACAAGAAGAACTTCATCGACATATCTATATATGCAGAGAACCATATGAAGTCTTACTACTGGTCACTCCAATGAACTAGTTACCATAATCTAGTATCCACGATTAACTCCGACATCACTATGTCTCCGGCCGGTGAGAATCACCGCTTGGATACACCAAGGAGTATACCTCGTGCTAGTCTGTCCAAATCCATCAATTCATCGACTAGGATAATTAGATACATCACAATTACACATGTAGAGATACTCACTAGTTGTGATCCAATCACAAATTCTCTCATGCTGTGAATCGTATCGTGGACATTCAGTAAATGAGTTTAAGATCCAATCAAATACATAAAACATGTACACTCAAATAGTGAATCTTCATTTATCATATAAATGGTTCATACATAAGGCGATTGCCTTAGGACATCTCTCATATATTACTAACAGTGTGGATGAGGCACACTTGTGCTGGGTTTTGGCACGACCATGCTAAGCCCTAGCACGACCATGTTAAGTCATGTAAGCTCCGTTTCACCTCCGAATGAGTAGCATGACCGTGCTAAGTGTAGGGACCAATTTGACGTGCTAGAGGGGGGTGAATAGCAATTTTGATTTCCTGCTTCGATCGTGTTCATCTACAATAGTTGTTAGAACAATGGAATTCAAAATATGAATAACAACAAACACAAGAGAAAACAACACATGTAATACACACGAAATAACGTGGTTCGAAACCCTAGTTCCTACTCCACGACCGAGCTCTAGTGATGCACACCACCACTATGAACTTCTCCTTCTCGAAAATAATTCGGAGGTGGAGAAATCTCTTACAATAATATTACAAGAAGAATACGCAAACCAAATACAAACCAAATGAAAGATTACAAAACAAAATACTTTACAAGTGTGCTTTTGATTGCTTGTTGATCTGGTAGCTTTGGAGTGCCTCGAAAGTTTGGAATCACAGTAACATTTCCCCTTCAAACTCTCAAGAATCGATTCCGAAATGGTCCATCTCAAGCGCCATTTAAAGCATGTTGCTGGCTGATTTCGCGCCTGAAAGTCGACTGCTAAAAGGTACTATTTGACTACTCATCTATCTGTTATCTCACAACGGACTAATCCATGTTGGCATTCTAGCCAATGGATACCCTAGCGATTATTTGCCCTTACCACGGTGATTGGTATGCCTTACCAACGATCATTGCTACTCATGTCCACTTCCACAAGTCAACTTCCCTTCAATGGCAGTCGACTGGTATAACACACCAGTCGATTGCCAAGGCACAACAAGTAGTTGAGCCTCAGTCGACTACTCTGCCAGTCGACTGATCGAGTCAACTAGGTCTCTCGAGTGCTGAACACTCGACCAACCTTAACCATGAGGTTTAACCCAAGTATGATCCCCTCATACTTGATCAACCACCCATAGCCTAGACCTAAGCCTTCTAGCCACCTCGATCAGCATCACACCCTCAGGGTCCATCTAAGTCCTCCACGACTCGTTCACCCTTTGTGCTAGCGTTCGGGTGCTTCCATCGGCTATGTGATGCCTTCGAGTACCCTTAGCCTAAACCTAAGCCTTCTAGCCACCTCCATTAGTCTCACACCCTCAGGGTCCATCTGAGTCCTCCATGACTACTTTACCCTTCGTGTTAGCCTTTAGGTGCTTTTATCAACTATGTCATGCTAACTGAGTCTCTTTTGCTAAGAGGTCGCACCTCCAAGACTTGTCCATTACCAAGCCTCAATGCTTGAACGTTCACTGCCAAGACTACACACTTGGACTTATGTGGCCAAGACTACACCCATGGATTTTTTTTGCCAAATATTAATATTTGGACTTTCACCGCCAAGACTACACACTTGGACTTACGTGGCCAAGACTATACCCTTAGACTTTTCCTTGCCAAGCATTCATACTTAGACTTCTCCTTTGCCAAGAATCCAATCTTGGACTTTCCATTGCCAAGTATCCATACTTGGACTTCTCCCTTGCCAAGAATCCAATCTTGAACTTTCCTTGCCAAGTCTCCAAACTTGGACTTCCACTCGAGTCTCACCCGAGATAGGTCAACATTGACCTGAGGCCAATTGCTCTAACAATCGCCTCCTAACAATCTCCCCATATGACCTTGGATATCCCAAACATCCACTGATCATATGGTCAACATATGGTCAAACCCATATTGTCAAACAATGGTCAAATCCATTATCAACTCATTGTCAAACAATGGTCAAATCCATTTTCAACTCATTGTCAAACAATGGTCAAACCCATTGTCAAACATCAAAACCCTACTCGAGTCTAGTAAATAGTGACCTGAACTAATTGCACTAACAATCTCTCTCTTTTTGATGTTTGACAATACATTTAAGTTAGGTTGTCCCATAAACCCAACTTAACTCTTCTTTTGCCAAAGCATAGTGAAGGTTTACCTAACTTAAACCCTCACTTCTCCCTCTTTGGCATAGAGATCCCTCATTCTCCCCCTTGGTCCAAAATGATCTTGGATGCCTTCACTCTTAGTAATACAATCCTTATCACTAAATGAGAGACAATCCATAATGAAGGTTTACCTAATCCTTACTTCTTCTCCTTTGTAATCAAAATTTATCCATCATACCAAGATGGACGACCTCTTTGCCAAAGAGGGAGATGTGAGGGTTTACTCCTTGACCATTGCACCAACAATGTCATTGGAGAGTTCCTAAGCCTATAGGAAATCTAAACCAATCGAAAATAAGGGTAAAAGTTCAAACTTGAACTTTAATCTCCCTTAAAATTCGATACTCCACCCTAAATAACTCTCATAATCATTTTCAATGATCATTTCACCCTTCCAATGCTTTCCAAAGCATATCCTAGGGTTAGGAGACGTTAGAGTACCTAGGGGTGCTAATAACTAGCTAAATAAACCTTGTCCAGTCAATATTAGACATAATAGTCGATTGAAATAAAAAATCAATTGACTGAACCATGACTAGTCGACTACTCCATGCGGCAGTTGACTAATATCTGCATTTGCAGAAATCAGTGTTCATAATTGAGATTTACAAATTCATAAGTAATTATACATTTTTATAAAAATCTTGAAATTTCATACTTATAACATGTCAAATATTATGGGTGAAAAATAATTAAGTTAAAATACCCATTAAATTCAAAGAATGATACAAAGTTTAAAAGCATTGAAATCTTCAATGTTTTGTCTAACTTTGTATAAATTTTTTCAATGGTGATTGCTATCAAAAGATAGAATTCACTAAGGTTTTTCAAAATCTTAATTTTAATCATGGTCTATGGGCCAGATGTACATGACTTGTACATTAGTTTTCCTCATGATTTTTCATTGTCATTCAATGAATTCTAAGTTCATTTTGATGTACCATTTAAGTACTTTGAACTTAACTCATTATCCTAACATCTCATATGTGTCTAGGGTATATTAATACCCACATAAGTCATCTTTATACTTCTTGTGAGATGTAGGTTTGGTTCTTCCTTAATCTAAGGGTTCATTCATTTTATTTAGACATTCCAATTTGATTCCTTTATCTAGGACATCAAATAATGCCATTGTTTTTAAATTTAATTTTAAAGTATCCTAATATATGAATATGATCATGACATAAATGATTTGCATAATTTAAGCATATTTGCTCATGATTCATGATGTCATGACATAATATAAAATTTACCTAAGTATAAGCATGACATTAAATAACCTTAATCATTATCATGACATTTTAAATAAACATATGAAGTATGATGTCATTGTAGGATCGAATTACTCCGAGAGAGGGGGGTAAATCTCGGAGGTTAAAAATTTTCTTTAGATTTTAAAAACTTATTGTAAAATACGAGTATGTAGAATAAATGAAATAAAGAGACAAGATTTTTTACTTGGTTCACAACCCTAGCCGGGTTGCTACTCTAAGGCCCGTAGCTCTTCCGAGAGCTACCTCGATGGACAATCACTATAATACCCTCTGACTCAAGAACTCTCAACTTTGGAGGGGTTCACTTTTTACAAAAATGAGAGATAGGTAACACTCTACCTTCTCTTTGAAATTAAGTAAATAAAAGAGAAAGTGAATACAAATATTAAGAGCTAAATTATACCTACACTTTTGGAGATTTAGAAGTAGGCAGGAGTGTCGTAAATACGTCTTCGTGAAGGGATGAAGCTCTTGTGGATGAAGACAAATAGTAGTAGCACTTGGATGTAGTAGATTAGTTTTATTCAGAGCTAGTCGTGCATTTCTTTTATAAAGCTTTTCCAGTCGACTGGAATGCCCTCCAGTCGACTCCAAATCATCCCATCGATATGGTACTTCAGGTCTTCCAGTCGACTGAACACTCCCCAGTCGACTCCAGGTCACCCGACTCTGCATCAGGAAGTTTACCTTGCCAATAGACTAAAACTCCCTAGTCGATTGAAAATATTTCCATCTGTGCTGCCAGATCTTTGATCGATCACAGCTAATCCTGCCAACTAGGTATCCAGTTGACTGACTCGTACCCAGTCGACTAGACTTCAGTCGAATGGAATCCATTCAGTCGACTGATCCCTGCAAAACAAGATTAGCACAAGCAAACAATATGAAACATGATAGTAGTAGTAAAATTGCTCGTTATCGACTTCTAAGTCTCACGCAGACTATCTGTCAGATCGACGCCTAGCTTTGTCCCCCTATAGAGGAATCAGCCTCACCTCTCTACTCGAGGCTTACATGTCGGCTGCCCTACCGGACTTACCATTCTTGATATCTGATCTGACCCACCAGGGCTTCCACCAGCTGTCCGGTCTTCCTGACCTAGCTGGACTTTTTGCCGATTGTCTAGTTTCCTAACCCAACCAGTCTTCATGCCAAATGTCCGGTCCACTCGATCCATCTAGACTTCATGCCTGATGTCCGGTCCTCCTGATCTGTCAAGACATCTGCCTAGTGTCCGGTCAACATGACCTACTAGGATTTCCTGTTAAGCATGCATACTTAACAATCATATCAGAACACAAGTAAATCCTAACTTTAACTTTGGTTCATACATCAAAACTAAGGAGTTGTGCTCTCTGCACCAACAATCTCTCTCTTTTTGATGTATGACAACACATCAATTAAAGTTTAGGGAATCAATTTATAATATTCAAATTTAGCATATATCAGGAATGTATTTTGAGCTAAAAATGTATATTCATGAGATGCTCATATGCAAGAAAAGTTTTACTTTAAATTTTTCTAGCTTTAACCCTTTTCTCTCTCTCTCTCTCCCCCTTTGGCATACATCAAAATCATTAGTTAACAAATGCCACAATTTAAAGATGAGGGTTAAAGTTTTTAAAACATAATAACTAAAGATTATAAACTTGCTTGACAAGCTTCACCAAAGATGCCTAAGATTTACGAAATTTTAAAAATAATTTATCAATGCTCCCCCTAAATCATTACAATACAATTTTCTTTTAAAAATGGGATCTCCCCCTTAATCTTTGGGTTTCAAAATTTTCAAAAGTATTTAACCTTTAAATATCTAAAATTTTCAAAATTTGAACAAGTTTATGAAAATATCCAAAAGTCAAAGTTTTCAAAACTCTTAAATTTTCAATTTTCAAAACTCTCCCTTAAAAAATATTTTTGAAATTCTCCAAACTTTTAAAAACTCCACCTTAAAAAATATTTTTGAAATTCTTAAAATTTTCAAAACCTTTGAAACTTCCCCTTAATATTTTTGAAAATTTCCAAATTATCTTTTCGAGTTGACTGGAAATATTCCAATCGATTGGAATCAATTTTTGTTAATTTGATTTAGTTGATTTGTTAATTACGTTTGATTGATTTAATTTATTAAATTAATTAGGATGGTTAAGTTCAATTAGGTTATAACTTAAATTCTATAAATTTGTTAAGTTTAGTTAATTTGAGTAAATTAGTTGAGTAAATTTGTTAAGTTTAGTTAAGTTGAGTAAATTAGTTGAGTTAATTTGTTAAGTTTAGTTAAGTTGAGTAAATTAGTTGAGTTAAGTTTAGTAAATTAGTTAAGTTTAATTGTGGGAAGATTATTTAAACTATTTAAACTTGATTAAGTTCTAATTCATCTCACCCAAGCTAGGTTTTCAATACATGTTAATCCTATGGGTTTTTGTGAGATGAAGATTTCTTTTTATCTTAATTAATTTTAATGAGAAATTTCAAAGTTTTTAAACTTGTGTTAGATTCAAGCTTAGCTTGAGCTAATCAAGTAGGTTTTTTCTAGCATTGACTTCTAGGTCGTGGCGAGGCATACGACCTTCTTAGATATCGGATGGACCACTTTCTAGACAAAGTCAATGAAGGAATCAAGTACATGACTCACTTTAGACTAAGCCTTGGTCTAACTAGTTAAAGACTTAGTGAGTTAGCTTCGGTCAGTTCCACTCGACTTAGTGCACCAGGTCATGTTGAGGCATATGACCTTCTTGGATATCGAATGGACCACTTCCTAGACATGCACTTCGAAGAGCTTCCCTAACTTACTATCAGTTCACTTCGTCATAGTACTAAGTTGCTCAAGTTTAAACTACTTTGTTTCCTATCTAGTCCATTCTAAATTAAGCAAGTAAAGTAAACTAAAGCATGCAAGAGTTTAACTAAACAAGGAAACAAGCAAAGTGTTAGATCCCCCTAAGTGATAAGTAGGTTGAGTTTTGTTCACTAAGTGAACTTGACTCTTGGGAACCCAAAATTGATTTGGTCCAACTTGGTTGACTAAGCTAGACTTAGGAACCCATGCTTGGACTTGATTCTTAGCATTTCGGATAAGTAATGACATGTATGATTTATAGGAGGATTTAACTTTGTATCAGAGTCCGGATTTGTTGTACACGGCTCGTTGAGATCCAAGCATTATGTTGAGATACTTGGAGCCCGAAGTGAACATTTCCAACGATCCAGTTAGATCTTCTACTTGCCTTTTTAGGACCGAGTTCTCTTCCTCAAGCTTCGCAACTTGAGTTGAGTCTCTATCCTTAATTTGGCAAGTCGAAGTCTTCGAGTTGACTTGCTCCTTAAGTACTTGGACTTCTTTAAGAAGCGAGTCGACTCGATTCTCGGATTTAGCTAATTTCCTTCCTAGGCATGCAATTATATTGTAAAGTTTATCTTGTAAAGGAGAAGTTACCTTGTCTAGTCCTTCGGAAACGGATGCGGATCTGTGGCTTCTCTTGGACTCGAACTCGTACTCGGACTTGGAACTTGACTCCGCTCCAGAGCTTGATTCAGGCATGAACACCATGAAACTTCTCTTCTTCTCTTCTGCGTCTGATTCTTCCGAAGACGATTCGTCCCATGTTGCCTTAAGTTCTTTCTTCTTCTTTTCCTTCTTGGGGTTTTCTTCCTTTTTTAGATTCATGCATTCCGACTTGTAGTGTCCTTTTCTATTGCACTCGTAGCAAGTCACTTCTGATTGGGGTCTCAACTTGTTGTCAACGACCTTCCAAGTATCCTTCTTCGTAAACTTCTTTCTCTGGTTGAACATTTTCCGGACCATATTTACGATTTCCTCTTCTCCGTTTAGGTCCGACTCTGACTCATCTTCGGACTCACTTTTCATTTTTCTTTCCTTTTTGGTCGAACCTGCCACTAAAGCAATACCATTCTCGGTTTGACCCAAGTTAGCTTGTTCGTGTAGTTCAAGTTCGCAAAATAATTTGTCTAGTCTAATTGTGGAAAGATCCCTGGAGACTTTATTGACATCGATGATGGATGCCCATAAGGCATTCCTCGGGAATGCCTTAAGTGTATACCTAATTGCGTCCCTATTTTCTATTTGATGTCCGATTAAATGCAATCCATTTAAAATATCTTTTATTCTTGTGTGAAGTTGACTAGCATTTTTATTTTCGTTCATTTTACAATTAAATAGTTTATTAAGTAACATGTCCCGTTTAGCTATTCTAGTGTCATTAGTGCCTTCATGCAATTCAATTAATTTGTCCCATAATTCCTTAGAGTTTTCGAAGTGACTGACTCTATTGAGCTCTTCTTTGGTAAGTCCGCATTGCAAGGTGTTAAGGCCCTTGTAATCGACTTGAACTCGTTTCCAAACATCCGTGACCCATTTCTCCGGTTCTAATAACTCACCGGAGTCATCTACCAGAGAGATGAAACCTTTCCTAATCGAAAACTACACCTCTTGGTCGGTTTTCAGGTAGCACTCCATTCACCTCTTCCAATAGGAAAAGTCCTCTCCATTGAAGAGAGGAGGGCGAATTGTGCTATACCCTTCTAAGTGCGACATTACTAAATAAAATTTTTAAAATTTTATTTTAAATTAATTAAAATTCAGAATTATTCCTAGAGTTATTTAAATTAAATAATATTGTGCAAAAATTAAATTTATACTAAAGCACTATTAAAAATTTATTCTAATGCAAAAGCAAATATTATTCTAAGATAAAAATAAATATTAATCCAAAATTATTCTAAGACAAAAATTAATGAAAAATTATTCTAAGACAAAAATGAATATTAATGCAAAATTATTCTAAGACAAAAATAAATATTAATGAAAAAATTATTCTAACGCAAAAATTAATGAAAAATTATTCTAATGCAAAAATGCAAAAACTAAAGAAAATCCTAAAGCTCTCGATGGTTATTGTACCAAATTCGGAGTGCCCCCGCTCTGATACCAATTATAGGATCGAATTACTCTGAGAGATGGGGGTGAATCTCAGAGGTTACAAATTTTCTTTAGATTTTAAAAACATATTGTAAAATACGAGTGTGTAGCGGAATAAATGAAATAAAGAGACAAGTTTTTTACTTGGTTAGCAACCCTAGCCGGGTTGCTACTCCAAGGCCCATAGCTCTTTCGAGAGCTACCTGATGGGCAATCACTATAATATCCTCTGACTCGAGAACTCTCGACTTCGGAGGGGTTCACTTTTTACAAAAATGAGAGATATGTAACACTCTACCTTCTCTTTGAAATTAAGTACATAAAAGCGAAAATGAATACAGATATTAAGAACTAAATGATACCGACACTTTTGGAGATTTAGAAGTAGGCATGGAGTGTCGGAAGTGAAGGGATGAAGCTCTTGTGGATGAAGACAAATAGTAGAAGTACTTGGACGTAGTAGATTAGATATATTCGGAGCTGGTTGTGCATTTCTTTTATAAAGCTTTTCCAGTCGACTGGATTGCCCTCCAATCGACTCCACATCAGCCTGTCGATATGGTACTTCGGGTCTTCCAGTCGACTCCAAGTCACCCGGCTTCGCATCGGGAAGTTTGCCTCTCTAGTCGACTGAAACTCCCCAGTCGACTGAAAATCTTTCTATCTGTGCTGCAAGATCTTCGATCGATCACAGCTAATACTGCCAACTAGGTATCCAGTCGACTGACTCATACCCAGTCGACTAGAATTCATTCAGTCGACAAATCCCTACAAAACGAGATTAGCACAAGAAAACAATATGAAACATGATAGCAGTAGTAAAACTGCTCGATCTCGACTTCTAAGTCCCAGGTGGACTATCTGTCGGATCGACGCCTAGCTTTGTCCCCCTACAGAGGACTCGACCTCACCTCTCCACTCAAGGCTTACCGACTGACTGCTCTACTGGATTTACCATTCTTGACATCCGATCTGACCCACCAGAGCTTCCACCAGCTGTCCGATCTTCCTGACCCAACTGGACTTTTTACTGATTGTCTGGTCTCCTGACCCAATCGGTCTTCATGCCAAATGTCTGGTCCACTCGACCCATCTATACTTTATGCCTTATGTCCGGTCCTCATGATCTGTCAAGACATCTGCCTAGTATCCGGTCAACACGACCTACTAGGACTTCCTGTTCAGTCTGCATACTTAACACTCATATCAGAACATAAGTAAATCCTAACTTTAACTATGGTTCATACATCAAAACTAAGGAGTGGTGCCCTCTGCGCCAACAATAATGATATATATTATGGCAAATAAAGCATGACAAGTATATAAAATACAAAGGTATAGAATATCTAGTCTTAAACTAAATTGCCATTTTCTAAATTTATACCAATTTTGACATAATGACCAATTTCCCTCAAGTGTGCCAAAATCCAAAATGACACACGTTTGACTCTAATCCTATTTGTGTCAATTCTGATAAAATTTTCAACCTTTATAATTTCTATTGGCACATCCTAAATTCCTTTAGGATTAATTTCTAAAACTCATTTCCAAGATATAACATAACCTTGAAAATATCTTAAAGTGTCAACTTTACCATGATTAGGTTAACTACCCATCCATTTAAGGTTGACACACCTTAAACCCGTCTAGCATGAAGAAATCACGCTCTTAGGAACCCAAAACCTATTTGAGCTCCTTGGGTTTACTAGGTATTCACTAGGGATATCTTCCCTTAGTATCTTCCTAATGACCTTCCTAAGCTTGGAAGCCTTGGTCATATGAGTCTTCTCAAAGTTAACTCTAGGGATTGCCTCGTACCTTGTTTGTGACTTTGCTAGGTTTCTTGGAAACCTTGGCCACTAGACACTTACCATGGTCAACCCTAGAGATGACTTCCCTTGTAACCTTGGTATTCCTAGATCTAGGAGTGGTTCTATAGTTAAATGGAACACTATGATAAGAGGGCATTACCTTCTTGGACTTGAGTTTGTGACCCAAACCTTTCTTATCTATAGGTAGCTCTTGCCTCCTATGACCTAGGTTTTGTCTATTTGACCCATTAAGCATAATTTCCATTCTTTCAAGGGTCTTATACATTTTCTCAAGCTTTGACCTCAAAGCTTGATTTTCTACCTCTAACTTGTCCAATTTTGATTATCCATTATATTTTTGGACATTGTTCTTCTTCCTAGGGATATGCCTACCCTTCTTAGGGTTAATGCATATGTTTTCTACCTTCCTATCCTTAGGTGTGGTAGTCCTAAAGTTTGTAGGAACGTTGATGATGTGCTAGAGGGGGGGGGTGAATAGAGATTTTGCTTCATTTGATGGAATTCGATCATGTTCGTTGTATTGCTTGTATACAATTGTCGTTAGCACAACAGAATACAAATACAAATACAAACAAAGATGATAAAAACAATACAAGCACAACACATATACATGACGATATAACATGGTTCGGAACCTAGGGTTCCTACTCCATGGGTCGAGCTCAAATGAGCTCTAGCGATGCACACCACCACTAATAAACTCCTTCTTGGTGACACATTGGAGGTGGAGAAACCTCGTATAAGTAATTACAACAGTAATAAACATATACAAACAATTACACTAAGCAACTGAATACAAGTAAAGAAACACACGTTATAAATGTGAGCTTTGAATGCTTGAACTTTGGTTGCTTTTGGAATGCCTTGAAGGTATGGAATGCAGCAGCAATTCCCCTTCAAATTACTTAAGAAACCCTGGTCAAAATCCTCCTCTTCATGCTCTTTATAAAGCTGCAACTCGGGCTAATTTTTGCCTAGCAGTCGACTGCCATAAGGTACCAGTCGGTTGCCCCTGTAGCCATTGTCTCACAACAGCTCAATCCACGCTGGAAAAACTCCAACGGATACACTAGCAGTCGACTGCCCTTACCTGCAATCGATTGATGGACTGACAGTCGACTGATCTATTGACTACCAAAGATTTTGTGCTCGTGTGCACTTAAATCAGTCGACTGTCCTTCATGGCAGTCGACTGTTGTGGACCAGTTGACTGCTAAACTCTAGCAGTCGATTTCCAAGGCCACAGAACAACAGTCAAGTATTAGTCGACTCATGATCAGTCGACTGCTCGTAACCTTAGTCGACTGATCCAAGTTGACTAGGCTGCCAAGTATCAAACACTTGGGCTAGTCGACTAATCTATAACCCCAGTCGACTGATAAACCTCAAACATGAGGTTTAACTCAAGTATGATCCCTTCATACTTGATAGACCACTCTTAGCCTAGACCTAAGCCTTCTAGGCACCTCCATCTGCCTCACGCGTATCGGATCCCTCCAAGTCATCCATACGCTAGCCTTCAGGTCCTTCCATCGACTATTGTCATGCTAAACGAGTCTACTTTGCCAAGGTACATTTGGGCTTACGCTGCCAAGATACACACTTGGATTTTACCCCGCCAAACATTGGACTTATGCCGCCAAAACTATAGCTTGGACTTTATGTCGCCAATATCACACTCTTGGACTTCCCTTGCTAACTCCATGTTGGACTTTCCAATTGCCAAGACCCATGCTTGGACTTTCCAATTGTCAAGTACCCATGACTTGGACTTTCCATGCCAAGTACTCATGACTTGGACTTTACCATTGCCAAGACCCATGCTTGGACTTTCCACACCAAGTACTCAAGACTTGGACTTTCCATGACAATCACATTGTTATATGTTTTGTCGAACATCAAAATACTGCTCGAGTCAAACTCGAGTTCGGTCAATCATGACCTGAGTCGATTGTACCAACAATCTCTCCCTTTTTGATGTTTGACAAAACCTTTGAGTTAGGCCACTGATGTGGGTAAATCATGCTATGTTTTCACTACTTTATATATGTGCATTTTATCTCATTTCATATCCTAGGCATGTATTTTATCACGATTCAGTTAAGTTTAGCATATGGAAAAAAAGAGACTGCTTTTGGTGTTTTTGTGTTAACAGGGCGAAGAAGAAGGGCGTATCAAAACAACACAGGCGTGTTGGGAATCGACACGCCTGTGTCATGAGAGCCAGCGGACAACACGCCCGAGTTCAAAGAGCAACACGCCCGTGTCGGTGATTCCAGCAGCCAACACGCCTTAGTGCAGCCGCGACATGCCCCAGTTCAAACCGTAACACGCATACTGGGGAAACGCGGTGCCCTCATGTGGCATGGGCGTGTTGGCACATTTGACCTTCCTTTTCTGCGAGCAATCAGGATCTTCGTCTCAATTAAAAAGGGAATCTATTGCCTTAAATTGAAGAGGAGGCAAGGCTATAAAAGAGAAGATATTCTAACCCTAAAGGGAGGAGGGACGACGGGTGGTCATACAGGACTGACGAGACGGCGAAGGAGTCGACGGCGAGGAACGCAGATGGCGACGATGTTGTAATTTCTTTCTCTAGCAATTCTTGTCGATTATGGAGTAGTGTCCTATAATCTTAGGATGGGGAAGTAGCCCTTTGGCGATTCTGATGATGATATAATCTATACTACTTAAATTATTGTTTGTGTTGATTTGGTTTCGTTGGATTCTTATTGACAAACCCTAAGGAGCTAAGGGAAGTACCTAGCAGTGAACCCAAGTTCCGAAACCCAGACCAACTAGGGATAAACTCTGTCAAGTAGCGGTAGTGTATCTCTGAGGGCTTGTGGGGTCTCGTGGAGTCCCCTTAGTGATTATGGTCCCGTGTGCAAACCTACCGTGAAAAGGAAATTTGACTCTAGAGGAACTCTTATGGACTTAATGGATCTATCAAATCCAGTTTCTACCTAGTAATGAGAGGTAAGAATAGGGAGGTTTGCGGGGTCTCGTGGACAGTCCCCTTAGTGGATTATGATCCCCTATGCTCGAACACCGTAGCGGTAAATTGAGTTTGATAGAATGCAGTTAGCGTAGACCTCGAAAGGGGCCGTTGACCTTAGGATAGGTTCCATCAAAACAAACTCTAATAGGGGTAGGAAAGAATTAAATCACCTTATAAATCATCGACGTGGTGAAACCCATATCCTGAGATTCTCCTCAACTATCGACTTTTAGCTCGTTCTTCTCATTCATTGTTATTGACTGCTCAGTTTCTTTGCTTAAACCATAAATTGATTTACTAGATAACTTGGTATCACGATCATTCGGTAATTGTTCCAATCCCTGTGGGATCGATATTTTTATTACTTGACGACAACCGTGCACTTGCGGAAAATAACACATCAAGTTTTTGGCGCCGTTGCCGGGGATTAGCACTCAATATTGAATTGAGCGTGATTTAGTTAATCTAGATTTCTATTGTGAATTCTTGTTCTGAATATTGATTGTTCCTATTTTTCTTTCGTATCTATTCTAAATTTTTTTTTTGGGAGCCTCTCTTGTTGTTGCATGCACAGACTTAATAAAAATTCGATATTGATCCTGAGATAGAGAGAACTTTCCTTGCTAGAAGACGATTTCAGCAACCTCAGGAAAACAATCTGACCTCTGACATGGCTGACCAGAACGAAAATAAACCTTTAAGGGATTATGCAGCACCTAGTACAAGGGGATTGAGATCGAGTATTAGAAGACCCCCTATTGAAGCAAACAATTTCGAATTAAAACCGGCGCTACTATCTATGGTCCAACAGCATCAATTCGGAGGAGCACCTACTGAAGATCCAAATCTGCACTTGGAAGTATTTTTGGAATTTTGCGAGACTTTAAAACTGAATGGAGCCTCAGCTGATGCTATTAGATTGCGCTTGTTTCCTTTCTCATTGCGGGACAAAGCCAGAGCTTGGCTACACTCTCTTCCAGCAGATTGTATAACTACCTGGGATCAGCTGGAGCAAAGATTTTTAGACAAGTATTTTCCACCCAGCAAAACTGCAAGTCTTCGCCATCAAATCACTAATTTTGCGCAAAAGGATGGAGAAACATTATTTGAAGCTTGGGACAGATTTAAGGGATTACTACACAAGAATGCCCTCATCATGGGTCGAGAAGTGGCTCATTGTTCATACTTTCTACAATGGAATCTCGTATGCTACTAAGGTTTCTCTTGATTCTGCTGCAGGAGGAGCTCTTATGAACAAAACATTGGATGAAGCTTTTGAGATCATCGAGAATGTGGCAATGAATTCTCACCAATGGTCTACAAAACGAGTATATCAAACTAAAATGCCAGGTAAGTTTGAGATAAGTACCATTGATCTACTCAGTGTAAAAGTCGATGCATTAACTCAAAAGCTCGAACATTTTAATGTATCAGCTGTAAACTCATCTAATGTCACTTGCGAGATCTGTGGTGTAACAGGACACGTAGCGATGAACTGTCAAATCCTACACGCACCATCATCGGAAGCTGGGATTGAGCAAGTTGATGCGTTGAATAATTTTAATCAGAAGCCTAATGGTGGCAACCCTTACTCAAACACGTACAATCCCGATTGGAGAAATCATCCCAACTTTTCAGTATAGAGCCCATCAAAATTCTTACGGGAACAACTTTGGAGCACCTTGATTTGGCGGGGACCCAAGTCGAGCTTAGAAAAGATGATGGAAAATTTTATCACGTGTCAGGGGAAGATAAATGATGAATTTCGGCAGCATATTGTAGAATCAAATAGGCAACATCAAAATAATACCGAGGCAATCAAGCAATTGGGAAGCAAGGTTGATAATTTGACTAATCACACAAGAATGCTGGAAAATCAAATTTCCCAAATTGCCACCAGATCAAGGATGCCCGCAGATTTCGAAATTGTATAAACCCATGAGCATTGTAATTCTTTAAGTTTGAGAAGTGGAAGGATTTTAGAAGGAGACAGAGCTAAACAAGCAGCCTCTGACACGAGCGTGTCGGAGTTAGAAGAAGACAAAGAAGACGCTGGGTTGAGCAAAATAAAGGAACCGACACACTCGACCGTATGTTGTTCAACACGCCGGAGGCCCACGAGCGCGTGTCAGCCGACACACCCGTGGGGTCATTCCAATTAACACGCAACACGCCCGTGTGCCAACAACAACAGCGCGCGTGTCGAATAGGGAACCAAGAACATATAAGCCCCTATCCCGTTCCCTCAAAGGCTGATTAAGGAAAAATTGGATGAACAATTTGGTAAGTTCCTTGAGGTAATTAGGAAGTTGTATATCAATATACCTTTTACATAAGCTCTTCAACAAATGCCTACATACTCCAAGTTCTTGAAGGACATCTTAACCAATAAAAGAAAAGTCGAGGAGCATGTAACAGTGGCTCTTACTGAGGAGTGCAGTGCCTTAATTAAGAACATGGTACCTCCCAAGCTAAATGATCCAGGTAGCTTTTCTATACCTTGCGTAATTAATGACTCAAATTTTGATAAGGCTTTTTGCGATTTGGCGCATGTAAAATCGATACCTCTTTCCATATGCAAGAAATTGGATTTGGGAGAAATGAAACTAACTACTATGGCTTTGCATAGCTAGCCGATCGTTCCATTAGATATCCTTTGGGAATCTTAGAAGATGTACCCAGTCGGTGGGAAATTTTATTGTTCAGTGATTTTGTAGTACTAGACATGGATGAAGACCCATGTATCCCACTTATTTTGGGGAGACCTTTCTTGGCTACTCGGAGCAATGATAGATGTCAAAACCACAAACTTTCACTTGCATTTGGAGGCGAAAAATTGAATTTGACCTTTCAAAAGTCATTAAACAACCATCTGTTTTTGATGTTTGTTGTAGGATTGATAGTTTCCAGTCAACAACACTAAAAGGAGCACCAGAACAAACTCATCTTAATAAGCTCGGAGGGGATTTTGAGAATAAAGAACCAGAGATTTCCGATTCCAATCTCCCGCCACAGGTAGAACTTAAGCCTCTTCCATCGACACTCAGGTACGAGTTTCTTGGCGAAAATTCTACTTACCTGTGATCATTAATGCTAATCTGAGTAATGCAGACCTAAAAACTGATTGAGGTATTGAAAATATATAAGAATGTCATTGGATACAAGATTGATGACATTAGAGGAATTAGTCCATCGGTTTGCATGCACAGGATTTTATTAGAAGACAATTTTAAAACCTCTATAGAGCATCAAAGAAGATTGAACCCAGCCATGAAAGAGATAGTCAAGAAAGAGGTTATGAAATTGCTAGATGCAGGAATTATCTATCCAATATCCGATAGCGAATGGGTAAGTCCTGTCCATGTTGTGCCAAAGAAAGGGGGGATAACGGTAATAAGGAATGCTACGAATGAGTTAATCCCCACTAGAGTGTAATGGGATGGAGAATGTGTATTGACTATAGGAAATTAAATAAGGAAACTAGAAAGGACCATTTTCCCATCCCATTTATTGACCAAATGTTAGACCGGTTGGCAAAACACTCGATTGCTACTTAGATGGATACTGTGTTTCTATCAAATCCCTATCTCTCCTAATGACCAAGAGAAAACAACTTTCACCTGCCCCTATGGTACCTTTGCCTTGGAGAATGCCTTTTGGGTTATGCAATGCACCCGCCACTTTTCAGAGGTGTATGACTTCAATTTTTTCACGATATGATCGAGAATATAATGGAAGTATTCATGGATGATTTTTCCAGTATATGGTGCAGATTTTGATATATGTTTATCTAATTTGGTCAAGGTATTGCAGAGATGCGAGGAAATGAATTTAATGCTTAATTGGGAGAAGTGTCACTTCATGGTGCAAGAAGGCATAGTACTTGGACACCTAATTTCACACCGTGGTATCGAGGTGGATATTGCTAAAACTGAAGTGATCAAGAGGTTGCCACCTCCAACTGATGTCAAGGGAGTGCGTAGTTTCTTAGGACATGCGAGGGTTCTACGGTTCATCAAGGACTTCTCAAAAATTTCAAGGCCATTAACTAATTTGCTTGCTAAAGATGTTGTGTTTCACTTTGATAACCCTTGTCTTGATGCATTTTCGTTAAAGGAAGCATTAACAACCGCCTAATAATGCAACCTCAGATTGAGTCTCCCTTTGAAATTATGTGTGATGCAAGTGATTTTCTTTGTAAGGCAGTGTTAGGACAAAGAAAGGATCGCAAGGTGTATGCAATCTACTACGCTAGTAAGACATTGGATGAAGCACAAATGAATTATGCTACCACAGAGAAGGAACTCTTGGCTATAGTATTTACTTTCGACAAGTTCAGATCTTATATCATAGGGACCAAGGTGATAGTTTATACAGATCATGCAGCCATAAGATACTTGCTGAGTAAAAAAGAATCTAAGCCAAGACTTATCCGGTGGATACTTCTCCTACAAGAGTTTGACTTAGAAATTCGAGACAAGCAAGGAACGGAGAACGTAGTTGCAGACCATCTATCGAGGCTTCATCTAGAACCAAATGCGGGAAGAGCCGACGATCTTGCTATAAACGATTTCTTTCCGGATGAGCAGCTACTAGCAGTTCGAACAATCAAGGCTCCGTGGTATGCTGATTTTGCCAACTACCTAGCTTGCGGGATAATACCTTCTAACATGAGTTATCATCAGAGGAAGAAGTTCCTTTCGGATGTAAAGCATTATGTGTGGGACGAACCATTCCTTTTCAAGCAAGGGGCGGATGCTATATATCGAAGATGCGTATCCGAAGAAGAGATTGAGGATATATTGTACCACTGTCATTCTTTTGCATATGGAGGTCATGCGAGCACAGACAAGACTGCTGCAAAGGTTTTGCAAGCGGGATTTTATTGGCCTCACATTTTTAGAGACTCTCGGAATTATGTGACGACTTGTGACCGCTGTCAAAGGACCGGGAACGTATCAAGGAGACATGAGATGCCTCAAAATTCGATATTGGAAGTCGAATTGTTCGACGTATGGGGAATTGACTATATGGGACCCTTCCCTACTTCCTATAAAAACACCTATATACTGGTAGCAGTGGACTATGTGTCTAAATGGGTTGAGGCTCTACCATCCCCCTCTTGTGATGCAAAAACAGTCATTAAGCTCTTTAAGAGTATAATATTTCCAAGATTTGGAATACCGAGAGCAGTAATAAGTGATGGAGGCTCACACTTTATCGAAAGACAATTTGAAAGTCTTCTCAAGAAGTATGGAGTAACCCATAAACTAGCCTCACCATATCATCCACAAACGAGTGGGCAAGTAGAAGTTTCGAATAGGGAGATCAAGACTATCTTGGAAAAAACAGTATCAAGATCAAGGAAGGATTGGTCTTTAAGACTTGATGATGCTCTATGGGCCTATCGAACTGCCTATAAGACACCCATTGGAATGACTCCGTTTCGATTAGTTTATGGAAAACCATGTCATCTTCCAGTTGAAATAGAGCATAGGGCATATTGGGCAATTAAATGGCTTAATTTTGACCTGAAGAAAGCCGGAGAGAAAAGAAAACTGCAGCTAAACGAACTTGAAGAACTACGCCTTGATGCTTATGAACATGCGAGGTCTTATAAGGAGAAAACGAAGAGGTGGCATGACAAGAATATCATGCGCAGAGAATTCCATCAAGGAGACTTGGTATTACTATTCAACTCATTGAAACTCTTTCCCATGAAGTGAAATCCGTATGGTCGGGCCATATCGAATTGAAAAGGTTTATCCTCATGGAGCTATTGATATATCTAGTGAGTCTACGGAATTTTCAAAGTAAATGGTCAAAGACTTAAGAGATACTTGCAAATAATTCATTGGTGATTGGAGATGAGGAGAGCGAGCATACTCAAGCCATATTCCCAAAACTAAGGAGTAACTGAGGGGTCAAGCTAACGACCTTAAACAAGCGCTTCTTGGGAGGCAACCCATGCTATTTTCATTTTTTTTAGTCATTTTATTTTATTTTATTTTATTCTTTATTCTATTTTTATTTTTTTTCAGGTTTTCAGGATACGTGCCACTGCGTGCCAAGTTGACACGACCCGCCTGTGCCGAACGACACAGGCGTGTTGTTGGTACCCGAAGACAACATAGGCAGGGCGTGCTGACTAGCACGCCCGTGTCGCACACTTCTCAACCTAGGCACGCCTGGGCTGGACTGCGACACGCCTGGGGAGCGACGGAGCACGCCCATGTCGCACCTAAACGGGTCGGGTATTTGCGTAAGAGCATGCCCGACACGCCTATGCTGCGGATAGCCCTCTAAAACCAGCCCGAGCACGCCCTAATCTTCCACTCGCGATACAAGGTTGAAGCAGCCGCCGGTCTCCCTCTCAAGCAGGCGAGGAGCAAACCTGCTGTCTCTCCATTCCCAACGCCATGAGCAAGCGAGTGAAGACTAGAGGAGGAGCTTCTTCCTCTGCGGCAAAGGACAAGGGGAAAAGAAAAGCTCAGGATTTGGGTAACGAACCTCCTCCGACCTCTAGCCATCCTTATGGAATTGTTTTTAGGGATGATATTATGAAGACTAAATTCAGTAAGCTTGAAAAAAGGAAGTTAGTATCTACAAGAACTATAGACTTCTACACGTTGACCACCTTAGGGTTAAGAGATGACATAACTTGGTTAACAAATAGGATAGGC
This sequence comes from Wurfbainia villosa, assembly GCA_025175895.1. Lineage (NCBI taxonomy): Eukaryota > Viridiplantae > Streptophyta > Magnoliopsida > Zingiberales > Zingiberaceae > Wurfbainia > Wurfbainia villosa. The sequence goes on from CM045990.1 coordinate 85,167,855, forward strand.
TGGACCGAGTTTATCACACACCATCACCTTACTTACCCTAGCATCACTCTTGAATTCCTTAGCTCCCTGTCATTTGAAATACTGCAAGGAAAGATTGTGAGGAAGGAAAAATAAAATTTAGATTAATGAACCATGAATTTACCCTTTCTCTAAGTGATTTTAATATGATATTTGATTTTCCTAGCGGAGGGGAGAGGCAAATTCATAGACATTTTATTGATCACCAATTTTGGAGATTAATTTCTGATGACCCTCGCCCTTACGATGCATCTAGATCTAAATCATTTAACATCCCTAATCCTACTTTCAGTTATATCCTTAGATTCATGGCTAATACAATCTCGGGGAGATATGATAGTCTTGAGGTGGCTAGCAGAGTGAGTTACAATTTTTATGGGCCATGCTAAATGAAATTAAGATTGATTCGAGCCCATATGGTTAGGCATTTAGTTAAGGTTAGTAATAGCCCATCCGGAGTCATAGTCATTGGGGGTATTATCACTAGGATTGCTGTAGCCTTAGGATGTGATTTGGATGACCTTGAATATTGTCCTGCTAGCCCTAGATTGGATTTGGATGCTTGTATAAATATGAAGATGATTGAGGCATGTGACGAGGGATATCGTTTGGTGTTAAGAAATGGAATTAAAATCCTCTTAGAACCGAGCGGATGATGCCGTAATTCATCCAATTGGCTTTTTAGAGATGTTCAGGAACCCTTTCCTACCCCCACTGCCCATGCTCCATCACCCCCTGCTAGGGAGCCATCTCACATAGCCCCTGAGCCATCACATTCGACTCCTGAACCCCCACGGTTTCCCTCGACAATGTTTCGCAGGTACTCTTCTTTTGATTTTTCAGGATTCCGATCATCATTCGAAGCATTTAGGGTCGAGCATACCTCGCACATTGGTGTGTGGGATCGGTATGCCCAATCTACAGAGGAGCACCATCGCATGGTGACACAACATTTGGATAGGGCAGCTGATTTTTACAGGAGAGCTGATGAGTTTTTCACTGCTGAGTCCGCCCGGAGGGAAGATGATGATAGATTTCGACAAGAGTCCCGGGAGTTTTACCAGGAGCAGCGACGTAGGTGGGCAGAGGAGGATGCTAGTAGCGAAGACGATGACCATTGACCACCTTCAACTATTTTGTGAGTTTTGATGCACATCCTTTACTGCTTATGCCGTTTCTACTTAGATTTTTTTTTTTGGTTATTGCTATTTTATTTGCATCTTTTCATATATCATAACAGTGCATTTTTTATATATCATCCAGCGTAATACAACTGAACATTGGTCGGATCATGAAATTCCTTTTTGCCTATTTGATAAGAACCCTATTTCACTTCGAACACGGTCTATAGGTCTGAGGTATCCAATGAAAAGATTTAAATCCCCCATATCAGACGAGTACTCGATTTTCCATTGGAGACTTACTTGCGCAACTTGGTTACTGGAGAAACACTTTCACTAGAAGTTGAAAAAAAAAAAAAGGGTTATGGGAATTGTTTTCAAGCACCCCTTTGAGACCAAGTAGTTACTGGGGAAACACCTAAAAGGTGCCCCTTTGAGACTAACTAGTTACTGGGGAAATGCTCTCTATAATTCCTTTCCTTCTCTCTTCTTGGAAAGTGCTCCTTTGAGACCTTTTGATGATAGGTAAGAATGATCCATGCATTAAGGCAGGTAAGTGCCTCTATGCCGGAAATAAGAATATTCTACGATAGAAGGGATGTCAAGTCCAGATTGGTGTCCAATGACTTTAGTCCACCATTTCACGACTATATAGGATCTTTCGAACTTGGCAACTAGGAATGGTTTGAAAAGATTAAGATCGATCAGTATCCCCTAGATGATGCCTAGTATTCCCACAAATAAGTTGTCTTTTGAGTTTTCTTTGCTTGAGGACAAGCAAAAGTTTAAGACTAGGGGATTTTGATGTGGGTAAATCATGCTATGTTTTCACTACTTTATATATGTGCATTTTATCTCATTTCATATCCTAGGCATGTATTTTATCACGATTCAGTTAAGTTTAGCATATGGAAAAAAAGAGACTGCTTTTGGTGTTTTTGTGTTATGCAGGCGAAGAAGAAGAAGGCGTATCAAAACAACACGCGTGTTGGGAATCGACACGCTTTGTGTCATGAGAGCCCGGACAACACGAGTTCAAAGAGCAACACGCCCGTGTCGGTGATTCCAGCAGCCAACACGCCCTAGTGCAGCCGCGACACGCCCCAGTTCAAACCGTAACACGCCCTGTGGGAAACCCGCGACACGCCGGTGCCCTCATGTGGCATGGGCGTGTTGGCATTCGACCTTTCCTTTTCTGCGAGCAATCAGGATCTTCGTCTCAATTAAAAAGGGAATCTATTGCCTTAAATTGAAGAGGAGGCAAGGCTATAAAAGAGAAGATATTCTAACCCTAAGGGGGAGGAGGGACGACGGGTGGTCATAAAGGACGACAGAAGACGGCGAAGGAGTCGACGACGGAGGAACGCAGATGGCGACCAGTATCGTAATTTCTTTCTCTAGCAATTCTTGTCAGATTATGGAGTAGTGTCCTATAATCTTAGGATGGGGGAGTAGCCCTTTGACGATTTACGATGATGATATAATCTATACTACTTAAATTATTGTTTGTGTTGATTTGGTTTTCGTTGGATTCTTATTGACAAACCTAAGGAGCTAAGGGGAAGTACCTAACAGTGAACCCAAGTTCCCGAAACCCCGAACCAACTAGGGATAAACTCCTGTCAAGTAGCGGTAGTGTATCTACGAGGGCTTGCGGGGGTCTCGTGACAGGTCCCCTTAGCTGATTATGGTCCCGTGTGCAAACCTACCGTGAAAAAGGAAATTTGACTCTAGAGGAACTCTTATGGACTTAATGGATCTATCAAATCCAGTTTCTACCTAGTAACAGAGGTAAGAATAGGGAGGTTTGCGGGGGTCTCGTGACAGGTCCCCTTAGCTGATTATGATCCCCTATGCTCGAACACCGTGACAGGTAAATTGAGTTTGATAGGTACAGTTAGCGTAGACCTCGAAAGGGGCCGTTGATTTACCTTAGGATAGGTTCCATCAAAACAAACTCTAATAGGGGTAGGAAAGAATTAAATCACCTTATAAATCATCGACGTGGTGAAACCCATATCCTGAGATTCTCCTCAACTATCGACTTTTAGCTCGTTCTTCTCATTCATTGTTATTGACTGCTCAGTTTCTTTGCTTAAACCATAAATTGATTTACTAGATAACTTGGTATCACGATCATTCGGTAATTGTTCCAATCCCTGTGGGATCAATATTTTTATTACTTGACGACAACCGTGCACTTGCGGAAAATAACACATCAGCCACCTAACTCAAGCCATCAATTCTCTCCCCTTTTTGACATTCATCAAAAAGGCTCTCTCCAAGGGTATCAATGTCTCATATCCCAATGAGATCTTACAATCTCCCCCTTGGTCCAAAAACATTTAGGATGCTTTCACTCTTTCTAGTGATAAGTCCCATACCACTAAATGAGAGGCAATCCTTACTTCTCTAAATTTTCAATTTTACCCCTATGAGGAAAGACTCATCCATCATTCCTTGATGGATAATCTTCCCTAAATACTTGCTCCCCCTTGACCATTTACCAACAATGTCCTTGGAGAGTTCCTAAGACAATAGGAAACTTAAACCATCGAAATTGAGGGCAAAGATTCAACATTGAACTTTCACCTCCCTTAAAATTCGATTTTCACCTTAAACACCTCTCCTAATTCATTTCTAATGAATTTTCACCCTTCCAATGCTTTCCAAAGCATATCCTAGGGTTAAGAGGCGTTAGGATACCTAGGGATGGCTGAAAATAGACTAAAAAAATCTTGTTTACCCAAAATCAGCCCAATGATCTTGATCAAGAAGTGGCGATCGTGAGCGATTTGTCGATTGTTGTAAGATTGAGACAGTTGACTACTAGCTGATTTTCAGAATTCAGATTTTCAAAAATGAATTTGGAAAATGAACAAGTAAAAATACATATTTTGAAAAATCTTGAAAATTCATACGTACATTACTTACATGAAATACAATGGGTGAAAAATAGTTTTAAAATAAAATACCCATTAAAACAAGAGATTGATACAAAGTTCAAAGCCATTGAAACTTTCATTGTTTTGACCTACTTTGTATCAACTTCTTCAATGGTGATTGCTATCAAAAGATAGACTTCACCAAGTTTTTCTAAAATGATTTTAAAATATTTTTGAAAACTTATTTTGAACCATGGACTAAGGGCTAGATGTACATGGCTTGTACATTAGCTTTCCTCATGATTCATTATTATCATTTAATGAGTTCTAAGTTCATTATGATGTACTAAATAAGCACATGAACTTAACTCATTTCCTAGCATCTCACATGTGTCTAAGGTGTATGAAAACACACACAAGTCAATTTAATGTTATTGTGAGATGTGGGTTTAGTTCTTAAAGTTTCATGCATTTTTCTAGGCAACTCTATTTGATTTCCTTATACATGGGACTTCAAATCATGCCATTTGCCTTAAATCAATTTGATTAACCAAAAATGCATGAAAGATGATTATGGCATATTAGATAACATAAATAAAATATGTGCCAATAATCATGATGTCATGATGTAAAGATATAACCAAAATACAAGCATGACATTAAAATCAACCCTAAGCATTATTATGACATTTAAAATGATTAAATGAAATATGATGTCATGACATGACATAATAGGAATACATGAATATACACATCAACACATGTAATAAGCATACATCACACAGAATCACAACCAAATAATAGAAGATAAATGACACAATTTTGTAAAATAAAATATTTCATTCATCTTAAAATTATTCCTATAAGTGAAAGACAGATGTCCAGACCCTTAACCTCACTACAAAAATAAAAGAAAAATACATAAGTGTAGTCCTAACTACCATCCACTAGAATCGTCAACCGGAGGTGGTGGAGGAGGTGGAGGCTACTGACTCAGAGTCCAGCTCCGCATCATCTCGTACATCTTGAGCTGACACTGCTTGACTCAGCTGCTGAGCCACTGAGGACACCTGGTAAGCAATGGATGACTACTCTAAGCTGTGCTCCTGTAACCGAGTGTCGACCTTTTCATGAAAGTCCTCGAATCTGGACTCCAATCGTGCAAAGCGCGTCGAGAGACTCTCAGCTGGTGCGTCTGGTAGCACAGGGACATCCTGCTCTACAACTCCCTCTCCATGCTCCTTAGCTGGCTGAAGCGGCTCCGCCAACCAAATCATCTGTCCATAGCCTGTTCGCATCTCAGCTAATGCGAAGTGCCTCAGGGTGATGCGATCGTAGGAGTCAGACAGTGGCCTCAAGTTTCCCCTAGAGATGTTTATGCCTCTAGATTCTAACCATGTAGTGATGATATGGCCAAAAGACATATGAACCTTCCCTTGGATAGGGGACACAAAATGGACGATGCAATGAAAAATATTTAATGCCACATTGACATCTAATAGGTTACGCATCACATACATAAAAAATAAATGAGAAACCATGGCTTGACCCCTAGTCACTATAGGTAAGATGCATGCAACAATGACCTTATAGAGAACATTATCTGGAGCTGATAGGTCATTGATGGAAAATAAGTTTTGACCTAAATGACGGGGACGGTGAAAGAAATGTTGATGCATATGATCAAGAGTAATATGATCAAAAGGTGTAGGGGTATTGGATCTAGGGTAGGATAAAATACAAAAGTGTCATCCAATGGTCGACACTCCAGAAATTCCCATAGGGTCTTCGGAGTAAAGTCCAGATTGTGTTTTGCAATGCAAGTCTGATATGTCGAACCATCCCCGACTTTCCTAAGATTGGAGTAAAACTCCATGAGAAGGTCAATATTAACAGGATACGTGCAAAAAACTAGTTTCACTAATTGATAATGCATTATGATTTGAATGACATCTCCACAATAGGATCGGGAGAATGGCTCATGTAAGTAACGTATAGCCATGGGCTGATATGTTCGGGATGGAGCCTGGGATCCTTCACTAGGCTCTGCCCCACATTTTTGTCTACATGAATGTAATGAATGCAATGAATGAACACAAAAACATGATTAGATCAAGGAATTTCATAAGAAAAATGGTTAGGGTTTAGGGTTAGAGATGTTACTTAGGTTCCATTTGGATTTGAAGGTGTAGGAGTCAGCCGAAATATGCGAATGTTGGAGGAGAATGGCCGAAAATGGTCTCTGGCACCTAGAACCCTAACTTGGGTAGAATAGACAAAAATAGGAAAAGGAAAGAGCCTCTATTAGCCTGATATAAAGAAGGAATAGGGTAACACAAAGTTTGTCTTGAAGATGTAGGGCTTACCAGGGCTAAAGTCGTCGGCGAGTAGTCGGACGGGAAGAAACGAGAGCGTCGGAGGAGAAGAGTGCGCATGAAGAAGCCGAACTGCTAGGGTTCGGGTTTATAAAATCACGGCGATCAGTCGACTACTATGCCAAAGCAATCGACTGCTTGAGGTTCTATGACCGGGTTACAACAGTAGCAGTCGACTGCTAGGGTCCGATAGTCAACTTCTCAACTCTCTGTGCCGTGCTATAGTAACTTCAGTCGACCGCTCAACTTAAGCAGTTGACTGATGTCTAATTATTTGGATGGAATTTATAAGGCTTTGATTTGTTCATCTAATTTTGTTTCATTTGGCATGTTTATTTCATGTGTATCGATTATATCAGTATTACACTTGTATTTGTGTATTTGTTAATGTGTTTTGATATATATATTTTTAACAAGCATTAATATCCAAGGATTTTATTCCTAGCATCTCACCCTTTCTAGATGTTGAAATACACAATCAAGGTGAACTCTATATTCTTGTGTGATGCAATACATCATAAACACACCTTTTATGCAAACATACGATATGACATATGAAGCATGACAAGTTTATGACATACAAAGGTATATAATACCTAAGTGTTAGGTCCAATTTCCATTTTCTAAAATTAAAGTAATTTTTACCTTAAACTCAATTTTCCCAAGTATGCTAAAAATCCAAAATGGAACACCATGAACTCTAAACCTAATTGTGCAAATTTTGACCAATTTTTCATACTTCTCAAATTGACACGTCCTAAATTTTTTGGAATAAGTTTTAATGTCATTTACAAAGTATCACATAGCTTTGAAAATGCCATAAAGTGCCAACTTTACTATGGTTAGGTTAACTACCCATCCATTCAAGTTGACACACCCTAATCCATCTAGCGTGAGGGAATCACACTCCTAGGAACCCAAAAACTATTTGAGCTCTTTGGGTTTACTAGGTACTCACTAGGAATATCCTCCCTTAGTACCTTCCTAATGACCCTCTTAAGCATAGAAGCCTTAGTCATTTGGGTCTTGTCAAGGTTAACCTTAGGGGTAACTCCCCTTGTAACCTTCTTAGTGACATTCCTAGGTTTCTTTGAAACCTTAGTCACTAGACACACATCATGGTCAACTCTAGGGATGACCTCCCTTGTGACCTTGACTTTCCTAGACTTAGACTTGGTTCTATAATCAAATGGAACATTGTGATAGATAGGATTATCTACCTTGGACCTAGGCTTGTGACTCAAGCCTTTCTTGTCCATAGATGAGCCTTGCCTATTAACCCTTAGATTTTGTCCATTAAACCCTAGAATCATATTTTCCATCTACTTAAGGGTCTTTTTCATTTTCTCAAGCTTTGACTTCAAAGCTTGATTTTCTAACTTTAATTTCCCAATTTTTGAATTTTGATTCATTCTTTGGGCATTGTTCTTTTTTTAGGCATATGCCTACCTCTCTTAGGGTTAATGCCTAAATAGTTCTCTACCTTCCTAATAGCTTCCTTAGGTAGAGTAGTCTTAGGGGTAGTGGTTCTAGAACTATCCTTAGTCCTAATTTCATATGATTTAGCCCCTAAGCAATAAGATTTATTTCTAGCATGATTTTCATGATTATGAACAATAACAAGAGTATTAAAATTACTCTCATCATGCTTTTGACTATTAATTGAAGAAGGAGCATACTTAAAAGTTACCTTAGGGTTTGCCTTGGCTCCTCCCTTGCCCTTGGTTTGCTTCCTCTCCCTAGGGCATTGAGTCCTATAGTGCCCCTTTTGATGACATTTGAAGCATACTATATGCTCCTTGCTCTTAATTGTTGGGGCTCCGACATCCTTTGACTTTTCATCAATTTTTGGTGCCGATTGAGTCTTCTTGACTCTTTTTGGGCACTTACTCTTGTAATGCCCGACTTCCCTACACTCAAAACATATTATGTGATTTTTATTTTTAATCAAAATGCTTGAGTTACCTAGGACGGAATGGTGGGCCTGTTCTTCACTTCTCCCGGATGTTGACGTTTCTTCTTGATCTTGCTTCGGGATAGAAAGTCTCTCCTCCCCCTCAATTCTAGAGGTAGAGGCTTCCTCCAACTCTTCCCCCTCTTCTGCCTATTTGAATGTTGATTCCCTCTCAATCTTCGAATCCTCACTCTCTTGAGAGAATGAACTTTCTTTCTCCTCCTTGGCTTCTTCCTTATCATCTTGGTCTGGTTGAGGCTTCTCATGGAACTTTGCCAATTCGTTCCAAAGCTCCTTGGCATCTTTATATTCACCTAATTTGGACAAGACATCATTAGGTATTAAATCACTTAGCATTTTGATTACCTTAAGGTTTGTCATGAATCCATTGAGTTGTTTCTTGGTCCATTTCTCAACCTTGAGGATTCCACCCTTCTTGGTCCTTGGAAATTCACAACCTTCTATCAAGGCAGATCATAGCTTGATATCCACCATCATCAGGAAGTTCTTAATCCCTATTTTCCATTGATTGGAACCCTTAAATCCATATTCTTCGTATGGTGGTGGTGTGTTAATGTCACGACCTATTCTAAAACTTTGTTCCTCAATCTTCTTCTTCCCTTTAGCGCTTTGCTCCCTCGGTTGTTATTCGTAGAAGAGCTCCTTTCTCTGATACCAATTGTAGGAATGTTGATGATGCACTAGAGGGGGGAGGGTGAATAGTGATTATGCTTTGTTTGATGGAATTCGATCGTGTTCGTCGTGTTGCTTGTCTACAATTATCGTTAGCACAGCAAAATATAAATATAAATAAAGATGATAACAACAATACAAGAACAACACAAATACACAGTAATATACCGTAGTTTGGAACCTAGGATTTCTACTCCATAGGTCGAGCTCAAATGAGCTCTAGTGATGCACACCACCACTAATAAACTCCTTCTCGGTGACACACCGGAGGTGGAGAAACCTCGTACAAGTAATTACAACAGTAATAAAGAAATACAAGCAATTACACTAAGCAAATGAATACAAGAAAAGAAAATACTTTACAAATGTGAGCTTTGAATGCATGATCTTTGGTTGCTTTTCAAATGTCTTGAAGGTCTGGAATGCAACATCAATTCCCCTTCAAATTCCTCAAGAAACGGTGGCCAAAATCCTCCTCTTCGTGTTCCTTATAAAGCTACAACTTGGGCTAATTTTCACCTAGAAGTCGACTACCATAAGGTACTAGTCGATTGCCCCTGTAGCCGTTGTCTTACAATGGCTCAATCCACACTAGAAAAACTCTAATGGATACACTAGTAGTCGACTGCCCTTACTAGCAGTTGATTGATGGCCTGACAGTCGACTACTAAAGCTTCTGTGCTCACGGCCACTTAAATCAGTAGACTGCCCTTCATGGCAGTCGATCGCTAAACCCTAGCAGTCGATTGCCAAGGCCACAAAATATCAATCAAGCATCAGTCGAATCATGACCAGTCGACTGCTCATAACCCCAGTCGACTGATCCAAGTTGACTAGGCTGCTAAGTGTCAAACACTTAGCTAGTCGACTGATCCATAACCTCAGTTGACTGATAAGTCACAAACATGAGGTTTAACTCAAGTATGATCCCGTCATACTTGATAGACCACCCTTAGTCTAGACCTAAGCCTTCTAGCCACCTTCATCATCCTTACGTCTATCAGATCCCTCCAAGTCATCCATGACTTGTTCATCCATACGCTAGCCTTCATGTCCTTCCATCGGCTATTGTCATGCTAAACGGGTCTACTTTGCCAAGGTACATTTGGGCTTACGCTGCTAAGACAAACGCTTGGACTTTACGCCGCCAAGATTACAGCTTGGATTTTATGCCGCCAATATCATACCCTTGGACTTCCCTTGCCAACTCCATGTTGGACTTTCCAATTTCCAAGACTCATGCTTGGACTTTCTAATTGCCAAGTACCCATGACTTGGACTTTCCATGCCAAGTACTAATGACTTAGACTTTACCTTGCCAAGACCCATGCTTGGACTTTCCATGTCAAGTACTCAAGACTTGGACTAATAATAAAGACAATTAAGCAAATGCAATAAGTAAAGAGACAAATGCTAATGCCAAGATATAACATGGTTCACGACCCTTTCTGCTAGTCTACGGACGATTCATTCGGCGAATCACTCCCTCAACAATCCACTAGTCTCTCCTTCAAGGTGGAGGTAAACCTTTCTTACAAAATCCACTCCCTCTTAACATAGAATAGAAATAAACACAAGTAGAGGAGTGAAAAATCATGTGGAGCACTTGGGAGAAGTTTAGGAGTTAAGCATTAACCTCCCAAGAGCACCCAAGGCCTCTTCTTACAGGGAAGAGGCCATTCTTCCCGTTGGGCAGCTAGCGATCGATGCAACCATCACCATCACAGAGCCGCTGCTCATAATGGCTCATCCACGCCACGTTGACGCCCGCCAGCGACTTCATCACCAATCGATCATGCCCATCACCGATCGTGATAGAGTCATAAGTCGAGTGATCCAGGCGATTAGTCGACTTTCAAACCTTCTGTGCCTGCGACCACCTTGATCAGTCGACTGCCGTGCCTTTGCAATCGACTGATGGTGCAACAGTCGAGTGCCAAACCCTAGCAGTCGACTGCTGGGCCAGAAAGCCATCAATTGAACATCGGTTGAGCACCAGTCGACTGCCATCGACCCAGAGCAGTCGACTGATATCTATATCAATCAACTGGTGTCGGGTAAAACCTCAAACAAACACTTGTTTGAGCATCCGACACTTGACTTAGCCATTCGGTCAAGTTCTCCTATGAGCTATCCATCCCGGGTTACAATCGCTCACTCTCATCTGCCTTGGAGTTCCTCGCCTCGAAGCTCTTTTTGTCCGGCCACCTCCCTCGGATGCACCAAGTGCACAACTTCGCAATGCCATCTTTCGCGTCTCACCCTGAAGTCTGCTTCCTTTGTCTTCACTCCAATTCTCCTCGTCTGACGGTCCCTCAGATGCACCAAGCGCACGACTTCCACAATGCCATCCTTCACCGACTCAAGGACCCGAGCCATGAGATGGTGAACTCACCAATGCTAACATCAAGCTATCCCATGTGTGATTTACTAAGTCCTGCATAACTTAAACACACATATCAAATCCATAACAACCTAACTTAAACCCTTTGCCACATACCTTAAAACCACATCATACATGGGTTGATTGCCCTAACAATCTCCCCCTTTTGATGTGTGGAAATACGTTTAAGTTAGGTAAAATAATAACAAAAATACATAAGGCAAGAAAGCATGTAAAACAATATGAGTATTGATGCACGCAAACGCGACCTCAAATCTCGCGATGGAGACTGCCGAGGACTCGAAGCGTCCGCTCGCGCTCAACGCCCGCAAGTGCACGGATGTCGTCAAGTAATAAAAAGATTATCGATCCCACAGGGACTGAGATTCGAGTATCGATTTGGTAAGTGGAGGTTATTCTTCGGAATTCAGATTTAATGGCTGTGAATGTGAGGGTTGACGACGGTCCTAACTCAATACGGTGTCACACGGAAGAAGAAAGTAACTATGTTGTGAGATTTTTGAAGGGACTCTAGGATTTTGGTTTCGTTTGTGTGTCGTAGAACATGTTGTCAATTGGGTTTCGTCTAGGGTTCTAGCTACAGTTTTGTGGAAAGGACATCATGTTGGTGTAATCGGCCCAGGTCACGATTGACCAGACTCGAGTTTGACTCGAGTGATGTTTGACAAAGTGAGTTGACATCGATGTTTGACATTGATGTCTATTAATGTTTTGGGGAGATTGCTTGTACAATCAACCTGAGTTATGATTAACCGGACTCAAGTTTGACTCGAGGGAAACTTTGATGGTTGACTAGGGTTGACCATGTGATTATGGGAAAGTCCAAACATGGGTCTTGGCAAGGTAAAGTCCAAGTCATGGGTACTTGGCATGGAAAGTCCAAGCGGGACACTTGGCAAGAAAAAGTCCAAGCATAGGTCTTGGCATGGAAAGTCCAACATGTGTTGGTAAGGGAAAGTCCAAGGGGTTTGATATTAGCGGCATAAAGTCCAAGTGGGAGTCTTGGCAGTATAAGTCTAATGGTTGGCGGTGTAAAGTCCAAGCGGAGTCTTGGCGGCGTAAGTCCAATGTGCCTTGGCGGTGTAGACACCGTTAGCATGACATAGCCGATGGAAGCACCTGAAGGCTAGCGCGATGGATGAACAAGTCATGGATGACTTGGAGGGATCCAAGAGGTGTGAGGCTGATGGAGGTGGCTAGAAGGCTTAGGTCTAGGCTAAGGGTGGTCTGGCAAGTATGGGGGCACCATACTTGGGTTAAACCTCATGGTTGAGGTTAAAACCTCATGTTTGAGGTGTGCCAGTCGACTGGTGCCATGTGACAGTCGACTGGAGTGAGTCAACTAGGGTTTGACTATGGGAACTGGCCTAGCAGTCGACTGTCAGAGGTGGGCAGTTGACTGATTGGCAAAGAAGTTGACTGATCGTGTGATTAGTCGACTGGTGCTTGGGTTTTGGAGCACAGAATGGAGTCTCTCTCGACCGCTGCAGTCAGCAGTCGAGTGATGGCTTGATCAGTTGACTGATGGTCATAATCAGTCGACTGATGATGGATCCGTTGGATTTTTTCAGCGTGGATCTAGCCGTTGTCTCACGACAACAGTGGCATCAGTCGACTGATGGTCCCAAGCAGTTGACTAATCGACGTTTTCTAACACAGGTTGAAGCTTTAAATGGAGCTCGTGAAGGAGGAAATAGTAATGGTTTCTTGAGGGCTTTTGGGGCGATTTGCTGCTACAAATCAGGGTCTCCAAGTGCAAGTCAAGCAATCAAGCATTCAAGCAATCAAAAGCAAAGTGTTGTAAAGTTTTCTTTACTTGTCTTTTGTATTTCATATTGTATTTGCTTGTTGCATTTAGTTTATTGTTGTAAACTATTGTAAGAGGTTTCTCCGCCTCCGGATTGTTCCGAGAAGGAGTTATTTTTGATTAGTGAGTGCGTGTGCATCACTAGAGCTCTTTAGAGCTTGATTCGTGGAGTAGGAACCGTTCAGTTCCGAACCACGTTATATAGTTGTGTTTGCGTGTTTTGTTTATTGTCATTGTTGTATTATTTCTATATTTCACTACATACTAACAATCATAGGCAAGCGAACGCGATCGAATTCCATCGACGTATAACATGACACTATTCACCCCCTCTAGCGGCCTCAAATCTCCTACAATTGGTATCAGAGCCCGGGGCTCTTCTACGGATTAACCATCGGGAGCTAAAGAAGCTAGAGGGAAGATGGAATTCTAAGACAAGCTTGGATGAGACATCAACACTCTACCACCATACGACCAAGAAGATTTTTCGATGTGGAGAGCAAGAATGGAGACATTCTTGATGATGGACATAGAGGATTTGTTCATCCTCGTAGAAGACTTTGAACCTCCTCGGGATAAGAAGGGAAACGTCTTAAAATTGAAGAAGTGGACACAAGAGCTGTTAGTTATAGCCCTAAGAACCAATCATGTGATGGTTGAATAGGGAACATTTTGTATCATATTCTATAAAGGCAAAGGATTGGTTATTATATTTAAGTCTTGCTTGTGCCAGCTAAATTAAATATAGTAATGCCCTAGAAATGTAGGTTCTTATCTACAGCACATCAATTGGCAGAATTGATTATGAGAGGCTGTAGAGAACACTTTCTAAATGTTCCTAGTCAAGTATTAATATGCAAGAGCAATATTAATACATAAAGACTAGCATGTAGGTCAATTGATGACTTGATCTCACAAGTCATGGATATATGATATCAAGTTGACACATGGGTATATATTAGAGAATATATACTGAACTGACCCGCCATGAGAAAGTTTCATGGATCGTTATATGAGTGTCATAAACTTTCTCATGTGACTATTGGTATGAATAGTCCTCAGACCTGAAGTCACTACGGTTCCCTACATAAGGAGTTATGTACTTTGGTATCGTCAAACGTCACCCGTAACAGGGTGGACCATAAAGGCGATTACTGGGTATATAAAAAATTATGCGGAGGGATGTGAGTGATGTAGATGGGATCTATCCCTCTCATATGACGAGAGTGATATCGGTGGGCCCCTTGATTGAGTAGAACTACTAAAATGCATGGCCATGCTCGAATGAGTCAATATGAGATATTGAGCTCATTTGTTTGAGTTAGTTTACTCAGGGATCAAGAAACACATAGATTGATCGAGGATGACACGGTCTATGCCTCATTGATCAATCTGATATCAAGGATAGAAGGACATGGTCATATATTATAGTAGTCACGGAAAGGTTAGTCGGATCTTGACTTATCTCATAACTTGGGTAGCAATGATGTATTGCTAGATGCCGCTCATTGCTTGTGTATCTAAAAGAGTTTAGGTCCACTGCCAACGTTATGAGAGCCTATAGGGTCACACACAAAGAGCATGATAATTAGAGGAATTAGAGTATTCTAGTTTGACTAGAATAATTTGGGAATAAGCTTAAGTACAAAATGGTTTTTGGACTTTAAGCTTAATGAGAATTTTAGCTAATTGATTTAATGAGATTAATTCAATATGTTACCTTATTGATTTAATAAGATTAATTCAATATGATAACATAAGCTTAATTGAATTAATAAGATTAATTCAATATGATAACATAAGCTTAATTGAATTAATAAGATTAATTCAACATGCATGAATGCCACATAAGAATGCCACATAAGCATGCCACATAAGCATGCCACCTAAGCATCCACCTAAGCTAGATAAGGTGGAAGGAAACAAAATGGTTTTGTCTCCTTAAGTGGCCGGCCAAACAAGGAAGCCAAATCCTTTTTGAGTGTGTCTCAATGCAATGGATTGCATTGAATGTGAAGGAGGTGGAAGGGTTTTTCCAACACTATAAAGGCTCCATGGAGTGGCTACCAAAGTGGAGTTTTGGTGGAGTGTGGTTGTTGGGAGCTTGAGGCTTGAGAGAGCTTGAGAGCTTTTTGTTGTGGGGCTTTTTGTGAGTAGCAAGATGAGTAGTCTTCTTCTTCCCTTCTCTTGTCCCTAGCTTCCTCTCCTTTAGGGACTTCTCTAGCAAGAAGTAAAGGAGAGCTCCTCTAGTTTTCTTTTGTGAGACAAGAGCTTGCTCGTGTGGATACATATAGAGGCACGGACACTTGAACGTGCTAAAGATCCAACAAACAAAAGGAAGAAGCGGGATTAACAAGGGCACGCAACAAAGGTAATCCTCTCCTATAAGATAGGCTTGGTTTAGAGAAATTTATTTTATACGAGTTTGCTTTATGGATCACTTGGAAGGGATCCTAATTTTTCCGCATATATGCCATTTGGCATAAAGAATTCCCTACAAAGGGTATCAGAGCCTCTTGCGAAAAATCGTATAATATAGGTTTTCTCTATATTATATGTGATATAGAAGTAGTATAAATTTTATTATTAGTTGATAATTGAATTAGCAATTGTCAAATATAATAAAATAACCAATGACTTATAAAAGTTAAAATGACATGGTGCATGGTTATGGCCTAGTCCCAAAAGGTTTGTGATTGTGTGTTGTAATTCTTAATACGGCCTGCGTGTCGTGCCTTTCTCCTAAAATTCTTGTTGTAAAATTAGTTTTAGACTCGAATGTAACTCGAGTATTTCTCCTTTGTAATGTACAAAACAAAGATGGAGGGTCCATTGGAAGATGAGGTTACAAGGAGGAAGTCAACACACAAGACAACCAAAAGGAAGCACTTAGGAGAAGATGCTATCCCTAGGTTGACCAATCAATCTTTTCATTGGCTTGAGAAGATTGTAGAATACGTGACATAACCATGACACGATTAGTTTAATATGTATGTGATGCATGTTAGTTTAGCTTGTATTTGATGCTTGATTAGTTTAGCTTATATGTGATGTATGCTAATATGTATATGATACATGTTTATTTCTTAATAAGTCAAAACGATATGCCTACTAAAGTTGGTACTCACTACTTCTCGATCATTTGTTATTGGGTTTGCCAAAGCAAAGCAATGCATTTTATCTTGAAGAGGCGCGAGTGGACAATCGTGATGTCCCGCTATCAAACTTGGTTAAGACTTAATTAAGTTTTCTTAATTAGTTAAGAAAGTAGAGGCATATATTAGCTTTGAACATAAGTTTTAAAATTAGTTTATGTGATTTCAACACGCTTTGTCTTAGAAGTGGTCGCTGTCTGATATCCAAGAAGGCCTCGTGCCTCGCCACACCGAAGCCGGTTTAGGAATAAACACTAAACTAATCTAAAACTTAACCAAAGCTATTAAAGAGTTACATCAGATGTAATTGGCAAAAGATTGCCTACCTAATTATACTACGTCTTGGGCGATTAGCCAAAGCTAACTCAAGGCAATTATAATGTGGATCTTTATCCCATATAAATTTATAGCTAAATAGTAGCTATGAGAATTTAGTGAGCCTCATTTAATTAAAGGCCTAATTAAATGATTTAGGTATGATACTTAACTTTGCATTTTAATGTTGTAGATCACCATGACATCTAACACGACACACCCCTCGACTTGCGATCATCGTCCTTGAGAAGGACAAGCAATGGAAGCGAACTTTCTTGGTGGTATAGGAACTTGAGGATTATCCTCAAGCAAGAACATAAGCTGTATGTCCTAGAGCGGTCTACCTGAAACACCGCCCATGCGGCCACTCGTCTGAAAGGATGCTTATAAGAAGCATCAAGATGGCGCATTAGATGTGTCATGTCTTATGCTTGCCACCATGAACTCTGAGCTTCAGAAGCAACATGAGAACATGGATGCCTATGATATGGTTGAGCATTTGAAACAACTATATCAAGGACAAGCTAGGCACGAGCGTTTTGAAGTGTATAAGGCTCTTTTTGCATGCAAGATGCAGAAGGAACACCAGTAGGAACTCACGTACTCAAAATGATTGGGTACGTTGAGAACCTTGAAGACTAGGTTTTCCAGGCCAAGAATTGGCAACCGATGTTATCTGCAATCGTTGCGGAAGCATATAATCAATTCGTCATGAATTATAACATGAATGAAATTGATAAACCTTTGCACGAGATTCTCGGCATGTTAGAAGCTAGAACCGAATCTCAAAAGAAAGTTAACAGCGTACTAATGGTCAAGAAGGGCAAAGGTAGCGCAAAGGCAAGGTAAGACCCAAGCCAAAGGCAAGGCCAATTCATCCACTTCAAAGGGTAAAGGTAAAGTACCTAAGGAAGGGATGCTTCCATTGCGGTGAGGATCGACACCGGGAAGCTGAAGTCTACCTTGAGGAAGTAAAGAATAAAGAAGTGGGACTTACGCCTCGGTATACACGTTATAGAAGTTAATCTATCTATTTCTTCTACATGGGTATTAGATAGGATGTGCATCTCACATTTGTAATAAGGTCGAGGCCGAGAAATAGTAGACAAATGGCAAAAGCGAAGTAGACCTACAGTAGGCAATGGCGCAAAGTTCTTTCTTATGTGTAGGAACATATTCTTTGTCTTTGCCCCTTTGGGCTTATCTTAGAACTAGAGGAGTGCTTATATGTACTGCATTGACAAAGAACATAATTTACGTATCTTGTTTAGACAAGAAAAATTTTTATAATAAAGGACAAATGTTGTTCCATTTATTTGAATGAAATGTTCTATTGTAATGCACCACTTATGAATGGTCTCTATGTTCTAGATTTAGAAAACCCAATTTATAACGTAAATACCAAGCGGTTCAAATCGAATGATTGAACCAAACATATCTCTGCTTGCATCGCCTAGGTCACATAAATGAAAAGCATATCCCAACTCCATAAAGATGGATTAATGGACTCATTTGATTTTGAATCATATGAGGTATCACGAATCTTGCCTTTTAGGAAAGATGACTAAAACTCCATTTAGTGGACATGGAGAGAGAGCGACAGACTTGTTAGGACTCATACATACTTGATGTATGTGGGCCTTTCAATGTCGGCTCGAGGAGGCTATAAGTACTTTATTACTTTCACCGATGATATGAGTAGATTTGGCTACTTATATTTGATGAGACATAAGTCGAATCCTTTGAAAAGTTCAAAGCATTCAAGAATGAAGTACAAAACCAACTTGGTAAGCGTATTGCTACTTGATCGGATCGAGGTGGTGAATACCTTAGTCAAGAGTTTCGTGATCACTGGTGAGTGTGGGATAATATCCCAACTCACTCCCCTGGAACACCACAATGGAATGGTGTATCCGAGAGGAGAAATCGTACTCTATTAGATATGGTACGATCAATGATGAGCCGACCGATCTACCTATTTCCTTTTGAGGACTAGCTCTAGAGAGTAGCTTTCACACTTAATCGCGTCCATCAAAGCCATAGAAAAGACACCATATACGATATGGATCGAAGAGTCCCAAAATGTCTTTTATAAAGATTTGGGGTTGTGAAGCTTATGTAAGGCGTCAAGTCTCGGATAAACTAGGACCCAAATCGGATAAGTGTTATTTTGTCGGATATCCCAAGGAAACTAAGGGATATTACTTTTACAATCCCACACTTGGCAAGGTGTTTGTTGCGAAATCTTTGTCTTTCTAGAAAGAGAATTTATTTCTAGAAAAACTAGTGGGAGTAAAATTCATCTTGAAGAAGTTCAAGATGACGATAACACTAAGGCTTCGATGGAAAATGAGCAGGAACCACAAAGTGTTGTGGATGAGAAATTGTTGCCCAAAGAGTTGTGGAACAAACACACTGCTCAAGTAGACCAACCTCTTCGTAGATCCGACAGATCCGTCGTCAACTCGAGAGATATTCTTTTCTCTTTGGTACAATGGTGATGTATTGCTTGTCAATCTTGGCGAGCCTACATCCTATCAAGAAGCTATGATGAGCCCAGTTAGAGAAATGGCTAGAGGCCATGAGATCGAAATGGAATCCATGTACACTAACCAAGTATGGACCTTGGTTGATCCACGAAGGGTAAAACCCATTGGTGTAAGTGGGTCTTTAAAGTAAAAGACATGGATGGTAATAAGCATACCTATAAAGGTAGATTGGTGGCTAAAGGATTCAAACAAATTCATGGTATTGACTATGATGAAACCTTTTCACCGATTGCGATGCTTAAATCCATTCGGATCATACTTGCTATTGCGACCTACCACGATTATGAGACGGATGGATGTCAAAACCGCTTTTACGAATGGAAAGCTACTGAGGATGTGTACATGACACGCGGCTGAGGGTTTTGAAGATCAAGCATCTGGAAAGGTATGCAACCGCAAAGGTCCATTTATGGACTAAAGCAAGCCTCTCGAAGTTTGGAATCTTCGATTGATGATGCAATCAAAGAGTTTGGTTTCATCAAGAATGAAGATGAACCTTGTGTCTACAAGAGAAATAGTGGGAGCATAGTTGTATTTCTTGTCTTGTATGTAGATGACATACTTCTCATCGGAAATGATATTCCCTCACTCCAGTCTGTGAAGATGTGGTTAGGGAATTATTTCTCGATGAAAGACTTAGGTGAAGCTGCCTATATTCTAGGCATCAAGATCTATAGAGATAGATCTAAAAGATTACTTGGCCTAAGTCAGAGTACATACATTGATAAAGTGCTAGATCATTTTGCTATGCAAAATTCCAAGAAAGGATTTCTGCCTTTATCACATGGTGTGAGTCTTTCGAAGACTCAATGTCCCTCTTCTAAGGAGGAGAGAGATCGCATGGATAAGATCCCTTATGCGTGCCATAGGGTCTATCAATGCGCCATGCTTTGTACTCGTCCTGACGTCTCGTATGCTTTGAGCATGACGAGTAGATACCAGTCGGATCCAGGTGAAAGTCACTGGATAGCAGTCAAAAATATTCTTAAATACTTATGAAGAACGAAAGAATATTTCCTGATATTTGGAGGCAATGAGGAGCTAGCTGTAAAGGGTTCTGATGATGCAAGCTTCCAAATGATAAGGATGACTATAGATCGTAATCGTGTTTTGCACGAATGGTGGAGCTGTGAGGAAGAGTTCAAAGCAGACACGATTCTTGATTCTACAACAGGCCGAGTATATTCTTTGCATCCGATGCAAAGGAGGTCTGTTTGGCTCCGTAAGTTCATCGATGAACTTGGGGTAGTTCCTAGCATTGCAGATCCAATAGACCTCTATTGTGACAACAATGGGGCTATTGCAGAGCTAAGGAACCTCGATCACATCGGACCAAACACATCTGCGGCGCTTCCATCTCATTCGAGAGATCATCGATAGAGGAGATGTGAGGATATGCAAAGTACCGGCTGAAGCTAACATCGCAGATCCATTGACCAAGGCTTTGTACGAGGAAGCATGATGGTCACACTAGGTCACTAGGTATTAGATATCATAGTGATTGGTACTAGTGCTAGTGGGAGATTGTTAGTTATAGCCCTAAGAACCAATCATGTGATGGTTGAATAGGGAACATTTTGTATCATATTCTATAAAGGCAAAGGATTGGTTATTATATTTAAGTCTTGCTTGTGCCTAAATTAAATATAGTAATGCCCTAGAAATGTAGGTTCTTATCTACACATCAATTGGCGAATTGATTATGAGAGGTGAGAGAACACTTTCTAAATGTTCTAGTCAAGTATTAATATGCAAGGGCAATATTAATACATAAAGACTAGCATGTAGGTCAATTGATGACTTGATCTCACAAGTCATGGATATATGATATCAAGTTGACACATGGGTATATATTAGAGAATATATCTTGAATGACCACCATGAGAAAGTTTCATGGATCGTTATATGAGTGTCATAAACTTTCTCATGTGACTATTGGTATGAATAGTCCTCGGACACAAAGTCACTACGGTTCCCTACATAAGGAGTTATGTACTTTGGTATCGTCAAACGTCACCCGTAACAGGGTGGACCATAAAAGCGATTACTGGGTATGTAACAAATTATGCGGAGGGATGTGAGTGATGTAGATGGGATCTATCCCTTCCATATGACGGGAGTGATATCGGTGGGCCCCTTGATTGAGTAGAACTACTAAAACGCATGGCCATGCTCGAATGAGTCAATATGAGATATTGAGCTCATTTGTTTGAGTTAGTTTACTCGGGGATCAAGAAACACATAGATTGATCGAGGATGACACGGTCTATGCCTCATTGATCAATCGATATCAAGGATAGAAGGACACGGTCATATATTATAGTAGTCACGGAAAGGTTAGTCGGATCTTGACTTATCTCGTAAGGTAGCAATGATGTATTGCCGATCGCTCATTGCTTGTGTATCTAAAAGAGTTTAGGTCCACTGCCAACGTTATGAGAGCCTATAGGGTCACACACAAAGAGCATGATAATTAGAGGAATTAGAGTATTCTAGTTTGACTAGAATAATTTGGGAATAAGCTTAAGTACAAAATGGTTTTGGACTTTAAGCTTAATGAGAATTTTAGCTAATTGATTTAATGAGATTAATTCAATATGTTACCTTATTGATTTAATAAGATTAATTCAATATGATAACATAAGCTTAATTGAATTAATAAGATTAATTCAATATGATAACATAAGCTTAATTGAATTAATAAGATTAATTCAACATGCATGAATGCCACATAAGAATGCCACATAAGCATGCCACATAAGCATGCCACCTAAGCATCCACCTAAGCTAGATAAGGTGGAAGGAAACAAAATGGTTTTGTCTCCTTAAGTGGCCGGCCAAACAAGGAAGCCAAATCCTTTTTGAGTGTGTCTCAATGCAATGGATTGCATTGAATGTGAAGGAGGTGGAAGGGTTTTTCCAACCCTATAAAAGGCTCCATGGAGTGGCCGGCCAAAGTGGAGTTTTTGGTGGAGTGTGGTTGTTGGGAGCTTGAGGCTTGGAGAGAGCTTGAGAGCTTATTGTTGTGTGGCTTTTGTGAGTGTAGCAAGAAGAGTAGTCTTCTTCTTCCCTTCTCTTTTTCCCTAGCTTCCTCTCCTTTAGGGACTTCTCTAGCAAGAAGTAAAGGAGAGCTCCTCTAGTTTTCTTTTGTGAGACAAGAGCTTGCTCGTGTGGATACATATAGAGGCACGGACACTTGAACATGCTAAAGATCCAACAAACAAAAGGAAGAAGCGGGATTAACAAGGGCACGCAACAAAGGTAATCCTCTCCTATAAGATAGGCTTGGTTTAGAGAAATTTATTTTATACGAGTTTGCTTTCGCATGGATCACTTGGAAGGGATCCTAATTTTTCCGTTGCGCATATGCCATTTGGCATAAAGAATTCCCTACAAGAGCAACGTCTCAAGTTCAAGACCGAAGTCAAGGTAACAAACCTTTTAGAAGATTTGATACCTAATGACATTTTGTCTAGTTTAGGTGAATTTCAAGATGCCAAGGAGCTATGGGACAAATTGGCCAAGTTCCATGAGAAGCCTCACTTGGCACAAGTAGAAGAAGAAGAATCTTCATCGGCTCAAGAAGAGGAAGAAGCCGAGGAAAAATCATCATCATCTTCACAAGCGAGTGAGGACTCGGAAGTTGAGAAGGAATCAACTTCCGGATTGGTGGAAGAAGAGGAGACCTCCACCTCTAGGATTGAGGGGGAGGAGATTAGAGCATCTACACTGGAGCAATCTCAAGAAGAACCATCTACATCCGGTAGAGAGGAAGAGCAAGCTCAATAGAACCTCACCACCACCCTAGGTAACTCAAGCATGTCAATTAATAATAAAATTCATATAATATGCTTTGAGTGTAGGGAATCCGGACACTACAAGAGTAAGTGTCCAAAAAGGGTCAAGAAAGCTCCTCCAGCACCAAAAGTCAATGAAAAAGTCAAGGATGCCAGTGTCCCCACCAAGAAGAGCAAGGAGCACATGGTGTGCTTCAAATGCCGACATCCGGGACACTATAGGAGCCAATGTCCTAGAAGAAAGGAGGGAGCATCACAAGTAGGGGGAGTCTCTAAGACTAACCCTAAGGTATATTTACATAATGCTCATTCTTTAAAAGTTAGGCAAAAGCATTCTAAAAATAATTTAAACAATTTTGCTATTACTCATGAATCAAAGCATGCTAGAAATAATAATTATGGTTGTCTAGAAGCTCAACATGTTGGTTTTAGGTCTAAGGAGAAATCTAGAAATAATAACTCTAGACCCATTTCAAAGAAGGAGAAATTTGGGACTAATGTCCCTATAAATGTCCTTCCTAGGGAAACAATTAAGAAAATCGAAAACCATTTAGGTGTTAACCCTAATAAGGGTAGGCATATGCCTAGAGAAAATGGTAATGCCCAAAAACCTAATCAAAAATCAATTGGGCAATTAGAGTTAGAAAATCAAGCCTTGAGGTCAAGGCTTGAGAAAGTGGAAGAGACCCTTGCAAATATGCAAAATCAATTTAAAGGGTCAAATTGTCAAACTCTAGGATCTAGGAGTCAACGTAAAAGGTATAAGAGGCAAGAATCATCTAGGAGACAAGGTTTGAGTCACAAGCCTATGTCCAAGAAAGTAATGCCTACTTACCATAATGTTCCATTTGATTATGGAACTAGACCTAGGTCTAAGAAAACCAAGGTCTCTAGGGAAATTATCTCTAAGGACAACCATGGTATGTGCCTAGTGGCTAGGGTTTCTAAGAAACCTAAGGAAGCCACTAAGAAGGTTACTAGGGAGGCAATCCCTAAGGTTAACCATGGCAAGACCATAATGACCAAGGCTAACAAGCCTAGAAGGGTCATTAGAAAGGTATCTAGGGAAGTCATCCCTAAGGAATACCTAATTAATCCAATGAGCTCAAATAGATTTTGGGTTCCAAGGAGCGTGATTGACTCACGCTAAATGGGTTAGGATGTGCCAACTTTGATTGAATGGGTAGTTAACTCAACCATAGCAAAGTTGACATTTTAGTTTATTTTCAAGGTTATAGATACCTTGGAAATAAGTTTGATCTTATATCCTAAAATATTTTAGGATGTGCCAATACATTTTTGGAATCATGAAAAATCAATAAAATTGGCACAATCTAGATTTAGAGGTCATAGTGTACCATTTTGGGTTTTGACACACTTTGGGAATTAGTGTATCAAGAGAATTGTCTTAAGGTTTAGAAGTTACATCAAGAGTGATACTCAAGTGCTACACACCTTGATGTCTTACACTTACCATGATTCATGTGTTTTACCATATGTTTGCATGGAAGGAATGTTTATGGTGTATTGCATCTCACAAAACATGTCATTCACCTTGATTGTGTATTTCAACACTTAGAAAGGGTGAGATGTTAGGATTTTGAAACCATTGGATGTTAATGTTTGTTAAAATAAAATAAAATACCAAAATACATTAACAAATACCTAAACATAAGCATGACATTAATATATTTGACATACAAGAATAAACATGATAAAATGGAACAATTTGAGTGAAGAAATCGAAATTCACTCAATTTCAAAACTGGAAATCAGAGATCAGATCGTCTGATATATCGATCGTGATCATCTGCACGATACCATCGATCCGGATGAAAGGTCGCTTCCAAGACTCGGCGGATTTGTAATTCCATCAATCGATCGATGCATCGATCAGTGATGGTACTGCTCATCGAGGAATTATCATCGATCGAGTGGCTCATTGGCGATCGAGTGATGATCGCATCGATCGGTGATATTCTTGTAGCTCGATACTGAGAATGCTCGTGATCGAGTCTTGAGCCGAGCGATCGACCGATTGATAACTGCTCAATAAGCTGCAATCAGTCAACTGATTTCTCACATCAGTCGATTGGCTTTGCGATTTTATAATGCCGAACCGCTAGGGTTCGGCGTCTTCACGCTCGCTTCCTTCGCGTTTTCCTCTTCTCCGATCGTCGCTCTCCTTCTCCGACCAGCCTTTCCCGTCCGTGCCGGCGACCTAAACCCTAGGTTTGAAAGCCGCCTCTCCCATTCACATCTTTGATAGATCAAATAGCATCTCACAACCCTAGTTTTTTCCTCTCCGGCGATTTTCCTTGTGATTAGGGTTTCGGCGAGACCCTTTCTCCGGCGAGCCTTCCGGTGTTCTCCTCAGCAGGTGCCTTGTGCCTTCCTTTCATCACCTTCAAATGTCACCAAAGTATAATTTCTATACCCCTTAAACCCTAAATTTTTGTCTTTACAACTCATTTTGATCTAATCATTGTGTTTGCATCATCGCATTCCATTGCATTGCATTGCATTCATGTAGAAGACCACGTAGGAACAACCCAAATGAGGGTGGGCCATGATTGTACCAACCGATGTCGGTTAGGTACATAGATAACCAATTCTTTAGAGAGTTCTGTAGCGATATCATAGAGATTTTAGCATATTATCAGCTCATGAAGGTAGCTTTATGCACTCATGCCATAAATGATGATCTCCTTAAGGAGTTCTATCAAAATTTAAGGAAGGTAGACGATGGTCCTACCTACACTACTCGTGTTGCAAAACGCGACTTGGAGTTCACTCTTGCGATCTTGTAGGAGTTCCTTGAGTGTAGGCCATCGGATGATACTTTCATCTTCTATCCTACCTTCGATGCCCCTCTTCCTGAGCCCTTTGATCATATTTCTTTAGACTCCATGCATGAGGACATTTTTCGCTATCCTCGCCCACCAGCTCAGAACCTATTTTCTATCACTGAGCTATCTACACCTAATAATGTGCTCTACAAAGTCATTGTTGGGTTCTTTCTCCCTATTGTGACTCGGGGTCTGACCAAGATTCGGCCTCCCCATCTTTTCCTTATGTATGCCATGCGTCATAGATTAGATGTAAACATTGCATTGAACATGTTTCATTGCATTGTCCATTTTATATCCCCTGTGCAAGGGAAGGTTCATATGCCCTTTGGACATATCATCACTGCATGGTTAGAGTCCATAGGCATTAACATTTCCAGGGGATCTTTGAGGGCATTATCTGAGGTTTACGACTGTATATCAGTTCGTAACTTCACTTTGGCAGGGTTGCGGACCATAGACGGACGGATGGAGCTGATACCTCGGCCTCAGCGCAAGGCACATGGGGAGCCACCTTTAGTGCCTGGAGAGGCTGCAGGACGATATGAGGATCCAGATGTTGCTGACGAGGATGACCAGATGCCAACAGATGCATCAGCAGCAGGTCCTTCAGATCGGATTGCCCAGCTGGAGTTCAGATTCCAGGATTACCAGCAGACGATGGACTCTTGACTGACAGAGATTATATCAGGGCAATCCTCCATGGGTCAGCACCTCAGTCAGATGGAGGAGCGCCACACTCGGATTGAGGAGTGCTAGAGCCACATGGAGCAGCGTCAGCTCGACATGTACGAGATGATGCGGGTCTGGACCCTGAGCCAGCAGCCTCCTCCGCCTCCACCTTCTGCAGATGATTAGAGATAGAGGATGTTTAGGAATTATGTTTCTAGTTGAGCGTTTTTCAAACTTCTATTTTGGATGTAAAACTGAAGTTTTTGATTGAATGAAATATTTTGTTTATAAAAATTATTTTTGTCTGACTATATGTTTGTATTAATGTTCTTGTTTATCCAAATTTGCCATGACATAAAATTCCATATTATCATATAACATGTCATGATACTGTTTAGGATTATTGTAGATGTCATGTTCGTTGTTAGAGTTTATTTATATGTCATGACATCATGATCATTGCCATGCTTTATTATTGTTATCATTTATTCCATGATCATTCATGCATTTAACTTAATTAAAATTTAGTTAAGGACAATGACATGACTTGGAGTCCCATTTATAAGGGAATCAAGTAGGGTTGCCTAGAAAATGCATGAGGCTATAATAATCCTAACTCCACATTTCACATCTAAATTGACATGTATGTGTGTGTATACACCTTAGATAACATGTGAGATGTTAGGAAAATAAGTTAGGTTCAAGGTGCATAGGTAGTGCATCTAGATGAACTTAAACTTATTTCAATCATCCATAAAAATCATGAGGAAAGCTAATATACAAGTCATGTATATCTAGCCAATAGTCCATGGTTCAAAATAGGTTTTAAAAAATATTTTAAAATCACTCTAGAAAACCTTGGTGAAGTCAACCTTTTGATAGCAATCATCATTGTAGAAGTTGATACAAAGTAGATCAAAAACTTTAAAGTTGTAATAGTTTTTGAACTTTGTATCAATCTCTTATTTTAATGGTTAAAATATTTTTCCAAGATTTTTCACCGATTGTATGTGTGATAAGTATTATACATGTGAAATTTCGTGATTTTTCAAGCTATATATATTTAGTTAAAATTTTTCAAAGTTAGATTCTGATAACTGAAAAATAGGGTTTTTCTGTTATCGATCAGCTCTCTGAGCGATCGGTGATGGCGGTACGCTGGAAATCGCCGGCGCAATATCGATCGATTCGCTGGTGCCGATCGATGGGCACTCAATCGGCCGGTTTCTAGTCGACTTTGATTGATAGCTTGATTTCGGGATAAACAAGGTTGTTTAACCCGATTTCAGCTACGGTAAAGGTTCCTAACCACTTCTAACCCTAGGATATGCTTTGGAAAGTATTATAAAGGGTAAAAATCCATTGGATATAGATTAGGAGATGTGTTAGGGTGATGTATCAATTTTAAGGTGTGGGAAAGTTCTATGTTGAACTTTGAACTTTAATTTTGATGTTTTAGAGTTCGTATTGGCTTAGGGACTTCCAAAGGACATTGTTGGTGCAATTGTCAAGGGGGAGCAAGCCTTTAAGGGGAGGTATCCATCATGGGATGATGGATAGTATTTTTTTCCTCATAAGGAGGGAAAATGGGGTTTTGAGATACCCAATTTGGAAATTGGGAGAGTGTATAGGATTGCCTCTCTTGAGTGATATGAGACTTATCACTAGGAAGATGGTAGGCATCCTAGGTATCTTTGGACCAAGGGGGAGATTGTAAGATCTCATTAGGACATGAGACATTGACCTCCTTGGAGAGTACACCTTTTTGATGTATGTCAAAAATGAGGAGAACATAAGATTACCAATTTATGAAATTGGTAAGGGAATTTGAGTTAGGGGCCTAACTCAAGGTTGTTTTTGTCAAACATCAAAAAGGGGGAGATTGTTGGTGCAATCGACCCAGGTCACAATTGACCAGACTCGAGTTTGACTCGAGTGATGTTTTGATGTTTGACAAAGTGAGTTGACATCGATGTTTGACATTGATGTCTATTAATATTTTGGGGAGATTGCTTGTACAATCGACCAGGGTTATGATTAACCGGATTCAAGTTTGACTCGAGGGAAACTTTGATGGTTGACTAGGGTTGACTATGTGATTATGGGAAAGTCCAAGCATGGGTCTTGGCAAGGTAAAGTCCAAGTCATGGGTACTTGGCATGGAAAGTCCAAGTGGGACACTTGGCAATGAAAAGTCCAAGCATGGGTCTTGGCATGGAAAGTCCAACATGGGTTGGCAAGGGAAAGTCTAAGGGGTTTGATATTGGCAGCGTAAAGTCCAAGTGGGAGTCTTGGCAGTATAAGTCTAATGGTTGGCGACGTAAAGTCCAAGCGGAGTCTTGGTGGCGTAAGTCCAATATGCCTTGGCGGTGTAGACACCATTAGCATGACATAGCCGATGGAAGCACCTGAAGGCTAGCGCGATGGATGAACAAGTCATGGATGACTTGGAGGGATCCGAGAGGCGTGAGGCTGATGGAGGTGGCTAGAAGGCTTAGGTCTAGGCTAAGGGTGGTCTGGCAAGTATGGGGGCACCATACTTGGGTTAAATCTCATGGTTGAGGTTAAAACCTCATGTTTGAGGTGTGTCAGTCGATTGGTACCATGTGGCAGTCGACTGGAGTGAGTCAACTAGGGTTTGGCAGGAATCAGCCTAGCGATGATCGCCGGTGGGTAGTCGGTGTGATTGGCGTGCCGATCGTGATCATGTGATCAGTCGACTGGTGCTCGGGTTTTAGAGCATAGAATGGAGTCTCACTTGATCACTGTGATCAGCATTCGAGTGATGGCTTAATCAGTCGACTGATGGTCATAATCAGTCGACTGATGATGGATCCGTTGGATTTTTCCAGTGTGGATCTAGCCCTTGTCTCACGACAAAAGTGGCATCAGTCGACTGATGGTCTTGAGCAGTCGATTGATCGACATTTTCCAGCACAGGTTGAAGCTTTAAATGGAGCTTGTGAAGGAGGAAAAAGCAATGGTTTCTTGAGGGCTTTTGGGGCGATTTGCTGCTGCAAATCAGGGTCTCCAAGTGCAAGTCAAGCAACCAAGCATTCAAGCAATCAAAAGCAAAGTGTTGTAAAGTTTTCTTTACTTGTCTTTTGTATTTCATATTGTATTTTCTTGTTGCATTTAGTTTATTGTTGTAAACTATTGTAAGAGGTTTCTTCGCCTCCGGATTGTTCTGAGAAGGAGTTATTTGTGATTAGTGAGTGCGTGTGCATCACTAGAGCTCTTTAGAGCTCGATCCGTGGAGTAGGAACCTTTCGGTTCCAAACCACGTTACATAGTTTTGTTTGCGTGTTTTGTTTATTGTGATTGTTGTATTATTTCTATATTCCGCTGTATACTAACAATCATAGGCAAGCAAACGCGATCGAATTCCATCGACGTATAGCACGACACTATTTACCCCCCTCTAGCGGCCTCAAATCTCCTACATATCATACACTCCCCCGATGAGCCTTTGCATTTATCGGAAGCTACCTCTACCATTACCAGGTCGACCCCTGGACTTAGGATGGGATAGTCAGTACGAGGATGCCAAATCGATCCCTGCGACAAGTCAAAAATGGGGTGCGTTTCCTACTCTATCGCATCCTTCTACCCATGGTTACGAGAGATGAGGTCAACCCCTAGGTTCCTCCTTGATTCTTCTAAATCTTAGATATAAGGGCTGTCACCCCTCGTATCGGCTAGCACAGTAGATAGAAAACCAAAACAATAACTATATCTCTAAAACCAAATGCCAATTGCAAATAGAAATTCAAGAACAGAATTCAAATTTGGAATAACATGTTCTACGCACACAAACTACTCCCTATTCCTAGAATCGGAGAGTCAACTCCATAGATAAGAAAGGAGAAACACAAAGCACGATCATGTTCATATAAACCATAAAAATTAAGCAAGGAACATAAATTACAATGCAATGTGACTCTTCTCTCTGACGTTGAAGTGCAGAATTTGGATCTCTGGCGACTTTCTTTTTCCCTAATGCGAGTTCCCGAAGCTTTTTAGGGCGTCGGGGGTGCTATCCTGGCCGTCGTGCCTCCTCCCTAGGGTTTGGGCGTAACCCCCTTTATATAGATATCATCCTGGATCTCTCTAAAACTTGGAAAATAACCGACTCACGTCGGAATCACACAACGCCACACGACCGTGTGTTTCCACACGACCAGGTCGTGTGTGGCACTGGGGTGGCTAATTTTGCCCCTTGGACACGACCGTGTGTAGCCACATGCCCTGACAGTGTCCCCTTATGCGTCCAGCTGCAAAATGCCCTTCTTTTGCTCCGAAAGTCTGCCTTTTTCCCCATGAAATGCTATCCTGCACACAAAAGTACAAAGAGCAGATCTCCGAACTAGAAAATAGGAAATGCATGCAAAACAAAGTGAAATATGCATGAAACAAACATAAAATGTAATGAGATGTGAGCAAAAACTACTCCTAAAACCTTATATATTTTGCTCACATCAAGTATCAAAACACCCCGCCTAAATACTTGCAACTCCCCCTTAACACATGTTAATTCCCCTCCTAGCATGATTAACTTAAACACTAGCATTTCTCCCCTTTGACACCATCAAAAACATCTAACATATGTTATACAATCATGACATCAAAGTCTAAAGGAAGAAAATACCAAAAACTGTCTAAATATCACAGAAACCAGGTTGTTGTGCTCGTGCATAGTTCCATCAGTCGACTGATTCAGACTACCAGTCGACTGACACCTAAAAAATAGCCTTTTCTGATTTCCAAACCCAAGTTCAGAATTGCACAAAAAATTCCAGAAAATTCAAAAAATTATGAAATTTGGGGGACATATTTATCATAAGTCCCTTTATCAAAGAAAAATGATTTTTCATGAAAATGCATTCTATTTTCGAAAATTAGGCAAAAACTCAAAAGTTTGAAAAATATTCAATTATGTATCAACTTTAAGACCTAGTTTTGCCTTGAAACGTTTTAAAAGCATGAACTCTTAGTTTTCAAAACATGAAATGATTTTAAATCATTTAAAATATCCAACTATGATCTATGGGCAATATGTCCATTGATTAAACATTTGCTTTCCCCTTAGTTGGTCTATGATTACTCTATTATGATACCTATAATGACTAATCAAAAATGTCAAGCATAAGTGAGTCATTGTATCATCCTAATATGTCACCCATTGCTATGTTCTCAATCAAGTTAGCCTTATGGTGAATGTGAGATGTACCTAAGGTATTATACTTAACCATCAATTTTCATGCAATTTCTATCAAGGTTAAGTATTATCCAAAACAACCAACATGATCATAACACAAACATTATCATAAATGCATATCATGATCATAAATCAAGTGTTATCACTAATATTACATATTATGATCATGAATCACATAAGTCATATATTACACTCTACCACAAGTCAACTACCCACATCATCATAAGTCAATCATTTAATATGATCTGAAATAAAATCAAGTGTGTTTGACTATCCTAGGTTTCTCTAACCTCTAAGGATGGACTTGGGAACCCAATATAAATTTTTTCCAATAGGTTTCACCAAATACTCCTTTGGGATCCATTTCCTAGCTACCATTGTTGTTTTAGATTGCCCCCTAGCTATTAAACAATGATAAGCTTTTTCATTCTTGGATCCTTTATAACCTAGGCCTTTCTTGTTGAAACTAGCCCTTTAGCTCCCAATGATCATGTTTAGGGTATTTGAGCCAATAGTGAATTTTTCTAGGGGCTTAGTTAAATGATCTACCTTTTCTCTTAAGACCTTATTTTCTTCAATACATGCATCATTAACATTAGAAGAAATACAATCATCATGTGAACATGCTTTTTCAAGTTTTTCTTCTAATTTCCTACTATCATCAAACATGCATTTATTTTTCTTTTTAGCTCTAAATAACTCCTTAGTTAAACTTGAAATCATTGAAACTATTTCTTGAGTAGGGAGATTTCTTACCATACTTACCATATCTTCTTCTTCCGATTCTGATGAAGATGATGATGCTCCCCCTACATGTGAGCTCTCCTCCTCACTTGTGCTTCCTTCTTGCCCGGATGAGGTGGAGTCCAAGTCATCTATCCCCATGAGTGCAAGACTTGTGAATTCTTCTTCCTCCGATGAGGATGGCTCGTCCCAAGTGGCCTTCAAGTTTTGCATTTTGCCCTTTCCTTTATCTTTTGATTTCTTCTCTTCCTTCTTCTTGTCATTCTTTTCCTTTCATCCTTGCTCTTGTTCAAGAGAGGGCATTCATCTCTCATGTGTTCCACTCCTTGGCAATTATAGCATATAATCTTCCTTCTTGGCCTTCTCCTATCATGAGACTTGTTAAATTTAAAACTCTTAAGAGCATGTCTCACCTTTCTTACCATGTAGGCCTCCTCATTGCTATCCATTGAAGAGGATTATTCATCTTCCGATGAGGATGGTGAGGACATCTTCTTCTTTCCTGTGTTTTCTATTAGTGCCACTCCCCTTGGTTGACTCCTTGGTTCTTCTACTATACCTTCAAGTCTAGTTTCATGAAGCTCCATAGTAGAGAAGAATTCTTCTAGAGTACTTACCTCTAGATTCTTTGATATGTAGAAGGAGTCCACCATTGAGCTCCACTTTGATGACTGGGGAAAAGCATCTATTGCCTTCATGATCATATCCCGGTTGGAGAGTTTCTCCCCTACACTAGATAACCCATTAACTATTTCTTTAAACTGAGAATGAAGAGGTAATACCTTTTCTCCCTTATCTAATTTGATATTATTGAGTTGGGAGCAGAGGAGATCCCTTCTAGCTAGCTTGGCTTCGGATGTGCCTTCATGAAGCTCCACTAGTTTCTCCCACATCTCCTTGGTGCTATATTTCAATCTTATTGTAAGAGGGAGAGATTGTAAGAAAGGTTTACCTCCACCTTGAAGGAGAGACTAGTGGATTTGGGTTGGAGTGATTCGCCGAACGAATCGTCCGTGGATTAGCGGCAAGGGTCATGAACCACGTTACATCCTTGAGTTTGCAAATTGCTCTTTACTTTGTGTTTTTCACTTAATTGTCTTTAGTTTTATTATTCCATTGTGCTAACCTTGTACGTAGACAATTAAGCGATCAACTTCCATCGTATACGAAAAAGGGCTATTCAACCCCCTCTAGCCGACCACCAATCCTCCAACACTAAGTGGATAGGTTGTTAATCTAACCATGGTAGAATTGACACTTTAGGACATTTTCAAGATTATGTGATACCTTGGAAATGAAGGTTTAATTTATAGTCCTAAAGGATTTTAGGATGTGGCAATTAAATTTGAGAGTTTTGAAAAATTTATCAAATTGGCACAATTAGGTTTAGAGGTCATAGTGTGCCATTTTGGATTTGTGGCACACTTGGGAGATAAGTGGTATTATGGAAAATA
Organism: Wurfbainia villosa; assembly: GCA_025175895.1. Taxonomy (NCBI): domain Eukaryota; kingdom Viridiplantae; phylum Streptophyta; class Magnoliopsida; order Zingiberales; family Zingiberaceae; genus Wurfbainia; species Wurfbainia villosa. Next base: position 85,201,865 of record CM045990.1, read on the forward strand.
TGGACTTAATTCTAGAAATGACAATTTGGGCTTAACACTTAGGTATTATATACTTTTGTATTTTAAAGTTGTCATACTTTGTTTGCCTTGCCATGTTATGACATCATATTTCATTATAATCATTTTATATGTCATGATAATGCCTAGGTTTAATTTTTATGTCATGTTAGTGCTTAGGTTGTATTCACATCCCATGACATGATTATTGGCACATGTTTTATTTATGCTACCATTATATGCCATAATCATCATTCATGCATTTAGGATTTATTAAAATTGAATTAAGGACTATGACATGATTTGAAGTCCCATGTACAAGGGAATTAAATAGAGTTGCCTAGAAAATGCATGAATCCTAAATAACCAAAACCCACATCTCACAAGAAAACTTGACTTGTATGTGTTTTCATACACCTTAGATACAAGTGAGATGTTAGGAAAATGAGTTAAGTTCAAGGTGCATAGATGTTGCATCTAGATGAACTCAAACTCATCATATATCATGGGCAAATCATGAAGAAAGCTAGTATACAAGTCATGTATACTTAGCCCATAGACCATGATTGAAATTAAGGTTTTAAAATCATTTAAAAACCATTTTGAAAAACCTTGGTGATGTCTATCTTTTGATAGCAATCACCATTGATAGAGTTGATACAAAGTAGGGTCAAAACTTTAAACTTTGTGTCAATCTCATTATTTTATGGATATTTTATTTTCAAATATTTTTCACCCATAATGATTGACATAAGTATTATACATATGAAGTTTCATGATTTTTCATATTATGTATAATTACTTATGAATTACTACAATTCATTTACGAACTCGATTTCATGCGGTCGAATCGGTTAGCCATGGATGGAAGTCATCGTAGTCGATTGCCAATGCTGATTTTGGATAAACAAGGTATGTTTAGCCCATGTTCAGCTATTTCTAGATTCTGGAGGTAAAAAGTAACAATAAGAGTTGACACCGAACAATGGCTATGATTGTACAATCAGGCACATCTATTGACCCAGTAATAGGAAAAGAAGTGAAAGGCAAGGAGAGAATGATATTTAATTACAAGACCCTGAATGACAATACTTACAAAGACCAATATAGTCTTCTAGGTATTAATACCATTCTAAAGAAGGTAGGCAATTCAAAAATATATTCGAAATTCGATCTTAAATCAGGTTTTCATCAAATTGCCATGGATCCTTCGTCCGTTGAATGGACGACTTTCATAAGCCCTTCCGGTTTATATGAGTGGTTGGTAATGCCATTCGGGCTGAAGAATGCACCAGTAGCCTTTCAAAGAAAGATGGATAACTACTTTCAAGGTACCGAAAATTTTATTGCAGTTTATATTGATGATATTCTAGTATTCTCTTCTTCAGAGCAGGAGCATGTTGGACACTTGGAAGTAATGTTAAAAATTTGTGAAGAAAATGGATTAATCCTTTCACCCACCAAATACAAGATGGCTGTCCCAAGGATTGAATTCTTAGGTGCTGAAATAGGAGAAGGAAAATTGAAGCTTCAACCCCATATAATCAAGAAGATCACAGAATTTAAGGAGGAACAACTCAAGACAAAGAGCGGTTTGAGATCTTGGCTTGGTATTCTAAACTATGCCAGAACTTACATTCCTAATTTAAGCTCTAAATTAGGACCTCTTTACGAGAAGACATCTCCACATGGGGATAAGAGAATGAAGTCGTCAGATTGGGAAATCGTTAAGCAGATCAAAGCTCAGGTACAACAATTACCAGATCTAGAGGTTCCTCCGAAAAATGCATATATTATACTTGAAACAGATGGTTCAATGACTGGATTGGGAGGAATCTGTAAGTGGAAAAAGGCTAAGTATGTTCTGCGAAGTACTGAGAAAATATGTGCATATGCACATGGGAAGTTTCCCACAGTTAAATCAACAATTGATGCGGAGATTTACGCCACAATGGAGACTATGAGTGCTCTAAAGATTCACTATCTAGACAAGGAAGAAATTACTTTGAAAACTGATTGTCAGGCCATTATCAGTTTTCACAACAAGACTTCTAAAAATAATCCATCAAGAGTCAGATGGATGGCTTTCATAGATTTTATTATCGGAACCGGAGTCAAAGTGAACTTTGAACATGTGGACGGAAGGCTTAATATTTTCACTGATTCACTTTCACACCTTATTGAAGGAGGAGAGGAAGCGATCAACATGATCAGGACTGAAGATGAATTTACCAGGATTTTTCATCCCGAGGCAACAGCTTCAACTGAGTATAAATTGTTAACTCAATATGAAACATTGATTGCAGCAACCAAGAAGAATATATTCTTTCCTAAGGAATATGACAAAAGAAAGAAGATGGCCGACATTGAAAAAAGCGCCATCCAACAACTTTCCTTCGCCTTGAAGGAATTCGAACTAATCCAACAAGCAAAGGAATCTGATTTTTTATTGTAGGAGACATTGGGAAGGGCCATGGCAGAGTTACTTCTTGGCGAAGTCTCACGACATTGGAAAAATAAAAAGGGACATCTGACGGGTCTCAAACACTTTAAGTGATATCTACAGAGACGTAAGACAGATGCCTCCCTAAAAGCATGGTGAGTCCAATGTAAAAGCAGATTGAAAGGACTGAGCCCCGGGGAGCCATCCTCTTCAATCACATGTGAATAGCTGTAAAGAGATGAGAGTGCGTTGTAAAGCCTTATATGATAAGATAGGGTATCAGATACGAAGGACTGATGGGGCCCAATGAGCACCCGCTTCGTCTTTGATACAACCTTTTCTTCATTATAAAAGGCTAGGAGTGCTAAGAGGTTTGACACACTCGAGCATCACCGAGCAAGTCATTCCTTATTCAGTTCAAGTTTTCCAGTGTGAGGTGTGAAGTTCTTTGTGAGTGTTCTGCTTGTTTGGTCTTTATAAATAAAAACTCTAGACATCATTCCAGGTTTTATTTTCAAAAGACCCGATCCTCTTTGACTTCGAGGTTATTGGCTAAAAGAGAAATTGTAGGTTCTAGATTTTTAGCAAGGTCGAGATATTCCAAGTTTCGGGTTTGGGATTTATCATACCACTCTCTTATATTTTGTTCAAATTTTTCACTCATCTAATTCTAGGCTTACTTACGGCTTAGGACTTCATAAAATTTTCTTACTCATCCGACTGGCCAACGACTCTCCTTGACACTTATGTGCACGGTGGCCTTTTGTAATCAATTAACAAAGTCGTTCGCCTTATCATAAGCTTTATCTTAAGATTTGTGATAACTTGAATTAATAAGAAAGTAAATAATAACCCTTACCTTTCACCCGGAATAATAAGGAAATTAGCCTTGCATTCTGGCTCTGATACCAAAAGAGGATTAGGTCTTTTGAAAATAAAACCTGGAACGATGTCTAGAGTTTTTATTTATAAAGACCAAACAAACAGAACACTCATAAAGAAACTTCACAAAGAACTTCACACCAGCATTGAAAGGGTGAAAATCCATTGGAAATGGATTAGGACAAGTGTTTAGGGTGGAAATCAATTTTCAAGGGGTGAGAAAGTTCAAGTTTGAACTTTTTCTCTTAATTTTGATGGTTTAGTGTTCCTTTAGGCTTAGGGACTCACCAAAGACATTGTTGGTGCAATGGTCAAGAGGGAGCAAGCCTTTTGGGGGAGGTTATTCATCATGGGATGATGGATGTATTCTTCCTCATAAGGGGGAGAATTTAGAGAATGGGAGAAAATGGGAGGATTGCCTATCTTTAGTGATATGAGACTTATCACTAGGAAGAGTGAAGGCATTCAAGATGTTTCTGGACCAAGGGGGAGATTGTAAGATCTCATTGGATATGAGACATTGATACCCTTGGGGAGAGTCTTTTTGATGTATGTCAAAAAGGGAGAGAATTTGAGTGAGAAGTTGGAAATTTCCAATTTGGAGAATTGGGAGGATTGGATTGAGATAGGTGGCCTAACTCAAAGGTGTTGGTTTTTTTCAAACATCAAAAAAGGGGAGATTGTTGGTGCAATCAACCCAGGTCACGATTGACCGGACTCGAGTTTGACTCGAGTAGTGTTTTGATGTTTGACAAAGGAGTGATCATTGTTTGACAATAGTTTGGGGAGATGGTTGACAAGAGGTTGACCATATGATGGAGAAGTCCAAGTGGTACACTTGGCATGGGAAAGTCCAAGTCATGAGTACTTAGCAATGGAAAGTCCAAGCATGGGCCTTGGCATTTGGAAAGTCCAACATTGAGTTGACATGGAAAGTCTAAGGGTGTAGTTTTGGCCACGTAAGTCTAAGTCATGTGTACTTGGCAATTGGGAAGTCCAATGGTATGATATTGGCAGCGCAAAGTTCAAGCATGTGTCTTGGCAGTGTAAGCCTAAATGTACCTTGGCGGTATAGACCAGCTTAGCATGACAATAGCCGATGGCAGCACTTGAAGACTAATGTATGGATGAACAAGTCATGGAACACTTGGAGGGATCCGATAGGCGTGAGGCTAATGGAGGTGGCTAGAAGGCTTAGGTCTAGGCTACGGGTGGTCTAGCAAGTATGAGGGGATCATACTTGGGGTTAAACCTCATGTTTGAGGTTTGTCAGTCGACTGAAATTATGGACCAGTCGACTGGTCAAGTGTTTTGACACTTGGCTGCCGAGTTGACATTGGTCAGTCGATTGGGATTATGACCAGTCGATTGCCGTGAGTCGACTGACGTTCGACTGTGACAAGTGACCTTGGCAGTAGACTGCCAGCATTGGTCAGTTGACTGGCCTTGAGCAGTTGACTACCATGGAGTGCAATCGACTGCTGGTTTTGGTCATGGGCATAGAACCTTTGGTAGACGACTTGTTAGTCGGCTCCTGAAGCAGCAGTTGACTACTGGTAAGGGAAGTTGACTGCTGGGGTATCTGTTGGAGTTCTTCCAACGTGGAAGTCGGTGTGAGACAACGACTACAGGAGCAGTCGACTGTGTAACATACCAAGTTTTATATATATATATATATATAAAAGAATAAAAAAAATGAATAAATATTTCGTAGTCGAAACTTGAACCATGCACCGTTGATTTGGGGGAATAGGCTTCCCACCACTAAGTTATAAGATTACCAATGAGTAGGATATAACAAAATATATCTATAGGCAAAAAAAAAAAAAGAGAGATTGATTAATTTGACTAATTATTTAAAGGGGTGATTAGGTTAAAGAAAAATCCTAATTTATATATTCTCTTTTTCCCTAAACACCACGCCGAATAGCGTTCTCCCCTCTCCTTCCCTAACCCTCTCAGCGCACGCTTCCCCTTCGTTTGACGACAGCTCGTCATGTCAGAAGCCATGGCCGACGGCGAGGTGCCCAACACCGCCTCTTCCCCAGTGGTGGCTGATCCCGTAGAAAGTTGGTCTGGCTCTCCCTTTAGGTGTTGCATTTGCCTGGATCTTCTCTACAAGCCAGGTGTGCTTGCGTGTGGACATACTTCTTGTTTTTGGTGTGTGAACAAATCTATGCATGGGTGTGGAGCATCACGTTGCCCAATTTGTAGGCTGCCTTACTATCATTTCCCTAATATTTGCCCGTTGCTCCATTACTTGCTGTTGAAACTTGAACCTGAGGCATACAAGAGGAGGGAAATGGAAGTGTTTGAGGAAGAAAAAGGAGCATTTCTGTGGATGATGTATTATGTTCTACGGGCAAAGAAATGATATATAAGCCTATTGTTCTTAATTGTGGACATGTATATTGTGAGGCTTGCCTATATGACTCAAGAGGGGATTTTCAAGAGGGACTTGGTAGAGGATCACGCTAAAGCAAGGAAACACGTAGGAGGTCTTTTCTTTACGAAATCTAACGGTATAAATTGGTGAAAAAACGTAGGATGTAAGTATCTCTCACCTGAAGTACAAGTAGCTCTTCGATTGTTTTATATAGCTTATTTTTCTATGTTTTGAAGATTATATGTTTGTATCAGATGATATATGTGTGTGATCAGATTTATAGTTAAGGTATATGTCTTTTTAAGCAAGATCTAAGATCACAAAGATGCTATCTTTCACCTATAGCATAAGTAACTCTTTGATATACCCATTTAACTTCTATCACCATGTTTTATTCGAATTTATATGTTCTGTCCAGATTATGTTTGTTTATATTTTTAGGTATTTTAAGTATATTTCATGTTGAAGCAAGACATAAGATCGCAAAGATGCTTCCCCTATAAGTTTTGGGGACAAAGAGCATGATTGCATGTCTTGAAAGGCTTCCTATATGAGTTTTGGGAGTATGATTATGTTAAATGATAAAGAATAAGTTTTGATCAGATTATATAGGTGTGTTTAGATTTATAAGTAAGTATCCCCTCACCTGCAGTACAAGTGCTTACGATGTAATGTTGTTTATGCTTGTTAAGGATTTGATTAAACTAATTTTAGCCATATAGTCACACTTTAACGATTTCCTAGGTGAACATGTAAACTGTTTCTTATATTAATTTCTTAGATTGTTAATATGTATTCCTATATATATATATATATATATATATATATATATATATATATATATATATATATATATATATATATATATATATATATATCATAGATGGACCTTAGGTTCACATTGAAAATATTTAATATGGAGAGATGGATTGTTTATGATAATAAATCTCAATCTGGTAAAGGAAGGATGTGAATTTTTATTAATTACTCAGGTTGATTAACTTGATGGTTTATGTAAGACATGCAAATTTATGGAATTTGTGACACAAGATGGCACAGATTATCGTTGATATAATTTTTGTAGATCAAAATATAAAGCATATGATGGGGCAGGAAAAGGTCAATCAGCAAAACTTGATTCTTCTCTTAATACCTGTGATCCCATCATATGGTCAGAGGTTGTATGCTTGATTTTGAACGAAAGAATCTAGAACTATGTGTAGAAGGTTCGGCTAATAGGAGTAGAGAAATTATTCTTGTTGAAATTCTTCCACGTTATGCATGTTAGATGATGATTTCTATTTATGTTCGCTTAATTTTCCTTATGTCACTATCTTATGCCATGTTAAATTGTACTCATGCCGATTTATGCTATGCTACATGCTTATGTTTTCACCCATGTTAGGCATGAATCACGTATATGAAATGTCTAAGAAATGTTTTCCCTAAGAGTGGGGACAAGAACACTCTTTAAGACAAAGAACATGTATGTTATTTTACTTTATGCATGACTTGTACCGGACCCTAACAAGGTCCACGGGATCGACTCCAAGTTACCCCTAGGTCGACGGACATAGTACGGACCTAGTAACCTAGTAGGTTCGGGATTAGCTACCTCAGATCTATTTAGGATGAGTGCGAATGATGTATGTGGTACAATGCCGGGCCCAATATGTTGAGATTATATTTAAGTATATAAACTATATATTTTCAAAGAGCATCCTGCATATACTATTTTATGTTCATCGAATTATCATGTTTAGAGACAATGTACTGTTGCGATGAAAATGCTAAGTTTATGTTCTTTTCCTAAATTGATCATATCTCTACTTTAAATAAATGATGTGCTCATATGTTGTTTAAACGAACATGTCATTACTTTACGTTTAATTCATAATGCATGTTTTTGTGAGTAGGAAAAGACCTTACTAAGCCTATGTGCTTACAGTTTACTTTCCTTGTACTGCAGAAAAGGGCAAGGAATGGATAAATTAAAGGGAGCAGTAGGAGGGGCAAAGATGTGTGTGGCAGTGGCATGGTGGACGAGATCATTTTTCATATACGGACTTATGCATGATTTTCAGTTTATGTGTAAACTGTTAGGAGACGTTAATGCTTTCTATGGTTGTTACTCATGTTTATTTTTATGAACCTTGAAATGGTTAATACATATTTAGTTAAATAAATTGCTAAGACCTTTTGCCATGATTAAATTGTTAGGTTGATTGGGTTAATGTAATTAGAGTTAAAAGTTATAAAGTTTTTTTTTAAATGCTTCCGCTGTTATATGCATGAATGTATGATCGCGTAGCGCCGACGCCCATCTATAGGATGTGTGTTAGGAGGATGGGAAGGGCGGGTGTTACAGACTGCTAGGCAAAAATCAACCCGAGTTGCAGCTTTATAAGGATCATGAAGGGGAAGTTTTTGGAAATGGTTCTTGAGGTGATTTGAAAGGGAATTGCTGCTGCAATCTAGACCTTCAAGGCACTTCGCAAGCAATCAAAGATCAAGCATTCAAAGCATTCTTTTAAAGTGTTTTTTTACTTGTATTTCCTTTTATCTTTGTAATCACTTGTATCTTTCGTATTACTGTTGTAATCTTTTGTACGAGGTTTCTCTACCTCTGGTGTGTCACTGAGAAGGAGATTTAGTAGTGGTGTGTGCATCACTAGAGCTCGTTGAGTTCGCCCCGTGGAGTAGGAACTCTAAGGTTCTGAACCATATATATTCTTGTGTTTTGATTGTGCTTGTGGGTTTGTATTTATATTCATATTGTATTTTCTATTTTCACTGTGTACTAACCCAATTGTAGCAAGCACTCAATTGAATTGCGTCAAGCGACGATTTCGCTATTCACCCCCCTCTAGCGGTGCACGATCGCCTACACTTCTTCCTTCTTGGCCTTTTCTTCCCCTTGGCTCCTTTATTTGACTTCCTCTTAGAACATTTCTTTGAGGAGTCAACCAACATCACAACCTTCTGTTTCTTCTTGACAGATGACTCAACTGTTTTGAGCATGTTGATCAATTTGAGCATCGTGAGCTCAATTTTGTTCATCGATAGTCTATCACAAACTGTGAATAGTTATCAGTCAAACTATGGAGAATTAAGTCAATACTTAATTCATGATCCATGATGAAACCTAATGATCCCAACTTTTCAATATATCCTTTCATCTTTAGTGCATACTGTAGCGTAGATAAACCCTCTTGCATCTTTAAGCGAAATAGGAGCTTCATGATCTCGAACCTTTCGGATCTCGCATTCTTGTTAAACAACTCACGAAGATGATAGACAATGGTAAAAGCATCCATATGCTCATGTTGCTTTTATAACTCAGGAGTTATAGATGCTAGCATAATGCAGCTTGCTATATCTGAGTCAGTAACATGTTTCTGATAAACCAACTTTGGTCACCAGAAGCATTGTCTGCAGGAGGTTGGGGAAGAAAATCTTCAAGGACATAGGCTATCTTCTCAACCTTGAGAACAATTCTCAAGTTTCGAAGCCAGTCCAAGAAGTTTGCCTCGGTCAGCTTGTTTGCATCCAAAATCGAGCGTAAGTTAATGGAGGTTGACATGCTATTCTTTTAAGAAAACCTAGACATACAAAAAGAATGTATAAGAGAGATGAATTTATAATCTAAACAATTTACATTAATTAAAACTCTCACTATTTTGTTCGAATTCAAGAGCCCTAACTTTGAATTCAAGAGATGGTAGGTTTTCTTCTAGTGGACTGATATCCGCTATTGCTAAGAACAACCTTGGAGAGAGTCCAACAAGCTATTCTTAGTTCTAGCGATAGGTATCAAAAGTACCAATTATATAATATTTATATAACTATCACTTTATGCTAACAACTAATTGAATGTTCACATATACATGAGGTTGTTAACTCATTAACATATATGCATCAAATTCATATCACCTAATTGTACCACTGTCCACATTGACCTTGGAGAGAGTTCAACAAATCAATGCTTTCAGTTAGGGGCAACCCATTAATCATGAGATCAAAATTAAATGGTTCAAACATATCTAATTTTCTAGCTAGGCTTGGAGAGAGTCCAACAACCTAAACTAGAACCTTAGACTTTGGTTCGAACTATTTAATGGAATATCGAATCTCTAATGGTTGGAACATGTTCAATGTCATGCTAGGCTTGGAGAGAGTCCAACAACTCAAACATAAAAAAGAACTCTGGTTCAACCATATTAATGGAAGGTGTAAGCCCTAATATTTGCATTAGGGATTTTCAGTTATTCTAGGTCTCATCTATTATAAAAATTAAACCCTAAAAGGGAAAAACCAAGGTCACATTAGGAAATAATTTTTTCAACGCGAACATGAGCCAAGTACTTGATGCACATGTCGCTATTAGGAATTAGATACGTGTAACACGTATCCTATTCCCTAGCGCATGAATAGTCTATGCTACGACTCTAATGATGTGGCCAACACCTTTGGTGTTGCTAGGTGCATCCTTGGTATTTTCCTCTTCGGTTACAAACATTCATATCCACGCATACATAATAAAATATTCACACCCATGGAAGAACCTAACATACACCTATACTAAAACACGGCGACTTTGATACCACCTATTGGAGATTCTAGGAAATAAAAGAAGCGAAAAAGAAAATAAAAATAATTTTTATTCCATCCCAGAAATCTCCAGGGGCCAAGAATTCATGCATTGACATAAGAAATATATTAATCTTTTCCTAAAAGACAAGAATTTATGCATTCGGGATTCATTTCGAATACATTGAAACCACGAGCAAGACCAACAAGCCTTGCTTCTACTGGTATCCACGTCGAAATCGCTCGAGACAACTTCAAAATCCTACGAGGTGTTTCCTCCGATTGGTGCTAGCCAAGCTCTGACGTGATGAAGGAGGAGATGACGACACAATGGTGTATTAGAGAAAACGAGCAAACCAAAAACCCTCTCCAATGCTTGACTGTACTAGAGATCAAGTGTACTTTATCGTCGAGACGATCAAGGTGTATTCCTCAACTACGAGGGATATTTTGCCTAATCTTCCCTTTACAAGGGACTACCAAAATCCCTCAACGAGGGGCTTTCCTTACAACAACATTGCAAGGTTATGGGAGGCAACAACACTTCTCTAAGAAGAGATGTGATAACAAGAAGATGAACCCTTCTTGATGGAAGCAAGAAAGAAGATCTCTTATCTTCTTTTTGGATAGGAAGAAGAACACCTTTCTTCTTCAAAATTCACCCACCAAAGAAGAGGAAGAAAAGGATGAGGAATTGTGAAGAAGACTTATTTTAAAGCCTCTCTTCTTGCTCCTTTTTATAGGAACCTTGCAAGAAGTAACTCCCATCTTCTCCTTTATGAAATGGTCAGCCACATTAAGGATCATAAAGAAAAGGTGGCTGCCCATAACACCTAAGGAGAGTAAGAGACTTGGAAGTAACTCCTAAGGTGTCTTTTTATCTTCACATTCTACTATCTTCTTATTCAAGGCTTTTGCCCTCATCATGATGAGCTTTCCATGGGATTGTGGGTTATAAGCCCATTATCTTTCTTCCATATTGGGCTATTAGGTTTTAGAACTTTTCTAGAACCCAATAATGAGGTCCATTAATGATCCAATTATCGTTGACAAGGTAAGCACATTTTCTCACTACAAATCCGATTTGTAGACCATGTGCGGAACATTTCCACTCTCCTTGTTTCCATTCATTCATAAACTCTTTTATGAAACCATAATATTTGATCAAATCAAACTTTATTTTTTAATATACCATTTGATCACGTCAAACTTCATTCGCCAAATTTAACTCCTTAAATTTGACTTTCTTAATGGGAAATAGGGAAACCAATACTTGTGTGACCCACAATGGTTTAGGGATACAAATAGCTATGAGTTCACAACTATTTGTGATTCAGGACTATACTTTTCCTTTATTCGGGCATACCCTTAATAGCCTCATCCTATGATCAAATCTTTGATTAAAGGACATCATAACTAATTCTGATTAGCACCTAATGAATTATGGTAAGAGCGTCTAGAAGCACCGCCCCATGACTCCATCTGTATCACTGAATAGTGCTTACAAGAACCAGTCGATTGTGGTTAATGTACAGTTCGGTCCCTTCAACTCATATATCTCAGTCAAATCTACAACCATTGGTACATCGAGAGTTGTATATTGATTTGATAACCATGTGTTGTATCTTATAGTGACATCACATGTGCAACTAGGAAACTCCTTTCCTAAAACACATTTTACAACTTTGATCAAAGACTTCATTCACTATAGAACAATACATTACATTGGATATCTACATTCGTGGGTGTGTGGTGAATCCCGAACTACAATGCACTGACTCCTATATGTTTCGTTATTGCACCCAATCTCACCACATGATGACCCCAATAGAGTCGGTAAATGAGTCAATGTACAACCCTAGCATATAGAGTCCCAGTGTTGTCTAGGGTCATAAGGACTACTAGTGTACAACCACAACCAAATACTTATCCACTCAATAAATGATAACCACTTGAAAAGTCTGAGTGAGGGTAGTTTGATGAACTCATCACATGAGCACCCATCTATATGCTTGAACATCTCTATGTACTTACCAATGAAATGTGGTACACTACATCACAGATGCTAGCCTCTAGCTCGAGCAACCATTTATCCTTATTTATTGGCGTCCCAAGTGATTAGGAATAGGTTTAGAATATACAGTGAATATTGATGTATTTCATAATGATCATCATATGTACCACCACATCTCACTATGGTATATTCAAGTACTTTATCTATGCATGTAGCTTGGGTATTAAGATAAAGTAAATGCCACACTTATTTGAATTATATTAAAATAAAGTATGTTTGTACATAAGAGTCAACAAAGCCCTAGCCAACAGTTGGTTTGTAGGGTACCTACTCTAACAGTTTCAGGCTATGTTGGCCATTAATAATTAACCATTAATCATTAATAGATCATGAGTGACACCTAGCAGTACATCATGCCCCAATTGACCGAAAAGTCTAAGTCAACTCCAGAATGTTTCTGAACCCTTCAACAGTTACAGTTCTTTCATGCCTCGTTCCTTTCACTCTTCCTATACCCACTAAGTTCAGGACTGTTGGGTTTCCGGGGCACCGATGTGGGTGTGTGTTCAAACATGTTTCGCAAACATACACAACGGAAGCAAATAAAACACGTAATAACTAAATTATTACATCACACACACACCACACACATGCAAGATACAACAGTGTAGACATAATTGTACATTTAAATTTTGCAATAAAGGAAATTACACTAGGTATACCTGACGAATAACTCGCAGCGGAAAGGGCATCAACCTTAGCGACCCTCATAAGTTTCACCTCTATCCGAGTCCACGTCGAGTATGATCGGGATAGCTTCACAAGCTACGAGCCCCGTCTTGACGAGAAATACTAGTCTCACATTGAAGACATTGTGATCCAAGAGACGATCACGAAATAAGTTCCATGAACTTGTTTCCTTGGATGTGCTGACCAATCAAATTGGCCGGCTGCAGCAAGGTGGTCGGCATTGGTGCTGCTGGTCTACGGTGATGATGTTGGCCGATGACTGGGGCTATTGGCTGACGATGGTGGCTGGCCGACGGCTAGAGGGGAGGCAGCCAAGGGTAGGGCAGTGACAACCAAAGAGCTGGCGCACAAGAGAGGGAGAGGAGAGAAAAATGGATAGGGCTTCACAAAACCTAATTCATCCACGAAATATTTCTGAACCCTGTTATTTATAGAGAATGTGTTTCTTAACCATTAAGAGACCTTTTCTTAAGGGTTATTGGTTAATAACCAAAACCCATTAACCCGCTCCGTTAACTTAAGTAAAAATAAACCAAACTGCATTGGTCTATTTTAAGTTAAAATAAACCAAACCAATTTTGGTTCATTCATTTAAAACAAATCAAACCCCTTTGGTTTATTTTCCACCATTGGATTAGAACCAAACCAATTTGGTTCACCCATCCACTCTTCCGATGCAACTAAAATAATTTCACGCTCGCTCCTTGTTTGGTCCAACCAAACCAAGTCTCTCTCGATATGAGAATCCCATCCTCAAGCTCGTTTAAAATCCTTCGGATAACACTCGAGTGCGTGTGACCAAATAGGTTCCTGGTTTATGTTGGCCATCTATAATTAACCATTAGATTGCACAGCTATCTAACAAAATTTGGTTTCGCCTCTCAGATACACCATTAAGTTGTGGTGTATATGATGGGGTCCATTGAGACAATATACCATTGTCCCTTAGATAATCCAGAAACTCTTGACTCAAGTATTCACCACCTCGATCAGATTGAAGTATTTTAATACTTTTACCAAGTTGTTTCTCTACTTCATTTCTGAATTCTTTGAACTTTTCAAAGGCTTCATACTTGTGTTTCATCCAGAACACATACCCAAATCATGAGTGATCATCGATAAAGGTAATGAAGTAGATATAGCCTCCTAGAGCATGAGTTGACATAGGTCTGTATACATCAGTATGTATTAGACCAAGCAACTCTCTCACCGATTCACCTTTTTCAGTAAAAGGTAACTTAGTCATCTTGCCTTTTAAGCATGATTCGCATGTCTCGAATGAATCAAATTCAAACGATTCCAGAATTCCACATCGGTGTAATTCAGACATGCGTTTCTTGCTTACATGTCCACGACAACAATGCCACATGTAGGAGGCTAATTGATTATCTTTTCGAGCACGCTTGTTGCTCGCTTCAAAATTGAAAATGTCACTGGATACGTCTAACGTATATATACCATTTCATAAAGTTTTAGTCCCATAAAGAACGCCATTCAAAGTTAAGTAACAATAATTGTTACTAAAAGTCAAATGGTACCTATTTCTATTTAAGAAGGAAATAGAAACAATGTTCTTTATTAACGAAGGAACATAATTGCAATTATCCAATTCTAAGACAAGTCTTGTAGGGAGCTTCAACAAATTTGTTCCGATGGCGACTGTAGCAACCTTTGCTCCATTGCCAACTTGCAAATTTGATTCTCCCTTGAAGTGTCTTCTTCTATTCCTTAGCCCTGTATGTCATTACATATATGTGAGCCACATCCAGTATCCAATACCCAAGTGTCTAAGGAAATAGAATGACAAACAATAATGAAGATACTTGAAGAGGATGGGGCATCGGATGACTTCTTCTTCTTCACGGACTCAAGATAAATCTTGCAGTTTCTTCGCCAATGACCCTCCTTGCCACAATGATGGCAAGTGCCCTTTTGAGCTGGTTCTGCCTTCTTAGCCTTCTTCTTCTCCTTATGTTGTTCCTTTGATTTCCTCTTAGAATCTTTCTTTGAGGAATCAACTAACAACACCGTCTTATCCTCATGCTTCACAGAAGGCTCCACAGTCTTCAGCATGTTGAGGAGTTCAGGAATGGTGGATTCAATTTTATTCATCCGGTAGTTCATCACAAACTGTGAGTAACTCTTGGGAAAACAATGTAAAATTAAGTCAATACTTAATTCATGATCCATCACAAACCCGAGTGTAGCTAATCGCTCGATGTACCCATTCATCTTTAGCACAAATTGCACCACATTTGAACCTTCTTGCATCTTAGAGGTGAAGAGGAGCTTGGAGACTTCGAACCTTTCGGATCTCGCTTGTTCATCAAACAACTTTTGAAGATGAAAGACTATGGTATTAGCATCCATATGCTCATGCTGCTTCTGAAGCTCGGGTACCATCGTGGCTAGCATGATGCAACTCGCCAGTTCAGAATTATTCACATGTTTCTGATAGGCCAACAATTGGTCCGGAGTTGAACCATCTTTAGGACAGGTGGGAAGAGGCTCTTCGAGGACATATGCAAGCATTTCCTCCTTGAGAACAATTCTCAGGTTTCTAAGCTAGTCCAAGAAGTTCGACCTAGTAAACTTATTTGAATCCAAAATAGAGCGCAAGTTTATAGACGTCATGATCAAGTGATTAACCTAGAAATACAAATCGAGCATATATGAGAAAAGATGATTTAAAATGCATCAACATACATCTATAAATCCCATTCAATTTTAGAATTCAAAACCCCTCAAAATCAATTCGGGAGATCATAGGTTCATCTTTGAATGAGATGATATCCAACATAGATAAGAACAACCTTGGAGAGAGTCCAACAAGCCATTCATAGCCATGATGGTAGGTACCGAATATACCAATTACATATCACGTATATGTAACTATCACATTGTACTATCAACTAATTGAATGTTCACACAAACATTGGGTTGTTAACACATTAACAAGTATGCATCATATGCATATCACCCAACTTCACCACTCTTTACATCGGTCTTGGAGAGATCCAACAAGCCGATGCTCCAAGTTAAAGTCGAACCATTAATCGAGACATAGTTTTAATATGGTTAGAGCGCATTCATTCATTTAGTCAGGCTTGGAGAGAGTCCAACAACCCAAACTAAAGATTGACCTTTGACTCATACCATATTAATGAAGGGTTTTGCTTATCGAGTCCGTGAGGGTAAACTTCGCTTCCCACTTCACCTCGGTAGCTTGTCCATGGCGATCCCTTCGATGTCCCCGGATTAAAAAAAAATTTAATCCTAGACAAAAGGGATTGCCCAAACCACCAAGTCATCATCGTGCTATTCGTTTAGAGAGGTCACTTGAACAAACTAGTTGTTCAAGCGACCATCCTCTATTCTACGAGTAGCCACAGAATAGACGATGTCCGGATCATCGGTTTTTGTGTTTATGCTCGGGATCCAAGTATTATTTAGCCATATACAGATTTATATCATGCTCATAATTGAAAAATAAATACAAACATGTAACATATAAAAATTAGAGAATCGATATACCTCTCGATCTTCTAATGTATGTCCTTCCTCCTTTCGGACATCGTGTGAGCGACGCTCTACCAAAAGTTGAAGCTCCTAGATCACAAATCTTCCTTCCTTGCTCTTACAAAGCAAAAGGAAGAATATAAACAAAGGTCTTCTCCTTCCTATAGCCAACCAACAAGCAACAAGGAGAATGCTTCCCGCGGCCAACAAGGAGAAGGAGATAATGGTGGAAATCGGCCAAGACACCAAGGGAAAGCCCTATATCTTGTTTCCACCACCTAAGGATAAGGAGAAGGGATCTTTGGATGCCGGCCAAGGGCTGGGAAAGGGATGTGGGTGCCGGCCACCAAAGGAGAGGAAGAAGAAAGCAAACTACTTCCTTATTTGGTGCCACCCAAGCCTCCTAAACCCTAAACCTCCAAACCCTAATCCTAGCTCTCCTTATGGCCGGCCATGGAAGTGGGGAAGAAGATTAGGATGAGCACAAGCCAAGGTAGAGGGAAGATGGAAGGAACCGGCCACACCTTAGGAGGAAGAAGAAAAACTCCTCCTTGAGTTGCCGCCCACCCATAGCTCCCAAAACCCTAGCCACCCAAACCTAATCCTAAACCAACTAGGATTCCTAGCCTCCAAAGGAAGCAAACCCTAATCCCCTTAAGCCATGCTCTCCTTGCCGCCCACTTCATGATCTCTATTTATAGAGTTGGGCTCAAGCCATGATTTAATCTCCTCCATTGGTTCTAGGGATTTAATCTCAACCGTCAGATCTAGAGATTTAATCTCAACCGTCGGATCTAGAGATTTAATCTCTACCTTTGGATCATAGAGTTTTGTTTCTATCCATTGGATCTAAGCTTCATGAGGTGTTAATAGGCTACATTAGAGACCATGAGAAGGAGTTGGATCTAGGCCACCCATGGATTAAGCCCACATAAAGTCCGATCCACTAATGATGATCCAATCCACTAAAGGATCATCATTGATCTACCTCACCAACCCCCATATGATAATATTGGCTCCATATATTATTTGTACATTTTCTCCCCGTGTTTAAGATCTCGAATATCCGTCGATTAATTAATTTACTGACTATTAATTAATCAACATTTAACTCCTTGAGTAGTACCACTCAACCTTTTCATCATGCCGGACCAAGTCCACCTGCAGGGTTTACATGATGAACCTTATGAGCTCCTCAAGGGGACATCATCATCCTAATATATAGGACACGGTTTCCTCCTATAATCGATGACACACCATATAAATAATATCATCTCCCAACTTACTGAGCCTATCGATTTAATCTATAAATCTCGCCCATTGGTAAATCAAAGAGATGAGTACTAAGTATATGTGCCCATTATTATATCGGGATTAAGAGCATGTACTAAATAATATCTGAGGTCCGATTCGATTATGTAGTCAGTAATAAATCGAATCACCTCTAAGTTGGTCCTGCTCAATACACACAAAATACACTAGTGTGATTCTATGGTCAAGACAAACCAACACCAAATCACGCTACAACCATTCCGATGGTTTGTCTAAAGCCATCTCGGTTATGAGCCTTTACTTATACTTTTCAAGGGACCGATAACATGATCTCCTGTGTGACACCACACACCATGTTATCTACAATGTAAAGTATTAGACAATATTGCATAACCATAAAAATATGCAAACAATGATCATGTGATTCTTATTCCAAAATAAAGATGTTCATACAAAAGATAGACTTTTCAGTATACATCCCTACAATCTCCCACTTATACTAAAAGACTATGCTATCCTCAAAGTGCATACATCTGATCCCCAATCCCTCCACATGCCTATCAAAAGCTCTCGCCGGAAGGGCCTTAGTGAAAGGATCTGCCAGGTTATCCTCCGATGCAATCTTGGCCACAACAACTTCTCCTCTCTTTATGATTTCTCGTATCAGGTGGTACTTGCGCTCTATGTGTTTACTAGCCTTATGGGATCGTGGTTCCTTCGAGTTTGCAACTGCACCACTATTATCACAATAAATTGTGATAGTTCTGGGCAAACCAGGAATCACATCTAATTCCATCAGGAAGTTCCTGAGCCATACAACTTCTTTGGCCGCCTCAGAGGCTGCCACATACTCAGCTTCCATGGTGGAGTCCGCCACGCACTTCTGCTTGACACTCCTCCATACAATGGCTCCACCTCCCAAAGTAAACACAAAACCTGAGGTAGACTTCCTGTTATCCTTATCAGATTGGAAGTCGGAATCCGTGTAACCCACAGGGAGTAATTGGTCTGCCCGGTAAACCAGCATATAATCCCTAGTCCTTCTCAGGTACTTCAATATATGCTTTACCGCAGTCCAATGTCCCTGTCCTGGATTACTCTGATATCTGCTGACCATGCCCACGGTAAAACGGATATCTGGTCTCGTACAGAGCATCGCATAAATGAGGCTTCCTACTGCCGAAGCATTAGGAACTACCTTTATCTCCTCTATCTCCTCAGATGATCTAGGACACATCTCCTTAGATAAAGGAACTCCATGCCTCAAAGGTATAAAACCCTTCTTGGAGTTCTGCATGCTAAAACGCTCCATAATCGTGTCTATGTATGAAGCTTGGGATAAGCACAACATCCTTTTCCTGCGATCCCTTATAACCTTGATCCCGAGTATGTGTACCACCTCTCCTAAGTCCTTCATATCAAACTGTTTGGACAACCATACCCTTACGTCCGATAACACCTTGATATTGTTGCCAATCATCAAAATGTTATCTATGTATAGTACAAGAAATACCACTACGTTTCCGTCACATCTCTTGTATACACAAGACTCATCCGGACTTTGAATAAATCCATATGACTAAATTACCTCATCAAAGCGGATGTTCCAAGACCTCGAAGCTTGCTTCAATCCATAAATGGACCGATTAAGCTTACATACAAGATGCTCTTTGCCCTTAGCAATGAATACCTTTGGTTGCTTCATATAGATGTTTTCCTCAAGACTTCCATTAAGGAAAGCTGTCTTGACATCCATCTACCACACCTCATAATCCATATGAGCTTCTATGCATAAGAGAATCCGGATAGACTTAAGCATGGCTACCGGCGAAAAGGTCTCCTCATAATCGATACCCTCTTTCTGAGTATACCCCTTCGCAACAAGCCTCGCTTTGAAGGTCTCAACCTTCCCATCTATTCCTCTCTTTCTCTTGTAGATCCACTTGCATCCAATGGTTTTTACACCATCGGGTGGTTCTACTAGCTCCCAGACCTGATATGAATCCATAGATTCAATCTCAGCATTCATTGCACTTTGCCAAGATACTACATCTTTATCTTTAATTGCCTCGTCATATGTCCAGGGATCAGGTTCATGTTCGCCAGGGACCAAATCAGAAGATTCTCCCAAGAACATGAATCTATCAGGCTGTCTCACAACCCTCCCACTACGATGAGGTATCATCTGTGTATCCTTTGTGACACACGGTGCAGTGACATGTGGTATATTCTCTTGTACCGGCAGTACTAAAGAAGTGACTTCCCCTTTTAACTCCTCCAGAACAATTTTACTCTTGGGCTTGTGGCTCATCACATAGTATTCCTCTAGAAATATGGCGTTCGTGCTAACGATCACCCTCTGATCTCTAGAACTATAAAACAAACCACCCTTCATTCCTCTAGGATAGCCAACGAACATGCATACTTCTGTACGAGGTTCCAACTTACCAGCATCTGCCTTCAGCACATGTGCTGGACTCCCCCATATCCAAATATGTCTTAGACTAGGCTTTCGCCCAGTCCACAACTCTGTGGGAGTAGAAGGCACTGATTTAGATGGAACCAAGTTCAGAATGTATACCGCTGTATCTAGAGCATATCCCCAGAACGAATCTGGCAAGTTAGAATAACTCATCATCGATCTAACCATCTCCATAAGAGTCCTATTCCTTCGCTCTGCTACACCATTCTGCAGGGGTGTGCCAGGTGCAGTCAATTGGGATTGAATCCCAACCTCTGATAAGTAGTTCCTAAACTCTCCCAAGAGGTACTCACCGCCACGATCAGATCGTAGTGTCTTGATGGTTTTACCTTGACGTTTCTCCACATCAGCCTTGAATTCTTTGAACTTGTCAAAGCATTCAGACTTGCGGCGCATCAGGTAAATGTATCCATATCTTGAGTAATCGTCTATAAAAGAGATGAAATACTCAAAACCACCTCTAGCCTGCATAGACATAGGACCACACAAATCAGAATGAACCAATTCTAACACATCTTTGGCTCTATACCCCTTGGCCTTAAAAGACCTCTTGGTCATCTTACCCTCCAAGCAAGATTCACAGGTTGGGAGATCCTCCACCACTAATGAACCCAGAGGTCCATCAGCTATCAACCTTTGAATTCTTCTTAGGTTAATATGACCAAGCCTAAGATGCCAAAGATATGTTTGGTTCATCTTCGAAGGTTCTTTTCTCTTATTGGAATTAGAAGATGAGTTATTAACTTCAATTTGCATCGTGGGATGTTTTGGTTCAAGTGTGTATAAATTTCCTATCATTGTACCTGAATAGATATTCTCCCTATTCCTTTTTATAATAACTCTGTCATTAAAAGAAATAGAATATCCATCCATAAACATTTTAGAAACTGAAACTAAGTTCTTTCTAAATAAAGGTACATAAAAGGAATTTTCCAGAACCTAAGTTTTATTTTTCTCAAAAGATAAATAAAACTTCTCCCACTGCAATAGCCGCCATCTTCATGGCATTGCCCAAGTAAATGGTAATCTCCCTTTTAGCTCATCGTCGGGTTTCCTGGAACCCCTGCAAAGTATTGCAGACATGATCAGAGGCTTCTATATCTACACACCAGGTGCTGGTAGATAACACCACTAACCATGTTTCAATGACTAGACCAAAGGATATACCTTTGTTCTATTTCGGACTGGGACAGTCCTTCTTCCAATGTCCATCCTGCTTGCAAGTGAAGTACTTGCCTTTCGGCTTCTTCACTCCTCCTAGAGATCCTCCCACCATCTTTGCTTCACCTTGTTTCTTCTTCTTCTTGCCTTTCGGCTTAGAAGTAGAAACCTTTTTGAGCAACCGTGGCTTGAGGACATTCTTCGAAGAGTGCATACTTGTACTCCTTAGCAGATAAGACAATATCTAGATTCTTTTCCAATCAACAATATTTGGGTACAGTAAGTTTATTTCCTTTAGTATCATAGTAAGTGGACTGAAAGTCATTTTTGAAAATCCTAAGAATCACATAGATCATTACTGTAGATTTCAAAAAATTATTGAATCCTCAAACAATAAAATTTCAAAATCAACCAACACCTCAAAACACCGAGAATATCGTATGCCACTTCACCTCGGTAGCTTGTCCATGGCGATCCCTTCGATGTCCCCGGATTAAAAAAAATTTTAATCCTAGACAAAAGGGATTGCCCAAACCACCAAGTCATCATCGTGATATTCATTTAGAGAGGTCACTTGAACAAACTAGTTGTTCAAGCAACCATCCTCTATTCTACGAGTAGCCACGGAATAGACGATGTCCGGATCACCGGTTTTTGTGTTTATGCTCGAGATCCAAGAATTATTTAGCCATATACAGATTTATATCATGCTCATAATTGAAAAACAAATACAAACATGTAACATATAAAAATTAGAGAATCGATATACCTCTCGATCTTTTAATGTATATCCTTCCTCCTTTCGGACGTCGTGTGGGCGATGCTCTACCAAATGTCGAAGCTCCTAGATCGCAAATCTTCCTTCCTTGCTCTTCCAAAGCAAAAGGAAGAATAGAAACAAATCTCTTCTCCTTCCTATATCCAACCAACAAGCAACAAGGAGAATGCTTGCCGCCGACCAACAAGGAGAAGGAGATAATGGTGGAAACCGGCCAAGACACCAAGGGAAAGCCCTATATCTTGTTTCCACCACCTAAGGAGAAGGAGAAGGGGTCTTTGGATGCCGGCCAAGGGCTGGGAAAGAGCTGTGGGTGCCGGCCACCAAAAGAGAGGAAGAAGAAAGCAAACTACTTCCTTATTTGGTGCCACCCAAGCCTCCTAAACCCTAAACCTCCAACCCCTAATCCTAGCTCTCCTTATGGCCGGCCATGGAAGTGGGGAAGAAGATTAGGATGAGCACAAGCCAAGGTAGAGGGAAGATGGAAGGAACCGGCCACACCTTAGGAGGAAGAAGAAAAACTCCTCCTTGAGTTGCCGCCCACCCATAGCTCCCAAAACCCTAGCCACCCAAACCTAATCCTAAACCAACTAGGATTCCTAGCCTCCAAAGGAAGCAAACCCTAATCCACTTAAGCCATTCTCTCCTTGCCACCCACTTCATGATCTCTATTTATAGAGTTGGTCTCAAGCCATGATTTAATCTCCTCCATTGGTTCTAGGGATTTAATCTCAACCGTCGGATCTAGAGATTTAATCTCAACCGTCGAATCTAGAGATTTAATCTCTACCTTTGGATCTTAGAGTTTTGTTTCTATCCATTGGATCTAAGCTTCATGAGGTGTTAATAGGCTATATTAGGGACCATGAGGAGGAGTTGGATCTTGGCCACCCATGGATCAAGCCCACATAAAGTCCGATCCACTAATGATGATCCAATCAACTAAAGGATCATCATTGATCTACCTCACCAACCCCCATATGATAATATGGGCTCCATATATTATTTGTACATTTTCTCCCTGTGTTTAAGATCTCGAATGTCCATCGATTAATTAATTTACTGACCATTAATTAATCAACATCTAACTCCTTGAGTAGTACCACTCAACCTTTTCATCATGCCGGACCAAGTCCACCTGCAGGGTTTACATGATGAACCTTATGAGCTCCTCAAGGGAACATCATCATCCTAATATATAGGACATGGTTTCCTCCTATAATCAACGGCACACCATATAAATAATATCATCTCCCATCTTACCGAGCCTAACGATTTAATCTATAAATCTCGCCCATTGGTAAATCAAAGAGATGAGTACTAAGTATATGTGCCCGTTATTATATCGAGATTAAGAGCATGTAATAAATAATATCTGAGGTCCGATTCGATTATGTAGTTAGCAATAAATCGAATCACCTCCAAGTCGGTCCTGCTCAATACACACAAAGTGCACTAGTGCGATTCTATGGTCAAGACAAACCAACACCAAATCACACTACAACCATTCCGATGGTTTGTCCAAAGCCATCTCGGTCATGAGCCTTTACTTATACTTTTCAAGGGGCTGATAACATGATCTCCTGTGTGACACCACACACCATGTTATCTACAATGTAAAGTATTAGACAATATTGCATAACCATAAAAATATGCAAACAATGATCATGTGATTCTTATTCCAAAATAAAGATGTTCATACAAAAGATAGACTTTTCAGTATACATCCCTACAATTAGTATTAAAATATTTCAAAGGTTTGAACATGTTCAGGTTCGAGCCGGGCTTGGAGAGAGTCCAACAACCCAAACAAGAAATGGAACTCCGGTTCTAACCATATTAATGGAAGGTGTAAGCTTTAATATTGTGTAAGGGTTTTGAGGTCTCATCCTCCTTTCCATGCAAATAACTATTATCTACATGACATGACACGCATGACATACATATGTGCAACTAATGTATCTACATGTCACGGCACGTATGACATAATGATATGCATATAATGTAATTACATAGCATACAATTATGACATGTTCAAGTAATTTCAAAATTGTCATAATTAATTTTGGAAATAAAATATGTTTGTGATTTGATTTCTCAAATCAAATCTCATTGATTAAATTAGGAAAAAAATTTCCAAATCTAATCACATATTTTATTTATGGAAAATATTAATTAAGGAAACAATTTTCCTAAATCTAATTTCCTAATCACATTAGGAAATTCCTAATTTAAATTTCTTAACTAATTTAAATTTCCATAATTTTTCTAAAATTTCCAAAAGTAAATTTCCAAAATTATAATTATGACAAAACAGTCATCGCAAAAATAATTTTACAATTATGTCGAAACACAACCGAACTCTAATACCACTGTTAGGTTTTCGGGACACCGACGTGCATGTGTGTTTGAACATGTTTCGCAAACATGCACAGCGGAAGCAAATAAAACGTGTAATAATTAACTTATTACATCAAACACACACCACACACATACAAGATACAACAGTGTAGACATAATCGTACATTTAAATTTTGCAATAAAGGAAATTACTCTAGGTATACCTGGCAAATAACTCACAGCGAAAAGGGCATCAACCTTAGAGACCCTCGTAAGTTTTGCCTCTATCCGAGTCCACACTGAGTATCGTCAGGATAACTTCATAAGCTACGAGCCCCTTCTTGATGAGAGATACTAGTCTCGCGTCGAAGACGTTGTGATCTAAGAGACGATCACGAAACAAGTTGGATGTGCCGACCAATCAAATTGGTCGACTGCAGCAAGGTGGCCGACGTTGGTGTTGCAGGCCGACGATGATGCTACTGGCCGGCGACTGGGGTTGCTGGCTGGCGGTGGTGGCTGGCCGACGGCTGGAGGGGAGGCGGCCAAGGGTTGGGCGGCGACAACCAAAGAGCCGACGCACAAGAGAGGGAGAGGAGAAGAGAAAAATGACTAGGGTTTCACAAAACCTAATTGGTCCACGAAATATTTCTCAACCCTGTTATTTATAGAGAACGTGTTTCTTAACCATTAAGAGACCTTTTCTCAAGGGTTATTGGTTCATAACCAAAACCCGTTAACCCTCTCTATTAACTTAAGTTAAAATAAACCAAACCATGTTGGTCTATTTTAAGTTAAAATAAACCAAACTAATTTTAGTTCATTCGTTTAAAACAAAACAAACCCCTTTGGTTTATTTTACACCATTGGATTAGAACCAAACTAATTTGGTTCACCTATCATGTCTTCAAAAGACTCATCCCATCCACTCTTCCGATGCGACTGAAACAATTTCACACTCGCTCCTTGTTTGGTCCAACCAAACCAAGTCTCTCTCGATCTGAGAATCCCATTCTCAAGCTTGTTTTAAATCCTTCAGATAACACTCGTAGTGCATTTGACCAAATAGGTTCCTAGTTTATGTTGGTCATCTATAATTAACCATTAATTATAGAACGATCATGAGTGACACCTAGTAGTACATTATGATCCCTAATTAACCGAAAAATCAATGGTTGACCCCAGAATAACTTTTGAAATCTTTCAGCAGCTACAGTGAATCGTGCCCCATTCCCTTCACTCATCTTATACCCACTTGGTTCAGGACATGATCTATTGTGTCAGTCCCCACTAGGCTGACTACGTCACACCTAGCCCAACTATTACTTCCTCGTCCTATAGATTCTAATTATTGCACATGTATCCAAGAGTACCATACTCTAAACATGTATTGCTTTGGCCAAAGACTTTAGTAACTATCCGACGAGAGACTATAGGGTTTACATCTCCTCGCAAGGAGTGGTGATTCCTCTGTAGGCTATTCAAACACCTTCGGCCACTTCGACTTATACCCAATCATCCCGGGTCCACATCTCCTCGAGATGCTTGCTTAAGATGTCAAAGCATAAGTCTTCATGACCAAGATGACTTGAATACCGCAAGTCGAAGGAACATCGCACTTAAGCTGCAGTAAGAACTTCATTGACATATACATATATACAGAGAACCATATGAAGTCTTACAGCTGGTCACTCAAATGAACTAGTTACCATAACTAGCATCCACGGTTAACTCTGGACATCCCAATGTCTCTAGCCAATGAGAAATTGCTTCTTGGATAAACCAAAGAGTATAACTCATGCCAGTCTCAACAGAATTGATGGTGTCCGAATACAACAATTCATCGACTAGGGATAATTCCAATACATCACAATTACACATGTAGAGATACTCACCAGTTGTGATCCAATCACAAATTCTCTCATGCTGTGAATCGTATTGTGGACATTCAGTAAATGAGTTTAAGATCCAATCAAATATATGAAAACATGTATACTCTGTGGGGGATCGATCGGTCGACTAGAGGGGGGGGGTGAATAGCCTTCTTTCATTGGATGAAGTAATTTGCTCGTCTACAAAACATTAGCGCAAGCGGAATATGCAAATACAAACAAATAAAGACAAAACAAAAGATACACAAGAATACAAACAATGCAAACACCGAGATGTAACGTGGTTCACGGCTACGCCGCTAATCCATGGTCCGATTCGTCCAAGGTGAATCACTCCTTAATCTTTCGCTAGATCTCTCCTTTGCACAAAGCTAGGTGGAGGTAACCTCTTTTACACAAAAACACTCCTCTTACAAATATATTGGAAATAAACTCAAGTAAGAGGATGGAAAGCTTTAGGAAACTTTGGGAGAAGATTAGAGCATAAGCATTAGCCTCCCAAAGCCCCACACCAATCCTCTTTATAGAGGAAGAGGGTTTCTTCCCGTTGACACAGGAGCAGTCGACTGATGTCCCTATCAGTCGACTGGTCCTGTAGTCATTGCCCAATAACGACTGCTTTCCACATTGGATTTCATCCAACGACACTGGCATCAGTCGACTGATATGTCCATCAGTCGACTGATGCTCGATCAGTCGAGTGCTCCGCGAGCTCGACTCCATGCGTGCCGTGCTAGCTATTAGTCATTGCCATCCCTCGGCGAATGATCGATGTCGGCAACGAATCGATTGCCAGTCCATGGCAGTCGACTGCTTGGGTCAAAACCCTAGTCTTATACCAGTCGAACTCCATTCGACTCAGAGCAGTCGACTGCCAGTCCATGGCAGTCGACTGATGTCGGGAAAACTCATCCGACACTTAGCCATTCGGCCAAGTTCACCTAATGAGCTACTTACAATTCACTCATTCTCTCATCTCACTCGAAGTCCCTCGCCGAAGCTCTCTTCGTTCGCGGCCACGTCCCTCGGCAGCATCAGGCGCACGACTCTGCAATGCTCCTTCGCGTCTCTTGCCTCCGAAGTCTGCTTCCTTGGCTTCGCTTCAAGTCATCTCGTCCGGTGGTCCCTCGGCAGCATCAAGTGCATGACTCTGCAATGCTCCTTCTCCAACTCAAGCACGAGGTTATGAGTGGTGAACCCGTCTAGGCTCCATGTGTGAATTACTAAGTTCTGCAAGACTCCAACACACATATCAAATCTTAGTCACAACCTAACTTAAACCCTTTGCCACACACATCAAAACCTTATCATGGCAAGAGATTGCCCTAACAATCTCTCCCTTTTTGATGTGTGGAAATCCGTTTAAGTTAGGTAATAAACATTTGATAAAACTATTAAGGAAAGAAAGCATGTAGGTAAACATGATTAGCAACTCTCCCCCTTAATACATGAAACTCCCCATAGATATATTCCCCCTTACTTAAACATACATTTCTCCCCTTTTGACACCATCAAAAATAATTAACAAGGTTTATATAGCATGACATCAAGTCTAGAGAGAAAGAAAAACCAAAATCAGTCAAAAACCCGATGAAATCAAAGTTATCAGATTGCATACCCATCAATCAATCGCTATCGATGGCAATAACGCACAAAGGAATCCGAATTTTTGATTTTCTGGATGAATTTTAGAAATGCATTATAAATTCCAGAAAATTTGAAAAATAGTGAAATTTGAGGAACACATTTCTTTTAAGTATATCTATCAATGAAAAATAGTTTCCATGAAAAATCATTGTATTTTCAAAGATTTGCCAAAAATCCAAAAGCTTTAAAAACCACTAGGTTTTCGATCAAGTTAGTATCCATTTTAACACCTAGTTTTGGCTTGAATTGTTTCAAAACATGAATACACAGATTTTAAAATAAGAAATTGTTTTTAAAACATATGAAATATCCAACCATGATCTTTGGGCAATATGTCTATGAATTAAACATAAGCCTTCCCCATGATTAGTCTATTATTGCTATTTTGATACCTTTAATGGCCATCTAAATGCCATAGGCACTAGTGGACATTTGTATCATCCTAACATCTCACCCTTGCTAAGTTTTCAATCAAGGTAGGCTATAGTGAGTGTGAGATGTATCCTAAGGGTATTTGTATGTACTTAACCATTAATTTCATGCATTTCTACCCATGGTTAAGTATCAACCTACTATCCCACATGATCATAAAGACATGTATGAATTAATTTCACATTATGATCATGATACAAATATATTTATCAATTAATAATCATGCATTAGGTATTACATCATGAGAATAGGGCAAATATCACCTAAAGCATGATTCATCTACTTATAGGTGCATTATCATCACCTAACACTATTTCAAAAATGTTATCCCGCCATCCTAAGTCAACCAACAATATGATATAGGTAAAGTCCATATGGTTGACTATCCTAGGGTTTTCCTAACCCTTTAAGATGGATTTTGGAACCCAAAATAAGTTCTTTCCTATGGAGTTCACTAAAAATTCTTTAGGGATCCATTTCCTAGCAATTACTTTCTTTTTATCTTGACCCCTAGCTATTAGACATTTATAGGCCTTTACATTTTTCTTTTCCTTATAACCTAGGCCTTTCTTGTTGAAACTTGCCCTTTGGCTCCCAATTATCATATTCAAGGTGTTGGAGCCTATAGTAAACTTTTCTAGGGCTTTGGTCAAATAGTCTACCTTTTCCCTTAAAGCCCTATTTTCATCCATACATGCATCACTAACATTAAATGACATATAGTTATCATGTGAGCATGCATCATCATCATTATCATTAAAACATGCTTTTTCTAATTTTTGCTCTAAATCTTTAATTTGATCAAGCATGGTTTTATTTTTCTTCTTTGCTCTAAATAAATCCCTAGTGAGGCTAGAAATCATAGACATTATTTGCTTAGGGGGTAGATTCGTTACCTCACTTACCAAATCCTCTTTCGATGATGAGGATGTAGAGGAGGCTCCCCCTTCACTTGAGCTCTCTCCACTTGAGCTTGATCCTTCATTTTCGGAGGAGGAGCAATCCAAGTCGTCAAAAGCCATCAATGCCAAATTTGTGACAAAAGCATTCTCCTCTTCCGATGATGATGAAGATGATGAGGAAGAAGGATCATCCCATGTCTTTGCTTTGAATGCCTTGGCCTTCCCTTTTTCTTTGACCTTCTTTTCTTCTTCCTTTTTCTTCTTGCTCCCCTTCTTCTTCTTTTCTTCCTTCTTTCTCTCCTCCTCCTTACTTTTGTTCAAGAGGGGACAATTGTCCCTTATGTGTCCCTCTCCTTGGCAATTGTAACAAATGACCTTTCCCCTTGGTCTTCTCCTCATATCATTAGATTTATTAAATTGAAAACCTTTTAAAGCACGCCTTACCCTCCTTACCATATAGGCTTCTTCCGTGCTATCCATGGAGGAAGATGAGGATGCTTCATCGGAGGAGGAGGGGATCTCCATCTTCTTCTTCCCCTTGTTGGCCAAAAATGCTACTTCTCTTGAAGGTTGAATTCTAGGCTCTTCAACTATTCCTTCAAGCCTTGTTTCGTGGAGCTCCATTGTTGAGAAGAACACCTCCAAGGTACTCACTTCTAAGTTCTTGGAGATGTAAAACGAGTCCACCATGGAGCTCCATCTTGAGGACCGAGGAAAGGCATCTATGGCCTTCATTACCATATCCCGGTTGGAGAGCCTTTCACCTACACTTGTCAAGCCGATTAGAATTTCCTTAAATCTAGAGTGTAGGGATTTTACCTTCTCTCCCTTTTCGAGTTTGATGTTGGATAATTGGGAGCGAAGGACATCTCTCCTTGCCAGTTTCGCCTCGGATGTGCCTTCATGAATTTCTATTAGTTTCTCCCACATTTCCTTGGCGCTAGCACACTCCCCTATCCTATTCACTTCTTGTTGGGGGAGTACATTGTAGAGGTGGTGCTTGGCCTTTGAATTCGCCAAGTACTCCTCTCTTTGTCTTTTACTCCATCTTAATTTTTCCAATAGCTCCCCTTCTTCATTCCTAGGCAATTCGAAACCGTTTTCCATAATCAAAAGGATTTCAAAATCGGACTCGAAAAATACCTCCATTCTCTTTTTCCACCAAGAGAATTCGCCTTCGAATTTTGGTGGGTGAATATTTTAGTCGGCCATCCTTGAATGTGCTTGTTGTGGCGGTTAGTCCTTGACAAGCTTTCCTTGGCTCTGATACCACTTGTGGGGGATCGATCGACCGACTAGAGGGGGGGGGGTGAATAGCCTTCTTTCGTAGGATGAAGTAATTTGCTCGTCTACAAAACGTTAGCGCAAGCGGAATATGCAAATACAAACAAATAAAGACAAAGCAAAAGATACACAAGAATACAAACAATGCAAACACCGAGATGTAACGTGGTTCACGACTACGTCGCTAATCCACGGTCTGATTTGTCCAAGGTGAATCACTCCTTAATCTTTCACTAGATCTCTCTTTTGTACAAAACTAGGTGGAGGTAACCTCTTTTACACAAAAATACTCCTCTTACAAATATATTGGAAATCAGCTCAAGTAAGAGGATGGAAAGCTTTAGAGAACTTTGGGAGAAGATTAGAGCATAAGCATTAGCCTCCCAAAGCCCCACACAATTCCTCTTTATAGAGGAAGAGGCTGATCGATGTCCCTATCACCGACCGGTCCTCGTAGTCATTGCCCAATAACGGCCGCTTCCACGCTGATTTCATCCATCGAGCGCATCACCGATCGATATGTCCATCACCGATCGATGCTCGATCAATGAGTGCTCCGCGAGCTCGACTTCATTATGTGCCTGCAGCATATATCACGATCCGCCATCTCTCAGCCGATCGATATCGAGCAGCCGATCGTCACCCATGGCAATGCTTGGGTCAAAACCCTAGTCTTATACTAGTCGAACTCCATTCGACTCAGAGCAGTCGACTGCCATTCCATGACAGTCGACCGATGTCGGGAAAACTCATCCGACACTTAGCCATTCGTCCAAGTTCACCTAATGAGATACTTACAATTCACTCATTATCTCATCTCACTCGAAGTCCCTCGCCGAAGCTCTCTTCGTTCGCGGCCACGTCCCTTGGCAGCATCAGGCGCACGACTTTGCAATGCTCCTTCGCATCTCTTGCCTCCAAAGTCTGCTTCCTTGGCTTCACTTCAAGTCATCTCGTCCGGCGGTCCCTCGGCAGCATCAAGCGCACGACTCTGTAATGCTCCTTCTCCGACTCAAGCACGAGGTTCTGAGTGGTGAATCTGTCTAGGCTCCATGTGCGAATTACTAAGTCCTGCAAGACTCCAACGCACATATCAAATCATAGTCACAACCTAACTTAAACCCTTTGCCACACACATCAAAACCTTATCATGGCAAGAGATTGCCCTAACATACTCAAATAGTGAATCTTCATTTATCAAATAAATGGTACAACCATAAGGCGATTGCCTTAGGACACCTATCATATATAACTAACAAGGACATGATCTATGTGCTCTTCCCCACTAAGTTGACTACGTCACACCTAGTCCAAGTTAGTTTCTTGTCATGTGGATTAATGTTACTCCTACATGTATCCAAGAAGACTATCTTCTTAACATGCCTGCTCTGGCCAGAGACTTCTGAGTAACAATCCTGACAAGAGGCCTAGGGTATACATCTTCTTTATAAGGAGTGGGGAATCCTTTGTGGGCTATTCAAACACCTTCGATTACTTTGTCTTATACTCAATCATCTCAGAGTTACACCTCCTTTGGAGATGGCTACGAAGAAGTCAAAGTATATGGCACCATGACCAAGGTGACATGAATACCTCAAGTCTAAGGAATCTCACACTCAAGCTGCAGTGAAACTTCATCGACATAAAGAACCATATGAAGTTTCATAGAAGGTCACTCCAATGAACAAGTTACCCTAACTAGCATCCACATATTCACTCTCAACATCCCTATGCTTCCATTCAGTGAGTACTGAATGCTTGGATGAACTAAGGAGCAAATTGATAATCTCCAATCTCATCAATTCATCAACTAGGGATCATTTCAATACTTACATAATTACACATGATGAGATACCCACTAATTGTGATCTAATCACAATTTCTCTCATGCTATATTTCGTATTGTGGACTTCAGTAGATGAGTTTAAGATCTAATCATATACATAAAAAATGTACACTCAAATAGTGAATTTTATTAATAACTTTAAGAAGATTGCCTTAAAACACTTCTCAATTACATCAAAAACTTCACTCACCTAGTATCCAATCAAATTTAACCTGTTAGGACTTCACTCTTGCCAAATATCTAGTCTTTCTTGACCTATTTGAACTTCATTTCTCTCATGCCAAGTGTTCAACAACCACAATTTACTTGAACTTCATCTATTTTTCAAGTATCCGATCAACCTTGACCTACTTGACTTTTCGCTAACCAACTAACATGAAAACTCTTATTCGTTTTGGTTAATTTGATCCGAGATAGATTATATCAATAATCTCATTCTTTAAAAATTTCCTCTTTTACGCTGAACTTGATCCCTTTTGATCAACAATCTCCCCTTAGAAAGTATCGCTCGATTATCATTGTATATTGCTCAAACATTAAAACCCAACTCAAACTCAACTTGAGCTTAATCAACCTTGACCAATGGTCGATTGCACTAATAATTTTTTTTTCATATTTGACAATATGTTCAAGTTAAACTAATCCATTAGCCCAATTTGCCACTTCTTTTTCTAAAGCATAATGAAATAATTCTAACTTAACCCTTCACTTAGGATGCACTAAACACTCAACTTGTTCTAGATGCCATTATTTAATTACTAGGTCACCTATGTAGTCCACTTCTTATGATTATTGCCAAAGTTATCAAAATACCTCCATACTCCTCATCCTATAGTCCCTTAGATATTATGTGACGTCTTTTTCCAATCTCTAATTGATTTATAAGCCATCGAGAAAAATTAAGTTGGCCAAGTAAATTTAACAAACATAACTCAACCTCATTGAGTCTCAAGCTCTAGGATCTTAATTTGCACTCTATCAAACCTCTACAATCTTTATACGCACATTTGTAACATAGATAAACCTAACATAACCCCTTTTACTAAACACATTAAAATATATTGGTCAAACACCACCGCATAAGCATAGTTGTACTGACAATCTCCCCTTGTTAATGTATGATAATTCATTTAAGTTAGGAAAGTTCTATTGCCACATTCATGCCCCAAATGTTTGAGCTTGACCAAATGTTGTCAAGGAGTTTATCAATGCAATCATGCTTCATGTGGTTAAGTTTAACCAAGTGATTTATATGTTTGGTTAAAGAATTTACATTAGACTAATATTATACTTACTATGAAGAATATCGAGTGCACAAATGCATATTATTTGTGAGTTATTTCAATGCAATGGATTGAGAAGCCTAAGCAAGTCGAGGTTGATCAAGAGTGATCAAATACTTGATGGTTGGAAGTACTATTGGGTTAAGGTTATATTAGTATCAATGAAATAAGAAAGGCTTGAAAGTGAGTCCATTTAGCAAAGAAAGACTGAGAAGTGAGACTTCTTGTAGGACAAAGAAGACCTAAGGGGGAGGCATCTTAGTAAGTAAATTATAAGTGAGTTGTGAATGAGTGATGTGTACTTAGGTGCTCATATAGACTTTAACTTAAGCAGTGACTTAACCATAATTTGATTATAGTTAATGGTTTAGTCAACTAGAGGATAACACTACTACATTGAGGTTATGAGGCAACTAAGGAGTCAAATTAAGAAGTTCTACTTGCAAACAAAAAGTTTCTATCTCGAGTTGAGTCGAATGAATGTGTATTTAGTCGATTGAGGTATGGCTTAATTGACAAGGTAGTCAGCTGAAAACCTTCCTTAAGAATTGTTGCTTTTTATTTGGATTGGGTAGTCAGTTGGATCATTAATAAAAGTCAGAAGACCACAACCATTGAATGCCTATGTGATAAAGTAGTTGAGTCGATTGGAATCAACTTTAATCAATGAAGTATTTGTGTTTTGACAGAAGGTTTATGCGATCCTTATTGGTGCAATCAAACTTTGGTCAATGTTGACTAAGCTCAAGTTGAGTTTTAATATTTAAGCAATATATATTGATGACCATGTGATAGTTTTAAGAGGGAGATTTATTGGTTAAGGGTGACCAAGCTCAATTTTGTTGAAGATATTGTTGGAAAGGGAAGATTGTTAGAGAAAGAGATCGATGGTTGAATGAGAAGTCCAAGCAGGTCACAATTGACTAAACACTTGACGATCAGAAGTCCAAGAAGGAGTTGATAAATGGAGAAGTCTAAGTGGGTCAAGGAGGATTGGACACTTTGCATGAAAAGTAAAACCTAGGTGGGTTGTGGTGTTCCGAACACTTGTTATGAGAGAAGTGAAATCTAAGTGGGTTATGGAGGACCATTGATGAGTGTGAATCATATGCACTTTTTAGGGTTTATTTACTGTGCTTTTCTAGTATTTTATTCACATATCATGCATAAAACATAGCATTTACTTTCATATTGTATTTTTAGTTTAGATAACTATAGTTTTCATATTTTTATTCTCAAGAGGGCGAAATTCAGGACAAAAAAAAGCATAATCAAGCCATGGATAAAGACACATAAACACACGATTGAACGGAGAGAAAACAGAGCCACACCGCCCACCACTGGCCATTCCACAGCTTGCCCGTGGAGGGTTCCATGGCCGTGGAATCCTCTTCCCGATCGTACCACACTCCAGATTTTAGCATGGCCGAGCCGTGCCATCCAGCATAGTCATGGTGCACTATCTTATTCTGAGTAATCCACAACTAACTCGAGATTCCTTCTCTAAAATAATGACCCAGTCCACTTTTGAAGCCTATAAAAGAGCCCTAGAGCCATGGATTGGAAAGCATCGAATAGAGGGAGCAATAGAGAGCCGAAGAGGAGCCAAAGAGAGCCCTAAGGAGAGGTCGATCGTCGAGGATCCAAGGATCGATGACATTGATCCATCTAGAAAACCGCCGAGGATAAGACACTCAGACATAGGATTCCATGTGAATGCTTTCCTTTCTATCATCTATGTTTTGTAACTCCTTTATGGAGTAGTCTTGTATCTTAGGATTAGGAAGTAACTCTATGTCGAACTATCTTGGATTGTTATAACTCTCTTGTCTATTGAATTGCATTTTTGATTTGATTCTATCGTACTTCTTGATTTACTTATGTATTTGGTGGCCAACTCATTCATATGTTTTAGGGTTTGAGTGTTAACCTCAATCCCAAATCTATAGAATTAAACTTAAGGAATTGATAACGAATGAGGATTGAAGTCTAGACCGATTAGCTGGGATTCTCATGATAGGTTTCCATTGCGAAAAAGGTCATCTATGCATGAATATCCTGAAAGTGATTGATACCTCTCGAGGATTTCTTAGACTATCATAGAAGCGTAATGGGTTTATGTAAATTCAATTTTATGAGTAATTGGTAGTAATGCTAGAATTTGATCCGTTGGGGTTTTCATGACAATTTCTCATTGTGAACAAGGTCGTCTATGCATAATTACTGTGAAAATAGGATCGCATCTAGGTAAATACGTCGGTTGGACCTCGAGAGAGGATGCCGATTACTTTAAGATAAGTCTCCTTCAGGAATACACATCAATATAAGAGAGAACTACTTGGATAATAAAATTAGTAGTTAAACCAAAATCTTGGGATTATCCTCTATAGCATCTTTTAATTTGTTCGTTGTCTTTTTCTTTTATCGACTCATCCATTTTCGATTCTTTTAGATAATCTTCCATCGCTCTTATTCGGTACTTGACCAGTCCCTATGGGATCAATATTTTTATTACTTGATGACGACCGTGTGCTTGTGATTTTTTCACATTAAGTTTTTGGCGCCGTTGCTGGGGACTGCGCTCAATAATGGATTTACTTGTGATTTGATTAATCTTGATCT
Organism: Wurfbainia villosa; assembly: GCA_025175895.1. Taxonomy (NCBI): domain Eukaryota; kingdom Viridiplantae; phylum Streptophyta; class Magnoliopsida; order Zingiberales; family Zingiberaceae; genus Wurfbainia; species Wurfbainia villosa. The sequence continues at coordinate 85,238,387 of CM045990.1, forward strand.
TTCTTATTTATTTATATTTTACTTTTATTGGTAATCCTTTCCTTATACAAAAATGCATGCTCTAACTCAAAATTTTTATCCATATAATGTCGTAAATTTTGCTAACCTTTATTGTGAAATCTGTGGTGAAAAGGGCATACCTTAGATAATTGCCCAATCATAAGTATGCCTTTGCATTTTTAAAAGTAAATGTCACCTATAACTATAACCAATGGTCACAAGATGATCCATATTCATATACTCGTAATCCTGATTTGAGAAACCCTGAAAATATTTTTCATAGGAATTATCAAGATTAAATTGAATATGACACTTACGGACCACCCTTAGAACGCTATAAAGAACCAAAATCCAACTTAGAGGTTATGCTAGAAAACTTTATTGTAGATTAAACACAACGACAAGAAGAGTTTAGACAATAAATTTTGGAGTCTAAACTACAACATCAAGCTACAAAAGAAACAATTGAACAACTAGTAGACGATTGGACTACACATACCAGGTTAGAGATTCCATTTGTACAAGTGAACGATGAGGATGTAGATGACACAATGAGCGAAGGGAGTGAATCAATTCGAACACCACATGAAGAGGAACTTGAGGAATATAAAGTCGATATTTATGATCGAGGAGTGCATTACTTCAATTAAAAAACCTCCTAATCTCAAAGACCCAAAAGAGCCTTCCTTAGCCATCATCAAAACTTTATTTATCAATAATACCCTTTAGTGATTAGTGATGATGGGATTTCATTTGATGTAATAGAAACTTCTAATCAATCTTTTGTTGAGGATATTTGTGGTTGGTTGCATTATTTACAACATATGGACAAATACGAATATCATGAATGGACTCCTGATGAAAATTTAATGTTGAGCATATGCAATATCCAACCAAGGAAAAAAAGTAAGCAAGTACTTGGTTCCTCCAAGAGAAAGATTTAAAAGATATGGAGGAATGAGAAATACAAAGGCAGGGAAGTATCTTATTCCAGCACGGGAAAAATTTAAATAGTACTCCCTCAATGAATTTATGGAGAGAGGAAAAAGATGCAACCTCCTCCAACCTCAAGCTCATGATTAATAGAATTTTACATGAGTCAAGCTTATGACCTTAAATAAGTGCTTCTTGGAAGACAACCCAAGCTTTATCTTTATCTTCCTTTTTCTTTAGTACTTGCAATTTCTCTTCTAGTATTTTCAATTCCTTTCAGTTTAATTTTATGTTTAGAATGTAGGAGTAAAAACAACTAGGATGTCATTAGAATGAGCACACACCAACTGTGAAAAGAAACACGACTGTAATAAAGCCTAAACAAAGGACATAGCCTAACACGGGATGGTCGTGCCATCCATCTGTGCCAAAATGACATGACCGTGGTAACTTTGAAGCAAAATTTTGAAGCCACAACATGATCCATGGCCTACCCATGGAATTAACCACGGTCGTGGCCGATTCCGGAGGCAAAACTCACGTTCTCAGCTAGTCCAGGGTATGGTTGTGGAATTTTCACGGCTTTGGATCACAGGCAGAGAAGCAAAACATGCTCCACGATTCGACCGTAGGCTAATCCACGGTCATGGAGCGTGACCTTAAAGAGGTCTGAACCCTCTTCCACGACCCTAGAAACCCTAAATCCATCTCCATCTTCGACGATCTCTCTTCCTTCGACTTCCTGACTCTCCTCCAGCCTCACCAAAGCCATGAAACAATCAGATCGAAGGTTTTGAAGCTTCCTTTACATCTTCTAGCTTGAGAAAATGCTGTCGGCAGCAACACTCTGTGCCCTAGCCACCTATTCTATCGCTGTCGATGATTCGACCATCCTCCATAGGGAAACTCACCTCATTCCCATTCCAGAGGTTATAAAATCCATCTCTAGTGCCTTTCCAATAGATTCTAGCTTGTTCCAGAGAAAACAACACAAGCAGAAGCTTTTTCAGTGAACTGGCACAAGGGATTTTCGGCCATCTCCGATGATTTTCTCTACAAACCAATCTTCCCAACACATTCCTTGGATCTCGATCTATCATTCCAGCCAAGTAGCCCCCTCAACGGACCTCCGACAACTTTTTCGATGATGTGGCACAGTGATTTTGACGATCTCCATAAATTTTGATTTTTCCAGCACTTTTCATGGCTTCAAAATGCCATCGTGGAGATGAGGGCATCGACTCGCGATCGAAGGGGAGAGGTAAACAAGGTAACGACCCTAACCCCCATCAAATTATTTTTCATGATAATATTCAGAAATCTAAGTATGAGGCATTAATACAACATAAAATCATAAACACTCGCTACTTAGACACTCATACTTTAGAAACCCTAGGTTTGAAAGATGATATTTTTTTGGATGCTAGATAGGGTGGGATGGTTAGAACTTATGCAAGCTAAGATCTCAACCTACATCCGTACCACCCTAGAGTTCCTTAGCTCAGTTGAATCCAACATTCTATCTGGAGAGGGATATGACGATGGTCGCATCACCTTCCGACTTTTTAACATCGAGCATGAGTTAGACCAGTCCATTTAAGTAAATAGAAAAGAAAGTGATTATGGACCATGAAGCCCAGGAATGGATGTTAAAATGCCTAAGTCATCGCTGAACCAGGTGAAGAAGCATCTTAGGGAAGTATTTACGTCACTAACATCAGACAAAATGATTATTTTCACTAGTTGGGGGGGGGGGCTAATGATACTGCTATAATATGACTAGTGTAGAGAAGCCTCAATTCAAGTTAGGGAGGTAGCAACTTGGGAAAATGAGTCAAGTCAAGAAGGTAGCAACTCGGGAAAATTGTTAGTAATATATGAGAGATGTCCTAAGGCAATCGCCTTATGTATGAACCATTTGTATTATAAATGAAGATTCACTATTTGAGTATACATGTTTCATGTATTTGATTGGATCTTAAACTCATTTACTGAATGTCCACGATGCGATTCACAGCATGAGAGAATTTGTGATTGGATCACAACTAGTGAGTATCTCTACATGTGTAATTGTGATGTATCGGAATTATCCCTAGTCGATGAATTGATGAATTTGGACACCATCAATTATGTCGAGACTAGCACGAGGTATACTCCTTGGTGTATCCAAGCAGCTGATTCTCACTGGCTGGAGACATTGTGATGTCCGGAGTTGATCGTGGATGCTAGTTATGGTAACTAGTTCATTGGAGTGACCAGCCGTAAGACTTCATATGGTTCTCTGCATATATAGATATGTCAATGAAGTTCTTACTGTAGCTTAAGTACGATGTTCCTTTGACTTGCGGTATTCAAGTCATCTTGATCATGGAGACTTATGCTTTGACATCTTAAGCAAACATCTCTAAGGAGATGTGGACCCGGGATGATTGGGTATAAGTCGAAGTGATCGAAGGTGTTTGAATAGCCTATAAAGGATTCACCACTCCTTGCGAGGAGATGTATACCCATGGCCTCTCGTCGGATTGTTACTAAAGTCTTTGGCCAAAGCATTACATGTTTAGAGTAAGGTACTCTTCAATACATGTGCAGTAACTAGAATCCGTAGGACGAGGAAATGATACTTGGGCTAGGTGTGACGTAGTCAGCCTAGTGGGGACTGACACTATAGACCATGTCCTGAACCAAGTGGGTATAAGATGAGTGAAGGGAATGGGGCACGATTCATTCGAGCTGCTGAAGGGTTTCAGAAATGGTTTTGGATCAACCGTTGATCTTTTCGGTTAATTGGGGATCATGATGTACTACTAGGTGCCACTCATGATCGTTCTATAATTAATGGTTAATTATAGATGGCCAACATAAACCGACAACCTATTTGGTCACACACACAACGAGCGTAATCCGAAGGATTTAAAACGAGCTTGAGAATGGGATTCTCAGACCGAGAGAAACTATGTTTGGTTGGACCAAACATGGAGCGAGCATGAAATCGTTTCAGTCGCAATGGAAGCGTGGATGAGCCATGTCTTATGAAGACATAATGGATGAACGAAAATGGTTTGGTTCTAATCCAATGGAGGAGAATAAACCAAAGGGTTTGGTTTATTTTAAACGAATGAACCAAAAGTTGGTTCGGTTCGTTTTAACTTAAAATAAACCATCATGGTTGGGTTTATTTTAACTTATCTTAATGGAGCGGGTTAACGGGCCTAATGGTTATGATCCAATAACCATTAAGAGAATTAGTTCTCTATAAAAGAGGGCTTAAGGGATAATTAAGCGCTAATAAAAAAAAAACCCTAGCAAAAGTTGCCGCCCACCTCTCCTTGGAGTTATTCGGCGCCAACCCTAGCTTGCCGCCCACCTCCTTGTGCCGCCGTCCAGCTCCTTGCTGGCGTCCAAGCTTCAGCCGGTGATGCTCCGGCGACCCTCCGGTGATCTTCCTAGGCTTTGGTGATAAGGTGAGCACTTGGCTTCCCTTGTTTGGCCGGCGCCTACTCCTCCACCAAAGTTGTCCAGTTTTCTGGACAGCTTGTTCTCCTCTCGTCGGAGCGTCGTTTGGACGACGGTTAGAGCTCCGACAGCAGCTAACTTACCGAGGATTCGATCTCCGGTAATCCTCTGATGTGGAGGACGAAGGATTCGTCAATCGGTTGACGAATACCTCTCCGGAGAAGCGAGTTTTGAGGACTCGTTTTGGATCCGAATTTGGATTCGGATCGTGATCATCTCTCGATCACGTTGTCTTCAACACGAGGCTAGTAACCCATACGAAGACGAAGCTCGTGGCTTAGCGAAGTCATCCTAAGGATACTCGGCGTGGATACAGATAGAGACGATTCTAGCGAGGAACGTTCCGGTTGATGCCGTTCCCGCTACACGTGATACGAAAGGTATAACGTAGTTAAATTTCCTTTTATTGCAAATTTAAATTTACGGTTATGTCTACACTTGTTGTACTATGCATGCGTGTGCTGTGTGTGTTGTAACAAATGTAGATTTATTATTTTTATTGCTTCCGTTGTGCTCATGTTTACGAAACGTGATCGAACACACACACGCCGCGGTGCCGGAAACCCAACAGTGGTATTAGAGCCCAGGTTGTGTTTCGACATAATCGTAAAATGGTTTTGCGATAGTCATAATGTTATTTCTGGAAATTTTCTAATTTTGGAAATTTAGAAGTATTTATGGAAATTTTTTAATTTTGGAAAGTCTAGAAGTATTTATGGAAATCTTCCACTTTTGAAAAGTTTGAAGTATTTATGAAAATTGATATTTTCCATAAATAAAATATTTGATTAGATTCTGGAAATTTGTTTTCTAATTTAATCATGATTTGATTTGAGAAATCAAATCTTAAAATATTTTATTTCCATAAGTAGTTTTGATGATTTAGGAAATTGGTTTCCTAAATTGATTTTCCTTAATCAACTATTTCCATAAATAAAATATGTGATTAGATTTGGAAATTTGTTTCCTAATTTAATCATGATTTGATTTGGAGAATCAAATCTTAAACATATTTTATTTCCATAAATAGTTATGACAAATAAGGAAATTATGTACATGACATAATTGTATGCCATGTAATTGCATTAGATGCATATCATTATGCCATGCGTGTCGTGACATGTAGATGTATGCCATGCCATGTAGATAATAGTTATTTGCATGCAAAGAGGATGAGACATAAAAACCCTAACTCAATATTAAAGCCTACACCTTCCATTAATATGGTTAGAACCAGAGTTCCGTTTCTTGTTCGGGTTGTTGGACTCTCTCCAAGCCCGGCTCGAACCCGAATATGTTCAAACCATGGAATAGTTTAATACTAATATGGTAAGAGTCAGAGGTCAATCGTTAGCTTTGGTTGTTGGACTCTCTCCAAGCCGGGCTAATTGGTTGAATGCACTCTAACCATATTAAAACAATTTCTCGATTAATGGGTTGTCTTTAACCTGGAGCATCGGCTTGTTGGACTCTCTCCAAGGTCGATGTAAAGGGAGGTGAAGTTGGGTGCTATGCATATGATGCATACTTGTTAATGTGTTAACAACCCGATGTATGTGTGAACATTCAATTAGTTGATAGCACATTGTGATAGTTGCATATACGTGATATGCAATCGGTATAATTGATACCTATCGTCATAGTTATGAATGACTTGTTGGACTCTCTCCAAGGTTGTTCATATCTATGATGGATATCAGCCCATTCGGAGATGAACCTACGATCTCCCAAAGTGATTTTGGGGTTTTGAAATTCGAAAAATGAATGGGATTTATAAATGTATATCGATGCATTTTAAAATCATTTTCTCATATATTCTCTTTTTGTATTTCTAAGATTGATCATGATGTCTTTGAATTTGTGTTCCATTTTGGATTCGAATAAAATTAACTGGGTCGAACTTCTTGGACTGGCTTAGAAACTTGAGAATTGTTCTCAAGGTGGAAAAGCTTGCGTATGTCCTCGAAGCGCCTCTTCCCGCCCGTCCTAGTGACAATGCAACTCTGGACCAATTGTTGGCCTATCAGAAACATGTGACTGATTCTGAACTGACAAGTTGCATCATGCTAGCCGCGATGGAACCCAAGCTATGAAAGCAGCATGAGCATATGGATGCTCATATCGTAGTCCTTCATCTTTATGAGTTGTTTGATGAGCAAGTGAGATTCGAAAGGTTCGAAGTCTCTACGCTCCTCTTCACCTCTGAGATGCAAGAAGGTTCATCTGTGGTATTGCTCAACATGCTGAAGGCTGTGGAGCCTTCTGAGAAGCATGAGCAGGGGACAGTGTTGTTAGTTGATTCCTCGAAGAAAGGTTCTAAGAGGGAGTCAAAGGAACAACATATGGGGAAGAAGAAAAAGGCTAAAAAGGAAGAACCAGCTCAAAAGGGCACTTGCCATCATTATGGCAAAGAGGGCCATTGGCGAAGAAATTACAAGATTTATCTTGAGTCCGTGAAGAAGAACTAGGCATCGGATGCCCCATCTTCTTCAGATATCTTTGTTATTGATTGTCATTCTATTTCCTCAAACACTTGGGTATTGGATACTGGGTGTGGCTCACATATATGTAATGACATATATGGGCTAAGGAATAGAAGAAGACTCGTCAAGGGAGAGTCAAATTTACGTGTTGGGAATGGAGCAAAGGTTACTGCACTCGCCATCGGAACGTATTTGTTGAAACTCCCTGCAGGACTTGTCTTAGAACTGGACAATTGCTTTTATGTTTCTTCATTGATAAAGAACATCATTTCTATTTCTTGTTTAAATAGAAATGGGTACCATTTGACTTTTAGTAACAATTGTTGTTACATAACTTTGAATGGAGTTCTTTATGGGACTAGAACTTTAAGCAATGGTGTTTATACGTTGGACGTATCCAGTGACATTTGCAATATCGAAGCAAGCAACAAGCGTGCTCAAAAGGATAATCAAATAGACTCCTACATGTGGCATTGTCGTCTTGGCCATGTAAGCAAGAAACGCATGTCCGAATTACACCGATGTGGAATTCTGGAATCGTTTGAATTGGATTCATACGATACATGCGAATCATGCTTAAAAGGCAAGATGACTAAGTTACCTTTTACAGGAAAAGGTGAACGAGTGGGAGAGTTACTAGGTCTAATACATACTGATGTATGTGGGGACCTATGTCAACTCAAGCTTTAGGAGGCTATATCTACTTCATTACCTTCACCGATGATCACTCACGGTTTGGGTATGTGTTCTTGATGAAACACAAGTCTGAAGCCTTTGAAAGGTTCAAAGAATTCAGAAATGAAGTAGAGAAACAACATGACAAGAGTATTAAAATACTTTGATCGGATCGAGGTGGGGAATACTTAAGTCAAGAGTTTCTTGATTATCTAAGAGACAATGGTATATTGTCTCAATGGACTCCGCCATATACACCACAGCATAATGGTGTATCTGATAGGCGTAACCGGACCTTGTTGGACATGGTCAGGTCAATGATGAATCATGCGAATCTTCCCAAGTCCTTTTGGGGCTATGCACTTCAGACAGCTGTTTACTTGTTAAACAGAATGCCAACCAAGGTAGTCTCTACTACTCCATATGAGATATGGAATAGTAAGAAAACCTCATGTATCTTACTTGAAGATATGGGGTTGTCCTGCTTATGTGAAGCGGACTGTATCAGACAAATTGGATGCTAAGTCTGATAAATGTCTATTTATTGGATACCCTAAGGAAACAAGGGGTTACCAATTCTATCATCATGTGGAACAAAAGGTGTTTGTTTCAAGGCATGCTGTGTTTCTAGAGAAAGAGTTTCTCTTGCAAGAAAACAGTGGGAGTGTCGTCGAGCTTGAGGAGGCCTGAGAGACTCAAATAGACATTGATGAGATACCTGGTGAAGCACAACAGCCGACAACTCATAGTGATGAGCAATCGGCTGGACCTATTGTAACACCACATCTTCGTAGATCTGGTAGAACACGCAATATTCCCGAGAGATATGGATTTCTCGTAAGTGAATCGAATGACGTGTTACTCATTGATGATGAGGAGCCTACCAGTTATGAAGAAGTGTTTACAAGTTCAGAAAGGGATAAGTGGCTTGGTGCCACGAAGTCGGAAATGGATTCCATGTATGAAAACCAAGTTTGGAACTTGGTTGACCCACCAGAAGGCATAAAGCCTATAGGGTGCAAGTGGGTTTTCAAGAAGAAAACCGACATGAATGGTAATGTGATTATCTATAATGCTAGATTGGTGGCGAAAGGATATCGTCAAAAACAAGGCGTTGATTATGATGAAACCTATTCGCCTGTAGCTATGCTTAAATCCATTCGGATGCTCCTGGCCATAGCGACTCATTATGATTATGAGATATGGCAGATGGATGTGAAAACAACTTTCCTTAATGGAAACCTGCTCGAGGACGTGTATATGATACAGCCTGAGGGTTTCACATCGGTTGATAAAACCAAGGTATGCAAATTGCGACGGTCCATTTATGGATTCAAGCAAGCATACAGGAGCTGGAATATCCATTTTGATGAGACCATCAAAAGGTTTGATTTCTCACAAAATCTAGACGAACCTTGTGTGTACAAGAAGGTTAGTGGGAGTGCAGTCGTGTTCCTAGTATTATATGTTGATGACATATTACTTATAGGAAATGATGTTTCAATCTTACAGTCAGTTAAGGTTTGGTTATCCAAGACATTCTCCATGAAAGACCTGGGAGAAACAACCTACATCCTCGGGATTAAGATCTATAGAGATAGATCAAAACGGTTGCTTGGTCTTTCGCAGTCTACATATATAGACCGAGTGCTAAAGAGGTTTAGCATGTCGGAATCCAAAAAAGGTTTCCTACCCATCAGGCATGGGGTACACCTTTCGAAGTCTATGTGTCTGTGCATAGAAGACGAGAGGATTTGCATGAGTAAGATTCCCTATGCATTCACAATAGGATCTATCATGTATGCTATGTTATGTACGAGGCCCGATGTATCGTATGCTCTGAGTGTCACGAGTAGATACCAGTCTGATCCAGGAATGGATCATTGGGTGGCTGTTAAGACGATCCTTAAGTACTTAAGAAGAACTAAGGATGTGTTCCTAATATATGGAGAAGGGTACATGGTGATATGTGGGTATACGGATGCCAACTCCAGACATACAAGGATGATTCCATGTCTCAGTCTGGGTATGTATTCACTTGGAAAGGAGGCGCAATAAGTTGGAAAGATTCCAAGCTTGACACTATAGCGGATTCTGCCACTAAGGCAGAATACATTGCAGCTTTGGAAGCAGCAAAGGAAGCAGTTTGGATCAAGAAGTTCATCTTTGAACTTGATGTGGTCTCATCAATGATCCAAACATGTGCTTCGCTGCTATCATCTTATCAAAGAGATCATCAGTAGGAACGAAATACAAATCAAGAAAATTCCCACTGAAAGGAACTTAGCGGATCCTTTGACTAAAGCATTACCTCAAAGTAAGTTTGAGGGTCATGTTAGTGCTTATGGTATTGGATACCGTAGCGATTGGCATTAGGCCAAGTGGGAGTCTGTTAGTAATATATGAGAGATGTCCTAAGGCAATCGCCTTATGTATAAACCATTTATATGATAAATGAAGATTCACTATTTGAGTATACATGTTTCATGTATTTGATTGGATCTTAAACTCATTTACTGAATGTCCACGATGCGATTCACAGCATGAGAGAATTTGTGATTGGATCACAACTAGTGAGTATCTCTACATGTGTAATTGTGATGTATCGGAATTATCCCTAGTCGATGAATTGATGAATTTGGACACCATCAATTATGTCGAGACTAGCACGAGGTATACTCCTTGGTGTATCCAAGCAGCTGATTCTCACTGGCTGGAGACATTATGATGTCCGGAGTTGATCGTGGATGCTAGTTATGGTAACTAGTTCATTAGAGTGACCAGCCGTAAGACTTCATATGGTTCTCTGCATATATAGATATGTCAATGAAGTTCTTACTGTAGCTTAAGTACGATGTTCCTTTGACTTGCGGTATTCAAGTCATCTTGATCATGGAGACTTATGCTTTGACATCTTAAGCAAACATCTCTAAGGAGATGTGGACCCGGGATGATTGGGTATAAGTCGAAATGATCGAAGGTGTTTGAATAGCCTATAAAGGATTCACCACTCCTTGTGAGGAGATGTATACCCATGGCCTCTCGTCGGATTGTTACTAAAGTCTTTGGCCAAAGCATTACATGTTTAGAGTAAGGTACTCTTCGATACATGTGCAGTAACTAGAATCCATAGGACGAGGAAATGATACTTGGGCTAGGTGTGACGTAGTCAGCCTAGTGGGGACTGACACTATAGACCATGTCCTGAACCAAGTGGGTATAAGATGAGTGAAGGGAATGGGGCACGATTCATTCGAGCTGCTGAAGGGTTTCAGAAATAGTTCTGGATGAACCGTTGATCTTTTCGGTTAATTGGGGATCATGATGTACTACTAGGTGCCACTCATGATCGTTCTATAATTAATGGTTAATTATAGAAGACCAACATAAACCGAGAACCTATTTAGTCACACGCACAATGAGCATAATCCGAAGGATTTAAAACGAGCTTGAGAATGGGATTCTCAGACCGAGAGAAACTATGTTTGGTTGGACCAAACATGGAGCGAGCATGAAATCGTTTCAGTCGCAATGGAAGCGTGGATGAGCCATGTCTTATGAAGACATAATGGATGAACCAAAATGGTTTGGTTCTAATCCAATGGAGGAGAATAAACCAAAGGGTTTGGTTTATTTTAAACGAATGAACCAAAAGTTGGTTCGGTTCGTTTTAACTTAAAATAAACCATCATGGTTTGATTTATTTTAACTTATCTTAATGGAGCGAGTTAACGGGCCTAATGGTTATGATCAGCTAATTAGCCCTAATCAAAAACCCTAGCAAAAGTTGCCGCCCACCTCTCCTTGGAGTTATTCGGCGCCAACCCTAGCTTGCCGCCCAGCTCCTTGTGCCGCCGTCCAGCTCCTTGCCGGCGTCCAAGCTTCAGCCGGTGATCCTCCGGCGACCCTCCGGTGATCTTCCTAGGCTTCGGTGATAAGGTGAGCACTTGGCTTCCCTTGTTTGGCCGGCGCCTACTCCTCCACCAAAGCTGTCCAGTTTTCTGGACAGCTTGTTCTCCTCTCGTCGGAGCGTCGTTTGGACGACGGTTAGAGCTCCGACAGCGGCTAACTTACCGGGGATTCGATCTCCGGTAATCCTCTGAGGTGGAGGACGAAGGATTCGTCAATCGGTTGACGAATACCTCTCCGGAGAAGCGAGTTTTGAGGACTCGTTTTGGATCCGAATTTGGATTCGGATCGTGATCATCTCTCGATCACGTCGTCTTCAACACGAGGCTAGTAACCCGTACGAAGATGAAGCTCGTGGCTTAGCAAAGTCATCCTAAGGATACTCGGCGTGGATACGGATAGAGACGATTCTAGCGAGGATCGTTCCGGTTGATGCCGTTCCCACTACACGTGATACGAAAGGTATAACGTAGTTAAATTTCCTTTTATTGCAAATTTAAATTTACGGTTATGTCTACACTTGTTGTACTATGCATGCGTGTGTTGTGTGTGTTGTAATAAATGAGATTTATTATTTTTATTGCTTCCGCTGTGCTCATGTTTACGAAACGTGATCGAACACACACACGTCGCGGTGCCGAAAACCCAACAAAAATGAACCGAGTGAAGAAGGTAGCAACTCGGGAAAATGAGCCGAGTCAAGGATGTGGCAGCTTGGGATGTAAGTATGAAAATAAGTTAGGGAGGTAATAGCTCGGGAAGATGAGCAGAGTCAAGGACATGGCAACTCGGGATGTAAATATAAAGATAAGTTAGGGAGGTAACAGTTCGGGAAGATGAGCTGAGTCGAGAAGGTAGCAGCTCGATAAGAAAACAAAGACGAGTCAGATAGGCAGTAGCTCGGGAAGTTAGCAGGAAGCCAAAAGGAATATTGATTATGTTAAGGTGGGACCCCCTAAAATATGTAAGAGACAGTTTGTTATAGTCCTGGTATACACGTCATTATCTTTTATAATAGATTAAAGACGCCTCATAGGCCCCATAAAAGATTCCTAGTAGCGATCATTCTCTAACGGCATGATCACCTCAACCCGTGTGGCCTTCCACGTGGATGGTGATGCTCGTAGTTTATTACGTGACATATTACCCTAACGATGGTAGAGATATAAAAGGAAGAGAGGAAGGAATAGAGAGGGGGGCTTTCAGAACTTCTGATTTGATCTTATTCTGCTTACACTTACTACATTCATTTGCTTCACTGCTACTACTTATTTTCTTCCTCATACATGATCAAACTTAAGCATCGGAGGACCTCCGTTGGATAGGCCGACGATGATTTAACGTGTGTTAATTTTCACAGGAAGGGAGCAAGGAGACTCTTACTGCTGCGGTCGGAGAAAACCCATCCTCAACAGCTCAATCTCGGGGAGAAAAATCTGAGTTGCATCATCCTTCTTGTAGGGTCGTGAGTATTGACTAGAGGGGGGGGGGGTGAATAGCAATTCTTTATTTTCTACAAGAAATCATTAGCGTAAGCAATAGAAAATTACAATTGAAAGAAAAAACAAAGAACACAATGCTAACACAAATCTTTAATGTGGTTCGGAGATAACGCTCCTACTCCACGACAATCCGTAAGGTGGTTCACCCCTAGCAATCTTCCACTAAGAACCTCCTTTTGATGCAACACAACAAGGTGGAGAAGCCTTCTTACAATCACTCCTCTTCTTCTTACAAGATAATGGATTTGAGTTTTGGAAGAAGAGGTTAGAACAATTGAAAGCTAAAGGAAGAACTTTAGGAGCTTAGTATGATCATTTAGAATGAAAGCATTAACCTCCTCCAAGCTTCCCTAGCTTCTATTTATAAAGAAAGGATGTTTTTGCTTGTTGAGCCCGATAGTAGTCAACTGGTGCATACCATCAGTCGACTGCTACTACTGTTGACCAAATCCAACAGCTTAAAATGAAGCCTGATTGCAATTGTCATAGTTTAACTTCTACTTGACCAGTCAACTCCCACAATTAGCAGTCGACTGGTGTCTCCTTAGCCGACTGATCAGTCGACTACTAGACTTTTTGTGCTTGCGATAGTTGACTTCCCATAATGGTAGTCGAATGGTGTCTCCTTTACCAACCTTCGCACGCGTCGACTGCCCATAATGGCAGTCGACTGTCAGACCTTGACTCAGCTTCCAGACTTGAGTTTAAGTCTATCAGAAATAAGCACTTTTGTCGAAACATGTTGACCAGTCGACTGGTGTTACACACCAATTCAACTACCAACTTATGTTCGACAGTTTGGTCCGTAGTCGACCACCACCAGTCGACTGGGGCATAACCTCAATCGACGACCAATGTCTTCCAGATCCTCAAGTGCTGAACACTCGAGACCAGTTTGACTGGCACAATATGCCAATTGACTGACACACCTTAAGTATGATTAATTCATACTTGAAACCATACCCTAAGCCTAGACTTAACCTTCTAGCTTCTCCATCATCCTTGCACCTCCAGGATTCCTCCGAGTCCATGACTCCATCCTTGCGCTTGCCTTCAAAAGCTTCCTTCGGTTTCGTCATGCTTTGGGCTTCTTCTTTGCCAAAGTCTGCTTGGACTTTATGCCGCCAAGACTATATGCTTGGACTTATGCTGCCAAGACCTTTCCTTTGGACTTCCTTTGCCAAGGTCCGCTTGGACTTTACGCCACCAAGACTACATGCTTGGGCTTACGCTGCCAAGACCTTCCCATGGACTTTCCTTGCCAAGATTCACACTTGGACTTCTCTTTACCAAGTCTTCATACTTGGATTTTCCTGTCACTTAACACATTCACAGTTAGATCACAGATATTGTCTAACTATAAATGATTATCCAAACATCAAAATCCATAAAATGCTTGGGGCATTGTTGCACCAACAATCTCTCCCTTTTTGTTGTTTGACAATCATTTAAGTTAGTTCTTGAAATATAAAAGCATCATATATCAAATATGTAATAAGCGATAAATATGCTAACATGCAATTCTAACTTAAATTCCCTTTTCTCCCCCTTCAACACACATCAAAAAGAGAAAAGGATAAAGACAATAAGTTCATAAATGGTTAAGATTGGTTATGCCTTGAACTAAGGTATAAAATAGACATAGAGCTCCCCCTTAATCCAAGACATAAGTTAGCATGAGTAAATGATATGTTGAGCAAAGCAAAAAAGAATCATAAAGGAGAATATATCCAAACTTTGCACCAACAATTTTAGGTTAAGGGAAAAGATAATATTCATAAAACACTCCCCCTTAACCCTTGCATCAATTTAGTCCTATTTTTCCTAAAAGTTATCATAAGATGCTATAGTAACCAGAGTATGGAGTTAGAACATGTAAGATAAAGGGTTTAAAGTATCAACACAAAGTATTATGCCCTAAACAGGGCCATCGATCGGAGGCGATCACGATCTCTTTGGACCTCGGCCGATCAGCGCCATAAGGAAGCGATCGATTGATTTCTGATAGTTCTGAATTCAGTGATTTTCAGACGAGTTTAAGAAATGTGTAAGTAATTCTATGAATTTTGAAAATTCATGAAACTTGGCATACACATTACTTATGTCTGGTATAATGGGTGAAAAATGGAAGGATAAACATTTACCCATTATATTAACGGATTGAAACAAAATTCAAAACGTTAAAAATTGTCAATTTGCTTGGCTAACATTGTATCAATATTATCAATAATGAGTGTAATCAAATGATTGACCCCGTCAATGTTTTAAAAAATACCTAGTAAATTGTGTTAAACTCTTTAATTATAAATTACCAATCCATAAGAACACCAACAAGAGATATATAGAGGTAAAAAAAATTTCATTTCATTAAAAAAAAAGTTATTGACAAGACTCCACAGGCAATGTCATACATATGTCAAACAAAAAGAAAAGACACAAACAATGGCTATCTAAGAGTCGTCATCATCAGCATCCATCGCCATCAAGTGTGACCCACTGACAGTAGGCGGATGTCTAGGTGCAGGAGGGCGGAGAAGCGCCAGTATCTCCTGCTACTGCCGGTCTAATGTGCACAACTAGAAAAGCACCAAATTCTGAAACTCTTGGTGCTCCAGACGAAGCTCCTCGAAAGGTTCGAAGTCTCTAAGCTCCTCTTCACCTCTGAGATGCAAGAAGGTTCATCTGTGGTATTGCTCAACATGCTGAAGGCTGTGGAGCCTTCTGAGAAGCATGAGCAGGGGATAGTGTTGTTAGTTGATTCCTCGAAGAAAGGTTCTAAGAGGGAGTCAAAGGAACAACATAAGGGGAAGAAGAAAAAGGCTAAAAAGGAAGAACCAGCTCAAAAGGGCACTTGCCATCATTATGGCAAGGAGGGCCATTGGCGAAGAAATTACAAGATTTATCTTGAGTCCGTGAAGAAGAACTAGGCATCGGATGCCCCATCTTCTTCAGATATCTTTGTTATTGATTGTCATTCTATTTCCTCAAACACTTGGGTATTGGATACTGGGTGTGACTCACATATATGTAATGACATATATGGGCTAAGGAATAGAAGAAGACTCGTCAAGGGAGAGTCAAATTTACGTGTTGGGAATGGAGCAAAGGTTACTGCACTCGCCATCGGAACGTATTTGTTGAAACTCCCTGCAGGACTTGTCTTAGAAGGGACAATTGCTTTTATGTTTCCTTCATTGATAAAGAACATCATTTCTATTTCTTGTTTAAATAGAAATGGGTACCATTTGACTTTTAGTAACAATTGTTGTTACATAACTTTGAATGGAGTTCTTTATGGGGAACTTTAAGCAATAGTATTTATACGTTAGACGTATCCAGTGACATTTTCAATATCGAAGCGAGCAACAAGCGTGCTCGAAAGGATAATCAAATAGACTCCTACATGTGGCATTGTCGTCTTGGCCATGTAAGCAAGAAATGCATGTCTGAATTACACCGATGTGGAATTCTGGAATCGTTTGAATTGGATTCATACGATACATGCGAATCATGCTTAAAAGGCAAGATGACTAAGTTACCTTTTACAGGAAAAGGTGAACGAGTGGGAGAGTTACTAGGTCTAATACATCGATGTATGTGTACCTATGTCAACTCAAGCTTTAGGAGGCTATATCTACTTCATTACCTTCACCGATGATCACTCACGGTTTGGGTATGTGTTCTTGATGAAACACAAGTCTGAAGCCTTTGAAAGGTTCAAAGAATTCAGAAATGAAGTAGAGAAACAACATGACAAGAGTATTAAAAAACTTCGATCGGATCGAGGTGGTGAATACTTAAGTCAAGAGTTTCTTGATTATCTAAGAGACAATGGTATATTGTCTCAATGGACTCCGCCATATACACCACAGCATAATGGTGTATCTGAGAGGCATAACCGGACCTTGTTGGACATGGTCAGGTCAATGATGAATCATGCGAATCTTCCCAAGTCCTTTTGGGGCTATGCACTTCAGACAGCTATTTACTTGTTAAACAGAATGCCAACCAAGGTAGTCTCTACTACTCCATATGAGATATGGAATAGTAAGAAACCTCATGTATCTTACTTGAAGATATGGGGTTGTCCTGCTTATGTGAAGCGGACTGTATCAGACAAATTGGATGCTAAGTCTAATAAATGTCTATTTATTAGATACCCTAAGGAAACAAGGGGTTACCAATTCTATCATCCTGTGGAACAAAAGGTGTTTGTTTCAAGGCATGCTGTGTTTCTAGAGAAAGAGTTTCTCTTGCAAGAAAACAGTGGGAGTGTCGTCGAGCTTGAGGAGGCCCGAGAGACTCAAATAGACATTGATGAGATACCTGGTGAAGCACAACAGCCGACAACTCATAGTGATGAGCAATCGGCTGGACCTATTGTAACACCACATCTTCGTAGATCTGGTAGAACACGCAATATTCCCGAGAGATATGGATTTCTCGTAAGTGAATCGAATGACGTGTTACTCATTGATGATGAGAAGCCTACCAGTTATGAAGAAGTGTTGACAAGTTCAGAAAGGGATAAGTGGCTTGGTGCCACGAAGTCGGAAATGGATTCCATGTATGAAAACCAAGTTTAGAACTTGGTTGACCCACCTGAAGGCATAAAGCCTATAGGGTGCAAGTGGGATTTCAAGAAGAAAACTGACATGGATGGTAATGTGATTACCTATAATGCTAGATTGGTGGCGAAAGGATATCGTCAAAAATAAGGCGTTGATTATGATGAAACCTATTCGCCTGTAGCTATGCTTAAATCCATTCGGATGCTCCTGGCCATAGCGGCTCATTATGATTATGAGATATGGCAGATGGATGTGAAAACAACTTTTCTTAATAGAAACCTGCTCGAGGACGTGTATATGATACGACCTGAGGGTTTCACATCGGTTGATAAAACCAAGGTATGCAAATTGCGACGGTCCATTTATGGATTGAAGCAAGCATCCAGGAGCTGGAATATCCATTTTGATGAGACCATCAAAAGGTTTGATTTCTCACAAAATCCAGACGAACCTTGTGTGTACAAGAAGGTTAGTGGGAGTGCAGTCGTGTTCCTAGTATTATATGTTGATGAAATATTACTTATAGGAAACGATGTTTCAATCTTACAGTCAGTTAAGGTTTGGTTATCCAAGACATTCTCCATGAAAGACCTGGGAGAAACAACCTACATCCTCGGGATTAAGATCTATAAAGATAGATCGAAACGGTTGCTTGGTCTTTCGCAGTCTACATATATAGACCGAGTGCTAAAGAGGTTTAGCATGTTGGAATCCAAAAAAGGTTTCCTACCCATCAGGCATGGGGTACACCTTTCGAAGTCTATGTGTCCGTGCACAAAAGACGAGAGGATTTGCATGAGTAAGATTCCCTATGCATCCGCAATAGGATCTATCATGTATGCTATGTTATGTACGAGGCCTGATGTATCGTATGCTCTGAGTGTCACGAGTAGATACCAGTCTGATCTAGGAATGGATCATTGGGTGGCTGTTAAGACGATCCTTAAGTACTTAAGAAGAACTAAGGATGTGTTCCTAATATATGGAGAAGGGTACATGGTGATATGTGGGTATACGGATGCCAGCTCCAGACATACAAGGATGATTCCATGTCTCAGTCTGGGTATGTATTCACCTGGAATGGAGGCGCAATAAGTTGGAAAGGTTCCAAGCTTGACACTATAGCGGATTCTGCCACTAAGGATGAATACATTGCAGCTTTGGAAGCAGCAAAGGAAGCAGTTTGGATCAATAAGTTCATCTTTGAACTTGATGTGGTCTCATCAATGATCCAAACATGTGCTTCGCTGCTATCATCTTATCAGAGAGATCATCAGTAGGAACGAAATACAAATCGAGAAAATTCCCACTGAAAGGAACTTAGCGGATCCTTTGACTAAAGCATTACCTCAAAGTAAGTTTGAGGGTCATGTTAGTGCTTATGGTATTGGATACCGTAGCGATTGGCATTAGGCCAAGTGGGAGTCTGTTAGTAATATATGAGAGATGTCCTAAGGCAATCGCCTTATGTATAAACCATTTATATGATAAATGAAGATTCACTATTTGAGTATACATGTTTCATGTATTTGATTGGATCTTAAACTCATTTACTGAATGTCCACGATGCGATTCACAGCATGAGAGAATTTGTGATTGGATCACAACTAGTGAGTATCTCTACATGTGTAATTGTGATGTATCGGAATTATCCCAAGTTGATGAATTGATGAATTTGGACACCATCAATTATGTCGAGACTAGCATGAGGTATACTCCTTGGTGTATCCAAGCAGCTGATTCTCACTGGCTGGAGACATTGTGATGTCTGGAGTTGATCGTGGATGCTAGTTATGGTAACTAGTTCATTGGAGTGACCAGCCGTAAGACTTCATATGGTTCTTTACATATATAGATATGTCAATGAAGTTTACTGTAGCTTAAGTACGATGTTCCTTTGACTTGCGGTATTCAAGTCATCTTGATCATGGAGACTTATGCTTTGACATCTTAAGCAAACATCTCTAAGGAGATGTTGACCCGGGATGATTGGGTATAAGTCGAAATGATCGAAGGTGTTTGAATAGCCTATAAAGGATTCACCACTCCTTGCGAGGAGATGTATACCCATGGCCTCTCGTCGGATTGTTACTAAAGTCTTTGGCCAAAGCATTACATGTTTAGAGTAAGGTACTCTTCAATACATGTGTAGTAACTAGAATCCATAGGACGAGAAAATGATACTTGGGCTAGATGAGACGTAGTCAGCCTAGTGGGGACTGATACTATAGACCATGTCCTGAACCAAGTGGGTATAAGATGAGTGAAGGGAATGGGGCACGAATCATTCGAGCTGCTGAAGGGTTTCAGAAATAGTTCTGGATCAACCGTTGATCTTTTCGGTTAATTGGGGATCTTGATGTACTACTAGGTGCCACTCATGATCGTTCTATAATTAATGGTTAATTATAGACGGCCAACATAAACCGAGAACCTATTTGGTCACACGCACAACGAGCGTAATCCAAAGGATTTAAAACGAGCTTGAGAATGGGATTCTCAGACCGAGAGAAACTAGGTTTGGTTGGACCAAACAAGAAGCGAGCATGAAATCGTTTCAGTCGCAATGGAAGCGTGGATGGGCCGTGTCTTATGAAGACATAATGGATGAACCAAAATGGTTTGGTTCTAATCCAATGGAGGAGAATAAACCAAAGGGTTTGGTTTATTTTAAACGAATGAACCAAAAGTTGGTTCGGTTCGTTTTAACTTAAAATAAACCATCATGGTTTGATTTATTTTAACTTATCTTAATGGAGCAAGTTAACGGGCCTAATGGTTATGATCCAATAACCATTAAGAGAATTAGTTCTCTATAAAAGAGGGCTTAAGGGATAATTAAGCGCTAATAAAAAAAACCCTAGCAAAAGTTGCCGCCCACCTCTCCTTGGAGTTATTCGGCGCCAACCCTAGCTTGCCGCCCAACTCCTTGTGCCGCCGTCCAGCTCCTTGCCAGCGTCCAAGCTTCAGCCGGTGATCCTCCGGCGACCCTCCGGTGATCTTCCTAGGCTTCGGTGATAAGGTGAGCACTTGGCTTCCCTTGTTTGGCCGGCGCCTACTCCTCCACCAAAGCTGTCCAGTTTTCTGGACAGCTTGTTCTCCTCTCGTCAGAGCATCGTTTGGACGACGGTTAGAGCTCCGACAGCGGCTAACTTACCGGGGATTCGATCTCCGGTAATCCTCTGAGGTGGAGGACGAAGGATTCGTCAATCGGTTGACGAATACCTCTCCGGAGAAGCGAGTTTTGAGGACTCGTTTTGGATCCGAATTTGGATTCGGATCGTGATCATCTCTCGATCACGTCGTCTTCAACACGAGGCTAGTAACCCGTACGAAGACGAAGCTCGTGGCTTAGCGAAGTCATCCTAAGGATACTCGGCGTGGATACGGATAGAGACGATTCTAGCGAGGATCGTTCCGGTTGATGCCGTTCCCACTACACGTGATACGAAAGGTATAACGTAGTTAAATTTCCTTTTATTGCAAATTTAAATTTATGGTTATGTCTACACTTGTTGTACTATGCATGCGTGTGTTGTGTGTGTTGTAATAAATGTAGATTTATTATTTTTATTGCTTCCGCTGCGCTCATGTTTACGAAACGTGATCGAACACACACACGTCGCGGTGCCGAAAACCCAACAAAAATGAACCGAGTGAAGAAGGTAGCAACTCGGGAAAATGAGCCGAGTCAAGGATGTGGCAGCTTGGGATGTAAGTATGAAAATAAGTTAGGGAGGTAATAGCTCGGGAAGATGAGCAGAGTCAAGGACATGGCAACTCGGGATGTAAATATAAAGATAAGTTAGGGAGGTAACAGTTCGGGAAGATGAGCTGAGTCGAGAAGGTAGCAGCTCGATAAGAAAACAAAGACGAGTCAGATAGGCAGTAGCTCGGAAAGTTAGCAGGAAGCCAAAAGGAATATTGATTATGTTAAGGTGGGACCCCCTAAAATATGCAAGAGACAGTTTGTTATAGTCCTGGTATACATGTCATTATCTTTTATAATAGATTAAAGACGCCTCATTGGCCCCATAAAAGATTCCTAGTAGCGAGCATTCTCTAACGACATGATCACCTCAACCCGTGTGGCCTTCCACGTGGATGGTGATACTCGTAGTTTATTACGTGACATATTACCCTAACGATGGTAGAGATATAAAAGAAAGAGAGGAAGGAATAGAGAGGGGGGCTTTCAGGACTTCTGATTTGATCTTATTCTGCTTACACTTACACATTCATTTGCTTCACTGCTACTACTTATTTTCTTCCTCATACAAGATCAAACTTAAGCATCGGAGGACCTCCGTTGGATAGGCCGACGATGATTTAACGTGTGTTAATTTTCACAGGAAGGGAGCAAGGAGACTCTTACTGCTGCGGTCGGAGAAAACCCATCCTCAACAGCTCAATCTCGGGGAGAAAAATCTGAGTTGCATCATCCTTCTTGTAGGATCGTGAGTATTGACTAGAGGGGGGGGGGGTGAATAGCAATTCTTTATTTTCTACAAGAAATCATTAGCGTAAGCAATAGAAAATTACAATTGAAAGAAAAAACAAAGAACACAATGCTAACACAAATCTTTAACGTGGTTCGGATATAACGCTCCTACTCCATGACAATCCGTAAGGTGGTTCACCCCTAGCAATCTTCCACTAAAAACCTCCTTTTGATGCAACACACCAAGGTGGAGAAGCCTTCTTACAATCACTCCTCTTCTTCTTACAAGATAATGGATTTGAGTTTTGGAAGAAGAGGTTAGAACAATTGAAAGCTAAGGGAAGAACTTTAGGAGCTTAGTATGATCGTTTAGAATGAAAGCATTAACCTCCTCCAAGCTTCCCTAGCTTCTATTTATAAAGAAAGGATGTTTTTGCTTGTTGAGCCCGATAGTAGTCAACTGGTGCATACCATCAGTCGACTGCTGCTACTATTGACCAAATCCAACAGCTTCTGATGAAGCCTGATTGCAATTTTCATAGCTAAACTTCTACTTGACCAGTCAACTCCCACAATTATCAGTCGACTGGTGTCTCCTTAGCCGACTGGTGTCTCCTTAGCCGACTGATCAGTCGACTACTAGACTTTTTGTGCTTGCGATAGTCGACTTCCCATAATGGTAGTCGAATGGTGTCTCCTTAGCTGACTGATCAGTCGGCTACCAACCTTTCGGTGCTCACGTCAGTCGACTGCCCATAATGGCAGTCGACTGTCAGACCTTGACTCAGCTTCCAGACTTGAGTTTAAGTCTATCAGAAATAAGCACTTTTGTCGAAACATGTTGACCAGTCGACTGGTGTTACACACCAATTCAACTACCAACTTATGTTCGACAGTTTGGTCCGTAGTCGACCACCACCAGTCGACTGGGGCATAACCTCAATCGACGACCAATGTCTTCCAGATCCTCAAGTGCTGAACACTCGAGACCAGTTTGACTGGCACAATATGCCAATTGACTGACACACCTTAAGTATGATTAATTCATACTTGAAACCATACCCTAAGCCTAGACTTAACCTTCTAGCTTCTCCATCATCCTTGCACCTCCAGGATTCCTCCGAGTCCATGACTCCATCCTTGCGCTTGCCTTCAAAAGCTTCCTTCGGTTTCGTCATGCTTTGGGCTTCTTCTTTGCCAAAGTCTGCTTGGACTTTATGCCGCCAAGACTACATGCTTGGACTTATGCTGCCAAGACCTTTCCTTTGGACTTCCTTTGCCAAGGTCCGCTTGGACTTTACGCCACCAAGACTACATGCTTGGGCTTACGCTGCCAAGACCTTCCCATGGACTTTCCTTGCCAAGATTCACACTTGGACTTCTCTTTACCAAGTCTTCATACTTGGATTTTCCTGTCACTTAACACATTCACAGTTAGATCACAGATATTGTCTAACTATAAATGATTATCCAAACATCAAAATCCATAAAATGCTTGGGGCATTGTTGCACCAACAATCTCTCCCTTTTTGATGTTTGACAATCATTTAAGTTAGTTCTTGAAATATAAAAGCATCATATATCAAATATGTAATAAGCGATAAATATGCTAACATGCAATTCTAACTTAAATTCCCTTTTCTCCCCCTTCGATACACATCAAAAAGAGAAAAGGATAAAGACAATAAGTTCATAAATGGTTAAGATTGGTTATGCCTTGAACTAAGGTATAAAATAGACATAGAGCTCCCCCTTAATCCAAGACATAAGTTAGCATGAGTAAATGATATGTTGAGCAAAGCAAAAAAGAATCATAAAGGAGAATATATCCAAACTTTGCACCAACAATTTTAGGTTAAGGGAAAAGATAATATTCATAAAACACTCCCCCTTAACCCTTGCATCAATTTAGTCCTATTTTTCCTAAAAGTTATCATAAGATGCTATAGTAACCAGAGTATGGAGTTAGAACATGTAAGATAAAGGGTTTAAAGTATCAACACAAAGTATTATGCCCTAAACAGGGCCATCAGTCGACTGAGGCGATCACCGATCTCATGTGGACCTCGTGATCGCCATAAGGAGCGATCGATTGATTTGATAGTTACGAATTGATGATTTTAGGAGTTTAAGAAATGTGTAAGTAATTCTATGAATTTTGAAAATTCATGAAACTTGGCATACACATTACTTATGTCTGGTATAATGGGTGAAAAATGGAAGGATAAACATTTACCCATTATATTAACGGATTGAAACAAAATTCAAAACGTTAAAAATTGTCAATTTGCTTGGCTAACATTGTATCAATATTATCAATAATGAGTGTAATCAAATGATTGACCCCGTCAATGTTTTAAAAAATACCTAGTAAATTGTGTTAAACTCTTTAATTATAAATTACCAATCCATAAGAACACCAACAAGAGATATATAGAGGTAAAAAAAATTTCATTTCATTAAAAAAAAAGTTATTGACAAGACTCCACAGGCAATGTCATACATATGTCAAACAAAAAGAAAAGACACAAACAATGGCTATCTAAGAGTCGTCATCATCAGCATCCATCGCCATCAAGTGTGACCCACTGACAGTAGGCGGATGTCTAGGTGTAGGAGGGCGGAGAAGCGCCAGTATCTCCTGCTACTGCCGATCTAATGTGCACAACTAGAAAAGCACCAAATTCTGAAACTCTTGGTGCTCCAGACGAAGCTCCTCGAAGCGTGTGTCCATAGACTCCTCAAATGCCTCGATGTGTGTTGCGATGTTTGAGTCCAGCACAATGTCATCCTCTACAACAGCATCAGGGACAGGTGTGTTGGGATGTATACTGAAAATTCTATCTTTTGTATGAACATCTTTATTTTGAAATAAGAATCACATGATCATTGTTTGCACATTTTTATGGTTATGCATATTGTCTAATACATTATATTGCAGATAACATGGTGTGTGGTGTCACACGGGAGATCATGTTATCGGCTCCTTGTAAAGTATAAGTATAGGCTCACAACCCAGATGGCTTTGGACAAACCATTGGTATGGTTGTAGTGTGATTTGGTATTGGTTTGTCTTGACCATAGAATCACACTAGTACACTTTGTGTGTATTGAGCAGGACCGACTTAGAGGTGATTCGATTTATTGATGACTACATAATCGAATCGGACCTCAGATATTATTTTGTACATACTCTTAATCCCGATATAATAATGGGCACATATACTTAGTGTTCATTTCTTTGATTTACCAATGGGCGAGATTTATAGATTAAATCGATAGGCTCGGTAAGTTGGGAAATGATATTATTTATATGGTGTGCCATTGATTATAGGAGGAAATCGTGTCCTATATAGTAGGATGATGATGTCCCCTTGAGGAGCTCATAAGGTTCATCATGTAATCCCTGCAGGTGGACTTGGTCCGACATGATGAAAAGGTTGAGTGGTACTACTCATGGAGTTAGATGTTGATTAATTAATGGTCAATAAATTAATTAATCGATGGACATTCGAGATCTTAAACACGGGGAGAAAATGTACATATAATATATAGAGCCCATATTAACTTATGGGGGTTAGTGAGGTAGATCAATGATAATCCTTTAGTGGATTGGATTATCATTAATGGATTGGACTTAATGTGGGCTTGATCCATTGGGTGGCCAAGATCCAACTCCTTCTCATGGTTTCTATTGTAGCCTATTAATACCTCATGAAGCATAGATCCAATGGATAGAAACAAAACTCTAGATCCAAAGGTAGAGATTAAATCTCTAGATCCGACGGTTGAGATTAAATCTCTAGATCTAACGGTTGAGATTAAATCCCTAGAACCAATGGTGGAGATTAAAACAAGGCTTATCCCTAACTCTATAAAAGGAGGGCAAGGGGTGGGCGGCAACTAAGAATCCAATTAGAGATAGGATTAGGGTTTTGGGCGGCAAGGCTTGGAGGCTAGAGTTTGGAGTTGGCGACACCTATTATGGAAATTTTTTCCTTATCTCCTTCTTCTTTGGTGGCCGGCGTTCATACAACACCTTCCTCACCATGGCCGGCGTCCATAGCAGCTCTTCTCCTTCTCCTTGGCCGGTAGAACCAAGGCTTAGGGTCCTCCCTTGAAGCTCTTGGCCGACAATCATCTCTTCTCCCTTCTCCTTGTTGGCCGACGGCAAGCAACTTGCTTGTTTCTTGTTGGTTGGCTAAAGGAAGAAGAAAAGTCTTGTTTCTATTCTTCCTCTTGCTCGGAATGAGCAAGGAAGGAAGATTGGTGATCTAGGAGCTTCAACTTTTGGTAGATCGTCGCCCACACGACGTCTGAAAGGAGGAAGGTCATACAATAGAAGATCGAGAGGTATATCGATTCTCTATTTTCATTTGTTACATGTTTATATTTGTTTATCAATTATATGCATGATATATATTCTGTTTTGTGGCTAAATATACTTGGACCCCGAACATAAACATAAAAGACAGTGATCCATACATCGTCTATTCCGCGACTATTCGTGGAATAGAGGTTGGTCGCTTGAACAACAAGTTTGTTCAAGTGACCACTCTAAATGAATAGCAAGATGATGACAAGGTTGATTGGGCAATTCCTCTTGTCAAGGATAAATTTTTTTATCCGGGGACGTAGAAGGGATCGCCATGAACAAGCGACCGAGTTGAAGTGGGAAGCAAAGTTTCCCCTCCCAACATGTGGAATAAGAGCTTCGGTTCTGAGACAAAAACCCTTCAATTGGTATCAGAGCCACGGTTTCCGGTTTTGTATGTTTAGGATTCAGTTACTCTTATGCATTTTTCATATATTATATGTGCCGGATAATAGTAGGATATGCGTAGGTTAACTCTTTGGTTGCAGGCATAAGATCCGACAATTATGGCCATATGTGTGTAATAATATATTTTGTTGAATCCTCGAGGTTGACGAGGCTAGTATTTAATTTTTTATAAATTAGATACGTCATTGTTTAGCCACTCTTTCTATTTTAGTTTACTTTCGATCTAGATTTCATGTACACTTCCTCGTGGAGTATAGGATCGATGGATGTAAATTAAAATAGTTTTTAGTCTCGGCTCGGATCTCCAGATGGCTCGTACATGGCGTAGGAGGAGCAGACGAGAAGGCGATACGACGGGAGACATATTGAAGACAAAAGCCATAATAGTTGGAAAAATTTTATTTTTCATGTTTATTGCTTATTGTTTGATATGCATGTCGTAGGCTAGAAAATTCCTCAATTTCAAATTACTAAGTGGGAGAGGGATATTTTTATAAATTCCCATGGCCTCCATTACGATTTGACATGTGATGCAAGCAAACTTGCGCGTCGGCTCTGAGTGCCTTCCTCTCCATCGGATGAGTTTGTTTGTGGATCACAGGGTCGGATATGGTTATAGGAAATTATTTAGGATCGTGTGTACTTCCCCATCGGAAGGAACATAACCCGAGATAATTTCCTTGGTATCGAGTAATGGTGAACACTTAGATGAAAATAGGAGTATCCTCCCCATCGGAGTCACTGCTTTTATTTGTAGGGTCGAAGAAAAATCAACTATTAATTTTATTTGTCAAAAAGTTAGGTTGACAAGATAGTAAAATTAATGGGTAAAACCTCCTCTTACAAATGTAGAATTCGTATACATCCACACGATCGTGGCATATGATATTCTTGATGTTTTGAGGTGTTGGTTGATTTTAAAATTTTATTGTTTGAGGAATCAATAATTTTTTGAAATCTAAAGTAATGATCCATGTGATTCTTAGGATTTTCAAAAATGACTTTCAGTCCACTTGCTATAATACTAAAGGAAAATAAACTTACTGTACATAATTATGTTGATTAGAAAAAAGAATCTAGATATTGTCTTAACTGTTGAGGAGTACAAGTATGTACTCTTCGAAGAGTGTCCTAAGTCTGTGAATGAGCTGGAAGTCCTTGGAGCTGAGATCGATGGGGAAACCCAGGTCGATATCATTCTCCAGTCGACAGAAAGGCTTGCTTAGGCTCAGGCCATGGTTGCTAAGAAGGTTTCTACTTCTAATCCGAAAGGCAAGAAGAAGAAGAAACAAGGTGGAACAAAGGTGGTGGGAGGATCTCAGGGAGGAGTGAAGAAGCCAAAAGGCAAGTACTTCACTTGCAAGCAGGATGGACATTGGAAGAAGGACTGTCCCAATTCGAAGCAGAACAAAGGTATATCCTTTGGTCTAGTCGTTGAAACATGGTTAGCAGTGTTATCTACTGGCACCTGATGTGTAGATACGGGAGCCTTTGATCATGTCTGCAATACTTTGCAGGGGTTCCAGAAAACCTGACGACGAGATGAGGGAGAGATTACCGTTTACTTAGGCAATGCCATAAAGGCGGCAGCTATTACAGTGGGAGATGTTTTATTTATCTTTTGAGAAAAATAAAACTTTGGTTAAGAAGAATTGCCTTTATGTATCTTTATTTAGAAAAAATTTAATTTCAGTTTCTAAATTGTTTATGGATGGATATTCTATTTCTTTTAATGATAGAGTTGTTATAAAAAGGAATAGGGACATTATTTGTTCTGGTGCATTGATAGGAAATTTGTATACACTCGAACCAAAAGCTCCCACGATGCAAATAGAAGTTAATAACTCATCTTCTAACTCCAATAAGAGAAAAGAACCTTCGAAGATGAACTAAACATATCTTTGGCATCTTAGGCTTGGTCATATTAACCTAAGCAGAATTCAAAGGTTGATAGCTGATGGACCTCTAGGTTCATTAGTGGTGGAAGATTTCCCAACCTGCGAATCTTGCTTGGAGGGTAAAATGACCAAGAGGCCTTTTAAGGGCAAGGGGTATAGAGCCAAAGATGTGTTAGAATTGGTTCATTCTGATTTGTGTGGTCTTATGTCTATCCAGGCTAGAGGTAGTTTTGAGTATTTCGTCTCTTTTATAGACGATTATTCGAGATATGGATACATTTACTTGATGCGCCGCAAGTCTGAATGCTTTGACAAGTTCAAAGAATTTAAGGCTGATACGGAGAAACGTCAAGGTAAAAGTATCAAGACACTGCGATCTGATCATGGTGATGAGTACCTCTTGGGAGAGTTTAGGAACTACTTATCAGAGGCTGGGATTCAATCCCAATTGTCTGCACCTGGCACAGCCCAGCAGAATGGTGTAGCAGAGCGAAGGAATAGGACTCTTATGGAGATGGTTAGATCGATGATGAGTTATTCTGAGTTGCCAGATTCGTTCTGGGGATATGCTCTAGATACGACGGTGTACATTCTGGACTTGGTTCCATCTAAATCAGTACCTTCTACTCCCACAGAATTGTGGACTGGGCGAAAGCCCAGTCTAAGACATATTCAGATTTGGGGAGTCCAACATATGTGGCCAAGGCGATGTCGTAAGTTGAACCTCGCATGTAAGCGCATGTTCGTTGGCTATCCTAGAGGAATGAAAGGTGGTTTGTTTTATAGTCCTAGAGATCAGAGGGTGATCGTTAGTACGAATGCCAGATTTCTAGAGGAAGACTATGTGATGAACCACAAGCCCATGAGTAAGATTGTTCTGGAGGAAATAAAAGGGGAAGTCACTTCTTCAGTATCACCGGTACAAGAGGATATACCACAAGTCACTGCACCGCGTGTCACAGAGGATACACAGGTGATACCTCATCGTAGTGAGAGGGTCGTGAGACAACCTGATAGATTCATGTTCTTGGGAAAATCTTCTGATTTGGTCCCTGGCGAACATGAACCTGATCCCTGGACATATGACGAGGCAATCCAAGATAAAGATGCAACATCTTGGCAAAGTGCAATGAATACTGAGATTGAATCTATGGATTCAAATCAGGTCTGGGAGCTAGTAGAACCACCCGATGATATAAAAACCATTGGATGCAAGTGGATCTACAAAAGAAAGAGAGGAATAGATGGGAAGGTTGAGACCTTCAAAGCGAAGCTTGTTGTGAAGGGGTATACTCAGAAAGAGGGTATCGATTATGAGGAGACCATTTCGCCGGTGGCCATGCTTAAGTCTATCCGGATTCTCTTATGCATTGCAGCTCATATGGATTATGAGGTGTGGCAGATGGATGTCAAGACAGCTTTCCTTAATAGAAGTCTTGAGGAAAACATCTATATGAAGCAACCAGAGGGATTCATTGCAAAGGGCAAAGAGAATCTTGTATGAAAGCTTAATCGGTCCATTTATGGATTGAAGCAAGCTTCGAGGTCTTGGAACATCCGATTTGATGAGGTAATCCAGTCTTATGGATTTATTCAAAGTCTGGATGAGTCTTGTGTATACAAGAGATGTGACGGAAATGTAGTGGTATTTCTTGTACTATACGTAGATGATATTTTGTTGATTGGCAACAATATCAAGGTGTTATCGGACGTAAGGGTATGGTTGTCTAAACAGTTTGATATGAAGGACTTGGGAGAAGTGGGACACATCCTTGGGATCAAGGTTATAAGGGATCGCAAGAAAAGGATGTTGTGCTTACCCCAAGCTTCATACATAGACACGATTATGGATCGTTTTAGCATGCAGAACTCCAAGAAGGGTTTTCTACCTTTCAGGCATGGAGTTCCTTTATCTAAGGAGATGTGTCCTAGAACATCCGAGGAGATAGAGAAGATGAAGGTGGTTCCTTGTGCTTCGGCGGTAGGAAGCCTAATGCATGCGATGCTATGTACGAGACCAGATATCTACTTTGCCGTGGTTATGTTCAGCAGATATCAGAGTAATCCAGGACAAGGACATTGGACTACGGTAAAGCATATATTGAAGTACATGAGAAGGACTAGGGATTATATGCTAGTTTACTAGGCAGACAAATTACTCCCTGTGGGTTATACGGATTCTGACTTCCAATCAGATAGGGATAACAGTAAGTCTACTTCAGGTTTTGTGTTTACTTTGGGAGGTGGAGCAATTGTATGGAGGAGTGTCAAGCAGAAATGTGTGGCGGACTCCACCATGGAAGCTAAGTATGTGGCAACCTTTGAGGCGGCCAAAGAAGCTGTGTGGCTCAGGAACTTCCTGATGGACTTGGATGCGATTCCTGGTTTGCCCAAAACTATCACAATTTATTGTGATAATAGTGGTGCAGTTGCAAACTCGAAGGAACCACGAGCCCATAAGGCTAGTAAACACATAGAGCGCAAGTACCACCTGATACGAGAAATCGTAAAGAGAGGAGAAGTTGTTGTGGCCAAGATTGCATCGGAGGATAACCTGGAAGATCCTTTCACTAAGGCCCTTCCGGCAAGAGCTTTTGATAGACATGTGGAGGGAATGGGGATCAGATGTATGGCAGTTTGAGGACAGCATAGCCTTTTAGTATAAGTGAGAGATTGTTGGGATGTATACTGAAAAGTCTATCTTTTGTATGAACATCTTTATTTTGAAATAAGAATCACATGATCATTGTTTGCACATTTTTATTGTTATGCATATTGTCTAATACATTACATTGTAGATAACATGGTGTGTAGTGTCACACATGAGATCATGTAATCGTCTCCTTATAAAGTATAAGTATAGGCTCATAACCCAGATGACGTTGGACAAACCATTAGTATGGTTGTAGTGTGATTTGGTATTGGTTTGTCTTGACCATAGAATCACACTAGTACACTTTGTGTGTATTGAGCAGGACCGACTTAGAGGTGATTCGATTTATTGCCGACTACATAATCGAATCAGACCTCAGATATTATTTTGTACATGCTCTTAATCCCGATATAATAACAGGCACATATACTTAGTCTTCATTTCTTTGATTTACCAATGGGCGAGATTTATAGATTAAATCGATAGGCTCGGTAAGTTAGGAAATAATATTATTTATATGGTGTGCCGTTGATTATAGGAGGAAACCGTGTCCTATATATTAGGATGATGATGTCCCATTGAGGAGCTCATAAGGTTCATCATGTAAACCCTGCAGGTGGACTTGGTCTGACATGATGAAATGGTTGAGTGGTACTACTCATGTGTTGGTGCAGTAGGCACCTAAGTCAAACCTGAGTTTTTATTATAGAAAACGATACAAAGTTAAGCTCATGTCATTATCTCATGAGCTAAATCGAGTGTGCAGAAAATTGCTATAGTTGGAGCTGAAGGCTAGCGACACCCGGAGGAAGTCGCGATGGTCGGGCGACACTCGAGTGACTTCGGAGGGAGCCGAAGGAATCGAGTGGAAGGTCAGAAGCGAAAGTGACACAGTAAGTATTGAGGTAAGCTCGTGTGTGTGCGAGAGTAAGTGAGTTCGTATCCTCTTTACGGGGATGATCTTAAGCGTAGATCCTACCAAAGACATCCTATACGTGGTCTAGGTCGAGATCGGACGGTCGGAGGCCATCGAAATAATGTTTTTGTTAAGCTAACTTTGCCTTGCAGCTAGCATCAGTCGACTGCCAGCTTGGAGGACTCGACTGCCATCCAACAGTCGACTGCCTTAGGTAAGCATTCGACTGATGCTGCCATCAGTCGACTGATGATGGCCATCAATCGACTGATGGTCAAGGATCAACCTTGAGGAGTCAAGCCTTATCACCATTTTTCAAGGAGCCATGTGCCTAATTTCCATTGGTTGAAGGTACTCTCGAAAAGGGGCTCAAAGGCTATAAAAGGAGGGCCTATCCTAGGGTTTCATCATCAATTCTAAGCTTCCAAAAGCCTCCGCAAAGTTACAACTCTCCGACAATGAAGTGCTTCCTCTCCGACGTCTAGGTTTAATTTAATTTATTTTTTTTATGTCGGTATAAGTTTTATATCAGTTGTTTCTTTACTTTTTCGAAGCTTTTCTATCATAATGAGGAGAGGGGGAGTGTCCCTCTACCTCAAGCTTTTGGTGTTCTCGTATAGATTAACTCCTACCTCTAACGAGGAGGAGTTTTTTTAGTGTTTTGCTCTCCGTGCATGGTCAAGGACCACTAGGGCCTTGGAGTAGTAGCCGAAGGCTACGAACCAAATAAAAAATATCTTGTCTCTTTTATTGTTTCATTTATCTTTCCGCTGCACTAAATTGTTTTGAAACGAATTCGAAAGAAAGAAAAGTTTTATCGCTATTCACCCCCCCTCTAGCGATCCACTTCGATCCATCATCATGGAGTTAGATGTTGATTAATTAATGGTCAGTAAATTAATTAATCGTCGGACATTCGAGATCTTAAACACGGGGAGAAAATATACATATAATATATGGAGCCCATATTAACTTATGGGGGTTGGTGAGGTAGATCAATGATAATCCTTTAGTGGATTGGATTATCATTAATGGATCGGACTTTATGTGGGCTTGATCCATTGGGTGACCAAGATCCAACTCCTCCTCATGGTCCCTATTGTAGCCTATTAATACCTCATGAAGCTTAGATCCAATGGATAGAAACAAAACTCTAGATCCAAAGGTAGAGATTAAATCTCTAGATCCGACGGTTGAGATTAAATCTTTAGATTCGACGGTTAAGATTAAATCCCTAGAACCAATGGTGGAGATTAAAACAAGGCTTATCCCTAACTCTATAAAAGGAGGGCAAGGGGTGGGCGGTAACTAAGAATCCAATTAGAGATAGGATTAGGGTTTTGGGCGGCAAGGCTTGGAGGCTAGGGTTTAGAGTTGGCGGCACCTATTAAGGAAATTTTTTCCTTATCTCCTTCTTCTTCTTTGGTGGCCGATGTCCATACAACACCTTCCTCACCTTGGCCGACATCCATAGCAGCTCTTCTCCTTCTCCTTGGTTGGTAGAACCAAGGCTTAGGGTCCTGCCTTGAAGCTCTTGGCCGACAATCATCTCTTCTCCCTTCTCCTTGTTGGCCGATGGCAAGCAACTTGCTTGTTGCTTGTTGGTTGGCTAAAGGAAGAAAAAAAGTCTTGTTTCTATTCTTCCTCTTGCTCGAAACGAGCAAGGAAGGAAGATTGGTGATCTAGGAGCTTCAACTTTTGGTAGATCGTCGCCCACACGACGTCTGAAAGGAGGAAGGTCATACAATAGAAGATCGAGAGGTATATCGATTCTCTATTTTCATTTGTTACATGTTTATATTTGTTTTTCAATTATATGCATGATATATATTCTGTTTTGTGGCTAAATATACTTGGACCCCGAACATAAACACAAAAGCCGGCGATCCGTACATCGTCTATTCCGCGACTATTCGTGGAATAGAGGTTGGTCGCTTGAACAACAAGTTTGTTCAAGTGACTACTCTAAACGAATAGAACGACGATGACAAGGTTGCTTGGGCAATCCCTCTTGTCAAGGATTAATTTTTTTATCCGGGGACGCAGAAGGGATCACCATGAACAAGCTACTAAGTTGAAAGGGGAAGCGAAGTTTCCCCTCCCAATAAGGTGGAGCGTCGCCCGCCTACTGCCGCCCATCCTCCCATACCATGGATCCACCGGAGGGCTTCAATCCTGCTAGAGAAAATGTCCTAGCATTCATGCAATCATATTTTGTGGTCATGAGTTTGATTACCCCCTTGGTTACGTCGATACCGACGGAACCAATCCACTCTGTGATCACATGACCGTATGGCATGTGGACCTTCCCATTATTGGGCTTGATGAAGTGGATTATGAAATGAAAAGTGTTCAGACTAATGTTTACATCTAGAGCTTGACGAAATGCATGCATGTGGAAGAAATGTGGGGGCCGAACTAAGACCAACCCACGAGTAACTATCGGAAGCATGCAATGTACAATGACCTTGTAAAGGACATTATCAGAAGCGGAAAGATCATTTGAAGGGAAAAGATTAACACCTAGTGGACATGGGCTATACTAGAACTGATCATGAAGTGAATCTAGGGAAATGGTCTCGAAAGGAGACGGGAGAGGCTCAATGAGATACGGATAAAAAACAAACTCACTTTTAGATGGGAGACATCCAAGGAAGTCCTCCTAGATTTGGGGAGTGAAGTTTAGATCACGTTGAGCAACACGAGTCCTATACTTCAACCCATCCCCAACTGAGCATAAGTTATTGAAAAATTCGGAGAGTAGTGTATAATTTATGGGTTATTCACAAAAAACTAGTGACTCTAACTTATAATACTTGATGATTTGAATGATATCAAAATAATGAGTTTGAAAGAATTTATCATCAAGTGACCTAGGCGGAATAAGTTGGAATTTGTTGGAGTTAAATGCTAGATCATGGCCTGGGGTAGAAAAATGGGCATCTATGGATGGGATAGGGTCGGACGGGCCCTCACCGGGAGGTGGAGGGCGACGTTTCGATGCCACATGCTTAATCCTAAGGATACGTAATGCATGAAAATGAATGAATGCACAATAAACACACAATGGTTAGTGTACACACAATTGAAGAAATAACTTATCCAAGACTAGGGTTTAGGGTTTACCGACATGCCATACGGATCAAAGAAGGGCAGGAGAAACTACCAAACGGATGCCGAAAGACACGGACCAATGGAACCCTAGCCGGAGAGCTGGCTGTGGTGGAGATAAGAGCTCAGGATCCTTGGGAAGAGAAGGATCACAAGCTAAAAGAGGCTTGAGCGGAACGAGAATAGGCGGTGGGAGCGTCAGAGAGGGAGAAGAAAGACGAGGAACATGTCGGCGATGAAAAACAGCGGAAAAGAAAAAAGAAAGGGCTCAGGTTTTTACGAGTCGAATTGGTCAGATGACCCTAATATCCGTGATAGCAGTCGACTTCCATGATACGCTAGTCGACTACTGGAGACCAGTCAAACTGGTCAGTCAACTATGAACGATTCTGTTGGTATGACCAATAATCGCAATCGACTATCGAATATCGCCAGTCGACTGATGGAGACTAGTCGAACAGGTCAGTCAGCTATGAAGGGTTCTGTGGATTGGCCAAGACATGATAGTTGATTGCCATAAGTGGCAGTGGACTGCCCAGTGGACTGGGATGAACCTGGTCCGGGGCAAGCTTACCAGTCGATTGGTGACAAACATCAATCGACTGTTATCAGTCTGATATGTTTTCAGCTAAAATTGTGAAATGTGTAACTAATTCAAAAAATGTTAAAAATTCATAAAATTTTGTAGACACATTTGTGAAGTCATTTTCTATCAAGGAAAAATAATTTGAAAAATATTTCTTTTCCAGATTTTGAAATTGACACAATTTGAAATCTAGGAAAAGCTTTAAAGTTTTTCACAACTTTGTACCTCTTTTGCTTATCAAGTGAAAACTATTTTTCAAAATATAATAAACATAGTTTAAAGGTTATTTTGTTTGATATTTTCAATCATGTTCTTAGAGCTATGTGCACATCAATTGTACACAGACCTTCCCAATGATTGGTCCAATTAAGGATCAATGTCTCTAGATGCCATATTGGTTCATAGTAATGCATCATAACAAGCATGATGAACCACATGCATCTTCCTAACATCTCACGTTATGTCTAAATGCCTCAATACAAAACTCATGGATTCTTAGGTGTTTTGTGAGATACTTAGAGGTATAGTCTTAGATTTTCTATAGAATCATGCAAACCTAAATCTCTACTCTACAAAGCACATTCCAAGTTCTCTTCTAAGTGATGAAAAATCCACTTCAGGGAGAGCCTTGGTGAAAATGTTGGCAAGGTTGGACTTAGATTCTATGTAGTTAAGTTCAATGTCCCCCTTTGCCACATGATCTCCAATGAAGTGATGCTTCACTTCAATGTGCTTGGTCCTAGAGTGATGTACCGTATTTTTGGTCAAATTAATGGTACTCACATTATCACAATAAATTTTGATGTTGGAGTATTGTAGCTCATAATCTTCTAGAGTATGTCTCATCCAAAGCAATTGACCTACACAACAACCCATGGCCACATACTCTGCCTCAGTGGTGGATAAAGCAACACAAAGTTGCTTCCTACTACTCCAACTAATTAGGGAGGATCTAAGAAATTGACATCCACCACTAGTATTCTTTCGATCCAATTTGCAACCCGTATAATCGAAATCGGTGTACCCAACCAAGTCAAAAGACCTAGTCCTAGGGTACCAAAGTCCTACACTTAGTGTGCCTTGAATATATCTTAAAATTCTTTTAACGACCACTAAGTGAGACTCTTTTGCACACAATTGATATCTAGCACACATACCTACCGCAAACAAGATATCGGGTCTACTAGCGGTTAGGTATAATAGGCTACCAATCATACTTCTATAAAGTTTTGAATCAACTAATTTGCCTTCTTGATCATTGTCTATTTTTGTGTTGGTTGCCATAGGGGTGTTTACTATCTTAGTATTTTCAAAACCAAATTTCTTGATCATTTCTTTGGCATATTTGGTTTGGTATATGTGGATTCTCTCATTGGTTTGTTTAACTTGTACACCTAAGAAGAAATTTAACTCCCCAACTAGACTCATTTCAAACTCATTTTCCATATTTTTGATAAAGTCTTGAAGGAGTTCATCATTTGCTGACACAAAAATGATGTCATCAACATACACTTGGGCAACAAAGATATCCTTTGACTTTGACTTAATGAAAAGAGTCATGGCCCCTTTTAAAATCCTTAGAGATTAAGAAATATGATAATCTTTTATACCAAGCCCGGGGAGCTACATACACCTCTTCCTTAATAAATCTGTTTAGAAATGCCGATTTCACATCCATTTGATAAAGCTTAAATCCCATGTGAATGGCATAACCTTATAGGATCCTAATTGGTTCTAACCTAGCAACCAGTGCATAGGTCTCATCATAGTCAAGTCCTTCAACTTGATTGAATCCCCTTGCCATTAATCTAGCCTTGTTTCTAGTTATGTGATGAACAATATTTTTGTCTTGTGGTACCGTTACAAATTAATTACCAAACCCTCTCTACACTAATATAGTATAGTGAATGGCCCGGATCGTTTCCCAACGAGTGTAATTGAGAGAATAGTAAACTTAGGATTTCTACTTATTACTTTGGGTTTTCTAATGTAAATGGGGGTTTGGAATTTGAGCTCTAACCTACGGTTGCAAGGTAATTAAAACTCTAACTAATATGCAACAACTGAATCAAGCAATGCAGAAATTAAATCAAACACTTCAAATGTAGAGTAACATGAAAGTAAAACATAACATGAAATTAAATCTAAACTAACAAACTACAACCTAACTACTCGAAGAAGCATTTTACCGAACACTACGTGAGCATGAAACAAATTAAACTAAATACATGCAATTCAAAACATCGAAGGAATTTTAATGACAAACAAGAAGTAAACATGAAAAGAAATCAAACATAGCTTGTATGGAATCTGAAATTGAAACTGGAATTGCCATCGGATAGAAGATGCAATCGGCGTTGTCGTGAAGGTGCTGGCTTCAAAAGTGGAGCGCTGTCGGAGTTGTGGATCGGCTGTCGGAGCTGCTAGTGGTCGGAGCGATATGGAGGGGAATCCCCACTCCGGTGGCTGTGGTGGTGGCTAGACCGATCAGAGGGGAATCCCCACTTCGATTGTCGTAGGCGACGAAAATGGGCAGAGGTGAAACAGGGCTGGCAGACTGTGATCGGGCGGAGATGGCTGGACCGATCGGAGGGGAATTCCCACTCTGATTGGTCGGCCGTGAAATGGGCGAAGCTAGCTGCCGAGATCGGGCGGAGATGGCTGCCGACGGTGAAATAGGCGGATGAGGTGGAGAGGCGGAATCCGACGGCGTCGCGATGGAAGAGATGTTGTTGCCAGAGAGGGAAGGTCCCTACTCCGATTGGAGAGGAGCGTCACTTGATTTTATATTTGGAATTCCACATTCAGAATTACCCTTACCTGATTTAATTTGTTTTATGCTTGCATGATGTTTGATTAAATGTTTCTTTGAGTAATTAGGTTGCAGTTAGTTAGGTTAGATTTAGTTCCATTCTTTACTTACTTTCATGTTGTTTTGCATTTGACTTGTTATTTAAATTCCTACACTTTCTTGTTTGCATGCTTAATTTAAGTTTCTTTTAATTTCATCGCAATCACAGTTTAGTTAGATTAGAGTTTGATTACGTGCATTGTCTTTTAGTTCAGTAGGATTAGTCTTTTAAAATCCAAACCCCCATCTTCAATAGAAAACCCAAAGCAATAAGTAGAAATCCTAAGTTTACTATTCTCTCAATTACACTCATTGGGAAACGATCCGGGCCATTCATTATGCTATATTAGTGTAGAGGGTTTGGTAATTAATTTGTAACGGTACCGGTCACCGGAGAATGAGGGAATCCCCTTTCCTCTCCAGTGACCAGCGAGGAAGTGGAGAGCGCGACGGCAGTGGCGTCGCGTGAAGATCGTCGTGTGAAGAAGATGAAGTCGGCTATGGAGGAGCTTTGGAGTGGCACCAGTCGGGCGGAGATGGATGGAGTGGCACTGGTCACCAGAGAAGGAGGGAATCCCCTTTCCTCTCTGGCGACCGGCGGGGAAGGGGAGAGCGTGGCGGCAATGATCGGCGCATGAAAGGGGCGGAGCTGCTTCTGTTCTGTCACGCGATGGAGGAGTGAAAATGTTGGAATTATTTAAAATCCTTTTCTTCAGCCATCCGATCGAAGAAAGATCCAATCCCAGCCGTCCAATTGAAGCTAGGTTAATTGCTCTGATTAATCCATTTAAGGGTTGTGCATCCAACGACTGAGAATTCTCCGACTTTGAATGGAGGGATCTGATCCATCTGAAGTGATAATCATGATCAGTTGAATCTAGATGAAGGGCTCAGATGTCCAGATATAAATGTATGGGCTGGATCTCTCCAGATTTAGATGGATGGCTCAGATCAATTAGATCTCATCGGACGGTCAGGATTTAATAAATCTGAACCCTTTGATCAAACTGCTTCTGATCTAGTTGGAGGGCTCAGATTTTTCCAGCTTAAAATGTCCTTTATGCCCTTAGATGAAGCCATATTTGATCCAACTCGAGTTTAATCCATTGGCTCATCTCGATCTCCTACAATTAAGATGTAAAATTTACATATAAGTCCAAAATTTAGGAGAATTTACAATAAGGTCCAAAAATAAATCCAACTCATAAAATATGATAATA
Organism: Wurfbainia villosa; assembly: GCA_025175895.1. Taxonomy (NCBI): domain Eukaryota; kingdom Viridiplantae; phylum Streptophyta; class Magnoliopsida; order Zingiberales; family Zingiberaceae; genus Wurfbainia; species Wurfbainia villosa. The sequence continues at coordinate 85,278,435 of CM045990.1, forward strand.
ATCAATAATTAATCACTCGAGAGGATAAAAACAGTGATATTAAGGACCAAAATAATACGACAAAATGATAGTTATAAATTCCCCCACACTTATTCTTACACGTCCCGAGCAAGTAAAAGAAAACTAAAAGTAAACTAAAAGTATATTTCCCTAGCAATTCCCAAGCATACATAGAAGATCATAAAAGAAAGTTACCTAGGATTGTCAAATCTCAAAGACTCAAGCAATCATGGACTCAAATCTTACATAGGTTAACAAACAAGGTAACTTCAATCCATTATGAATAGACTGAGAATGACTAAGCCTCACAAGGTAAGTGGTGGTTTCTCTCGCTCTCATAAGCATGTAATAATGGAGTTCACTCAAGCTACTCATGGTTTATGCACTACCATATGCTTGCTTTTCTTCTACCTTCACCACTATATACACATAAGAATGCACAACCACTGAAGGCTTATTAGGAATGTAAGGGAAACATGAATACAAGAAAAATGAAAATATGTGTGAAAGGAAAGAAAGATAAGAAATGAAATAGCTGCAGAAATGCAAGGAGATATGGAATTACTAGAATGCTACATAGATGAGTACAAGAAAGCATTGTCCTAAATTTTTTTTTCTTCCAACCCAATAAACATGTAAACAACCCTTATCACATTCTTCAATACAAATCTACTAATGATATATAATAAATCTCTCAATAATTGTAACAAGGGATGTCGTTAATAAAAATACTATCACACATAAATAAAAATGGCACAACATGTCAAAATTTTCACAATACTTTTTTTTTATTTCATGGGCACCCAATTTATTTTTTTCAACTTTTTTTTTAGTTTTTTTTTCAAACTTTTTTTTATGACATGTAGTGCACTTCCCTATGCTCCAACATCAAGCTCAGCTAAAAAGATAAAGAGCATGGCTAGCTCATGGTGATCAAGCACGACTTGCCTATGCTAACACTAAATTTCCCTGAGCTACTCCTCTCCCCCACACTTAAATTTTTGTCCATCCTGGGCAAAACACTCATCATGAAACATTCAAGTATTCCACATCCAGAAATAAAAATGGAGAAGAAAGTAATGGAAGGAAAGAAAAATAGAAATGATGAACGACTAGAATGTTATTCAATAAGCATGTGGCGACAAAAGAAGTGAAGAAAAACAAAGGAGATTGCCTTCATAATAATCATGCAAACCTGTTGTTGTGTGGTCTCGAAAGAATCAAAGCAAGCTCTCGAGTTACAACAACCACAAGTGCACCGCACACAAGCAATAAAAATAGGCTCAATCCTCACTAGGTAAACAAAAATAATCAACTCAGTCTATCAACATAGAATCCATCATCAAGTAGTAACCACATGCAATCAAATAATCCATTCATGACAATAAATCTCCGAAACTCGACAATCAAATTTAACTAGCTTTCACGACTTCTAAGAAGATATAAAGGAATGAATAGGAAATTTATTTCAAAACACAAAAAAGCAAAAACTCAACACTAAAAACTTGACAACCAAAATAACTAGCTAAAACAAGAACAACAATAGCAAGGAAATGTATATATACAAAGAAAAAGGAAAGAGATAGGAAAAGGAATGAACTCCCCTGGGGTCCTGGCGGTTGGAGGCAGTTCAGGAGTAGTAGCCAGGCTGGGAGTGGAGTGGATCGAGTGGAAGTGAGCATCTTCTTCATGTGGTCTATGTTGTAAAGTCTAGCTCCCTCCATCATCATCATCGTGAAGGTTCTTCTAGGTGGATGAGAATAATTCCAGTGTAAAATTCAACCCAGAAGTAGAATAATAAGAGCTAAGATGAATTCCACTCCTTTCACTATCATCTTCTTAAAGGTTATCTCAGGCGGTCAGAGATGATTTATTTGGAGCAACCAGTCTGGAAGCTGGATTGCTATATTTGGTGTTGGGGCCTTGTTAAGCAGAAATATTGGAGGCTTAGGTTGTAATAGGAGTGTCCAGTCTGGGGCTCTCCAGCTATCAATCACTCATATAGAAATCATCTTGATATCTTCAGAGCAATTTTGGTCAGGCTTATCAGGTAGTTGCACATTTGAACATAACAATTCTACAGACACTGTCTCCTTTACAACATCATCAACCTCAATATATGTAACAATATCTACTACATCTACACTCTTATCAACAATAACATTCATATCATCCACAACTTCATTATCATAGCACATAGAAATATCGGAGTCCTATAGAGTAGCAGGATCATAAACTTGGCTATCACATACTCCACAATCCATCTCCTCTAGCGCATCGATATCTAGAGAAATGGTCTCTAACGAAGGCTGAATAAATCCTTGTGCTTGCATTTGCTGGGACTGCTGTGAGCTATTAAGCATTGGGATATTTTGGATCTCAAGTGATGGCCTCTGACATGCTGGTAGAGGTTGATAAGAATATTATGAATTTGCAGCCATGACCTCAATAAGTTCTCTAGCTTGAGCAGGAGTCTTGTTGACTAGGGCCCCTCCACTAGATACATCAAGCATACACCTATCCATAGGAAATAATCCATCATAGAAGTGCAGGATGAGTAGGTGATCGCTAATTTAGTGATGGGGGAAACTAGCACACAATCTTTTGAATCTCTCCCAACACTCATGTAGAGTCTCTCCTATCATTTGCTCAATACCACAAATGCTCTTCCGAATTTCTTTAGTCTTGGATGCAAGGAAAAACTTTTCCAAAAAGGCTTTCTTCATTTCACTCCAACATGTAATAGAGCCAAGAGGAAGATAATAGATCCAATCCTTTGCCCTGTCTGATAAAGAGAATAGAAATACTCTGAGCATAATGTCCTCCTGTGATATACCTCGTGGCTTTATTGCTAAGCATACCATATAAAATTCTTGCAAGTGCCTAATTGGATCTTCGCTAGCATAACCATGTAATTTCGGAAGAAAATGTACAATTTCAAAGAGTTCAACATCCACATTTAATTTAGGAAACTGAATGCAAAAAGATTGACAAGCAACATCTGGTGCGGTGAGTTCCCTGACAGTTTTGCTAATCCCTAAATTATAAGCCTAATGAAAGCCTCCTAATCTTTGATAATAGGGGTCCATGATCAAGGAAATTTCCTATTTTTATCCTAAAACACTGACAAACAAAATCAAAAGATATAGGAAACAAACAAAATATAACACATGGATATACAAGACATAAAAGAATTAAGCCCTCAACAAAAATTTTGAATTTTGATTTTTTTTTAGAAAAATGGATAAACAATCCTAAGTCTACCAAACATCATTACACTCCCCGACAACGGTGCCAAAATTTGATGAATAATATTTTTGTGTCGTGGTACCATTACAAATTAATTACTAAACCCTTTCTACACTAATATAGTATAGTGCCCCAGATCGTTTCCCAACTAGTGTAACTGAGAGAATAGTAAACTTAGGATTTCTAATTATTGCTTTGGGTTTTCTAATGTAAATGGGGGTTTGGAATTTGAGCTCTAACCTACGGTTGCAAGGTAATTAAAACTCTAACTAATATGCAACAACTGAATCAAGCAATGCAGAAATTAAATCAAACACTTCAAATGCAGAGTAACATGAAAGTAAAACATAACATGAAATTAAATCTAAACTAATAAACTACAACCTAATTACTTGAAGAAGCATTTTACCAAACACTACGTAAGCATGAAACAAATTAAACTAAATACATGCAATTCAAAACATGGAAGGAGTTTTGATGACAAATAAGAAGTAAACATGAAAAGCAATCAAACACAGCTTGTATGGAATCTGAAATTGGAATTGGAATTGCCGTCGAATGGAAGATGCAATCCATGCTGCCATGAAGGTGCTGGCCATAAAAGTGGAGCGATGTCGGAGTTATGGATCGGCTGCCCGAGCTACTGGTGGTCGGAGCGATATGGAGGGGAATCCCCACTCCGATTGTCGTAGGCAGCGGAAATGGGCTGAGGTGAAATAGGGCTGGCGGACTATGATCGGGCGGACATGGCTGGACCGATCGGAGGGGAATCCCCATTCCGGTTGGTCAACAGTGAAATGGGCGGAGATAGCTGCCGAGATCGGGCAGAGATGGCTGCTGACAGTGAAATAGATGGATGAGGTGGAGAGGTGGAATCCGACGGCATCGCGATGGAAGAGTTGCTGACCGACGAGGAAGGTGGAGTGGCACCAGTCACTGGGGAATGAGGGAATCCCCTTTCCTCTCCAGCGACCGGCGAGGAAGTGGAGAGCGCGGCTGCTGTAGCATCGCGTGAAGATCATCGCGTGAAGAAGATGAAGCCGGCTGTGGAGGAGCTATGGAGTGGCACCGGTCACCGGAGAAGGAGAGAATCCCCTTTCCTCTCCGGTGACCGGCAGGGAAAGGGAGAGCGCGGCGGCGGTGATCGGAGCATGAAAGGGGCGGAGCTGCTTCTGTTTTGTCGCGTGATGGAGGAGTGAAAATGTTGGAATTATTTAAAAGCCTTTTCTTCAGTCGTCCGATCGAAGCAAGATCCTATCCAATCCGTCCAATTGAAGCTAGGTTAATTGCTCTGATTAATCCATTTAAGGGTTGTGCATCCAACGACTGAGAATTCTCCGACTTTGAATGGATGGATCTGATCCATCTGAAGTGATAATCACGATCGGTTGAATCTGGATGAAGGGCTCAGATGACCAGATCTAAATGTATGGACTGGATCTCTCCAGATTTAGATGGATGGCTCAGATCAATTAGATCTCATCGGACGGTCAGGATTTAATATATCTGAACCCTTTGATTAAATTGCTTCTGATTTGGATGGAGGGCTCAGATTTTTCCAGCTTAAAATGTCCTTTATGCCCTTAGATGAAGCCATATTCGATCCAACTCAAGTTTAATCCATTGATTCATCTCGATCTCCTACAATTAAGATGTAAAATTTGCATATACGTCCAAAATTTAGGAGAATTTACAATAAGGTCCAAAAATAAATCCAACTCATAAAATATGATAATAATCGATAATTAATCACTCGAGAGGATAAAAATAGTGATATTAAGGACAAAAATAATACGACAAAATGGCAGTTATCATTATGTTCCCTTGATCATCCAACTTATTCCTAAAGACCCATCTTGTGGTAACAATAGTGCTATCATTGGGTCTAGGAACTAGCTCACATACTTGACTCCTCTCAAATTGAGCCAATTCTTCTTGCATTGTTAAAATCTAATCCAGATCAAGTAATGCATCATTAATTGATTTTGGCTCAATTTGTGAGATGAGAGCTACTTGACTAGTAGGAGCTCTATGAAAAGACCTAGTTCTAACTCCTAGGGATAGTTCTCCCACTACTTGATCAAGCAGGTGATTTTGATGAATCCTTAGGGTCCTAGGAGGTGATTCAAATTGATTTAGATCATGGTTGTCTTCCTTCCTCCTCTCATCATCTGAATCTCCTCTTCCTCCTCCTTGATTACTACTTCCTAATCCTCCCCCTTGATCATTACCCCCCAAGGTCATGTTTTGAAGTTTTTGGTAATGTCTTGATTATTATCATTGATATCCTTATCAATTGAGGAATTTATAAGATAAGTGCTAGAGGACTCATCAAATTCAACATTAGAGGATTCCTTAATCTTTTGAGTCCTCTTATTGTAGACCCTATAACCTCTATTAGTGGATGAGTATCCAACTAGGATTCCCTCATCCGCCTTAGACTCAAATTTACCTAAATTGTCCTTGGTATTTAAAATATAGACTTTATAACCAAAGACCTTGAAATAGTGAATTGTAGGAATTTTCCCATTCCATAATTCAAATGGTGTTTTGCCTAAAAACCTATGAATTAAGACTCGATTTTGGATATAACAAACGGTGTCAATCGCTTCCGGCCACAAGTAGCTAGGTAATGAATATGAATTAAGTATTGTCCTAGATGCTTCTTGTAGGGCACAATTTCTCCTTTCCATCACCCCATTTTGTTGGGGTGTTCTAGGACAAGAGAACTCATGCTTGTACCCTTGTTATAAGCAAACAACAACAACAACAACAAAACCTTATCCCACTAGGTGGGGTCGGCTATATGGATCCTTCTACGCCATTTGACTCTATCCCCTACTATATCATCATCTATATTTAAATAAATTTTTATCTTGTTTTATTATTGCTAACCAAGTCTTTTTTGGTCTTCCTCTTCCTCATTTGATGTGTGTATTTGGCATTGTTTCACATCGCCTAACTAGAACATTTATTAGTCGCTTAAGTACATGTCCGTACCACCATAAACGTGTCTCTCGGAGCTTTCCTTCAATAGATGCAACACCAACTTTTTCTCTAATGCTCTCATTTCTTATTCTGTCCATCCTCGTATGTTCGCACATCCACCTTAACATCCTCATCTCTATAACTCTCATCTTTTACTCATGTGCTCGAGTCATAGCCCAACATTCATTGTCATATAATATAGCAGGTCTAATCGTCATTTTGTAGAACTTCCCTTTAAGTTTTAGAGGCACTTTACGATCACATAAAACACCCGACGCTTTTCTCCATTTCAACCATCCTGCTTGTATTCTATGTAAGACATCTCTCTCAATCCCTCCATCATCTTGCAAAAATGATCCTAAATATTTAAAGCTCTCAGTTCCAGACAACTCATCATCTCCTATCTTAACACTTGTCTCATTACATCTAATATTGCTAAATTTAAATTCCATATATTCTGTCTTTACTCTACTAAGCTTAAAACCTTTCACTTCTAGTGTTTCCCGCCAAGATTCTAGTTTAGAATTTACTTCTTCATGTGTCTCATCTACCAAAACAATATCATCTGCAAACAACATGCACCACGGTACTGTATCTTGAATGAGTCCAGTGAGTTCGTCCATGATTATTATAAAAAGCTATGGACTTAAAACTGATCCTTGATGTAACCCTATCTTTATTGGAAATGCTTCAGTTAATCCACCTGAAGTCTTCACTCTGGTCGTTACTTCCTCATACATATCCTTAATTAGTTCAATATATGTTACACTAACACCTCTTTTTTTCTAAAATTCTCCATATTATTTCTCTTGGAACTCTATCATAAGTTTTTTCTAAATCAATGAATACCATGTGTAGATCCTACTTTTACTCTCTATACTTTTCAATTAGTTATCTGAGAAGATGTATAACTTCTATTGTCGACCTTCCTAGCATGAATCCAAATTGATTTTCGAGAATTGTGGTCTCCTTCCTTAATTTTTTTTTTATTACTCTTTCCAAAAGTTTCATGGTATGACTCATTAGTTTAATACCCTTATAATTTTCACAAGTTTGTATGTCTCCCTTATTCTTATATAAGGGAATTAGGATACTTACCCTCCATTGATCAGACATCCTTTTTGTTTTCAATATCATGTTAAATAATTTTGTAAGCTATTCAATACCTTGTTTCCCTACCATACCTCTATTGGAATATATCATCTAGTCCAATGACTTTTCCATTTTTCATTCCATTTAAAACTTGTTCTACTTCTGAAATTTGAATTCTACGATAAAAATTTAAATTTCTATACTCATTTGACCTATTTAAATTACCTAAATTAAGTTGGTCTCCTAAACCTTCATTAAAAAGTTGATGAAAATATCTCTTCCACCGCTCTTTTTTTTTCTTCATCATTTACTAGTACCCTATTGCATCCATCATCAATACATCTTATTTGATCAAGATCTTTTGTCTTCTTCTCTCTCACTTTTGCTATTCTATAAATGTCTCTTTCCTCTTATTTTGTATCTAATTTTCGATATAACTGTTTAAAAGTTTCAGTCTTAGCTTCATTCTCTGCTTTCTTAGCTTCTTTCTTTCCTATTGTATATTTTTTTTAAATTTTCCTCATTTTTACAAATATATAATTTCTTATATGCTGTTCGTTTTCCCTTGACTTTCTCATTCCACCACCAAGATTCTTTACTTAGTGGTGCATGTCCCTTTGACTCACCGAGTACACTCTTGGCTACTATTTTCAACTTTGATACCATCTTATCCCATGTCATATTAGGATCACTGTATATTTCATCTAATACTTGTACTCCTACCTTCTCTTTGAATATATTTAGTTTCTCATCCTTTAACTTCCACCACTTAATTCTAGGAGTTGTGTATATTTTCCTTCTATTAATATTATGTTTAAGGCGTATATCCAATACTTCTAACCTATATTGAGTAGTTAAACTTTCTCTAGGGATGACCTTACAATCTTTTCAAATCTTTCTATCTCTCTTCCTAACCAAAAGAAAGTCAATTTGTGATTTATTATTTCCACTTTTGAACATGACCAAGTGTTCTTCTCTTTTCTTAAAAAATGTATTAGCTAGTATAAGATCATATGCTATTGCAAAATCCAATATAATTTTACCTTCTTCATTTCTTGTTCCAAACCCATAACCCCCATGTACCCTCTCATATTCGTCATTTTTCACTCCGACATGCCCATTTAAATCGCCAACTATTAAAATTATCTCATTTGACGGAATATTTTGTAATACTTCATCCAAGTCATCCCAAAACCTTAATTTGGTATTTTCATCTAATCCTATTTGAGGTGCATATACACTAATTACGTTCATAGTTTCTTTCTCCACTACTATTTTGAGAGCTATAGTTCTATCCCCCTTTCTAATTACTCCTACAACTTCTTCCTTTAATGAACTATCAATAATAATACCCACTCCATTTCTTGTTTTACTCTTTCCTGTATATCATAACTTAAAACCCAAGTTCTCTATCATCTTTGCCTTCTCACCTACCCATTTTGTCTCTTGTATACATACAATATTAATTTTTCTCCTAATCATCGTATCTACTATCTCTATTGTTTTACCAGTGAGGGTTCCTATGTTCCATGTACCAAATCTTAGACTATTAGTTTTTCTATAATATTTATTCTTACCCAACCTATGGTGTGAGAACTCTTGCTTATTTAACACTACACCCAAGTTCTTATAGAGATGTAGCGGTCCTTGCCGATACGTTGCAGTTGGACCCTACAACGCGAACTCTAACATATTTTTCACTACACCCATGTTCTAAAAATGTAGTGGTCCTTATCGAGATGTTATAGTCGGACCCTGTAATACGTTCCTTCTAGGGAACAACCTAGCATTAGCACAATAGTTTGATTGATCCATTCATTGAACATTTGCCTTAGTTTAACACTGGCTGACAACCTAATGCAACCCTCCTCCTTTATCTGGGCTTGGGACTGGCCACGACAAGGTTAACTTATCATGGGCGGAGTTACCCTTGTTCTAAGCAAAATTTTGAAAAATTAGAATTCTCCACCATGATCACTACGGATCCGGTTGATTTTGAGATTTCATTCATTTTCAACCCTTTTGCTAAATCCTATGATTATTTATAAGGCATCATCCTTATGTTTCATAAAGTAAACCCATGTATACCTAGAAAAATCATCAACTATGACTAAACAATATTTGTTACCATTTAAAGAGGGAGTACTATGGCAATCAAATAAATCCAAATGTAAAAGTTCTAAAGCTAATGAAGTACTAGTTAGGGTTTTACCTTTGTGTGATGATTTTGATTGCTTCCCTTCTTGGCATGCATCACACAATTTGTCCTTAATATACTTAATCTTTGGTAGCCCCTTCACCAACTCTAATTTTGCTACCTTGGCTATGTTCTTCATATTGATGTGCCCTAGCCTTCTATGCCATAGCCACCCTTCCTCTTCTTTTTCCATAAGACACTTAGTAGAAATGTTAGAAGCATAGGATAAATCAACATAATAAATATTCGATTTCCTATATCCAACTAACATGCAATCATTCAAGCTTTTGTGTCTAATTAAGCATTTTGAGGAATTGAATTCAACACTATAGTCGACATCACAGAGTTGGCTAACACTAAGTAAATTGAATTTCATGCTTTTAACTAATAAGACTTTATGAATAACAATTTTAGGGGATACCTCAATTGTGCCTTTACCAAAAATTTTGAGTTTTCACTATTCCCAAAAGACACGGTTCCCTTGTTAATGTAGCTGATTGTGGAAAACTTGCCCACATCTTTGGTCATGTGTCTTGAGCAACTACTATCCACAATCCACATACTTAGTCCACCTATCTAAACAACATGAAAAACAAATTCCTTAGGTACCCAAATGTTTGGACTAGTAACATCAATCAAAAACTTTTTGGGAACCCAAGCCTTCTTAACCTTACCCCTAATTGTTGCCTTTCTATTAATTAGGAAGGTATATGCTTCTTCCTTGTCCTTAGGTTTATATCCTATGCCGACCTTGTTATAAATGACCCTTTGATCCCTAAGAATCATGTCAAAGTATTTAGATCAATTTGTGAACTTTTCTAAACAAGCTTTTAATTCAAAAACTTCTTTTTAAGTTTCTCATTTTCATCCTTAAGCATGCATGAGTTGTCACCTAGAGGTTCTTCATTCCTAATTATTTATTTCTACCTTCAAATCCTTAATCCTAGATATTGACTTATCTAATGCATTTTTAAGATAAACAATAGTTTTATGTAAAAACTTTACTTGAGGTGAGTTTCTTACCTCATCGTCACTAGATGACGATTCGTCGCTAGAGGAGGCTTCTTCTTGGCTTGATTCATTGGTTTCCTCCCCCAATGGCATGAGTGTCACATGACGTGTGATGTGGCAAAGCTCATCATCATCGGATGAGTCTTCCAGGCTTTGAGTGTCTCAAGTTGTTTGAGCCACCATAGCCTCCTCCTTCTTCTCCTTCTTGTCCTTCTTCTTCTTTTCTTTTTCTTCCTTTTTTTTCAATTCTGAGCAATTTGGCTTGATGAGCCATTTCTTGTTACATCCATAGCAAATAACATTAGTGTTAGAAATTGAATTACCACTAGATTTACCTCTTGAAGATTGGGACATTTTCCTCGCATCTCTATTCTTGAATCTTTTTGATTTCCTAAGTAGCCTCTTGACAAGATGAGCCATCTCACTAGCCGATGATTCTCCATCGCTACTTGACTCATACTCCGACTTGGATGAAGAGAAAGCTTCCTTCTTTTCCTTTTTATTTTTCTCCTTCTTTTCTACATAGAAAGCTAACCCTTTTTCCTTGGAAGGCATATTTGTTTGCTCATGTAATTCAAATTCACAAAATAGTTCATCAATCTTAATAGATGAAAGATCCTTCGAGACCTTATAGGCATCAACCAATGTCCATAAGGTGGTTCTAGGGAAGGCTTGAAGAATATACTTGATGAGGTCTCGATTCTCCATATGTTCTCCAATTGAGTGGAGACCATTAAGAATTTCCTTGAACCTCCCATGTAGTAGACTTATGGTTTCTCCTCCCTTCATGATGAAATTCTACAGTTGGTTGATGAGTAAGTCTCTCTTGTCGATTCTGGAGTCTTTTGTGCCTTTGTTTAGTTCAAGAAGCTTATCCCATAGCTCCTTGGCACTTCAGAAAGGACCAACCTTATTTTGTTGTCCCTCAGTAAGTCCGCACTTGAGTGTTACTATTGCCTTTGCATTGGACTGTGCCTTCCTTCTTTGTTTGGTTGTCCATCGTGTAGATTCCAAAACCTTTCCCTCCCCATCAGTTGGTGGTGTGAATCCCTCCGTCACCGCGAACCACATGTCAATCTCGGTCATCAAGTAGTACTCCATGTGGCTCTTCCAATAGATGAAGTTATTTCCGTCGAAGAGCGGAGGTCATGTAGTGCTATGTCCCTCCACAAAAGCCATCTTGCTCCAGTTGATTGTTAGATTTTCTGAGTGATCCGAGCTCTGATACCACTTGTAGGATCGTGAGTATTGACTAGAGGGAGGGGGGGTGAATAGCAATTCTTTGTTTTCTACAAGAAATCATTTGCAAAAGCAATATAAAATTACAATTGAAAGAGAAAACAAAGAACACAATGCTAACACAAATCTTTAACGTGGTTCAGAGATAACACTCCAACTCCATGGCAATTGTTGGTGCAGTAGGCACCTAAGTCGAAACTGAGTTTTGATTATAGCAAACGATACAAAGTTAAGCTTATATTGTTATCTCACGAGCTAAATCGAGTGTGCAGAAAAGTGCCAATGCTAGAGCTGAAGGCTAGCGACACCTGGAGGAAGCCGCGGTGGTTGGGCGACACTCGAGTGACTTTGGAGCCAAAGGAATCGAGTGGAAGGCTGGAAGTGAAAGCGACACAGTAAGTATCGAGGTAAGCTCGTGTGTGTGCGAGAGTAAGTGAAGTCGTATCCTCCTTATGGGGATGATCTTAAGCATAGATCCGACCAAAGACATCCTATAGGTGGTCTAGGTCGAGATCGGACGGTTGGAGGTCGTCGAAACAATGTTTTTGTTAAGCTAACTTTGCCTTGCAGCTAGCATCGATCGATCACAGCTTGAGGACTCAATCGTCGCCCATCACCGACTCCCGGTTAGTATTTTGATCGATGCCGCCATCACGATCGATGATGGCCATCAATCGACTGATGGTCAAGGATCAGCTTCGAGGAGTCAAGGCTTATCACCTCATTTCAAGGGGGGTGGTGCTTAAATTTTATTGGTTGAAGTTCCTCTTGAAAAGGGGCTCAAAGGTTATAAAAGGACGGCCTCTCCTACGGTTTTCTCATCAATTCTAAGCTTCCAAAAGCCTCCACAAAGCTACTACTCTCCAACAACGAAGTGCTATCTCTTCGACGCTCTAGGTTTAATTGTTTATTATTTTCCATTGGTATAGGCTTCAATTCATTTTGTCTTTTATACATTATTGTCTCAGAGTTTTTATCGTAACGAGGAGAGGGGGAGTGTCCCTCTACCTCAAGCTTTGTGATTTTGTGTATTCGTTTAACTCCTACCTCCAACGAGGAGGAGTTCATTTAGTGTTTTGCCCTCCGTGCGTGGTCAAGGACCACTAGGGCCTTGGAGTAGTAGCCGAAGGCTATGAACCAAGTAAAAAATCCATTTGTCTTGTTTATTTGTCATTTATCTTTCCGCTGCGTTTAATTGTCTACTCAACGAATTCGTACGAAAATTTTTATCGCTATTCACCCCCCTCTAGCGATCCGCTCGATCCAACAATTGGTATCAGAGCCGGGGGTGCTAAGATTTGGTGAAACCACCAATCTAGCTTTCTACGAATTTTCTTTCGATTTATTTTCTGTTTATTTTGATTTTTTTTCCTTTCTGATTTGTGTAGTCTTTTTCCTCCCGCACTACTAATCCAAGACATGAGTCTTGGGACATTTTCATTGTTTGTGGTTTTAGGTTTTTTTTGCTTCATTCTTTTGTCTCTTTTGTTCCAATGGCCCATCTCGAGGGTTTTAGCACCATACGACCTCTGTTTTACAATGGAGATGACTTCCGTTATTGGAAGGGTCGGATGGAATGCTTTCTTAAAACCCAAATCGAGATGTGGATCATAATCCAAATGGGATTCACACTTCTGACTAACGAAGTGGGTGAATCCTTGGATTATGACCAATGGACCAATGCGACAAAAAGACAAGTCGAAGCCAATGCCAAGGCAACTCAAATCCTTCAATGCGGCTTGTCCAAGGAGGAGCTTAATCGTGTCGGCCACTTCATCAGCGTAAAGGGCCTTTAGACAAAGCTAGTGGAGCTACACGAAGGGACCGATGAAGCCAAGGTATGTAAGAACGATCTTTTGTTCAATATGTTATATAGCCTAAAAATTCAGGAACATGAGACGGCGATGCAACTTCACGCTCGTGTCCAAGACATAGTCAATAATCTACACACGATCGGGAAAAAGGTCGAAAACCGCGATCTTATTAGGTATGTTCTTAACTCATTTCCGAGGACTACCTTGTGGGCATCCATGGTCGATGCCTACAAGTCTCCAAGGATCTTTCAAAACTTAGATTAGATGAGTTGTTTTCTGATTTCAAACTTCATGAGCAGTCTAACTCAGAACCCGATAAGGGTATAGCACTTTTTGCAGGTTTGAGGAATAAAACCGCGAGCAAGCCACCCCTGAAGGAATAAGAAGATGAGTCTGATTCGGAGGTCGACCCAGAAATGGAGGCCGAACTAGTCAACCTAGTTCGGAGGATAGTCAAGAGCCTAAAGTGAAGTGTCACTCGACCAAACGAAGGTAAGCCTAAATGTTCTAATATTAGGTGTTATGAATGCAACAGGTTTGGACACATCAAGTCTGAATGTCCAAAGCTTAAGAGCAAAGCACCGAAACATAAAAAGGCACTCAACGCTACATGGGAAGAAGCGTCCGAGGAAGAAGACGATGATCGCATCCTCATGGCTAAACTGGTTGAATCGGAGATGGAGTCGGAACCGAAACACGAATCTGAAACCGAAGACGAATTGGACTGCGAAGCACTATTCAAGACAAGCCACGGATACGCATCCGGTTCAAAAGATACACTCAAGGTAAGTCGATCCCTTATTAGTACGCTTTATAGTGCAATTAAATTCTTAACTAGGAAATTAGCTAAGTCCGAGTCCAAGGTCAAGACCCTAGTTGAGGAAGTTAAACTCCTCAAACACGAGTTCTCCCTAACCTCTTTGATTAGTCGAGTTCGAGAGGAGGACTCAACTCGGGTTGAAAAGCTCGAAGTTGAGAACTCACTCTTGAAGAGTCAAGTCGAAGATCTTAGAAATACGTTGGAAAGGTTTACTTTGGGATCCAAAGGACTTGACCTCATACTTGGATCACAAAGGGCCGTGTACAACAAGATCGGACTAGGGTTTAGCTCAAATATGACCAACAAGTCATATATGTCGATTGTAAGTCGACATAAAAAATGTGTCCAAGCATGGGTCTCTAAGACCGCTTTGATTTCAAACTTAGGGTCGAACCAGTACTGGGTTCCCAAGGACCAAATCCACTATGTGGAGAGACCGTACCGGTTCAACGGTCCAGGGGGAGCCAGTACAAAACTTGTTTATGTTTTAACTTAGAAATTGCATGCTTAGGTTAGTTATTTTTTTTTAGAATGGTTAGATAGGACTATAACTCATCAATACTTGGTAACATAGTACCAGGATGTGGCGAGATGATAGTATGCTAGGAAAGCGGAGTCTTGCGTATTCGAGCTAGATAAGGCGTATCTAGTTCGGTGCACTTGACCGAGCGGAACTAGAT
Organism: Wurfbainia villosa; assembly: GCA_025175895.1. Classification (NCBI taxonomy): domain Eukaryota; kingdom Viridiplantae; phylum Streptophyta; class Magnoliopsida; order Zingiberales; family Zingiberaceae; genus Wurfbainia; species Wurfbainia villosa. Next base: position 85,293,525 of record CM045990.1, read on the forward strand.
GAAGCTACCTCGCCATATCCTAGACTAGTTAGACCAGGAAGTGGTCTTAAGTAAGTCAAGTCTCTATTTTCTTAAAAATGGCTTTGTCTAAGGAAGTGGTCATTTTTCCGATCAAAGAAGGCCTCTGTGCCTCGCCACGACCTGAAAGCCATGATCTTGAAAAGGTGACTTGATGAGCCTAAGGTCAAATCCGAATCTAATGCAAGGTTGACGAGTGTTCAAATCATTAAATTTAATCAAGTAAAATTGGAAGTCATCTCACAAGAACATATAAGGTTAACATGCTTGATCATGTAGACATGGGTGAGATTATTTAGGTTAATAATCTTCAACCAATCTTTAATAAATCCAATATCCGATTCAACTACCTTGCGTGTAGGATCAATGGATGTTGGACAGTGGTTGCTCCCGACACATGACCGGGGATCAACTCAAGTTTTCGAAGCTTCGATTCAAACGATAAGGATCAGTAGCCTTCAGAAACAATGACAAGCTCAAAATCATCGGATCAGGTGATATTAAGCTCAACTCTAACTTTAATATTCAAAATGTCTTATTGGTAGACAATTTTCAATACAATTTACTTAGTGTAAGTCAATTTTGTGATAATAACTATAAGGTCATATTTCTAGAAAATGAATGCGTAATTAATACAAATGAAACTTCTAAAACAATCCTTAAGGGAACCAGAAATAACAATATTTATACTATTAATCTAACTAACTCCTCAAACAAGTGCCTTATGATATGGCAAGAGGAATCATGGTTGTGGCACCGACAACTCGGTCACTCACACCCAAGACTCATCCACAAGATGAGTAGGAGTGACTTAGTTAGAGGTTTGCCTAACTCCAATAACTTGAACAATAAAATATGTAATGCTTGTCAACAAGGTAAACAATCTAGGACACAACATTAACTAACTAATCAAGAATGAATCAAAAGTGTTCTTGAGCTCCTACACATGGATCTATTTGATTCACACGGAGCTAAGTCACTTAATGGGAGTAAATTCTGCTTAGTCATAATTGATGACTATTCTAGATTTACTTGGGTTAGGTTCATCAAACACAAAAGTGATACCCTAGATCAATTAATCAACCTATTTAAACTAATAGAAAATCAACAAAACCTTAAAACTAAAAGACTTAGGACTGATAATGGCGGTGAATTCGAGAACCATAGGTTTACATAATTCTATAACCTAAATGGATACCACCATGAGTTCTCTTGCCCTAGAACCCCGCAACAAAATGGCCTAGTAGAACATAAAAATAGAACCCTACAAGAAGCCATTAGGACAATCTTAAATGAGTATAACCTACCCGATAGGTTTTGGCTGGAAGTCGTGAGTACGACATGCTATGTCCAAAATAGGATCCTTATGGTAAAGAGGCACCTTAAGACCTTATACGAGATTTATCACGATAAAATATCTAACATCAAGTACTTTAGGGTATTTGGGTGTAAGGTACATATCCTAAACACTAAGGATTACCTAGGGAAATTTACATCCAAAACCTCGACCAGAATCTTTCTAGGATACTCGACTACAAGAAGATCTTATAGAGTAAATAACCATGACACCCTTAGAGTCGAGGAGACTATCAATATAGTATTTGATGAAGGACACAAACCTACAAAACCCCTGGCAACCCCAATTAGCGAGCCGATTCATACCAGACCTAACTCCGATCCGGAGATCAAGTCTAGTATTTATCCTAACCTAAGTCAACCAAGTCATTCTATCGACCAAGTGGTAGATGACTCTAGTCAAACAAGGACTCAAATGAGTCATCCTATTAACCAAGTGGTAGATGACCCAAACCCAAACTAAACTAGGACTCAAATGAATCATCCTATCGACCAAGTGATAGGTGATCCAAGCCTAGGAGTTCAAACTAAAGCCTCATACAGAAACCTTAGTCAAATCTCCTTGATTTCCAAAATTGAACCCAAATCTATTGACCAAGCCCTTCTTGATCCCGATTGGATTATTGCAATGCAAGAAGAGCTGGCTCAATTCACTAGGAATGAAGTATGATAATTAGTACCACCACCCAAAGATAAAACAATCATTGGAACAAGGTGGGTGTTTAGAAATAAACTTGATGATAAAGGTGAAGTAGTTAGAAATAAAGCTAGATTAGTCGCTAAAGGGTTTAGTTAAGTCGAAGGTTTAGATTACGACGAGACCTATGCCCTAGTAGCTAGATTAGAGTCCATTCGAATGTTATTAGCACATGCTGCACATCGAGGATTTAAGTTATTTCAAATGGATGTGAAGTCAGCATTCTTGAATAGATATATTAAAGAGGAGGTTTATGTTAGTCAACCCCCCGGTTTCGAAAGCCTAGATAAACCTGATCATGTCCTTAGGTTAAAGAAAGCTCTCTATGGACTTAAACAAGCTCCTCGAGCTTGGTACGAGAGCCTTTTGGTTTATCTTTGAAGGGATTTTTTCCCGGAACCGAAGCTCTGATACCACTTGAAGGTAGGAAACTTCGCTTCCCACTTCAACTCGGTCGCTTGTCCATGGCTATCCCTTCTACGTCCCCGGATAAAAAAAAATTATCCTTGACAAGAGGGATTACCCAAGCAACCATTTTATCATCGTGCTATTCGATTAGAGTAGTCACTTGAACAAACTTGTTGTTCAAGCAACCAACCTCTATTCTACGAATAGCTACGGAATAGACGATGTACGGATCGCCAGCTTTTTTGTTTATGTTTGGGGTCCAAGTTATATTGGCCACAAAATAGAATATATAACATTCATATAATTGAAGAACAAATATAGACAACTTACAAAAGAATATAAACAAACCTTATACCTCTTGGTCTTCTATTGTATGAGCTTCCTCCTTTTGGACATCGTGTGGGTGACGATCTACCAAAAGTCGAAGCTCCTAGATCACCAATCTTTCTTCCTTGCTCGCTCCGAACAAGAGGAAGTATAGAAACAAAACCCTTCTCCTTCCTTTAGCCAACCAACAAGCACCAACCTAGATGCTTGCCGCCAGCCAAGATGGAGAAGGGATGAGGAAGATGAATGACTGCCAAAAGCTCCAAGAGAAGACCTTAAGCTATGTTTCCACCGGCCAAGGAGAAGAGGAAGAAGGGGTTTGGATGCCGGCAAAGGAGGAGAAAGGCTGGTTTGGGCGCTGGCCACCAAGAAAGAAGAAGAAGAAGAGGAAAACCTTTCCTTATTTGGTGCCGCCTACACCCCAAACCCTAATCGCCCAAGCTTGCAGCCCCTTAACCCTAATCCCTCTTCTTTCTCTCTTTTGCCGTCCACCCTTAAGCACCCTTTTATAGAGTTAGGCCTAAGCCTCCTTTAATCTCCACCATCGGTTCTAAGGATTTTATCTCAACCGTCGGATCTTGAGATTTAATCTCAACCGTCGGATCTAGAGATTTAATCTCTACCGTTGGATCCAGAGTTTTGTTTTCATCCATTGGATCTAGGGTTCATGAGGTATTAATAGGCTACAATAGGGACCATGAGGAGGAGATGGATCTTGGCCACCAAATGGATCAAGCCCACATAAAGTCCGATCCATTAATGATAATCCAATCCACTAAAGGATTATTATTGATCTACCTCACCAACCCCCATAAGTTAATATGGGCTCCATATATTATATGTACATTTTTCTCCCCGTGTTTAAGATCTCGAATGTCCGTCGATTAATTAATTTACGGACCATTAATTAATCGACATCTAACTCCATGAGTAGTACCACTCAACCTTTTAATCATGTCGGACCAAGTCCACCTGCAGGGTTTACATCATGAACCTTATGAGCTCCACAAGGGGACATCATCATCCTAATATATAGGACACGGTTTCCTCTAATAATCAATGACACACCATATAAATAATATCATTTCCCAACTTACCGAGCCTATTGATTTAATCTATAAATCTCGTCCATTGGTAAATCAAAGAAATGAATACTAAGTATATGTGCCCGTTATTATATTGAGATTAAGAGTATGTATAATATAATATCTGAGGTCCGATTCGATTATGTAGTCAGCAATAAATCGAATCACCTCTAAGTCGGTCCTGCTCAATACACACAAAGTGTACTAGTGTGATTCTGTGGTCAAGACAAATCAATACCAAATCACACTACAACCATACCAATAGTTTGTCCAAATCCATCTCGGTTGTGAGCCTATACTTATACTTTACAAGGAGCCGATAACATGATCTCCCGTGTGACACACACACCATGTTATCTACAATGTAATGTATTAGACAATATGCATAACCATAAATATGCAAACATTGATCATGTGATTCTTATTTCAAAATAAAGATGTTCATACAAAAGATAGACTTTTTAGTATACATCCTAACAATCTCCCACTTATACTAAAAGACTATGTTGTCCTCAAACTGCCATACATCTAATTCCCATTCCCTCCACATGCCTATCAAAAGCTCTCGCCGGAAGGGCCTTAGTGAAAGGATCTGCCAGGTTATCCTCCGATGCAATCTTGGACACAACAACTTTTCCTCTCTTTACGATTTCTCGTATTAGGTGGTACTTGCGCTCTATGTGTTTACTTGCCTTATGGGCTCGTGGTTCCTTCAAGTTTGCAACTGCACCACTATTATCACAATAAATTGTGATAGTTCTAGGAAAACCAGGAATCACATCCATGTCCATCAGAAAGTTCCTGAGCCATATAGCTTCTTTGGCCGCCTCAGAGGCTGCCACATACTGAGCTTCCATGGTGGAGTCCGCCATGCATTTCTGCTTGACACTCCTCCATACAATGGCTCTACCTCCCAAAGTAAACACAAAACCTGAGATAGACTTACTGTTATCCCTATCTGATTGGAAGTCAGAATCCGTGTAACCCACAGGGACTAATTGGTCTGCCTAGTAAACTAGCATATAATCCCTAGTCCTTCTCAGGTACTTCAATATATGCTTTACCGCAGTCCAATGTCCCTGTCCTGGATTACTCCGATATCTGCTGACCATTCCCACGACAAAGCAGATATCTGGTCTCGTACATAGCATCGCATACATGAGGCTTCCTACCGCCAAAGCATAAGGAATCACCTTCATCTCCTCTATCTCCTCAAATGTTCTAGGACACATCTCCTTAGATAAAGGAACTCCATGCCTGAAAGGTAGAAAACCTTTCTTGGAGTTTTGCATGCTAAAACGATCCATAATTGTGTCTATGTATGAAGCTTGAGATAAGCACAACATCCTTTTCCTACGATCCCTTATAACCTTGATCCCAAGGATGTGTCTCACTTCTCCCAAGTCCTTCATATCAAACTGTTTGGACAACCATACCCTTATGTCTGATAACACCTTGACATTTTTGCCAATTAACAAAATATCATCTACGTATAGTACAAGAAATACCACTACGTTTCCGTCACATTTCTTGTATACACAAGACTCATCCGGACTTTGAATAAATCCATAAGACTGGATTACCTCATCAAAGCGAATGTTCCAAGACCTCGAAGCTTGCTTCAATCCATAAATGGACCGATTAAGCTTACACACAAGATGCTCTTTGCCCTTTGCAATGAATCTCTTAGTTGCTTCATGTAGATGTTCTCCTCAAGACATCCATTAAGGAAAGTTGTCTTGACATCCATCTGCCATACCTCATAATCCATATGAGCAACAATGCATAAGAGAATCCGGATAGTACATAAGCATGGCTACCGATAAAAAGGTCTCCTCATAATCGATACCCTCTTTCTGAGTATACCCCTTCGCAACAAGCCTCGCTTTGAAGGTCTCAACCTTCCCATCTATTCCCCTTTTTCTCTTGTAGATCCACTTGCATCCAATGGTTTTTACACCATTGGGTGGTTCTACTAGATCCCATACCTGATTTGAATCCATAGATTCAATCTCAGCATTCATTGTACTTTGCCAAGATACTACATCTTTATCTTGGATTGCCTCGTCATATGTCCAGAGATCAGGTTCATGTTCGCCAGGGACCAAATCAGAAGATTCTCCCAAGAACATGAATCTATCAGGATATCTAACAACCCTCCCACTACGATGAGGTATCATCTGTGACACGCGGTATAGTGACTTGTGGTATATCCTCTTGTACCGGTGGTACTGAAGAAGTGACTTCCCCTTTTAATTCCTCCAGAACAATCTTACTCATGGGCTTGTGGTTCATCACATAGTCTTCCTCTAGAAATCTGGCGTTCATGCTAACGATTACCCTCTGATCTCTAGGACTATAAAACAAACCACCTTTCATTCCTCTAGGATAGCCAACGAATATGCGCACTTCTATACGAGGTTCCAACTTACCAGCATCTGCCTTCAGCACATGTGCTGGACTCCCCCAAATCCGAATATGTCTTAGACTAGGCTTTCGCCCAGTCTTAAGTGTAGATCCAACCAAAGACATCCTATAGGTGGTCTAGGTCGAGATCAGACGGTCGGAGGCCGTCAAAATAATTTTTTTCTTAAGTTAACTTTGCCTTGCAGCTAGCATTAGTCAACTGCCAGCTTAGAGGACTTGACTGTCGTCCATCAGTCGACTGCCTGCGGTCAGCATTCGACTGATGGTCAAGGATCAACTTCGAGGAGTCAAGGCTTATCACCTCATTTCAAGGGGGGTAGTGCTCAAATCTTATTAGCTGAAGTTCCTCTTGAAAAGGGGCTCAAAGGCTATAAAAGGAGGGCCTCTCCTAGGGTTTTCTCATCAATTCTAAGCTTCCAAAAGCCTCCGTAAAGCTACTACTCTCCGACAATGAAGTGCTACCTCTCCGACGCTCTAGGTTTAATTGTTTATTATTTTTCATCGGTATAAGCTTCAATTCATTTTGTCTTTTATACATTATTGTCTCGGAGTTTTTATCATAACAAGGAGAGGGGGAGTGTCCTTCTACCTCAAGCTTTGTGATTTTGTGTATTCGTTTAACTCCTACCTCCAACGGGGAGGAGTTCATTTAGTGTTTTACCCTCTGTGCGTGGTCAAGGACCACTAGGGCCTTGGAGTAGTAGCCGAAGACTACGAACCAAGTAAAAAATCCATTTGTCTTGTTTATTTGTCATTTATCTTTCTGCTGCATTTAATTGTCTACTCAACGAATTCGTACGAAAAATTTTATCGCTATTCACCCCCCTCTAGGATCCACTCGATCCAACAGCAATCCGTAAGGTGGATTAGCCCTAGCAATCTTCCACTAAGAACCTCCTTTTGATGCAACACACCAAGGTGGAGAAACCTTCTTACAATCACTCCTCTTCTTCTTACAAGATAATGGATTTGAGTTTAGGAAGAAGAGGTTAGAACAATTGAAAGATAAGGTAAGAACTTGAGGAGCTTAGTATGATCATTTAGAATGAAAGCATTAACCTCCTCCAAGCTTCCCTAGCTTCTATTTATAGAGAAAGGATGTTTTTGCTTATTGAGCCCGATAGTAGTCAACTGATGCATACCATCAGTTGACTGTTGCTAATGTTGACCAAATCCAACAGATTCTGATGAAGCCTGTTTGCAATTGTCATGGCTAAACTTTTACTTGACCAGTCAACTCCCACAATCAGTAATCGATTGGTGTCTCCTTAGCTAACTGATCAGTCGGCTACTAGCCTTTTTGTGCTTGTGACAATCGACTGCCCATAATGGTAGTCGACTGGTGTCTCCTTTGTTTGTGCAAGGGCACTAGATAATCGAACCTAGGTTTTGATTATGGCAAAGGTTCAAAGTTAAGCTATTATTGTTATCTCATGTGTTGGGTTGAGTGTGCAGGAAATGATTTAAGCTATGCTAAAGGTCAACGACATCCGGAGAATCTCGGAACGAGAAACTGTGGTGGTTGGGTGACACTAGGAGAACCTCGTTGGAGTCGAGGAACCTCAGTTGTGACAGGAAGCTGAGCGATGGGTCAAGAGGACCATAGGTAATCATCAAGTGTGGAGTGATGGTAAGGCCGTGTCCTCCGTACGGGGATGACCGTAGGCAGCGATCTGATTAAGACTTCCGGAGGAAGGTCTAGGTTGAGATCGGATGGTAAGGAACCATCGTAATTTCCATTACTCAACATTTTTGTGCTGATTCTATGCTATAGGTAAGTGATCAAACTAACAGTCGACTGATCATACCATCAGTCAACTGATGGTCAAGTTGATCATCTCGAAGAAAGTCAAGATAAGCTCCACCAAAAATGGGGGGATGAGGAGCTTTGACCCAGATCTGGATCTCAACGAGCTAGGGTTTGAGTGGATATAAAAGAAGAGGCTTTTCACCTCTTTGGATCATCTAATTGTGCTCCCAAAGTGCTCCAACAACACCAGCTTCAACGATATTGCTACGCCGTTGTAACACCGACTTCACACTGAGCTTCCATCCTCTAAGTCGATAGTTTCATTTCAAGTTGTTGTTTTACTTTCTTGTATTCGAGCTTTCCATTGCTAAGAGGAGAGGTAGGCTTGTTGCCTCTTCCTCTATCTTGTTTTTTGTAACCGTCGTCTCCTACCTCCAACGAGGAGGAGACTTTTAGTGGATTGCCCCATCGAACTGGTCTAGGATCGCGGGGGCTTGGATTAGCAACCTTTTGGTTGTGAACTAAGTAAAAATGAAAGGTGTCCCTTTACTTTTATTTCCACTACAATACTCGTGTTTTCGATGAAATGAAAAGAAATATTTTTAGTACGCTATTCAACCCCCCCTCTAGCGTATTCACTCGATCCAACAATTGTGATCAGAGCGGGGCACTCAGATTCAGTGCAACCACCGATCTAGCAAGTTTTTTTCTTTTCGTGTTTCTTCATTTCATAATTTAATTCAAGTTTTTTTATCCTGCACTACTAATCCAAGACCAATTCTTGGCAATTCGCGTGTTTTTTCGTGTTTTGTGTGCAAGGTTATTCAATGGCCCATCTCGAGGGGTATAGCACCGCCCGACCCCATTTTTCAACGGAGATGACTTTCATTATTGGAAGGGTTGGATGGAATGCTACCTCAAGACCCAAGTTGAGATGTGGATAGTCATCCAAAATGGCTTCACTCTATCAACTAATGAAGATGGTGAGTTCTTGGACTGCGACAAGTGGACGAATGTCATGAAGCGACAAGTGGAGGCCGATGCGAAAGCTATGCAAATCCTGCAGTGTTGCCTCTCCAAGGAAGAACTCAACCGTGTAGGCCCCTTCATCAGCGCAAAAGACTTATGGAACAAGCTCATTGAGCTACACGAAGGGACGACCGACACAAAGGTATGCAAATGGGACCTCATTTTAAATAAATTATTTAATCTAAAAATACAGGACCATGAGATGGAGATGCAACTCCATGCAAGGATCCAGGACACAATGAATGACCTCCATTCAATTGGGAAAAAGGTGGAGAATCGAGACATAATATGGTACGCATTAAATGCATTTCCTAGGACCACTTTGTGGGCATCTATGGTTGATGCTTACAAAGTATCTATAGATTTATCAAAAATTTGATTAGACAAGTTATTTTCCAAATTCAAATTGCATGAACAATCTAACACGGTCCCGGTCAAGAAAGGTGTAGCGTTGGTTGCAGGTCAAAGAAGGAAGGTGAAGGGAAAGCCACCTCCCGAAGAAGACGACTACCAATTGGAGGAAGAAATGGAGACCGAACTAGTCAACCTAGTTCGAAGGATGATAGAAAAGGAAAGGAATACGAGACAACCAAAGAAAGCATTCCAAGAAACTTGGGAAGAAGAAGACCAAGGTGACGACTTGGCATTCATGGCGAGACCGGTAGAGTCCGAGTCTGAGTCCGAAACAAACTACGAATCTGAATTCGACTCCGACAACGAATTCGAGTCAAGACTCAAAGTCGGCTCAAAAGAGATGATCAAGGTAAGTCGTTCGTTAATCAAAAATTTATATCATGCCATTAAAGGAAGTTAGCTAAGTCCGAGTCTAGGGTCGAGTCCTTGCTTAAGGAGGTTAAACTCTTCAAGCATAAGGCCACCCTAACCTCTTTGACTAGTCAAGTTCAAGAGGGAGACTCAACTCAAGTTGAAAACTTGAGGAAGAGAATTCTCTCTTGAAAGGGCCAGTTCAAGAGCTCAAGGCTAGGTTGGAAAAGTTCACATTGGGATCCATGGGTCTTGACCGACTCCTTGGAACTCAAAGAGTCGTGTAGAACAAGGTCGGACTTGAGTTTAGGACAACAACTATGAACAAATCATACATGTCAATTGTTAATCATAGTAATCGAAAAGTCCAGGCATGGGTCCCTAAGATCTTGTTAAATTCACCATTAGGTCCAACCAAGTATTGGGTTCCCAAGAATCAAGTCCACTATGTGGATAAACCATATTGGTTCAATGGTCTAGGGGGAGCTAATACTAAAATTTTGTACGTGATCTCTTAGTGAAACTTTACATGCTTAGTTTTTCTTTTAATTTCTAGAATGGTTAGATAGGATAAATGATTAATCAAACTTGACAACATAGTATCAAGACGCGGTGAGATGATAGTACATTAGGGAAACAAGGTCTTGTGTATCCGAGTTAGATAAGGCGTATCTAGCTTGGTGCACTTGACTAAATGGAACTAGCTGAAGCTACCTCACCACATCCTAAACTAGTTAGACCAGGATGTAATCTCAAGTGAATTAAGTGTTCAATTTCTCAAGGTTGGCTTTGTCTAAGGAAGTGGTTGTTGTTCTGATCAAAGAAGGCCTCTGTGCCTCGCCACGACCTAGAAGCCACCTTTTGAAAAGTTCACTTAACTAACTAAAGGTTAAATCTGAATCTAACCCAAGGTTGATTAGTCCTCGAATCACTAAAGTTTAACTATGTAAAAATTGGAATCATCTTACAAAAATATATAAGGTTAACATGTCTTGAGATACATAAATTGGGTGAGATGCTAAGGACAATTAAAATAAACATAAATCACGAAATGTTTTCAAAACCTATAAAAATATTTATTTTCATGATTGTGATTTAAATATCTATAGTTACTCAATTAGTTGTCCAATACTAGATATATAATTTTTAGGCCAAGTTTAGACCCCCAAACTTTCTAGGCTTAATGTGATTGACTAAGGGGGGAAAACTAATCTTAAGGGTTATCTTACAACTTTTTAAACTCCTCAAGGTATTTTTGAAATCATACTTATGTTTATAACATTTAAGTATTTTGAAATGTTAGATTATGTTTGTAATAGCTTCAAAAATTTACTTTACCAAAACTAGCTATTATACACTTTTTCACAAAAATAAAGCTAGTTTAACAGTGTTGGTGCAGAGGAATAGAAAAAATTTAAATTTATCCAACACCTTTTACATTCCTTAGGACTTAATGAGTCAAGAGTTGACGTCAAAGGGACACATGCTTGGACTTAATTTCTATATGTTTTAAATGATCTTATAAACACATATAAAATTTTATCTATATAACATTTCTTCTCTCATTAATATTTTAAATACACCCCTATCTTATAAATACACCCCTCAATTTTCCGATATATGGCTAAAGGGGGAGAAGAGGCAAAGTTAAGGGGGAGTAAAAAGTTTTTTTAAAAATTTAAACTTTATTTAAGTTTCTTTTTCAAAACTCACCTAGGGTTAAGGGGGAGGATTTGAAAAAGAACCTAGCTTATTACATGTTTACTACATGCTTACTGTTAGTAATATATGAGAGATGTCCTAAGGCAATCGCCTTATGTTTGAACCATTTATATGATAAATGAAGATTCACTATTTGAGTATACATGTTTTCATGTATTTGATTAGATCTTAAACTCATTTATTGAATGTCTACGATAAGATTCACAACATGAGAGAATTTGTGATTGGATCACAACTAGAGAGTATCTCTAAATGTGTCATTGTGATGTATCAGAATTATCCCTAGTTGATGAATTGATGGATTTGGACACCATCAATTCTGTCGAGACTAGCACGAGGTATACTCCTTGGTGTATCCAAACAGCTGATTCTCACTGGCTGGAGACATTGTGATGTCCGGAGTTAATCGTGGATGCTAGTTATGGTAACTAGTTCATTGGAGTGATGAGCTGTAAGAATTCATATGGTTCTCTTCATATATAGATATGTCAATGAAGTTCTTACTGCAGCTTAAGTGCGATGTTCCTTTGACTTGCGGTATTCAAGTCATCTTGATCATGAAGACTTATGCTTTGACATCTTAAGCAAGCATCACTGAGGAGATGTGGACCCGGGATGATTGGGTATAAGTCGAAGTGATCAAAGGTGTTTGAATAGCCTATAAAGGATTCACTACTCCTTGCGAGGAGATGTATACCCATGGCCTCTCGTCGGATTGTTACTAAAGTCTTTTGCCAAAGCATTACATGTTTAGAGTAAGGTACTCTTTGATACATGTGCAGTAACTAGAATTCATAGGATGAGGAAATGATACTTGGGCTAGGTGTGATATAGTTAACCTAGTGGGGACTGACACTATAGACCATATCCTGAACCATGTGGGTATAAGATGAGTGAAAGGAATGGGCATGATTCATTGTAGTTGCTGAAGGGTTTCAGAAATAGTTCTGGATCAACCGTTGATCTTTTCGGTTAATTGGGGATCATGATGTACTACTAGGTGCCACTCATGATCATTCTATAATTAATGGTTAATTATAGACAACCAACATAAATCGAGAACCTATTTGGTCACACGCACAACGAGCGTAATCCGAAGGATTTAAAACGAGCTTGAGAATGAGATTCTCAGACCGAGAGAAACTAGGTTTGGTTGGACCAAACAAAGAGCGAGCATGAAATTGTTTCAGTCGTAATGGAAGCGTGGATGGGCCATGTTTTACGAAGACATGATGGATGAACCAAATTGGTTCGGTTCTAATCCAATGGTGGAGAATAAACCAAAGGGGTTTGGTTTGTTTTAAACGAATGAACTAAAGTTGGTTCGGTTCGTTTTAACTTAAAATAGACCAAATCGGTTTGGTTTATTTTAACTTAAATTATTGGAGTGGGTTAATGGGTTTTGATAATGAACCAATAATCGTTAAGAGAATGTGTTCTCTATAAAAACATGGCTTAAGGGTTTTTTGTTGATAACTTTTTGTTGTTGGCCCAACCCTAATCTTGCCGCCCTCTCCCTCTTCTCCTTGTGTAGCCGGCGCCCAACCTCTTGCCACCGCCCAGCCCTTGTGCCACCGTCCAAGCTCCTGCCGGCGATCCTCTGGCGACCCTCCGGTGATCTTCCTTGGCTCCGGCAACAAGGTGAGCATCTAGCTTTCCTTATTTGGCCAGCGCAAGTTCTCCACCAAAGCTGTCCAGTTTTCTAGACAGCTTATTTCCTTCTTGTTGGAGAGTCATTTAGATGACGTTTGGAGCTCCGACAGTGGATACCTTGCTGGGGATTCGATCTCTGGTAATCCTCATAGGTGGAGGACAAAGGATTCGTCAAACGGTAGACGAATACCTCTCCGGAGAAGCGAGTTTTGGGGACTCGGTTTTGAATCCGAATTTTGATTCGGACTATGATCTTCTCTCGATCAAATCATCTTCAACATGAGGCTAGTGACCCGTACGAAGACGAGGCTTGTGACTTTGTGAAGTCATCCCGAAGATACTCGGCGTGGATACGGATAGAGGCGATTCTAGCGAGGGTCGCTCTGGTTGATGCCTTTCCCGCTACACGTGATACGTCAGGTATACGTAGAATAATTTCCTTTTATTGCAAAATTTGAATTTACGATTATGTCTACACATGTTGTACTATACATGCGTGTGGTGTGTGTGATGTAATAAATTAGATTTATTGCTTTTTATTTATTCCGTTGTGCACATGTTTATGAAACATGTTCGAACACACGCTCGCCGCGGTGCCGAAAACCCAATAGTGGTATCAGAGCTCATGTTGTGTTTCGACATAATCGTAAAATTATTTTGCGATAGTCATAATTGTATTTATGGAAATTTTCTACTTTTGGAAAGTTTGAAGTATTTATGGAAATTTTTAATTTTGGAAAGTCTAGAAGTATTTATGGAAATCTTCTACTTTTGGAAAGTTAGAAGTATTTATGGAAATTAATATTTTCCATAAATAAAATATTTGATTAGATTTGAAAATTTGTTTCCTAATTTAATCATGATTTGATTTGGGAATCAAAACTTAAATATATTTTATTTCCCTAATTAGTTTTGACAATTTAGGAAATTTGTTTTCTAAATTAAAAATTGATTTTCCTTAATCAACACTTTCCACAAATAAAATATGTGATTAGATTTGGAAAATTGTTTCCTAATTTAATCATGATTTGATTTGGAGAATCAAATCTCAAACATATTTTATTTCCATAAATAGTTATGACATATAAGGAAATTTTGTACATGTCATAATTGTATGTCATGTAATTGCATTAGATGCATATCATTATGTCATGCGTGTCGTGACATGTATATGTATGCCATGTATGCCATGCCATGTAGATAATAGTTATTTGCATACAAAGATGATGAGACATAAAAACCCTTACTCAATATTAAAGCCTACACCTTCCATTAATATGGTTAGAACCAGAGTTTCGTTTCTTGTTTGGGTTGTTGGACTCTCTCCAAGCCCGGCTCGAACCTGAACATGTTCAAACCATGGAATAGTTTAATACTAATATGGTAAGAGTCAGAGGTCAATCGTTAGCTTTGGTTGTTGGACTCTCTCCAAGCCGAGCTAATTGGTTGAATGTACTCTAACCATATTAAAACTATGTCTTGATTAATGGGTTGGCTTTAACCTGGAGCATCGACTTGTTGGACTCTCTCCAAGGTCGATGTGAAGGGAGGTGAAGTTGGGTGCTATGCATATGATGCATACTTGTTAATGAGTTAACAACCCGATGTATGTGTGAACATTCAATTAGTTGATAGCACATTGTGATAGTTGCATATATGTGATATGAAATTAGTATATTTGATATCTACCATCGTAGCTATGAATGGCTTGTTGGACTCTCTCCAAGGTTGTTCATATCTATGATGGATATCAGCCCATTCGGAGATGGACCTACGATCTCCCGAAGTGATTTTGGGGTTTTTGAAATTCGAAAAATGAATGGGATTTATGAATGTATATTGATGCATTTTAAATCATCTTTCTCATATATGCTTGATTTGTATTTCAAGGTTAATTGATTGATCATGATGTCTTTGAATTTGCACTCTATTTTGGATTCAAATAAATTGACTGGGTCGAACTTCTTGGACTGACTTTTGGATTCAACCTGAGAATGATTCTCAAGGTTGAAAAGCTTGTGAATGTCCTCGAAGCGTCTCTTCCCGCCCGTCCTAGTGATGATGTAACACCGGACCAATTGTTGACCCATCAGAAACATATGAGTGATTCTGAGCAAGTGAGATGCATCATGCTAGTCGCGATGGTACCCGAGCTGCCGAAGTAGCATGAGCATATGGATGCTCATACCATAGTCCTTCATCTTTATGAGTTATTTGATGAGTAAGTGAGATTCGAAAGGTTTGAAGTCTCTAAGCTCCTCTTCACCTCTGAGATGCAAGAAGGTTCATTTGTGGTACTGCTCAACATGCTGAAGACTGTGAAGCCTTCTGAGAAGCATGAGCAGGGGACGGTGCTATTAGTTGATTCCTCGAAGAAAGGTTCTAAGAGGGGGTCAATGGAACAACAGAAGGGGAAGAAGAAAAAGGCTAAAAAGACAGAACCAACTCAAAAGGGCACTTGCCATCATTATGGAAAGGAGGGCCATTGGCGAAGAAACTGCAAGATTTATCTTGAGTCCGTAAAGAAGAATAAGGCATCAGATGCCCCATCTTCTTCAGATATCTTCTTTATTGATTGTCATTCTATTTACTCAGACACTTGGGTATTGGATACTAGGTGTGGCTCACATATATGTAATGACATACATGGGCTAAGGAATAGAAAAAGACTCGTCAAGGGAGAGTCAAATTTATGTGTTGGGAATAGAGCAAAGGTTACTGCACTCGCCATCGGAACATATTTATTGAAACTCCCTACAGAACTTGTCTTAGAACTGGACAATTGCTTTTATGTTCCTTCGTTGATAAAGAACATAATTTCTATTTCTTATTTAAATAGAAATGGGTACCATTTAACTTTTAGTAACAATTGTTGTTACATAACTTTGAATGACGTTCTTTATGGGATCGGAACTTTAAGCAATGGTATTTATACATTGGACGTATCCAGTGACATTTTCAATATCGAAGCGAGCAACAAGCGTGCTCAAAAAGATAATCAATTAGACTCCTACATGTGGCATTGTCTTCTTGGCCATGTGAGCAAGAAACACATGTCCGAATTACATCGATGTGGAATTCTGGAATCATTTGAATTGGATTCATACGATACATGCGAATCATGCTTAAAAGGCAAGATGACCAAGTTACCTTTTACTTGAAAAGGTTAACTGGTGGGTGAGTTGCTTGGTCTAATACATACTGATGTATGTGGACCTATGTCAACTCAAGCCTTAGGAGGTTATAACTACTTCATTACCTTCACCAATGATCACTCACAGTTTGGGTATGTGTTGATGAAACACAAGTCTGAAGCCTTTGAAAGGTTCAAAGAATTTAGAAATGAAGGAGAGAAACAACATGACAAGAGTATTAAAATACTTCGATCGAATCAAGGTGGTGAATACTTGAGTCAAGAGTTTCTAGATTATCTAAGAGACAATGGTATATTGTCTCAATGAACTCTGCCATATATACACCTCATCATAATGATGTATCTGAGAGGCGAAACCGGACCTTGTTGGACAAGGTCAAGTCAATGATGAATCATGCGAATCTTCCCAAGTCCTTTTGGGGCTATGCACTTCAGATAACTGTTTACTTGTTAAACAGAATGGCAACCAAGGTAGTCTCTACTACTCCATATGAGATATGGAATAGTAAGAAACCTCATGTATCTTACTTGAAGAAATGGGGTTGTCCTGCTTATGTGAAGCGGACTGTATTAGACAAACTGGATGATAATTCTGATAGATGTCTATTTATTGGATACCCTAAGGAAATGAGGGGTTACCAATTCTATCATCCTGTGGAACAAAAGGTGTTTGTTTTAAGGCATGCTGTGTTTCTAGAGAAAGAGTTTCTCTTGCAAGAAAACAGTGGGAGTGTCGTCGAGCTTGAGGAGGCTCGAGAGACTCAAATAGACATTGATGAAATACCTGGTGAAGCACAAAGCCAATAACTCATAGTGATGAGCCATCTACCGACCTATTGTAACACCACATCTTCAGAGATCCGTAGAACACGCAATATTCCTGAGAGATATGGATTTCTCATAAGTGAATCGAACGACGTGTTACTCATTGATGATGAGGAGCCTACCAGTTATGAAGAAGTTCTGATAAGTTCAGAAAGGGATAACTAGCTTGAAGCCATGAAATCGAAAAATGGATTCCATGTAAGAAAATCAAGTTTGGAACTTGATTGATCCATGAAAGCATAAAGCCTATAGGGTGCAAGTGGGTTTTCAAGAAGAAAACCTACATGGATGGTAATGTGATTACATATAAGGCTAGATTGGTGGCGAAAGGATATCGTCAAAAGCAAGGTGTTGATTATGACGAAACCTATTCGCTTGTTGCTATGCTTAAATCCATTCGGATGCTCCTGGCCATAGCGGCTCATTATGATTATGAGATATGGTAGATGGATGTGAAAATAGCTTTCCTTAATGGAAACCTGCTCGAGGACGTGTATATGATACAACCTGAGGGTTTCACATCGATTGATAAAACCAAGGTATGCAAATTGCGATGGTCCATATATGGATAGAAGCAAGCATCCAGGAGCAGGAATATCTGTTTTGATGAGACAATCAAAAAGTTTGATTTCTCACAAAATCTAGACGAACCTTGTGTGTACAAGAAGGTTAGTGGAAGTGTAGTCATGTTCCTAGTATTGTATGTCGATGACATATTACTTATAGGAAATGATGTTTCAGTCTTACAGTTAGTTAAGATTTTGTTGTCCAAGACATTCTCCATGAAAGACCTGGGAGAAGCAACCTACATCCTCAGGATTAGTGTTGGGATGTATACTGAAAAGTCTATCTTTTGTATGAACATCTTTATTTTTGAAATAAGAATCACATGATCATTGTTTGCATATTTATGGCTATGCATATTGTCTAATACATTACATTGTAGATAACATGGTGTGTAGTGTCACACGGGAGATCGTGTTATCAGTTCCTTGTAAAGTATAAGTAAAGGCTCACAACCGAGGTGGTTATGGACAAACCATTGGAATGGTTGTAGTGTGATTTGGTAATGGTTTGTATTGACCATAGAATTACACTAGTACACTTTGTGTGTATTGAGTAGGACCGACTTTAGAAGTGATTTGATTTATTGATGACTACATAATTGAATCGGACCTCAGATATTATGTTGTACATGCTCTTAATCCCGATATAATAACGGGCACATATACTTAGTATTTATTTATTTGATTTACCAAAGGGCGAGATTTATAGAGTAAATCGATAGGCTCGGTAAGTTGGAAAATGATATTATTTATATGGTGTGCCATTGATTATAGGAGGAAACCGTATCCTATATATTAGAATGATGATGTCCCCTTGAGGAGCTCATAAGGTTCATCATGTAAACCCTGCAGGTGGACTTGGTCCGGCATGATGATAAGGTTGAGTGGTACTACTCATGGAGTTAGATGTTGATTAATTAATTGTCAGTAAATTAATTAATCGACGGACAATCGAGATCTTAAACACGGGGAGATAAATGTACAAATAATATATGGAGCCCATATTAAATTATGGGGGTTGGTGAGGTAGATCAATGATAATTCTCTAGTGGAATGGATTATCATTAATAGATTGGACTTTATGAGGGCTTGATCCATTGGGTGGCCAAGATCCAACTCCTCCTCATGGTCCCTATTGTAGCCTATTAAAACCTCATGGAGCCTAGATCCAATGATGGAAAACAAAACCCTAGATCCGACGGTGGAGATTAAATCTCTAGATCCGACGGTTGAGATTAAATCTCTAGATCCGACGGTTGAGATTAAATCCCTAGAACCGAAGGTGGAGATTAAAACAAGGCTTAAGCCTAACTCTATAAAAGGAGGGATTAGGGTGGGCGGTAAGGAGGAATTAGGGTTTGGGCGGCAAGGGGCTTGGAGGTTGGGCGGCCACAAATTAGGAAATTTTTTCCTTCTTCTTCCTTAGGTGGCCGGCGCCCATCTTCTCCTCTCCTCTCCTTTGCCAGCGTCCAAAGATCTTCTTTCTCTTCTCCTTATCCGGTGGAAACAAGGGTTAGGGTGATTCCTTGGATCTCTTGGCCGGCGCCCACCTTCCCTTCTCTTTGGGCCGGCGGCAAGCTTCAAGTTGGGTGCTTGTTGGTTGGGCCTAGATTGAGGAGAGTTTTGTTTCATATTCTTCCTTTGTTTGGAGCGAGCAAAGAAAGGAAGATTGGTGATCTAGGAGGCTTCGACTTTTGGAAGATCATCGCCCACACGACGTCCAAAATGAGGAAGGACATACAATAGAAGATTGAGAGGTATAACGCTTGTTTATATTCTTTTGTATTACGTCTATAATTGTTTTTCAATTATATGCATGTTGTATGTTTTGTTTCATGGCTAAATTAACTTGGACCCCGAATACAAACACAAAAACTGGCGATCCGTACATCGTCTATTCCGCGGATATTCGTAGAATAGAGGTTGGTGGCTTGAACAACAAGTTTGTTCAAGTGACCACTCTAATCGAATAACATGACGATGAAACAGTAGCTTGGGTAATCCCTCTTGTCAAGGATAATTTTTTTTTTCCAGGGACGTAGAAGGTCTCGCCATGAACAAGCGATCGAGTTGAAGTGGGAAGCGAAGTTTCCTACCTTGAGTTGGTATCAGAGCTTCGGTTCCGCAAAACCATCAAGTGGTATCAGATCCACGGTTTTCGATTTTGTGTGTTTAGGATTCGGTTACTTTTATGTACTTTTCATATATTATATGTCCTAGATAATAGTAGGATGTGCGTAGGTTAACTTTTTGGTTGCAGGCATAGGATCCAACTATTATGGTCATATGTGCGTATGTGATTGTATGTGTGTAATTGTATATTTTGTCGAATCCTCGGGGTTGACGAGGCTAGTATTTAATTTTTATAATTAGATACGACATTGTTTAGCCACTCTTTTTATTTTAGTTTACTTTTGATCTAGATTTCATGTACACTCCCTCGTGGAGTATAGGATCGATGGATGTAAATTAAAATAGTTTTTTCTAGGCTCGGATCTCCGGATGGCTTGTACATGGCGTAGGGAGGAGCGGACGAGATGACGATGCGACTGGAGGCATATTGGAGACAAAAGTCATAATAGTTGGAAAATGTTTCTTTTTCATATTTATTGCTTATTGTTTGATATGCATGTCATAGGCTAGAAAATTCCTTAATTTTAAATTACTAAGTGGGAGAGGGATATTTTTATAAATTCCCACGGCCTCCATTATGGTTTGACATGTGATGCAAACAAACTTGTGCGTCGGCTCTGAGTGCCTTCCTCCACATCGGATGAGTTTGTTTACAGATCACAAGGTCGAATATGGTTATAGGAAATTATTAAGGAGCGTGTGTACTTCCCCATCGGAAGGCACATAACCCGAGATAATTACCTTGGTACCGAGTAATGGTGAACACTTAGATACAAATATAAGTATCCTCCCCATCGGAGTCACTTCTTTTATTTGTAGGGCCGAAGAGGAACCAACTATTAATTTTATTTGTCAAAAAGTTAGGTTGACAAGATAGTAAAATTAATGGGTAAACCTCCTCTTACAAATGTAGAATTCGTATACGTCCACACTATCGTGGCATATGATATTCTCGGTGTTTTGAGGTGTTGGTTGATTTTAAAATTTTATTGTTTGAGGAATCAATAATTTTTTGAAATCTAATGTTTTGATCTATGTGATTCTTAGGTTTTTTCAAAATGACTTTCAACCCGCTTGCTGTGATACTGAAAGAAAATAAACTTACTGGACCCAATTATGTTGATTGGAAGAGGAATCTTGACATTGTCTTGACTGCTGAGGAATACAAATATGTACTCCTCGAAGAGTGCCCTCCTAAGCCTGCGGATGATTCTGGGGAAAAGGAGAAAAAGAGTTATAAGAAATGGATCAAGGCCGATGAGATGGCGCGGTGTTACATTTTGGCATCTATATCAAATGTACTGTGACATCAGCATCAAGCCATGCCCACTGCTTATGACATGATGCTCAATCTCAAAGAGCTTTTCGAACACCAGAATCGGGTTGCTAGGTAGGAAGTCATGAGGAACTTGATGATGACCACCATGATCGAGGGAACGCCTGTGAGGGATCATGTTCTCAAGATGATGGCTCATTTGAATGAGCTGGAAGTCCTCGGAGCTGAGATTGATGGGGAAACCCAGGTCGATATAATTCTCCAGTCTCTACCTAGGAGTTTTGAGCAGTTTCGCCTGAACTACAATATGAACAAGAGGTTGTATTCGTTGGCGGAGCTTCTGACAGAACTCCAGGTGGCAGAGGGGATTTTTCATCAGAGTGCTCAGGCGCAAGCCATGGTTGTCCAAAAGGTTTCTACTTTTAAGCCGAAAGGCAAGAAGAAGAAGAAACAAGCTGGGGTAAAGGCAGTGGGAGGAACTCAGGGAGGAGTGAAGAAGCCGAAAGGCAAGTGCTTCACTTGTAAGCAGACTGGACACTGGAAGAAGGACTACCCCAGCCGGAAGCAGAACAAAGGTATATCTTTTGGTCTAGTCGTTGAAACATGTTTAGCGGTGTTATCTACCGGCACCTATGTTGGGTTTCCGGCACTGCGGCAAGTGTGTGTTCGAACATGTTTCGTAAACATGTGCACAACGGAAGAAATAAAAATAATAAATCTAATTTATTACAACACACACACCACACGCATGCATAGTACAACATGTGTAGACATATCCGTAATTTCAAATTTTGCAATAAAAGGAAATTTATACTACGTATACCTTGAAGGTTTTGCCCGGAAGCTCTAATACCAATTGAAGGGATTTCCCTTGTCGAGTCCGTGAGAGGAAACTTCACTTCCCCTTCACCTCGGTTGCTTAACCATGGTGATCCCTTCGATGTCCCCGGATTAAAAATGTAATCCTAGATAAAAGGGATTCCCAAGACAACCAAGTCATCGTCGTGCTATTCGTTTAGAGAGGTCACTTGAACAAACTAGTTGTTCAAGCGACCATCCTCTATTCTACGAGTAGCCGCGGAATAGACGATGTCCGGATCGCTGGTTTTTGTGTTTATACTCGGGATCTCAGTATTATTTAGCCTATTTATAGAAATATAACATGCTTATATTTTGAAAACAAACACAAGCAATGAATAAAAGAGATAGAAGAATAGTTATACCTCTTGGTCTTCTAATGTATGACCCTCCTCCTTTTGGACGTCGTGTGGGCGACGATCCACCAAAAGTCAAAGCTCCTAGATCGCAAAACTTCCTTCCTTGCTTTTCCCAAGCAAGAGGAAGAAGAGAAACAATATTTTTCTCCTTCAAAAACTCAACCAACAAAGAACTATAGAAGTTCTTGCCGCCGGCCAACTAGAAGGAGAAGAAGATGATGGAAAACTACCAAGACACCAAGGGAAACCCTATATCTTGTTTCTACCACCTAAGGAGAAGACAGGGGAGTGTTTTGGGCGCTGGCCAAGGGCTGGAAAGGGCTGGAATAGCTGCTGGACGTTGGCCACAAGGCAAGGAAGAAGAAGGAAAACATGCCTTATTTGGTGCCACCCTTGCTTCCAAACCCTAACCCTAATTCCAATCCTATCTCAACTAGGATTGCCCTATTCTTGCCGCCCAAGCCTTGCTCCCTCTCTATCATTATCTTCACGCCAACCCCATGCCACCTTTTATAGAGTTTGGGGATAAGCCATGAATTAATCTCCTCCATTGGTTCTAGGGATTTAATCTCAACCGTCGGATCTAGAGATTTAATCTCAACCGTCGGATCTTAGAGATTTAATCTCTACCAATGGATCTTAGTGTTTTGTTTCTATCCATTGGATCTAAGCATCTTGAGGTGTTAATGGGCTACATTAGGGACCATGAGGAGGAGTTGAGTCTTGGCCACCCATGGATCAAGCCCACTTGAAGTCCGATCCACTAATGATGATCCAATCCACTAAAGGTCCATCATTGATCTACCTCACCAACCCCCATATGATAATATGGGCTCCATATATTATTTGTACATTTTCTCCCCGTGTTTAAGATCTCGAATGTTTGTCGATTAATTAATTTACTAACCATTAATTAATCAACATATAACTCCTTGAGTAGTACCACTCAACCTTTTCATCATGTCAGACCAAGTCCACTTGCAGGGTTTACATGATGAACCTTATGAGCTCCTCAAGGGGACATCATCATCCTAATATATAGGACACAGTTTCCTCCTATAATCAACGACACACCATATAAATAATACCATCTCCCAACTTACCAAGTCTATCGATTTAATCTATAAATCTCGCCCATTGGCAAATCAAAGAGATGAGTACCAAGTATATGTGCCCGTTATTATATCGGGATTAAGAGCATGTACTAAATAATATCTGAGGTCCGATTCGATTATGTAGTCAGCAATAAATCGAATCACCTCTGTGTCGGTCCTGCTCAATACACACAAAGTGCACTAGTGTGATTCTATGGTCAAGACAAACCAATACCAAATCACACTACAACCATTCCGATGGTTTGTCCGAAGTCATCTCGGTTGTGAGCCTTTACTTATACTTTACAAGGAGCCGATAACAAGATCTCCCGTGTGACACCACACACCATGTTATCTACAATGTAACATATTAGACAATATTGCATAACCATAAAATATGCAAACAATGATCATGTGATTCTTATTTCAAAATAAAAATGTTCATACAAAAGAGCTAGGCTTTTAGTATACATCCCAACATACCTGACGTATCACGTGTAGCGGGAAAGGCTTCAACCGGAGTGATCCTCGCTAGAATCGGCTCTATCCGTATCCACGCTGAGTATCTTCGGGATGACTTCACAAAGACACGAGCCTCATTTTCGTACGAGTTACTAGCCTCATGTTGAAGACAATGTGATCGAGAGAAGATCATTATCCGAATCAAAATTCGGATCCAAAACGAGTCCTCAAAAACTCGCTTCTCCGGAGAGGTATTCATCAACCGTTTGATGAATCCTTCGTCCTCCACCTATGAGGATTACTGCAGATCGAATCTCTGACAAAGTAGCTGCTGTCGGAGCTCCAAACGTCATCCAAACGATGCTCCGACTCAAAGAAAGCAAGCTGTCCAGAAAACTGGACAGCTTGGTGGAGGAGTTTTAGTCGGCCAAAGAGAAGAGGGCCAGCAAGTCCTTGGTCACCGGAGCCAAGGAGGATCACTGGGGGGTTCCAGAGGATAGCCGGCTGGAGCTTGGACGCCGGCAACAAGCTTGGACGGTGGCACAAGGGTGGGTGGCGGCTAGGGTTGGGCGCCGACCACAAGAGGAGAGGGAGAGGGTGGGCAGCAACTATGGGTTGCTTGGATTTGGTTTTCACAAAACCCTTAAGCCCTATTTTATAGAGAACAAATTCTCCTAATGGTTATCGGATCTTAACCAAAAGCCCATTAACCCGTTCCATTAATTTAAGTTAAAATAAACCAAATCGATTTGGTCTATTTTAAGTTAAAACGAACCAAACCAACTTTTGTTCATTCGTTTAAAACAAACCAAACCCCTTTGGTTTATTCTCCACCATTGGATTAGAACGAAACCAATTTGGTTCATCCATCATGTCTACATAAGACACGACACATCCACGCTTCCATTGCGACTGAAACGATTTCATATTCGCTCCTTGTTTGGTCCAACCAAACCTAGTTTCTCTCGGTCTGAGAATCTCATTCTCAAGCTTGTTTTAAATCCTTCGGATTACCCTCGTTGTGCGTGTGACCAAATAGGTTTTCGATTTATGTTGGTCATCTATAATTAACCATTAATTATAGAATGATCATGAGTGGAACCTAGTAGTACATCATGATCCCCAATTAATCGAAAAGATCAACGGTTGAAACCCTTCAGCAGCTACAATGAATCGTGCCCCATTCCCTTCACTCATCTTATACCCACTTGGTTCAGGACATGGTCTATAGTGTCAGTCCCCACTAGGTTGACTACGTCACACCTAGCCCAAGTATCATTTCCTCGTCCTACGGATTTTAGTTACTGCACATGTATCCAAGAGTACCTTACTCTAAACATGTAATGCTTTGGCCAAAGACTTTAGTAACAATCCGACGAGAGGTCATGGGTATACATCTCCCCGCAAGAAGTGGTGAATCCTTTATAGGCTATTCAAACACCTTCGATCACTTCGACTTATACCCAATCATCCCGGGTCCACATCTCCTCAGAGATGCTTGCTTAAGATGTCAAAGCATAAGTCTTTATGATCAAGATGACTTGAATACTGCAAGTCAAAGGAACATTGCACTTAAGCTGCAGTAAGAACTTCATTGACATATCTATATATGCAAAGAACCATATGAAGTCTTACGGCTGGTCACTCCAATGAACTAGTTACCATAACTAGCATCCACGATTAACTCTGGACATCACAATGTCTCCAGCCAGTGAGAATCAGCTGCGTGGTTACACCAAGGAGTATACCTTGTGCTAATCTCGACAGAATCGATGGTGTCCAAATCCATCAATTCATCGATTAAGGATAATTCTGATACATCACAATTACACATGTAGAGATACTCACTAGTTGTGATCCAATCACAAATTCTCTCATGCTGTGAATCGTAGCATGGACATTCAGTAAATGAGTTTAAGATCTAATCAAATACATGAAAATATGTATACTCAAATAGTGAATCTTCATTTTTCATATAAATGGTTCAAACATAAGGCGATTGCCTTAAGACATCTCTCATATATTACTAAAAAACTCCCACTTGACCTAATGCCAATCGCTACGGTATCCATACCATAAGATCTAACATGACCCTCAAACTTACTTTGAGGTAATGCCTTAGTTAAAGGATCCGCTAAGTTCCTTTTAGTGGGGATTTTCTCGATTTGTATTTCCTTCCTACTCATGATCTCTCTGATCAGATGATAGTGGCGAAGCATATGTTTGGATCGTTGATGAGACCTTGGCTCTTTCGCCTGTGCAATTGCTCCATTGTTGTCGCGGTAGACCGGTATTGCTTCAACAATGGTTGGAACCACACCAAGTTCATAAATGAACTTCTTGATCCAAACCCTTCCTTTGCTGCTTCCGAAGCTGCAATGTATTCTGCCTCAGTGGTAGAATCCGCTACAGTGTCTTGTTTGGAACTTTTCCAACTCACTGTGCCCCCATTCAAGGTGAACACGCATCCAGACTGAGACTTAGAATCATCCTTGTCTGTCTGGAAGCTGGCATCCGTATACCCGCGTATCACCATGTCCCCTTCTCCATATATTAGGAACACATCCTTAGTTCTTCTCAAGTACTTAAGGATTGTCTTAACAGCCGCCCAATGATCCATTCCTGGATCAGACTGGTATCTACTCATGACACTCAAAGCATATGATACATCGTGCCTCGTACATAACATAACATACATGATAGATCCTATTGCGGATGCATAGGGAATCTTACTCATGCAAATCCTCTCGTCTTCTGTACGTGGACATATATACTTCGAAAGGTGTATTCCATGCCTGATGGGTAGGAAACCTTTATTGGATTCCGACATGATAAACCTCTTTAGCACTCGGTCTATATATGTAGATTGCGAAAGACCAAACAACCATTTCAATCTATATCTCTATATCTTAATCCCGAGGATGTAGGTTGCTTCTCCCAGGTCTTTCATGGAGAATGTCTTGGACAACCAAATCTTAATTTACTGTAAGACTGAAACATCATTTCCTATAAGTAATATGTCATCGACATACAATACTAGGAACACAACTTCATTCCCACTAACCTTCTTGTACACACAAGGTTCGTCTGGATTTTGTGAGAAATCAAACTTTTTGATTATCTCATCAAAATGGATATTCCAGCTCCTGGATGCTTGCTTCAATCCATATATGGACCGTCGCAATTTGCATACCTTGGTTTTATCAACCGATATGAAACCCTCAGGCTGTATCATATACACGTCCTCAAGTAGGTTTCCATTAAGGAAAGTTGTTTTTACATTCATTTGTCATATCTCATAATCATAATGAGCTGCTATGGCCAGGAGCATCCGAATGGATTTAAGCATAGCTATAGGCGAATAGGTCTCGTCATAATCAACACCTTGCTTTTGACGATATCCTTTCGCCACCAATCTAGCCTGATAGGTAATCACATTACCATCCATGTCAGTTTTCTTCTTGAAAACCCACTTGCACCCTATAGGCTTTATGCCTTCAGGTGGGTCAACCAAGTTCCAAACTTGGTTTTCATACATGGAATCCATTTCCGACTTCATGGCTTCAAGCCACTTATCCCTTTCTGAACTTGTCAGAACTTCTTCATAACTGGTAGGCTCCTCAACATCAATGAGCAACACGTCGTTCGATTCACTTATGAGAAATCCATATCTCTTAGGAATATTGTGTGTTCTACCATATCTACGAAGATGTGGTGTTTCAATAGGTCAAACCTGTTGGGTTTCCGGCACCGCGGCGAGTGTGTGTTCGAACATGTTTCGTAAACATGTGCACAGCGGAAGGAATGAAATAATAAATCTAATTTATTACAACACACACATCACACGCATGCATAGTACAACATGTGTAGACATAACCGTAAATTCAAATTTTGCAATAAAAGGAAATTTATACTACGTATACCTGACGTATCACGTGCAGCGGGGAAAGACATCAACCGAAACGATCCTCGCTAGAATTGTCTCTATCCGTATCCACGCCGAGTATCTTCGGGATGACTTTACTAAGTCATGAGCCTCATCTTTGTATGAGTTACTAGCCTCGTGTTGAAGACGATGTGATTGAGAGAAGATCACGATCTAAATCAAAATTCGGATCCAAAACGAGTCCTCAAAAACTCGCTTCTCCGGATAGGTATTCGTCAACCGTTTGACGAATCCTTCGTCCTCCACCTATGAGGATTACCGAAGATCGAATCCCCGGTAAGGAAGGCACTGTCGGATCTCCAAACGTCGTCCAAACGATGCTCCAACAAGAGGGAAACAAGCTGTCCAGAAAATTGGACAGCTTTGGTGGAGGAATAGGGGCCGGCCAAAAGAAAGGTGGAAGCTCACCTTATTACCGAACCCAAAGGAGATAACCGGAGGGTCGCCGGAGGTTCCCCGGCCGAATCTTGGACCCCGACAACAATTTGGACGGTGGTACAAGGGATGGGAGGCGGCAATGGGCAGTTGGCGCCGACTTATCCAAGGAGAGGAGGGGGGCGGCAACAATTAGGTTAAGGGAATTTGGATTAGGGTTTGACAAACCCTTAAGTCCTCTTTTATAGAGAACAAATTCTCTTAATGGTTATCGGATCATAACCATAAGGCCTGTTAATCCGCTCCATTAATTTAAGTTAAAATAAACCAAACCATGATGGTTTATTTTAAGTTAAAATGAACCGAACCAACTTTGGTTCATTCGTTTAAAACAAACCAAACCCTTTGGTTTATTCTCCTCCATTGGATTGGAACCAAACTATTTTGGTTCGTCCATCATGTCTTCATAAGACACGACCCATCCACGCTTCCATTGCGACTGAAACGATTTCATGCTCGCTTCTTGTTTGGTCCAACCAAACCTAGTTTCTCTCGGTCTGAGAATCCCATTCTCAAGCTCATTTTAAATCCTTTGGATTACGCTCGTTGTGCGTGTGACCAAATAGGTTCTCGGTTTATGTTGGCCGTCTATAATTAACCATTAATTATAGAACGATCATGAGTGGCACCTAGTAGTACATCATGATCCCCAATTAACCAAAAAGATCAACGGTTGATCCAGAACTATTTCTGAAACCCTTCAGCAGCTCGAATGATTCGTGCCCCATTCCCTTCACTCATCTTATACCCACTTGGTTCAGGACATGGTCTATAGTGTCAGTCCCCACTAGGCTGACTACGTCACACCTAGCCCAAGTATCATTTCCTCGTCCTACGGATTCTTGTTACTGCACATGTATCGAAGAGTACCTTACTCTAAACATGTAATGCTTTGGCCAAAGACTTTAGTAACAATCCGACGAGAGGCCATTCCTGGATCAGACTGGTATGTGCTCGTGACACTCAGAGCATACGATACATCGGGCCTCGTACATAACATAACATACATGATAGATCCTATTGCGGATGCATAGGCAATCTTACTCATGCAAATCCTCTCATCTTCTGTGCGCGGACACATAGACTTCGAAAGGTGTACCCCATGCCTGATGGGTAGGAAACCTTTCTTGGATTCCGACATGCTAAACCTCTTTAGCACTCGGTCTATATATGTAGACTACGAAAGACCAAGCAATCGTTTCGATCTATCTCTATAGATCTTAATCCCGAGGATGTAGGTTGCTTCTCCCAGGTCTTTCATGGAGAATGTCTTGGATAACCAAATCTTCACTGACTGTAAGATTGAAACATCGTCTCCTATGAGTAATATGTCATCGACATACAATACAAGGAACACGACTGCACTCCCACTAACCTTCTTGTACATACAAGGTTCGTTTGGATTTTGTGAGAAATCAAACTTTTTGATTGTCTCATCAAAACGTATATTCCAACTCCTGGATGCTTGCTTCAATCCATATATGGACCGTCGCAACTTGCATACCTTGGTTTTATCAACCGATGTGAAACCCTCAAGCTGTATCATATACACATCCTCGAGCAGGTTTCCATTAAGGAAAGCTATTTTCATATCCATCTGCCATATCTCATAATCATAATGAGCCGCTATGGCTAGGAGCATCCGAATGGATTTAAGCATAGCTACAGGCGAATATGTTTCTTCATAATCAACACCTTGTTTTTGACGATATCCTTTCTCCACTAATCTAGCCTTATAGGTAATCACATTACCATCCATGTTGGTTTTTTTCTTGAAAACCCACTTGCACCCTATAGGCTTGATGCCTTCAGGTGGGTCAACCAAGTTCCAAACTTGGTTTTCATACATGGAATCCATTTCCGACTTCATGGCATCAAGCCACTTATCCCTTTCTGAACTTGTCAGCACTTCTTCATAACTGGTAGGCTCCTCATCATCAATGAGTAACACGTCGTTCGATTCACTTACGAGAAATCCATATCTCTCAGGAATATTGCGTGTTCTACCAGATCTATGAAGATGTGGTGTTACAATAGGTCCAGCCGATTGCTCATCACTATGAGTTGTCGGCTGTTGTGCTTCACCAGGTATCTCATCAATGTCTATTTGAGTCTCTCGAGCCTCCTCAAGCTCGACGACACTCCCACTGTTTTCTTGCAAGAGAAACTCTTTCTCTAGAAACACAACATGCCTTGAAACAAACACCTTTTGTTCCACAGGATGATAGAATTGGTAACCCCTTGTTTCCTTAGGGTATCCAATAAATAGACATTTATCAGACTTAGCATCCAATTTGTCTGATACAGTCCGCTTCACATAAGCTGGACAACCCCATATCTTCAAGTAAGATACATGAGGTTTCTTACTCTTCCATATCTCATATGGAGTAGTAGAGACTACCTTGGTTGGCATTCTATTTAACAAGTAAACAGCTGTCTGAAGTTCATAGCCCCAAAAGGACTTGGGAAGATTCGCATGATTCATCATTGACCTGACCATGTCCAACAAGGTCCAGTTACGCCTCTCAGACACACCATTATGCTATGGTGTATATGGCGGAGTCCATTGAGACAATATACCATTGTCTCTTAGATAATCAAGAAACTCTTGACTTAAGTATTCACCACCTCGATCCAATCGAAGTATTTTAATACTTTTGTCATGTTGTTTCTCTACTTCATTTCTGAATTCTTTGAACCTTTCAAAGGCTTCAGACTTGTGTTTCATCAAGAACACATACCCAAACCATGAGTGATCATCGGTGAAGGTAATGAAGTAGTTATAACCTCCTAAAGCTTGAGTTGACATAGGTCCACATACATCAGTATGTATTAGACCTAGCAACTCTCCCACTTGTTCTCCTTTTCCTGTAAAAGGTAACTTAGTCATCTTGCCTTTTAAGCATGATTCACATGTATCGTATGAATCCAATTCAAACGATTCCAGAATTCCACATCGGTGTTATTCGGACATGCGTTTCTTGCTTGCATGGCCAAGATGACAATGCCACATGTAGGAGTCTAATTGATTATCCTTTCGAGCACGCTTGTTGCTCGCTTCGATATTGAAAATGTCACTGGATTTGTCCAACATAAAAATACCATTGCTCAAAGTTCCAGTTCCATAAAGTATGTCATTCAAAGTTATATAACAACAATTGTTACTAAACGTCAAATGGTAACCATTTCTATTTAAACAAGAAATAGAAATGATGTTCTTTATGAACGAAGGAACATAAAAGCAATTGTATAGTTCTAAGACAAGTCCTGCAAGGAGTTTCAACAAATATGTTCCGATGGCGAGTGCAGCAACCTTTTCTCCATTCCCAAAATGTAAATTTGACTCTCCCTTGACGAGTCTTCTTCTATTCCTTAGCCCATGTATGTTATTACATTTATGTGAGCCACACCCAGTATCCAATACCCAAGTGTTTGAGGAAATAGAATGACAATCAATAACGAAGATATCTGAAGAAGACGGGGCATCCGATGCCTTATTCTTCTTCACGAACTCAAGATAAATCTTACAATTTCTTCGCCAATGGCCCTCCTTGCCATAATGATGGCAAGTTCCCTTTTGAGCTGGTTCTGCCTTTTTAGCCTTTTTCTTCCCCTTCTACTATTCCTTTGACTTACTCTTAGAACCTTTCTTCGAGGAATCAACTTACAGCACCGTCCCCTGCTCATGCTTCACAGAAGACTCCACAATCTTCAGCATGTTGAGCAGTACCACAGATGAACCTTCTTGCATCTCAGAGGTGAAGAAGAGATTGGAGACTTTGAACATTTCGAATCTCACTTTCTCATCAACCAACTCATAACAATGAAATACTATGGTATGAGCATCCATATGCTCATGTTGCTTCAGCAACTCAGATACCATCGTGGCTAGCATGATGCAACTCGCCATTTTAGAATCAGTCACATGTTTCTAATAGGCCAACAATTGGTCCAGAGTTGCATTATCACTAGGACAGGCGGGAAGAGGCTCTTCGAGGACATTTGCAAGCTTTTCAACCTTGAGAACAATTCTCAAGTTTTTAAGCCAGTCCAAGAAGTTCGGCCCAGTCAATTTATTCGAATCCAAAATGGAACGTAAATTCAAAGACTTCATGATCAATAGATTAACTTAGAAATACAAAACGAGCATATATGAGAAAATGATTTTAAAATGCATCAACATACATTTATAAATCCCATTCAATTTTCGAATTTCAAAAACCCTAAAATCACTTCGGGAGATCGTAGGTCCATCTCCGAATGGGCTGATATCCAACATAGATATGAACAACCTTGGAGAGAGTCCAACAAGCCATTCATAACTACAATGGTAGGTATCAAATATACCGATTGCATATCACATATATGCAACTATCACAATGTGCTATCAACTTATTGAATGTTCACACATACATCGGTTTGTTAATACATTAACAAGTATGCATCATATGCATAACACCCAACTTCACCTCCCTTCACATCGACCTTGGAGAGAGTCCAACAAGCCGATGCTCCAGGTTAAAGCCAACCCATTAATCGAGAAATAGTTTTAATATGGTTAGAGCGCATTCAACCAATTAGCCTGGCTTGGAGAGAGTCCAACAACCAAAGCTAACGATTGGCCTCTGACTCTTACCATATTAGTATTAAACTATTCCATGGTTTGAACATGTTCGGGTTCGAGCCGGGCTTGGAGAGAGTCCAACAACCCAAACAAGAAATGGAACTCTGGTTCTAACCATATTAATAGAAGGTGTAGCCTTTAATATTGAGTAAGGGGTTTTTATGTCTCATCATCTTTGCATGCAAATAACTATTATCTACATGGCAAGACATACATCTATATGTCACGACACACATGACATAATGATATGCATCTAATGCAATTACATGGCATACAATTATGACATGTACAAAATTTCCTTATATGTCATAACTATTTATGGAAATGAAATATGTTTGTGATTTGATTTTACAAATCAAATCATGATTAAATTTGGAAATAAATTTCCAAATCTAATCACATATTTTATTTGTCGAAAGTGTTGATTAATGAAAGTCAATTTAGGAAACAAATTTCCTAAATCATCAAAACTACTTATGGAAATAAAATATTTTAAGATTTGATTTCCCAAATCAAATCATGATTAAATTAGGAAACAAATTTCCAAATCTAATCAAATATTTTATTTATGGAAAATATTAATTTCCATAAATACTTCTAACTTTCCAAAAGTAGAAGATTTCCATAAATACTTCTAGACTTTCCAAAATTAAAAATTTCCATAAATACTTCTAACTTTCCAAAAGTAGAAAATTTCCATAAATATCATTACGACTATCGCAAAATAATTTTACGATTATGTCGAAACACAACCTGGGCTCTGATACCACTATTGGGTTTTCGGCACCGCGGAGAGTGTGTGTTCGAACATATTTCGTAAACATGTGCACAGCGGAAGAAATAAAAATAATAAATCTAATTTATTACAACACACACACCACACGCATGCATAGTACAACATCTGTAGACATAACCACAATTTTAAATTTTGCAATAAAAGGAAATTTATACTACGTATACTTGACGTATCACGTGTAGTGGGAAAGGCATCAACCGGAGCGATCCTCACGAGAATCGCCTCTATCCGTATCCACGCCGAGTATCTTCGGGATGACTTCACAAATTCATGAGCCTCATCTTCGTACGAGTTACTAGCCTCGTGTTGAAGACGATGTGATCGAGAGAAGATCACGATCTGAATCAAATTTCGGATCCAAAACGAGTCCTCAAAAACTCGCTTCTCCGGAGAGGTATTCGTCAACCGTTTGATGAATCCTTTGTCCTCCACCTATGAGGATTACCGGAGATCAAATCTCCGGAAAATTAGCCACTGTCGGAGCTCCAAACGTCGTCCAAACGACGCTCCGACTCAAAGAAAGCAAGCTGTCCAGAAAATTGGCCAGCTTGGTGGAGGAGTTTGCGCCGGCCAAAGAGAAGAGGGCTAGCAAGTCCTTGGTCACCGGAGCCAAGGAGGATCACCGGAGGGTCGCCTGAGGATAGCCGGCTGGAGCTTGGATGCCGGCAACAATCTTGGATGGCGGGACAAGGGTGGGCGGCGGCTAGGGTTGGGCGCCGACCACAAGAGGAGAGGGAGAGGGTGGGCGGCAACAATGGGTTGCTTGGATTTGGTTTTCACAAAACTCTTAAGCCCTATTTTATAGAGAACAAATTCTTCTAATGGTTATCGAATCATAACCAAAAGCCCATTAACCCGCTCCATTAATTTAAGTTAAAATAAACCAAACCGATTTTGTCTATTTTAAGTTAAAACGAACCGAACCAACTTTGGTTCATTCGTTTAATACAAACCAAACCCCATTGTTTTATTCTCCACCATTGGATTAGAACCAAACCAATTTAGTTCATCCATCATGTCTTCATAAGACAGACCCATCCATGCTTCCATTGCGACTGAAACGATTTCATGCTCGCTCCTTGTTTGGTCCAACCAAACCTAGTTTCTCTCGGTCTGAGAATCTCATTCTCAAGCTTGTTTTAAATCCTTCGGATTACCCTCGTTGTGCGTGTGACCAAAAAGGTTTTTGGTTTATGTTGGCCGTCTATAATTAACCATTAATTATAGAATGATCATGAGTGGCACCTCTTAGTACATCATGATCCCCAATTAACCGAAAAGATTAACGGTTGATATAGAACTATTTCTGAAACCCTTCAACAGCTACAATGAATTGTGTCCCATTCCCTTCACTCATCTTATACCCACTTGGTTCAGGACATGGTCTATAGTGTTAGTCTCCACTAGGTTGACTATGTCACACCTAGCCCAAGTATCATTTCCTCGTCCTACGGATTCTAGTTACTGCACATGTATCTAAGAGTACCTTACTCTAAACATGAAATGCTTTGATCAAAGACTTTAGTCACAATCCGACGAGAGGCCATGGGTATACATTTCCTCACAAGGAGTGGTGAATCCTTTATAGTCTATTCAAACACCTTCGATCACTTCGACTTATACCCAATCATCCCGGGTCTACATCTCCTCAGAGATGCTTGCTTAAGATGTCAAAGCATAAGTCTTTATGATCAAGATGACTTGAATACCGCAAGTCAAAGGAACATCGCACTTAAGCTGCAGTAAGAACTTCATTGACATATCTATATATGCAGAGAACCATATGAAGTCTTACGGCTGGTCACTCCAATGAACTAGTTGTCATAACTAGCATCCACGATTAACTCCGGACATCACACTGTCTCCAGCCAGTGAGAAGCAGCTGCTTGGTTACACCAAGGAGTATACCTTGTGCTAGTCTCAACAGAATCGATGGTGTCAAAATCCATCAATTCATCGACTAGGGATAATTCCGATACATCACAATTACATATGTAGAGATACTCACTAGTTGTGATCCAATCACAAAATCTCTCATGCTGTGAATCATAGCGTGGACATTCAGTAAATGAGTTTAAGATCTAATCAAATACATGAAAACATGTATACTCAAATAGTGAATCTTCATTTATCATATAAATGGTTCAAACATAAGGCGATTGCCTTAGGACATCTCTCATATAAAGGATTCACCACTCCTTGCGAGGAGATGTATACCCATGGCCTCTCGTCGGATTGTTACTAAAGTCTTTGGCCAAAGCATTACATGTTTAGAGTAAGGTACTCTTTGATACATGTAGAGTAACTAGAATCCGTAGGACGAGGAAATGATACTTGGGCTAGGTGTGACGTAGTCAGCCTAGTGGGGACTGACACTATAGACCATGTCCTGAACCAAGTGGGTATAAGATGAGTGAAAGGAATGGGGCACGAATCTTTCGAGCTGCTGAAGGGTTTCAGAAATAGTTCTGGATCAACCGTTGATCTTTTCGGTTAATTGGGGATCATGATGTACTACTAAGTGCCACTCATGATCGTTCTATAATTAATGGTTAATTATAGATGACCAACATAAACCGAGAACCTATTTGGTCACACGCACAACGAGCGTAATCCAAAGGATTTAAAACGAGCTTGAGAATGGGATTCTCATACCGAGAGAAACTAGGTTTGGTTGGACCAAACAACAAGCAAACATGAAATCGTTTCAGTCGCAATGGAAGCGTGGATGGGCCGTGTCTTATGAAGACATAATGGATGAACCAAAATGGTTTGGTTCTAATCCAATGGAGGAGAATAAACCAAAGGGTTTGGTTTATTTTAAACGAATGAACCAAAAGTTGGTTCGGTTCGTTTAAACTTAAAATAAACCATCATGGTTTGGTTTATTTTAACTTATACTAATGGAGTGGGTTAATGGGCTTTATGGATATGATCCATTAACCATTAAGAGAATTAGTTCTCTATAAAAGAGGGCTTAAGGGATTGTTAAGCCCTAATCCAAAACCCTAGCTTGAAGTTGCCGCCCACCTCCTCATTGGAGTTCTCGGCGCCAACTCCTTGCCGCCGCCCACTTTACCTTCAACCGGTGTACAGAAGGAGCTTTCCTTTCCCCTCGCCGGTGTTGAGCTGCTGCCGATTGTTGCTCCGGTGATCTCCTTTAGGTTTGGCATCAAGGTGAGCTTTATCTTCCCTTGGTTGGCCGGCGCCTATCTCCTCCACCAAAGTTGTCCAGTTTTCTGGACAGCTTGTTCTCCTCTCGTCGGAGCATCGTTTGGACGACGGTTAGAGCTCCGACAATGGCTAACTTACCGGGGATTCGATCTCCGGTAATCCTCTGAGGTGGAGGACGAAGGATTCGTCAATCGGTTGACGAATACCTCTCCGGAGAAGCGAGTTTTGAGGACTCGTTTTGGATCCGAATTTGGATTCGGATCGTGATCATCTCTCGATCACGTCATCTTCAACACGAGGCTAGTAACCCGTACGAAGACGAAGCTCATGGCTTAGCGAAGTCATCCTAAGGATACTCGGCGTGGATACGGATAGAGACGATTCTAGCGAGGATCGTTCTGGTTGATGTCGTTCCCGCTACACGTAATACGAAAGGTATAACGTAGTTAAATTTCCTTTTATTGCAAATTTAAATTTACGGTTATGTCTACACTTGTTGTACTATGCATGTGTGTGTTGTGTGTGTTGTAATAAATGTAGATTTATTAATTTTATTGCTTCCGCTGTGCTCATGTTTACGAAACATTATCGAACACACACACACCGCGGTGTCGGAAACCCAACAGTGGTATCAGAGCCCAGGTTGTGTTTCGACATAATTGTAAAATGGTTTTGCGATAGTCATAATGTTATTTCTGGAAATTTTCTAATTTTGGAAATTTAGAAGTATTTATGGAAATTTTTCAATTTTGGAAAGTCTAGAAGTATTTATGGAAATCTTCCACTTTTGGAAAGTTGGAAGTATTTATGGAAATTGATATTTTCAATAAATAAAATATTTGATTAGATTTTGGAAATTTGTTTCCTAAATTAATCTTGATTTGATTTGGGCAAATCAAATCTTAAAATATTTTATTTCCATAAGTAGTTTTAATGATTTAGGAAATTGGTTTCCTAAATTGACTTTCCTTAATCAACTATTTCCATAAGTAAAATATGTGATTAGATTTGGAAATTTGTTTCCTAATTTAATCATGATTTGATTTGGAGAATCAAATCTTAAACATATTTTATTTCCATAAATAGTTATGACATATAAGGAAATTATTTACATGACACAATTGTATGCCATGTAATTGCATTAGATGCATATCATTATGCCATGCGTGTCGTGACATGTAGATGTATGCCATGTATGCCATGCCATGTAGATAATAGTTATTTGCATGCAAAGAGGATGAGACATAAAAACCCTAACTCAATATTAAAGCTTACACCTTCCATTAATATGGTTAGAACCAGAGTTCCGTTTCTTGTTTGGGTTGTTGGACTCTCTCCAAGCCCGGCTCGAACCCGAACATGTTCAAACCATGGAATAGTTTAATACTAATATGGTAAGAGTCAGAGGTCAATCGTTAGCTTTGGTTGTTGGACTCTCTCCAAGCCGGGCTAATTGGTTGAATGCGCTCTAACCATATTAAAACTATTTCTTGATTAATGGGTTGGCTTTAACCTGGAGCATCGGCTTGTTGGACTCTCTCCAAGGTCGATGTAAGGGAGGTGAAGTTGGGTGCTATGCATATGATGCATACTTGTTAATGTGTTAACAACCCGATGTATGTGTGAACATTCAATTAGTTGATAGCACATTGTGATAGTTGCATATACGTGATATGCAATCGGTATAGTTGATACCTACCGTCGTAGTTATGAATGGCTTGTTGGACTCTCTCCAAGGTTGTTCATAACTATGATGGATATCAGCCCATTCGGAGATGGACCTACGATCTCCCGAAGTGATTTTGGGATTTTTTGAAATTCGAAAAATGAATGGGATTTATAAATGTATATTGATGCATTTTAAAATCATCTTTCTCATATATGCTCGCTTTGTATTTCTAAAATTGATCATGATGTCTTTGAATTTGCGTTCCATTTTGGATTCGAATAAATTGACTGGGCCAAACTTCTTGGACTGGCTTAGAAACTTGAGAATTGTTCTCAAGGTGAAAAGCTTGTGTATTTCCTCGAAGCGCCTCTTCCCGCCCATCCTAGTGACGATGCAACTCCGGACCAATTGTTGGTCTATCAGAAACATGTGACTGATTCTGAACTGACAAGTTGCATCATGCTAGCCGTGATAGAACCCAAATCTACGAAAGCAACATGAGCATATGGATGCTCATATCGTAGTCCTTCATCTTTATGAGTTGTTTAATGAGCAAGTGAGATTCGAAAGGTTCGAAGTCTCCAAGCTCCTCTTCACCTCTGAGATGCAAGAAGGTTCATCTAGTCGCTCAACATCTTTGAAGTCAAGACTATGGAGCCTTCTGAGAAGCATGAGCAGGGGACGGTGTTGTTAGTTGATTCCTCGAAGAAAGGTTCTAAGAGGGAGTCAAAGGAACAACAGAAGGGGAAGAAGAAAAAGGCTAAAAAGGCAGAACCAGCTCAAAAGGGCACTTGCCATAATTATGGCAAGTAGGGCCATTGGCGAAGAAATTGCAAGATTTATCTTGAGTCCGTGAAGAAGAATAAGGCATAAGATGCTCCATCTTTTCACATATCTTCGTTATTGATTGTCATTTTATTTCCTCAGACACTTGGGTATTGGATACTGGGTGTGGCTCACATATATGTAATGACATACATGGGCTAAGGAATAGAAGAAGACTCGTCAAGGGAGAGTCAAATTTACGTGTTGGGAATGGAGCAAAGGTTGCTGCACTCGCCAACGGAACGTATTTGTTGAAACTCCCTGCAGGACTTGTCTTAGAACTGGACAATTGCTTTTGTGTTCCTTCATTGATAAAGAACATCATTTCTATTTCTTGTTTAAATAGAAATGGGTACCATTTGACTTTTAGTAACAATTATTGTTACATAAATTTGAATGGAGTTCTTTATGGGTCTGGAACTTTAAGCAATGGTGTTTATACGTTGGACGTATCCAGTGGCGTTTTCAATATCGAAGCGAGCAACAAGCGTGCTCGAAAGGATAGTCAATTAGACTCCTATATGTGGCATTGTCGTCTTGGCCATATAGGCAAGAAACGCATGTCCGAATTACACCGATGTGGAATTCTGGAATCGTTTGAATTGGATTCATACGATACATGCGAATCACGCTTAAAAGGCAAGATGACCAAGTTACCTTTTACTAGAAAAGGTGAACGAGTGGGAGAGTTACTAGGTCTAATACATACTGATGTATGTAGACCTATGTCAACTCAAGCTTTAGGAGGCTATAGCTACTTCATTACCTTCACCGATGATCACTCACGGTTTGGGTATGTGTTCTTGATGAAACACAAGTCTGAAGCCTTTGAAAGGTTCAAAGAATTCAGAAATGAAGTAGAGAAATAACATGACAAGAGTATTAAAATACTTCGATCGGATCGAGGTGGTGAATACTTGAGTCAGGAGTTTCTTGATTACCTAAGAGACAATGGTATATTGTCTCAATGGACTCCGCCATAAACACCACAGCATAATGGTGTATTAGAAAGGCGTAACCGGACCTTGTTGGACATGGTCAGGTCAATGATGAATCATGCGAATCTTCCCAAGTCCTTTTGGGGTTATGCACTTCAGACAACTGTTTACTTGTTAAACAGAATGCCTACCAAGGTAGTCTCAACTACTCCATATGAGATATGGAATAGTAAGAAACCTCATGTATCTTACTTGAAGATATGGGGTTGTCCTGCTTATGTGAAGCGATGACAAGAACAAATTGGATGCTAAGTCCGATAAATGTCTATTTATTGGATACCCTAAGGAAACAAGGTTACCAATTCTATCATCCTGTGGAACAAAAGGTGTTTGTTTCAAGGCATGTCAGATTTCTAGAGAAAGAGTTTCTCTTGCAAGAAAACAAAGGGGAGTGTCATGAGCTTGAGGAGGCTCGAGAGACTCAAATAGACATTGATGAGATACCGATGAAACACAAAACCGATAACTCATAGTGATCGAGCAATCACCGGACCTATTGTAACACCACATCTTCAGATCCGTAGAACACGAATATTCCCGAGAGATATGGATTTCGTGAAGTGAATCGAACGACGTGTTACTCATTGATGATGAGGAGCCTACCATTATGAAGAAGGCCGACAAGTTCGTAGAAGGGATAAGTGGCTTGGTGCCATGAAGTTTTAAAATGGATTCCATGTATGAAAACCAAGTTTGGAACTTGGTTGACCCACCTGAAGGCATAAAGCCTATAGGGTGCAAGTGGGTTTTCAAGAAGAAAACC
The DNA here is from genome assembly GCA_025175895.1 of Wurfbainia villosa. Classification (NCBI taxonomy): domain Eukaryota; kingdom Viridiplantae; phylum Streptophyta; class Magnoliopsida; order Zingiberales; family Zingiberaceae; genus Wurfbainia; species Wurfbainia villosa. Next base: position 85,334,719 of record CM045990.1, read on the forward strand.
GACATGGATGGTAATGTGATTACCTATAAGGCTAGATTGGTGGCGAAAGGATATCGTCAAAAGTAAGGTGTTGATTATGACGAAACCTATTCGCCTGTAGCTATGCTTAAATCCATTCAGATGCTCCTGGCCATAGTGACTCATTATGATTATGAGATATGACAGATGGATGTGAAAACAGCTTTCCTTAATGGAAACCTGATCGAGGACGTGTATATGATACAGCCTGAGGGTTTCACATCGGTTGATAAAACCAAGGTATGCAAATTACGACGGTCCATTTATGGATTGAAGCAAGCATCCAGGAGCTTGAATATCCATTTTGATGAGACCATCAAAAAGTTTGATTTCTCACAAAATCCAGACGAACCTTGTGTGTACAAGAAGGTTAGTGGTAGTGCAGTCGTGTTCCTAGTATTATATGTTGCTGACATATTACTTATAGGAAACGATGTTTCAATCTTACAGTCAGTTAAGGTTTGGTTATCCAAGACATTCTCCATGAAAGACCTGGGAGAAGCAACCTACATCCTCGGGATTAAGATCTATAGAGATAGATCGAAACGGTTGCTTGGTCTTTCGTAGTCTACATATATAGACCGAGTGCTAAAGAGGTTTAGCATGTCGGAATCCAAGAAAGGTTTCCTACCCATCAGGCATGGGGTACACCTTTCGAAGTCTATGTGTCTGCGCACAGAAGACGAGAGGATTTGCATGAGTAAGATTCCCTATGCATCCGAAATAGGATCTATCATGTATGCTATGTTATGTACGAGGCCCGATGTATCGTATGCTCTGAGTGTCACGAGCAGATACCAGTCTGATCCAGGAATGGATCATTGGGTGGCTGTTAAGATGATCCTTAAGTACTTAAGAAGAACTAAGGATGTGTTCCTAATATATGGAGAAGGGGACATGGTGATACGCGGGTATACGGATGTCAACTTCCAGACAGACAAGGATGATTCCAGGTCTTAGTCTGGATACGTGTTCACCTTGAATGGGGGCACAGTGAGTTGGAAAATTTCCAAAAAAGACACTATAGCGGATTCTACCACTGAGGCAGAATAAATTGCGGCTTCGGAAGCAGCAAAGGAAGCGGTTTGGATGAAGAAGTTCGTTTATGAACTTGGTGTGATTCCGGCCATTGTTGAAGCAATACCGGTCTACTGCGACAACAATGGAGCAATTGAACAGGCAAAAGAGCCAAGGTCTCATCAACGATCCAATCATATGCTTCGCCGCTATCATCTTATCAGAGAGATCATCAGTAGGAACGAAATACAAATCGAGAAAATTCCCACTGAAAGGAACTTAGCGGATCCTTTGACTAAAGCATTACCTCAAAGTAAGTTTGAGGGTCATGTTAGAGCTTATGATATTGGAAACCGTAGCGATTGGCATTAGGCCAAGTGGGAGTCTGTTAGTAATATATGAGAGATGTCCTAAGGCAATCGCCTTATGTATGAACCATTTATATGATAAATGAAGATTCACTATTTGAGTATACATGTTTTATGTATTTGATTGGATCTTAAACTCATTTACTGAATGTCCTCGATACAATTCACAACATGAGAGAATTTGTGATTGGATCACAACTAGTGAGTATCTCTACATGTGTAATTGTGATGTATCGGAATTATCCCTAGTCGATGAATTGATGGATTTTGACACCATCAATTCTGTCGAGACTAGCACGAGGTATACTCCTTGGTGTATCCAAGCAGCTGATTCTCACTGGCTGGAAACATTGTGTTGTCCGGAGTTGATCGTGGATGCTAGTTATGGTAACTAGTTCATTGGAGTGACCAGCCGTAAGACTTCATATGGTTCTCTGCATATATAGATATGTCAATGAAGTTCTTACTGTAGCTTAAGTGCGATGTTCCTTTGACTTGCGGTATTCAAGTCATCTTGATCATGAAGACTTATGCTTTGACATCTTAAGCAAACATCTCTAAGGTGATGTGGACCCGGGATGATTGGGTATAAGTCGAAATGATTGAAGGTGTTTGAATAGCCTATAAAGGATTCACCACTCCTTGCGAGGAGATGTATACCCATGGCCTCTCGTCGGATTGTTACTAAAGTCTTTGGCTAAAGCATTACATGTTTAGAGTAAGGTACTCTTCGATACATGTGGAGTAACTAGAATCCGTAGGACGAGGAAATGATACTTGGGCTAGGTGTGACGTAGTCAGCCTAGTGGGGACTCACACTATAGACCATGTCCTGAACCAAGTGGGTATAAGATGAGTGAAGGGAATGGGGCACGAATCATTCGAGCTGCTGAAGGGTTTCAGAAATAGTTCTGGATCAACCGTTGATCTTTTCGGTTAATTGGGGATCATGATGTACTACTAGGTGCCACTCATGATCGTTCTATAATTAATGGTTAATTATAGACGTCCAACATAAACCGAGAACCTATTTGGTCACACGCACAACGAGCATAATCCAAAGGATTTAAAACGAGCTTGAGAATGGGATTCTCAGACCGAGAGAAACTAGGTTTGGTTGGACCAAACAAGAAGCGAGCATGAAATCGTTTCAGTCGCAATGGAAGCGTGGATGGGCCGTGTCTTATGAAGACATAATGGTTGAACCAAAATGGTTTGGTTCTAATCCAATGGAGGAGAATAAACCAAAGGGTTTGGTTTATTTTAAACGAATGAACCAAAAGTTGGTTCGGTTCGTTTTAACTTAAAATAAACCATCATGGTTTGGTTTATTTTAACTTATACTAATGGAGTGGGTTAACGGGCTTTATGGATATGATCCATTAACCATTAAGAGAATTAGTTCTCTATAAAAGAGGGCTTAAGGGATTGTTAAGCCCTAATCCAAAACCCTAGCTTGAAGTTGCCGCCCACCTCCTCATTGGAGTTCTCGGCGCCAACTCCTTGCCGCCGCCCACTTTACCTTCAACCGGTGTATAGAAGGAGCTTTCCTTTCCCCTCGCCGGCGTTGAGCTGCTGCCGGTTGTTGCTCCGGTGATCTCCTTTAGGTTTGGCATCAAGGTGAGCTTTATCTTCCTTGTTGGCCGGGCGCCTATCTCTCCACCAAAGCTGTCCAGTTTTCTGACAGCTTGTTCTCCTCTCGTCGGAGCATCGCTTGACGACGGTTAGAGCTCGACAATGGCTAACTTATCGGGATTCGATCTCCGTAATCCTCTGAGGTGGAGGACGAAGGATTCGGCCAATCGGTTGACGAATACCTCTCCGAGAAGCGAAGTTTTGAGGACTCGCTTTTGGATCCGAATTTGGATTCGGATCGTGATCATCTCTCGATCACGCCATCTTCAACACGAGGCTAGTAACCCGCACGAAGACGGCTCATGGCTTAGCGGTCATCCTAAGGATACTCGGCGTGGGATACGGATAGAGACGATTCTAGCGAGGATCGCTCGTTGATGCCGCTCGCTACAGCAATACGAAAGTTATAACGTAGTTAAATTTCCTTTTATTGGAAATATAAATTTACGGTTATGTCTACACTTGTTGTACTATGCATGTGTGTGTTGTAATAAATGTAGATTTATTAATTTTATTGCTTCCGCTGTGCTCATGTTTACGAAACATTATCGAACACACACACACCGCGGTGTCGGAAACCCAACAGTGGTATCAGAGCCCAGGTTGTGTTTCGACATAATTGTAAAATGGTTTTGCGATAGTCATAATGTTATTTCTGGAAATTTTCTAATTTTGGAAATTTAGAAGTATTTATGGAAATTTTTCAATTTTGGAAAGTCTAGAAGTATTTATGGAAATCTTCCACTTTTGGAAAGTTGGAAGTATTTATGGAAATTGATATTTTATATAAATAAAATATTTGATTAGATTTTGGAAATTTGTTTCCTAAATTAATCTTGATTTGATTTGGGCAAATCAAATCTTAAAATATTTTATTTCCATAAGTAGTTTTAATGATTTAGGAAATTGGTTTCCTAAATTGACTTTCCTTAATCAACTATTTCCATAAGTAAAATATGTGATTAGATTTGGAAATTTGTTTCCTAATTTAATCATGATTTGATTTGGAGAATCAAATCTTAAACATATTTTATTTCCATAAATAGTTATGACATATAAGAAAATTATTTACATGACACAATTGTATGCCATGTAATTGCATTAGATGCATATCATTATGCCATGCGTGTCGTGACATGTAGATGTATGCCATGTATGCCATGCCATGTAGATAATAGTTATTTGCATGCAAAGAGGATGAGACATAAAAACCCTAACTCAATATTAAAGCTTACACCTTCCATTAATATGGTTAGAACCAGAATTCCGTTTCTTGTTTGGGTTGTTGGACTCTCTCCAAGCCCGGCTCGAACCCGAACATGTTCAAACCATGGAATAGTTTAATACTAATATGGTAAGAGTCAGAGGTCAATCGTTAGCTTTGGTTGCTGGACTCTCTCCAAGCCGGACTAATTGGTTGAATGCGCTCTAACCATATTAAAACTATTTCTCGATTAATGGGTTGGCTTTAACCTGGAGCATCGGCTTGTTGGACTCTCTCCACGGTCGATGTAAAGGGAGGTGAAGTTGGGTGCTATGCATATGATGCATACTTGTTAATGTGTTAACAACCCGATGTATGTGTGAACATTCAATTAGTTGATAGCACATTGTGATAGTTGCATATACGTGATATGCAATCGGTATAGTTGATACCTACCGTCGTAGTTATGAATGGCTTGTTGGACTCTCTCCAAGGTTGTTCATAACTATGATGGATATCAGCCCATTCGGAGATGGACCTACGATCTCCCGAAGTGATTTTGGGATTTTTGAAATTCGAAAAATGAATGGGATTTATAAATGTATATTGATGCATTTTAAAATCATCTTTCTCATATATGCTCGTTTTGTATTTCTAAAATTGATCATGATGTCTTTGAATTTGCGTTCCATTTTGGATTCGAATAAATTGACTGGGCCAAACTTCTTGGATTGGCTTAGAAACTTGAGAATTGTTCTCAAGGTGAAAAGCTTGTGTATTTCCTCGAAGCGCCTCTTCCCGCCCATCCTAGTGACGATGCAACTCCGGACCAATTGTTGGTCTATCAGAAACATGTGACTAATTCTGAACTGACAAGTTGCATCATGCTAGCCGCGATAGAACCCAAATCTACGAAAGCAACATGAGCATATGGATGCTCATATCGTAGTCCTTCATCTTTATGAGTTGTTTGATGAGCAAGTGAAATTCGAAAGGTTCGAAGTCTCCAAGCTCCTCTTCACCTCTGAGATGCAAGAAGGTTCATCTGTGGTACTGCTCAACATGCTGAAGACTGTGGAGCCTTTTGAGAAGCATGAGCAGGGGACGGTGTTGTTAGTTGATTCCTCGAAGAAAGGTTCTAAGAGGGAGTCAAAGGAACAACAGAAGGGGAAGAAGAAAAAGGCTAAAAAGAAAGAACCAGCTCAAAAGGGCACTTGCCATAATTATGGCAAGTAGGGCCATTGGCGAAGAAATTGCAAGATTTATCTTGAGTCCGTGAAGAAGAATAAGGCATAAGATGCTCCATCTTTTCACATATCTTCATTATTGATTGTCATTTTATTTCCTCAGACACTTGGGTATTGGATACTGGGTGTGGCTCACATATATGTAATGACATACATGGGCTAAGGAATAGAAGAAGACTCGTCAAGGGAGAGTCAAATTTACGTGTTGGGAATGAAGCAAAGGTTGCTGCACTCGCCAACGGAACGTATTTGTTGAAACTCCATGCAGGACTTGTCTTAGAACTGGACAATTGCTTTTGTGTTCCTTCATTGATAAAGAACATCATTTCTATTTCTTGTTTAAATAGAAATGGGTACCATTTGACTTTTAGTAACAATTATTGTTACATAAATTTGAATGGAGTTCTTTATGGGTCTGGAACTTTAAGCAATGGTGTTTATGTTAGTTATAGCCCTAGAGTCAATCATGTGATGGTTGAAAAGGGAACATTTTGTATCATATTCAATAAAGGCAAAGGATTGGTTATTATATTTACATCTTGCTTGTGCCAGCTAAATTAAATATAATAATGCCCTAGAAAAGTAGGTTCTTATCTACAGCACATCAATTGGCAGAATTGATTATGAGAGGCTGTAGAGAACACTTTCCTAAATGTTCCTAGTCAAGTATTAATATGCAAGGGCAATATTAATACATAAAGACTAGCATGTAGGTCAATTGATGACTTGATCTCACAAGTCATGGATATATGATATCAAGTTGACACATGGGTATATATTAGAGAATATATACGAATCGACCCGCCATGAGAAAGTTTCATGGATCGTTATATGAGTGTCATAAACTTTCTCATGTGACTATTGGTATGAATAGTCCTCGACTCAAGTCACTACGGTTCCCTACATAAGGAATTATGTACTTTGGTATCACAAACGCCACCCGTAATAGGTGGACCATAAAGGCGACATCGGGTATATAACAAATTATGCGAGGGATGTGAGTGATGTAGATGGATCTATCCTCTCATATGACGCAGAGTGATATCTGGGCCTCTTTGATTGAGTAGAACTACTAAAACGCATGGTTATGCTCAAATGAGTCAATATGAGATATTGAGCTCATTTGTTTGAGTTAGTTTACTCGGATCAAGAAACACATAGATTGATCGAGGATGACACGGTCTATGCCTCATTGGTCAATCTGATATCAAGGATAGAAGGACACGGTCATACATTATAGTAGTCACGGAAAGGTTAGTCGGATCTTGACTTATTTTGTAACTTGGGTAGGAATGATGTATTGCTAGATGCCGCTCATTGCTTGTGTATCTAAAAGAGTTTAGATCCACTGCCAACGTTATGAGAGCCTATAGGGTCACACACAAAGAGCATGATGATTAGAAGAATTAGTGCATTCTAGTTTGACTAGAATAATTTGGGAATAAGCTTAAGTACAAAATGGTTTTGGACTTTAAGCTTAATGAGAATTTTAGCTTATTGATTTAATGAGATTAATTCAATATGTTACCTTATTGATTTAATGAGATTAATTCAATATGATAACATAAGCTTATTGAATTAATAAGATTAATTCAACATGCATGAATACCACACAAGCATGCCACCTAAGCTAGATAAGGTGGGCTTATTGAATTAATAAGATTAATTCAACATGCATGAATGCCACACAAGCATGCCACATAATCATGCCACCTAAGCTAGATAAGGTGGAAGGAGACAAAGTGGTTTTTGTCTCCTTAAAGTGGCCGGCCAAACAAGGTGTCTCAATGCAATGGATTGCATTGAATGGTAGGAGGTGAAAGGGTTTTTCCAACCCTATAAAAGACTCCATGGAGTGGGCGGCCAAAGGGTGATTGTGGTTGTGTGAGGCTTGGAGAGCTTGGTGGAAGCTTTGGTTGTGTGGTTTTGTGAGTGTAGGTTAGCAAGAAGAGTAGTCTTCTTCTTCCCTTCTCTTTTCCCTAGCTTCCTCTCCTTTAGGACTTCTCTAGCAAGAAGTAAAGGAGAGCTCTTCTAGTTTTTCTTTGTGAGACAAGAGCTTGCTCGTGTGGATACGTATAGAGGCACTGACATTTGAACGTGCTAAAGATCCAACAAACCAAAAGGAAAAGCGGGATTAACAAGGGCACGCAACAAAGGTAATCATCTCCTATAAGATAGGTTTGGTTTTAGAGAAATTTATTTTGTACGAGGTTTTCTTTCGCAAGGATCACTAGGAAGGGATCCTAATTTTTACGAGCATATGCTATTTGGCATATAGAAATCCCTACAAAGGGTATCAGAGCCACTTAAGAAAGATCGATAAAAATAGTTTTCTCTATTTTATATATGATATAGAAGTAGGATAAATTTTATTATGAGTTGATAATTGCATTAGCAAATTTTCAAACATAATAAAATATCCGATGTCTTTTAAAAGTTAAAATTGACATGGTGCATGGTTATGGCCTAGTCCCAAAAAGTTTGTGATTGTGTGTTGTAATTCTTAATACGGCCTGCGTGTCGTGCCTTTCTCCTAAAATTCTTGTTGTAAAATTAGCTTTAGACTCGAATGTAACTCGAGTATTTCTCCTTTGTAATATACAACAAAGATGGAGGGTCCATTGGAAGATAATGTTACAAGGAGGAAGTCAACAACACAAGACAACCAAAAGGAAGCACTTGGGAGAAGATGCTATCCCTAGGTTGACCAATCAATCTTCTCATTGGCTTGAGAAGATTGTAGAATAAGGGCCATAACCATGACACACTTAGTTTAACTTGTATGTGATGCATGTTAATTTAGCTTATATGTGATGTATGCTAATATGTATGTGATGCATGTTTAAGTTTATATCTTAATAAGTCAAACGATATGCCTACTAAAGTTTGGTACTCACTACTTCCTCGATCATTTGTTATTGGGTTTGCCAAAGCAAAGCAATGCATTTTATCTTGGAAGAGTGCGAGTGGACAATCGTGATGTCCCGCTATCAAACTTGGTTAAGACTTAATTAAGTTTTTCTTAATTAGTTAAGAAAGTAGAGGCATATATTAGCTTTGAACATAAGTTTTAAAATTAGTTTTGTGTGATTCAACATCGCTTTGTCTTAGAAGTGGTCGTTGCTCGAATATCCAAGAAGGCCCTCGTGGCCTCGCCACACCGAAGTCGGTTTAGGAATAAACACTAAACTAATCTAAACTTAACCAAAGCTATTAAAGAGTTACATCAGATGTAATTGGCAAAAGATTGCCTACCTAATCATACTACGTCTTGGGCGATTAGCCAAAGCTAACTCAAGACGAATTATGATGTGGATCTTTATCCCATATAAATTTATAGCTAAATAGTAGCTAATGATGTAAGCAAAATGTGTTTGCCTACATCAATGATTAGCTCATATCAAAGCTATGAGAATTTAGTGAGCCTCATTTAATTAAAGGCATAATTATATGATTTAGGTATTATAGTTATATTTGCATTTTAATGTTGTAGATCTCCATGACATCTAACACGACACACCCCTCAACTCTGCGATCCGTCCCTGAGAAGGACAAGCTCAATGGAGCAACTTTCTTGATCGGTATAGGAACTTGAGGATTATCCTCAAGCAAGAACGCAAACTGTATGTCCTAGAGCAGCCTACCTCAAATACTTCACGCCACTGTGAAAAGGATGCTTATAAGAAGCATCAAGATGACGATTAGATGTGTCATGCCTTATGCTTGCCACCATGAACTCGAGCCTCGTATAACATGAGAACATGGATGCCTATGATATGGTTGAGCATTTGAAACAACTATATCAAGGACAAGCTAGGCAAGCGCTTTGAAGTGTCTAAGGCTCTTTTGCATGCAAGATGCAAGAAGGAACACTGTAGGAACTCACGACTTAAAATGATTGGGTACGCTGAGAACCTTGAAAGACTAGGTTTTCCACCGAGCCAAGAATTGGCAACCGATGTTATCCTCGCAATCGTTGTCGAAGCATATAATCAATTCACATGAATTATAACATGAATGAAATTGATAAATTTGCTCGAGATTCTCAAAGATGTTAAGAATCACAACCAAATCTCAAAAAGAAAGTTAGTAACGTACTAATGGTCAAGAAGGGCAAAGGTAAGCGCAAAGGCAAGGGTAAGACCAAGCCAAAGGCAAGGCCAATTCATCCACTTCAAAGGGTAAAGGAGGCGATCAAACTAGGAGCTCTACTTAGATTTCGCATTCAATTATCAACCAATTATAACTGGATTCCATTTTCGGAGCCAATTTAGCAATACGTAAACTGAACGAAGTAATAATACATGTTATAGAAGTTAATCTATCTATTTCTTCTACATGGGTATTAGATACCGGATGTGCATCTCACATTTGTACTAATGTGCAGGGACTGAGAAATAGTAGACTAATGGCAAAAGGCGAAGTGGACCTACGAGTAGGCAATGGCGCAAAAGTATCCAGTAGGGAACATATTCCTTGTCTTTGCCCACTGGGCTTATCTTAGAACTAGAGGAGTGCTTATATGTACCTGCATTGACAAAGAACATAATTTCTGTATCTTGTTTAGACAAGAAAAACTTTTCTTTTATAATAAAGGACAAATGTTGTTCCATTTATTTGAATGAAATGTTCTATTGTAATGCACCACTTATGAATGGTCTCTATGTTCTAGATTTAGAAAACCCAATATATAACGTAAATACCAAACGGTTCAAATCGAATGATTTGAACCAAACATATCTCTGGCACTGTCGCCTAGGTCACATAAATGAAAAACGCATATCCCAACTCCATAAAGATGGATTATTGGACTCATTTGATTTTGAATCATATGAGGTATGCGAATCTTGTCTTTTAGGAAAGATGACTAAAACTCCATTTAGTGGACATGGCGAGAGAGCGACGGACTTGTTAGGACTCATACATACTGATGTATGTGGCCCTTTCAATGTCGAAGCCAGAGGAGGCTATAAATACTTTATTACTTTCACTGATGATATGAGTAGATTCGGCTACTTATATTTGATGAGACATAAGTCAGAATCCTTTGAAAAGTTCAAAGCATTCAAGAATGAAGTACAAGCTAGGTGGTGAGGTGGTGAATACCTTAGTCAAGAGTTTCGTGATCACCTGGCTGAGTGTGGGATAATATCCCAACTCACTCCACCTGGAACACCACAATGGAATGGTGTATCTGAGAGGAGAAATCGTACTTTATTAGATATGGTACGATCAATGATGAGCCAGACTGATCTACCTACTTCCTTTTGGGGACTAGCTCTAGAGACAGCCGCTTTCACACTTAATCGCGTCCCATCAAAAGCCGTAGAAAAGACACCATATACGATATGGACTGGGAAGAGTCCCAAAATGTCTTTTATAAAGATTTGGGGTTGTGAAGCTTATGTAAGACGTCAAGTCTCAGATAAACTAGGACCCAAATCAGATAAGTGTTATTTTGTAGGATATCCCAAGGAAACTAAGGGATATTACTTTTACAATCCCACACTTGGCAAGGTGTTTGTTGCCAGAAATGCTGTCTTTCTAGAAAGAGAATTTATTTCTAGAAAAACTAGTGGGAGTAAAATTCATCTTGAAGAAGTTCAAGATGACGATAACACTAAGGCTTCGATGGAAAATGAACAGGAACCACAAAGTGTTGCCCAAAGAGTTGTGGAGCAGACACCTGTTCAAGTAGACCAACCTCTTCGTAGATCTGATAGGATCCGTCGTCAACCCGAGAGATATTCTTTTCTCTTGACTGACAACGGTGAGGTATTGCTTGTCAATCTTGACGAGCCTACATCCTATCAAGAAGCTATGATGAGCCCAGATTCCGAGAAATGGCTAGAGGCCATGAGATCCAAAATGGAATCCATGTACACTAACCAAGTATGGACCTTGGTTGATCCACCTGAAGGGGTAAAACCCATTGGGTGTAAGTGGGTCTTTAAAGTAAAGACTAACATGGATGGTAATAAGCATACCTATAAAGGTAGATTGGTGGCTAAAGGATTCAAACAAATTCATGGTATTGACTATGATGAAACCTTTTCACCAGTTGCGATGCTTAAATCCATTCGGATCATACTTGCTATATGCAAATTACCTACCACGATTATGAGATCCGCGGATGGATGTCAAAACCGCTCAATGGAAAGCTACTCGAGGATGTGTACATGACATAGCCTGAGGGTTTTGAAGATCCAAAGCATCCTGGAAAGATATGCAAACTGCAAAGGTCCATTTATGGACTAAAGCAAGCCTCTCAGCTCGGGAATCTTGATTCGATGATGCAATCAAGGAGTTTGGTTTCATCAAGAATGAAGATGAACCTTGTGTCTACAAGAGAAATAGTGGGAGCACAGCTTGTATTTCTTGTCTTGTATGTAGATGACATACTTCTATCGGAAATGATATTCCTCACCCACTGTGAAGATGTGGTTAGGAATTGTTTCTCGATGAAAGACTTAGGTGAAGTTGCCTATATTCTAGGCATCAAGATCTATAGAGATAGATCTAAAAGATTACTTGGCCTAAGTCAGTAGTACATACATGATAAAGTGCTAGATCGCTTTGCTATGCAAAATTCCAAGAAAGGATTTCTCGCTTTATCACATGGTGTGAGTCTTTCAAGACTCAATGTCCCTCTTCTAAGGAGGAGAGAGATCGCATGGATAAGATCCCTTATGCATCCGCCATAGGGTCTATCATGTACGCCATGCTTTGTACTGCTCCGACGCCTCGTATGCTTTGAGCATGACGAGTAGATACTACATGGATCCAGTGAAAGTCATCGGATAGCACCAAAAATATTCTTAAATACTTACGAAGAACGAAAAAGAATATTTCCGATATTCGAGGCAATGAGGAGCTAGTCAGAAAGGGTTACAGTGATGCAAGCTTCCAAACAGACAAGGATGACTATAGATCGCTATCGGGGTACGTGTTTTGCCTGAATGGTGGAGCTGTGAGCTGGAAGAGTTCGAAGCAGGACAGCTTGTCGATTCTACAATGAGCCGAGTATATTGCGCATCCGATGCAAAGAAAGGAGGTCGCTTTGGCTCCGCAAGTTCATCGCTGAACTTGGGGTAGTTCCTAGCATTAGATCCAATAGACCTCTATTGTGACAAGAATGGGGCTATTGCGACAGCTAAGGAACCTCGATCACATCACGACCAAACACATATCATGGGCGCCCATCTCATTCGAGAGATCATCGATAGAGGAGATGTGAGGATATGCAGAGTACCGACAGAAGCTAACATCGCAGATCCATTGACCAAGGCTTTGGCACAGAGGAAGCATGATGGTCACACTAGGTCACTAGGTATTAGATATCATAGTGATTGGTACTAGTGCTAGTGGGAGATTGTTAGTTATAGCCCTAGAGCCAATCATGTGATGGTTGAAAAGGGAACATTTTGTATCATATTCAATAAAGGTAAAGGATTGGTTATTATATTTACATCTTGCTTGTGCCAGCTAAATTAAATATAATAATGCCCTAGAAAAGTAGGTTCTTATCTACAAAGACACATCAATCGCGTAATTTATTATGAGAGGTCAGAGAGAACACTTTCCTAAATGTTCCTAGTCAAGTATTAATATGCAAGGGCAATATTAATACATAAAGACTAGCATGTAGGTCGATTGATGACTTGATCTCACAAGTCATGGATATATGATATCAAGTTGACACATGGGTATATATTAGAGAATATATACTGAACTGACCCGCCATGAGAAAGTTTCATGGATCGTTATATGAGTGTCATAAACTTTCTCATGTGACTATTGGTATGAATAGTCCTCGAACCTGAAGTCACTACGGTTCCCTACATAAGGAATTATGTACTTTGGTATCGTCAAACGTCACCCGTAACAGGGTGGACCATAAAGGCGATTACTGGGTATATAACAAATTATGCGGAGGGATGTGAGTGATGTAGATGGGATCTATCCCTCTCATATGACGAGAGTGATATCGGTGGGCCCCTTGATTGATTAGAACTACTAAAACGCATGGCCATGCTCAAATGAGTCAATATGAGATATTGAGCTCATTTGTTTGAGTTAGTTTACTCAGGGATCAAGAAACACATAGATTGATCGAGGATGACACGGTCTATGCCTCATTGGTCAATCTGATATCAAGGATAGAAGGACACGGTCATACATTATAGTAGTCACGGAAAGGTTAGTCGGATCTTGACTTATTTCGTAACTTGGGTAGGAATGATGTATTGCTAGATGCCGCTCATTGCTTGTGTATCTAAAAGAGTTTAGATCCACTGCCAACGTTATGAGAGCCTATAGGGTCACACACAAAGAGCATGATGATTAGAAGAATTAGTGCATTCTAGTTTGACTAGAATAATTTGGGAATAAGCTTAAGTACAAAATGGTTTTTGGACTTTAAGCTTAATGAGAATTTTAGCTTATTGATTTAATGAGATTAATTCAATATGTTACCTTATTGATTTAATGAGATTAATTCAATATGATAACATAAGCTTATTGAATTAATAAGATTAATTCAACATGCATGAATGCCACACAAGCATGCCACATAAGCATGCCACCTAAGCTAGATAAGGTGGGCTTATTGAATTAATAAGATTAATTCAACATGCATGAATGCCACACAAGCATGCCACATAATCATGCCACCTAAGCTAGATAAGGTGGAAGGAGACAAAGTGGTTTTTGTCTCCATAAAGTGGCCGGCCAAACAAGGTGTCTCAATGCAATGGATTGCATTGAATGGTAGGAGGTGAAACGGTTGTTCCAACCCGATAAAACACTCCATGGAGTGGCCAAAGGGTGATGGTGGTTGTGTGAGAGCTTGAGAGCTTGGTGGAAGCTTTGGTTGTGTGGTTTTGTGAGTGTAGGCTAGCAAGAAGAGTAGTCTTCTTCTTCCCTTCTCTTTTCCCTAGCTTCCTCTCCTTTAGGGACTTCTCTAGCAAGAAGTAAAGGAGAGCCCTTCTAGTTTTTCTTTTGTGAGACAAGAGCTTGCTCGTGTGGATACGTATAGAGGCACGAACATTTGAACGTGCTAAAGATCCAACAAACCAAAAGGAAAAGCGGGATTAACAAGGGCACGCAACAAAGGTAATCCTCTCCTATAAGATAGGTTTGGTTTTAGAGAAATTTATTTTGTACGAGGTTTTCTTTCGCAAGGATCACTAGGAAGGGATCCTAATTTTTTCGTTGCGCATATGCTATTTGGCATATAGAAATCCCTATAGTTTATACGTTGGACGTATCCAGTGGCATTTTCAATATCGAAGCGAGCAACAAGCGTGCTCGAAAGGATAGTCAATTAGACTCCTATATGTGGCATTGTCGTCTTGGCCATATAGGCAAGAAACGCATGTCCGAATTACACTGATGTGGAATTCTGGAATCGTTTGAATTGGATTCATACGATACATGCGAATCACGCTTAAAAGGCAAGATGACCAAGTTACCTTTTACTAGAAAAGGTGAACGAGTGGGAGAGTTACTAGGTCTAATACATACTGATGTATGTAGACCTATGTCAACTCAAGCTTTAGGAGGCTATAGCTACTTCATTACCTTCACCGATGATCACTCATGGTTTGGGTATGTGTTCTTGATGAAACACAAGTCTGAAGCCTTTGAAAGGTTCAAAGAATTCAGAAATGAAGTAGAGAAACAACATGACAAGAGTATTAAAATACTTCGATCGGATCGAGGTGGTGAATACTTAAGTCAAGAGTTTCTGATTATCTAAGAGACAATGGTATATTGTCTCAATGGACTCCGCCTATACACCACAAAGATAATGGTGTATTAGAAAGGTGAATCGACCTTGTTGGACATGGTCGTCAATGATGAATCATGCGAATCTTCCCAAGTCCTTTGGGGTTATGCACTTGCATACTGCTTACTTGTTAAATGTAATGCCTACCAAGGTAGTCTCAACTACTCCATATGAGATATGGAATAGTAAGAAACCTCATGTATCTTACTTGAAGATATGGGGTTGTCCCGCTTATGTGAAGCGACAGATCGCATAAATTGGATGCTAAGTCTGATAAATGTCTATTTATTGGATACCCTAAGGAAACAAGGGGTTACCAATTCTATCATCCTGTGGAACAAAAGGTGTTTGTTTCAAGGCATGCTGTATTTCTAGAGAAAGAGTTTCTCTTGCAAGAAAACAGTGGGAGTGTCGTCGAGCTTGAGGAGGCTCGAGAGACTCAAATAGACATTGATGAGATACCTGGTGAAACACAATAGCCGACAACTCATAGTGATGAGCAATCTACTGACTATTGTAACACCACATCTTCAGAGATCCGTAGAACACGCAATATTCCTGAGAGATATGGATTTCTCGTAAGTGAATCGAACGACGTGTTACTCATTGATGATGAGGAGCCTACCAGTTATGAAGAAGTGCTGATAAGTTCAGAAAGGGATAAGTGGCTTGGTGCCATGAAGTCGGAAATGGATTCCATGTATGAAAACCAAGTTTGGAACTTGGTTGACCCACCTGAAGGCATAAAGCCTATAGGGTGCAAGTGGGTTTTCAAGAAGAAAACCGACATGGATGGTAATGTGATTACCTATAAGGATCGATTGGTGGCAAAAGGATATCGTCAAAACCAAGGTGTTGATTATGACGAAACCTATTCGCCTGTAGCTATGCTTAAATCCATTCGGATGCTCCTGGCCATAGCGGCTCATTATGATTATGAGATATGGCAGATGGATGTGAAAACAAATTTTCCTTAATGGAAACTCGCCGAGGACGTGTATATGATACAACCGAGGGTTTCACATCGCTTGATAAAACCAAGGTATGCAAATTGCGACGGTCCATTTATGGATCAAGCAAGCATCCAGAGTCTTGAATATCCGCTTTGATGAGACAATCAAAAGTTTGATTTCACAAAATCCGCATTTAACCTTGTGTGTACAAGAAGGTTAGTGGGAGGCAAATGTTCCTAGTATTGTATGTCGATGACATATTACTTATAGGAAACGATGTTTCAATCTTACAAATGCTTAAGGTTTGGTTATCCAAGACATTCTCCATGAAAGACGGGAGAAGCAACCTACATCCTGGATTAAGATCTATAGAGATAGATCAAACGGTTGCTTGGTCTTTCAGTACATATATAGACCGAAAAGCAAAGAGGTTTAGCATGTCAATCCAAGAAAGGTTTCTACCCATCGTGCATGGGGTACACCTTTCAAGTCTATGTGTCCGCCGCACGTAAGACGAGAGGATTTGCATGAGTAAGATTCCCTATGCATCCGCAATAGGATCTATCATGTATGCTATGTTACGCTACGAGGCCCGATGTATCGTATGCTCGAGTGTCACGAGCAGATACCACCGATCGATCCAGAATGGATCATTGGGTGGTCATAAGACGATCCTAAGTACTTAAGAAGAACTAAGGATGTGTTCCTAATATATGGAGAAGGGGACATGGTGATACGCGGTATACGGATGCCGCATGCATAAGGATGATTCCGTGTCTCACCGATACGTGTTCACCTTGAATGGGGGCGCAGTGAGTTGGAAAAGTTCCAAACAAGAGATCAGAGGGATTCTACCATCGAGGCGTAATACATTGCAGCTTCTGCAAAGAAAGGAAGCGGTTTGATCAAGAAGTTCGCTTATGAACTTGGTGTGATTCGCCATCATTAAGCAATACCGGCCCATCATGATAACAATGGAGCAATCACAAAGCGAAAGAGCCAAGCTCTCAACATCGATCCAATCATGTGCTTCTCCGCTATCATCTTATCGTAGAGATCATCGAGGGAACGAAATACAAATCGAAAATTCCCACCGAAAGGAACTTAGCGATCCTTTGACTAAAGCATTACCTCAAAGTAAGTTTGAGGGTCATGTTAGAGCTTATGGTATTGGATACCGTGAGCGATTGGCATTAGGCCAAGTGAGTCCGTTAGTAATATATGAGAGATGTCCTAAGGCAATCGCTTATGTATGAACCATTTATATGATAAATGAAGATTCACTATTTGAGTATACATGTTTTATGTATTTGATTGATCTTAAACTCATTTATCAATGTCCACGATACGATTCACAAAGATGAGAGAATTTGTGATTGATCACAACTAGTGAGTATCTCTACATGTGTAATTGTGATGTATCTAATTATCCCTAGTCGATGAATTGATGGATTTGGACACCATCAATTTTGAGACTAGCACGAGGTATACTCCTTGGTGTATCCAAGCACCGATTCTCACCGGGCCGAGACATTGTGATGTCCGAGTTAATCGTGGATGCTAGTTATGGTAACTAGTTCATTGGAGTGACCACCGAAGACTTCATATGGTTCTCTCGCATATATAGATATGTCAATGAAGTTCTTATCGTAGCTTAAGTGCGATGTTCCTTCGACTTATGATTCAAGTCATCTTGATCATGGAGACTTATGCTTTGACATCTTAAGCAAACATCTCTAAGGAGATGTGGACCCGGATGATTGGGTATAAGTCAAGTGATCAAGGTGTTTGAATAGCCTATAAAGGATTCACCACTCTGCGAGGAGATGTATACCCATGGCCTCTCGTCGGATTGTTACTAAAGTCTTTGGCCAAAGCATTACATGTTTAGAGTAAGGTACTCTCGATACATGTGGAGTAACTAGAACTGTGAGGACGAGGAAATGATACTGGGCTAGGTGTGACGAGTCACACTTAGTGGGGATCGACACAATAGACCATGTCCCAACCAAGTGGGTATAAGATGAGTGAAGGGAATGGGGCACGTTTGGTTGTCCATGGAACTCTAGCAATACGTAACTGAACGAACTGATCTTTTCGTTAATTGGGGATCATGATGTACTACTAGGTGCCACTCATGATCATTCTATAATTAATGGTTAATTATAGACGGCCAACATAAACCGAGAACCTATTTGGTCACACGCACAACGAGCGTAATCCAAAGGATTTAAAACGAGCTTGAGAATGGGATTCTCAGACCGAGAGAAACTAGGTTTGGTTGGACCAAACAAGAAGCGAGCATGAAATCGCTTCACTGCAATGGAAGCGTGATGGGCCGTGGTCTTATGAAGACATAATGGATGAACCAAAATGGTTTGGTTCTAATCCAATGGAGGAGAATAAACCAAAGGGTTTGGTTTATTTTAAACGAATGAACCAAAAGTTGGTTCTATTTTTAACTTAAAATAAACCATCATGGTTTGGTTTATTTTAACTTATACTAATGGAGTGGGTTAACGGGCTTTATGGATATGATCCATTAACCATTAAGAGAATTAGTTCTCTATAAAAGAGGGCTTATGGGATTGTTAAGCCCTAATCCAAAACCCTAGCTTGAAGTTGCCGCCCACCTCCTCATTGGAGTTCTCGGCGCCAACTCCTTGCCGCCGCCCACTTCTCCTTCAACTGGTGTCCAGAAGGAGCTTTCCCCTCGCTCGCCGAGTCGAGCTGCCGTTGTTGCTCCGGTGATCTCCTTTAAGTTTGACATCAAGGTGAGCTTTATCTTCCCTTGGTTGGCCGGCGCCTATCTCCTCCACCAAAGCTGTCCAGTTTTCTGGACAACTTGTTCTCCTCTCGTCGGAGCGTCGTTTGGACGACGGTTAGAGCTCCGACAGCGGCTAACTTATCGGGGATTCGATCTCCGGTAATCCTTTGAGGTGGAGGACGAAGGATTCGTCAATCGGTTGATGAATACCTCTCCGGAGAAGCGAGTTTTGAGGACTCGTTTTGGATCCGAATTTGGATTCGGATCGTGATCATCTCTCGATCACGTCGTCTTCAACACGAGGCTAGTAACCCGTATGAAGACGAAGCTCGTGGCTTAGCGAAGTCATCCTAAGGATACTCGGCGTGGATACGGATAGAGACGATTCTAGCGAGGATCGTTCTGGTTGATGTCGTTCCCGCTACACGTAATACGAAAGGTATAACGTAGTTAAATTTTTCTTTTATTGCAAATTTAAATTTATGGTTATGTCTACACTTATTGTACTATGCATGCGTGTGTTGTAATAAATGTAGATTTATTAATTTTATTGCTTCCGCTGTGCTCATGTTTACGAAACATGATCGAACACACACGCCGTGGTGCCGGAAACCCAACACCTTTATCTAAGGAGATGTGTCCTAGAACATCTCAGGAGATAGAGGTGATGAAGTCAGTTCCTTATGCTGTGTACAAGAGCGGATATCTACTTTGTCGTCGGCATGGTTAGCAAATATCAGAGTAATCTAGGACAGGGACATTGGAATGTGGTAAAACATATATTGAAGTACCTGAGAAGGACTAGGAATTATATGCTAGTTTACTAGGTAGACCAAATACTCCTTGTGGGATACACACATTCCAACTTCCAATCAGACAGGGATAACAATAAGTCTACCTTAGGTTTTGTGTTTTCTTTTGGAGGTGGAGCCATTGTATGGAGGAGTGTCAAACAGAAATGCGTGGTGAACTCTACCATGGAAGTTGAGTAAGTGGCAGCCTCTGAAGTGGCCAAAGAAGCTGTATGGCTCAGGAACTTCTTGATGGACTCGGATGAGATTCATGGTTTGCCCAGAACTATCACAATTTATTGTGATAATAGTGATGCAGTTGCAAACTCGAAGGAACAACGAGCCCATAAGGCAAGTAAACACATAGAGCGCAAGTACCACCTGATACGAGAAATCGTAAAACGAGGAGAAGTTGTTGTGGCCAAGATTGCATCAGAGGATAAACTGGTACCTTTCACTAAGTCCCTTCCAGCGAGAGCTTTTGATAGGCATGTGGAGGGAATGAGAATCAGATGTATGGCAATTTGAGGACAGCATAGTCTTTTAGTATAAGTGGGAGATTGTTGGTATGTATACTGAAAAGTCTATCTTTTGTATGAACATCTTTATTTTTGAAATAAGAATCACATGATCATTGTTTGCATATTTATGGCTATGCATATTGTGTAATACATTACATTATAGATAACATGGTGTGTAGTGTCACACGGGAGATCTTGTTATCAGTTCCTTGTAAAGTATAAGTAAAGGCTCACAACCGAGATGGTTTTGGACAAACCATTGGAATGGTTGTAGTGTGATTTGGTATTGGTTTGTCTTGACCATAGAATTACACTAGTACACTTTATGTGTATTGAGCAGGACCGACTTAGAGGTGATTCGATTTATTGCTGACTACATAATCGAATCGGACCTCAGATATTATGTTGTACATGCTCTTAATCCCGATATAATAACGGACACATATACTTAGTATTCATTTCTTTGATTTGCCAATGGGCGAGATTTATAGAGTAAATCGATAGACTCGGTAAGTTGGGAAATGATATTATTTATATGGTGTGTCATTGATTATAGGAGGAAACCGTGTCCTATATATTAGGATGATGATGTCCCCTTGAGGAGCTCATAAGGTTCATCATGCAAACTCTGCATGTGGATGTGGTCCAGCATGATGATAAGGTTGAGTGGTACTACTCATGGAGTTAGATGTTGATTAATTAATTATCAGTAAATTAATCAATCGACAGACATTCGAGATCTTAAACACGGAGAGAAAAATGTACAAATAATATATGGAGCCCATATTAAATTATGGGGGTTGGTGAGGTAGATCAATGATAATCCTCTAGTGGAATGGATTATCATTAATAGATCAGACTTTATGTGGGCTTGATCCATTGGGTGGCCAAGATCCAACTCCTCCTCATGGTTTCTATTGTAGCCTATTAAAACCTCATGGAGCCTAGATCCAATGATGGAAAACAAAACCCTAGATCCGACGGTGGAGATTAAATCTCTAGATTTAACGGTTGACATTAAATCTCTAGATCCGACGGTTGAGATTAAATCCCTAGAACCGACGGTGGAGATTAAAATAAGGCTTAAGCCTAACTCTATAAAAGGAGGGATTAGGGTGGGCGGCAAGGAAGGATTAGAGGCAAGGAAAAATTAGGGTTTGGGCGGCAAGGGGCTTGGAGGTTGGGCGGCCACAAATTAGGAAAGTTTTTCCTCCTTCTTCCTTAGGTGGCCGACGCCCATCTTCTCCTCTCCTCTCCTTTGCCGGCATCCAAAGCTCTTCTTTCTCTTCTCCTTGGCTGGTGGAAACAAGGGTTGGGGTGATTCCTTGGAGCTCTTGGCCGGCGCCCACCTTCCTGCCTCTTTGGGCCGGCGACAAGCTTCAAGTTGGGAGCTTGTTGGTTGGTCCTAGATAGAGGAGAGTTTTGTTTCATATTCTTTTTTTTGTTCGGATCGAGCAAAGAAAGGAAGATTGGTGATCTAGGAGGCTTCGGCTTTTGGAAGATCGTCGGTCACACGACGTCCAAAAGGAGGAAGGACATACAATAGAAGATCGAGAGGTATAATGCTTGTTTATATTCTTTTGTATTATGTCTATAATTGTTTTTCAATTATATGCATGTTATATGTTTTGTTTCATGGCTAAATTAACTTGGACCCTGAATACAAACACAAAAACCGGCGATCAGTACATCGTCTATTCCGCGGCTATTCGTAGAATAGAGGTTGGCGGCTTGAACAACAAGTTTGTTCAAGTGACTGTTGGATCGAGAAGCGTCGCTAGAGGGGGGGGGTGAATAGCGATCGTAAAACTTTCGTTTTCGTTCGTTCGATACGCAAAGTAAACGAGTAAACACAGCGGAAAATAAAATGACACGTTTATTTTACTTGGTTCACAACCCAGTGGTTGCTACTCCAAGGCCCTATCGGTCCTTGACCGCGTACGGAGGGCAAAGCACTATAACGTCTCCTCCTCGTTAGAGGTAGGAGACAACGATCACAAAATCCGGAAGTACGAGGATGAGGCAACAAGCCTACCTCACCTCGTTACAAAAAAAAACAACGAATACAATAATAAAAAGTATTACTAGATGCTGCTGCCGACGAAGAAGATCTGAGGTTGTCGTCGCGTCGGCGTTATGACGGTGTTGAAGCGTTGGCGTTGTAGGAGCACTTGATGAATAATTGATGTGATTTGGAGATGAATCCTCCCCTCCTTTTATAGACTTTAGCCTCTGAATTTGTCTCCTATTTCTTTGGAACGGATCATGAATTTTTCCAAATTTTTATCGCTGGCGGGCCAAACGTTATCCGCTTTTGACCTAGCACAAAGCGAATCGCCGCCATCACCGATCGATGATCACCGATCGACCGATGATGACGATCGATTTCATCGACCGATCGATAATGCCGACTACCCAATGTCCAAAGAATGATCGCACCGCCACTTCGCATAAGAAGAGATTAGCTCGAAAATGATAAATACGATTTCTTAACCGTCCGATCTCGACCTAGACCTTCCACAGAAGTCTTAGTCGACCGGCGCCTATGGTCGCCCCCGTAAAGAGGACACGACCTTACAATCTCTCACTACACGAGCTTTCCTCGATAGTAGCTCTCGCCCGCCTTCCACTCGATTCCTTCGGCTCCCTCCGAATTCACTCAAGTGTCGCCGACCACCACGGCTTCCTCCGTGTCGCTAGCCTTCACCCAGCCTTTAGTACTTTTCAAGACACTTGATTTAGCTTGTGAGATAACAATATAAACTTAACTTTGTGTCTTTGCCATAATCAAAACACAGGTTCGATTATCTAGTGCCCCTGCACCAACAATCTCCCCCTTTTTGATCTATGGCAAACCAACACAAAGTTAAGGGAAATTAAAGCATAAAACACATATAGTAGATGATGAATACCATTCCCAAAAACTCTCCCTTAACCAAAACTCCCCCTTAACCCTAGGTGAGTTTTGAAAGAGATACTTTAGTTTTCAAAAACAAATTTTGTGTTTCAAAATGAAATTTTGTGTTACTCCCCCTTAACTTTCACTCTTCTCCCCCTTTGCCATAAATCAAAAAGAGTGTTGGGGTTTTTGTATAAAATAGGGATTTAAAACAATGTCGTTATGAATGCATCTAGATAAATCAAATATGAGTCCAAGCATGCGTCTAGCAATAGTTAGATAGATTGGTTCGAGGTGTGTCCCTCTGCACCAATAATCTAAAGATTTATAATATAACCCTTAAGATTAGTTTGCTCTCCCCCTTAGTCAAATATATGAAGTATAAGAGATGTAGGGGGCGCTAAACTTTGGCCTCAGAGTTGTTAAGTACAATAGTTGAGAAAATAAGTAGTATTTTGAAGGGATTGTTTCAAGTATATTTCAATTATCCTTAACATCTCACCCATTCTATGTGTCTCATAATTTGTTCACCTTATATGTTTTGTGAGATGATTTTAAATTGATTAAAGATTCATCCTAGTTAATTAGGTATTCCTTAGGGATAACCTCCATCATTTAAGGTACCTTCATTTAATTTAACTCACTTGTTAGCAATACGTAATCGGAACAACGACTACTTCCTTAGACAAAGCCAAATTCAAGAAAATATCACTTAAGTCACTTAGGGTTACTTCCTGGTCTAACTAGTTTAGGATACGGCGAGGTAGCTTCAGCTAGTTCCACTCGGTCAAGTGCACCAAGCTAGATACGCCTTATCTAGCTCGAATACACGAGACTTTGTCTCCCTAACGTACTATCATCTCGCCAAGGCCCCGATACTATATTATCAAGAGTTGACTAACTAGTTATTTATGAAAAGAGGCTCCCGAGGCTCAATCTTTCAAGGATTTTAGTTGGTTATGTACGTATTCTAAGTAAGTTCACAAGTTAATGTAAATTCTAAGCATGCAATGGTTTTGCTAAGTAAGCGGTATACTATTTTAGTGTTAGCTCCCTAGACCATTGAACCAATAAGGTCTATTCAAATAATGAACTTGATCCCGAGGAATCCAATACTTATTAGTCCTAATATGTGAATTTAATAAAACCTTTGGGACCCATGCTTGGACTCTTTGATGACTACGATTTACGATAGACATATAAGACCTATTCGTAGTCTTTGACTTAAATCCGAGTCCGCTTTGTTGTACACGGCTCTTTGGGTTCCAAGTAGTCCTTAAGGTTCTTAGATCCCAACGTGAACTTTTCCAACCTAGCCTCGACCTCGTGAACTTGGTCTTTCAAGAGAGAATTCTCCTTCTCAAGTTTTTCAATTTGGGTTGAGTTTCTCTCTTGAACTTGACTAGTTGAAGAGATTAGAGTAGCCTCTTGCTTGAGGGTTTCAACCTCCTCAAGTAACGACTCAACCCTAGACTCGGACTTAGTTAATTTCCTATTAAGCTTTAATTGTTGTAAAGTGTACTAATTAAAGAGAAATCAACCTTAACTTTCCCTTTTAGTCCGGCTTTGAGTTTTCTCTCGAAATAATCTTCGGTCGAGTCGGAGTTGTAGTTGGACTCGGCCCGATTCGACTCGGACTCCTCCGTTCTTGCCATAGCTATGTCTTCTCTGTTGTCCCAAGTTGCATGGAAGGCTTTCCTTGCTCCCTTTTTCTTTGGTTCTCATTCTTCAATTTTCTTCTTTCTTGTCGAACTATTCTCCGCACAATATTGACTATTATGGCCTCCTCTTGGATTCGGATTCGTCTTGGGTTCGAGTTCATCTACTTGCCTAGTAGGTGGCTTGCTTCTTTGTCCCGCAAGTAGAGCAATACCTCTCGGCCCGGATCACGTTAGTTTGCTCGTGAAGTTCAAACTCGGAAAATAATTCATCTAACCTAAGCTTCGATAGGTCCTTAGAGACCTTGTAGGCATCGACCATGGATGCCCACAAGGTAGTCCTAGGAAATGACCTTAGTAGGTCACGGTTTTCGACCTTGTGTCCGATGGTGTGTAGGCCATTGACAATGTCACGCGGGCGTGTAGTTGCGTTGCCGCCTCATGTTCCCGCATCTTGAGGTTATACAACTTATTGAAAAGAAGGTCACGCTTTACATACCTTAGCATCGACGTTCCTTCGTAGCTCAATTAATTTATTCCATAGGTCCTTGGCGCTAATGAATGGTCCGATGCGGTTGAGTTCCTCCTTGGACAAGCCGCATTGCAATATTTGGGTTGCTCTTGCATCGGCTTCGATTTGCCTCTTGGTTGCATTTGTCCACTTGTTGAAATCCAATGGCTCTCCTTGATCATTGGTGGGTAGAGCAAAGCCGGTTTGGATTATTATCCAAGTCTCGACTTGTTTTTTCAAGAAACACTCCATCCGACCTTTCCAATAACGGAAATCATCTCCGTTATAGAACGGAGGTCGGGTGGTGCTATATCCTCAATGTGAGCCATTAAGTATCTTGCAAAACACAAATAAAAACTAAAGAGAATTCCAAGACTTGGTCTTGGATTAGTAATGCGGGAAATAATAGGAAAAAAAAACAGAAATAAATAAGGAGGATAAGAAACTAACAAAAATTTGAAACTTACGACCTTCGATGTCCCCGAAAGGGTACTAAACGTTGGATTTTGGGGCTGGAAATAGCTTGTTACGGGGGTAAACCCCCGGTAAGAAGTGTAGATCTTTCAGAGAGCTTCGATTTGGTGGGTAGATCGTTTCGTGAGTCCACTTGTAGCAAAAGTTATGCTCGTTTGATCGTGAGGTGCTCCGAAGGAGAGGAGTACTTGCAAAACACAACAAAACTATGTACCAAGACTTGGTCTTGGATTAGTAAAAGGGAAACAAAATCTAAGAAATATACGAATCGAAAAATACGAAAAGAAAACCAAAACGTGCTAGATTGGTGGTTTCACCAAATCTTAGCGCCCCCGCTCTGATACCAATTGTTGGATCGAGAAGCGTCGCTAGAGGGGGGGGTGAATAGCGATCGTAAAACTTTCGTTTTCGTTCGTTCGATACGCAAAGTAAACACAGCGGAAAATAAAATGACACGTTTATTTTACTTGGTTCACAACCCAGTGGTTGCTACTCCAAGGCCCTATCGGTCCTTGACCGCGTACGGAGGGCAAAGCACTATAACGTCTCCTCCTCGTTGGAGGTAGGAGACAACGATCACAAAATCCGGAAGTACGAGGATGAGGCAACAAGCCTACCTCACCTCGTTAAAAAAAACAACGAATACAATAATAAAATGTATTACTAGATGCTGCTGCCGATGAAGAAGATCTGAGGTTGTCGTCGCGTCGGCGTTATGACGGTGTTGGAGCGTTGGCATTGTAGGAGCACTTGATGAATAAACTTGATGTTATTTGGAGATGAATCCTCCCCTCCTTTTATAGACTTTAGCCTCTGAATTTGTCTCATATTTCTTTGGAACGGATCATGAATTTTTCCAAATTTTTATAGCGAAGTGGCTGCGTCAAACGTTATCCGTTTTGACCTAGCGCAAAGTCGAATCGTCGCCATCACCGATCGATGCCTCTCATCGCCGATCGATGATACGATCGATGCATCTCATCACCAATCGATAATACCGATCGCGCCTAATGTCCAAAGAATCGACCGCCACCGGCCACTTCGCAGAAGAGATTAGCTCGGAAAATGATAAATACGACGGTTTCTAACCGTCCGATCTTGACCTAGACCTTCCACAGGAAGTCTTAGTCGAATCGTCGCCTACGGTCGTCCCCGTAAAGAGGACACGACCTTACAATCTCTCACTCACACGAGCTTACCTCGATAGTAGCTCTCGCTTCCGGCCTTCCACTCGATTCCTTCGGCTCCCTCCGAATTCACTCAAGTGTCGCCCGACCACCACGGCTTCCTCCGGGTGTCGCTAGCCTTCAGCTCCAGCTTTAGTACTTTTCTGCACACTTGATTTAGCTCGTGAGATAACAATATAAACTTAACTTTGTGTCTTTTCCATAATCAAAACACAGGTTCGATTATCTAGTGCCCCTGCACCAACAGTGACCACTCTAATCGAATAGCATGACGATGAAACAGTAGCTTGGGTAATCCCTCTTGTCATGGATAATTTTTTTTCTGGGGACGTAGAAGGGATCGCCATGAACAAGCGACCGAGTTGAAGTGGGAAACGAAGTTTCCTATCTTCAGTTGGTATCAGAGCTTCGGTTCCACAAAACCATCAATTAGGATCTATAGAGATAGATCGAAACAGTTGAAGGGTTTCCTTGTCGAGTCCGTGAGGGGAAACTTCGCTTTCCACTTCACTTCGTCCACTTGACCATGGTGATCCCTTCGATGTCGAGGTGAAGTGGAAAGCGAAGTTTCCCCTCATGGACTCGACAAGGAAACCTTTCAATTGGTATCAGAGCATCGGTTTTCGGTTTTGTGTGTTTAGGATTCGGTTAATTTTTATGCACTTTTTCATATATTATATGTGCTGGATAATAGTAGGATATGCGTAGTTTAACTCTTTGGTTGCAGGCATAAGATCCGACTATTATGGAAATATGTGTGTATGTGATTGTATGTGTGTAAATATTTATTTTGTTGAATCCTCGGGGTTGACGAGGCTAGTATTTAGTTTTATGTAAATTAAATACGACATTGTTTAGCTCCCTCGTGTATTTATTTTATTTTACTTTCGATCTAGATTTCATGTACACTCCCTCATGGAGTATAGGATCGATGGATGTAAAAAAAAATAGGTTTTAGTCTTGGCTCGGATCTCCGGATGGCTCGTACATGGCGTAGGAGGAGCAGACGAGGTGGCGACATGACGGGATGCATATTGAAGAATAATGCCATAATAGTTGGGAAAATTATGATTTTTTCCATATTTATTGCTGATTTGTTTTATATGCATGTTGTGTGTGCTTGAAAATTCCTCACTGTCAATTTACTAAGTGGGAGAGGGACATTTTAATTAATTCCCGCGGCCTCCATTACAATTTGACGTGTGATGCAACAAACTTGCGTGTGGCTCATCTCCCACTTATACTAAAAGACTATGCTGTCCTCATACTGCCATACATCTGATTCCCCTTCCCTCCATGTGCCTATCAAAGCTCTCGCTAGAAGGGCCTTAGTGAATGGTCTACCAGGTCATCCTCTGATGCAATCTAGGCGACAATAACTTCTACCTCCTTTACGATTTCTCGTATCAGGTGGTACTTGCGCTCTATGTGTTTACTAGCCTTATGGGCTTGTGGTTCCTTCGAGTTGGCAACTGCACCATTATTATCACAATAAATTGTGATAGTTCTGGGCAAACCAGGAATCACATCCAAGTCCATCAGAAAGTTCCTGAGCCACACAGCTTCTTTGGCCGCCATAGGGGCTGCCACATACCCAGCTTCCATGGTAGAGTCTGCCACGCATTTCTGCTTGACACTCCTCCATTCAATGGCTCCACCTCCCAAAGTAAACACAAAACTTGAGGTAGACTCCTGTAACCCATTGGAGTAATTGGTCTAACCAAAGATATAATCCCTAGTCCTTCTCGTGCACTTCAATATATGCTTTACCACACCCAATATCCTTGTCTGGATTACTCGATATCTCACCATGCCCAAAGAAAGATATCTCTCTCTGAGCATCGTCGCATACATGAGGCTTCCATCGCCAAGCATAAGTAATCGCTATCTCTCTTCTATCTCTTCAGATGATATAGGACATATCTCCTTTGATAAAGGAACTCCATGCCTGAAAGGTAGAAAATCTTTCTTGGAGTTTTGCATGCTAAAACGCTCCATAATCATGTCTTTGTATGAAGCTTAGGATAAGCACAACATCCTTTTCCTACGATCCCTTATAACCTTGATCCCAAGGATGTGTCTCACCTCTCCCAAGTCCTTTATATCAAACTGTTTGGACAACCATACCCTTAAGTCTGATAACACTTCGATGTTGTTTCCAACCACCAAAATGTCATCTACGTATAGTACAAGAAATACCACTACGTTTCCGTCACATCTCTTGTATACACAAGACTCATCCGAACTTTGAATAAATCCATAAGACTGATTTACCTCCTAAAAGCGGATGTTCCAAGACCTTGAAGCTTGCTTCAATCCATAAATGGACCGATTAAGCTTACATACAAGATGCTCTTTTCCCTTAGCAATTAATCCCTCTGGTCGCTTCATGTAGATGTTTTCCTCAAGACTTCCATCAAGGAAAGCTGTCTTGACATCCATATGCCACACCTCATAATCCATATGAGCTGCTATGCATAAGAGCTTTCAGACCTGACTTGAATCCATAGATTCAAACTCAGTATTCATTGCACTTTGCCAAGATGCTGCATCTATATCTTGGATTGCCTTGTCGTATGTTCAGGGATCAGGTTCATTTTCACCAGGGACCAAATCAGAAGATTCTCCCAAGAACATGAATCTATTAGGCTGACTCACAACCCTCCCACTATGATGAGGTATCACCTGTGTATCCTCTGTGACACGCGGTGCAGTGACATGTGGTATGTCCTCTTGTACCGGTGGTACTAAAGAAGTGACTTCCCTTTTAACTCCTCCAGAACAATTTTACTCATGGGCTTGTGGCTCATCACATAGTCTTCCTCTAGAAATCTGGCGTTCGTGCTAACGATCACCCTCTGATCTCTAGGACTATACAACAATCCACCCTTCGTTCCCCTGGGATAGCCAACGAACATGCGTACTTCTGTACGAGGTTCCAACTTACCAGCATCTGCCTTCAGCACATGTGCTGGACTCCCATATCCGAATATGTCTTAGACTAGGCTTTCGCCTAGTCCACAACTCTGTGGGAGTAGAGGGTACTGATTTAGATGGAACCAAGTTCAGAATGTACACCGGCGTATCTAGAGCATATCCCCAGAACGAATCTGGCAAGTCAGAATAACTCATCATCGATCTAACCATCTATAAGAGTCCTATTCCTTCGCTCTTCTACATCATTCTGCTGGGGTGTGCCAGGTGCAGACAATTGGGATTGAATCCCAACCTCTAATAGGTAATTCCTAAACTCTCCCAAGAGGTACTCGTCACCACGATCAGATCGTAGTGTCATCTTGAATAATTGTCTATGAAAAAGACAAAATATTCAAAACTACCTCTTGCCAGGATAGACATAGGACCATACGAATCAGAATGAACCATTTCTAACATATCTTTGGCTCTATACCCCTTGGCCTTGAAAGGCCTCTTGGTCATCTTACCCTCCAAGCAAGATTCGCAGGTTGGGAGATCCTCCACCACTAATGAACCCAAAGGTCCATCAGCTATCAACCTTTTGAATTCTGCTTAGGTTAATGTGACCAAGCCTAAGATGCCAAAGATATGTTTGGTTCATCTTCGAAGGTTCTTTTCTCTTATTGGATTTAGAAGATGAGTTATTAACTTCAATTTGCATCGTGAGAGGTTTTGGTTCAAGTGTGTACAAATTTCCTATCAATGCACCCGAACAGATAATGTCCCTATTCCTTTTTATAACATCTCTGTCATTAAAAGAAATAGATTATCCATCCATAAATAATTTGGAAATCGAAATCAATTCTTTCTAAATAAGGGTACATAAAGGCAATTCTTAAGAACCAAAAACTTTATTTTTCTCAAAAGATAAATAAAACATCTCCCACTGCAATAGCCTCCATCTTCATGGCATTGCCCAAGTAAATGGTAATATCCCCTTTAGCTAGTCGTCGGGTTTCCTGGAACCCTTGCAAAGTATTGCAGACATGATTAGTGGCTCCCATACCTACACACCAGGTACCGGTAGATAACACCGCTAACCATGTTTCAATGACTAGTTCAAAGGATATATCTTTGTTCTGCTTTGTATTGGGACAGTCCTTCTTCCAATGTCCATCCTGCTTGTAAGTGAAGTACTTGCCTTTCGGCTTCTTCACTCCTCCCTGAGATCCTCCCACCACATTTGCTCCACCTTGTTTATCCTTCTTCTTGCCTTTTGGCTTAGAAGTAGAAACCTTTTTTTTGAGCAACCATGGCTTGAGGACATTCTTCGAAGAGTGCATACTTGTACTCCTTAGCAGATAAGACAATATTTAGATTCTTTTCCAATCAACATTATTCGGGTACAGTAAATTTATTTCCTTTAGTATCACAACAAGTGGACTGAAAGTCATTTTGAAAATCCTAAGAACCACATAGATCATTACTGTAGATTTCAAAAAATTATTGATTCCTCAAACAATAAAATTTTGATATCAACCAACACCTCAAAACACCGAGAATATCGCATGCCACGATAGTGTGGACGTATACGAATTCTACATTTGTAAGAGGAGGTTTTTCCCATTAATTTTACTATCTTGTCAACCTTACTTTTTGACAAATAAAATTAATAGTTGGTTTCTCTTTGGCCCTACAAATAAAAGCAGTGACTCCAATGGGGAGGATACTTTTTATTTGCATCTAAGTGTGTACCATTACACGATACTAAGGGAATTATTTCGGATTATGTGCCTTACCGATGGGGATGTACACATGCTCCTACATAATTTCCTATAACCATTATTTGACATAGTGATCCGCAAACAAACTTATCCGATGGGGAGGAAGGCACTCAGAGCCGACACGCAAGTTTGTTGCATCACACGTCAAATTGTAATGGAGGCCGCGGGAATTAATTAAAATGTCCCTCTCCCACTTAGTAAATTGACAGTGAGGAATTTTCAAGCACACACAACATGCATATAAAACAAATCAGCAATAAATATGGAAAAATCAGAATTTTCCCAACTATTATGGCATTGTTCTCCAATATGCATCCCGTCGTGTCGCCACCTCGTCTGCTCCTCCTAAGCCATGTACGAGCCATCCGGAGATCCGAGCCGAGACTAAAACCTATTTTATTTTACATCCATCGATCCTATACTCCACGAGGGAGTGTACATGAAATCTAGATCGAAAGTAAAATAAAATAAAGAGTGGCTAAACAATGTCATATTTAATTTACATAAAACTAAATACTAGGCTCGTCAACCCCGAGGATTCAACAAAATAAATATTTACACACATACAATCACATACACACATATGGCCATAATAGTCGGATCTTATGCCTGCAACCAAAGAGTTAAACTACGCATATCCTACTATTATACAACATATATAATATATGAAAAAGTGCATAAAAATTAACCAAATCCTAAACACACAAAACCGGAAACCGATTCTCTGATACCAATTGAAGGGTTTCCTTGTCGAGTCCGTGAGGGGAAACTTCGCTTTCCACTTCACCTCGTCCACTTGACCATGGTGATCCCTTCGATGTCCCCGGATTAAAAAAATTTAATCCTAGACAAAAGGGATTGTCAAAGCAACCAAGTCATCGTCGTGCTATTCGTTTAGAGAGGTCACTTGAACAACCAAGTTGTTCAAGCGACCAACCTCTATTCTACGAGTAGACGCGGAATAAACGATGTCCGGATCGTCAGTTTTTGTGTTTATACTCGGGATCCAAGTATTATTTAGCCATTTACAAAAATATAACATGCTTATATTTGGAAAAACAAATACAAGCAAGTAACCATCCACACAAAACATGCATATAATTGAAAAGCAATTATAAACATAATACAAAAGAACATTAATCAAAACAAACAAGATTGCACCTCTTGTTATACCTCTTGATCTTCTATTGTATGTCCTTCCTCTTTTTGGACATCGTGTGGGCGACGATCTACCAAAAGTTGAAGCCTCCTAGATCACCAATCTTCCTTTCCTTGTTCACTAGGAACAAAGGAAGATCCTAAAACAAAACTCATCTTCCTTTCTAGAACCGGCCACCAAGTCAATAAACTCGATGTTGCCGCCGGCCAAGGAAGATAAAATGGAGTATGGAAACCAACTAAAGGAGAAACAATAAGGGCATGGCCACCGGCCAACACTTGGAGAAGAAGAAAGAAAACACCCCTTCTCCTTGTTGCCGCCCAAACCTTAAACTAGGCTCTCCTTAATTTCTGGCTAAGGATGAAGGGAAGTAGAATAGATTGAGCTTTGGCCAAGGTAGAGGGAAGAAGGAAGAGGGGCCGGCCATCATTAGGAAGAAGAAGAAGAAGCTCCCTCTCCTTGTTGCCACCCAACACCAACAACCAAACCCTAACCCTAGCCCCCACTCCTATTCCTATCCCAACTAGGATTGGTTGCCGCCCATGGGAAGCAACCCTAATCTCATCCACCACAAGCCATAGATCAAGGGGAAAAGCTTGGGCGCCGGCCAAACCAAGGAGGAAGGAGGAAGAAAAGGTGTCGGCCACCGAAGCAAAAAGAAGAAGAATACCTTTCCTTAATTGTGGCCACCCAAAAACCCTAGCCTCATCCTTTTTCTTGCTGCCCAAGCCAAAGCCCCTTAACCTAATCCTTATCTCAATTAGGTTTTCCATCCTTTGGCCGCCCAAGCCTAAGCCCATATATATAGAGTTAGGTTTAGGCCTTGGTTTAATCTCCTCCATTGGTTCTAGGGATTTAATCTCAACCGTCAGATTTAGAGATTTAATCTCAACCGTCGGATCTAGAGTTTTAATCTCAACCGTCGAATCTAGAGTTTTGTTTTCCATCATTGGATCTAGGCTTCATGAGGTGTTAATAGGCTACAATAGGGACCATGAGGAGGAGTTGGATCTTGGCCACCCGATGGATCGGAACCACACAAACTTGATCCATCAATGATGTTCCATTCCACTAGAGGATCATCATTGAATTACCTCACCAACCCCCATATGATAATATGGGCTCCATATATTATTTGTACATCCATCTCTCCATGTTTAAGATATCGAATGTCCGTCAATTAATTGATTTACTGACCATCAATCAATTAACATCTAACTCCTCGAGTAGTACCACTCAACCTTATCATCATGTTGACTAAGTCAACCTGCAGGGTTTACATGATGAACCTTATGAGCTCCTCAAGGGGACATCATCAACCTAATATATAGGATACAGTTTCCTCCTATAATTAACGGCACACCATGTAAATAATATCATTTCACAACTTACTGGGCATATTGATTTAATCCATATAAATCTCACCCTTTGGTAAATCAAAGAAATAAATACTAAGTACATGTGCCCGTTATTATATCGGGATTAAGAGCATGTATAACATAATATCTGAGGTCCGATTCAATTATGTAGTCAACAATAAATTGAATCACCTCTATGTCGGTCCTGCTCAATACACCTAAGTGTACTAGTGTAACTCTATGTTCAAGACAAAACAATACCAAGCTACACTACAACCATGCCAATGGTTTGTCCAAAACCATATTGGTTATGAGCCTCTACTTATATTCTATAAGGGACTGATAACATGATCTTCTGTGCCACACAAAGCACCATGTTATCTACAATGTAAAGTATTAGACAATATGCACACATATAATAAATATAAAGTGCAAACCATGATCATGTGATTCTTATTTCAAAATAAAAATGTTCATACAAAAAGAGCTAGGCTTTCAGTATACATCCCAACAATAGTTGCTTGGTCTTTCACAGTCTACATACATAGACTGAGTGCTAAAGAGATTTAGTATGTCGGAATCCAAAAAAGGTTTGCTACCCATCAGGCATGGAATACCCCTTTCGAAGTCTATGTGTCCGCGCACAGAAGATGAGAGGATTTGCATGAGTAAGATTCCCTATGCATCCGCAATAGGATCTATCATGTATGCTTTGTTATGTACGAGGACCGATGTATCGTATGCTCTGAGTGTCACGAGCAGATACCAATTTGATCCATGAATGGATCATTGGGTGGCTGTTAAGATGATCCTTAAGTACTTGAGAAGAACTAAGGATGCATTCCTAATATATAGAGAAGGGTACATGGTGATACGTGGGTATACGGATGCTAGCTTCCAAACAGACAAGGATGATTCCATGTCTCAGTTTGGGTATGTATTCACCTGGAATGGAGGTGCAATATGTTGGAAAGGTTCCAAGCTTGACACTATAGCGAATTCTGCCACTAAGGTAGAATACATTGCAGCTTTGGAAGCAGCAAAGGAAGCGATTTAGATCAAGAAGTTCATCTCTAAACTTGATGTGGTTTCATCAATGATCCAAACATGTTCTTCGCTGCTATCATTTGATCAGAGAGATCATTAGTAGAAAGGACATACAAATCGAAAAAAATACCCAATGAAAGGAACTTAGCGGATCCTTTGACTAAGGCATTACCTCAAAGTAAGTTTGAGGGTCATTTTAGAGCTTATGGTATGGATACCGTAGCTATTGGCATTAGTCCAAGTGGGAGTTTGTTACTAATATATGATAGATGTCCTAAGGCAATCATCTTATGTTTGAACCATTTATATGATAAATGAAGATTCACTATTTTAGTATACATGTTTTCATGTATTTGATTAGATCTTAAACTCATTTACTGAATGTCCGCGATACGATTCACAGCATGAGAGAATTTATGATTGGATCACAACTAGTGAGTATCTCTACATGTGTCATTGTGATGTGTCGGAATTATCCCTAGTCGATGAATTGATGGATTTGGACACCATCAATTCTGTCGAGACTAGCACGAGGTATACTCCTTGGTGTATTCAAACAGCTGATTCTCACTGGCTGGAGACATTGTGATGTTCGGAGTTAATCGTGGATACTAGTTATGGTAACTAGTTCATTGGAGTGACCAGTTGTAAGACTTCATATGGTTCTCTGCATATATAGATATGTCAATGAAGTTCTTACTGCAGCTTAAATGCGATGTTCCTTTGACTTGTGGTATTCAAGTCATCTTGATCATGAAGACTTATGCTTTGACATCTTAAGCAAGCATCTCTGAGGAAATGTGGACCTGGGATGATTGGGTATAAGTCGAAGTGATCGAAGGTGTTTGAATAGCCTATAAAAGATTCACGAGATTTATACCCATGGCCTCTCGTCGGATTGTTACTAAAGTCTTTGGCCAAAGTATTACATATTTAGAGTAAGGTACTCTTGGATACATGTGCAGTAACTAGAATCCGTAGGATGAGGAAATGATACTTGGGCTAGGTGTGACATAGTCAACCTAGTGGGGACTGACACTATAGACCATGTCCTGAACTAAGTGGGTATAAGATGAGTGAAAGGAATGGGGCACGATTCATTGTAGCTGCTGATGGGTTTTAGAAATAGTTCTGGATCAACCATTGATCTTTTCGGTTAATTGGAGATCATGATGTACTACTAGGTACCACTCATGATCATTGTATAATTAATGGTTAATTATAGACGACCAACATAAACTGAGAACCTATTTGGTCACACGCACAATGAGTGTAATCCGAAGGATTTAAAACGAGCTTGAGAATGAGATTCTCAGACCGAGAGAAACTAGGTTTGGTTGGACCAAACAAGGAGCGAGCATGAAATTGTTTCAGTCGCAATGGAAGCGTGGATGGGCTGTGTGTTACAAAGACATGATGGATGAACCAAATTGGTTTCGTTCTAATCCAATGGTGGAGAATAAACCAAAGGGGTTTGGTTTGTTTTAAACGAATGAACCAAAGTTGGTTCGGTTCATTTTAACTTAAAATAGACCAAATTGATTTGGTTTATTTTAACTTTAGTTATTGGAGCGGGTTAACGGGTTTTGGTAATTAACCAATAACCGTTAAGAGAATGTGTTCTCTATAAAAACATGGCTTAAGGGTTTTTCGTTGATAACTTTTGGTTGTTGGCCCAACCCTAATCTTGCCGCCCCCTCTCCCTCTTCTCCTTGTGTAGTCGGCGCCCAACCTCTTGCTGCCGCCCAGCCCTTATGCCACCGTCCAAGTTGTTTCCGGCATCCAAGCTCCTGACGGCGATCCTCCGGTGACCATCCGGTGATCTTCCTTGGCTCCGGCGACAAGGTGAGCATCTAGCTTTCCTTATTTGTCCGGCGCAAGTTCTCCACCAAAGCTGTCCAGTTTTCTGGACAGCTTGTTTCCTTCTTGTTGGAGCATCGTTTGGACAACGTTTCGAGCTCCGACAGTGGCTACCTTGCCGGGGATTCGATCTCCGATAATCCTCATAGGTGGAGGACAAAGGATTCGTCAAACGGTTGACGAATACCTCTCCGGAGAAGCGAGTTTTGGGGACTCGGTTTTGAATCCGAATTTTGATTCGGATTGTGATCTTCTCTCGATCACATCGTCTTCGACACGAGGCTAGTGACTCGTACGAAGATGAGACTTGTGACTTTGTGAAGTCATCCCGAAGATACTCGGCATGGATACGGATAGAGGCAATTCTAGCGAGGGTCACTCCGGTTGATGCCTTTTTCGCTACACGTGATACGTCAGGTATACGTAGAATAATTTCCTTTTATTGTAAAATTTGAATTTATGGTTATGTCTACACATGTTGTACTATGCATGCATGTGGTGTGTTTGATGTAATAAATTAGATTTATTGCTTTTTATTTATTCCGTTGCGCACATGTTTACGAAACATGTTCGAACACACACTCGCCGCGGTGCCGAAAACCCAACACTTACTACATATTTACTCATGCTTATTTATGCTTAATTTTCCTTAACTTTGAATTGGTTTGCCATAGATCAAAAAGGGAGAAATTGTTGGTGTAGGGGCACCAGATAATCAAACTTAGGTTTTGATTATGGCAAAGGTTCAAAGTTAAGCTATTATTGTTATCTAATGTGTTGGGTTGAGTGTGCAGGAAATGATTTAAGCTAGGCTAAAGGTCAACGACACCTGGAGAATCTCGGGACGAGAAATCGTGGTGGTCGGGTGATACCAGGAGAACCTCGTTGGAGTCGAGGAACCTCGGTGGTGACCAAAAGTTGAGCGACAGGTCAGGAGGACTAGAGGTAAGCACCGAGTACGGAGTGATGGTAAGGTCGTGTCCTCCATACGGGGACGACCATAGGCGGCGATCCGACTAAGACTTCCGGAGGAAGGTCTAGGTCAAGGTCGGACGGTAAGGAACTGTCATAATTTCCATTACTCAACATTTCTATGTTGCTGCAGGTAAGTGATCAAGCTAATAGTCGATTGAAGGCTATTAGCAGTCGACTAATCCTATCATCAGTTGATTGCTGAGGGACATCAGTCGACTGATGGTCAAGATGATCATCTCGAAGAAAGTCAAGATAAGCTCCACCAAAAATGGGGGGATGAGGAGCTTTTGACCCAGATCTGGATCTCAACGAGCTAGGGTTTGAGTGACTATAAAAGAAGAGGCTTTTCACCTCTTTGGATCATCTAATTGTGCTCCCAAAGTGCTCCAACAACGCCAAGCTTCAATGACAACGCTACATCGCCATAATAGCAACTTCCTGCCGAGCTTCTATCTTCTAAGTTAGTAGTTTCATTTCAAGTTGTTGTTTTACTTTCTTGTATTCGAGCTTTCCATTGCTAAGAGGAGAGGTAGGCTTGTTGTCTCCTCCTCTATCTTGTTTTTTTGTAACCGTCGTCTCCTACTTGTATTCGAGTCTTCATACTTGGATTTTCCTATCACTTAACACATTCACAGTTAGATCACAAATATTGTCTAACTATAAATGATTATCCAAACATCAAAATACATAAATGCTTGGGGAATTATTGCACCAACATTCTTTGAGAATTTTATTCTCAAACTCGTTTTGTCTCTTAAGAAGCTGTAGTGTGTGCGGCCCAATAGGTTCCTAGCTATGTTGGCCATTCATAATTAACCCATTAATATGAATAGATCATGAGTGACACTTAGCGGTACATTATGACTCTTAATTAACAGGAAAGTCTAAGTCGACTCAAGAATGTTTTTCGACCCTTCAACAACTACAATTGCTTTGTGCCTTGTTCTTTTTAACTCATCCTTTATCCACTTGGTTCAGGACATGGTCTATGTGCTCACCCCCACTAGGCTGACTACGTCACACCTAACCCAAGTTAGTTTTCTTGTCCTGTGGATTCAAGTTACTCCTACATGTTCTCAAGAAGACTATCTTCTTAGCCAAAGACTTCTAAGTAACAATACTGACAAAAGACCTAGGGTATACATCTCCTTTATATAAGGAGTGGTGAATCCTCTTTGGACTATTCAAACATCTTCAATCACTTTGACTTATAGCCAATCAACTTGGAGTTACACCTCCTATGGAGATGGCTAAGAAGAAGTCAAAGTATAAGTCACCATGATCAAGATGACTTGAATACCTCAAGTCTAAGGAAGCTCGCACTCGAGTCGTAATGAAACTTCAATGACATAAAGAACCATATGAAGTTCCATAGCAGCTCATTTCAATGAACTAGTTACCATAACTAGCATCCATATGTTCACTCTCAACATCCCTATGCTTTCATTCAGTGATTACTGAA
This sequence comes from Wurfbainia villosa, assembly GCA_025175895.1. Taxonomy (NCBI): domain Eukaryota; kingdom Viridiplantae; phylum Streptophyta; class Magnoliopsida; order Zingiberales; family Zingiberaceae; genus Wurfbainia; species Wurfbainia villosa. The sequence continues at coordinate 85,374,320 of CM045990.1, forward strand.
TACTTGGATAAATGAAGGAGCATAACATGTGCTAGTCTTATAGGATTGATGATGTCCAATCTCATCAATTCATCGACTAGGGACAGTTTCAATACTTACATATTTACATATGATGAGATACCCACTAATTGTGATCCAATCACAATTTTTCTCATGCTATGTATCGTATTGTGCACTTCAGTAGATGAGTTTAAGATCTAATCACATACATAGAAAATGTACACTAAAATAGTGAATTTTATTAATAACTTCTAAGGTTATTGCCTTAGGACACCTCTCAATTACATCATATACTAAATCAACTCTTCAGAATTCAGTCTAAGTGTATGTGAGAAATAAAAACTAACTAATAGGTCTTGATGAACTTTTATTATGTCACACCGGCTATAAGATTTCACCATGAGATAGAAAAATATAAATTACTAAAAACAATGAAGCATATCATGATGAAACCATCAAAATAAGTATACATTGAAGCCTCCTAAAAGGACAACCAATGCATGAACTAAGAACAAAAATGACAGTGCAAGAAGATAATCAGAGAACTCTTAAACATGATGCATGCTGAAAAATAATAAAACTACTTTAAAAATTATTAAAGCAAACTACTAAGATATGCTGGTAGAAAAACTAACTGATCACATGATCTGTTATATCAAAATGAAAAATCTCCCCCTAGAGTTACATTGAAACATACTTCCATAAGTGAAGCAATTGAGGAGGTCGTGGAGGAAAATAAGTCAATTAAGGCCTCCATGTATTCATGGACACAATTAGTCACTTGAAAAAGGAATAGCAAAAAGCAGTAAAATAGAAAAGAAAAATGTAGTAATAACTAAAGTAGACAAGAATTGGAAAAACAATGCTAAAGTAGAAAATAGAAAATGCTAGAAAAATGAAAATAATGCAAAAATGAAAAGAAAAAGGTCTAATTCAACCAATTCACTTTTCAACCAATATTAATTTAAACTAGTCCCTAGCAACAATGCCAAAAACTTGATGGCACACATACCAAGTCCTTAGCTACGGATCAAAAGGTTTAATGCGCGCAAACCCACAATTGCACGGTTGTCATCGAGTAATAAAAATATCAAATTCACAGGGATTGGTAAATCGAGTACTAGTTTACTAAGTGAATGTAGATTGTCCAAACCAAATCAACTGGTTGAGAGAAGAAAGCATTCGGAAGAAGAAGGATCAGAGAGTAGAGGAAAGAGGAAGTTGTGAATTTAGAGAGAGGATCAGAGAATGGAGAGGTTGGGAGCAGAAGGAAGAAGAAATCATAATCGAGGGGATTGATTCTAGGATTGTGGTTTCACCTAAATGATTGTAAACATATGTCTTTCTCCTAATTTTCAATGGTTGTTCATGTAGCTAGAGAGTCCTATTTTATCCGATGTGAACTTTTGGAACTACATCGGTGTGTCTATTCCAATCAACATTTACTTTCAAAGCAACAAAGCTAAAGATTTTCTATTAACGGGAGGCCACTATCATGTGGTCCCACAACCTTCGAGTTGTCTTCTCCTAATGTGTTGGCATCGGTTTGAAATAAATCCATTAAGCCTATTGGTCCTCATGGTGAATTGATCTACTTTTTTAGTCGATTCCTCCAAGTCTCGATTCTTCATAGATAAGGGGATTGGGTCACCTTTCGATCTTTCCTTGCACTCCTAAGATACGACCTAGTGATTTTGGCATTTAAATCGGGTAAGTACAATAGATCCGAACGACAAACAGACATATCATAGAATAAAAAGCATGCATAATTATATAGCAAATGAAAATAATGCAAACAAACATGGAATCATTGCAGAATAATGTCTACAAGTCATGGAGGCTACTCCCTCATCCTACTCCATCAAGATTTAGTTACAACCAAAAGTCACCTCATATGAAGGAATACCATAGAAACAATAAAAAGGAGAGAAAAGGAGGCTTAGTCTTAATGTGAGGGGGATCTTCGACTACAACTCGCGTTAAGATATGGAGTGGTGGCAGAGAAATTCCTTCTGATGAATCTATGGAGGAGAAGTCCTCGGACGGCATCCTCCGACAGTTGGGGGCCCTTGGACGATCCCCCTTCGGAATTTGCGAGCCCAAGGGTGGCTCCTTTCTCTGATCCCTTACCTCTTGGATGAGTTTCCTTTATATAGACATCAAAAATAAACCCTAACTACAAATAGTCGGCGCCTCCACAAGACCGTATGGGAGACACACAACCCCACCATGTGTGGAACTGGGATCAGATGAAATGGCGGAAAATGATGCCATGGTCGTTGGAAAAACCATGGCCTGGCTATGAGAAACAACATGGTCGTGTCTCAAGGCATGACCTAATCGTATGAAATCTTGGCTTGGGAGCAATTCTGACAGAGGGTTCCATGCCTTTGGAACCCTCCATGGTGTTGGGTTTCCGGCACCGCGGCGAGTATGTGTTCGAACATGTTTCGTAAACATGTGCACAATGGAAGGAATAAAAATAATAAATCTAATTTATTACAACACACACATCACACGCATGCATAGTACAACATGTGTAGACATAACCATAAATTTAAATTTTGCAATAAAAGGAAATTTAACTACGTATACCTTATGTATCACGTGTAGCGGGAACAACATCAACCGGAACGATCCTCGCTAGAATCGTCTCTATCCGTGTCCACGCCGAGTATCTTCGGGATGACTTCACTAAGTCACGAGCCTCATCTTCATACGGATTACTAGCCTCGTGTTGAAGACAATGTGATCGAGAGAAGATCACGATCCGAATCCAAATTCGGAACCAAAGACGAGTCCTCAAAACTCGCTTCTCCGGAGAGGTATTTGTCAACCGTTTGACGAATCCTTCGTCCTCCACCTATGAGGATTACCGGAGATCGAATCCCCGGTAAGTAAGGCCCTGTCGGAGCTCCAAACGTCGTCCAAACGACGCTCCGACGAGAAGGAAACAAGCTGTCCAGAAAACTGGACAGCTTTGGTGGAGACCTTGCGCCGGCCAAATAAGGAAAGCGACTTGCTCACCTTGTCGCCGGAGCCAAGGAAGATCACCGGAGCTCCTCCAGCAACAGCTCGACGCCGGCAAGAGGGAAGGTCAACACCTTCTGGACGCCGGCCAAGGAGCTTCAAGGTGGGCGGCGGCAAGGAGGGTTGGCGCCAAAATCTCCAAGGGGAGGAGGTGGGCGGCAACTTAAGGCTAGGGTTTTTGGATTAGGGCTTAACAAACCCTTAAGCCCTCTTTTATAGAGAACTAATTCTCTTAATGGTTATTGGATCATAACCATAAGACCTGTTAACCCGCTCCATTAATATAAGTTAAAATAAACCAAACCATGATGGTTTATTTTAAGTTAAAACGAACCGAACCAAATTTGGTTCATTCGTTTAAAATAAACCAAACCCTTTGGTTTATTCTCCTCCATTGGATTAGAACCAAACCATTTTGGTTCATCCATTATGTCTTCATAAGACACGGCTCATCCATGCTTCCATTGCGACTGGAACGATTTCATGCTCGCTTCTTATTTGGTCCAACCAAACTTAGTTTCTCTTGGTATGAGAATCTCATTCTCAAGCTCGTTTTAAATCCTTCGGATTACGCTCTTTGTGCGTGTGACCAAATAGGTTCTCGGTTTATGTTGGCCGTCTATAATTAACCATTAATTATAGAATGATCATGAGTGGCACCTAGTAGTACATCATGATCCCCAATTAAGCGAAAAGATCAACGGTTGATCCAGAACTATTTCTGAAACCCTTCAGCAGCTCGAATGAATCGTGCCCCATTCCCTTCACTCATCTTATACCCACTTGGTTCAGGACATGGTCTATAGTGTCAGTCCCCACTAGGCTGACTACGTCACACCTAGCCCAAGTATTATTTCCTCGTCCTACGGATTCTAGTTACTGCACATGTATCGAAGAGTACCTTACTCTAAACATGTAATTCTTTGGCTAAAGACTTTAGTAACAATCCGACGAGAAGCCATGGGTATACATCTCCTCGCAAGGAGTGGTGAATCCTTTATAGGCTATTGAAACACCTTCAGTCACTTCGACTTATACCCAATCATCCTGGGTCCACATCTCCACAGAGATGCTTGCTTAAGATGTCAAAGCATAAGTCTTTATGATCAAGATGACTTGAATACCGCAAGTCAAAGGAACATCGCACTTAAGCTACAGTAAGAACTTCATTGACATATCTATATATGCAGAGAACCATATGAAGTCTTATGGCTGGTCACTCCAATGAACTAGTTACCATAACTAGCATCCACGATTAACTCCGGACATCACAATGTCTCCAGCCAGTGAGAATCAGCTACTTGGATACACCAAGGAGTATACCTCGTGCTAGTCTCGACAGAATTGATGATGTCCAAATCCATCAATTCATCGACTAGGGATAATTCCGATACATCACAATTACACATGTAGAGATACTCACTAGTTGTGATCCAATCACAAATTCTCTCATGCTGTGAGTCGTATCGCGGACATTCAGTAAATGAGTTTAAGATCCAATCAAATACATGAAACCATGTATACTCAAATAGTGAATCTTCATTTATCATATAAATGGTTCATACATAAGGCGATTGCCTTAGTACATCTCTCATATATTACTAACAGACTCCCACTTGGCCTAATTTCAATCGCTACGGTATCCAATACCATAAGCTTTAACATGACCCTCAAACTTACTTTGAGGTAATGCCTTAGTCAATGGATCCGCTAAGTTCCTTTCAGTGGGGATTTTCTCGATTTGTATTTCTTTCCTACTGATGATCTCTCTGATAAGATGATAGAGGCGAAGCACATGTTTGGATCGTTGATGAGACCTTGTCTCTTTCGCCTGTGCAATTGCTCCATTGTTATCGCAGTAGACCGGTATTGGTTCAACAATGGCTGGAATCACACCAAATTCATAAATGAACTTCTTGATCCAAACCACTTCTTATCGCTCGCCGCAATGTATTCTCGCCTCGGGTAGAATCCGCCATGTTGTCTTGTTTGGAACTTTTCCAACTCATCGCTCCTATTCATGGTGAACACGATCCGCATCGAGACTCGAATCATCCTTGTCAGTCCGAAGCCGCATCCGTGATACCCGCGTATCACCATGTCCCCTTCTCCATATATTAGGAACACATCCTTAGTTCTTCTAAGTACTTAAGGATCATCTTAATACCACCCAATGATCCATTCCTAGATCGGATCGTATCCGCCGTGACACTCGTGAGCATACGATACATCGGGCCTCGTGACATAACATAGCATACATGATAGATCCTATTATGGATGCATAGGAATCTTACTCATGCAAATCCTCTCGCCTTCTCAGGCGACACATAGACTTCAAAGGTGTACCCTATGCCCGATGGGTAGGAAACCTTTCTTGGATTCCGACATGCTAAACCTCTTTAGCACTCGGTCTATATATGTAGACTGCGAAAGACCAAGCAACCGTTTCGATCTATCTCTATAGATCTTAATCCCGAGGATGTAGGTTGCTTCTCCCAGGTCTTTCATGGAGAATGTCTTGGATAACCAAACCTTAATCGATCAGAAGATTGAAACATCGCTTCCTATAAGTAATATGTCATCGACATAAAGTACTAGGAACACTACTGCACTCCCACTAACCTTCTTGTACACACTAGGTTCGTCTGGATTTTGTGAGAAATCAAACTTTTTGATTGTCTCATCAAAACGGATATTCCACTCTCGGATGCTTGCTTCAATCCATATATGACCGTCAATTTGCATACCTTGGTTTTATCAACCGATGTGAAACCTCAGTCAGATCATATACATATACACCCTCGAGGTGTTTCCATTAAGGAAAGCTATTTTCACATCCATCCGCCATATCTCATAATCATAATGAGCCGCTATGGCCGTGGAGCATCCGAATGGATTTAAGCATAGCTACAGTAATAGGTTTCGCCATAATCAACACCTTGTTTTTGACGCATATATCCTTTCGCCACTAATCTAGCCTTATAGGTAATCACATTACCATCCATGTCGCTTTTCTTCTTGAAAACCCACTTGCACCCTATAGGCTTTATGCCTCAGTGGGTCAACCAAGTTCCAAACTTGGTTTTCATACATGGAATCCATTTCGACTTCATGGCACCAAGCCACTTATCCCTTTCTCAACTTGTCAAGACTTCTTCATAACTGTAGGCTCTCATCATCAATGAGTAACACGCCGCTCGATTCACTTACGAGAAATCCATATCTCTCGTGAATGTATGCATGGTTCTACCAGATCTACGAAGATGTGGTGTTACAATAGGTCCAAATGATTGCTCATCACTATGAGTTGCTATCATGTGCTTCACCGTATCTCATCAATGTCTATTTGAGTCTCGAGCCTCCTCAAGCTCGACGACACTCCCACTATTTTCTTGCAAGAGAAACTCTTTCTCTAGAAACACAAAGATGCCTTGAAACAAACACCTTTGTTCCACAGATGATAGAATTGGTAACCCCTTGTTTCCTTAGGGTATCCAATAAATAGACATTTATCGACTTAGCATCCAATTTGTCCGATACATACCGCTTCACATAAGCAGACAACCCCATATCTTCAAGTAAGATACATGAGGTTTCTTATTCCATATCTCATATGGAGTAGTAGAGACTACCTTGGTAGGCATTCTGCTTAACAAGTAAACAAATTGTCTCAAGTGCATAGCCCCAAAAGGACTTGGGAAGAGTCGCATGATTCATCATTGACCGACCATGTCCAACAAGGTCCTAAGATACGCCTCGATACACCATTATGCTGGTGTATATGGGCGGAGTCCATTGAGACAATATGCCATTGTCTTAGATAATCAAGAAACTCTTGACTTAAGTATTCACCACCTCGATCCGATCAAGTATTTTAATACTTTGTCATGTTGTTTCTCTACTTCATTTCTGAATTCTTTGAACCTTTCAAAGGCTTCGACTTGTGTTTCATCAAGAACACATACCCAAACCGTGAGTGATCATATGAAGGTAATGAAGTAGCTATAGCCTCCTAAAGCTTGAGTTGACATAGGTCCACATACATCAAAAGATGTAGACCTAGTAACTCTCCCACTCGTTCACCTTTTCGGTAAAGGTAACTTAGTCATCTTGCCTTTTAAGCATGATTCGCATGTATCGTATGAATCCAATTCAAGCGATTCCGAATTCCACATCGGTGTAATTCGGACATGCGTCTTGCTTATATGGCCAGAAGGCGACAATGCCACATGTAAGAGTCTAATTGATTATACTTTCGAGCACGCTAGTAGCTCGCTGCGATATTGAAAATGTCACTGGAAACGTCCAACGTATAAATGCCATTACTCAAAGTTCTAGTTCCATAAAGAACGCCATTCAAATTTATTTAATAATAATTGTTACTAAACGTCAAATGGTAACCATTTCTATTTAAGCAGGAAATAGAAACGATGTTCTTTATCAACAAAAGAACTTAAAAGCAATTGTCCAGTTCTAAGACAAGTCCTGCAGGGAGTTTCAACAAATACGTTCCGATGGCGAGTGCAGCAACCTTTGCTCCATTCCCAACACATAAATTTGACTCTCCCTTGACGAGTCTTCTTCTATTCCTTAGCCCATATATGTCATTACATATATGTGAGCCACACCCAGTATCCAATACCCAAGTGTTTAAGGAAATAGAACGACAATCAATAACGAAGATATCTGAAGAAGATAGGGCATCTGATGCCTTATTCTTCTTCACGAACTCAAAATAAATCTTGCAATTTTTTCGCCAATGGCCCTCCTTGCCATAATGATGGCAAGTGCCCTTTTGAGCTAGTTATGCCTTTTTAGCCTTTTTCTTTCCCTTCTGCTATTCCTTTGACTTCCTCTTAGAACCTTTCTTCGAGGAATCAACTTACAGAACCGTCCCCTGCTCATGCTTCACAAAAGACTCCACAGTCTTCAACATGTTGAGCAGTACCACAGATGAACCTTCTTGCATCTCAGAGGTGAAGAGGAGCTTGGAGACTTCGAACCTTTCGAATCTCACTTGCTCATCAACCAACTCATAAAGATGAAAGACTATTGTATGAGCATCCATATGCTCATGCTGCTTCCGCAACTCAGGTACAATCGTGGCTAGCATGATGCAACTCACCATTTCAGAATCAGTCACATTTTTCTGATAGGCCAACAATTGGTCCAGAGTTGCATTGTCACTAGGACGGGAGGGAAGAGGCGCTTCGAGGACATTCGCAAGCTTTTCAACCTTGAGAACAATTCTCAGGTTGAATCCAAAAGCCAGTCCAAGAAGTTCGGCCCAGTCAATTTATTCGAATCCAAAATGGAACGCAAATTCAAAGACATCATGATCAATCTTAGAAATACAAAATGAGCATATATGAGAAAGATGATTTTAAAATGCATCAATATACATTCATAAATCCCATTCATTTTTCGAATTTCAAAAACCCCAAAATCACTTCGGGAGATCATAGGTTCATCTTCGAATGGGCTGATATCCATCATAGATATGAACAACCTTGGAGAGAGTCCAACAAGCCATTCATAACTACGATGGTAGGTATCAACTATACCGATTGCATATCACGTATATGCAACTATCACATTGTTCTATCAACTAATTGAATGTTCACACATACATCGGGTTGTTAACACATTAACAAGTATGCATCATATGCATAGCACCCAACTTCACCTCCCTTTACATCGACCTTGGAGAGAGTCCAATAAGCCGATGCTCCAGGTTAAAGCCGACCCATTAATCAAGAAATAGTTTTAATATGGTTAGAGCGCATTCAACAAATTAGCCCGGCTTGGAGAGAGTCCAACAACCAAAGCTAACGATTGACCTCTGACTCTTACCATATTAGTATTAAACTATTCCATGGTTGGAACATGTTCGGGTTCGAGCCGGGCTTGGAGAGAGTCCAACAACCCGAACAAGAAACGAAACTCTGGTTCTAACCATATTAATGAAAGGCGTAGGCTTTAACATTGAGTTAGGGTTTTTATGTCTCATCCTCTTTGCATGCAAATAACTATTATCTACATGGCATGACATACATGGCATACATCTACATGTCACGACACACATGGCATAATGATATGCATCTAATGCAATTACATGACATACAATTATGTCATGTACAATATTTCCTTATATGTCATAACTATTTATGGAAATAAAATATGTTTAAGATTTGATTCTCCAAATCAAATCATGATTAAATTAGGAAACAAATTTCCAAATCTAATCACATATTTTATTTGTGGAAATAGTTGATTAAGGAAAGTCAATTTAGGAAACCAATTTCCTAAATCATCAAAACTACTTATGGAAATAAAATATTTTAAGATTTGATTTCCCAAATCAAATCATGATTAAATTAGGAAACAAATTTCCAAATCTAATCAAATATTTTATTTATGGAAAATATCAATTTCCATAAATACTTCCAACTTTCCAAAAGTGGAAGATTTCCATAAATACTTCTAGACTTTCCAAAATTGAAAAATTTCCATAAATACTTCTAACTTTCCAAAAGTAGAAAATTTCCAGAAATATCATTATGACTATCGCAAAACCATTTTACGATTATGTCGAAACACAACCTGGGCTCTGATACCACTGTTGGGTTTCCGACACCGCGGCGAGTGTGTGTTCGAACATGTTTCGTAAACATGTGCACAGCGGAAGGAATAAAATAATAAATATAATTTATTACAACACACACATCACACATGCATAGTACAACATGTGTAGACATAACCGTAAATTTAAATTTTGCAATAAAAGGAAATTTAACTCGTTATACCTTTATTATCACGTGTAGCGGAAGCGGCATCAACGGAGCGATCCTCGCTAGAATCGTCTCTATCCGTTTCCACGCCGAGTATCTTCGGGATGACTTCACTAAGTCACGAGCCTCGTCTTCGTACGGGTTACTAGCCTCGTGTTGAAGACGATGTGATCGAGAGAGGATCACGATCCGAATCCAAATTCGGATCCAAAAACGAGTCCTCTAAACTCGCCTCTCCGGAGAGGTATTCATCAATCGTTTGATGAATCCTTCGTCCTCCACCTAGAAGGATTACCGGAGATCGAATCCCGGTAAGTAAGGCGCTGTCGGAGCTCCAAGCGTCGTCAAGCGGCTCCGGCGAGAAGGAAACAAGCTGTCAGAAAACTGGACAGCTTTGGTGGAAGAGAAGGGCCGGCCAAAAAGGAAAGCGAGCTCACCTTGATGCCAAACAAGGAGATCACGGAGCTCCTCCGGAGGCAGCTCGGCCGCCCGGCAAGCTTGAAGGCAGCACCATCGGGCGGCACAAGGAGCTTCAAGGTGGCGGCAAGGAGGGGTTGGCGCCCGAAATCTCAAGAGGAGGAGGTGGCGGCAACTTAGGCTAGGGTTTTGGATTAGGGCTTAACAAAGCCCTTAAGCCCTATTTTATAGAGAACTAATTCTCTTAATGGTTATTGGATCATAACCATAAGGCCCGTTAACCCGCTCCATTAATATAAGTTAAAATAAACCAAACCATGATGGTTTATTTTAAGTTAAAACGAACCGAACCAACTTTGGTTCATTCGTTTAAAATAAACCAAACCCTTTGGTTTATTCTCCTCCATTGCATTAGAACCAAGCCATTTTGGTTCATCCATTATGTCTTCATAAGACATGGCTCATCCACGCTTCCATTGCGACTGAAACGATTTCAAGCTCGCTTCTTGTTTGGTCCAACCAAACTTAGTTTCTCTCGGTCTGAGAATCTCATTCTCAAGCTCGTTTTAAATCCTTCGGATTATGCTCGTTGTGTGTGTGACCAAATAGGTTCTCGGTTTATGTTGGCCGTCTATAATTAACCATTAATTATAGAACGATCATGAGTGGCACCTAGTAGTACATCATGATCCCCAATTAACCGAAAAGATCAATAGTTGATTCATAACTATTTCTGAAACCCTTCAGCAGCTCGAATGAATCGTGCCCCATTCCCTTCACTCATCTTATACCCACTTGGTTCAGGACATGGTCTATAGTGTCAGTCCCCACTAGGCTGACTACGTCACACCTAGCCCAAGTATCATTTCCTCGTCCCTACGGATTCTAGTTACTTGCACATGTATCGAAGAGTACCTTACTCTAAACATGTAATGCTTTGGCCAAAGACTTTAGTAACAATCCGACGAGAGGCCATGGGTATACATCTCCTCGCAAGGAGTGGTGAATCCTTTATAGGCTATTCAAACACCTTCGATAACTTCGACTTATACCCAATCATCCCGGGTCCACATCTCCACAGAGATGCTTGCTTAAGATGTCAAAGCATAAGTCTTTATGATCAAGATGACTTGAATACCGCAAGTCAAAGGAACATCGCACTTAAGCTACAGTAAGAACTTCATTGACATATCTATATACGCAGAGAACCATATGAAGTCTTACGGCTGGTAACTCCAATGAACTAGTTACCATAACTAGCATCCACGATTAACTCCGGACATCACAATGTCTCCAGCCAGTTAGAATCAGCTACTTGGATACACCAAGAAGTATACCTCATGCTAGTCTCGACAGAATTGATGGTGTCCAAATCCATCAATTCATCGACTAGGGATAATTCCGATACATCACAATTACACATGTAGAGATACTCACTAGTTGTGATCCAATCACAAATTCTCTCATGCTGTGAGTCGTATCGCGGACATTCAGTAAATGAGTTTAAGATCCAATCAAATACATGAAACCATGTATACTCAAATAGTGAATCTTCATTTATCATATAAATGGTTCATACATAAGGCGATTGCCTTAGGACATCTCTCATATATTACTAACACATGGGTAGGCCATGGAATGGCCTGGAGATGACTTGTTGGCTCTATTTGCTCCTCGTTTTGTCGTGTGTTCATGTAGGCTTCTTTCATGATTTGATTATGCCTTCTTTTGTGTTGAAAGGTACCCTTTTAAACATATAAACATTTGACTGCAGAGCCTTTATCTTGATCTATTTCACTTTGAGGAACACGCCCGTGTCTTGGGGCACAACTAGAGTGTGTTACCTACAATCCGTGCTCCATATAACACTTCATTTTTCTTTGAATCATTATCCTATTAAGGTAAATAATAACAACAGATCTCCAAACTGAGATAATATCAAAATGATGTAAAACAACGATAATATGCTATGTGTTGGTACAATCGGCCCAAGTCACGATTGATAGGACTCGAGTTTGACTCGAGTGATGTTTTGATGTTTGACAAAGTGAGTTGACATTGATGTTTGACATTAATGTCTGTTGATGTTTTGGGGAGATTAAACCAGCCTGGGGTTAGGTTTAACCAGACTCGAGTTTGACTCGAGGGAGACTTTGATGGTTGACTGGAGTTGACCATGTCATGGAAAGTCCAAGTCTTGATTACTTGGCATGTAAAGTCCAAGCATGGGTCTTGGTAAGGAAAAGTCCAAGCATGGGTCTTGGCATGTAAAGTCTAACATGGGTTGGCAAGGGAAAGTCCAAGCTTGAGTTTTGGCATTTGAGAAGTCCAAGGGGAATATTGGCAGCGTAAAGTCCAAGGGTGAAGTCTTGGCAGCATAAGTCCAATGGTTGGTGGCTTAAAGTCCAAGCGGAGTCTTGGCAGCGTAAGTCCAATGTGCCTTGGCGTTGTAGACACCGTTAGCATGACATAGCCGATGAAAGCACCTGAAGGCTAGCGCGATGGATGAATAAGTCATGGATGACTTGGAGGGATCCGAGAGGCATGAGGCTGATATAGGTGGCTAGAAGACTTAGGTCTAGGCTAAGGGTGGTCTAGCAAGTATGGGGAACCATACTTGAATTAAAACCTCATGTTTGAGGTGTGCCAGTCGACTGGTGCCATGTGGCAATCGACTTGCATGAGTCAACTAGGGTTTGACTGTGGGAATTGACCTAGCAGTCGATTGCCAGAGGAGGGCAGTCGATTGATTGGTCGAGAAATCGACTGATCTTGTGATCAGTCGACTAGTGCTAGGGTTTTGGAGCATAAAATGGAGTCTCACTCGACCGCTGCGGTCAGCAGTCGAGTGATGGCTTGATTAGTCGACTGATGGTCATAATTAGTCGACTGATGATGGATCCGTTGGATTTTTCCAGCGTGGATCTAGCCGTTGTCTCACGACAACAGTGGCATCAGTCGACTGATGGTCCCAATTAGTCGACTGATCGGCGTTTTCAAGCACAGGTAGAAGCATTAAAAGGAGCTCGTGGAGGAGGAAAATTCCAGTGGTTCTTGAAGGCATTTGGGGCGATTTGCTACTGCAAATCAGGGTCTCCAAGTTGATTTCAAGCAACCAAGCAATCAAGCATTCAAAGAGCAATTGTAAAGTAGTTTTCTTTACTTGCATTGTATTTCATTATTGTAATTGTTTGTATCCATTTCTTATTGTTGTAAGAATAGTTTGTAAGAGGTTTCTCCGCCTCTGACTTGTGTCAAGAAGGAGTATTTGCGATTAGTGGTTGCGTGTGGATCACTAGAGCTCTTTAGAGCTCGATCCGTGGAGTAGGAACCTTGAGGTTTCGAACCAGGTTATATTCTTGTGTTCTTGTGTGATTGTCTATTTCATTATTGTTATTATTATCTATATTCCGGTGCGCTAACGAAGTTTGTAGATGAACACGCGAAAGAATTCCATCACGCACTAGCTCGATGCTATTCACCCCCCTCTAGCATTCCAACGATCCCCTATAAGTGGTATCAGAGCGAGGCCGCTCTTCAAGGTTTAACAACTAAGGGAGCACGTTAGAGGGTGAAGATGGAGTTCCAAGACAAGCTTGGATGAGATATCAACACTCCACCACCATATGATCGAGAAGACTTTTCGACGTGGAGAGCAAGAATGGAAACATTCTTGATGATGGACATAGAGGATTGGTTCATCCTCGTAGAAGGCTTTGAACCTCCTAGGGATAAAAAGGGACAAGTCCTCAAGTTGAAGAAATGGACCCAAGAGCAACGACAAAAATTCAAGACCGAAGCCACGGTAACAAAACTTTTAGAAGAATTGATACCTAATGATGTTTTGTCTAGGCTAGGTGAATATCTTGACGCCAAGGAGCTATGGGACAAATTGGCCAAGTTCAATGAGAAGCCTCACTTGGCACAAGTAGAAGAAGATAAGGAAGAGGATGAAGAGAGTTCATCATTCTCATGAGCAAATGAGGAATCAGAAGTTGAAGAGGAGTCAACTTCCGCATCGGTGGAAGAGGAGGTGGAAGAAGTAGAAGAAACCTCCACCTCTAGGATTGAGGGGGAGGAAAGAATCTCCACTCCGGAGCAACAAAAAGAAGCTTCGACATCCGGTCAAGATGAAGAAGCTCCAATTCTGGCACCTATCACATAGGTAACTCAAGCAATTTAGGTTTAAATAAAAATCATATAATTTGCTTTGACTGTAGGGAAAGTGGGCATTACAAGAGCAAATGCCCAAAAAGAGTCAAGAAAGCTCCACCGGCTCCAAAGGTCAAAGATGTCAGTCCCCCAACTATCAAAAGCAAGAAGCAAGTCATTTTCTTCAAATGTCAGCTACCGGGACATTATCGGAGTCAATGCCCAAGGGGGAAGAAAAAGGGCCAAGAAGGAGCACCACAAGTAGGGGGAGCTTCCAAAGCTAACCCTAAGGTATTTTTTAATAAAGCTCCTCATTCAAATAATATCAAAAAGCATGCTAGAAATAATTTTAGCAATCTTGCTATTTATCAAAAAGAGCATGCTAGAAATAGAGAATATTGCTTAGGAGCTAAGAAAGTCAACCTTAGGAAGAAGGAGAAATTTGGGACTAATGTCCCTAGAAATATTTTACCTAAGGACAACCCTAGGTCAAACAATTCTAGACAAATTCTACCTAGGGAGACCATTAGAAAGGTACAAGAGCATCTAGGTCTCAACTCTAAATGGACTAAGCATATGCCTAGAAAGAACCATGGCCAAGTATTAAATCAAAATTCTAAAATTGGACAATTAGAATTAGAGAACCAAGCCTTGAGGTCAAGACTTGAAAAAATTGAAAAGACCCTCAATAAGATGCAAAATCAATTTCAAGGGTCTAATGGTCAAAGTCAAGGGTCTAGGTCTCAAAGTCAACACCTAGGACCTAAAAGACAAAAGTCAACCAAGGGAAAGAAAGGTTTGGGTCACAAACCTAAGCCTAAGGTGGCTTATCATTGTGTTTCATTAGATTATGGAACACAAACTAAATCTAGGAAGACCAAAGTCAATAGGGAAGTCATCCCTAAGGTTGACCAAGGGTTGTGCCTAGTGGCTTGGGTTTCAAGGAAACCTAGAGTGGCCACTAAGAAGGTTACTAGGGAGGAAATCCCTAAGGTTAACCATGGTAAGACCACAATGACCAAGGATAACAAGCCTAGGAGGGTCATTAGGAGGGTATCTAGGGAGGTTATCCCTAAGGAATACCTAATTAACCCTAGGAGCTCAAATAGGTTTTGGGTTCCTAAAAGCGTGATTGATTCACGCTAGATGGGTTTAGGGTGTGTCAACCTTGATTGGATGGGTAGTTAACTCAACCATGGTAAAGATGACACTTTAGGTAATTTTCAAGGTTATGGATACCTTGGAAATAGATTTGATTGTTAATCCTAAAAGATTTTAGGATGTGTCAATATATTTTTAAGTTTATGAAAAATCAATCAAATTGGCACAATTTAGGATTAGAGTTCATAGTGTGTCATTTTAGGTTTTTGGCACTCTAGGGAGAAAAGTGGTAATATGACAAAATATACTTAATTATATCAAATGACAATTAATATTAAAACTTAGGTATTATTATACCTATACTTTTTATATGTCATGCTTTGTTTGTCATATAACATATCATGACATCATGTTTAATCTTTATCATTTATATGTCATTATCATGTTTAGGATTAAGGATTAAATGTCATGTGTTTTTAGATTTAATCATATGCCATGACATCATGATCATTGGCCATACTTAATTATTGCTATCATTAGGCCATGATCATTTTATACATTTAAATTGATTAAAATTGATTTAAGGACAATGACATGACTTGGAGTCCCATTTATAAGGGAATCAAGTAGGGTTGCCTTAGAAAAATGCATGAAACCATTAAAAGAATAAAACCCACATCTCATATTACATTTGTTAGGATGTATACTGAAAAGTCTATTTTTTGTATGAACATCTTTATTTTGAAATAAGAATCACATGATCATTGTTTGCATATTTGTGCTTATGCATATTGTCTAATACATTACATTATAGATAACATGGCGTGTAGTGTCACACAGTAGATCATGTTATCAGCTCCTTGTAAAGTATAAGTAAATGCTCACAACCGAGATGACTTTGGACAAACCATTGGTATGGTTGTAGTGTGATTTGGTATTGGTTTGTCTTGACCATAGAATCACACTAGTACACTTTGTTTGTATTGAGTAGGACCGACTTAGAGGTGATTTGATTTATTGCTAACTACATAATCGAATCAGACCTCAGATATTATATTTTACATGCTCTTAATCCCGATATAATAACAGGCACATATACTTAGTATTCATTTATTTGATTTACCAATGGGTGAGATTTATAGATTAAATCATAGGCTCGATAAGTTGAGAAATGATATTATTTATATGGTGTGTTGTTGATTATAGGAGGAAACTGTGTCCTATATATTAGGATGATGATGTCCCCTTGAGGAGCTCATAAGGTTCATCATGTAAACCCTGCAGGTGGACTTGGTCCGGCATGATGATAAGGTTGAGTGGTACTACTCATGGAGTTAGATGTTGATTAATTAATTGTCAGTAAATTAATTAATCGACGGACATTCGTGATCTTAAACACGGGGAGAAAAATGTATAAATAATATATGGAGCCAATATTAACTTATGGGAGTTGGTGAGGTAGATAATCCTTTAGTGGATTGGATTATCATTAATAGATCGTACTTTATGTGGGCTTGATCCATTGGGTGGTCAAGATCCAACTCCTCCTCATTGTCCCTATTTTAGCCTATTAAAACCTCATGGAGCCTAGATCCAATGATTGAAAACAAAATTCTAGATCCGACGGTGGAGATTAAATCTCTAGATCCGACAGTTGAGATTAAATCTCTAGATTCGACGGTTGAGATTAAATCCCTAGAACCAATGGTGGAGATTAAAAGGAGAATTATGCCTAACTCTATAAAAGGGGTCTTAAGGCTTGGGCATGGGATTATTAGAGAAAGGTTAGGGTTTTGTTTCTTAAGGCTTGGGCGGAAAGAAACAAAAGGAGGCTAGGGTTTTGGTGAAGGGCTTGGGCTGCCACAAATAAGGTAGGTATTCTTCTTCCTTAAGAGTTGCCGGTGCCCCTCCTCCTTCTCTTGACCTTGGCCGGCGGCCAACCTAGACTTCCTCTTCTCCTTGGCCAGTGGAAAAAAAGTCTAGGGTCTCTTCCCTTACACCTTGGCCAGCGTTCACTTCTATTTCTTCTTCTTCTTGGCCGGCGGCAAGCACCAAGCTTGGAGCTTGGTGGTTGGTTGAAAGAAGAAGAAGTGTTTTGTTTCTATACTTCCTCTTGTTCGGAGCGAGCAAGGAAGAAAGATTGGTGATCTAGGAGCTTCGACTTTTCGAAGATCGTCGCCCACACGACGTCCAAAATGAGGAAGGACATACAATAGAAGATTGAGAGATATAACGCTTGTATATTTTCATTTGTAACATGTCTATAATTGTTTTTCAATCATATACATGTTGTGTATTCTGTTTTTATGGTTAAATATACTTGGACCCCGAATACAAACACAAAAGCCTGCGATCCGTACATCGTCTATTCCGCAGCTAATTGTAGAATAGAGGTTGGTTGCTTGAACAACAAGTTTGTTCAAGTGACCACTCTAATCGAATAGCACGACAATGAAAAGGTAGCTTGGGTAATCCCTCTTATCAAGGATAATTTTTTTTATCCGGGGATGTAGAAGGGATCACCATGAACAAGCGACCTAGTTGAAGTGGGAAGCGAAGTTTCCTACCTTCAATTGGTATCAGAGCCACGATTTCCGATTTTGTGTGTTTAGGATTTGGTTACTTTTATGCACTTTTCATATATTGTATGTGCCGGATAATAGTAGGATGTGCGTAGGTTAACTTTTTGGTTGCAGGCATAGGATCCAACTATTATGGCCATATGTGTGTATGTGATTGTATGTGTGTAATTGTATATTTTGTTGAATCCTCGGGGTTGACAAGGCTAGTATTTAATTTTTGTAATTAGATACGACATTGTTTAGCCACTCCTTTTATTTTAGTTTACTTTTGATCTAGATTTCATGTACACTCCCTTGTGGAGTATAGGATCGATGGATGTAAATTAAAATAGATTTTTCTCGGCTCGGATCTTCGGATGACTTCTACATGGCATAGGGAGGAGCGGACAAGATGGCGATACGACGGGAGATATATTGAAGACAAAAGCTATAATAGTTGGAAAATATTTATTTTTCATATTTTTTGCTTATTGTTTGATATGCATGTCGTAGGTTAGAAAATTCCTCAATTTCAAATTACTAAGTGGGAGAGGGATATTTTTATAAATTCCCACGGCCTCCATTATGATTTGACATGTGATGCAAAAAACTTGCGCGTCGGGTCTGAGTGCCTTCCTCCCCATCGGATGAGTTTGTTTGCGGATCACAAGGTCGAATATGGTTATAGTAAATTATTAAGGAGCATGTGTACTTCCCCATCGGAAGGCACATAACCCGAGATAATTAACTTGGTACCGAGTAATGGTGAACACTTAGATACAAATATAAGTATCCTCCCCATCGGAGTCACTGCTTTTATTTGTAGGGCGGAAGAGGAACCAACTATTAATTTTATTGGTAAAAAAGTTAGGTTGACAAGATAGTAAAATTAATGGGTAAAACCTCCTCTTACAAATGTAGAATTCGTATACATCCACACTATCGTGGCATATGATATTCTTGGTGTTTTGAGGTGTTGGTTGATTTTAAAATTTTATTGTTTGAGAAATCAATAATTTTTTGAAATCTAATGTTTTTGATCTATGTGATTCTTAGGTTTTCTTTCAAAATGACTTTCAACCTGCTTGATGTGATACTGAAAGAAAATAAACTTACTTGGCCCAACTATGTTGATTGGAAGAGGAATCTTGACATTGTCTTGACTGCTGAGGAATACAAATATGTACTCCTCGAAGAGTGCCCTCCTAAGCCTGCGGATGATTCTAGGGAAAAGGAGAAGGAGAGTTATAAGAAGTGGATTAAGGCCGATGAGATGACGCGGTGTTACATTTTGGCATCTATATCAAATATACTGCAACATCAACATCAAGCCATGCCCACTGCTTATGACATGATACTCAATCTCAAATAGCTTTTCGGACACCAGAATCGGGCTGCTAGGCAGGAAGCCATGAGGAACTTGATGATGACCACCATGATCGAGGGAACACCCGTGAGGGATCATGTTCTCAAGATGATGGCTCATTTGAATGAGCTGGAAGTCCTAGGAGCTAAGATCGATGGGGAAATCCAGATCGATATCATTCTCCAGTCTCTACCTAAGAGTTTTGAGCAATTTCACGTGAACTAAGTTGGAACCTCGTACAAAAGTGTGCATGTTCATTGGCTATCCTAGAGGAACGAAAGGTGGTTTGTTCTATAGTCCTAGAGATCAGAGGGTGATCGTTAGCACGAACGCCAGATTTCTAGAGGAAGATTATGTAATGAACCACAAGCCCATGAGTAAGATTGTTCTGGAGGAATTAAAAGGGGAAGTCACTTCTTCAGTACCACCGGTACAAGAGGATATACCATAAGTCACTGCACCACGTGTCACAGAGGATACACAGGTGATACCTCATCGTAGTTGGAGGGTTTTAAGACAGCCTGATAGATTCATGTTCTTGAGAGAATCTTCTTATTTGGTCCCTGACGAACATGAACCTGATCCCTGGACATATGACGAGGCAATCCAAGATAAAGATGCGGTATCTTGGCAAAGTGCAATGAATGCTGAGATTGAATCTATGGATTCAAATCAGGTCTGGGAGCTAGTAGAACCACCCGATGGTGTAAAAATCATTGGTTGCAAGTGGATCTACAAAAGAAAGAGAGGATTAGACGGGAAGGTTGAGACCTTCAAAGCAAGGCTTGTTGCGAAAGGGTATACTCAGAAGGAGGGTATCGATTATGAGGAGACTTTTTCGCCGGTAGTCATGCTTAAGTCTATCCGGATTCTCTTATGCATTGCTGCTCATATGGGTTATGAGGTATGACAGATGGATGTCAAGATAGCTTTCCTTAATGGAAGTCTTGAGGAAAATATCTATATGAAGCAACCAGAGGGATTCATTGCAAAGGGAAAAGAGCATCTTGTGTGTAAGCTTAATCGGTCCATTTATGGATTGAAGCAAGCTTTGAGGTCTTAGAACATCTGCTTTGATGAGGTAATCCAGTCTTATGGATTCATTCAAAGTCCGGATGAGTCTTGTGTATACAAGAGATGTGACGGAAACGTAGTGGTATTTCTTGTACTATATGTAGAAGACATTTTGCTAATTGGCAACAATATCAAGGTGTTATCGGACGTAAGGGTATGATTGTCCAAACAGTTTGATATGAAGAACTTGGGAGAAGTGGGCCACATCCTTGGGATCAAGGTTATAAGGGATCGCAGAAAAAGGATGTTGTGCTTATCTCAAGCTACATACAGAGACACCATTATGGATCGTTTTAGCATGCAGAACTCCAAGAAAGGTTTTCTACCTTTCAAGCATGGAGTTCCTTTATCTAAGGAGATGTGTCCTAGAACATCTGAGGAGATAGAGGAGATGAAGGTGGTTCCTTATGCTTCGACAGTAGGAAGCCTCATGTATGCGATGCTATGTACGAGACCAGATATCTGCTTTGGCATGGGCATGGTCACTAGATATCAGAGTAATCCAGTATAGAGACATTGGACTGTGGTAAAGCATATATTGAAGTACCTAAGAAGGACTAGGGATTATATGCTAGTTTACCAGGAAGACCAATTACTCCCTGTGGATTACACGAATTCTGACTTCCAATCAGACAGGGATAACAGTAAGTCGACCTTAGGTTTTGTGTTTACTTTGGGAGGTGGAGCCATTGTATGGAGGAGTGTCAAGTAGAAATGTGTGGTGAACTCCACCATGGAAGATGAGTATGTGGCAGCCTCTGAGGCAGCCAAAGAAGTTGTATGGCTTAGGATCTTCTTGATGGACTTGGATGTGATTCCTAGTTTCCCCAGAACTATCACAATTTATTGTGATAATAGTGGTGCAGTTGCAAACTCGAAGGAACCACGAGCCCATAAGGCAAGTAAACACATAAAGCGTAAATACCACCTGATACGAGAAATCGTAAAAAGAGGATAAGTTGTTGTGGCCAAGATTGCATTGGAGGATAACCTGGAAGATCCTTTCACTAAGGCCCTTCTAGCGAGAGCTTTTGATAGGCATTTGGAAGGAATGGGAATCAGATGTATGGCAGTATGAGGACAACATAGTCTTTTAGTATAAGTGAGAGATTGTTAGGATGTATACTGAAAAGTCTATCTTTTGTATGAACATCTTTATTTTGAAATAAGAATCACATGATCATTGTTTGTATATTTGTGTTTATGCATATTGTCTAATACATTACATTGTAGAAAACATGGTGTGTAGTGTCACACAATAGATCATGTTATCAGCTCCTTGTAGAGTATAAGTAAAGGCTCACAACCGAGATGACTTTGAACAAACCATTGGTATGGTTGTAGTGTGATTTGGTATTGGTTTGTCTTGACCATAGAATTACACTGGTACACTTTGTGTGTATTGAGCAGGACCGACTTAGAGGTGATTAGATTTATTGCTGACTACATAATTGAATCAGACCTCAGATATTATATTGTACATGCTCTTAATCCCGATATAATAATGAGCACTTATACTTTATTCATTTCTTTGATTTGCTAATGGGCGAGATTTATAGATTAAATCGATAGACTCGGTAAGTTGGGAAATGATATTATTTATATGGTGTGTCGTTGATTATAGGAGGAAACCGTGTCCTATATATTAGGATGATGATGTCCCCTTGAGGAGCTCATAAGGTTCATCATGTAAACCCTGTAGGTGGACTTGGTCTGACATGATGATAAGGTTGAGTGGTACTACTCATGGAGTTAGATGCTGATTAATTAATTGTCAGTAAATTAATTAATCGATGGACATTCGTGATCTTAAACACGGGGAGAAAAATGTACAAATAATATATGGAGCCCATATTAACTTATGAGGGTTGGTGAGGTAGATCAATGATAATCCTTTAGTGGATTAGATTATCATTAATGGATCGGACTTTATGTGGGTTTGATCCATTGGGTGGCCAAGATCCAACTCCTCATGGTCCCTATTGTAGCCTATTAAAACCTAATGGAGCCTAGATCTAATGATGGAAAACAAAACTCTAGATCCGACGGTGGAGATTAAATCTCTAGATCCGACGGTTGAGATTAAATCTCTAGATCCGACGGTTGAGATATACTCCCTAGAACCAATGGTGGAGATTAAAAGGAGACTTAAGCCTAACTCTGTAAAAGGGGTCTTAAGGCTTGGGCGTGGGATTATTAGAGAAAGGTTAGGGTTTTGTTTCTTAAGGCTTGGGCGGCCACAAATAAGGAAGGTATTCTTCTTCCTTAAGAGTTGCCGGTGCCCCTCCTCCTTCTCTTGACTTTGGCCGACGCCCAAACTAGACTCCCTCTTCTCCTTGGCAGGTGGAAAAAAGTCTAGGGTCTCTTCCCTTAGACCTTGGCCAGCGTTCACTTCTATTTCTTCTTCTTCTTAGCTGGCGGCAGGCACCAAGCTTAGAGCTTGGTGGTTGGTTGAAAGAAGAAGTGTTTTGTTTCTATACTTCCTCTTGTTCGGAGCGAGCAAGGAAGGAATATTCGTGATCTAGGAGCTTTGACTTTTGGAAGATCGTCGCCCACACGACGTCCAAAAGGAGGAAGGACATACAATAGAAGATCGAGAGGTATAACGCTTTTCTTTTTTCTTTTGTAAGATGTCTATAATTGTTTTTCAATCATATACATGTTGTGTATTCTATTTTTATGGTTAAATATACTTGGACCCCGAATACAAACACAAAAACCGACGATCCATACATCGTCTATTCCACGGCTAATCCTAGAATAGAGGTTGGTTGCTTGAACAACAAGTTTGTTCAAGTGACTACTCTAATCGAATAGCACGACGATGAAACGGTAGCTTGGGTAATCCCTCTTGTCAAGGATAATTTTTTTTTATCCGGGGACGTAGAAGGGATCGCCATGAACAAGCAACCTAGTTGAAGTGGGAAGCGAAGTTTCCTACCTTCAACATTGACATGTATGTGTATTTATACACCCTAGATACATGTGAGATGCTAGGATATGAGTTATGTTTAAGGTGCATAGTTTTTGCATCTAGATGAACCTAAACTCATCTTATCTTAATCATGGATCATTGGGAAAGCTTGTGTACAAGTCATGTAGATTGAGCCCAAGGAATATAATCCAAAATAAAGTTTTGAAAACATTTTAAAATCAATTTAGAAAACCTTGGTGTAGTCTATCTTTTGATAGCAATCACCATTGATGAGATTGATACAAAGTGAGCTAAAACTTTGAAGTTTTTACTCACTTTTGGATTTTGTATCAATTTTAATATTTTATGGGTAAATATTTTTCTATCATTTTCACCCATTTTATTGGTCATAAGTATTATACGTATAAATTTTCATGATTTTTCAATATACGTATAATTATTTATGAATTTCCAAAATCCATTTCTGATAATTGAAATTCAGAAATTTTAGTTATCAGTCGATTGCCCTTGGTGGCAGTCGACTGATGAGAGTGGCAGTCAACTGTTATCTGACAGAGTCGACTGCCAATACTGATTTCGGGAAAACAAGTTATGTTTAGCCCGTGTTCAGCTACGATTAAGGTCCCTAACCACTTCTAACCCTAGGATATGCTCTGGGAAGCATTATAAAGGGTGAAAATCCATTGGATATGTATTAGGAGAGGTGTTAGAATAATGTATCAAATTTAAGGTGGGAAGAGTTCATGTTTGAACTTTAAGCCTTATTTGTGATGGTTTAGACTTCCTATTGGCTTAGGGACTTCCCAAGGACATTGTTGGTGCAATCATCAAGGGGGAGCAAGCCTTTAGGGGGAGGTATCCATCTTGGGATGATGGATGTATTTTTCTTCTTGAAGGGGAGAAGTTATGGGGAGAAGGTCATCAATTGGGAAAATTGATGGGATTTTGAGAAACCCAATTTGGAAATTGGGAGAGTGTATAGGATTGCCTTTCTTGAGTGATATGGGACTTATCACTAGGAAGATGGTTGGCATCCTAGGTATGTTTGGACTAAGGGAGAGATTGTAAGATCTCATTGGGACATGAGACATTGACCTCCTTGGGTGAACCTTTTTGATGTATGTCAAAAAGGGGGAGAAAGATAAGATAACCAATTTGGGAAATTGGTTTAGGGAATTTGAGTTAGTGTTCTAACTCAAAGGTATATGTTTTTGTCAAACATCAAAAAGGGGGAGATTGTTGGTGCAATTGGCCCAGGTCACGATTGACAAGACTCGAGTTTTACTCGAGTAATGTTTTGATGTTTGACAAAGTGAGTTGACATTGATGTTTGACATTAATGTCTGTTGATGTTTTGGGGAGATTAAACCAGCCCAGGTTAGGTTTAACCGGACTCGAGTTTGACTTGAGGGAGACTTTGATGGTTGACTGGAGTTGACCATGTCATGGAAAGTCCAAGTCTTGAGTACTTGACATGTAAAGTCCAAGCATGAGTCTTGGCAAGGAAAAGTCGAAGCATGGGTCTTGGCATGGAAAGTCCAACATGGGTTGGCAAGGGAAACTCCAAGCTTGAGTCTTGGCATTTGAGAAGTCCAAGGGGAATATTGGAGGCATAAAGTCCAAGGGTGAAGTCTTGGCAGCATAAGTCCAATGGTTGGTGGCTTAAAGTTCAAGCGGAGTCTTGGCGGCATAAGTCCAATGTGCCTTGGCGGTGTAGACACCGTTAGCATGACATAGCCGATGGAAGCACTGAAGGCTAGCGCGATGGATGAACAAGTCATGGATGACTTGGAGGGATCCGAGAGGCATGAGGCTGATGGAGGTGGCTAGAAGGCTTAGATCTAGGCTAAGGGTGGTCTAGCAAGTATGGGGCTAGCATACTAGGGTTAAAACCTCATGTTTGAGGTGTGCCAGTCGACTGGTGTCATGTGGAAGTCGACTGACATGAGTCAACTAGGGTTTGACTGCGGGAATTGACCTAGCAGTCGACTGCCAGAGGAGGGTAGTCGACTGCCAGAGGAGGGTAGTCGACTGATTGGTCGAGCAGTCGACTGATCTTGTGATCAATCGACTGGTGCTCGAGTTTTGGAGCACAGAATGGAGTCTCACTCGACTGCTGCGGTCAGCAGTCGAGTGATGGATTGATCAGTCAACTGATGGTCATAATCAGTCGACTGATGATGGATCCGTTGGAATTTTCCAGCGTGGATCTAGTCGTTGTCTCATGACAACAGTGACATCAGTCGACTGATGGTCCCGATCAGTCTACTGATCGCCATTTTCCAGCACAGGTAGAAGCTTTAAAAGGAGCTCGTGGAGGAGGAAAATGCCAGCGGTTCTTGAGGGCATTTGGGCCGATTTGCTGCTGCAAATCAGGGTCTCCAAGTTGATTTCAAGCAACTAAGCGATCAAGCATTCAAAGAGCAATTGTAAAGTAGTTTTCTTTACTTGCATTGTATTTCATTATTGTAATTGCTTGTATCCATTTCTTATTGTTGTAAGAATAGTTTGTAAGAGGTTTCTCCGCATCCAACTTGTGTCGAGAAGGAGTATTTGCGATTAGTGGTTGCGTGTGCATCACTAGAGCTCTTTAGAGCTCGATTCGTGGAGTAGGAACCTTTAGGTTCCGAACCACGTTATATTCTTGTGTTCTTGTGTGATTGTCTATTTCGTTATTGTTATTATTATCTATATTTCACTATGCTAACGAAGTTTGTAGATGTACACGCGAAAGAATTCCATCACGCACTAGTTCGATGCTATTCACCCCCCCTCTAGCATTCCAACGATCCCCTACACTATGTATGACATAAAATGAGATAAAATGTGTGCTAAAATGATAACTAATATCTATATAAAATGCACACATTGATAACAACCCAATGATCCATGCCTGGATCAGACTGGTATCTGCTCATAATTTATGTCTTGTATATAATATAACATATATGATAAATCCTATCGCCGATGCATAGGGTACCTCATTCATGAAAATCCTCTCAACTTTAGTTCGTGGACACATAGACTTCGAAAGGTGAATCCCATGCCTCATGGGTATGAAACTTTTCTTGGATTCAGACATGATAAACTGTTTTAGCACTCTGTCTATATATGTAGACTGTGATAGACCAAGCAACCTTTTCAATCTATCTTTATAGATCCTTATCCCAAGGATATAGGAGGCTTCTCCCATGTCTTTCGTGGAGAATATTTTGGACAATCAAACTTTAATCGATTGTCGAAAAGGTACATCATTTCCTATAAGTAATATGTCATTAATATACAATACTAGAAAACACGACTGTACTCCCACTAACCTTCTTGTACACACAAGGTTCATCTATATTTTGTGAGAAATCAAACTCTTTGATTATCTCATCAAAATGGATATTCTAACACGTAAATGCTTGCTTCATTCCATAAATGGACCATTAAAGCTTGCATACTTTATTTTTGTCAATAGATGTGAAACTTTAAGGTTGTATCATATATACATCTTCGACAGGTTTTCATTAAGGAAAGTTATTTTCACATTCATTTGTCATATATCATAATCATAATAAGCTGCTATGATTATGAGTGTCCGAATAGATTTAAGCATAGCTATTGGTGAAAAATTTCGTCATAGCCAACGTCTTGCCTTGGATGATAGTCTTTCACTACCAACCTTGCTTTGTAGATAATCAAATTACCATATATGTCAGTTTTCTTCTTGGAAACCCACTTGCACCTAATAGGTGTAATACCTTTAGGTGGACCCATCATATTCCAAACTTGGTTTTCATACATGGAATCCATTTTTGATTTCTGAACAATTCAAAACTTCTTCATAACTAGTAGGCTCCTCATCCTCAATGAGTAACATGTCTTTCGTTTCACTTATGAGAAATCCATATCTCTCAAGAATTCGATGTTTCCTACTGTAGGGAATTCTTTATGCCAAATGGCATATGCGCAACGGAAAAATTAGGATCCCTTCCAAGTGATCCATGCGAAAGCAAACTCGTATAAAATAAATTTCTCTAAACCAAGCCTATCTTATAGGAGAGGATTACCTTTGTTGCGTGCCCTTGTTAATCCTGCTTCTTCCTTTTGTTTGTTGGATCTTTAGCACGTTCAAGTGTCCGTGCCTCTATATGTATCCACACGAGCAAGCTCTTGTCTCACAAAAGAAAACTAGAGGAGCTCTCCTTTACTTCTTGCTAGAGAAGTCCCTAAAGGAGAGGAAGCTAGGGAAAAAGAGAAGGGAAGAAGAAGACTACTCTTCTTGCTACACTCACAAAAGCCACACAACAATAAGCTCTCAAGCTCTCTCCAAGCCTCAAGCTCCCAACAACCACACCCACAATTTCTTTGGCCGGCCACTCCATGGGGTCTTTTATAGGGTTGGAAAAACCCTTTCACCTCCACACATTCAATGCAATCCATTGCATTGGGACATTTGTTTGGCCGGCCACTTAAGGAGACAAAACCATTTTGTTTCCTTCCACCTTATCTAGCTTAGGTGGATGCTTAGGTGGCATGCTTATGTGGCATTCTTATGTGGCATTCATGCATGTTGAATTAATCTTATTAATTCAATTAAGCTTATGTTATCATATTGAATTAATCTTATTAATTCAATTAAGCTTATGTTATCATATTGAATTAATCTTATTAATTCAATTAAGCTTATGTTATCATATTGAATTAATCTTATTAAATCAATGAGGTAACATATTGAATTAATCTCATTAAATCAATTAGCTAAAATTCTCATTAAGCTTAAAGTCCAAAAACCATTTTGTACTTAAGCTTATTCCCAAATTATTCTAGTCAAACTAGAATACTCTAATTCCTCTAATTATCATGCTCTTTGTGTGTGACCCTATAGGCTCTCATAACGTTGGCAGTGGACCTAAACTCTTTTAGATACACAAGCAATGAGCGGCATCTAGCAATACATCATTGCTACCCAAGTTACGAGATAAGTCAAGATCCGACTAACCTTTCCGTGACTACTATAATATATGACCGTGTCCTTCTATCCTTGATATCAGATTGATCACTGAGGCATAGACCGTGTCATCCTCGATCAATCTATGTGTTTCTTGATCCCTGAGTAAACTAACTCAAACAAATGAGCTCAATATCTCATATTGACTCATTCGAGCATGGCCATGCGTTTTAGTAGTTCTACTCAATCAAGGGGCCCACCGATATCACTCTCGTCATATGAGAGGGATAGATCCCATCTACATCACTCACATCCCTCCGCATAATTTTTTATATACCCAGTAATCGCCTTTATGGTCCACCCTGTTACGGGTGACGTTTGACGATACCAAAGTACATAACTCCTTATGTAGGGAACCGTAGTGACTTCAGGTCTGAGGACTATTCATACCAATAGTCACATGAGAAAGTTTATGACACTCATATAACGATCCATGAAACTTTCTCATGGCGGGTCATATGATTCTTATATATTCTCTAATATATACCCATGTGTCAACTTGATATCATATATCCATGACTTGTGAGATCAAGTCATCAATTGACCTACATGCTAGTCTTTATGTATTAATATTGCCCTTGCATATTAATACTTGACTAGGAACATTTAGAAAGTGTTCACTATAGCCTCTCATAATCAATTCTGCCAATTGATGTGCTGTAGATAAGAACCTACTTTTCTAGGGCATTACTATATTTAATTTAGCTGGCACAAGCAAGACTTAAATATAATAACCAATCCTTTGCCTTTATAGAATATGATACAAAATGTTCCCTATTCAACCATCACATGATTGGTTCTTAGGGCTATAACTAACAATCTCCCACTAGCACTAGTACCAATCACTATGATATCTAATACCTAGTGACCTAGTGTGACCATCATGCTTCCTCTGTGCCAAAGCCTTGGTCAAAGGATCTGCGATGTTAGCTTCTGTCGGTACTCTGCATATCCTCACATCTCCTCTATCGATGATCTCTCGAATGAGATGGAAGCGCCGCAGTATGTGTTTGGTCCGCTGATGTGATCGAGGTTCCTTAGCCTGTGCAATAGCCCCATTGTTGTCACAATAGAGGTCTATTGGATCTGCAATGCTAGAAACTACCCCAAGTTCACTGATGAACTTGCGGAGCCAAACGACCTCCTTTCTTGCATCGGATCGACAATATACTACCTACTGTAGAATCGACAGAATCGTGTCCTGCTTTGAACTCTTCCAGCTCACAGCTCCACCATTCAGGCAAAACACGTACCCCGATTGCGATCTATAGTCATCCTTGTCTGTTTGGAAGCTTGCATCACTGTAACCCTTTACAGTTAGCTCCTCATTGCCTCCAAATATCAGGAAATATTCTTTCGTTCTTAGTAAGTATTTAAGAATATTTTTGGGCTATCCGATGACTTTCACCGATCCGATGTATCTACTCGTCATGCTCAAAGCATACGAGGCGTCGAGAACAGTACAAAGCATGGCGTACATGATAGACCCTATGGCAGATGCATAAGGGATCTTATCCAGGCGATCTCTCTCCTCCTTAGAAGAGGGACATTGAGTCTTCGAAAGACTCACACCATGTGATAAAGGCAGAAATCCTTTCTTGGAATTTTGCATAGCAAAATGATCTAGCACTTTATCAATGTATGTACTCTGACTTAGGCCAAGTAATCTTTTAGATCTATCTCTATAGATCTTGATGCCTAGAATATAGGCAGCTTCACCTAAGTCTTTCATCGAGAAACAATTCCCTAACCACATCTTCACAGACTGGAGTGAGGGAATATCATTTCCGATTAGAAGTATGTCATCTACATACAAGACAAGAAATACAACTGTGCTCCCACTATTTCTCTTGTAGACACAAGGTTCATCTTCATTCTTGATTAAACCAAACTCTTTGATTGCATCATCGAATCGAAGATTCCAGCTTCGAGAGGCTTGCTTTAGTCCATAAATGGACCTTTACAGTTTGCATACCTTTCGGGATGCTTTGGATCTTCAAAACCCTCGGTGTGTCATGTACACATCCTCGGTAGCTTTCCATTCGTTGAGCGGTTTTGACATCCATCTGCCGATCTCATAATCGTGGTAGGGCTGCATAGCAAGTATGATCCGAATGGATTTAAGCATCATAGCGGTGAAAAGGTTTCATCATAGTCAATACCATGAATTTGTTTGAATCCTTTAGCCACCAATCTACCTTTATAGGTATGCTTATTACCATCCATGTCAGTCTTTACTTTAAAGACCCACTTACACCCAATGGGTTTTACCTTGGTGGATCAACCAAGGTCCATACTTGGTTAGTGTACATGGATTCCATTTCGGATCTCATGGCCTCTAGCCATTTCTCGGAATCTGGGCTCATCATAGCTTCTTGATAGGATATAGGCTCGTCAAGATTGACAAGCAATACATCACCATTGTCGATCGAGAAAAGAATATCTCTCGGGTTGACAGCCGGATCTGTCGGATCTACGAAGAGGTTGGTCTACTTGAGCAGTGTTTGTTCCACAACTCTTTGGGCAACAATTTCCTCATCCACAACACTTTGTGGTTCTGTTCATTTTCCATCGAAGCCTTAGTGTTATCGTCATCTTGAACTTCTTCAAGATGAATTTTACTCCCACTAGTTTTTCTAGAAATAAATTCTCTTTCTAGAAAGACAGCATTTCTGGCAACAAACACCTTGCCAAGTGTGGGATTGTAAAGTAATATCCCTTAGTTTCCTTGGGATATCCGACAAAATAACACTTATCGATTTGGGTCCTAGTTTATACGAGACTTGGCGTCTTACATAAGCTTCACAACCCCAAATCTTTATAAAAGACATTTTGGGACTCTTCGATCCATATCGTATATGGTGTCTTTTCTACGGCTTTTGATGGGACGCGATTAAGTGTAAGCGTGTCTCTAGAGCTAGTCCCCAAAAGGAAGTAGGTAGATCGATCGGCTCATCATTGATCGTACCATATCTAATAGAGTACGATTTCTCCTCTCGGATACACCATTCCATTGTGGTGTTCAGGGGAGTGAGTTGGGATATTATCCCACACTCAGCCAGGTGATCACGAAACTCTTGACTAAGGTATTCACCACCTCGATCTAATCGAAGTAGCTTAATACGCTTACCAAGTTGGTTTTGTACTTCATTCTTGAATGCTTTGAACTTTTCAAAGGATTTTGACTTATGTCTCATCAAATATAAGTAGCCAAATCTACTCATATCATCAGTGAAAGTAATAAAGTACTTATAGCCTCCTCTGGCTTCGACATTGAAAGGCCCACATACATCAGTATGTATGAGTCCTAACAAGTCTGTCGCTCTCTCTCCATGTCCACTAAATGGAGTTTTAGTCATCTTTCCTAAAAGGCAAGATTCGCATACCTCATATGATTCAAAATCAAATGAGTCCAATAATCCATCTTTATGGAGTTGGGATATGCGTTTTTCATTTATGTGACCTAGGCGACAGTGCCAGAGATATGTTTGGTTCGAATCATTCGATTTGAACCGCTTGGTATTTACGTTATAAATTGGGTTTTCTAAATCTAGAACATAGAGACCATTCATAAGTGGTGCATTACAATAGAACATTTCATTTAAATAAATGGAACAACATTTGTCCTTTATTATAAAAGAAAAATTTTTCTTGTCTAAACAAGATACAGAAATTATGTTCTTTGTCAATGCAGGTACATATAAGCACTCCTCTAGTTCTAAGATAAGCCCAGTGGGCAAAGACAAAGAATATGTTCCTCTGACTCTGAGAACTTTTGCGCCATTGCCTACTAAAGGTCTACCGCCTTTGCCATTTGTCTACTATTTCTCGATCCTGCACATTATTACAAATGTGAGATGCACATCCGGTATCTAATACCCATGTAGAAGAAATAGATAGATTAACTTCTATAACGTGTATACCTGAGGCAGAAGTCCCACTTCTTTTATTCTTTACTTCCTCAAGGTAGACTTTGCAGTTCCGCTTCCAGTGTCCAGTCTCACCGCAATGGAAGCAGTCCCCTTCCTTAGGTACTTTACCTTTACCCTTTGAAGTGGATGAATTGGCCTTGCCTTTGGCTTGGGTCTTACCCTTGCCTTTGCGCTTACCTTTGCCCTTCTTGACCATTAGTACGTTGCTAACTTTCTTTTTGAGATTGGTTGTGATTCTTAACATCTTTGAGAATCTCGACAAATTTATCAATTTCATTCATGTTATAATTCATGGCGAATTGATTATATGCTTAAACAGCGATTGCGAGGATAACATCGGTTGCCAATTCTTGGCTCGATGGAAAACCTAGTCTTTGAGTTCTCAGCGTACCCAATCATTTTGAGTCGTGAGTTCCTCAGTGTTCCTTCTTGCATCTTGCATGCAAAAGAGCCTTAGACACTTCAAAAGCGCTCGTGCCTAGCTTGTCCTTGATATAGTTGTTTCAAATGCTCAACCATATCATAGGC
The DNA here is from genome assembly GCA_025175895.1 of Wurfbainia villosa. Lineage (NCBI taxonomy): Eukaryota > Viridiplantae > Streptophyta > Magnoliopsida > Zingiberales > Zingiberaceae > Wurfbainia > Wurfbainia villosa. Next base: position 85,407,203 of record CM045990.1, read on the forward strand.
ATCCATGTTCTCATGTTGCTTAAGCTCGAGTTCATGGTGGCAAGCATAAGACATGACACATCTAATCGTCATCTTGATGCTTCTTATAAGCATCCTTTTTCGGCCTGAGTGGCGCATGGCGGAGTGTTTGAGGTATTGCTCTAGGACATACAGGTTTGCGTTCTTGTTTGAGGATAATCCTCAAGTTCCTATACGATACCAAGAAAGTTCGCTCCATTGCTTGTCCTTCTCAAGGACAGATCGCAAGTCGAGGGTGTGTCGTGTTAGATGTCATGGTGATCTACAACATTAAAATGCAAAGTTAAGTATCATACCTAAATCATTTAATTAGGCCTTTAATTAAATGAGGCTCCCACTAAATTCTCATAGCTACTATTTAGCTATAAATTTATATGGGATAAAGATCCACATTATAATTGCCTTGAGTTAGCTTTGGCTAATCGCCCAAGACGTAGTATAATTAGGTAGGCAATCTTTTGCCAATTACATCTGATGTAACTCTTTAATAGCTTTGGTTAAGTTTTAGATTAGTTTAGTGTTTATTCCTAAACCACTTCCAGGTGTGCAGGCAGTGGGCCTTCTTGGATATCGGAGCAACGACCACTTCTAAGACAAAGCCGATGTTAAAATCACATAAAACTAATTTTAAAACTTATGTTCAAAGCTAATATATGCCTCTACTTTCTTAACTAATTAAGAAAACTTAATTAAGTCTTAACCAAGTTTGATAGCGGAACATCACGATTGTCCACTCGCACTCTTCCAAGATAAAACGCATTGCTTTGCGGCAAACCCAATAACAAATGATCGAGGAAGTAGTGAGTACCAAGCTTTAGTAGGCATATCGTTTTGACTTATTAAGAAATAAACATGTATCATATACATATTAGCATACATCACATATAAGCTAAACTAATCATGCATCACATACAAGCTAAACTAACATGCATCACATACATATTAAATTAAGCATGTCATGGTTATGGCCCTTATTCTACAATCTTCTCAAGCCAATGAAAAGATTGATTGGTCAACCTAGGGATAGCATCTTCTCCTAAGTGCTTCCTTTTGGTTGTCTTGTGTTGACTTCCTCCTTGTAACCTCATCTTCCAATGGACCCTCCATCTTTGTTTTGTACATTACAAAAGGAGAAATACTCGAGTTACATTCGAGTCTAAAACTAATTTTACAACAAGAATTTTAGGAGGAAGGCATGACACGCAGGCCGTATTTAAGAATTACAACACACACACATTCACAAACCTTTTGGGACTAGGCCATAACCATGCACCATGTCATTTTAACTTTTAAAAGACATTGGATATTTTATTATGTTTGACAATTGCTAATGCAATTATCAACTCATAATAAAATTTATCCTACTTCTATATCACATATAAAATAGAGAAAACCTATTTTATACGATCTTTCGCAAGTGGCTCTGATACCACTGTAGGGAATTCTTTATGCCAAATGGCATATGCGCAACGGAAAAATTAGGATCCCTTCCAAGTGATCCATGAGAAAGCAAACTCGTATAAAATAAATTTCTCTAAACCAAGCCTATCTTATAGGAGAGGATTACCTTTGTTGTGTGCCCTTGTTAATCCCGCTTCTTCCTTTTGTTTGTTGGATCTTTAGCACGTTCAAGTGTCCGTGCCTCTATATGTATCCACACGAGCAAGCTCTTGTCTCACAAAAGAAAACTAGAGGAGCTCTCCTTTACTTCTTGCTAGAGAAGTCCCTAAAGGAGAGGAAGCTAGGGAAAAGAGAAGGGAAGAAGAAGACTACTCTTCTTGCTACACTCACAAAAGCCACACAACAATAAGCTCTCAAGCTCTCTCCAAGCCTCAAGCTCCCAACAACCACACCCACAATTTCTTTGGCCGGCCACTCCATGGGGTCTTTTATAGGGTTGGAAAAACCCTTTCACCTCCACACATTCAATGCAATCCATTGCATTGGGACATTTGTTTGGCCGGCCACTTAAGGAGACAAAACCATTTTGTTTCCTTCCACCTTATCTAGCTTAGGTGGATGCTTAGGTGGCATGCTTATGTGGCATGCTTATGTGGCATTCTTATGTGGCATTCATGCATGTTGAATTAATCTTATTAATTCAATTAAGCTTATGTTATCATATTGAATTAATCTTATTAATTCAATTAAGCTTATGTTATCATATTGAATTAATCTTATTAATTCAATTAAGCTTATGTTATCATATTGAATTAATCTTATTAAATCAATGAGATAACATATTGAATTAATCTCATTAAATCAATTAGCTAAAATTCTCATTAAGCTTAAAGTCCAAAAACCATTTTGTACTTAAGCTTATTCCCAAATTATTCTAGTCAAACTAGAATACTCTAATTCCTCTAATTATCATGCTCTTTGTGTGTGACCCTATAGGCTCTCATAACGTTGGCAGTGGACCTAAACTCTTTTAGATACACAAGCAATGAGCGGCATCTAGCAATACATCATTGCTACCCAAGTTACGAGATAAGTCAAGATCCGACTAACCTTTCCGTGACTACTATAATATATGACCGTGTCCTTCTATCCTTGATATCAGATTGATCAATGAGGCATAGACCGTGTCATCCTAGATCAATCTATGTGTTTCTTGATCCCTGAGTAAACTAACTCAAACAAATGAGCTCAATATCTCATATTGACTCATTCGAGCATGGCCATGCGTTTTAGTAGTTCTACTCAATCAAGGGGCCCACGGATATCACTCTCGTCATATGAGAGGGATAGATCCCATCTACATCACTCACATCCCTCCGCATAATTTGTTATATACCCGAATGTCGCTTTATGGTCCACCTCTACATGGGTGACGTTTGACGATACCAAAGTACATAACTCCTTATGTAGGGAACCGTAGTGACTTGTGTCGAGGACTATTCATACCAATAGTCACATGAGAAAGTTTATGACACTCATATAACGATCCATGAAACTTTCTCATGGCGGGTCGGGTTGATATATATTCTCTAATATATACCCATGTGTCAACTTGATATCATATATCCATGACTTGTGAGATCAAGTCATCAATTGACCTACATGCTAGTCTTTATGTATTAATATTGCCCTTGCATATTAATACTTGACTAGGAACATTTAGAAAGTGTTCTCTACAACCTCTCATAATCAATTCTGCCAATTGATGTGCTGTAGATAAGAACCTACTTTTCTAGGGCATTACTATATTTAATTTAGCTGGCACAAGCAAGACTTAAATATAATAACCAATCCTTTGCCTTTATAGAATATGATACAAAATGTTCCCTATTCAACCATCACATGATTTGTTCTTAGGGCTATAACTAACACCTACCAGATCAATGAAAAGGTGGTGTATTGATAGGTTTGGTTGACAACTCATAATTATTAGTAATCAGTTGTGGTTCTTGATTAGGCATCTCTTCAATGTTTATTGGAGTCTCTTGAACTTCCCTAAGTTCAACCTTCCACTATTTTCCTGCAGGAGAAACTCTTTCTCTAGGAATACAACAAGGCTTGAGACAAACACCTTTTGCTCCAAGGGATGATAGAACTGGTAACTCTTGTTATTGGATCGAGAAGCATCGCTAGAGGGGGGGGTGAATAGCGAGCATAAATCTTTTCGTTCGTTCGTTCGATACATGCATAAGCACAGCGGAAAAATAAAAAGACACATTTATTTTTACTTGGTTGACAACCCAGCGGTTGCTACTCCAAGTCCCTAACGGTCATAGACCGCATACGGAGGACAAAACACTATAACGTCTCCTCCTTGTTGGAAGTAGGAGACAACGATCACAAAACCGAAAGTATGAGCATGAGGCAACAAGCCTACCTCACCTCGTTACGAATAAAAACAAAGAATACAATAACAAAATATGTTACTTGTTGTTACTGCCGACGAAGAAGGTGAAAGCTTGGTGTCGCGTCGGCATTATGACGGTGTTGGAGCTTTAGAGTTGTAGGAGCACTTAAGAATAATCCTGATGATACTTTGGGTTGGAATCCTCCCCTCCTTTTATAGAGTTTATCCTCAGAATATGTCTCCTAATCTTTTGGAACAGATCACGAAGTGGTACCAAATTTTATCGCGAAGTGGTCGCGTCAAACGTTATCCATTTTGACCTAGCGCAAAGGTTGATTCGTCGCCATCAGTCGACTGATGCCTCCTATTAGTGGACTGATGAGCATCAGTCGACTGCCCAATGTCCAGCAGTCGAATGTCAGCCTGGCCACTTCCCTGCAGTAAGAGGTTTGCACAAAAAATGATAAATGTGACAGTTTTTGACCGTCCGATCTTGACCAAGACCTTCTACAGGAAGTCTTAGTCGGATCGCCGCCTACAGTCGTCCTCGTACAGAGGACACAACCTTACCATCTCTCACTCACACGAGCTTACCTCGATACTTACTTTGTAGCTCTCACTTCCGGCCTTCCACTCGGTTTCTTTGGCTCCCTCCGAAATCACTCGAGTGTCGCCTGACCACCACGGCTTCCTCCGAGTGTCGCTAGCCTTCAGCTCCAGCTTTAGTACTTTTCTGCACACTCGATTTAGCTCGTGAGCTAACGATGTAAACTTAACTTTGTGTCTTTGCCATAATCAAAACTCAGGTTCGATTATCTGGTGCCCCTGCACCAACACTTGTTTCCTTTGGGTAACCAATAAATAGACACTTATCAGACTTAGCATCCAGCTTATATGATATTGTCTTCTTCACATAAGGAGAACAACCCCATATCTTTAAATAAGATAGGTGAGATTTCTTACTAGTCCATTTCTAAAATTGAGTAGTAGAGATTGCCTTAGTCAGGACTTTGTTAAGCAAGTAAACAACTGTCTCAAGTGTGTAACTCCAAAAGGATTTGGGAAGACAAACATGCTCCATCATCGACCTAACCATGTCCAATAAGGTTTAGTTTTGCCTTTCCAATACACCATTGTGTTGTGACATATAAGGCAGAGTCCATCGAGATAATATTCCATTGTTCCTTAGATAATCTTGAAACTCTTGACTTAAGTATTCACCATCTCGATCTGATCAAAGTATTTTAATACTTTTTCCAAGCTATCTCTACTTCATTTTTGAACTCTTTGAACTTTTTAAATGCTTCAGATTTGTATCTTAGTAGAAACACATACCCAAATTGTGAGTGATCATCGATAAATATAATGAAGTAGCTATAACATCTTAGTGCATGAGTTGACATACTTCAGTATATATAAGGTCAAGCAACTCTCCCACTAGTCCACCCTTTCCAGTAAAAGGTAACTTTGTCATCTTTTATTTTAAGCATGAATCACATGTATCATTTAAATCCAATTAAATTATTCTAGAATTCCACACTTGTGTAACTCGGACATGTGTTTCTTACTTATATGGCCAAGGCGACAATGCCATGTTAGGAGGACAACTGATCATCTAATCAAACACGTTTGATTCTTGCTTCAATATTAAGTACTGATGCACACTGACCGAAGCCCTCAACTACGAGGTCGAAGACCATGTCACGCTCAACGGCCGCAAGTTCACGATTGTCATTAAGTAATAAAATTATCGATTCCATAGGGACTGCTATTCTAGTATTGGTTGATCTAGTGAATTTTGATCATTCGGAGTGGAACTTGGTGGTTGAAAGTTGTCGGTCATGGTTTAAACTCTAGTATCAGTTTCACTCAGAGAAAGGTAAAGGAGTGTGCTCAAGGCTAAGGAAGGGATTCCAGGATTTCGATTTCACCTATGCGATGTCGGACATGTTGTAAATTTATGCTCCTAAGTTCTCTAATTTTGATCTTGCAAGAGGATCATACATTTTAATCCCGATGAACTTTTGGTTATACATGGGAATTAACTAATCTTCTAGAGCATCCCTTTCAGATCCACAGAGCTCAGGAGGTTGTTGTCACTGGGATGCCCCTGTCACGAGTCCCACAACCATTGAGTTGATTTATCCTACTTTGCAGCCTCTAGATAGACTAGGTCATGGAGTTCTAAGATGTCCTATGTTATCCCCATGAACAGGTGGACTATGTTTCTTGCCCTACTATTTCACGTCCTAATATCTACTGTTATGGGAGGAAGGACGACTGTTTGGTTCCTCCTTGATTCTCCTAGATTTCAATATAGATGTTCTTAGCATCTATATCGACTAAGCATGGTAGAAATAGAAGAAAATCACAATTATCATAGAACTAAGAGACACAAACCACAAATATAAACAGAGAAAATCAGATTATAAGTACATAAACATGACCAACATTCACATGGCTAGTCCCTAGTCTTAGAATCTGTGGTTCTACTCCATAGAAATTAAAGAGAAAAAAAAAGACATTATTTGATAAGATTTTACAACCAAAGAAAGTTTAGACAAAAGATTTACTCCCTGCTTTGGTTGGAGAATTCATTTTGGGCACCTTCCGGTGGATGGACCTTCGTCTCCGGTCTTGAGTCACCTTCCTTCCTCCCCGATTACGAGCTTTTGGTGCTTGTTTAGGGCACCTCTACTGTTTTCTTTTCTCTTGGTTAGGCATGCCTTCCTATATATAGGAGCGATCCTAACTTTCCATATTTACCCGCGAAACCTATTTTCCACGTTTTATGGCAGCACGACACGATCATGTGAATTTCACACAACCAACCGTGTGTTGCATTGAAAAATGGCATCGGAGCTTTGTTCTAGAAAAACGAACGGTCGTGTGAATTTCACATGGCTGGCCATGTATCCCTCCGAAGAACCATATGAATGCCCTCTTTTTGTCCAGATGCATACCCGTGTCTCAGGAATATGGCCAGAGCATGCTTCCCTTTCTTCGAGCTTTGTTTGGGTCATCATTATGCTCTAAAACTCCATCCTATACATGAAAAATAACACGAGCAAACCTCCAAACTAGAAAGTAAAAAATAAATAAAAAAATAAGATAAATATGCATGAAATAGCTATAAAATGCAATAAGATGTATACCAAAACTACCCCTAAAATCCTATATGATTTGCACACATCAAAATCTCCCAGATTTAGATCTTTGCTTGTTTTCAAGCAAACTTCAGTGTATCATAAATTTCAGGTAAAAGGATATGTTTCAATACCTAGCACATTTACTAAAAATCTATCAAGTGGTATTTTCAATCAAAGCAAATTAATGTGCTCACCTAGTTCACTAAGTTATCTTTCCGTGCAAGTGAAAAATGTTTTCCTTAAGGGGTTCACTTTCCAAACTAAGTTAAGTCATCGCCCTATAGAGTTCTTAAGATTTCCAACTTTTAGGCACTTACCTACCCTAAGCGAGGTTTGTACCCTAGAATTAGCACAAAGTCTCAAAGGCATGCTTGGTATCGAGAGAAATTGATAGGTATTTCTCCAGTAACCTAACTCGGTCTCAAAGGGACACCTAACCATTTCCACCCATGAACTCTCTCTTTTTTTCCTTGTTTTTTCTCAAAAATTTGATAATCTTTTCTATTCTTCTCAATTTTTCCATCAATTTTTTTTCTCTTCTTGTTTTTGTCTTCTCTCTTTCAAATGGGGTTTCACAATTCGAGCATCTCCAGTAACTAAAATGCTAACCTAGAGTCACCTATGGATTCCAAAGTACTATGCTATCAAGATGAATCATAACTAATTATGTACTAGATCACCCCTTTTGGAATTCTCAATAAGTTTTCGTAAAAATAGAAGCTAACTAGTAAAAAATAGCAAACAATCATCAATGCATCACAAATTTATTAACCACAAGATAAAAGAAAGTAAAATGCCTATGGCACAGAAACACATTACTAAAATATATTAATTTTTTTCAAAAGCCTCACTGAAGTAAGTTATGAGATCAAACGAAATAAGGGCTAAAAGGAATCTAAAGACATCTACATGCATGAAAAACTAAAAGAAATGCAAATAAAAGCAATCTACTAAAATCAAACCTACCAAAGCAATAAAAAGTGCAATATCAGAAAATTTCAGAACCTCCCCCAAACTTTGAATCGATCGTACCTCTAGCATGGTGGTGGTCGAGGGAACTGAGGAAGTCTCCTCATCTCCGACTCATTGGAAAAATGATCACCCAATCACTTGTGCCATGAATACAACTCATCCACCGACTAGCTGGTGGAATCTGTCACTGCTTGGTGGTCCTCCTCGCGTGCCCACTGAAGATGAGCATCTCTCATGAATTGGCTCATGTTGATGCTCTGCCTCTTGCTGGAAGTAATGCTGGGCATGACTATAGAACTAGTCCGCCCTCTGAAAATGATCACGTAGGCTTTGAAACTCGGCATGAGTGAAACTTTGCTACTCATCCATTCATTGCCGCAATGCCTGCTGCTCGGCATGGATGTCATCAAGGTGGGACCGGAAGCTAGAGAAATCATATGATGACGGCCCACTTGCATCATGATCAAAAGAAGGAAAAGAAGAAAATGCAGGCTCGGGTCGTGGGCTAGGAGTGCTCCTATGGCCGGATGGGTCTAAGGGTGAATGATGTGAAGGTGATGAAGGGGGTACATAAGTAGATGGACCCTCTTCTTGTGGTGGGCCCACCATAACTATGCTAAATGCCAGTTGACCTGATTTGTGACTGTCATCTGATCGGGGTTAGGAAGCACTAGGGGTGGAAATTCCTTATGTACAAAGCAAAATGAACTTCCTTCCCTCACTATCACCTTCATTGCCATGCACACCCCTAGGTCAATGCTAGGGCTCCCCTCTTCTCTATATAATCCCTCACAGTCATATCCCATCGTATCACATATTTGGGTCAACAAGCCCCCTAAAATAATGTCTCCTTTAGGTGCTTTACCCACCTTAATCAAATGTCGAATAAAAATGTGATCCTACATCTACCAATTTAATGCCTTGCAACATATCCCATATGCACAATAGTTCACTATCTCTCACTACCCCATCACTCTCTCATCTACCAAAGATGGTACTAGCCATTAACAGTGAATGTATCGAAAAATAGGGTTTTGTAATTGGGATGCCTTAACTCTAGAGGGGTCATAAGAGGTTTCTCCAATTAATTTGTCCCAAAATAATCATCCATTAAAGTCATCAAGTGTTCTCCTCTCTCCCCCATTGGGAAACCTGAAACATAAATTCCATTGATGAAGGTTCCATTCATGCTCCATGTTAAAAAATCTAAATGTTATCTTCCCCTCCTGACTATCCATTCCTGATGAAATTTTCGCATCCACTGAGCTTAAAAATTCTAGTACTACCCTAGGGTAAGTAAGGTGTCTAAGTCCACTAAGCACTTCCCAACCTACATTATGAAATAGGCATTGAACATCATTAAGTAAACCTAGGGTTTCAAGGAGAGGTTTGTCTATATACCTAGTTACAACTACTTTGTAGGTAGAGAGCATAACAAAATGAATTTTGTGATCATCATTACAAAATATAATGCCTAGAGGAGAGTTACCTTGCTCTGGAGCTTGTTGGTTGCCTCTTCCCCTTGCCCTTGGCTTGGTTGGGGCAGATGAAGAAACTCCACGTCTTGTGTGCTTCATCTTTGCCTATGGGAAGGATCTAGGATGGGACTAGGGGTTGAGGAAGGTCTCTCGAAGATAGGAGAAGAAGGTAGGCGTGATCTAGGGCATAAAATTCGAAAGGCATTGCCGATTTTGGGCAAAACACATGATTTACACGCCTTTAAAGAGGCACGACATAGCTGCTTGAAATTCACACGGTAGGCCATGTCACGCCTCGAGAGTATGCCGTGCCGAAAAGCAAACGGACGGCATCTCCCCTGTACGTGGCAACATATCGGGTTAATACAAGGCCCGTAGGCACACAATAACAATATGATATACATAGATATCAACATATCAAAACATACTAAACACAGCGGAAACAATACAAACAGATCAACAAGATACAAAGACCAACTGTGCACTCCGGAGTGACTGGACACGACAAGAATCATAACAGAAATCGAATCAAAGACCAAATATATACAACACATCCGTATGTCGCAAATACGGAAACAATACAAACTAAAACCCCAAAACAACAATATGGAATACATCAATCCACAAGAATACAACAAAGCGTAAATACACCTTCATCCGTTCGTCCGGTGTGAGATGGGATCAGCTAGCAGAGCTCTGAACGTCCAAGGAATCTTCTACCTGTTATCTGGCGAGAAGCCCGAGTCCAGGTGGTGAGTATAAACTGTGGGTAATATATAGAAAGTGCATGAACAACGTATAAGGATAGATCTACAAGTATACATGTGAAGATCTACAGGTATACAGCATGAATCCAATAGACATACAGTCATATCCATATCCAATAACAAGTAACTACAGCAAAGTCATACTCAATGTATATACTAAACTAATCAAATGAACATAAAGTAATGTACCAACGTACCTGAAGTTATTAAACAACATAAGCTATATCATCCTGACAGATATACAATAACATAACCCATATAACATACTAAGTCAATCTCATACCTGACCAATACTCCAACATATGAACAGTATATGATCACCTGTACTAACAACCAGGTCCGTACCCCACAATGATATGATGCTAATCAAATGCATATAACAGTCTGAATCAACGCATGTATCATGCTCAACACATAGCAGTAAATAAAATGCAAATGACATGTATCATGATGAACAAGCATGTGCAACAATCATAGCTCAATCAAATGCAGCATCTCACAGGCATATGTAAAACATATATCGAATACATGCATACATATATATATATATCTGCAATGCATATGCATGGTCATGCCCCACTCGCACCACTACTCGCTACGACGATTGTGGCCTAGGTGGCAGGACATGACAACTATCCCGACTCCAGCCGTCACCACTCTCGAGTGACCGAGTTGGGTAGTACGAAACAGTAGCTAGCCCGTCATAGAGCTATATGCTACCCACACGGGGGTCCCTGCTGCTAGCTGCTCCGTCCCTACCCATGAGTAGACGAGCACCGCACCCAGGACAACTGCACATCACACGACCACTGTCTATAGTGGGTGAGTGCGCTAACTACCACTCCGCAAAGTGGCTAAGTGCGCATCTCCAGCTACCACCATCAATAGTGGACGAGAACGGCACGCACAACAATGCTCTGCCCTCAACCCTGCAACCACTACCCCGAGTGGCCGGGGAGGCAGGATGACTGACGACTCGTCTCAACCACAAGGCAGACCCAGTCGTCAGCATGCATGAAATGTAATGATGCATAACTCACACACACATCCTCACAACACTCCCTAACTCACGGGGAGACCTAGTCAACCAAAAGTCAATCATGCAAGGATGACAAATCCGTAATCACAACCTATTTACCTATGTACAGATAAATAGATCCGTCGAACTAACACACTGATGTGTATACGATACAACGACCGACCTCATAATTTGGACTCATCACCTAACCTAGTGATGCAACCCAGTAACCCAATCTGAGGTCATAAAAAAAATAACCCTAACCACATATACTTACTAAACATCTATCAGCTAACACATAATAGGGTTTTATAGTTCCTATCCGTGCTAGATAATCAATGAAGTAACAGAGTATATATCTCAAAGGTCAAGGCAGTACAAGCATACGATTAAATAAGAGTGGATTTAAGGTAAACAGGTATAAACATAAATCCAAGATCATGCACTGGAATTGATCAAACTACCGGACCAGGTAGATATTACCCACCTGATACGAAGCTCGAATAATCCTCACGGCCGCGGACCCGCTTCGTATCCCAAACCTGTACAATAATAGCAACAATGATTAAGTACAAGTATCCAACAAACATAGGAACTAACACTACATCGTTCCTATACTCACATCCTTTCCTCGTCTACGAGGTAGAAACTCCAATTAACCCAATTTGATACACCAAAACCAACTTGCTCCCACATCAACAAGATCAATATATAGATCTAAACGACACTCACAATAGATCACTAAATTCACACACACACCATCGTTCACCGCCATGACAGCTCCATCATTTACAGTAACACTCAACCATGAGCATAACCAGATCATCCACACAATCAATTAAAAGAAAATCGAATTAAACAATTCTCCACTCAATCGGCACAAACAACTTCACTGATCTGAGCAAATCACCAACTGCAACGAAATAGCAACTCCAAGATTACTGAACAATAATTGAACCACTGAACAACACCTACATCAATTGGATCCCACTCTAAACCGTCCCACACGATGCTCCATTCACAGCACTCATCGGATCTCAATAACATTGGCACACCACAGAATTCACAGCACTCTACAAATGAAACAAAAAGGATAAACACACTTACCGGCCAAATCTTCACCGACAACCACCTCCCCTGTTCACCGTCGATTACCAACATCACAAACACATAGAACTCACTACAACTACCTAGCAATTTCAATATAGTACAGTGGACAGAAAAAAAATGGATCGACTTACCAACACGGTAGATCCTCCCTCAGTAGCTCTGTTCACCGGCAAAATCCGAGCTCCAAAACACTGCCCAAAACCGATCCAAGCTATGGAGGTGCTGAGGTGGCTCAGAATGGTTCACCGATGGCAATCCCAGCTCCAATCACAAGCTCAGCACTCCACCGGAAATCCTCCTTCCTCGTCCCTATTTATCGGCGAAGATCGGAGCTCTGATCACTGCCATACCATAGATTGGAGCTCAACCGATGAATACACAGCTACATCCAGAGGAAACAGCGATTGAAACCTAACCCTAGCTATAGTACGAATCGACTGATTCGCGCGTGGCGATAACATCGCCGGTCCGCCGACGGAAATCTCCGAGATCCCTTAAGCATGAACCCCTTGTTCCTCGACCGGAGATCAGCCCACTAGCGCAGCTGCTGTGGTGAGGGCGTCGTCGAGCTGCCTGCACCGGACGCCGACGAGCGGAGGTCGGCGACGCGATCGCGCAGAGCAGAGGAAATGTCGCGGAGAAGAAATGGAAACAGGATCGCGATCTGACGAAATCAGTTCGTTCGACAGCTTATAAACGTAGTTCGACTGATTCGATTAACCCAGCTCAACCCAAACGCAATCTGATTGGGTTTAGCCCAGGCCCATCTCAGCCCAGATCATTTCAAACCCAATTTCAGCCCACTATTTAAGCCTAATTAATCCCCTAATTAATCCTAATTAATTAACGAGTTAATAAATTTTTTTTTTTCATATTCTACAGGCCATGTGTGAGTCTACTGTGACCACATGGAAAATTTCCAAAACAAAGGCACGGTCGTGTAAAATTCACACAGCTGACCGTGTGTCTTTCTGGAACTTCTTGATGTGACACATAGTCTAAAATTTCCTCAAACGCCCTATCGTGTACTTTTCTGCCCATGAGGCACGACTATGTGAAATTCACAAGGTCGCCTGTACTTCGTTCTGTGAACTCCTAAAAATTACTTCTTCATGCATGGTTAGTCCTAAAAATATCTATAAACATAAGAACATGATGATAAGCAAAAACTAAAAATTTAAACTAGCACGAATGAAAGAAAAAATTAAAATAAACTAAAGTAAACTTGAGTTGTGTCCCAAGAAGCACCTATTTAGGGTCTTTAGCTCGACCATACTCCCATGTGTCAGTTGGGTGCCTGTGGCTCAGTAAATCTCCACTCATCTACATTGGAATTCCTTTCCTCGCTCTTTGTCTTTGCCCTTGCAGAAATAATATACTTTCTTTGCATATCTTTGTCTATTGCACTAGCGAGCTTGAATCCCAATTTATTATCTTCTACAGACAGGGTCAACTTGTGTTTTTTTACGTCGATAACCATTCCTGTCGTGGCTAAAAAAGGCCTTCCTAAGATTATCTAAATTTTGGGGTCCTCACCCATCTCTAAAACCACAAAATTGGTAGGTAATGTAAAGTATCCCACCCTGACAGGAACATCTTTTAGGATCCTCAGTGGGTATCGATACATATGGTCGGCAAGTTACAGCATCATAGTTGTCAATTTCAGATTCCCCAACCCCAATTTCCTGCACATAGTGTACGACATCAAGCTTACACTTGTGCATAAGTCACAACATGCTTTTCAAATCATGGTAGAGCCTATATGATAAGGGATATAGAAACTCCTTGGATCCTATAATTTCTGTGTAGTCCAATTCTGAATATAAGTGTTGAAATCTTCCATCATGGCCACTATTTTTGAAAACTCTACCTTCCTACGGTGTGCCAAAATATCCTTCATAAACTTTACAAATCGAAGCATTTGGTGCAAAGCTTCAAGAATTGGCACCTTCATTGAGATAGTCCTTATCATGCTTAAGAACTTCCCAAATTCTGCATCCCGCTTTGCATTAGTGAGCCTTTGGGGAAATGAATTGAAGTCAGAGACTGCATCTTTATGGAAGACATAAATTCCAGCTTTTCACCTCTTCCCTTGTGGTCCCCTCATGAGGCTCTTCCTTTCCCCAACCTTGCTCTGCCTCAGCGCCCATTCTATTCGGCGGTTCCTTCAAAATCTTCCCACTTTGCAGCGTCACTCCATTGCATTGTTCCATGGGATTCTCTTCAGATTTTCTAGGTAGCTTGCCCAATGTTCTTTTAGAGGAACTGGTGATCTGAGCAATTTAAATTTCTAGCATCTTTTGACGGTGTGCAAGACCATCTACGAAGGCTTTCAACCCCTTCAGCACCTCCTCTGTCTGTGAATGCCTATGCTGGAATTCAACATTTACCTTCTACTGAGTCTGGATAAATCCCTCCATCATCTACTCAAGTCTAGATTTGGGGGGTTGCTGTTGTCCATTATTCTGCTGCCCATAACCTCCTGATGGCTAAAAATTCCTTGAGTTATTCTGATAGGAGAAATTTGGGTGGTTTCTCCAGCCGAGATTATAAGTGCTGGAATACAGATCATTGAGCCTTTGATTGAAACTGCCCATAGCATCAACTTGCTTGATCTGACCTCCCTAATTATTTTTCTCCTCAGAACAAAAATCTTTTGAATGTCCTACAACTCCACAACTTGCACAAAAAGTGTTAGCAACATTTACTGTACTAGAATTGAAAGAGAAAAACCTCTTTGCCATTGTGTCCATCCTTGCTGCTAAGTGATCCATAGAATTCATAGAATATCTCCCTGCTGTTGGTGTGGGATGACTATGCTCAGAAGACTGTTGGTGGTGATTTTGGGACACCTCCTCAATAAGATCCTCGACTTCTTCAATAATCTTATTCATCAAGGCACCTCCTACAGTAGAGTCCAGAGACACCTTCGTGGCATATGTGATCCTATTGAAGAATGTGTGACTCACGAGCCATCTCTCAAGACCGTGATGGGGACACTGATGAAGTAAACCTTTGAAGTGATCCTAGGCTTCAAATAGAGACTCTCCTTCCTTATGACAAAAATTGGTGATTAGGTGGCACATGTTAGCTATCTTCTTGGGCATATAGAATTTGTTTAGGATACAACTCACATTGCTCTTAAGTCATGATGCTTTCTAATGGTAAAGAATGCATCTATGTCTTTGCCTTATCCTTCAGAGAGAATGAGAATAAGCTTAGGTGAATGGCGTCTGCTGGTACTCCATTAAACTTCAGCGTGGAGCAGATCTCGAGAAACATCTTTATGTGCTAATTTAGGTCTTCCACTGTTGCACCTCCAAACTAATTTTGTTGGACCATATTGATTAATAATGGTTTAAGTTCAAAGTTATGTTGGGAAATCGGTCCAGATCTGACGTTCACAACGTCGTGGGCAAATACTTCGCACAACCGCAGCGGAAATAAATAATTATACCAGATCCCACCAGAGATCCATGCAAAACTATATAAATCATTTTCTATATTCTAGTCTAGATCTTATCTAGAGGAGGAATATAGCTTCGGTGTGTGCCCTTCGCAATCCCACTTTTCTAAACACCATCGGATCTCAATACGGTAAGGGTAACCGTATATCTATGGTATCCACACTGACACCCACACAAGTTTTGGAGTCACATTGTGCTAGCAACCCCTAGCAAAACGCCAAGACCTCTTTTGGAAGAAGAAGGAGTGGAATGAGGAGATGAGAGAACACTTTCTCTCTTGGCCTTCTTTTGCTTGCACGCCCAAACAAAAACACACACCAACAACAAGTGATTTCCACATTGAAGCCATTTTAACCCCATAGCAACCATTGCCATTAATTCCATATTAAGACATCTCTTAATACCAAGACTCTTGGTATTCTCCGTCATGATTTCTCATCATGAATACCAAGACTCTTGGTATTCCCATGCATGATTAATCAAATTAATCATGCATGATGATGAATCATCTTCCATGGTTCAACTTGAGTCTAAATCAAGTTTAACCAGTTTGAGTCTAACTCAAATCTTAGCCATATGCTCAATTGTCCTTTTAGTCCAACTAAAAGAAACCTTCTCCAAAACATAATGCCATTTGTGTGTGACCCTATAGGCTCTTGTAACATTGGAAATGTATCTAAAACCCCTTTTAGATACATAAGTAATGAGCGGCATCTAGCAATACATCATTGCTACCCAAGTTACAAGATCGTCGAGATCCGACAACCTTTTCGTGACTATTATTATGTATGATGATGTCCTTCTATCTCTGATATCTTAGATTGATCAATGAGGCATAGACTGTGTCATCCCCATATCGATCTTTATGTTTCTTGATCCCCAAGTAGACACACTCAAACAAATGAGCTCAATATCTCATATTGACTCATTTGAGCATGACCATGCATTTCGTGGTCTTACTCTATCAAGAGGCCAAAGATATCACTCCTGTCATATAGGAGGGATAGATTCCATCTACATCACTCACATCCCTCCGCATAATTCCTTACATACCCAGTGATCACCGTTATAGTCACCCTGTTACGGCGTGACGTTAGATGATACCAAAGTACATAACTCCTTATGTAGGGAACCGTAGTGACTTCAAGTCTAAGGACTATTCATACCAATAGTCACATGAGAAAGTATATGACACTCATATAACGATCCATGATACTTTCTCATGGCGGGTCAATTCAGTATATATATTCTGCAATATATATACCCATGTGTCAATGTGATATCACATATCCATGACTTGTGAGATCAAGTCATCCATTGACCTATATGCTAGTCTCAATGTATTAATATTGCCATTTTATATTAATACTTGACTAGGAATATTAAGAATAGTGTTCTCTACAGCATCTCATAATCAATTTTACCAATTGATATACTGTAGATTAGAACCAACTATTCAAGGATATTATTATATTTATTTTAGCTGGCACATGCATAAAGTAAATATAATAAACAATCTTTGCCTTTTATTAATGAAATATGATACACATGATCCCTAATCAATCATCTCATGATTGACACTAGATCTCATGATTGACACTTAGGGCTGACATTAACAAGTTATTGGCGGCAATGGTTGGTCAGACAATGCTCGATCTGAACCCTCTAGTACTCAGAGATGCATAGTCTCGTAGGGGGCAATTTCTAACGTTGGCCAATGACATTTCGTTTTCCTCTATCTCCCTCAACTCATCTCTCCTACGATGAAAGGTTTGGTCTATCTCTAGGTCTAGCGGAAGCAGATTTCCCGACCTCGAATGCCTTGCATACGAGGGACAAAACATGAGTATCTGTGCAATTAAAAAAATGAATAAGCAATATAACAAGGAAAAATAACAACTAATAAAATAACTAAAAATAAAGTAAAATAAATTGCTAGAAAATAACTAAAACTAGGAACTAAAGAAATTAACTGAATTGAAACTAAAGAAAAAGAAAACTAGGTCCGATCCAATCTATTTATGTTTTAACCAATATCAAATCGATCAGTCCTCGAGAACGATGCTAAAAATTTGAAGCACGTTGACCAAAGCTATCAACTATGAGGTTGAAGACTAGGTCGCGCTCAACGCCCGCAAGTGCACGATTGTCGTCAAGTAATAAAATTATCGATCCCACAGGGACTGATATTCGAGTATTGGTTGATCCAATGAATTTTGATCGTTCGGAGTAGAACTTGGTGGTTGAAAGTTGTCGGTCATGGTCTAAACTCTAGTATCGATGTCACTCGGAGAAAGGAAAAGGGGTGTGCTCAAGGCTAAGGAAGGGATTACAGGATTTCGATTTCACCTATGCGATGTCGGACATGTTGTAAATTTATGCACATAAGTTCTCTAATTTTTGTCTTGTGGGAGGATCATCAAGTTTAATGCCGATGAACTTTTGGTTCTACATAGGAATTACCTAATCTTCAAGAGCATCCCTTTTGGATCCACAGAGCTAAAGAGGTTGTTGTCACTGGGATGACCCTATCACAGGTCCCGCAACCACTGAGTTGATTTCTCCAACTTTGTAGCCTCTAGATACACTAGGTTTATGGAGTTCTTATATGCCCTATGTTATCCCCATGAATAGGTGGGCCATGTTTCATGCCCTACTCTTTCACATCCTAATATCTACGGTTATGGGAGAGAGTGTAACGCCCGCTCTTTTCCAGACCCTGAATGTCCCGAGGGGCGGCGCGTGACGCGACCGTACATACTTACATTACATACAGCGGAAGACTTTATGCATACTTCTTAATTCTTACAGCGGAAGACTTTAGACATTTTTTTTTTCTTTTTAAAACATAAACATGCATTGACATATATATATATATATATACTTCTTCTTCTTCACATAGAGCATGCATCATAGCATATATAGATACTTCTTCTTACTTCTTCTTTACTTCTTCTTATTAGCATAGAACATGTATCATAACATAGATAGGTACTTAGTGCTTAGTTCAAGTTCTTAACGACACCATCATAAGCAGGCATAATAAGGACATCCATAGACATCATCATCATAGGTAAACACATATATATGTAGACCTAACGGATCTTCTCCACCATGCCACTACCACACACATTTGGCCCCTCCTGCTGCTCCCATTAGTTTATCCATCCCTTACCCTTATCTGCAGTACGAGGGAAAGATAAACTATAAGCACATAGGCTTAGTAAGATCCTGTCCTACTCACAAAAACCATACATCGACATTAATCATGGCATGTAGCATTCATGACATATAAGCAATATAATACGTAACATACGTGGCATCATCAACTTAACATGTAGCATAAGTAACATAAGTAAATATAACATGTATCATCCATAACTTAGCGACATAACATGAATATATGCTTAACCAACATAACATGCATCGTATGTAACTTAGTAAAATAAACATCATAGCATATCCTCAACATAACGGGTAACGTATATAACATAAGCATGTAAACATTCCTAACATATCATCAAACATAACATGTAAACATATATAACATAAGCATGTAAACATAGACATCATATCATATCATCAAACATAACATGTAAACATAACATCATATCATATCATCAAGCAGAACATGTAAACATAAACATCATATCATATCATCAGGTATAACATGTAAACATAACATCATATCATATCATCAAACATAACATGTAACGTATATAACATAAGCATGTAAACATAACAATCAGCAGGTAAACATATGCAGGATGCTTTGAAAACATATATTTTAGGTACGTAAACATAAATCTCAACATATTTGGGCCCGACATTGTACCACTTCTTCATTATCATAGCGCGCATCCCTAAATAGGCCCGAGGTAGCAAGTCTCGAACCTAATAGGTTTCTAGGCCCGAGTCTTATTCCATCGACCTAGGGGCAATCGTCATAGCGTAGAAGCCCATCCTAGGCCCGAGTCTTACTCCATCGACCTAAGGCATCTTGGAGCCCATCCCGTACTAGGCCCGAATCTTATTCCATCGACTTAGGCGCAATCATATATAGAAGCCCATCCTAGGCCCGAGTCTTATTCCATCGACCTAGGGCATCTTAGGAGCCCATCCCTTCTTGGACCTTGTTAAGGTCTTGGTACAAGCCATGCAGAAGGTAAAATACTTATATGCTTATTTGTACAACATAGCTTATTTCATTAACATAGCATGGCATACTTCATTTCATAACACATCATGCTTCATTTCATTAACATAGCATAGCATACTTCATTTCATAACACATCATGCTTCATTGCATTAACATAGCATAGCATACTTCATTTCATAACACATCATGCTTCATTTCATTAACATAGCATAGCATACTTCATTTCATAACACATCATGCTTCATTGCATTAACATAGCATAGCATACTTCATTTCATAACACATCATGCTTCATTGCATTAACATAGCATAGCATACTTCATTTCATAACACATCATGCTTCATTTCATTAACATAGCATAGCATACTTCATTTCATATCACATCTTAGATATCACAATACACATAAGGCATGGCATCAAAGTAAGTAAATGCTAAACTATAACATGTTATCCTCATTTAGCATCATTTAATATCATAAGTCAACATGAATTCACCCAACATAAAACACATGTTAACCTAATTCATCACAACAACTTCATATGCATATAGAACATGAATTAGACTTCATCTAATCACCCAAAGTTTATGGTGGCCGAATGGTCCATGTAGGGCTTTTAGGGTTAGCCTTTAACCTAATTCATTAAACATAACAACAACATCATAACCCTACAAAACATGGATTGAAACCTCATTGGGTCATCAATATCTAGGAATGGCCGAATGGTCCTTGTTGGCCTTTGGGTTTAACTTTTGACCTAATCCATTTTAAACCTTAACATCATCATATAGTTACAAAAAACATAGCATATAACTTCATGGAAACCCTAAATCATGGCTTGGCCGAATAGGTTTTAGTGGGTACTAGGGTTAACCTTTAACCTAAACCCTTTTTCCATCCTAACATCATCATCTAGTTACTAAACATAGCATATAACTTCATGGAAACCCTAAATCATGGCTTGGCCGAATAGGCTTTAGTGGTTACTAGGGTTAACCTTTAACCTAAACCCTTTTTCCATCCTAACATCATCATCTAGTTACTAGACATAGCATATAACTTCATGGAAACCCTAAATCATAGGTTGGCCGAATGAACCTTAGTGGCTATTAGGGTTAACTTTGGTCCTAATCCATTTTAAATCCTAGCATCATCATCTAGTTATAAAAAAAACATGGCATAGAGCCTCATTGAACCCTAAATCATGGCTTGGCCGAATAGGCTTTAGTGGTTATTAGGGTTAGCCTTTAACCTAAACCCTCTTTCCATCCTAACATCATCATCTAGTCACTAACAACATCTTCTTCTTACAAACATGATATAGACTTTCAATCAAACACCCAAACTTCATTTTGGCCGAATATGTCATATGGGTTTCTTTTACAAAATAGCAATCGAAGCTACTCGTATGCAGGTGAGGGATACTTACATCCTTTGCTTTGCTTGTAGTGTGAAGAAGATAACCTAACACAAAACCTAGCCCTTTCTTCTTGCTTGGAGGAGTTTCGGCCAAGGGGTGGAGAAGGAGCTTGATTTCGGTGAGAAGAAGAAGAAGAGAGGAAGTGGCAAATTAGAACCTTCCCTCTTCTTTATAAAGGGAGGAAGAGAAGTTTCTCTTCTCTTCTTCCATGCCTCTTCATTTACCTTTATCTCCTTATCTATAATCCCCCTTTCATCTAATGATGTAGTCCTATTGGGCTTCGTTAGTGGGTGCATCTATAGGGTTTGGCTATCTCTAGAGGTTTGAGTTCAATTCCTAGGCCTTGCACCCCTTTTGGCTTATTTCTTTTATTTTTGGAAAAACCCACATAAAGCCCATGATCATGAAGGCCAAAATTCTTGTAAAATTGCTAGGAATTTTACGCATAATCCTTCATACCTTTTAAAAGTTTCATCCTCAAACTTAGAACAATCTG
The DNA here is from genome assembly GCA_025175895.1 of Wurfbainia villosa. Classification (NCBI taxonomy): domain Eukaryota; kingdom Viridiplantae; phylum Streptophyta; class Magnoliopsida; order Zingiberales; family Zingiberaceae; genus Wurfbainia; species Wurfbainia villosa. The sequence goes on from CM045990.1 coordinate 85,429,065, forward strand.
GGTACTTCGCCTTCATGTCCTCCTCGCTCCTGTGTAGCTTCCTCGTACCGTTGATTATGCCACAGGACCTTTACTAAGGGCACCTCTTTGTTCCTTAGTCTCTTGACTCCTCGGTCTAATATTTGGATTGGCCGACTTCCAATACTCAGGTCCTCTTGAACTTGTACTATTTGTGGCTCGATCACTTGGTCCGCTTTGGAAATGCATTTCTTGAGTACAGAGACATGGAACACGTTGTGAATAGCCGACATCTCTTGAGGCAGCTCTAGCTTGTACGCTACCCTGCCAATCCTCTGCAATATCGGATACGGTCCCACGTAGCGTGGACTCAGTTTACCCTTCCTTCCGAATCTCATCACTCCTTTCATAGGAACCACTTTGAGGAATACTAGGTCCCCAACTTCGAATTCTAACGGTCTACGCCGCATATCCGCATAGCTCCTTTGTCGGCTCTGAGCAGTTTCAATTCTCTGACGGATGTTACGTATAGCTCGGGTGGTGTTGTCGATGAAGTCCGTCTGGAGTCCCATCCTCTTCTTTTCACCACCCTATCAAAGATATGGGAGATCTACATTTCCTCCCGATAGAGCCTCGTAGGGTGCCATCCCAATAGTAGCTTGATAGCTATATTGCAAACATAAGTATCGGCACCAGCTACCTTTGAAATCCAGGGCGCAGGCTCGTAACATATCCTCCAGTACTTGATTCACCCTTTCGGTCTGTCCGTCCGTCTGGGGATGGAAGGCAGTACTGAACAATAGCTTCGTGCCTAGGGCTTTCTGAACACATTCCCAGAAATGGGAAATAAAGCGACCATCTCTGTCAGAAATGATGGTCTTAGGAATTCCATGTAGTCTAATAATTTCCTTAGCATATAACTGAGCCAATTGCTCCGTCGAATAGGTCATCTTGATTGCTAAGAAATGGGCGGACTTCGTCAATCTGTCCACAATTACCCATATAGCATCATAACCGTTTGTCGTCTTGGGCAATCCTGAGATGAAATCCATAGAAATGTCCTCCCATTTCCATTCTGGAATCTGGATCGGCTGCAGTGTCCCTCCAGGTCTCTGGTGTTCTGCCTTAACCCTCTGGCAGGTCAGGCAGGTACTGACATACTGAGCCACATCTCTTTTCATTCCAGACCACCAGAACTTTCGTTTCAGGTCTTGGTACATCTTGGTGGTTCCAGGATGCATCGTATAAGGAGTTCCGTGAGCTTCCTCAAATATCTCCTTCCGTAATTCTGGATCGTTGGGAATACACAAGCGATCCCTGAGGTAGAGTACTCCACTATCAGAGATCCGAAACCCGTCGTCCTTTCCTTCTAAGACCTCTTGCTTGATCCTCTGAAGGCTTGGGTCACGGGCTTGCTTTTCCGGTATATCATCGAACAGCGTCGGTGTTATCGTCATGGTGGAAAGTCGTCCAGAGATAATTTCTATTCCGTAATTCATTACTTCCCCCCCATTTTTTTTTGTATGTTCCAGTCTACCGAGCATTGTTCAACTATATCATACACATCCCATGCAATGAACTCATCATCAATTTCAAAAAAAGAAACGACTTGTCGTCTCTTATTCACATCTCTTATTCATATTTTCCAATCAGAAGGAAAAATGTTAACATATAACATTCCTTATTTCCAAATTAAACCACAGCAACTATTTGAGAAGATAGTTCATTATGACTCCCACTAGGACAAACCCTAGTGCGGTCGTAATTATTTTTAGTCCTATCTTCCTTGGCCTCACTTGGTCTTGGTCTACCGCCAATAAGTTGACTGTTGCAGATCCCTCTTCCTTCCTCTCGAGCTACCACCGGATTCTCGACCACGAGCTTCTCTTGAACCACTGTGCTCAGTGATTCAGCACAACTCCGCGCCAGGTTATCCGCCCTTCATAACGGCCCCACACGTGGTGTGCAACTACCATGAACTCACTTGGCAGGGAGCGGACCAAGGCCCATATCTTATAGTTGTCCAGTAATGGAAAATCCTATCGCTCGAGTCTCCTAAAAAGACTATCGAGCCTTCTCATGTGTCCGATGACCCCACCATATGGTTTATAGACTATCTCTTCAATAGCTTCCCTTAATCGGTTTCGTGACACATCGCGACGGGTCATGGTAGTAGTCATCGTGCCATCCAAATTGAAATAAATGAAGTCGATAAAACCCACCAACCCGCATTTAAACCGGCTTAATTCAATTCAGATGAACATAGACCTTACACAATTAATTACGAAAAATCAAATTTTCGTAACAAAATTTATTTTATTTATTTATCTATTTGTTTATATATATATATATATATATTTATATAGATTTTTTTTTTATAATTAAACTAAGGCTAGCATAAGGTCGTTTTAAGCTTAAGGCATCATTCATGTTCTCCTGCATAATTTTAAGCTTAAGGTATTTTATATGAACAAGCATAAGGGTATCATACCTATTTTCATGCATATTTAGCTAGACACATTCTTTATCATACACTTATCTTTATATATTATAATAAGGCTAGCATAAGTTTATCCTACATGAATTCATGCATATTTAATCTTAAGGCATTTAACATCGTATACGAACAAAATAAGCTAAAGGCATTTCATGTCATACATGAACAAAATAAGCTAAAGGCATTTCATATCATACATGAACAAAATAAGCTAAAGGCATTTTATGTCATACATGAACAAAATAAGCTAAAGGCATTTTATGTCATACATGAATAAAATAAGCTAAAGGCATTTTATGTCATACATGAACAAAATAAGCTAAAGGCATTTCATATCATACATGAACAAAATTAACAAAGTTAGAGTAGACATAGAATTCTTACTTGGAGCGGCAGGATTTGGAGCTTGATGTGTGTGTAGTGGAAAGGCAGATCCGCTCTGATACCACCTGTAACGCCCGCCCTTTTCGGCACTCGAATGTCAGGAGGCGTGTGATGACCGGACATACTTACATTACATACAGCGGAAGACTTTATGCATACTTCTTAATTCTTACAGCGGAAGACTTTAGACATTTTTTTTTCTTTTTAAAACATAAACATGCATTGACATATATATATATATATATATATATATATATACTTCTTCTTCTTCACATAGAGCATGCATCATAGCATATATAGATACTTCTTCTTTACTTCTTCTTATTAGCATAGAACATGCATCATAACATAGATAGGTACTTAGTGCTTAGTTCAAGTTCTTAACGACACCATCATAAGCAGGCATAATAAGGACATCCATAGACATCATCATCATAGGTAAACACATATATATGTAGACCTAACGGATCTTCTCCACCATGCCACTACCACACACATTTGGCCCCTCCTGCTGCTCCCATTAGTTTATCCATCCCTTACCCTTATCTGCAGTACGAGGGAAAGATAAACTATAGGCACATAGGCTTAGTAAGATCCTGTCCTACTCACAAAAACCATACATCGACATTAATCATGGCCTGTAGCATTCATGACATATAAGCAATTAATACGTAACATACGTGGCATCATCAACTTAACATGTAGCATAAGTAACATAAGTAAATATAACATGTATCATCCATAACTTAGCGACATAACATGAATATATGCTTAACCAACATAACATGCATCGTATGTAACTTAGTAACATAAACATCATAGCATATCCTCAACATAACGGGTAACGTATATAACATAAGCATGTAAACATTCCTAACATATCATCAAACATAACATGTAAACATATATAACATAAGCATGTAAACATAGACATCATATCATATCATCAAACATAACATGTAAACATAACATCATATCATATCATCAAGCAGAACATGTAAACATAAACATCATATCATATCATCAGGTATAACATGTAAACATAACATCATATCATATCATCAAACATAACATGTAACGTATATAACATAAGCATGTAAACATAACAATCAGCAGGTAAACATATGCAGGATGCTTTGAAAACATATATTTTAGGTACGTAAACATAAATCTCAACATATTTGGGCCCGGCATTGTACCACTTCTTCATTATCATAGCGCGCATCCCTAAATAGGCCCGAGGTAGCAAGTCTCGAACCTAATATGTTTCTAGGCCCGAGTCTTATTCCATCGACCTAGGGGCAATCGTCATAGCGTAGAAGCCCATCCTAGGCCCGAGTCTTACTCCATCGACCTAAGGCATCTTGGAGCCCATCCCGTACTAGGCCCGAATCTTATTCCATCGACCTAGGGGCAATCATACATAGAAGCCCATCCTAGGCCCGAGTCTTATTCCATCGACTTAGGGCATCTTAGGAGCCCATCCCTTCTTGGACCTTGTTAAGGTCTTGGTACAAGCCATGCAGAAGGTAAAATACTTATATGCTTATTTGTACAACATAGCTTATTTCATTAACATAGCATGGCATACTTCATTTCATAACACATCATTCTTCATTTCATTAACATAGCATAGCATACTTCATTTCATAACACATCATGCTTCATTGCATTAACATAGAATAGCATACTTCATTTCATAACACATCATGCTTCATTTCATTAACATAGCATAGCATACTTCATTTCATAACACATCATGCTTCATTGCATTAACATAGCATAGCATACTTCATTTCATAACACATCATGCTTCATTGCATTAACATAGCATAGCATACTTCATTTCATAACACATCATGCTTCATTTCATTAACATAGCATAGCATACTTCATTTCATATCACATCTTAGATATCACAATACACATAAGGCATGGCATAAGGCATGGCATCAAAGTAAGTAAATGCTAAACTATAACATGTTATCCTCATTTAGCATCATTTAATATCATAAGTCAACATGAATTCACCCAACATAAAACACATGTTAACCTAATTCATCACAACAACTTCATATGCATATAGAACATGAATTAGACTTCATCTAATCACCCAAAGTTTATGGTGGCGAATGGTCCATGTAGGGCTTTTTAGGGTTAGCCTTTAACCTAATTCATTAAACATAACAACAACATCATAACCCTACAAAACATGGATTGAAACCTCATTGGGTCATCAATATCTAGGGATGGCCGAATGGTCCTTGTTGGCCTTTGGGTTTAACTTTTGACCTAATCCATTTTAAACCTTAACATCATCATATAGTTACAAAAAACATAGCATATAACTTCATGGAAACCCTAAATCATGGCTTGGCCGAATAGGTTTTAGTGGGCACTAGGGTTAACCTTTAACCTAAACCCTTTTTCCATCCTAACATCATCATCTAGTTACTAAACATAGCATATAACTTCATGGAAACCCTAAATCATGGCTTGGCCGAATAGGCTTTAGTGGTTACTAGGGTTAACCTTTAACCTAAACCCTTTTTCCATCCTAACATCATCATCTAGTTACTAGACATAGCATATAACTTCATGGAAACCCTAAATCATAGGTTGGCCGAATGAACCTTAGTGGCTATTAGGGTTAACTTTGGTCCTAATCCATTTTAAATCCTAGCATCATCATCTAGTTATAAAAAAAACATGGCATAGAGCCTCATTGAACCCTAAATCATGGCTTGGCCGAATAGGCTTTAGTGGTTATTAGGGTTAGCCTTTAACCTAAACCCTCTTTCCATCCTAACATCATCATCTAGTCACTAACAACATCTTCTTCTTACAAACATGATATAGACTTTCAATCAAACACCCAAACTTCATTTTGGCCGAATATGTCATATGGGTTTCTTTTACAAAATAGCAATCGAAGCTACTCGTATGCAGGTGAGGGATACTTACATCCTTTGCTTTGCTTGTAGTGTGAAGAAGATAACCTAACACAAAACCTAGCCCTTTCTTCTTTCTTGGAGGAGTTTCGTCCAAGGGGTGGAGAAGGAGCTTGATTCGGTGAGAAGAAGAAGAAGAAGAGAGGAAGTGGCAAATTAGAACCTTCCCTCTTCTTTATAAAGGGAGGAAGAGAAGTTTCTCTTCTCTTCTTCCATGCCTCTTCATTTACCTTTATCTCCCTTATCTATAATCCCCCCCTTTCATCTAATGATGTAGTCCTATTGGGCTTCTGGTTAGTGGGTGCATCTATAGGGTTTGGCTATCTCTAGAGGTTTGGAGTTCAATTCCTAGGCCTTGCACCCCCTTTTGGCTTATTTCTTTTATTTTTTGGAAAAAAACCCACATAAAGCCCATGATCATCAAGCCAAAAATTCTTGTAAAATTGCTAGGAATTTTACGGGCGTTACAGGGAGGACGACCGTTCGGTTCCTCCTTGATTCACCTAGGTTTCGATATAGATGCTCTTAGCATCTATATCAACTAAGCATGGTAGAAATAGAAGCAAACTGCAATTATCACAAAACTAAGAGACACAAATCACAAATATAAATAGAGTAAATCATATTATAAATGCATAAACATGTCCAACATTCACATGGCTACTCCCTAGTCCTAAAATCAATGGTTCTACTCCAAAGAAATTAAAGAGCAAACACAAGACATTATTCGATAAGATTTTACAACCAAAGAAAGTTTAGACAAAAGATATACACCTTGCTTTGGTTGGAGAATTCGTCTTGGCTACCTTTTAGTAGATGGAACTTCGTCGCCGGCCTTGAGTCACCTTCCTTCCTCCGTGATTATGACACCTACCATCATTTTCTCCTCTTGGTTAGGTGTGCCTTCCTATATATAGGAACGATGATGGCTTCCCATATTTACCCACGAAACCTATTTTGCATGTTTTATGGCAGCGCGACATGACTGTGTGAATTTCACACAGCCAATTATGTGTCATGTTTGAAAATCAATGCTAGGACTTCGCTATAAAAAAAGGCACGACTATGTGAATGTCTCACAGTCAGCCGTGTGTCGCTCTGGAGAGTCGTATGAATGTTGTCTTTTCATCCGAAAGCATACCTGTGTTTTGGGAACTCGGCCAGAGCATGCTCTCCTTTCTTCGAGCTTCGTTCGGGTCATCATTATGCTCTAAAACTCTATATTGTACCCCTAAAATATGATTTGCACATATCAAATATGTCACTGGATATATCTAATGTGTATATCCCATTGCATAAAGTTTCAATACCATAAATAATGTCATTCAAAGTTATGTAATAATAATTGTTACTAAAAGTAAAATAGAAACCTTTTCTATTTAAACAAGAAATAGAAACAATGTTCTTTATCAATGCAGGAATCAAATAACAATTATCTTGTTCTAAGACAAGTCCAATAGGGAGCTTCAACAAATATGTTCTAATGGCCACAACAACAACCTTTTCTCCATTGCCAACTCACAAATTTGATTCTCCTTTGACAAGTCTGTTAGTAATATATGAGAGATGCCCTAAGGCAATCGCCTTATGTATGAACCATTTATATGATAAATGAAGATTCACTATTTGAGTATACATGTTTTATGCATTTGATTGGATCTTAAACTCATTTACTGAATGTCCACGATACGATTCACAGCATGAGAGAATTTGTGATTGGATCACAACTAGTGAGTATCTCTACATGTGTAATTGTGATGTATTGAAATTATCCCTAGTCGATGAATTGATGGATTTAGACACCATCAATTCTGTCGAGACTAGCATGAGGTATACTCCTTGGTGTATCCAAGCAGCTGATTCTCACTGGCTGGAGACATTGTGATGTCCGGAGTTAATCGTGGATGCTAGTTATGGTAACTAGTTCATTGGAGTGACCAGCCGTAAGACTTCATATGGTTCTCTGCATATATAGATATGTCAATGAAGTTCTTACTGTAGCTTAAGTGCGATGTTCCTTTGACTTGCGGTATTCAAATCATCTTGATCATAGAGACTTATGCTTTAACATCTTAAGCAAGCATCTCTAAGGAGATGTGGACCCGGGAAGATTGGGTATAAGTCGAAATGATCGAAGGTGTTTGAATAGCCTATAAAGGATTCACCACTCTTTGCGAGGAGATGTATACCCATGGCCTCTCGTCGGATTGTTACTAAAGTCTTTGGCCAAAGCATTACATGTTTAGAGTAAGGTACTCTTCGATACATGTGGAGTAACTAGAATCCGTAGGACGAGGAAATGATACTTGGGCTAGGTGTGACTTAGTCAGCCTAGTGGGAACTGACACTATAGACCATGTCCTGAACCAAGTGGGTATAAGATGAGTGAAGGGAATGGGGCACGAATCATTCGAGCTGCTGAAGGGTTTCAGAAATAGTTCTGGATCAACCATTGATCTTTTTGGTTAATTGGGGATCATGATGTACTACTAGGTGCCACTCATGATCATGCTATAATTAATGGTTAATTATAGACGGCCAACATAAACCGAGAACCTATTTGGTCACACGCATAACGAGCGTAATCCAAAGGATTTAAAACGAGCTTGAGAATGAGATTCTCAGACCGAGAGAAACTAGGTTTGGTTGGACCAAACATGAAGCGAGCATGAAATCGTTTCAGTCGCAATGGAAGCGTGGATGGGCCGTGTCTTATGAAGACATAATGGATGAACCAAAATTGTTTGGTTCTAATCCAATGGAGGAGAATAAACCAAAGGGTTTGGTTTATTTTAAACGAATGAACCAAAAGTTGGTTCGGTTCGTTTTAACTTAAAATAAACCATCATGGTTTGGTTTATTTTAACTTATCTTAATGGAGCGGGTTAACGGGCCTAATGGTTATGATCCAATAACCATTAAGAGAATTAGTTCTCTATAGAAGAGGGCTTAAGGGATAATTATGCCCTAATCCAAGAGCCCTAAACCTAGTTGCCGCCCACCTCCTCTCCTTGGAGTTTTCGGCGCCAACTCCATTGCCGCCCAGCCCTTGTGCCGCCGTCCAGCTCCTTGCCGGCATCAAAGCTTCAGCCGGTGATCCTCCGGCGACCCTCCGGTGATCTTCCTAGGCTTCGGTGAAAAGGTGAGCACTTGGCTTCCTTTGTTGGCCGACGCCTATCTCCTCCACCAAAGCTGTCCAGTTTTCTGGACAGCTTGTTCTCCTCTCGTCGGAGCGTCGTTTGGACGATGGTTAGAGCTCCGACAGCGGCTAACTTACCAGGGATTTGATCTCCGGTAATCCTCTGAGGTGGAGGACGAAGGATTCGTCAATCGGTTGATGAATACCTCTCCGGAGAAGCAAGTTTTGAGGACTCGTCTTAGGATCCGAATTTGGATTCGGATCGTGATCATCTATCGATCACGTCGTCTTCAATACGAGGCTAGTAACCCTTACGAAGACGAAGCTCATGGCTTAGCGAAGTCATCCAGAGGATACTCGGCGTGGATATGGATAGAGACGATTCTAGCGAGGATTGTTCCGGTTGATGCCGTTCCCGCTACACGTCATACGAAAGGTATAACGAGTTAAATTTCCTTTTATTGCAAATTTAAATTTACGGTTATGTCTACACTTATTGTACTATGCATGCGTGTGATGTGTGTGTTGTAATAAATGTAGATTTATTATTTTTATTGCTTCCGCTGTGCTCATGTTTACGAAACGTGATCGAACATACACACGCCGCGGTGCCAGAAACCCAACAGTGGTATCAGAGCCCAGGTTGTGTTTCGACATAATCGTAAAATGGTTTTGCGATAGTCATAATGATATTTCTGGAAATTTTCTACTTTTGGAAAGTTAGAAGTATTTATGGAAATTTTTCAATTTTGGAAAGTCTAGAAGTATTTATGGAAATCTTCCACTTTTGGAAAGTTGGAAGTATTTATGGAAATTGATATTTTCCATAAATAAAATATTTGATTAGATTTTGGAAATTTGTTTCCTAATTTAATCTTGATTTGATTTGGGAAATCAAATCTTAAAATATTTTATTTCCATAAGTAGCTTTGATGATTTAGGAAATTGGTTTCCTAAATTGACTTTCCTTAATCAACTATTTCCACAAATAAAATATGTGATTAGATTTGGAAATTTGTTTCCTAACTTAATCATGATTTGATTTAGAGAATCAAATCTTAAACATATTTTATTTCCATAAATAGTTATGACATATAAGAAAATTATGTACATGACATAATTGTATGCCATGTAATTGCATTAGATGCATATCATTATGTCATGCGTGTCGTGACATGTAGATGTATGTCATGTATGTCATGCCATGTAGATAATAGTTATTTGGATGCAAAGAGGATGAGACATAAAAACCCTTACTGAATATTAAAGCCTACACCTTCCATTAATATGGTTAGAACCAGAGTTCCGTTTCTTGTTTGGGTTGTTGGACTCTCTCCAAGCCCGGCTCGAACTTGAACATGTTCAAACCATGGAATAGTTTAATACTAATATGGTAAGAGTCAGAGGTCAATCGTTAGCTTTGGTTGTTGGACTCTCTCCAAGCCGGGCTAATTGGTTGAATGCGCTCTAACCATATTAAAACTATTTCTCGATTAATGGGTTGGCTTTAACCTGGAGCATCGGCTTGTTGGACTCTCTCCAAGGTCGATGTAAAGGGAGGTGAAGTTGGGTGCTATGCATATGATGCATACTTGTTAATGTGTTAACCCGATGTATGTGTGAACATTCAATAAGTTGATAGCACATTGTGATAGTTGCATATACATGATATGCAATCGGTATAGTTGATACCTACCGTCGTAGTTATGAATGGCTTGTTGGACTCTCTCCAAGGTTGTTCATATCTATGATGGATATCAGCCCATTCGGAGATGGACCTACGATCTCCCGAAGTGATTTTGGGGTTTTAAAGTTCGAAAAATGAATGGGATTTATAAATATATATTGATGCATTTTAAAATCATCTTTCTCATATATGCTCGTTTTGTATTTCTAAGATTGATCATGATGTCTTTTAATTTGCGTTCCATTTTGGATTCGAATAAATTGACTGGGTCGAACTTCTTGGACTGGCTTAGAAACTTGAGAATTGTTCTCAAGGTGGAAAAGCTTGCGAATGTCCTTGAAGCGTCTCTTCCCGCCCGTCCTAGTGACAATGCAACTCTGGACCAATTGTTGGCCTATCAGAAACATGTGAATGATTCTGAAATGGTGAGTTGCATCATGCTAGCCACGATGGTACCTGAGCTGCGGAAGCAGCATGAGCATATGGATGCTCATACCATAGTCTTTCATCTTTATGAGTTGTTTGATGAGTAAGTGAGATTCGAAAGGTTCGAAGTCTCCAAGCTCCTCTTCACCTCTAAGATGCAGAGGGTTCATCTGTGGTACTGCTCAACATGCTGAAGACTGTGGAGCCTTCTGAGAAGCATGAGCAGGGGATGGTGTTGTTAGTTGATTCCTCGAAGAAAGGTTCTAAGAGGAAGTCAAAGGAATAGCAGAAGGGGAAGAAAAGGACTAAAAAGGCAGAACCAGCTCAAAAGGGCACTTGCCATCATTATGGCAAGGAGGGCCATTGGCGAAGAAATTACAAGATTTATTTTGAGTCCGTGAAGAAGGATAAGGCATCGGATGCCCCATCTTCTTCAGAAATCTTCTTTATTGATTGTCATTCTATTTCCTTAGACACTTGGGTATTGGATACTGGGTGTGGCTCACATGTATGTAATGACATACATGGGCTAAGGAATAGAAGAAGACTCGTCAAGGGAGAGTCAAATTTACGTGTTGGGAATGGAGCAAAGGTGGTCGCACTCGCCATCTGAACGTATTTGTTGAAACTCCCTGCAGGACTTGTCTTAGAACTGGACAATTGCTTTTATATTCCTTTGTTGATAAAGAACATCATTTCTATTTCGTTTAAAAGAAATGGGTATCATTTGACTTTTAGTAACAATTGTTGTTACATAACTTTGAATGGAGTTCTTTATGGGACTGGAACTTTAAGCAATGGTGTTTATATGTTGGACGTATCCAGTGACGTTTTCAATATCGAAGCGAGCAACAAGCGTGCTCGAAAGGATAATCAATTAGACTCCTATATGTGTCGTCTTGGCCATGTAAGCAAGAAACGCATGTCCGAATTACACCGATGTGGAATTCTGGAATCGTTTGAATTGGATTCATACGATACATGCGAATCATGCTTAAAAGGCAAGATGACTAAGTTACCTTTACGGAAAGGTGAGCAGTGGGAGAGTTACTAGGTCTAATACATCGATGTATGTGGACCTATGTCAACTCAAGCTTTAGGAGGCTATAGCTACTTCATTACCTTCACCGATGATCACTCACGGTTTGGGTATGTGTTCTTGATGAAACACAAGTCTGAAGCCTTTGAAAGGTTCAAAGAATTCAGAAATGAAGTAGAGAAACAACATGACAAGAGTATTAAAATACTTCGATCGGATCGAGGTGGTGAATACTTGAGTCAGGAGTTTCTTGATTATCTAAGAGACAATGGTATATTGTCTCAATGGACTCCGCCCTATACACCACTACATAATGGTGTATCTGAGAGGCGTAACCTGACCTTGTTGGACATGGTCAGGTCAATAATGAATCATGCAACTCTTCCCAAGTCCTTTTGGGGTTATGCACTTCAGACAGCTGTTTACTTGTTAAATAGAATGCCTACCAAGGTAGTCTCAACTACTCCATATGAGATATGGAATAGTAAGAAACCTCATGTATCTTACTTGAAGATATGAGGTTGTCCTGCTTATGTGAAGCGGACTGTATCAGACAAATTGGATGCTAAGTCTGATAAATGTCTATTTATTGGATACCCTAAGGAAACAAGGGGTTACCAATTCTATCATCCTGTGGAACAAAAGGTGTTTGTTTCAAGGCATGCTGTGTTTCTAGAGAAAGAGTTTCTCTTGCAAGAAAACAGTGGGAGTCCCGTCGAGCTTGAGGAGGCTTGAGAGACTCAAATAGACATTGACGAGATACCTGGTGAAGCACAACAGCCGACAACTCATAGTGATGAGCAATTGGCTGGACCTATTGTAACCCACATCTTCGTAGATCTGGCAGAACACGCAATATTCCTGAGAGATATGGATTTCTCGTAAGTGAATCGAACGACGTGTTACTCATTGATGATGAGGAGCCTACCAGTTATGAAGAAGTGCTGACAAGTTCAGAAAGGGATAAGTGGCTTGGTGCCATGAAGTCGGAAATGGATTCCATGTATGAAAAACCAAGTTTGGAACTTGGTTGACCCACCTGAAGGCATTAAGCCTATAGGGTGCAAGTGGGTTTTCAAAAAGAAAACCGACATAGATGGTAATGTGATTACCTATAAGGCTAGATTGGTGGCGAAAGGATATAGTCAAAAGCAAGGTGTTGATTATGACGAAACCTATTCGCCTGTAGCTATGCTTAAATCCATTCGGATGCTCTTGGCCATAGCGGCTCATTATGATTATGAGATATGGCAGATGGATGTGAAAACAACTTTCCTTAATGGAAGCCTGCTCGAGGACGTGTATATGATACAGCCTGAGGGTTTCACATCGGTTGATAAAACCAAGGTATGCAAATTGCGACGGTCCATTTATGGATTGAAGCAAGCATCCAGGAGCTGGAATATCCATTTTGATGAGACAATCAAAAGGTTTGATTTCTCACAAAATCCAGACGAAGCTTGTGTGTTCAAGAAGGTTAGTGGGAGTGCAGTCGTGTTCCTAGTATTGTATGTTGATGACATATTACTTATAGGAAACAATGTGTCAATCTTACAGTCAGTTAAGGTTTGGTTATCCAAGAAATTCTCCATGAAAGACCTGGGAGAAGCAACCTACATCCTCGGGATTAAGATCTATAGAGATAGATCAAAACGGTTGCTTGGACTTTCGCATTCTACATATATAGACCGAGTGCTAAAGAGGTTTAGCATGTCGGAATCCAAGAAAGGTTTCCTACCCATCAAGCATGTGGTATACCTTTCGAAGTCTATGTGTCCGCGCACAGAAGACGAGAGGATTTGCATGAGTAAGATTCCCTATGCATCCGCAATAGGATCTATCATGTATGCTATGTTATGTATGAGGCCCGATGTATCATATGCTCTGAGTGTCATGAGCAGATACCAGTCTGATCCAGGAATGGATCATTGGGTGGCTGTTAAGACGATCCTTAAGTACTTAAGAAGAACTAAGGATGTGTTCCTAATATATGGAGAAGGGTACATGGTGATACGTGGGGATACAGATGCCATCTCCAGACAGACAAGGACGATTCCATGTCTCAGTCTGGGTATGTATTCACCTAGAATGGAGGCACAATAAGTTGGAAAGGTTCCAAGCTTGACACTATAGCGGATTCTGCCACTAAGGCAGAATACATTGTAGCTTTGGAAGCAGCAAAGGAAGCGGTTGGATCAAGAAGTTCATCTTTGAACTTGATGTGGTCTCATCAATGATCCAAACATGTGCTTCGCCGCTATCATCTTATCAGATAGATCATCAGTAGGAACGAAATACAAATCGAGAAAATTCCCACTGAAAGGAACTTAGCGGATCCTTTGATTAAGGCATTACCTCAAAATAAGTTTGAGGGTCATGTTAGAGCTTATGGTATTGGATACCGTAGCGATTGACATTAGGCCAAGTGGGAGTCTGTTAGTAATATATGAGAGATGTCCTAAGGCAATCGCCTTTTGTATGAACCATTTATATGATAAATGAAGATTCACTATTTGAGTATACATGTTTTATGTATTTGATTGGATCTTAAACTCATTTACTGAATGTCCACAATACGATTCACAGCATGAGAGAATTTGTGATTGGATCACAACTAGTGAGTATCTCTACATGTGTAATTGTGATGTATCGAAATTATCCCTAGTCGATGAATTGATGGATTTGGACACCATTAATTCTGTCGAGACTAGCACGAGGTATACTCCTTGGTGTATCCAAGCAGCTGATTCTCACTGGCTGGAGACATTGTGATGTCCGGAGTTAATCGTGGATGCTAGTTATGGTAACTAGTTCATTGGAGTGACCAGCCGTAAGACTTCATATGGTTCTCTGCATATATAGATATGTCAATGAAGTTCTTACTGTAGCTTAAGTGCGATGTTCCTTTGACTTGCGGTATTTAAATCATCTTGATCATAGAGACTTATGCTTTGACATCTTAAGCAAGCATCTCTAAGGAGATGTGGACCCGGGATGATTGGGTATAAGTTGAAATGATCGAAGGTGTTTGAATAGCCTATAAAGGATTCACCACTACTTGCGAGGAGATGTATACCCATGGCCTCTCGTCGGATTGTTACTAAAGTCTTTGGCCAAAGCATTACATGTTTAGAGTAAGGTACTCTTCGATACATGTGGAGTAACTAGAATCCGTAGGATGAGGAAATGATACTTGGGCTAGGTGTGACTTAGTCAGCCTAGTGGGAACTGACACTATAGACCATGTCCTGAACCAAGTGGGTATAAGATGAGTGAAGGGAATGGGACACGAATCATTCGAGCTGCTGAAGGGTTTCAGAAATAGTTCTGGATCAACCGTTGATCTTTTCAGTTAATTGGGGATCATGATGTACTACTAGGTGCCACTCATGATCGTTCTATAATTAATGGTTAATTATAGACGGCCAACATAAACCGGGAACCTATTTGGTCACACGCACAACGAGTGTAATCCAAAGGATTTAAAACGAGCTTGAGAATGGGATTCTCAGACCGAGAGAAACTAGGTTTGGTTGGACCAAACATGAAGCGAGCATGAAATCGTTTCAGTCGCAATGGAAGCGTGGATGGGCCGTGTCTTATGAAGACATAATGGATGAACCAAAATTGTTTGGTTCTAATCCAATGGAGGAGAATAAACCAAAGGGTTTGGTTTATTTTAAACGAATGAACCAAAAGTTGGTTCGGTTCGTTTTAACTTAAAATAAACCATCATGGTTTGGTTTATTTTAACTTATCTTAATGGAGCGGGTTAACGGGCCTAATGGTTATGATCCAATAACCATTAAGAGAATTAGTTCTCTATAAAAGAGGGCTTAAGGGATAATTAAGCCCTAATCCAAGAGCCCTAAACCTAGTTGCCGCCCACCTCCTCTCCTTGGAGTTTTCGGCGCCAACTCCATTGCCGCCCAGCCCTTGTGCCGCCGTCCAGCTCCTTGCCGGCATCAAAGCTTCAGCCGGTGATCCTCCGGTGACCCTCCGGTGATCTTCCTAGGCTTCGGTGAAAAGGTGAGCACTTGGCTTCCTTTGTTGGCCGGCACCTATCTCCTCCACCAAAGCTGTCCAATTTTCTGGATAGCTTGTTCTTCTCTCGTCGGAGCATCATTTGGACGACGGTTAGAGCTCTGACAGCAGCTAACTTACCGGGGATTTGATCTCCGGTAATCCTCTGAGGTGGAGGACGAAGGATTCGTCAATCGGTTGACGAATACCTCTCCGGAGAAGCGAGTTTTAAGGACTCATCTTAGGATCCGAATTTGGATTCGGATCGTGATCATCTCTCGATCACGTCGTCTTCAACAAGAGGCTAGTAACCCGTACGAAGACGAAGCTCGTGGCTTAGCGAAGTCATCCAGAGGATACTCGGCGTGGATATGGATAGAGACAATTCTAGCGAGGATCGTTCCGGTTGATGCCGTTCCCGCTACACGTCATACGAAAGGTATAACGTAGTTAAATTTCCTTTTATTGCAAATTTAAATTTACGATTATGTCTACACTTGTTGTACTATGCATGCGTGTGATGTGTGTGTTGTAATAAATGTAGATTTATTATTTTTATTGCTTCCGCTGTGCTCATGTTTACGAAACGTGATCGAACACACACACGCCGCGGTGCCGGAAACCCAACAAAGTCTTCTCCTATTCCTTAGCCCTTGTATGTCATTACACATATATGTGTTACACCTTGTATCGAATACCCAAGTGTCTATGGAAATAATGTAACAGTTAATAATGAAGATTCATGAAGAGGATGAGGCATTAGATGCCAACTTCTTCTTCGTGGACTCAAGATAGATCTTGCAACTTCTTCGTCGGTGTCCTATCTTGTCACAATGGTGGCATGGGCCCTTTGGAGCCGGTTATTCTTTCTTTGCCTTTTTATTTCCTTTGGGTTGATGTTTTGATTTCCTCTTAAAACCATTCTTCGAGGAATCAATCTATTATATCTTTGAGCTAAAGAGAAGCTTGGAGACCTCGAACCTTTCGGATCTAGCTTGCTCATAGAAAAGCTCAAAAAGATGAAAGATAATAGTATAAGCATTCATATGCTCATGCTGCTTCTATTGCTCAAGAGTCATCAAGGCTAGCATGATGCAACTAGCAAGCTTAGAATCATCCATGTGCTTCTTGTAGACCAACCTTTGGTCATCAGTAGCACAGTCTGCAAGTGAATCGGGAAGAGGATCTTTGAAGACATAGGCTATCATTTTATATTTGAGAACAATTCTCAGATTTCTAAGCCAATCCAAGAAGTTCAACCCAGTCAGTTTGTTCGAGTCCATAATCGAATGCAAATTCAAAGATGTCATAATCAAATGATCATCCTAGTAATACAAAATTGAGAAAATATGAGAGAGAGATGATTTTTACAATGCATTTGTAAACAATTTACATATATTTTAGAATCCCATTCATTTTTAGAATTCAAGAGCCATTATTTTGAATTTGGGAAATCATAGGTTTATCTCCGAATGGGTTGATATCCACCATAGATAAGAATAATGATGTGAGCAAAATATATAGGGTTTTAGGAGTAGTTTTAGCACACATCTCATTGCATTTCATACGTGTTTCATGCATCTTTTTCCTTGTTTTGCATGCATTTCATATTTTCTAGTTCAGATATTTGCTCTTATTATTTTTATGTGTAGGACGGCATTTTGGAGGTAAAACGACACACTTTTGGAGCCAAAGGAAGGCGAG
This sequence comes from Wurfbainia villosa, assembly GCA_025175895.1. Lineage (NCBI taxonomy): Eukaryota > Viridiplantae > Streptophyta > Magnoliopsida > Zingiberales > Zingiberaceae > Wurfbainia > Wurfbainia villosa. Next base: position 85,446,873 of record CM045990.1, read on the forward strand.
CATGCTCTAGCTGTGTTTCTCCCAAAACACGGGCATGCTTCGGAGCAAAAGAAGGCATTCACCAGATAATACAGAGGCGAACATGACCTAGCTGTGTGATATTCACACGACCATGTCCAACCCTCGAAGCCAGAAATTCCAGCACCCCACACGGCCGACCATGTGGATTCCACATGGCCATGTGGCATTGGGCAGACTTGACGCGATTAGGGTTTTCGTGGGATTTATGGAGAGCCGGCTCCACATCTATAAATAGGAAGGCACGCCCAAACCCTAGGAGGAGGCCCGATGGTTAGGACGGTGAGAAGGTGCTCTAAAAAGCATCGGAGACTCGTAATGGGGTGGAAGGAAGCGGCTAGAAGATCCATCTCGACGCTCTGGCACCGTGGAGAACAACCAAGACACGCAAATTGGATAGGAGAGAGAGTACATTCTTTATTTTCTTATTCTATTTGCATTGTAATGGATTTTCTTAAGATGTCTTGTGTTTATTCTCGTTTATCTATGGAGTAGATACTTCGATTCTAGGATTAGAAAGTAACTTGTGTATGTGGACATGCTAGTTCAAATAGTTATTCATCTCTTTTGATTCTATTTGCAATTTTATGTTGTTGGGATCGATGAGGATTATGTCTTGATTCTATTTATATTGAACATAGGCAATACAAGGGTGAGAGGCTTCGTATAAAGAATCTAGGAGAACCAAGGATGAACCTTGCGGTCATCCTCCCTCCCGTAATCGTAGAAGATAAAATATGATAGAGTAGGATATGAAATATGATCTGCCACTTCATAGGGATTATTAGGAAGTTCTCGTACTCTAATAACCTATCTTAGCAGAAGGACCAAAGTAGGAGAGATTAACTCTAGAAGGGTTGAGGGACCTTACTGACAGAGGACTCCCAACGGTATCAACCCCCTGAGCTCTGACGATCCGAAAGGAAAACTTGGTTAGGAGTAGGTAGTTCCCGATAGAAGCAAAAGTTCATCGGGCAAATGCATGATGATCCTCCCTCAAGGTCGTAATTAGAGATATCAACGCATCTAATTGATAGCATGTTCCACGACGCACAAGTGAAACCAAAGTCCTAGAATCCTTTTAGACAACTTCGAACCAACCTTCTCTTCCTCCGAGTGACACTATACTTGAGTTAGGACTACTGTCAACGTTGCAACCCATACTCTTAGGATATTAACTCTGAACAAAAATATCCTCTGGACAAATGGTATTCAAATCTCAGTCTCTATGGGATCGATAATCTTTTATTACTTGACGACATTCGTGCACTTGCGAGCATTGAGCGCGAGCGCACGCTTTGAGTCCTTGATGATTCCCATCGAAGATTTGAGGTCGTGCTCGCGTGCATCAAATAACCTTGGAGTGAGTCTAACAAGACATTCTTAGCTATAGTGGTAAGTATCACATATACCGATTATGTATCACTTATACATAACTATCACATTATGCTATCAACTAATTGAATGTTCGCATACACATCGGGTTGCTAACTTATTAACAAGTATATATCATATGTATGTCACTGATGTGTGCAATTTACATAGGGTTTTAGTTATTATTTTGGCACACATCTAATTTACGTTTAGTTGATATTTGTTTCATATTTGCTCTACTTTGCACCATAAGGTTACTTTATTGTTCAAAGATATGCTTTTGTTGTTTTCCTCTTTACAAGATTGAGTTTTGATGTATAATGAAGATCCTTGCGAAGTACGAAATGAAGAGGGAGCATGCTTTGGTCGTGTTTTCAAGACACAGGCATGTTCTTGGGCAGAAAGAATGAAGACCAAGTATTGTTCCAACAAAATGCATGACTGATCATGTGGAATTCACACGACCATGCCTTTTTTCCAGACCAACTTCCAGCATGACACAATGCACGACCATGTGAATTCGTAAGGTCGTGTTGCGCTGTCGCAAAATTTGAGGCAATAGCTTTTTCATGTATTTATGGAAAGTTGGGGTCGTCTCTATAAAAAGGAAGAAGCACAAGGAGAAGAGGAGGACGATATGTGCCCTAAAAAGCATCAAAAGCTCGTGAATTGGAGGAGAAGAGCAATGAGATTTAAGACTGACGACGAGAGTTCATCCATAGAGGAGCAATGAAGACTCTACTTCAAGCAAAGTAGAGTGTATTATCTTACAAACTTGGTCTTCAATTTACATAGGATGAACTCTCGTTGTCGGTCTTAAATCTCCTCGTCGGTCTTCAATTTAATTTCGTCGTTGTCGGTATTAAATATCGTCATCGATCTTCAATTTACATAGGATGAACTCTCATCATCAAAAATTTAATTTCGATGATGACTATGTTGTAATCCTTTAATTTACATAGGATGAACTCTCTTCGTCGGTCTTCAATTTACATAGGTTGTAATCCTTTAATTTCGATGTCTTGTATTTGTTCCTTATTACATATGGAGTTGATCCATTGATTCTAGGATTAGAGAGTAACTGTATGAATGTCATGCAAAGCATTCTGAGTTTTTTTAATTTTTAATTGCAACTTATGTTTCCCAGTTTGATGAAGATGTTTGGGTTTGCTCTTATTCTACTATGCATAGTTGATGTGAGTGTCAAAGGCATTCATACATAAATCTAGGGGAATTTAGAAAGAACCGAAAGGTGGCTTTTCCCCAGAAATCGTAGAAACCTAAGACATGATAGAAGGGCCACCTTTCATGGGGAGAACATAGGACATCCTAGAGCTTCTTGAACCTATTCCATCTAGAGACCACGAAGTAGGAGAAATCAACTCATAGGGGTTATGGGACCATGTGACAGGGGCAACCCATTGATAGCAACCTCTAGAGCTCTGTCGATTCGAAAGAGAATCTCTAGATTGGGGGAGGTAATTCCCATGAAGTACCAAAAGTCCACCGGAATTAAATGAGATGATCCACCCACAAGATCGATCATAGAGAACTTAGAAACATAAGTAGTCGACATGTTCAAAATCATATAAAGGAAATTGAAATCCTAGAATCCTTTCTGAACTTGAGTTAATCCTTTTCTTGCTCTATGTGACAACAACCCTTGACCTTCATCTGTAACAATACTAGGATAGAGTAATTTCCCACACTAAAGAACAAGTCTAGACAATCATAACCACCGAATAGTTAGGATATCGAATATCTGTCCCTATGGGATCGATATTATTTTATTACTTGATGACAACCATTCAATTGCGGGGGTAGAGCATTGTCCCATCTTTGACTCAGTTTGCGTGCATCAAAGTCTTTGGCACCGTTGTCGAGGACTGTTTAATTCGATATTTGTCGAAAAGTGTATTGATTGGATTAGACTTAATTTTCCTTAATTTTTTTAGCATTAGTATTCTAGAAATTCCTTTTCTCTTTTCTTTCAGTTATTTATTTTTTTTCTAGTTCGAGTTTGCATTCATCATTATTTTTTCATTTTCTCTACTGGTTTTTGATTGATTCCAAGGGTGTTTCAATTGCGTTGTATGCGTAAGCATACAAGGTCAGAGAATTCACACCCATTTGATTCATAGATTGACTGAACTTTCCATCATAGACGATCTGAGTAGAGAGAGATGGAAAGGAACAAAGGACCTCTAAATAACGACTTGGTGAATGTTAGGAATATACCTCTACAAGAGTATGCAACGCCACACACAAGGGGATTGCAATCAAGCATAGTTAGCCCGACTATAGAGGCTAATAACTTCGAGCTCAAGTCAGAACTGATACACATGGTTAAACAGAACCAATTTGGTGGAGCGTGTATGGAGGATCCGAATTTGCACCTGGAGATATTTATGGTGATTTGCTGAACAATGAAGTTCAATGGAGTGCCAACAATCCTATCAGATTGAGTTTGTTTCCTTTTTCATTGAAAGACAAGGTGAAGTCATGGATGCATTCTTTACCCACGGGAAGCATAACTTTATGGGCACAATGTGAGAAACAATTTTTGAATAAATTCTTTCCACCCAGTAAGATTTCTTACGTGCACCACCTAATTACTAGCTTTCGACAGAAGGAGGGGGAGTCTTGATGCACACGAACGCGACATCAAATTTCGTGATGGAGACCGTCGAGGACTCTAAGCGTGCGCTCGAGCTCAACGCCCGCAAGTGCATAGATGTCGTCAAGTAATAAAAAGATTATCGATCCCACAGGGACTGAGATTCGAGTACCGATTTGGTAAGTGGAGGTTATTGTTCGGAATTCTGATTTAATGGTTGTGAATGCAAGGGTTAACGGCAGTCCCAACTCAATACGGTGTCACACGGAAGAAGAAAGAAACTATATTGCGAGATTTTGGAAGGGATTCTAGGATTTCGGTTTCGTTTGTATGTCGCAGAACACGTTGTCAATTGGGGTTTGTCTAGGGTTCTAGCTACATTTTTGTGGAAAGGACATCATACACTCCATCGATGAGCCTTCGCATCTATCGGAAGCTACCTCTGCCATTACCAGGTCGACCCCTGGACTTAGGATGGGATAGTCGGTACGAGGATGCCGAATTGATCCCTACGACGAGTCAAAAATGGGGCGCATTTATTCAAGCCCGACCTATTTGTAAAAATGGGGTGGGGAGAAATAATGGGGATAAGACACCCAACCTACCCTAGGATAGTTTTAGAGTTTTTAAGTTCTTTAGAAGCTGAGGTTTTAATGGGTAGAGAGAGCGAAGAGGGTAGGGTTACTTTTAGGTTATTTAACATTGAGCATGAATGGACACTACACCAATGGAACACAAGTTTTCATCTTAAACCGCCACATTAGTGGCCCCCACCGCTGCCCCTAAGTGTGGAGGGGGGTAAATCTGGTGTCAGGTGGCTAGCATAGAAATGCAGAGTCATCGATAGTCTGGTCGTCACCTCTAGGAATCGACTCTTTTCCCTTTCAAGTCTTAACACGGTTGCGCTAGCCATCTGAGTTTGCCCTGGGGGCTAATGGAACACATGTTTTGGCTTGCCTAGTGGGGGAGAGAGAAGACCCCCTATTGGGTTCAGCTCTCAGATCTTTTGGACTGAATTGATAGGAGAGCGCGCGTACGATCCTTCTACGGCCAAAGCATCGTGCCTCCAAAACCCCGTTTAACGGTACCTACACCAAATCATGGCAAGTATTATTTTTGGTCGTGGGGAGAGTGACGATGTAGTGTGAGCTGCTTTGCTTGTGCGACATGCTACAAGAAAGGAGTAGCATTGATGTAGGGTCCCATTTCATTAGACACCTAGTGAAAATGGACAAAGCAGCGAGAGGAGAGATCATTGTGGGGGGCCTACTTACCCACATTTGTCATAGGATGGGGTACGACTGCACTGCACTAGATAGCATAGAGGGGAGCCCTAGGATCGACCTAGAAGTGTGTATGGCCATGAAGATGATAGTGAGAGAGGGACACTCCTTGTGCTTTGTAAGGAAAAACCTATCATCCCTTAGGCTCCCCGACCTCGATCGTACCACCATCACCACACACGCCAACTGGTGCTTAGACCTGATAGTGGAGTCCCCGCCATATGAGGGAGCATCCACATGAAGGTAGGAAACTACGCTTCCCACTTCAACTCGGTCACTTTTCATGGTGATCTCTTCTACGCCCCCAGATAAAAAAATTTATCCTTGACAAGAGGGATTACCCAAGCTCCTGTTTCATCATCGTGCTATTCGATTAGAGTGGTCACTTGAACAAACTTATCGTTCAAGCAACCAACCTCTATTCTACGATTAGCCACGGAATAGACGATGTACGGATCGCCGACTTTTGTGTTTGTATTCGGGGTCCTAGTTAATTTAACCACAAAACAGAATATACAACATGTATATGATTGAAAATAAATTATAGACATGTTACAAAAGAATATAAACAAGCGTTATACCTCTCGATCTTCTATTGTATGTCCTTCCTCCTTTTTTACAACGTGTGGGCGACGATCTTCCAAAAGTAGAAGCCTCCTAGATCACGATCTTCCTTTCCTTGCTCACTCCGAACAAGAGGAAGTATAGAAACAAAACTCTTCTCCTTCCTTTAGCCAACCACCAAGCACCAACCTTGATGCTCATCGCCGGCCAACAAGAAGAAGAGATGAGGAAGTGGCCGCCAGCCAAGAGCTCCAAGGAATTACCCTAACCCTTGTTTCCACCGGCCAAGGAGAAGATAAAGAAGTGCTTGAACGCCGGCCAAGGAGAGGAGAAGCAAGTCTTGGGCGTCGGTCAACAATAAGAAGAAGAGAAATGAAATATTTTCCTTAATTGTGGCCGCCCAAGCCTCCAAGCCCTAGCCGGCCAAACCCTAATCCCTTCTTTCTCTATTCCCGCTTGCCGCCCACCCAGAGGCCCATATTTATAGAGTTAGGCTTAAGCCTCCTTTTAATCTCCACCATTAGTTCTAGGGATTTAAAATCAACAGTCGTATCTAGAGATTTAATCTCAACCGTCGAATCTAGAGATTTAATCTCCACCATTGGATCTAGAGTTTTGATTTCAACCATTGGATCTAGGCTTCATGAGGTTTTAATAGGCTACAATAGGGATCATGAGGGGGAGTTGGATCTTAGCCACCCAATGGATCAAGCCCACATAAAGTCTGATCCATTAATGATAATCCATTCCACTAGAGGATTATCATTGATCTACCTCACCAACCCCCATAAGTCAATATGGGCTCCATATATAATTTGTACATTTATCTCCCCATTTTTAAGATCTCAAATGTCGCTCGATTAATTAATTTACTGACAATTAATTAATCAACATCTAACTCCATGAGTAGTACCACTCAACCTTATCATCATGTCGGACCAAGTACACCTGCAGGGTTTACATGATGAACCTTATGAGCTCCTCAAGGGGACATCATCATCCTAATATATAGGACACGGTTTCTTCCTATAATCAACGACACACCATATAAATAATATCATTTCCCAACTTATCGAGCCTATCGATTTACTCTATAAATCTCGCCCATTAGTAAATCAAAGAAATGAATACTAAGTATATGTGCCCGTTATTATATTGGGATTAAGAGCATGTACACCATAATATCCGAGGAACGATTCGATTATGTAGTCAGCAATAAATCGAATCACCTCTAAGTCGATCCTGCTCAATACACACAAAGTGTACTAGTGTAATTCTATGGTCAAGACAAACCAATACCAAATCACACTACAATCATACCAATGGTTTGTCCAAAGCCATCTCGGTTGTGATCCTTTACTTATACTTTACAAAGAACTGATAACATGATCTCTCGTGTGACACTATACACCATGTTATCTACAATGTAATGTATTAGACAAAATGCATAACCATAAATATGCAAACAATGATCATGTGATTCTTATTTCAAAATAAAGATGTTCATACAAAAGATATATTTTTCAGTATACATCCCAATAATCTCCAACTTATATTAAAAGACTATGTTGTCCTCATACTGCCATACATCTGATTCCCATTCCCTCCACATGCCTATCAAAAGCTCTCGCAAGAAAGGCCTTAGTGAAAGGATCTACTAGGGTATCCTCTGATGCAATCTAGGCGACAACACCTTCTATCTCCTTTACGATTTCTCGTATCAGGTGGTACTTGTGCTCTATGTGTTTACTTGCCTTATGGGCTCGGGCTTCCTTCGAGTTTGCAACTGCACCACTATTATCACAATAAATTGTGATAGTTCTGGGTAAACCAGGAATCACATCCAAGTCCATTAAGAAGTTCCTGAGCCACACAACTTCTTTGGCTGCCTCAGATGCTGCCACTTACTCAACTTCCATGGTGGAGTCCGCCACACATTTCTGCTTGACACTCCTCCATACAATGGCTCCACCTCCAAAAGTAAACACAAAACTTGAGGTAGACTTACTGTTATCCCTGTCTGATTGGAAGTCGGAATTTGTGTAACCCACAGGGAGTAATTTGTCTGCCTGGTAAACTAGCATATAATCCCTAGTCCTTCTCAAGTACTTCAATATATGCTTTACCGCAGTCCAATGTCCCTATCCTGGATTACTCTGATATCTGCTAACCATGCCGACGATAAAGCAGATATACAATCTCGTACACAGCATAGCATACATGAGGCTTCCTACTGTGGAAGCATAAGGAACCACCTTCATCTCCTTTATCTCCTCAGATGTTCTAGGACACATCTCCTTAGATAAAGGAACTCCATGCCTGAAAGGTAGAAAACCCTTCTTGGAGTTCTACATGCTAAAATGAGCCAAAATGATGTCTTTGTATGAAGCTTGAGATAAGCACAACATCCTTTTCCTACGATCCCTTATAACCTTGATCCCAAGGATGTGTTCCACTTCTCCCAAGTCCTTCATATCAAACTGTTTGGACAACCATACCCTTACGTCCGATAACACCTTGACATTGTTGCCAATTAACAAAATGTCATCTACGTATAGCACAAGAAATACCACTACGTTTTCGTCACATCTCTTGTATACACAAGACTCATCTGGACTTTGAATAAATCCATAAGACTGGATTACCTCATCAAAGCGGATGTTCCAAGACCTCGAAGATTGCTTCAATCCATAAATGGACCAATTAAGCTTGCACACAAGATGCTCTTTGCCCTTTGCAATGAATCCCTCTGGTTGCTTCATATAGATGTTTTCCTCAAGACTTCCATTAAGGAAAGTTGTCTTGACATCCATCTGTCATATCACATAATCCATATGAGCAGCAATGTATAAGAGAATTCGGATAGACTTAAGCATGACTACCGGCGAAAAAGTCTCCTCATAATCAATACCCTCTTTCTGAGTATACCCTTTCGCAACAAGCCATGCTTTGAAGGTCTCAACCTTCCCGTCTATTCCTCCATTTCTTCTGTAGATCCACTTGCAACCAAAGGTTTTGACACCATCGGGTGGTTCTACTAGCTCCCAGACCAGATTTGAATCCATAGATTCAATCTCAATATTCATTGCACTTTGCCAAGATACCGCATCTTTATCTTGGATTGCCTCGTCATATGTCATGGGATTAGGTTCATGTTCGCCAGGGACCAAATCAGAAGATTCTCCCAAGAACATGAATCTATCAGGTTGTCTCACAACCCTCCCACTATGATGAGGTATCACCTGTGTATCCTCTGTGACACGCGGTGCAGTGACTTGTGGTATATCCTCTTGTACCGGTGGTACTAAAGAAGTGACTTCCCCTTTCAATTCCTCTAGAACAATCTTACTCATGGGCTTGTGGTTCATCACATAGTCTTCCTCTAGAAATCTAGCGTTCGTGCTAACGATCACCCTCTGATCTCTAGGACTATAAAACAAACCTCTTTTCGTTCCTCTAGGCTAGCCATCGGACAGGCGTACTTATGTACGACGTTCCAACTTAGCAGCATCTACCTTCAACACATGTGCTGGACTCCCCTAAATCCGAATATGTCTCAGACTAGACTTTCGTCAAGTCCACAATTTTGTGGGAGTAGAAGACACTGATTTAGATGGTACCAAGTTCAGAATATACACTGTCATATCTAGAGCATATCCCTAGAATAAATCTGGCAACTCAGAATAACTCATCATCGATCTAACCATCTCCATAAGAGTCCTATTCCTTCGCTCTACTACACCATTCTGCTAGGGTGTGCCAGGTACAGACAATTGGGATTGAATCCTAACCTCTGATAAGTAATTCCTAAACTCTCCCAAGAGGTACTCACCACCACGATTAGATCGTAGTGTCTTGATACTTTTACATTGATGTTTCTCCACATCAGCCTTGAATTCTTTGAACTTGTCAAAGCATTCAGACTTGCGGTGCATCAAGTAAATGTATCCATATCTCGAATAATCGTCTATAAAGGAGACGAAATATTTAAAACCACCTCATTCCTGGATAGACATAGGACCACACAAATCTGAATGAACCAACTCCAACACATCTTTGGCTCTATACCCCTTGGCCTTAAAAGGCCTCTTGGTCATTTTACCCTCCAAGCAAGATTCGCAGGTTGGGAAATCTTTCACCACTAATGAACCCAGAGGTCCATCAACTTTCAACCTTTGAATTCTGCTTAGGTTAATATGATCAAGTCTTAGATGCCAAAGATATATTTGGTTCATCTTCGATGGTTCTTTTCTCTTATTGTAATTAGAAGATGAGTTATTAACTTCTATTTGCATCGTGGGAGCTTTTGGTTCAAGTGTATATAAATTTCCTATCAATGCACCAGAATAGATAATCTCCCTATTCCTTTTTATAACAACTCTGTCATTAAAAGAAATAGAATATCCATCCATAAACAATTTAGAAAACGAAAACAAATTCTTTCTAAATAAAGGTACATAAAGGCAATTCTTAAGAACCAAAACTTTATTTTTCTCAAAAGACAAATAAACATCTACCACTGCAACAGTCGTCACCTTCGTGGCATCACCCAAGTATACGATAATCTCCCCCTCAGCCAGTCATCTGGTTTCCTGGAACCCCTGTAAAGTATTGCAGACATGATCAGTGGCTCCCATATCTACACACAAAGTGCTGGTAGATAACACCGCTAAACATGTTTCAACGACTAGACCAAAAGATATACCTTTGTTCTGCTTCCGATTGGGGCAGTCCTTCTTCCAGTGTGCAGTATGCTTACAAGTGAAGCACTTGCCTTTCGGCTTCTTCACTCCTCCATGAGTTCCTCCCACCGCCTTTGCCCCAGCTTATTTCTTCTTCTTCTTGCCTTTCGGCTTAGAAGTAAAAACCTTTTGGGAAACCATGGCTTGCGCCTGAGCACTCTGACGAAAATACCCCTCTCCCGCCTGGAGTTCTGTCAGAAGCTCCGCCAACGAATACAACCTCTTGTTCATGTTGTAGTTTAGACGAAATTGCTCAAAACTCCTAGGTAGAGACTGGAGAATGATATCGACCTAGGTTTCCCCATCGATCTCAGCTCCGAGGACTTCCATCTCATTCAAATGAGTCATCATCTTGAGAACATGATCCCTTATGGGTGTTCCCTCGATCATGGTGGTCGTCATCAAGTTCCTCATGGCTTCCTTCCTAGCAGCCCGATTTTGGTGTCCGAAAAGCTCTTTAAGATTGAGCATCATGTCATAAATAGTGGGCATGACTTGATGCTGATGTTGCAGTATATTTGACATAGATGCCAAAATGTAACACTGCGCCATCTCATCGGCCTTAATCCACTTCTTATAACTCTCCTTCTCTTTTTCCCCAGAATCATCTGCAGGCTTAGGAGGGCACTCTTTGAGGAGTACATTTTTGTATTCCTCAACAGTCAAGACAATGTCAAGATTTCTCTTCCAATCAACATAGTTGGGTCCAGTAAGTTTATTTTCTTTCAGTATCACAGCAAGCGAGTTGAAAGTCATTTTGAAAGAAAACCTAAGAATCACATAGATCAAAAACATTAGATTTCAAAAAATTATTGATTCCTCAAACAATAAAATTTTAAAATCAACCAACACCTCAAAACACCGAGAATATCGTATGCCACGATAGTGTGGACGTATATGAATTCTACATTTGTAAGAGGAGGTTTTACCCATTAATTTTACTATCTTGTCAACCTAACCTTTTGACAAGTAAAATTAATAGTTGGTTCCTCTTCGGCCCTACAAATAAAAGCAGTGACTTTGATGGGGAGGATACTTATATTTGTATCTAAGTGTTCACCATTACTCGGTACCAAGGTAATTATCTCGGGTTATGTGCCTTCCGATGGGGAAGTACACACGTTTCTTAATAATTTCCTATAACCATATTCGACCTTGTGATCCGCAAACAAACTCATCCGATGGGGAGGAAGGCACTTAGAGCTGATGCGCAAGTTTGTTTGCATCACATGTCAAATCGTAATGGAGGCCGTGGGAATTTATAAAAATATCCCTCTCCCACTTAGTAATTTAAAATTGAGGAATTTTTTAGCCTACGACATGCATATCAAACAATAAGCAATAAATATGAAAAATAAATATTTTCCAACTATTATGGCTTTTGTCTTCAATATGTCTCCCGTCGTATCGCCATCTCGTCCACTCCTCCCTACGCCAAGTATAAGCCATCCGGAGATCCGAGCCGAGAAAAACTATTTTAATTTACATCCATCGATCCTATACTCCACAAGGGAGTGTACATGAAATCTAGATCGAAAGTAAACTAAAATAAAAGGAGTGGCTAAACAATGTCGTATCTAATTATAAAAATTAAATACTAGCCTCATCAACGCTGAGGATTCAACAAAATACATAATTACACACATACAATCACATACACACATATGGCCATAATCGTTGGATCCTATGCCTGCAACCAAAAATTTAACTTACGCACATCCTACTATTGTCAGGCACATATAATATATGAAAAGTGCATAAAAGTAACCAAATCCTAAACACACAAAACCGGAAACCGTGGCTCTGATACCACATGAAGTTAGGAAACTTCGCTTTCCACTTCAACTCGATCGCTTGTTCATGGTGATCCCTTCTACGTCCCCGGATAAAAATAATTATCCTTGATAAGAGGGATTACCCAAGCTTCCATTTCATCATCGTGATATTCGATTAGAGTGGTCACTTGAACAAACTTGTTGTACAAGCAACCAACCTCTATTCTACGATTAGCCGCGGAATAGACGATGTACGGATCGCCGACTTTTGTGTTTGTATTCGGGGTCCAAGTTAATTTAACCATAAAATAGAATATACAACATGTATATGATTGAAAAACAATTATAGACATGTTACAAAAGAATATAAACAAATGTTATACCTCTCGATCTTCTATTGTATGTCATTCCTCCTTTTGGACGTCGTGTGGGCGACGATCTTCCAAAAGTAGAAGCCTCCTAGATCACGATCTTCCTTTCCTTGCTCACTCCGATCAAGAGGAAGTATAGAAACAAAACTCTTCTCCTTCCTTTAGCCAACCACCAAGCACCAACCTTGATGCTTGCCGCCGGCAAACAAGAAGAAGAGATGAGGAAGTGGGCACCGGCCAAGAGCTCCAAGGAATTACCCTAACCCATGTTTCCACCGACTAAGGAGAAGAGAAAGAAGAGCTTGAACGCCGGCCAAAGAAAGGAGAAGCACGTCTTGGGCGCCGTCCAACAAGAAGAAGAAGAGAAAGGAAATATTTTCCTTAATTGTGGCTGCCCAAGCCTCCAAGCCCTAGCCGGCCAAACCCTAATCCCTTCTTTCTCTATTCCCGCTTGCCGCCCACCCTTAGGCCTATATTTATAGAGTTAGGCTTAAGCCTCCTTTTAATCTCCACCGTCGGTTCTAGGGATTTAATCTCAACCATCGAATCTAGAGATTTAATGTCAACCGTCAGATCTAGAGATTTAATCTCCACCATCGGATCTAAAGTTTTGTTTTCAACCATTGGATCTAGGCTTCATGAGGTTTTAATAGGCTATAATAGGGACCATGAGGAGGAGTTGGATCATTGCCACCCAATGGATCAAGCCCACATAAAGTCCAATCCATTAATGATAATCCATTCCACTAGAGGATTATCATTGATCTACCTCACCAACCCCCATAAGTCAATATGGGATCCATATATTATTTGTACATTTATCTCCCCGTGTTTAAGATCTCGAATGTCCATCGATTAATTAATTTACTGACAATTAATTAATCAACATCTAACTCCATGAGTAGTACCACTCAACCTTATCATCATGCCAGACCAAGTCCACCTGCAGGGTTTACATGATGAACCTTATGAGCTCCTCAAGGGGACATCATCATCCTAATATATAGGACACGGTTCCCTCCTATAATCAACGGCACACCATATAAATAACACCATGTCCCAACTTACTGAACTTATCGATTTACTCTATAAATCTCGCCCATTGGTAAATCAAAGAAATGAATAGTAAGTATATGTGCCCGTTATTATATCAGGATTAAGAGCATGTACACCATAATATCCGAGGTCTGATTCGATTATGTAGTCAGCAATAAATCGAATCACCTCTAAGTCGGTCCTGCTCAATACACACAAAATGTACTAGTGTAATTCTATGGTCAAGACAAACCAATACCAAATCACACTACAATCATACCAATGGTTTGTCCAAAGCCATCTCGGTTATGAGCCTTTACTTATACTTTACAAGGAACTGATAACATGATCTCCCCTGTGACACTACACACCATGTTATCTACAATGTAATGTATTAGATAAAATGCATAACCTTAAATATGCAAACAATGATCATGTGATTCTTATTTCAAAATAAAGATGTTCATACAAAAGAAAGACTTTTCAGTATACATCCCAACACCACATCGGCACCCATCTTTTTGCTTTTACATCACTCTCCCTCCAGTCCACACATTCATAGGAGCCCACCTAGTCCACGTAGATATGAGCCTACACCTGCACCGCCACCTTTTTCTACTTTTGAGCAGGATGCAGGTACATCTACCTATGATTTTTTGGAGTTTTGATCGAGCCTCAATGACATATATGCCGAGCAGCAGACGCAGAGGCAGCGATGGGAGGAGTAGAGCGCTTACACACAGGCAGAGTTTCAGGGCTTTCGGGAGCACTTCCAGTGGGCTGAGGAGTTCTACGGCGAGGCCCGTGTCTACTTCCAGGAGGAGGATGCCCGTCGCCAGGATGAGGTCACCGATCACCATGAGATGCAGCATCACATGCATGCCCAGCAAGTATGGTGGGCCCGGGAGGAGGAGCATAGAGCGGTCGCTGCATCCACCAGCTCTCAGATCGATCACATGTACATGTGGCATCAGCGGCTGAGCACCAAAATTTCGTAAGAGCCTGACATATCGAGACTGCCGGACTTCCCACCTCGGCCACCATATTAGCAGTACGGTCTCATATAAGTCTGGGGGGCCCGAGTTTTGATTTATTTTGTTTCTAGCAGTAGTTTCTTTCTTGTCATTTGCATTTGTTTTAGTTAACATTCATTTGTTCATACATTGAGTTTTTAGTTTCGTCAGTACTTAATTTCTACTATCTTTAAGCTACCTAAGTAGTATTTTTAGAATTTTCTTGTATGAGTTGTTTTCAGGGGTAGCTTAACTTCATTTACCTCGTGGTATTTTATTTTATTTGCTCTAATGAATGTTCTAGTCTTACACTGATTAGCTTTTATATTTACACCTACACATGACGACCATTCTGAAAGGGAGAGTCTAGCTAGTACGTACCTAGTTATGATTCATCTCAATAGTCTAGTACTTTGGAATCCATAGGTGACCCTAAGTTTAGTATTTTAGTTACTGGAGATGCTCGAATTGTGGATCCCATTCGGAAAAAATAAAAATCCTAAAAAAAAATTATGAAAAAAAAATAGTTGTCGTGGGTGGAAATGGTTAGGTGCCCCTTTGAGACTGAGTTAGGTTACTGGGGAAACATCTACCAATTTCTATCAATACCAAGCACACCTTTGAGACTTTGTGCTAGATCTAGGGAACAATCCTCGCTTTGGGCAGGTAAGTGCCTAAGAGCTAGAGCCCTTAGGAAAGCTATAGGATGAGTACTTAACTTACCATGGAACGAGTATCCCTTGAGAAGATTCACTTAGCATGAGCACGAGAAGCTAACTTAGTGAATTTCTACAACATATCTATTTTACTTTGATTGCAAATACCACTTGATAAATCTAGTTAACATGTTAAGTATGGAACAATACCATTTAAAATTTCATGGCACTGAGGATAGCTTGAGGACAAGCAAAGATTTAAGTTTGGGGGAATTGATGTGAGCAAAACATATAGGGTTTTAGGAGTAGTTTTTGCTCACATCTCATTACATTTTATGTTTGTTTCATGCATATTTCACTTTGTTTTGCATGTATTTCCTATTTTCTGGTTCGGAGATCTACTCTTTGTACTTTTGTGTGCAGGATAGCATTTCATGGGAAAAAGGTCGACTTTCGGAGCAAAAGAAGAGCATTTTGCAGCTGGACGCAGAAGGGGACACGACCAGGGCATGTGGCTACACACGATCGTGTCCAAGGGGCAAAGTTGGCCACCCCAACACCACACATGGCCTGGCCATGTGGAAACACATGGCCGTGTGGAGCTGTGCGATTCCGATGCGAGTTTGTTATTTTCCAGGTTTTAGAGAGATCTAAGCTGATATATATATAAAGGAGGCTACACCCAAACCCTAGGTGGGAGGCTCGACGACACCCCGATGCCCTAAAAAGCTTCAGGAACTCGCATCGGAGAGGAAGAAAGTCGTCGGAGATCCAAATTCTTCACTTCAACCCCGGAGAGAAGAGTCACATTGCATTGTAATTTTTGTTCCTTGCTTAATTTCTATAGTTTATACGAACATGATTGTGCTTTGTATTTCTCCTTTCTTATCTATGGAGTAGACTCTCCGATTCTGGGATTAGGGAGTAGTTTGTGTGCGTAGAACATGTTATTCCAAATTTGAATTCTGTTCTTGAATTTATATTTGAAATTGGCGTTTGGTTTTAGAGCAATAGTTATTATTTTGGTTTTCTATCTACTGTGCTAGTTGATACGAGGGGTGACAACCCTTGTATTTAAGATTTAGGAGAATCAAGGAGGAACCTAGGGGTTGACCTCATCTCCCGTAACTGTGGGTAGAAGGATGCGATAGAGTAGGAAACACGCTCCATTTTTGACTTGTCGCATGGATCAATTCGGCATCCTCGTACTGACTATCCCATCCTAAGTGCAGGGGTCAACATGGTAATGGCAGAGGTAGCTTCCGATAGATGCGAAGGCTCATCGGGGGAGTGTATGATGTCCTTTCCACAAAACTATAGCTAGAACCCTAGATGAAACCTAATTGACAACGTGTTTTGCGTCACACAAACGAAACTAAAATCCTAGAATCCCTTCCAAAATCTCGCAATATAATTTCTTTCTTCTTCCGTGTGACACCATATCAAGTTGGGACCGCCGTTAACCCTCGCATTCACAACCATTAAATCTGAATTCCGAACAATAACCTCCACTTACCAAATCGGTACTCAAATCTCAGTCCCTGTGGGATCGATAATCTTTTTATTACTTGACAACATTTGTGCATTTGCGGGCGTTGAGCACGAGCACGCGCTTTGAGTCCTTGACGGTCTCCATCACGAGATTTGAGGTCGCGTTCACGTGCATCATGTTTTTGGCGCCGTTGTCGGGGACTGATTGATTCGATATCGAATCAAGAAGTGGATAATTGGATCAGACTTAGGATTAAATTTATTTGATTGCTTTACTTTTATCGTATATCTTTATTTTACTTCAATTTTAGCTTTTCCACATCTAATTTAGATTTATTATATCTTGATTTACTTCAGTATTTGAACTAACGATATTAAAACCCAGTTGATAGCCACGTTTGATCAAGTTTTAGTTCGACCCTCAGAATTATTCATTGTATATGATTTATTTATCCCCTCTCAGCAAGGAATGCTGAAATGTTAACACAGTCCACTCGACCCCTGAGAGATTACATAGCGCCTAGACGGAAAGCATGGAACTCTTGCATAACTATTCCACGAATTTAGGCTGCGAGTTGGAAAATAAACCCTGAATTAATTGCTCTTATTCAAGAGAAGCACTTTGGAGGGACTCAGATTGAGGAGCCCTATCTACACCTCGAAGAATTTTTGGCGTACTGTGACACAGTGCAATATGAAGGAGTCCCAACAAATGCCATTAAGCTTATCATGTTCCCATTCTCCCTGAAGGGGGAGGCTAAGAAATGGATATGCACTCTACCAGAAGGGAGTATAATGACATGGGAACAGATGGAAGACACTTTTCTAAGTAAATTCTTTCCCCCTATAAAATAGCCTACCGTAGGGAAAAAATTCTTTCATTTGAGCAAAGGCACGAAGAGACTCTGGTTGCGGCATGGAAGAGACTATAAGAACTGGTTATTCATTGTCCACACCATGGATTATAGGATTTGTTACTCCTCCATGTTTTTTATTCTGGGATAACTAGCTCATCGAAAAAACTTTTGGACATAGCTGCGGGGGGCGTACTGATGAAAAAGAGCATAGACGATGCATGATGCCTTATCGAGATAGTGGTGTGGACTCTCGAAATGTGAGCAAACAGCGAGCAAGATTTTCATGAGGCACTCCCCATTACAGGGGTAGGTAAAGTTGAAGCAGCCTGCCAAGTACAAAAAGAGGAAAAAGAGAGAGAAGACGAGATGGATGCAGCTTCACTATCTTCGGAATCAGAAGAAGAGGAAGATTCGGGACAAGTGCCAGACGTGAAACACATAGGGCCTGAGATGAAGCCACTTCCCATGAATCTCAAGTACGAATTTTTGGGTCCGACTTCAACCCATCCGGTGATAATAAATGCCAATTTGAGTGAGGAAGAGACAAGGAAGTTACTAGGGGTGCTCAGGACATACAAAAAAGTGTTGCCGTATACTATCGATGACATAAAGGGGATAAGCCCATCGCTATGCATGCATAGGATAATACTCGAGGATGGGTGTAAGTCAACCATGGAGCGCCAAAGGCGACTTAATCCACACTTGCAGTAGGTGGTGAAGAAGGAAGTACTTAAACTTTTTGATGCCGAAATAATTTACCCAATTTCAGATAGTGAGTGGGTAAGTCCGGTGCACGTAGTTCAAAAGAAAGACGACACTACAGTAGTCAAAAACGAAGAGAATGAGCTGATCCCTGTGTGAACGGTAACAGGGTGGAGGATGTGTATAGATTATCGTAAATTAAACAAAGAAACAAGGAAGGATTATTTTCCACTCTCATTTATTGATCAGATGTTGGAAGATCTTGCTAAACATTCCTATTTTTTCTACCTAGATGGGTACTCAGGGTTTTTCCAAATCCCAATCCACCCTAATGACCAAGAGAATACCACCTTCACCTACCCGTATGGAACCTTCGCATATAGAAGAATGCCCTTTGGCCTATGTAATACCCCATCCACCTTTCAGCGTTGTATGACAGCTATTTTTTCAGATATGATTGAACAAATTATGTAAGTATTCATGGATGATTTTTTAGTCTACGGAACAAGTTTCGATGCATGTCTAAAAAATATAGAAATGGTTCTGCAAAGATGTGAAGAAAATAGCTTGATTTTGAATTGGAAAAAATGTCACTTCATGGTAACTGAAGGGATAGTTCTGGGACATAAGATATCAGGGAATTGTTGATGCAATCGACCCAGGTCACGATTGACCTTACTCGAGTTTGACTCGAGTGATGTTTTGATGTTTGACATAGGATGTTTGACAAAGTGGTTTGACATTGATATTTGACATTGATGTCGGTTAATTTGATGGGGAGATTGTTGGAGCAATCGACCCGGGTTATGTTTGACCGGACTCGAGTTTGACTCGAGGGAGACTTTGATGGTTGACTAGGGTTGACCATGTGATTAAGGGAAAGTCCAAGCATGGGTCTTGGCATGGAAAATCCAAGTCATGGGTACTTGGCATGGAAAGTCCAAGTGGGACACTTGGCATTTGGGAAAGTCCAAGTCTTGAGTACTTGGCACAAGGAAAAGTCCAAGCATGGGTCTTGGCATGGAAAGTCCAACATGGGTTGACAAGGGAAAGTCCAAGCTTGAGTCTTGACATTTGAGAAGTCCAAGGGGATGGATATTGGCGGCGTAAAGTTCAAGCAGAGTCTTGGCGGCATAAGTCCAATGTGCCTTGGCGGTGTAGACACCGTTAGCATGACATAGCTGAGGGAAGCACCTGGAGGCTAGCGCGATGGATGAAAAAGTCATGGATGACTTGGAGGGATCCGAGAGGCGTGAGGCTGATGGAGGTGGCTAGAAGGCTTAGGTCTAGGATAAGGGTGGTCTAGCAAGTATGGGGGCACCATACTTTGGTTAAAACCTCATTTTTGAGGTTAGCGGCACATTGGCGCATTTGACCGCCGTGAGTCGACTTGAGTTCGACTGCCGTTTTAGAGCCGAAATGCTCGCGATCGCTCATTGAGCATGATCGGTATGTCGCAACGATCGCTAAGGGTTAGCATCGATCGCCAGCTTGGTGTTGGTCGCATAGAATGCTCGTAGCCGACTGGGCTAGTCGGCGATGGGCGCCGCGCGATCATTCCAATGTTGGCAATGATCGCCAAGAGATTCGCTGGAGTTTTTCCAGTGGATCGTCGTTGTCTCACGAATGGCATCACCGACCGGGTGACTTATGATCGGGATCGATGGAAATCCAGGTCGCGCGCAAGGATAAAAGGAGCTCGACGGGAGGGTTTTTGGTAGCGATTTCTTGGACCTTTTTGAGGTGATTTGTTGCTGCAAATTAGGGTCTTCAACCACGATTCAAGCGATCAACAAGAAAGCAATTGAAAGGCATTTGTAAAGCGTTCTCTTTACTTATATTGCATTGTATCTCATTTTATTTGCTTGTTGTTATTTGATTATAGTTGTAATCTTATTCTAAGAGGTTTCTCCACCTCCGACTTGTGTCGAGAAGGAGTATTTATCATAGTGGTGTGTGATTGGCATCGCTAGGGTTCGTACGAAACCAATCCGTGGAGTAGGAACCATTTTGGTTCCGAACCACGTTATATCCTTGTGTTAGCGTGTTGTTCATTTCGTTATCATTATTACTTTTCTATTTCCGCTGTGCTAACGAAATTATAGATACGAACACGCGATAAAATTCCATCTACGTACGGTCAACGTGCTATTCACCCCCCCTCTAGCGGGCACACAGGTCCCAACAAGTGGTATCAGAGCTCGGGGCTCTTCTACGGATTTACAACCCGGAGTCAAGACGCTAGAGGGAAAGATGGAAATCCAAGGACATTTGGGATGGGATATCAACACACCTATCCCCTATACCTTCTATGGACAAGAAGGGTTTAAGCAATGGAAGTCAAGAATTGAAGACTTCCTAATGATGAGGGACTTTGAATAATGGTCTATCTTGATGGAGGGTTTTAGCTATCCAATAGGACCAAAGGGAGGGTTCCTCAAGAAGAAGAAGTGGAGTGAAGATCAACTCCAAGCCTTCGAGAAAAACATGAAGGTAGTAAAATTTATTCTTGATTTGGTCCCTAATGAAATTGTGTGTATGGTAGGGGACTATATGGATGCTAAGGAGTTGTGGAGCCAAGTGGCAAAGCTTCATGAAAATCCATCATCAATCCAAGAAGAAGAAGAAGAAGAGGAGTGTTCACCCTCTCAAGCTCAAGCAAGTACATCATCATCTAAAGAGCTTGAGGATTCGGAGGTTGATAGGGAGTCAACTTCCGGATCGGTGGAGGAAGTGGAAGAAGCATCCACTTCAAGGACTGAGGGGGAGGAGAGAACTTCCACACCGGAACATCAAGAAGAAGCTTCGACATCCGGTCAAGATGAAGAAGCCCAAAGTCCAATTCTAGTCTCCATTGACCTAGGTAACTCAAACATATATGTTAATAATAAAATGCATATAATATGTTTTGAGTGTAGGGAAACCGGGCACTATAAGAGCAAGTGCCCAAAGAAGGTTAGGAAAGCTCCACCGGCACCAAAAGTCAAGGATGCCGGTGCCCCAAGTCAAAAGAGCAAGGAGCACATCATATGGTTAAAGTGCAATTCAAAGGGACAGTATCGGAGTCAATGACCTAGGGGGAAGAAGAAGGGGCAAGGAGGAGCATTACAAGTAGGGGGAGCTTCTATAACTAACCCTAAGGTATATTTAAATAATGTACCTTCTAAATTTAAAAGTCAAAAGCATGCTAGAAATTTTAATTCTCTTGCAATTCACCATGAAAAGCATGCTAGAGATAAATACATTTGTTTAGGAGCTAAAAGTGTTAACTTCAAAAGTAAGGAGAAATTTGGGACTAATGTCCCTAAAAACAAGTTATCTAAGGATAAACCTAGGTCAAATAACTCAAGACCAATCCTACCTAGGGAGACAATTAGGAAGGTACAAGAACATCTAGGTGTAAACCCTAAATGGACTAGGCATATGCCTAGAAAGTCCCATGCCCAAGAATTTAATCAAAAATCAATTGGGCAATTGGAATTAGAAAACCAAGCCTTGAGGTCAAGGCTTGAGAAACTAGAAAAGACCCTTAGGAATATACAAAACCAATTTAAAGGGTCTAATGGTCAAAGTCAAAGGTCCAAAAGTCAAAGTCAACACCAAGGACCTAAGAGTCAAAAGTCAACCAAGGGCAAGCAAGGTTTGGGTCACAAACCTAAGCCTAAGGTAGCTTACCATAGTGTTCCATTTGATTATGGGACACAAACTAGGTCTAGGAAGACCAAGGTCAATAGGGAAGTCATCCCTAAGGTTGACCAAAGGTTGTGCCTAGTGGCTAGGGTTTCTAGGAAACCTAGGGTGGCCACCAAGAAGGTTGCAAGGGGAGTTACCCCTAGATTCAACCTAGGCAAGACCCAAGTGACCAAGGCTAATAAGCCTAGAAGGGTTATTAGGAAGGTATCTAGGGAGGTTATCCCTAAGGAATACCTAATTAACCCTAGGAGCTCAAATCGATTTTGAGTTCCTAAGAGCGTGATTGATTCACGCTAAGATGGGTTTAGGGTGTGCCAACCTTGATTGGATGGGTAGTTAACTCAACCATGGCAAAGGTGACATTTTAGGTCATTTTCAAGGTTATGGTTACCTTGGGATGTGGTTAGATTTAAATTCTAAAGGATTTTAGGATGTGCCAATATTAATTGAGAAGTTTTGATAAAATGATCAAATTGGCACAAGTTGGGTTTAGAGGTTAGTGTGCCATTTTGGGTTTTTGGCACACTAGGGAGATTAGATTAATATGGCAAAATATGATTAATCCCAACAAATGGAAATTAATATTAAAATTTAGGTATTATTATACCTATATATTTTATATGTCATGCTTTGTTTGCCATATAACATGCCATGACATCATGCTTACTTTTAATCATTTTATATGTCATGTTCATGTTTTAGGATTAAGGTTTTAAATGTCATGTGTTTTTAGATCTCATCTTATGCCATGACATCATGATTATGAGCATATGCTTATTTATATCATCATTAATGCCATAATCATTCATGCATTTAAGAAAATTTCGATTGAGATTGATTTAAGGACTATGGCATGACTTGGAGTCTCATTCATAAGGGAATCAAGTAGGGTTGCCTTAGAAGATGCATGAAACCCTAGTTTAAATGAACCAAAACTCACATCTCACATCCAATTGACATGTATGTGTATTTATACACCCTAGATACATGTGAGATGCTAGGATATGAGTTAAGTTCAAGGTGCATACTTTTTGCATTTAGATGAACTAAAACTCATCTAATTTCAATTGTGGATCATTGGGAGAGCATGTGTACAAGTCATGTACATAGAGCCCAAGGAATATGATCTAAAATAAGGTTTTGAAAACATTTTAAAATCATTTTGAAAAACCTTGGTGAAGTCTATCTTTTGATAGCAATCACCATTGATAGAGTTGATACAAAATAGGGTCAAAACATTAAAAATTTCAATGGTTTTGAGTTTTGTATCAAACTCACTATTTTATGGGTAAAATAATTTTCAAATATTTTTCACCCATTTTATTGACTATAAGTAATATACATATCAAGTTTCATGATTTTTCAAAATATGTAGAATTACTTATGACTTTTCAAAACTCGATTCTGATAGCTGAAATTTGGAAATTTAAATTTATCACGATCGCCTCTTTGTGGCGCTTCATCGATGAGAGTGGCAATGATCGTTCTTGATAGAGTCGGTTTGTTTAGCCCATTTTCAGCCATGGTAAAGGTCCCTAACCACTTCTAACCCTAGGATATGCTTTTGGAAGCATTATAAAGGGTGAAAATCCATTGGATATGGATTAGGATAAGTGTTAGGTCAAAATATCAAATTTAGGGTATGGAAAGTTCAAGTTTGAACTTAGAACCTTAATTTTGATGGTTTAGAGTTTCTATTGGCTTAGGGACTTCCCAAGGACATTGTTGGTGCAATGGTCAAGGGGGAGCAAGCCTTTAGGGGGAGTTATCCATCTTGGGATGATGGATGTGTTTCTCCTCTTGAAGGGGGTGAAGTTATTGGGAGAATATCATCAATTGGGAAATTTGATGGGATGTTTGAGAAACCCAATTTGGAAATTGGGAGAGAGTATAGGATTTCCTCTTTTGAGTGATATGAGACTTATCACTAGGAAGATGGTAGGCATCCTAGGTGTTTATTTTTGGATCAAGGGGGAGATTGTAAGATCTCATTAGGACATGAGACATTGACCTCCTTGGAGAGATAATCTTTTTGATGTATGTCAAAAAGGGGGAGAAGGTAAAACTACCAATTTGGGATAATTGGTAAGGGAATTTGAGTTAGGGGAATAACTCAAGGTTTGTTTTGTCAAACATCAAAAAGGGGGAGATTGTTGGTGCAATCGACCCAGGTCACGATTGACCTTACTCGAGTTTGACTCGAGTGATGTTTTGATGTTTGACATAGGATGTTTGACATTGATGTCGGTTAATTTAATGGGGAGATTGTTGGAGCAATCGACCCGGGTTATGTTTGACCGGACTCGAGTTTGACTCGAGGGAGACTTTGATGGTTGACTAGGGTTAACCATGTGATTAAGGGAAAGTCTAAGCATGGAAAATCCAAGTCATGGGTACTTGGCATGGAAATTCCAAGTGGGACACTTGACATTTGGGAAAGTCCAAGTCTTGAGTACTTGGCACAAGGAAAAGTCCAAGATGGGTCTTGGCATGGAAAGTCCAACATGGGTTGGCAAGGGAAAGTCCAAGCTTGAGTCTTGGTATTTGAGAAGTCCAAGGGGATGGATATTGGCGGCATAAAGTCCAAGCGGAGTCTTGGCGGCGTAAGTCCAATGTGCCTTGGCGGTGTAGACACCGTTAGCATGACATAGCCGAGGGAAGCACCTAGAGGCTAGCGCGATGGATGAACAAGTCATGGATGACTTGGAGGGATCCGAGAGGCGTGAGGCTGATGGAGGTGACTAGAAGGCTTAGGTCTAGGCTAAGGGTGGTCTAGCAAGTATGGGGGCACCATACTTGGGTTAAAACCTCATTTTTGAGGTTGACAGTCGACTGGCATTATGGCCGGTTCGACTGCCGTGAGTCGACTTGAGTTCGACTGCCAGTTTAGAGCTGGAAATGCTCTGGCAGTCGACTGCTCATTGGAGCAGTCGACTGGTGTCGACGGCAGTCGACTGCCAAGGGTTGACAGTCGACTGCCAAGAGATCCGTTGGAGTTTTTCCAGCGTGGATCGAGCCGTTGTCTCACGACAACAGTGGCATCAGTCGACTGAATGGCAGAAATCCAGGTAGCTCGCAAGGATAAAAGGAGCTCGATGGGAGGGTTTTTGGCATCGATTTCTTGGACGTTTTTGAGGCGATTTGCTACTGCAAATCAATGTCTTCAACCACGATTTAAGCGATCAACAAGCAAGCAATCGAAAGGCATTTGTAAAGCATTCTCTTTACTTATATTGCATCGTATCTCATTTTATTTGCTTGTTGTTATTTGATTATAGTTGTAATCTTATTGTAAGAGGTTTCTCCACCTCCGACATGTGTCGAGATGGAGTATTTATCATAGTGGTGTGTGATTGACATCGCTAGGGTTCGTACGAACCCAATCCGTGGAGTAGGAACCATTTTGGTTCCGAACCACGTTATACCCTTGTGTTAGCGTGTTGTTCATTTCGTTATCTTTATTACTTTTCTATTTCCGCTGTGCTAACGAAATTGTAGAGATGAACACGCGATCAAATTCCATCTACGTACGGTCAACGCGCTATTCAACCCCCCTCTAGCGGGCGCACAGGTCCCAATAGGAATGGTATCGAAGTAGACAAGGTGAAGGTAGAAGTAATTGAAAAGTTGCCGCCACCCAGGGATGTGAAGGGGGTCCGGAGCTTTCTTTGGCATGCAGGGTTTTATAGAAGGTTCATAAAGAATTTCTCTCAGATAACTAGACCCCTGACAAATCTACTAGCTAAGGACACAGAGTTTATTTTCGATCTGCAATGTTTAGTAGCGTTCAAAGAAATAAAAAAAGCTTTGGTATCGTCCCCGATAATACAACCCCTTGACTAGAGCCTACCATTCGAGGTCATGTGCGATGCTAGTGATTATGCAGTAGGGGCAGTGTTGGGGCAGCGGAGGGAGAAGAAGTTACACGCCATACACTACGCCAGTAAAATGCTAAACGGAGTACAGATCAATTATACCACGACCGAGAAGGAATTGCTAGCAGTCGTATTTGCATTCGACAAGTTCAGATAGTACTTAGTAGGTTCGCAGGTGGTTATTTACACTGACTATACTGTAGTTCGCTACTTGCTAAATAAGAAGGATGTCAAACCCCGCCTTATTCGCTGGATCTTCTTACTACAAGAATTTGATATAGAAATCAGAGATAAAAAAGGCTCGGACAACGTTGTTGCAGACCACTTGTTGCGCATGCCCATTGAGGGCAGAGTAGAAGAGGAAGGAAGTGCTCAAATAGATGATGCTCTGTGGGATGATACCCTCATGGCTATTACCAAGGTTACCACTCCCTGGTATGCAGATTTGGTAAATTTTCTCACACCGAGAGTGATACCGTCAGAATTCATGACTCAACAAAGAAAAAGATTCTTTGCAAAGGTTCGACAATATATATGGGATGATCCCTTCCTATTTAGGAAATGTACAGATAGCGTATATCGAAGGTGCGTACCAGAAGAGGAAGTGGAGAGCATCCTCTTTCACTGCCATTCCTCAGCATATGGGGGGGTGCATGCCGGAATTGCAAAAATAGTTGCGTAGGTACTTCAGATAGGATTCTACTGGCCTAGTCTATTTAGGGACACACACAACTATGTAGTCTCCTGCGATCGGTGCCAACGAATAGGAAATATAGGTAGGAAACATGAGATGTCGACAAGCACTATATTAGAAGTGGAGATCTTTGACGTATGGGGAATAGATTTCATGGAACCCTTTCCCACTTCCGATGCAAAAAAGATATATCCTGTGTTGGAACGTCAGTGGCCGGCTAGAGGGGGGGGTGAATAGCCTTTTATCGCATACGGTGGAGATCGTTCGTTGATTGCCTACGAATATGATTAGCGCAGCGTTATAACAAAAGACAATACAAGAGGCAATGCTAACAAACAGATATAACGTGGTTCATGGCCTTGTCGCTAATCCACAGATCGATTCATTTCCAGGTGAATCACGCCTAAGCCTTCACTATTCTCTCCGTGGCACCAAGAAAGGTGGAGGTAACCTTTTCTTACAAGATCACTCTTCTTACAATAGAATTGAGATAAATGTAAGTAAGAAGAGTAGGAAAATGTTTCGAGCACTTGGGTGTTGTTTGGAGTTAAAGCATTAGGCTCCCCAAGTGTCCAAAGGCCTCTTCTTATAGGGAAGGGGCAATTCTTCTCATTGAGCCAGCGGCAGTCGACTGATGCCTCGATCAGTCGACTGCTGCTATGGCCATTACCTCGCAATGACTTCTTCCACGTTGGATTTCAACCAATGGCTCCCACATCAGTCGACTGATTTCCCCATCAGTCGACTGATGGAGCCATCAGTCGAGTGGTCGACACGATCACTCGACTGTTGAAGCTTCTGTGCTCGAAACCCTCGACATCAGTCGACTGATCTTCTCATCACGATCGGTGATGGAGCTAATCGATCGCCATGAGCCGCAATGATCGCTTCCGGTTCAACTCGAACACTAGTCAAGTCTCTAATCGACTTGGAGCAGTCGACTGCTACCTATAGCAGTCGACTGGTGTCGGGAAAACCCATCCGACACTTAGCCAATTGGCCAAGATCACCTAAGAGATACCCCATCCCGGGTTACAATCGCTCACTCTCATTCCCTTGGAGTCCCTCGCCTTTGAAGTTCTCTTCATCCGGCCACGTCCCTCGGATGCGCCAAGTGCATGGCTTCGTAGCGCCATCCTTCGTGTCTCGCCCTGAAGTCTACTTCCTTCGGCTTCACTCCAATGCTCCTTGTCCGGTGGTCCCTCGGATGCACCAAGCAAACGACTTCCGTAATGCATCTTTCACCGACTCAAGGACCGAGTCAGGAGATGGTGAATTGCCAATGTTTTCGCCATGTGTGAATTACTAAGTCCTGTACGACTTCACACACATATCAAATCCATAATCAACCTAACTTAAACCCTTTGTCACATACATTAAAACTGATTGCCCTAACAATCTCCCCCTTTTTGATGTGTGACAATCCGTTTAAGTTAGGTGAAACAATTACATAAAACATAAGACAAGAAAGCATGTAAATAACATGAGTAACAAAACTCCCC
Organism: Wurfbainia villosa; assembly: GCA_025175895.1. NCBI lineage: Eukaryota > Viridiplantae > Streptophyta > Magnoliopsida > Zingiberales > Zingiberaceae > Wurfbainia > Wurfbainia villosa. The sequence goes on from CM045990.1 coordinate 85,475,135, forward strand.
CTTAAACATGCAACTCCCCCTTAAGACATGCTAAATTTTCCCCCTTAGCATGATTAACTTAAACTCATCATTTCTCTCCCTTTGACACCATCAAAAACATTATTCAAATGTTATACCTGCATGACATCAAGTCTAATGGGGGAAAATACCAAAAACCAAACTCAAAACCTGATAAAACAGGTTACTATGCTCGTGCACAGTACATCAGTCGACTGAATTAGAGCATCAGTCGATTGACACCAAGTTTTTAGAAATTCTGATTTTCGAAATCCAATTTCAGAAATGTATTAAAAATTCTAGGAAATTCAAAAAATCATGAAATCTGAAGAACATATTTCTAGTGAGTTCCTTTATCCGTGAAAAATATTTTTTCATGAAAATTCATTTTATTTTTGAAAATTTGGCAAAAACTCAAAAGTTGCAAAAATGTCTAAAGTTTGTATCCATTTTAAAGCCTAGTTTTGCCTTGAAACTTTTTAAAACATGAACTCACTATTTGCAAAGAATAAAATGGTTTTAAAACATTTAAAATATCCAACTATGATCTATGGGCAATATGTCCATTGATTAAACATTTGCTTTCCCCATAGTTGGTCTATTATTGCTATTATGATACATCAAATGACCATCTAAATGCCATAAGCATTAGTGGACCATTTGTATCATCCTATCATCTCACCCATTGCTATGTTCTCAATCAAGTAAGACTTATAGTGGGATGTGAGATTTATCTAAAGGTATTTATACTTAACCAAAATTTCATGCAATTCTACCCATGGTTAAGTATCATCCTAAAAACCCAATCATGAACATGCATCAAGAATTATCAATCATGATTATAAATCATCAATTATTTCATATCATGATTATAAATCACTAATTACATATCATGATCATAAAATATAAAATTAAGCATGAATCATGCTTCAAGCATTCAATTTATGGGTTATACATTATCATCACCCAACACTATGTTAAAAATTTATAACCCACACCATCCTAAGTCAACCAAATAATATGATATAAGTAAAGTCTACTATGGTTGACTATCCTAGGGGTTTCCTAACCCTTAAGGATGGATTTGGGAACCCAATATAAGTTCTTTCCTATAGGGTTCACTAAATATTCTTTAGGGATCCATTTTCTAGCTACCATTTTATTTTTAGCTTGACCCCTAGCAATCAAACAATGATAGGCCTTTTCATTTTTGTTTCCCTTATATCCTAGGCCTTTCTTATTAAAGCTTGCCCTTTGGCTCCCTATGATCATGTTCAATGTGTTGGAGACTATAGTGAATTTCTCTAGGGCCTTAGTTAAATGGTCTACCTTTTCCCTTAAGGCCTTGTTTTCATCCATACATGCATCACTAACATTAAGAATGTAATCATTATGTGAGCATGCATTTTCTAGTTTGTCCTCTAGGGCTTTAATTTCATTTTGCATGCATTTATTTCTCTTTTTAACTTTAAACAAGTCCTTAGTTAAACTAGTAATCATTGAAATTACTTCATGGGAGGGTAGCTTCGTTACCTTACTCACCCAATCCCCTTCCAATGATGAGGATGAAGATGAGGACGCTTCCCCTTCACTTGAGCTCTCCTCCTCACTAGTCCTTCTTTCTTCTTTTTTGGAGGAGGTGGAGTCCAAATCATCTATCCCCATTAAGGCAAGGTTTGTGAAGGCTTCTTCCTCTTCGGATGATGATGACGGATCATCCCATGTAGCCTTGTGTGCCTTAGCCTTCCCTTTCTCCTTGGTTTTCTTTTCATCCTCCTTCTTCTTGCTCCCTTTCTTCTTTTCTTCTTTCTTCCTCCTTTCTTCTTTGCTCTTGTTCAAGAGGGGACAATCATCCCTTATATGTCCCTGTCCTTGGCAATTGTAGAAAATAATTTTTTGCCTCGGCCTTCTCCTCCTATCATTAGATTTGTTAAATTTAAAACTTTTCAAAGCACGTCTTACCTTCCTTACCATGTATGCTTCTTCTGTGCTATCCATGGAGGAGGAAGAGGAGTCTTCATCAGATGAGGAGGGTGAAGGCATCTTCTTCTTCTTTCCCTTCTCGGCTATTAGTGCCACTCCCCTTGGTTGGCTCCTTGGCTCTTCTACTATGCCTTCAAGTTGTGTTTCATGCAATTCCATAGTAGAAAAGAATTCCTCTAGAGTACTTACCTCTAGATTCTTGGAGATGTAGAAGGAGTCCACCATGGAACTCTATTTTGAGGATCGGGGGAAGGCGTCTATGGCTTTCATTATCATATCCTGGTTTGATAACTTTTCTCCTACACTTGATAAACTGGTTATGATTTCCTTGAAACGAGAATGTAAAGAGTGTACCTTTTCTCCCTTTTTCTAGTTTGATGTTGTTGAGTTGGGAGCGGAGAAGGTCCCTTCTTGCAAGCTTTGCCTCAGGAGTGCCTTCATGAAGTTCTACCAATTTTTCCCACATTTCCTTGGCGCTTGCACACTCTCAAGTTTGGTTTATCTCTTGTTGGGGGAGCACATTGAAAAGGTGATGCTTGGCCTTTGAATTCGCCAAGTGCTCCTCCCTTTGTTTCTTGGTCCACCGCGATTTCTCAATTGGTTCACCCTCTTCATCCCTAGGTATATCGAAACCCGATTCCATTATTAGCATGATATCAAAATCCATTTTGAAAAATACCTCCATTCGCTTTTTCCACCAAGTGAATTCTCCTTCAAACTTTGGTAGATGAATATTGGAGCTGACCATCTTTGTTGTCGTTCTTGTTGCGGCGGTGAGTCCGGTGACAAGAAACTTTGAACTAGCGGCAATCGACTGATGCCTCGATCAGTCGGCTGCTGGTGTGGTTGTTGCCTCGCAACGACTTCTTCCACGTTGGATTTCAACCAACGACTCCCACATCAGTCCACTGATTTCCCCATCAGTCGACTGATGGAGCCATCAGTCGAGTGGTCGACGCGATCACTCAACTACTGAAGCTTCTATGCCTGAAACCCTCGACATCAGTTGACTGATCTTTCCATCAGTCGACTAATGGAGCTAGAAGTTGACTGCCATGAGCTGGCAGTCGACTGTTCGGCCAGAAGTTCGACTCGAACACCAGTCGAGTCTCCAGTCGACTTGAAGCAGTTGACTACTACCTATAGCAGTCGGCTGGTGTCGGGAAAATCCATCTGACACTTAGCCAATTAGCCAAGATCACCTAAGAGCTACCCCATCCCGGGTTACAATCACTCACTCTCATTCCCTTGGAGTCCCTCGCCTTTGAAGTTCTCTTCATCCGGCCACGTCCCTCGGATGCGCCAAGCACACGGCTTCGCAGTGCCATCCTTCACGTCTCGTCCTGAAGTCTACTTCCTTCAGCTTCACTCCAATGCTCCTCGTCCGATTGTCCCTCAGATGCACCAAGCGCACGGCTTCCGCAATGCATCTTTCACCGACTCAAGGACCGAGTCATGAGATGGTGACTTGCTAATTCTTTCGCCATGTGTGAATTACTAAGTCCTACACAACTTCAACACACATATCAAATCCACAATCAACCTAACTTAAACCCTTTTCCACACACATCAAAACCGATTGGCCTAACATCCTGGTCGTCGTGGACTACGTCTCCAAATGGGTGGAGGTCGTAGCATCACCCCACTGTGACGCTAGTATTGTAATAAAAATGTTTAAAAGAAAAATATTCCCTAGGTTCGGAGTTCCTCGAGTCATAATTAGTGATGGAGGATCCCACTTCATCGAAAGACAATTTGAAAAATTACTACATAAGTACAGAGTGATCCACAAAGCCTCTACAACGTACCACCTGTAAACAAGCAGATAAGTGGAAATTTTGAATCGGCAGATCAAAAATATTCTAGAAAAGTCGGTAATGGCATCAAGGAAAGATTGGTCACAAAAACTGGACGATGCTCTTTGGGCTTACCTCACAGCTTACAAGACCCCGATAGGCATGACCCCGTTTCGCCTAGTTTATGGGAAACCTTGCCACTTTCCTGTTGAATTGGAGCACAAGGCTTTCTGGGCCATTAAGAAGCTCAACTTGGACAACTGCGCAGTGGGAGAGAAAAGGAAACTGCAGTTAAGCGAGTTAGACAAAATTTGAAGAGATGCGTATGAGCATGCTAAGGCATACAAGGAAAGAACTAGGAAATGGCATGACCAACATATTTTGAGAAGGGAGTTTAAGGATGGTGACTTAGTTCTCCTATATAATTCCAGATTAAAACTTTTTCTGGGGAAGCTAAAATCAAGGTGGTCAGGACCGTTTCGGGTGAAGAGGGTATACCCATACGGTACAGTGGACATATGGAGTAAGGAATTAGGGGAGATTAAAGTAAATAGACAACGATTAAAGAAGTATCTAGGGGAGTCTCAAGAATTCAAGGCAGAGGAATGGAGGTTTACAAAACCTCTGGAGCCAAGTTGAGATAGTGGAGTGTGGTTGAGCTAAAAGACCTTAAACAAAGCCCTTCTTGGGAGGCAACACAAGTTTAATTTACATGTTTTTAATTTTTTCGCATTCATACGTATAGTTAGACTTTGATTTATTGGCGCTTATGCTCTTTGCAAATAGCTTAGGATTAGGGGAAACCTACTAGGAAGAAGCAAAGATTATTTTGGAGCCCACCTAGTCCACATTAACATAAGCCTGCACCTGCAGCACCACCTTTTCAAATTTTGAGCAGGATGCAAGTACATATGCCTATGATTTTTTCGTTCCGATCACGTCTCGACGACATATATGCCAAGCAGTAGATGCAGAGGCAGCGATGGGAGTGGTAGAGCGCTTACACGCAGGCAGAGTTTCAGGGCTTTCGGGAGCACTTCCAGCAGGCTGATTTCTACGACGAGGGACGCGTCTACTTCCAGGAGGAGGCTGCCCATTGCCAGGATGAGGCCACTGATGGTATTGTGCTTGGATGCTCGTTGGCTCCCATTTCCCCGGATTAAAATTTTCACTAATGAAAACAAATCTGGATGGGATGAGTTTCCTAAGCTCAACCAATTCATCGTCATGCTAACGACTTGAGCGATCGCTTGAACAAACTAGTTGTTTAAGCAACCAAGCTCTTCTAGTCGGTTAGCTGCGGAAGAGACGACGGACGGATCGCCGGTTTTTGTGTTTATCTTCGGGGTCCATGATTATGCAAATACATATGGATGTAGACATGTATAATCAACACATACATTCATATTAATAAGAACATGCAAAGATCAATAATAAAACTTGTAAAAACTTTTATACCTCTCGATCTTCTATCGTATGTCCTAACCTCCTTGTAGACATCGTGTGGGCGAAGATCCTCCACAAGTTGAAGCTTCCTATATCTTCTTCAATCAAAAGAAAGAAGAATTCTCCTTCCCTTGTTGCTTGAGCCAACCACCAAGCCACAAAGGCTTGATGACACCGGCCCTAAGAAAAGGAGAACAAGATGGCCAACCAAGGAACCGAACAAGGGAACAATCCCTAGCTCCTTTGTTCTGCCGGCCAAGAGGAAAAGAAGAGGAGAAGAGGAATCGGTTGAGCCCCGACCAAGGTAGAGGGAAGAAGAGGTAGGAGCCGGCCACACCCTAGGAAGAAGAAGAGATCCTCTCCTATAGTTGCCGCCCACTCTTCCTTCCAAACCCTAGCCGCCCAACCAAGGAACCAAACCCTAATCTCCCTAGGGTTTCTTGCCACCCAAGCCAATGAAAGGCAAAACCCTAATCTCCAAAACCAACCAACTCCTTTGCTTGCCGCCCACCTTAAGCCTCCTTTTAGGCTTAAGCCTTGTTTTAATCTCCACCGTTGGTTCTAGGGATTAAATCTCAACCGTCAGATCTAGAGATTTAATCTCAACCATCGGATCTAGAGATTTAATCTCAACCGTCAGATCTAGGGATTTAATCTCAACCGTCAGATCTAGAGATTTAATCTCAACCGTCGGATCTAGAGATTTAATCTCCACCGTTGGATCTAGGGATTTAATCTCAACCGTCGGATCTAGATATTTAATCTCAATCGTCGGATCTAGAGATTTAATCTCCACCGTCGGATCTAGAGTTTTGTTTTCCATCATTGGATCTAGGCTTCATGAGGATTATATTAGGCTACGATAGAGACCATGAGGAGGAGTTGGATCTTGGCCACCTGATGGATCAGAACCACACAAACTTGATCCATCAATGATGTTCCATTCCACTAGAGGATCATCATTGAATTACCTCACCAACCCCCATAAATTAATATGGGCTCCATACATTATTTGTACATCCATCTCCCCATATTTAAGATATCGAATGTCCATCAATTAATTGATTTACTGACCATTAATCAATTAACATCTAACTCCTCGAGTAGTACCACTCAACCTTATCATCATGTTGACTAAGTCAACCTGCAGGGTTTACATGATGAACCTTATGAGCTCCTCAAGGGGACATCATCAACCTAATATATATAGGACACGGTTTCCTCCTATAATCAATGACACACCATGTAAATAATATCATTTCCCAACTTACCCGGCATATTGATTTAATCCATATAAATCTCACCCTTTGGTAAATCAAAGAAATAAATACTAAGTACATGTGCCCGTTATTATATCGGGATTAAGAGCATGTACAACATAATATCCGAGGTCCGATTCAATTATGTAGTCAGCAATAAATTGAATCACCTCTATGTTGGTCCTGCTCAATACACCTAAGTGTACTAGTGTAACTCCATATTCAAGACAAAACAATACCAAGCTACACTACAACCATGCCAATGGTTTGTCCAAAACCATCTTGGTTGTGAGCCTCTACTTATATTCTACAAGGAACTGATAACATGATCTTCTGTGCCACACCAAGCACCATATTATCTACAATGTAAAGTATTAGACAATATGCACACATATAATAAATATAAAGTGAAAACAATGATCATGTGATTCTTATTTCAAAATAAAAATGTTCATACAAAAGAGCTAGGCTTTCAGTATACATCCCAAAAATCTCCCACTTATACTAAAAGACTATGTTGTGCTCATACTGCCATACATCTGATTCCCCTTCTCTCCACATGCCTATCAAAGCTCTCGCTAGAAGGGCCTTAGTGAAAGGGTCTATCAGGACAACCTCTGATGCAATCTAGGCGACAACAACTTCTACCTCCTTTACAATTTCTCGTATCAGGTGGTACTTGCTCTCTAGGTGTTTACTAGCCTTATGGACTCGTGGTTCCTTTGAGTTTGCAACTGCACCATTATTATCACAATAAATTGTGATAGTTCTGGGCAAACCAGGAATCACATCCAAGTCCATCAGGAAGTTCCTGAGCCATACAACTTCCTTGACTGTCTCTGAGGCTGCCACATACTCAGCTTCCATGGTAGAGTCCGCCACGCATTTCTGCTTGACACTCCTCCATACTATGGCTCCACCTCCAAAAATAAACACAAACCCCGAGGTAGACTTACTGTTGTCCCTATCTTATTGGAAATCAGAATCCGTGTAACCCTTAGGGATTAATTGATCTGCCCGGTAAACCATCATATAATCCCTAGTCCTTCTCAGGTACTTCAATATATGCTTTACCGCAGTCCAATGTCCCTGTCCAGGATTACTCTGATATCTGCTAACCATGCCCATGGCAAAGTAGATATCTGGTCTCGTACATAGCATAGCATACATGAGGCTTCCTACTGCCGAAGCATAAGGAACCACCTTCATCTCCTCTATCTCCTTTGATGTTTTGGGACACATCTCTTTAGATAAAGGTACTCCATGCCTAAAAGGTAGAAAACCTTTCTTGGAGTTCTGCATGCTAAAACGAGCAAGGATAGTGTCAATGTATGAAGCTTGAGATAAGCACAACATCCTTTTCTTGCGATCCCTTATTACCTTGATCCCAAGGATGTGTCCCACTTCTCCCAAGTCCTTCATATCAAACTGTTTGGACAACCATACCCTTACGTCTGATAACACTCTGATATTGTTGCCAACTAACAAAATGTCATCTACGTATAGTACAAGAAATACCACTACATTTCCATCACATCTCTTGTATACACAAGGCTCATCCGGACTTTGAATAAATCCATATGACTAGATTACCTCATCAAAGTGGATGTTCCAAGATCTAGAAGCTTGCTTCAATCCATAAATGGACCGATTAAGCTTACACACAAGATGCTCTTTGCCCTTTGTAATGAATCCCTCTGGTTGCTTCATATAGATGTTTTCCTCAAGACTTCCGTTAAGGAAAGCTGTCTTGACATCCATCTGCCAAATCTCATAATCCTCATGAGCAGCAATAGATAAGAGAATCCGGATAGATTTAAGCATAGCTACTGGTGAAAAGGTCTCCTCATAATCGATACCCTCTTTCTGAGTATACCCTTTCGCAACAAGACTAGCTTTGAAGGTCTCAACCTTCCCGTCTACTTCTCTCTTTCTCTTGTAGATCCACTTGCATCCAATGGCTTTCACACCATCGAGTGGTTCTACTAGCTCCCAGACATGATTAGAATCCATAGATTCTATCTCTGAATTCATCGCTCTTTGCCATGATATCGCATCTCTATCTTTGAGTGCCTCGTCATATGTCCAGGGATCAGGTTCATGTTTACCAGGGACTAAGTCCGAAGACTCTCCCAAGAACATGAATCTCTCTGGTTGTCTAACAACGCTCCCACTATGACGAGGAGCCTCCTGTGTATGCTCTGTGACACGCGGTGCAGTGACTTGTGATATTTCCTCTTGTCAGACGGTGGTACTCAAGCCTGACTTCGTCAACTCCTCAAGAACAATCCTACTCGTGGGCTTGTGGTTCATCACATAGTCTTCCTCTAGAAATCTGGCATTCATACTCATGATCACCTTCTGATATCTAGGACTATAGAACAAACCACCCTTTGTTCCCTTAGGGTAGCCAACAAACAAGCATACTTCTGTACGAGATTCCAACTTACCAGCATCTCCCTTCAGCACATGTGCTAGACTACCCCAAATCCGAATATGTCTTAGACTAGGCTTTCGCCACCACAATTCCAGGAGTGGGAGTAGGGTACTGACTTAGATGGAAACCAAGTTTAGAATGTGTGCTGCCATTTCCAGAGCAACCCCCCAGAACGAATCAGGTAACTCAGAATAACTCATCATTGATCTGACCATCTCCATAAGAGTCCTATTCCTTCGCTCTGCCACACCATTCTGCTGGGGTGTGCCAGGTGCGGACAATTGGGATTGAATCCCAGCCTCTGATAAGTAACTCCTAAACTCTCCCAAGAGGTACTCTCCACCACGATCAGATCGTAGTGTCTTGATACTTTTACCTTGACGGTTCTCCACATTAGCCTTGAATTCTTTGAACCTGTTAAAGCATTCAAACTTGCGGCGCATCAAGTAAATGTATCCATACCTTGAATAATCGTCTATAAAAGAGACAAAGTATTCAAAGCCACCTCTAGCCTGGATAGACATAGGCCCGCACAAATCAGAATGAACCAATTCTAATACATCTTTAGCTCTATACCCCTTAGCCTTAAAAGGCCTCTTGGTCATCTTACCTTCCAAGTAAGACTCGCAGGTTGGGAGATCTTCCACCACTAATGAACCCAAGGGTCCATCAGTTATCAACCTTTGAATTCTACTTAGGTTAATATGACCAAGTCTTAGGTGCCAAAGATATGTCTGGTTCATTTTCGAAGGTTCTTTTCTCTTATTAGACTTAGAAGATGAGTTATTCACTTCTATATGCATTGTGGGAGTTTTTGGTTCAAGAGTGTACAAATTGCCAACCAATGTACCAGAACAGATAATCTCCCTATTCCTTTTTATAACAACTTTGTCATTAAAAGAAACAGAATATCCATCCAGAAACAATTTAGAAACTTAAATTAGATTCTTTCTAAAAGTAGGTACATAAAGACAATTTCTCAAAACCAAAACTTTATTCCTATCAAAAGATAAATAAACGTCTCCCACTGCAATAGCCGCCACCTTTGAAGCATTGCCCATGAAGACGATAATCTCTCCCTCAGCTAGTCGTCGGGTTTCCTGGAACCCCTGCAAAGTATTGCAGACATGATCAGTGGCTCTTGTATCTACACACCAGGTGCCGGTAGATAACATCGCTAACCACGTTTCAACGACTAGACCAAAGGATATACCTTTGTTCTATTTCGGATTGGGACAATCCTTCTTCCAATGTCCATCCTGCTTGCAAGTGAAGTACTTGCCTTTCAACTTCTTCACTCCTCCCTGAGATCCTCCCACCACCTTTGCTCCACCTTGTTTCTCCTTCTTCTTGCCTTTCGGCTTAGAAGTAGAAACCTTTTTGAGCAACCATGGCTTGAGGACACTCATCAAAGAGTGCATACTAGTACTCCTTAGCAGATAAGATAATATCTAGATTCTTTTCCAATCAACATTATTTGGGTACAGTAAGTTTATTTCCTTTAGTATCATAGTAAGTGGACTGAAAGTCATTTTGAAAATCCTAAGAATCACATAGATCAAAATATTAGATTTCAAATATCATTGATTACTCAAACAATAAAATTTCAAAATCAACCAACATCTCAAAACACCGAGAATATCAGAGTTCATAGTGTGGATGGCTACTACCTACATTCTAAAGAGTTCTCTTTAGATAGCAATACGCACCGAACGAAGTACAATTACTTTTGACAAATAAAATTAATAGTTGGTTCCTCTTTGGCCCTACAAATAAAAGCAGTGACTCCGATGGGGAGGATACTTTTTATTTGCATCTAAGTGTGCACCATTACACGATACTAAGGGAATTATCTCGGATTATGTGCCTTACCGATGGGGAAGTACACACGCTCCTAAATAATTTCCTATAACCATTATTTGACCTAGTGATCCGCAAACAAACTCATCCGATGGGGAGGAAGGCACTCAGAGCCGGGAAGTTTGTTGCATCACACGTCAAATTGTAATGGAGATTAAAATGTCCCTCTCCCACTTAGTAAATTGACAGTGAGGAATTTTCAAGCACACACAACATGCATATAAAACAAATCAGCAATAAATATGGAAAAAATCAGAATTTTCCCAACTATTATGGCATTGTTCTCCAATATGTGTCCCGTCGTGTCACCACCTTGTCCGCTCCACCTTTTCTCGTGCGCAAGTCACCAAGGAGATCCGAGCCAAGATAAACTATTTTAATTTACATCCATCGATCCTATACTCCACGAAGGAGTATACAAATAATCTAGATCGAAAGTAAACTAAAATGAGTGGCTAAACAATGCCGTATTTAATTATAAAAATTAAATACTAATTTAGCCTCGTCAACCCCAAGGATTCAAATAATATACAATCACACACACATGCAATCACATACACACATATATAGCCATAATAGTTGGAACTTATGCCTGCAACCAAAAAGTTATGCTACGCACATCCTACTATCATCCGGCATACACAATATATGATAAGTGCATGAAAGTAACCGAATCCAAACACACAAAATCGGAAACCTGGCTCTGATACCATTTTTGAAGGCATTGTGCTCGGATGCTCGTTCGCTCTCATTTCCCCGGATTAAAATTTTCACTAATGAAAACTAATCTGGATGGGATGAGTTTTCTAAGCTCAACCAATTCATCATCGTGCTAACGACTTGAGCGATCGCTTGAACAAACTAGTTGTTCAAGCTACCAAGCTCTTCTAGTCGGTTAGCCACAGAAGAGACGACGGACAGATCGCCGATTTTTGTGTTTATCTTCGGGGTCCATGATTATGCAAATACATATGGATGTAGACATGTATAATAAACACATACATTCATATTAATAAGAATATGCAAAGATCAATAATAAAACTTGTAAAAACTTTTATACCTCTCGATCTTCTATCGTATGTCCTAACCTCCTTGTAGACTTCGTGTGGGCGAAGATCCTCCACAAGTTGAAGCATCCTAGATCTTCTTCAATCAAAAGAAAGAAGAATTCTCCTTCCCTTCTTGCTTGAGCCAACCACCAAGCCACAAAGGCTTGTTGCCGCCGGCCCCAAGAAAAGGAGAACAAGATGGCCAACCAAGGAACCGAACAAGGGAACAATCCCTAGCTCCTTTGTGCCGCCGGCCAAGAGGAAAAAGAGGAGAAGAGGAATCGTTTGAGCCCCGACCAAGGTAGAGGGAAGAAGAGGTAGGAGCCGGCCACACCCTAGGAAGAAGAAGAGATCCTCTCCTATAGTTGCCGCCCACTCTTCCTTCCAAACCCTAGCCGCCCAACCAAGGAACCAAACCCTAATCTCCCTAGGGTTTCCTCCTTAGGGTTTCTTGCCGCCCAAGCCAATGAAAGGCAAAACCCTAATCTCCAAAACCAACCAACTCCTTTGCTTGCCGCCCACCTTAAGCCTCCTTTTAGGCTTAAGCCTTGTTTTAATCTGCACCGTTAGTTCTAGGGATTCAATCTCAACCATCGGATCTAGAGATTTAATCTCAACCGTCGGATCTAGAGATTTAATCTCAACCGTCGGATCTAGGGATTTAATCTCAACCGTCGGATCTAGAGATTTAATTTCTATCGTCGGATCTAGAGATTTAATCTCCACCGTCGGATCTAGGGATTTAATCTCAACCGTCAGATCTAGAGATTTAATCTCAACCGTCGGATCTAGAGATTTAATCTCCACCATCGGATCTAGAGTTTTATTTTCCATCATTGGATCTAGGCTTCATGAGGATTATATTAGGCTACGATAGGGACCATGAGGAGGAGTTGGATCTTGGCCACCCGATGGATCGGAACCACACAATCTTGATCCATCAATGATGTTCCATTCCACTAGAGGATCATCATTGAATTACCTCACCAACCCCCATAAATTAATATGGGCTCCATACATTATTTGTACATCCTTCTCCCCGTGTTTAAGATATCGAATGTCCATCAATTAATTGATTTACTAACCATCAATCAATTAACATCTAACTCCTCGAGTAGTACCACTCAACCTTATCATAATGTTGACTAAGTCAACCTGCAGGGTTTACATGATGAACCTTATGAGCTCCTCAAGGGGACATCATCATCCTAATATATATAGGACACGATTTCCTCCTATAATCAACGACACACCATGTAAATAATATCATTTCCCAACTTACCGGGCATATTGATTTAATCCATATAAATCTCACCCTTTGGTAAATCAAAGAAATAAATACTAAGTACATGTGCCCGTTATTATATTGGGATTAAAAGCATGTACAACATAATATCCGAGGTCCGATTCAATTATGTAGTCAGCAATAAATTGAATCACCTCTATGTCGGTCCTGCTCAATACACCTAAGTGTACTAGTGTAACTCTATGTTCAAGACAAAACAATACCAAGCTACACTACAACCATGCCAATGGTTTGTCAAAAACCATTTTGGTTGTGAGCCTCTACTTATATTCTACAAGGAACTGATAACATGATCTTCTATGCCACACCAAGCACCATGTTATCTACAATGTAAAGTATTAGACAATATGCACACATATTATAAATATAAAGTGCAAACATTGATCATGTGATTCTTATTTCAAAATAAAAATGTTCATACAAAAGAGCTAGGCTTTCAGTATACATCCCAATAGCCACCTACTACCAGGAGATGCGGCAGCACATGCATGCCCAGTAGGCATAGTGGGCTCAGGAGGAGGAGCACAGAGCGATCGCTGCATCCACCAGTTCTCAAATCGACCACATGTACATGTGACATCAGCGGTTGAGCACCAGGTTTTCCCAAGAGCCTGACATGCAGAGACTGCTGGACTTCCCACCTCAGTCACCATATTAGCGGTATGGTCTCATATAAGTCTGGGGGGGGGCCCGAGTTTTGATTTATTTTGTTTCTAGCAGTAGTTTCTTTTCTGTCATTTGCATTTATTTTAGTTAGAATTTATTTGTTCATACATAGAGTTTTTAGGTCTGTAAGTACTTAATTTTTGCTATCTTTAAGCTACCTCAGTAGTATTTTTAGAATTTTCTTTTTATGAGTTGTTTCCATGGGTAGCTTAACTTCATATATCTCGTGGTATTTTATTTTATTTTCTCTAATGAATGTTCTAGTCTTACACTGGTTAGCTTTTATATTTACACCTACACATGACAAACATTCTGAAAGGGAGAGTCTAGTACGTACCTAGTTATCATTCATCTCAGTAGTCTAGTACTTTGGAATCCACAGGTGACCCTAAGTTTAGCATTTTAGTTACTGGAGATGCTCGGATAGTGGAAGCCCATTCGAAAAAAATCAAAATCCTAAAAAAAAAAGAAATTATGAGGGATAAAAAAAAATAGTTTTCATGAGTGGAAATGGTTAGGTGCCCCTTTAAGACCGAGTTAGATTACTGGGGAAACACCTACCAGTTTCTCTCAATACCGAGCACGCCTTTGAGACTTTGTGCTAGATCTAGGGAACGACCCTCGCTTTGGGCAGGTAAGTGCCTAGGAGTCGAAGACCATAGGAAAGCTATAGGATGAGGACTTAACTTACCATGGAACGAGTATCCCTTGAGAAGATTCGCTTAGCACGATCACGAGAAGCTAACTTAGTGAATTTCTAGAATATATATATTTTGCTTTGATTGCAAAAACCACTTGATAAGTCTAGTTAACATGTTATGTATGGAACAATACCTTTGAAAATTTCATGGCACGAGGTTTGCTTGAGGACATGCAAAGATCTAAGTCTGGGGGAATTGATGTGAGCAAAACATATAGGATTTTAGGAGTAGTTTTGCTCACATCTCATTAAATTTTATGTTTGTTTCATGCATATTTCACTTTGTTTTGTAGGCATTTCCTATTTTCTGGTTCGGAGATCTTCTCTTTGTACTTTTGTGTGCAGGATAGCATTTCATGGGGGAAAAGGCGCACTTCCGGAGCAAAAGAAGGGCATTTTGCAGCTAGACGCAGAAGGGGACACAGCCAGGGCATGTGGATACACACGACCATGTCCAAGGGGCGAAATTGGCCACCCCAGTGCCACACACGACCGTGTGGCATTGCACGATTCCGACGCGAATCAATTATTTTCCAGGTTTTAGAGAGATCCAGGTTAATATCTATATAAAGGAGGCTACGCCCAAACCCTAAGGGGGAGGCACAACGGCCGGGATGGCTCTCCAACGCCCTAAAAAGCTTCGGGAACTTGCATCGGGGAGGAAGAAAGTCGTCGGAGAATCAAATTCTGCACTTCAACGCCGGAGAGAAGAGTCACATTGCATTGTAATTTATGTTCCTTGCTTAATTTCTATTGTTTATACAAACATGATCGTGCTTTGTGTTTCTCCTTTCTTATCTATGAAGTAGACTCTCCGATTCTAGGATTAGAGAGTAGTTTGTGTGCGTAGAATATGTTATTCCAAATTTGAATTCTGTTCTTGAATTTCTATTTGCAATTGGTGTTTGGTTTTAGAGCTATAGTTTTTGTTTTGGTTTTCTATCTACTGTGCTAGCCGATACAAGGGGTGACAACCCTTGTATCTAAGATTTAGGAGAATCAAGGAGGAACCTAGGGGTTGACCTCATCTCCCGTAACCGTAGGTAGAAGGATGCAATAGAGTAGAAAACACACCCCGTTTTCGACTCATCGCAGGGATCGATTTGGCATCCTCTAAAGGTAGAAAACTTCGCTTCCCACTTCAACTCGGTCGCTTGTTCATGGCGATCCCGTCTACATCCCCGGATTAAAAAATTAATCCTTGACATAGAGGGATTACCAAAGCAACCGTTCTATCGTCGTGCTATTCGATTAGAGTAGTCACTTGAACAAACTTGTTGTTCAAGCAACCAACTTTTATTATTCGAATAACCGTGGAATAGACGATGTACGGATCACCGGTTTTTTGCATTTGTATTCGGGGTCCAAGTAAATTTAGCCACGTATAATTGAAAACAATTATAGACATAATACAAAAGAATATAAACAAGCATTATACCTCTCGATCTTCTATTGTATGTCCTTCCTCCTTTTGGACGTCGTGTGGGCGACGATCTTCCAAAAGTCGAAGCCTACTAGATCGCCAATCTTCCTTTCTTTGTTCACTCCGAACAAAAGGAAGAATAAAACAAAACTCTTCTCCTATCTAGAACCGACCACCAAGCCACCTTTCTTGGTGATTGCCGCCGGCCAAGGAGAGAACAAGGAGTAGATGAAGAGAATGGAGTGGGCGCCGACCAAGAGCTCCAAGGGAAGAACCGTAACCCTAGTCATCGCCGGCCAAGGATGGAGAGAAGAAGAGGATGAGCACCAGCCAAGGTTGAGAAGAACAAGATGGGCGCCGGCCAAAGAGAAGAGGAAGAAGCCTTGCCACCCAAGGATTCTCCAAACACTAGCCGCCCAATGCCCTCCAAGCCCTAGCCACCCAAACCCTAATTCTCCTTCTATTTCCTTGCCACCCACCCTAGGAGCCTTATTTATAGAGTTGGGCTCAAGCCTCCTTTTAATCTCCACCGTCGGTTCTAGGGATTTAATCTCAACCGTCGGATCTAGAGATTTAATCTCAACCGTCGGATCTAGAGATTTAATCTCCACTGTCGGATTTAGAGTTTCATTTTCCATCATCGGATCTAGGCTTCAAGAGGGTTTTAATAGGCTACAATAGGGACCATGAAGAGGAGTTGGATCTTGGCTACCCAATGGATCAAGCCCACATAAAGTCCGATCCATTAATGATAATCCATTCTACTAGAGGATTATCATTGATCTACCTCACCAAGCCCCATAAGTTAATATGGGCTCCATATATTATTTGTATATTTATCTCCCCGTGTTTAAAATCTCGAATGTCCGTCAATTAATTAATTTACTGACAATTAATTAATCAACATCTAACTCCATGAGTAGTACCACTCAACCTTATCATCATGCCGGACCAAGTCCACCTGCAGGGTTTACATGATGAACCTTATGAGCTCCTCAAGGGGACATCATCATCCTAATATATAGGACACGGTTTCCTCCTATAATCAACGACACACCATATAAATAATATCATTTTCCAACTTACCGAGCCTATCGATTTACTCTATAAATCTCTCCCATTGGTAAATCAAAGAAATGAATACAAAGTATATGTGCCCGTTATTATATCGGGATTAAGAGCATGTACGACATAATATCTGAGGTCCGATTCGATTATGTAGTCAGCAATAAATCGAATCACCTCTAAGTCGGTCCTGCTCAATACACACAAAGTGTACTAGTGTAATTCTATGGTCAAGACAAACCAATACCAAATTACACTACAACCATACCAATGGCTTGTCCATAACCATCTCGGTTGTGAGCCTTTACTTATACTTTACAAGGAACTGATAACATGATCTCCCATGTGACACTACACACCATGTTATCTACAATGTAATGTATTAGACAATATGCATAACCATAAATATGCAAACAATGATCATGTTATTCTTATTTCAAAATAAAGATGTTCATACAAAATATAGACTTTTAAGTATACATCCCTACAATCTCCCACTTATACTAAAAGACTATGTTGTCCTTAAACTGCCATACATCTGATTCCCAATCCCTTCACATGCCTATCAAAAGCTCTCGCTGGAAGGGCCTTAGTGAAAGGATCTGCCAGGTTATCCTTCGATGCAATCTTGGCTACAACAACTTCTCCTCTCTTTACGATTTCTTGTATCAGGTGGTATTTGCGCTCTATGTGTTTACTTGCCTTATGGGCTCGTGGTTCCTTCGAGTTTGCAACTGCACCACTATTATCACAATAAATTGTGATAGTTCTGGACAAACCAGGAATCACATCCAAGTCCATCAAGAAGTTCCTGAGCCACACAACTTCTTTGGCTACCTTAGAGGCTGCCACATACTCAACTTCCATGGTGGAGTCCGCCACGCATTTCTGCTTGACACTCCTCCATACAATGGCTCCACCTCCCAAAGTATACACAAAACCTGAGGTAGACATAAAGTTATCCCTGTCTGATTGGAAGTCGGACTCTGTGTAACCCACAGGGAGTAATTGGTCTGCCTGGTAAACTAGTATATAATCACTAGTCCTTCTCAGGTACTTCAATATATGCTTTACCGTAGTCCAATGTAAAGGTAGGAAACTTCGCTTCCCACTTCAACTCGGTCGCTTGTTCATGGCGATCCCTTCTACGTCCCCGGAAAAAAAAAATTATCCTTGACAAGATAGATTACCCAAGCTACCGTTTCATCGTCGTGCTATTCGATTAGAGTGGTCACTTGAACAAACTTGTTGTTCCAGCCACCAACCTCTATTCTACGAATAACCGCGGAATAGACGATGTATAGATCACCGGTTTTTGTGTTTGTATTCAGGGTCCAAGTTAATTTAGTCATGAAACAAAACATACAACATGCATATAATTGAAAAACAATTATAGACATAATACAAAAGAATATAAACAAGAGTTATACCTCTCGATCTTCTATTGTATGTCCTTCCTCCTTTTGAACATCGTGTGAGCGACGATCTTCCAAAAGTCGAAGCCTCCTAGATCACCAATCTTCCTTTCTTTGCTCGCTCTGAACAAAAGGAAGAATATTAAACAAAACTCTCCTTAATCTAGGACCAACCAACAAGCTCCCAACTTGAAGCTTGCCGCCGGCCCAAAGAGAATGGAAGGTGGGCCCCGACCAAGAGCTCCAAGGGATCACCCTTACCCTTGTTTCCACCGGACAAGGAGAAGAGAAAGAAGAACTATGGACACTGGGAAAGGAGAGGAGCGGAGAAGATGGGCGCCGACCACCTAAGGAAGAAGAAGGAAAAAATTTCCTAATTTGTGGCCGCCCAACCTCCAAGCCCCTTGCCGCCCAAACACTAATTTCTCCTTGCCTCTCAATTATTTCTTGCCACCCACCCTAATCCCTCCTTTTATAGAGTTAGGTTTAAACCTTGTTTTAATCTCCACCGTCGGTTCTAGAGATTTAATATCAACCGTCGGATCTAGAGATTTAATCTCCACCGTCGGATCTAGAGATTTGTTTTCTATCATTGGATCAAGGTTCCATGAGGTTTTAATAGGCTATAATAGGGATCGTGAGGAGGAGTTGGATCTTGGCCACCCAATAGATCAACCCCACATAAAGTCCGATCCATTAATGATAATCCATTCCACTTGAGAATTATCATTGATCTACCTTACCAACCCCCATAAGTTAATATTTGCTCCATATATTATTTGTACATTTATCTCCCCATGTTTAAGATCTCGAATGTCAATCGATTAATTAATTTACTGACAATTAATTAATCAACATCTAACTCCATGAGTAGTATCACTCAACCTTATCATCATGTCGGACCAATTCCACCTGCAGGGTTTACATGATAAACCTTATGAGCTCCTCAAGGGGACATTATCATCCTAATATATAGGACACGGTTTCCTCCTATAATCAACGGCACACCGTATAAGTAATATTATTTCCCAACTTACCGAGCCTATCGATTTACTCTATAAATCTCGCACATTGGTAAATCAAAGAAAGGAATACTAAGTATATGTGCCTGTTATTATATCGGGATTAAGAGAAAGTACAATATAATATCTGAGGTCCGATTCGATTATATAGTCAGCAATGAATCGAGTCACCTCTAAGTCAGTCCTGCTCAATACACACAAAGTGTACTAGTGTGATTCTATGGTCAAGACAAACCAATACCAAATCACACTACAACCATTCCAATGGTTTGTCCAAAGTCATCTCAGTTGTGAGCCTTTACTTATACTCTATAAGGAGTTGATAACATGATCTACCGTGTGACACTACACATCATGTTATCTATAATGTAATGTATTTGACAATATGCATAACCATAAATATGCAAACAATGATCATGTGATTCTTATTTCAAAATAAAGATATTCATACAAAAGATAGACTTTTCAGTATACATCCTAACAATCTCCCACTTATACTAAAAGACTATGTTGTCCTCAAACTGCCATACATCTGATTCCCATTCCCTCCACATGCCTATCAAAAGCTCTCGCTGGAAGGGCCTTAGTGAAAGGATCTGCCAGGTTATCCTCAGATGCAATCTTGGCCACAACAACTTCTCCTCGCTTTACGATTTCTCGTATCAGGTGGTACTTGCACTCTATGTGTTTACTTGCCTTATGGGCTCATGGTTCCTTCGAGTTTGCAACTGCACCACTATTATCACAATAAATTGTGATAGTTCTGGGCAAACCAGGAATCACATCCAAGTCCATCAAGAAGTTCCTAAGCCACACAGCTTCTTTGGCCGCCTCAAAGGCCGACACATACTCAGCTTCCATGGTAGAGTTCACCAAGCATTTCCGCTTGACACTCCTCCATACAATGGCTCCACCTTCCAAAGTAAACACAAAACCTAAGGTAGACTTACTGTTATCCCTGTCTGATTGGAAGTCGGAATCTATGTAACCTACAGGGTGTAATTGGTCTACCTGGTAAACTAGCATATAATCCCTAGTCCTTCTCAGGTACTTCAATATATGCTTTATCGCAGTCCAATGTCCTTGTCCTGGATTACTCTGATATCTGCTAACCATGCCGACGACAAAGCAGATATCCGGTCTCGTACACAACATAGCATACATGAGGCTTTCTACTGTCGAAGCATAAGGAATCGCCTTCATCTCCTCTATCTCCTCAGATGTTCTAGGACACATCTCTTTAGATAAAGGAACTCCATGCCTGAAAGGTAGAAAACCTTTCTTGGAGTTCTGCATGCTAAAATGAGCCAAAATGGTGTCTATGTATGAAGCTTGAGATAAGCACAACATCTTTTTCCTACGATCCCTTATAACCTTGAACCCAAGGATGTGTCCCACTTCTCCCAAGTCCTTCATATCAAACTGTTTGGACAACCATACCCTTACATCTGATAACACCTTGACATTGTTGCCAATTAACAAAATGTCATCTACGTATAGTACAAGAAATACCACTACATTTCCATCACATCTCTTGTATACACAAGATTCATCCGAACTTTGAATAAATCCATAAGACTGGATCACCTCATCAAAGCGGATGTTCCAAGACCTCGAAGCTTGCTTCAATCCATAAATGGACCGATTAAGCTTGCACACAAGATGCTCTTTGCCCTTTGCAATGAATCCCTCTGGTTTCTTCATATAGATGTTTTTCTCAAGACTTCCATTAAGGAAAGCTGTCTTGACATCCATCTGCCATACCTCATAATCCATATGAGCAGCAATGCATAAGAGAATCTGGATAGACTTAAGCATGGCTACCGACGAAAAGGTCTCCTCATAATCGATACCCTCTTTCTGAGTATACCCCTTCGCAACAAGCCTTTCTTTGAAGGCCTCAACCTTCCCGTCTATTCCTTGTAGGGGATCAGTTATATGTTGGCCGACTAGAGGGGGATGAATAGCCCTCAATCATCGTATGGTGGAATACGATTGTTCTCGTTGCGTGCTCGTCTACAATTGTCATTAGCGCAGCTGAATTCTAATACAAATATGAATACTGACAACAAATACAATCACACAAGAGACAACATGATATACGTGGTTCAGAACCGAATGGTTCCTACTCCATGGGCGAGCTCACTGAGCTTTAGTTATGCACATGACACTAACTAAACCACTCCTTCTCAACAACACATCGGAGGTGGAGAAACCTCTCACAAGCAATTACACTAAGTAGTATGAAATACAAGCAATACAAAGAAAAATACGAAATACACATAAAGAACACTTTACAATGCTTGCTTTGAACCCTTTGCTTGTAGCTTGCATTGGATGGCTCTTGAAGGTTTGGAATGCAGCAACAATTCCACTCCAATAGCTTTCTTAAAGTCTTGGTAAAATCTCCCATCTTGAGCTCCATTTATAACCTGCATCAAGCTGATTTCGTGCTCATCAATCGACTGATCATGACCATCAGTCGACTGGTCCTGTAGCCGTTGTTTCACAACGGCCAGATCCACGTTGGTTAAGTTCCAACGGATCACACATCAGTCGACTGATGACACCCATCAGTCGACTGGTACCCCATCAGTCGAGTGCTATCGAGCTCGACTAGCTTCTGTGCCCGTGCACAGTGTGATCAGTTGACTTCTTCCCTTAAGTAGTAGACTGTCCTCCCATGGCAGTCGACTGAAAAGCCAAACTCTATTCAGTCGAACATTGGTCAAACCCATACGACCTAGAGCAGTCGACTGACACCTATGCCAGTCGACTGATGTCGGGTAAAATCTCAAACATCAAGTTGTTTGAGCATCCAACAACCAGTCTTATTTACTTGGCCAAGTCCACCTCATCCCTCATGGTGTTCTCCATCGAAGCTCTCTTCCCTCGGCCTACGTCCCTCGGATGCGCCAAGCGCATGGCTTCGCAACGCCATCCTTTGCGTCTCATGCCCTCGAAGTATGCTTCCCTTTGGTCTCACTCCATTCGCTCCTCGTCCGGCGGTCCCTCGGATGCACCAAGCGCACGACTTCGCAATGTCATCCTTCACCGACTCAAGGACCCCGAGCCTAGTGAAATTGCCAAGTCCCCAAGACTTCCCACATGCACCAAGCGCACGGCTTCGCAATGCATTTCTCACCAAGCACCAAGCGCATGGCTTCGCAATGCTTTGGACTTTTCCACACCAAGCCCCATGCTTGGATTTTCCATGCCAACTCCATGTTGGACTTTCCCACACCAAGCTCCATGCTTGGATTTTTCATGTCAACTCCATGTTGGACTTTCCACACCAAGCTCCATGCTTGGATTTTCCATGCCAACTCCATGTTGGACTTTCCTATGACAATCCCATGTCATAAGTTTTGTCTATCATCAAAATACTGCTTGAGTCAATCTCGAGTCAACCTGGGCCGATTGCACCAACAATCTCCCCCTTTTTGATGATTGACAAAACTATCATCTCAAGTCTACCAATTCTCCCATATTTGTAATTCTCACATCCCAATGAGAATTCCAACGAACCCTAATTGGTAACTTGGTAACTTCTCCCCCTTTTTGACATTACATCAAAAAGGTCCTCAAGGGTTTCAATGTCTCATATCCCACTGAGATATTACAATCTTCCCTTTGGCATGCCCTCAATATTTCTAGTGATCCCATATCACTTAAGAGAGGCAACCTAATTTTCCTCCCATGAGGAAATACACATCCATCTTACCATGATGGATACCTCCCCCTAGAGGCTTGCTCCCCCTTGACCATTGCACCAACAATGTCCTTGGAGAGTCCCTAAGCCAATAAGAATATCAAAACTATCAAAATTAAGGCAAAGTTCAACAATGAACTCTCTTCCACCTTAAAATTGATACTCTCCCTAAACACTTCTCCTAATCTATGTCCAATGGATTTCCACCCTTTCTAATGCTCTCCCAAGCATGTCCTAGGGTTAGGAGTGGTTAGGAGACCAAAACACAGCTGAACATGGGTCTAACCACACAGGTTTAAAATTAGCTCGATTAATCGACTCGTCATACTACGGTCATTGGACTTGTCATCGATCATTGGTCCTCATGCTGATCGATGATAACATTTATAGTTCTTTGAATTTGAAATGAATTTCTAAAATTCGTAAGTAAATATACATAAGTTGATAAATCTTAAAATTTGGTATGTATATTATTTATCACAATCATTATGGGTAAAAAATATTGGAAAATTATTTTACCCACTAAATTAGGAGATTGATACAAAGTCCAAAAGTTAAGAAAAGCTTCAATATTCAGCCCTCTTTGTATCATCCCATTCAATGGTGATAGCTATCAAAAGATAGACTTCACCAAGGTTTTTCAAAATGTTTTCAAAATGTTTTTGAAACCTTTAATTCATTTTTCCTAAACATCTCACTTGTATCTAGATGTGTAAAACACATTCAAGGCAATTAATCTAGTGAGATGTGGGTTTTTGTTCTTTAATGGTCTCATGCATATTTCTTAGGCAATATTATTCGATTCCCATCAAATCATGCCATAGTCCTTAATTTCATTTTAGTTTATGCATGAAAATGATTATGGCATAGATATGATATAGATAAAAGCACATGCCAAAATCATGAAGTCATGACATGTGAAAGAAATCTAAGCATACATGACATCTAAAACAAAGTCTAAAACATGATCATGACATTTTTAGAGATAAAAATGAAAATGATGTCATGACATGGCAAGGCAAATAAATTATGGCAAGTAAAATATGCTAAGCTATAGAATACCTAAGTGTTGAATCCAAATTGCGATTTCTAGGGTTAAGTCCATTTTTTCCTTAATGCCATTATCTCCCAAGTGTGCCATAAACCTAAAATGGCAGACCAATACCTCTAAGACCTATTTGTGCCAATTTAATCATTTTTAACTTCTCAAGCACATTGGCACATCCTAATGTGTCAACTCTACTATGGTTAGGTTAACTATCCATCCACTTAGGGTTGACACACCCTAACCCATTTAGCGTGAATCAATCACGCTTCTAAGAACCCAATACCTATTGGAGCTCCTTGGGTTAACAAGGTATTCACTAGGGATAACATCCCTAGATACCTTTCTAATGACCCTTTTAGGCTTTGAAGCCTTAGTCAAATGGGTCTTTCCTAGGTCAACTCTAGAGGTAACTCCCCCAATGACCTTCTTAGTGGCCTTCTTGGTTTTCCTTAAGTCCTTGGCCACTAAACACATACCTTGGCTAGACTTAGGGATGACTTCCCTATTAGCCTTGGTTTTTCTAGACGTAGATGTTGTTCCATAATTAAATGGAACATTGTGATAGGACATAGGTTTGTGACCTAAACCTTTCTTGCCTTTAGACCGTTCTTGTTTCCTAGGCCTTGACTTTTGTACATTAGACCCCTTAACCGAATTTGTGATTATTGCTAGGGTCTTCTCAAGTTTTTCTAGCCTTGACCTCAAGGCTTGGATTTCTAGCTCTAATTTTCCGAATTTTGAATTTTCATTTATCTTTTGGGAAATGTTCTTCCTCTTAGGCATGTGTCTACCCTTCTTAGGGTTAATGCCTAGATTTTCTTCTATTCTCCTAATGGACTCCTTTGGTAAAATATTTCTAGAATTATGAGTCCTAGGTTTGTCCTTAGTTACATGAACATGCTTGGAACCTAAGCAGTAAACCTTATTATTTCTACTAGCATGCTTTTCATTAATAATTACAAGTGAACTAAAATAATTTTTTGCATACTTTTTAACTTTAGAAATTGAAGGTACATTATTTAAATATACCTTAGGGTTAGCTTTGGAAGCTCGCCCTACATGAGATACACCTTCTTGCCCTTTCTTCCTCCCCCTAGGGCATTGGCTTCGGTAGTGCCCCTTTTGATTGCATTTAAAGTACACAACGTGCTATTTGCTTCTAGTTGTGGGGACTCTGGCATCCTTTGACTTTGGGTTGACTTTTGGTGCCGGTGTTTTCTTCTTAGCCAATTTTGGGCATTTTCTCTTATAATGTCCTTTCTCCCTACACTCAAAACATATTATGTGATCTTTATTTAAAATCATTATGCTTGAGTTACCTAGGGTGGTGGAGGAAGCCTCTTCTTGATCTTCACTTCTCTCGGATGTGTATGTTTCTGGTTCTTGCTCCGAGATGGAAGATTGCCTCTCCTCCCCCTCAATGCTAGAGGTGGAGGTTTCCACCAAATCATCCACATCTTCGAATGTGGATGGCAATTCTTCCACGACATTCTCCTCTATTTGTGCCGGTTGGGAATTTTCTTGGAATTTTATTATCTTATTCTATAGCTCCCTTGCATCCCTATAGTCACCCAATCTAGACCAAATATGATTAGGTAACAAATCACTAAATAATTTTATTACCTCGAGGTTTATCTTGGAATCCTTGATTTGGTCCTTGGTCCATTTTGATTTTTCAATCGGCTTGTTGTCTTTGTCCCTAGGCATCTCAAAACCATTTTCTACAATAATCATAAAATCAATGACGGTTTCGAGATATACCTCCATCCGTTTCTTCCACCAAGCAAAATCTCCATCGAATTTCGATGGATGGATGTTTTAGTCGGCCATCTTATAGTGCTTGTGTCGGCAGTTAATCCTCAACAAGCTCCTTGGCTCTGATAGCACTTGTAGGGGATCAGTTGTATGTTGGCTGAATAGCCCTAAATCATCGTACGGTGGAATACGATCATTCTCGTTACGTGCTCATCTACAATTGTCATTAGTGCAGTGGAATACTAATACAAATATGAATACTAACAACAAATACAACACTACAACAAAAATGACATAAGACAACACCACAAAGACAACGGTTTTAGGAGAAACCGTTGTCTTTTTGTTAAAAGACAACGGTTTTTGACAAAACCGTTGTCTTTGAGCGGCCACATAACACAAACGACAACGGTTTTACAGTATCCTTTGTCGTTGAGCATATTTTTTTTTAAATCAACAACACATTTTACAACGGTTTTCCAAAACTGTTGTCTTTAAGATTTTTTTTTTATATTAACAATAGCTTGGGACAATCTGCGGTAATCAACCGCTGTGAATGAGGGTTTTTTTGTTGTTGTGATAATATTACAACGGTTTTAAACCGTTGTTAATAAAATTTTAAAAGTTTATAATACTATTAATACTATTTTATTATTATAAAACAACGGTGAAATTCTTTTTTTAATTATTAATACTATTTTTTTTTAATTATTGGAAATAAGTTTTTTTTAAAAAAATTATAAATATATACGTTTACAACAATATATTTAAAAGTCTATATATATTTTTTAAACAATATATTACAACAAATTTTATTTTTAAAAGTTGTTATATATATTTAGGTTAAATAAATCTTCCCTAAACTTCTATAAATCGTTCTTACTTTAAAAAATCTTCGGTTCCTACTTCCCAAAAACCTCCCCGTTCTCCGCGCGCTCGTCCATCCCATCTTCTTCCGCTGCATTCTCACGGTTGGTCGCCTCTGCTCGTTTCTCTTCCTTTTCGGCCATTGCTCGACCTCCGTCCTCGGCCTTCGTCCCATCGCTCAAAGATCTGATTCCGTCCCCAACAGTTTAGCGTCATAAACTCTTGTTTTAGTGTTATCATGTTGTGCCTTCAAACCTTTATTGGTTAAGAAGGTTTGAGTTGGATTGTTTATATCCATTGAACCACGTATAATCCTGATCTGCGCATACGTAAAATCCAGTTATGTTCCAACCTTATTCTTCATGAAGATTATTCACCTTATATCATCGTTTGTACATCGTATTTATCTATTCTAGAAGCCATTCTCTCGGTATTTTCTATAATATAAAATGTCTGTTTATATTTTATTCACTGAACAGCTGCTTTGTTTGTACTTTCTAACTTTAGCTTAGGTGGACAGCTAGATCATATACAAATTTAAGTTACTTCATATTACCTTCTTATCCTGGAAATATAAGTTTGATACATTGAAGCATCTATTGCTGCTTTATTAATGATCTAGTGGTGTTAAGTATTATGAAGGTTTATTTAATTGTCAATTAATGTTTTTATGCACTAGAATGGACAAAGAATGGATGTTCAAGGATAGATTATCACCTGAGTATGCGTATGGAGTAGAGTCCTTCTTGCAATTTGCAGTGCAAAATTCTGGCGATTCTAATGCAATATCTTGTCCATGTGCCATGTGTGGTAACCTAAGAAGGAACAGTATTGATGTCACAAGGGCTCATTTAAGAAGTAATGGTATTGATTTAACATACGTAGTGGATATGGCATGGAGAAAAACCCTCATTTACCAACTTAATGAATGATAGTGAACAAGGCCAACAAGGTGAACAGAATTTCTTTGATGAGAAGCTTGTAGATATGGTAAATGCGACATATGAATATGATGAGAATCCAACTACATTCAATAACCTACTCCATGATGTTGAGAAACCTTTATATCCTGGATGTACAAAATTTACAAAGTTATCTGCCATTGTTAAATTGTACAACTTGAAAGCCAAATATAGTTGGAGCGATAAAGGATTCATAGACATTCTTTCTTTGTTGGGAGAAATGCTTCCAGCTGGTAATGACTTGCCTTTATCAGTGTATGTTGCCAAGAAATCCTTGGCTGTATTGGGTATGGAATATGAAAAAATCCATGCATGTCCTAATGATTGTATCTTATATCGGAAGGAATATGCAGATTGTATCAATTGTCCTACTTGTGGGTTTTCAAGATGGAAGATATGCAAGAATTCAAAAGTAAATGAAGGAGTTCCTGCAAAGGTCCTATGGTACTTTCCACCTATTCCAAGATTTCGAAAATTGTTTAGAAACCAAGAAACCTCTAAGGTGTTAACCTGGCATGCTGATAGTAGAACTTGTGATGGTTATTTGCGTCATCCAGCAGATTCACCCAATTGGAAGGTAGTCGACCATAAGTGGCCAGATTTTTCTTATGAGCCAAGAAATTTGAGATTGGCCATATCAGATGGAATAAATCCACATAGATTGATGAGTTCTACGATAGTTGTTGGCGATTCATTTGATCACTTACAATCTTCCTCCATTTTTGTGTATGACGAGAAAATTTATGATGCTTACTTTATTAATATCAGGTCCTAAACAACCAGGGAATGATATTGATGTTTACCTAGCACCTTTAATTGATGACTTAAAGCATTTATGGGAAGAAGGTATTGAAGCATATGATGCATATCGCCAAAAAAGATTCACCCTTAAGGCAGTCTTATTATGGACAATTAATGACTTTCCGGCATATAGAAACCTTTCTGGATGTCGCGTGAAAGGATATAATGCATGTCCTATCTGTGGTGAAAACACATGTGCAAAAAGATTGAAACATAGTAGAAAAATGTCATTCATAGGCCATAGAAGGTTTCTTCCTGAGAACCATCCTTATCGAAGGCAAAAGAAAGCATTTGATGGAAAGCAAGACTTTAACATTGCACCGAGACCATTGAGTGGTCGTGATATTTCCAAAACAGTTAATAAAATTAATTGTCGTTGTGGAAAAATGAACATAAAACTTCAAGCATCGAGGATGGTAGTCATCCATATTGGAAGAAGAAATCAATATTCTTCGAACTTGCGGGGAGCATCTACATGTCCGACATGTTCTTGATGTGATGCACATCGAGAAAAATATATGTGAAAGCCTCGGTCGCACATTACTTGGCATTCCAGTGGAAAACAAAGATGGATTAGCAAAGACGCATTAGACCTTGTGGATATGAATGTCAGGTTGGAATTGGCACCAAAGGAGGGGAAAAAGAAAACTTTGCCAAATGCATGTTATACATTACAAAGACGGAGAAAAGGAAATATTGTAGCTCCTTGTTGGGAATGAAGTTTAATATATGTTATTCATACAATATTATAAGCCTTGTAACAATTAAGGATTTGAAAAATATTGGTATTAAATAACACGATTGTCACACTTTGATGCATTACTTCCAGTTGCCATTCGTGTGTCTTACCCAAACATGTTAGATATACTATCACTCGATTGTGCTTTTTCTTCAACAGTTGTGTAGCAAAGTGATAGATGTCTCGAAGTTAGATGATATGCAAAGAGATATTGTGACAACATTGTGCTTACTTGAAAAATATTTTCCTCCTTCATTTTTTGATGTCATGCTCCATTTGGACTGCTCACCTCGACGTGAGGTTAAATTGTGTGGACCAGCTTTGGTATAGATGGATGTACCCATTTGAAAGATTCATGAAAACATTGAAAGGTTATGTGCGAAACCGCAATCGACCAAGGTTGTATAGCCGAATGTTATATTGCCGAGGAGGCTCTAGAATTTTGCTCGGACTACTGCTTAATGTGCACAATGCTGGCATCCCAACAAGGAATCACAATTGGATTTTACGGACCTTTATCACGAGATCAAGCGCACTCCACCAATCATGAGGAGTGGGAGCAAGCACATGGTCATGTATTAGAAAATAATGATGAGATAGAGCCATATATCGAGTAATTTCTCCAACTCATTGGTACTTTCAAATGCGACATTAAATTATAGTATCTAATCGCTTTCTTCAACAAAGAAACACATGGCTCATTTGAAGGCAACATTTCATCGAAAGCAAAGTCAAAAAGTGGTTACAAGATGAGCACAATCGGACTTTTATTCCGTGGGTTGCGTGATAATCGTAAGTTACATGCAAATTAATGGGGTATTTATAATTTATGAAGATTAATATATAATTCAACTTTTGTGCAATTTATAGGTTGCAAATGCAATTAACCATTCGACACATCAAATCTACGAACAATTAAAGTGGTTGGCGCATGGACCAAGCGCGAGTATTCAAGTATTCGCATATTTAATTGGGGTTACTTATCACACAAAAGAGCGTGATGACGTGCGGGTAGTGCAAAATTCGAGTAAGCTTAGTTGCAAAGACTATGCAACTTTCTAGCGCAAAGGATAGGAATCCAATTGTGTCAGACATGGTATTCTATGGCGTTATTGATGAAATATGGGAGCTCGATTACCATCTCTATCGAATTCCAGTGTTTAAATGTAGTTGGGTTGATAACAATGGTGGTATTAAAGTAGATGAACATGGTTTCACATTAGTAAACCTCAAAAGGATAGGGTTTAAATCTGATTCATTCATCTTAGGTAGTCAAGCGAAACAAGTTTTTTACCTTGAAGACCCTGAAGATCCCACATGGTCTGTTGCACTTGCAACTCCTAGTAGAGACTACTTTGAAAATATTATTGGTGATAATTTGGAAGAAACTGCAACAAACTATCAATGTTTTTTTCGAGGGCTCCCAATAATGGATGTTGTGAATTAGATGACAATGAACCACCGTGCATGCGTGAAGATTGTGGAACTTGGGTTGATGATGTTTTACCTTAGTGTGGAAATTATATTTAAATTTAAATCCTACGTTAATGTTTTGGTTTGTCTTTGTGTCACCTTTGGAATTATATTTTTTTCCCATAAATTTGCTATATCTTATGGGATTGCTTTATTTTATTTGTCACTCGATTATTTCTGTTTTGGTAGATGATACTGCTTTATCTATTATCTGTTATCTGTAAATGATACTCTTTATCCCATAATTTTGATGATGGTTTACCACACCGGCATTAAATCTGGTTTGGTAAATGATAATCTTGCTTTATATGTCGAGATAATTTTGCAACACAATAATGAAATGCCGCTTTATTCTTTGTGATAGTCGCACCTCCAAATTTATCAACCCTTACAGGTGAGATTGTAAGAATTTCTAATTTATGTTGCTTACTTTTTATTTGTTTTTCTTAATAGTTGCACATATTTTAGCAATCTCAGCTACGTGTGGACTGCAACATGATTATATTCCTGTTGGAAAAAACTTGCTTATTGTAGATTATATTAATCTAAAGCTGAATTTTTTGTTGTCAACTCACACAAGATGGTTGCAAGTTTAATATTTATTGTTATCTCCATCAAGAATTTATGATATTTACCTTATATTTGCAAAGTGCGATTTTGTGATTAATAGGTTGTCAACTCTATGACAAAAATCAAAGCAAACGAGGAGGTAGAAACCTTGACAAGGGTAAGGAAAAATTGGCGCTGATTTATTATACGAGGAAAATGTCATGCACACGTGATTCCACCGCCACCCAATCAAACAAAATGAGTAGAGGTCCTACACATATGGACTGATTTCAAGGCTAAGGAATAAGGGCATTATCTGAAAGTTGAATTCAATAATCGGGGATGACCTATTGGGGAAAATGCGGTTAAATGCAAAGTTCACTTGGCGATTGTTCGAGAGAAAGTACCAATAACTTACAATACTTGGAAGCATGTTCCTATTGACATCAAGGAGCATGTGTGGGAAGCCGTGAATGTAAATATAAATG
This sequence comes from Wurfbainia villosa, assembly GCA_025175895.1. Taxonomy (NCBI): domain Eukaryota; kingdom Viridiplantae; phylum Streptophyta; class Magnoliopsida; order Zingiberales; family Zingiberaceae; genus Wurfbainia; species Wurfbainia villosa. The sequence goes on from CM045990.1 coordinate 85,506,953, forward strand.
ACCATACTTTTATTCTTCAAATATAAACTAATACTTTTGTTTGTGTTTATTAACATTTGATGTTTATTAAATTTTTTATGGATTTGTAGTTGGCGTACAAGGTTGATGTTGCTTGGAAAAAGGGATGTTTGACCTCGGCAAATGATAAGTGGCGGCAATGGAAAAGTAGTCTCACGCAAAACTATATTTATCCCAATTGCAAAAATCCAGAGAAGTTGCATATGCCACCTCCAGGATCAAATATTCCAGCAGACATATGGAGCAAGTTCGTGATAAGTCGTTTGTCTAATGAATTTAAAGTAAGATTTTTAAATCTCATGTCTCAAATAATTAACTCTTAATAGAATATTGTTATTGGTAATGCATTGTTGTCTTGTTTATTTTTTAAGGAACTAAGTGAGAAACAACAGGAAAGGAGAGCCCAAAACAAATACCCCCATCGACTTTCTCGCAAAGGATATGCACGCCTAGCTGAAGAGATAGTAAGTAATGTTTAATTATCACTTACAATAAATTTTATACCTTAACGAATAGGTATTTAAATAATATTGATTCATTTGTTATTGTTATTAGAAGGATGAATAATCTATCGATAATGAAATCAACCGAGCTATCCTTTGGAAGAAAGGCCGACTAATAAAGAAGGGAGTTTGTTGGTGATCAATCAAGGCAACAACCTCAAAAATTGTAAGTAAATGTTTTAGATTTTGGCTTGTTATGTTAATGGTTCCCATCCAGATATTAGTCAATATATGTTTTTGTGCATTGCAGGATGATGGTATCTTACAAAAGAGGGAGGGAAAGTTAATGCTTGGTGAACCGACACAAGACATTCTAACAGTTGCACTTGAATCTAAGGAACATGGTGGGCGTATAAGGGCAGTTGGAGCTTACGTCACTCCAAGTACATACTTTGGCTTGTCAAAATGGGGGTCTCACGTTCAGCAAGCTGTATTTAATGATCAACAAAATATGTTGTTGGAGCAACATAAAAAAAAATTAGAGCAGGAGGATCGGATAAACAAGTTAGAAGCAATGGTTTTCAAAAATGGCAAATGCGAGATTGAGAATGATGAGAAGGGAAGTTGTAGTGTGAAGTTTCCTCAAACCTTGCAGGAAAATGAGTTTAACTATGATCATGGTCTATCAAATGAGATGAAAGTGATGCCGATGTGGAGTTTATTAACGAGGCTGAGCCTTTACAGGTATCTTTAATCTTTAATGATATCATTGAAATTGTCCAATTTAAATACATTTATTTTTTATACAAGCATTATGTTTTGTCTTACAAGGGTCAATTAGTTGCATTGAGTGTGGAATCTGGCATCCATGTAGCTTTTGGTACAATTGTTAATATTGGGGGAGATGATGAGCATCTTAATGGTGATCCAAGTAAGCATACAAACCATTGTTTCGTAATGGTTGATGAAGCATTGGATGAAACCGCCCCTTTGCCAATTCCAACACCTGTGTGTCAAAGCATTGGTGATGCTATGATCACATGTAGCTTGGCCTGACACTTGATGCAAACACAAGAGTCTTCGGTAAATGCTACAATCTATTTAAATTTAGCTATACAAGTGCCTAACAAGTATATGTTTTCATAAACTAGAAGGTCAAGGGGAAAAAACCTGACTGTGGCAAAAGGAAGCATCGATTGCAATCACCAAATGTGCAATCATTAACAGTGCGATCATCAGATATGCCTAGATCACTATGGCTGTTGTATTGTTATTGCAAGCGTGCTCTTCATGATCACCAGTCTATGAAATTTATGTTGGAGTATGATGTATTTGGTGGTAAGTTGAGCGGTGTTTGCCTTCAAGACATCATTCCTTTCGCAACTTGGCACCAATTTCATACAATTGCATAGTTGTGTACATATGGTACGTATATTGTTTTCATGTACTAACACTTTGACTATTGATTTATGAGTTTTATTTATCTTGGTCTTATGCATTTTGTTGTATGTTTAAATGGTAGGCATTTATATAAAAAGATGAAGGAGGAAGATAAGCTGGAGAGGTTTAGATTTGTGGATCCATATGTTGTTGGGTGTCATTTCACATCAGTTGATAAGAGGGCCCTTGGTTTGGCAGCTAGGTTGAATGGCACACCACCAAACCAACTAGTTTTGGTTCCGATTAACATAGGGTGTGTAAAATAGAGGTGGAATGCTAATTTTTACTTTGATAAACACTTGCTTAATTACATGCATTACTATTGTGTATATATGTAGTTTCCATTGGATTTTGATCCATCGATCCTCACAAAGAGGTTGTTTCGTTATTGGATCCTCTCAGTCAGCGTAATCGTGATGAGACTTGGAAGAATGTTGTGAAGATGAAAGTTTTAGTAGCAAAATATTGTCAATATTTATTATAATTTTTTTATATATACTATATGCACTAAAAGTCTATAATTTTTTTTGATTTTATGAAGGGCCTTGAAATTGTTCAACAGGACATTGGCAAGCACGGGAAGAAACACCCTTTGTGGGCAATAATCAAGGTATGTTATACATCGTGGGAAGCTTATATAATTTGAATTATTTAGTGACATTTATATAATCAAGTTATTTGTTATTTAGTGACATTTATATAATCAAGTTATTTGTGAATTATTTAGTGACATTTTGATAATATTCAGATAACTCAGATCTATTCTGGAATTGGCTGAGGTGGGTATCAAATTAGTTTGAGTTAGATCTACAAATTCCTTATTTTTTGTTAAGCATTACCTAATCTGACCTCCTCCCCGTCATTTTGTTTTGCCTTTGATCCGCTTCGATCGTGGCTAAATTGACATTGTGCTCGATCGGGCTACTTACTCCAATCTATTCGAGTGTTTTGCCAATCGACATTGTGTTCGAGCAAATTGACATTGTGCTCGAATTGGTCGCGATGTCGATTCTCGAGCAAAATGACGTGTGCTCAATTGCTCGCGAGCATCGGTATTACCCTTCTAATTTGCAATTTTCTCACTATCGCTCTTAATTGTTGGAGCTCAAAGATAACATGTGTCAAACAAATGTAACCACATCCGAAAAATGCAATCCAACAGGCATAAATTTTGCAATGATGATGAAGTAGATTGCACAGATAGTTGTGAGGAGTGTCTCAAAAGGATTTTGCTCCTATCATCCTATGGATATAAAGTTAGCAATTTAAAGTCAAATATTTATTCAGATCTTAAAGCATGCATAACTGATAAGGCAATGCATGTACAATCATGATATGAAATTCATCTTACATTAGTATGATTAATGGCATTCTACTGAACTTTTTTTTCATTCTTGCATATTGAGTGTTTTCCCTTTTTTCCTAAGAACAATATGCCTATGTCTTATTGATGAGTAAAAGAATCAAAAGTCGGACCCAAAATCTTCTTTCATTCTAAATGTTACAACAATACTACAAAGAAAGTTGCAAAAGTCACTAGTAAAAAACAACCTTATCGACAAGCAAAAAAATACTAGCAAGACGCATATCTGATTGATCTATACCCGTGATTTGAACCAATTTAGAAGCCCATGCTTTCGTTCTTCACAGTAATGCAGCTTTAGCTTCTTCTTCTGTTAAACATAGCGTTTCATGTTAAACATTTGTACTAATCAAATTGGCAATGAACATTATCTCATTTTGATCTTTCTGTGTGTTTCTTCTGCATTGCTAGATGATGTTTTTTTCCATCACAGGTTCCCCTTCAACCGGATGGAGCTCAATGCGGGTATTTTGTTTTACGATATATGAGAGAGATAATTGAAGGCGCCGCATCCTTTGACAAGTCTTCCCTACGATCAATAGTAATATTAGATATTTTTTCAAATTTTCTTATTGATACCATAGCGTTTAATTACATTTTCATTTTTTCACATGCTTCGCAAATTCGTGATAGGTGCAAAGGAAATTGATGAAGTATTTGATTGCATACAAGATTACATATCTGATGATTAGGAGAGATTTCAGTGTACATACATCTTTTGGTTACATTCTATAAGTGTTTTGCTATGCAAATACTTTTGGTGCATATGATGTGTAGTTGTTTTGCCACAGTACTTTTTCATATATATCGATAAAAGTGATCGTTTAAAATGTAATGTGACCTTGTATTTTACATTGCTACAAGTGGAGTGTATATATGTGTTTTCTATAATTCTTATTGATGTTGTATGATTTATATTAAAAATGCAACATCTACAACGCTTTATTATGTGTATATATGTGTTGAGAAATGACAACGCTGAAAAAACCGTTGTCTATGAGCAAAAGTTACCGTGGTAAATTGTCGATATCGACAACGGTGAAAATCGGTTGTAGATTTAAGGAAAGACAACGGTGAAAACTGTTGTCTATTAGAAAAAAACCGCGGGTAAATTGACTGTAAATAGTGGTTTGGTCAAAGACAACGGTTAAAAACCGTTGTCTTATCTTTGAAAAGACAACGGTTTTTCACCGCTGTCTCGACCAAACCACTTTTCACAACGGGTCGATTTACCACGGTTTTTTTTCTAATAGACAACGGTTTTTCACCGTTGTCTTTCCTTAAATCTACAACAGTTTTTCACCGTTGTCTTTGACCAACCCCCTTTTCACAACGGGTCGATTAACAACAGATTTTTTGGCTAATAGACAACGGTCTAATAGCTTCCTTAAAGTCTTGGCGAAATCCCCAATCTTGAGCTCCATTTATAACTGCTGGTTGATTTGCGCATCACCGATCGATCTGACCATCACGATCGTGAGCAGAGCTCATGTCTATGCCCACAAATGATCCACGCGGTTAAGTTCCAACGGATCACACATTACTCGAAAATGGCACCCATCACCGACTTTGCTAACCCTATCGCTTGAGGCTCGAAGACCATCGACTAGTCTTAGCTTGATCGCGATCCCGCTTCCCTTAAGTCGACATTGCATCGTCACTCCGATCCGCTCACCAATGGCGGTCGATCGCCAGACTTATTCAATGCTCCCTCCGGTACCCAGAGCAATCGCCCACACCGTGCACCGACTAGTGCGACCTCTAGTAGTCATCAACCCGATCAAGCTCGTAGAGCATCGGAAACTTAACTGTGCTGCCATAATCACCTTCGGAGTTATTTGTCCCCCTCACCCACGCCTGATGCACGACTGCAATGCCATCCTTCGCCCGGTCTCCTGTCATGCTTCGGTCTCACTCCATCCTCCGGCGTCCCTTCATGCACTATGCGGCACCGCTGCCATCCTTCACCAACTCAAGGACCCCGAGCCTAGTGAACTTGGCAAGTCCTCAAGACTTTCCACATGCACCAAGCGCACGGCTTCGCAATGCATTTCTCACCAAGCACCAACCGCACGGCTTCGCAATGCTTTGGACTTTTCCACACCAAGCCCCATGCTTGGATTTTCCATGCCAACTCCATGTTGAACTTTCCCACACCAAGCTCCATGCTTGGATTTTCCATGCCAACTCCATGTTGAACTTTGCACACCAAGCTCCATGCTTGGATTTTCCATGTCAACTCCATGTTGGACTTTCCTATGACAATCCCAAGTCATAAGTTTTGTCTATCATCAAAATACTGCTTGAGTCAATCTCGAGTCAACCTGGGCCGATTGCACCAACATTCCTCTCTTTCTTTTGTAGATCCACTTGCATCCAATGGTTTTTACACCATTGGGTGGTTCTACTAGCTCTCAGACCTGATTTGAATCCATAGATTCAATCTCAGAATTCATCGCACTTTGTCAAGATACTGCATCTTTATCTTGGATCGCCTCGTGATATGTCCAAGGATCAGGTTTCTGTTCGCCAGGGACCAAATCAGAAGATTCTCTCAAGAACATGAATCTATCATCGTCGCTCTACACCATCACCAGACCCTCTATCACTCGCAGCGCTGACTGTGGTATATCCTCTTATATAATGGTGACCTCGGTGACTTCCCTAGACTACTTCCCTTGATTCCTCTAGGGCTTACTCATGGGCTTGTGGTTCATCACATAGTCTTCCTCTAGAAATCCGGCGTTCATGCTAACGATCACCCTCTGATCTCTAGGACTATAAAACAAACCACCTTTCATTCCTCTAGGATAGCCAATGAACATGCGCCATGCACGAGAAAGACTTACGCCTTCAACACATGTGCCGGAATCCCCAAACCGAATATGTCTTAGACTAGGCTTTATCATCCACATAACGTAAGGGTGATTAGATTTAGATGGTACCAAGTTCAGAATATACACTGTCGTATCTAGAGCATATCCCTAGAACGAATCTGGCAACTCAGAATAACCCATCATCGATTTAACCATCTCCAAAAGAGTCCTATTCCTTCGCTCTGCTACACCATTATGCTGGGGTGTGCCAGGTGCAGACAATTGGGATTGAATCCCAGCCTCTGATAAGTAACTCCTAAACTCTCCCAAGAGGTACTCACCACCACAATCAGATCGTAGTGTCTTGATACTTTTACCTTGACGTTTCTCCACATCAGCCTTAAATTCTTTGAACTTGTCAAAGCATTCAGACATGCGGCGCATCAAGTAAATTTATCCATATCTTGAATAATCATCTATGAAAGAGATGAAATACTCAAAACCACCTCTAGCCTGGATAGACATAGGACCACACAAATCAGAATGAACCAATTCCAACACATCTTTGGCTTTATACCCCTTGGCCTTAAAAGGCCTCTTGGTCATTTTACCCTCCTAGCAAGATTCGCAGGTTGGGAAGTCTTCCACCACTAATGAACCCAGAGGTCCATCAGCTATCAACCTTTGAATTTTGCTTAGGTTAATATGAGCAAGTCTTAGATGCCAAAGATATGTTTGGTTCATCTTTGAAGGTTCTTTTTCTCTTATTGGAATTAGAAGATGAGTTATTAACTTCTATTTTCATCGTGGGAGCTTTTGGTTCAAGTGTATATAAATTTCCTATCAATGGACCAAAACAGATAATCTCCCTATTCCTTTTTATAACAACTCTATCATTAAAAGAAATAGAATATCCATCCATAAACAATTTAGAAACCGAAATCAAATTCTTTCTAAATAAAGGTACATAAAGGCAATTCTTAAGAACCAAAACTTTATTTTTCTCAAAAGACAAATAAACATCTCCCACTGCAACAGCCGCCACCTTCGTGGTATCGCCCAAGTATACGATAATCTCCCCCTCACCAAGTCATCTGGTTTCCTGGAACCCCTGCAAAGTATTGCAGACATGATCAATGACTCCCGTATCTACACACCAAGTGCCAGTAGATAACACCGCTAAACATGTTTCAATGACTAGACTAAAAGATATACCTCTGTTCTGCTTCCGGTTGGGGCAGTCCTTCTTCCAGTGTCCAGTCTGCTTGCAAGTGAAGCACTTGCCTTTCGGCTTCATCACTCCTCTCTGAGTTCCTCCCGCCACCTTTGACCCAGCTTATTTCTTCTTCTTCTTGCTTTTCGGCTTTGAAGAAGAAACCTTTTGGGCAACCATGGCCTGTGCCTGAGCACTCTAACGAAAAAACCACTATGCCGCCTAGAGTTCTGTCAAAAGCTTCGCCAATGAATACAACCTCTTGTTCATGTTGTAGTTCATGCGAAACTGCTCAAAACTCCTAGGTAGTCTAACGCCCATAAAATTTCTAGAAAATTTTATAAGAATTTTTCATGATTATAATGGGCTTTTATGTGGGCTCTTTCAAAAAATAAAATAAAAATAGAGCCAAAAAGGGATGCATGGCCCAGGGTTTGAACCCTGAACCTCCAAGCAGGAAACTAAACCTTAGGATGCATGCGATAACTAGAAGCCCAGCAGGGGTGTGCTATGAGAAGGGTAAGGGAAATGATAGATAAGGGTAGGGGAGGCAAGGGGACACCTTCAATTGAATAAATAGAGGTAATGAGGAGACAAGAGAACACAATTCATCATTCTCTTCTCCTTTCTTCTTCCTCCACTGAAAACTCCCTCTCCTTTCTCCCATTTCTGAAAACTCAAGGAGCAATAAAAGAGCTCTTGTCTTGACACCACCTAGGGTATATCCTTATACTAAACAAGCGAAAGGATGTAAGTAATCCCCTCACCTGCAGTACAAGTTGTTTCGATTGTTGATTTCTTAAAAACCCTCTTTGAAAGTTTCGGCCAAGACCCTCTTCATGCTTCTAATAATTTTCCATGCCATGTTTTATATGTATATGATGTTAACATGTTGATAGATAGGCTTTGTACAATGTTTTGAGTGTTTTATTTCAATGCCCCTCTTTGAAAGTTTCGGCCAAGACCCTCTTCATGCTTCTAATGATTTTCCCTGACATGTTTTATATGTATATGATGTTAACATGTTGATAGATAGGCTTTGTACAATTGTTTGAGTGTTTGATTTCAAAGCCCCTCTTTGAAAGTTTCGGCCAAGACCCTCTTCATCCTTCTAATGATTTTCCATGCCATGTTTTATTTGTATATGATGTTAACATGTTGATAGATAGGCTTTGTACAATTGTTTGAGTGTTTGATTTCAAAGCCCTATTTGAAAGTTTCGGCCAAGTCCCTATTTATGCTCCTAATGATCTTCCATGCCATGATCTATATGTATTTGATGTTAACATGTTGATAGTTAGGTCTTGTACAAGTTGTTTTAGGGTTTGAATTCTTAAGAGCCCCCATGAAGTTTTGGCCAACCCATGGTTGTGCTTGTTAATGATGTTTCATGCCATACTATATATGTATATGATGTTAGATAGACCTTGTACAAGTTGTTTTAGGGTTTGAATTCTTAAGAGCCCCCATGAAGTTTCGGCCAACCCATGTTTGTGCTTGTTAATGATGTTTCATGCCATACTATATATGTATATGATGTTAGTATGATGTTAGATAGACCTTGTACAAGTTGTATTAGTGTTTGAATTCTTAAGATCCCTCCCTTGGATGTTCGGCCAAGATATGTTCATGCTCACCAATGATCCCCCTTGCCATGTTTTATATATATATTTGATGTTAACATGTTGATGGTTAAGCTTTGTACAAGTTGTTGAGCATATGAATCCCTAAAAACCTCCATTAGGGTTTCGGCCAAACCATGTTTGGGATACTAATGATTCTCCATGCCATGATCTATATATATTTGATGTTAACATGTTGATAGATAGACTTTGTACAAGTTGTTTGGGTGTAGATTTCCTAAGACCCTTCCTTAGGGTTTCGGCCAAGACATGCTCATACTCACCAATGATTCCCCTTGACATGTTTTATATTTATATGATGTTAATATGATGTTAGTTAGGCTTTGTGTAAGTTGTTTGAGCATTTGAACCCTTAAAACCTCCACTAGGGTTTCGGCCAAGATCATGTATGTGCCTACTAATGACCTACCATGCCATGCTACATGTATATAAGATGTTAACATGATGCTAGTTAGGCTTTGTGTAAGTTGAATTAGGGTTTGAATTCTTAAGATTTTCCCTTTGAAGTTTCGGCCAAACCTTGTTCATGCTCACCCATGATCTTCCATGCCATGATATATCTATATATGATGTTAACATGTTGATAGTTAGACTTTATGATAGCATGATTTGTTTATGCCACTATCTTATGTCCATGTTAATTGTATGAATGTATGATTATGTTATGCTCATTCGTCATGATGAACAAGTATGTATGATGAAATGCCTAAGAGATGCTTCCCTATGAATGGGGACTAGAGCACTCTTTATGTTATGAAAAGGAACATGATATGTTATGATAAGGAACATGATATGTTATGATAAGGAATATGATATGTTATGATAAGGAACATGATATGTTATGATAAAAAACATGATATGCTATTTTACTTTTGTATGGATTGTATCGGACCCTAGCAAGGTCCAAGGGATGGGCTCCTACGTGCCCCTAGGTCGACGGTCATAGTACGGACCTAGTACGGGATGGGCTTCTAAGTTGCTCTAGGCCGACGGTCGTAGTACGGGCTTAGGATGGGCTTCTATGTTATGTTTCCCCTAGGTCGACGATCGTAGTACGGACCTAGTACCCTAGTAGGTTCGGGATTAGCTACCTCGGGTCTATTTAGGGATGCGCACAAAGATGATGATGTATGTGGTACAATGTCGGGCCCACCATGTTGAGATTATGTTTAAGTACCTATAAAATATATGTTTTTAAAGAACATCTTGCATATACCCATTTCATATCTACGTGATTATTATGTTTTACGAATTCTAGTTATATGTTCCTAAATGATCATGTCACTATTATATGAATGCTATGCTTATATGTTCTTAAATGATCATGTCACTACTCTTATATGAATGCTATACTTATATATTCTTAAATGATCATGTCACTACTCTATGTCTAATTCTTGATGTATGACTTTTGTGAGTAGGAAAGGATCTTACTAAGCCTATGTGCTTATAGTTTCATGTTTCCCTTGTACTGCAGATAAGGGTAAAGAATGGCTAAACTAAAGGGAGCAGCAGGAGGGGCAAAGTATATGTGGTAGTGGCATGGTGGAAGAGATCTGTTTTATATTCCCAGACTTATGCATGTTTTCCCTTTAAGTTTATGTTCCAAGACTTATGCATGTTTTCCCTTTAAGTTTTGCATGTTAGTTGTTAAAAGTCGAATTCTACTTGATGTTGATAGTTGCTACTTAGTGTCCTCATGAAATGATTATGCATGTTCCATGTTTTATGCTTTATTTTTTAAAAAGAAAAAAAAAGAAGTTTAAATTCTTCCACTGTAAATTCTCTTGTACCGGTGGTACTGAAGTAGTGACTTGTGGTATATTCTCTTGTACCGGTGGTACTGAAGTAGTGACTTCCCCTTTCAATTCCTCCAGAACAATCTTACTCATGGGCTTGTGATTCATCACATAGTCTTCCTCTAGAAATCTGGCATTCGTGCTAACGATCACCCTCTGATCTCTAGGACTATAAAACAAACCTCCTTTCGTTCGTCTAGGATAGCTAACGAACATGCACACTTCTGTACGAGGTTTTAACTTACCAGTATCTGCCTTCAACACATGTGCTGGACTCCCCCAAATCCGAATATGTCTTAGACTAGGCTTTCGCCCAGTCCACAATTCTGTGGGAGTAGAAGGCACTGATTTAGATGGTACTAAGTTCAGAATATACACTGTCATATCTAGAGCATATCCCCAGAATGAATATGGCAACTCAGAATAACTCATCATCGATCTAACCATCTCCATGAGAGTCCTATTCCTTTGCTCTGCTGCACCATTATGCTGGGGTGTGCCAGGTGCAGACAATTGGGATTGAATCCCAGCCTCTGATAAGTAATTCCTAAACTCTCCCAAGAGGTACTCACCACCACGATCAGATTGTAGTGTCTTAATACTTTTAACTTGACGTTTCTCGACATCAGCCTTGAATTCTTTGAACTTGTCAAAGCATTCAGACTTGCGGCGCATCAAGTAAATGTATCCATATTTTGAATAATAGTCTATGAAAGAGACGAAATACTCAAAACCACCTCTAGCTTGGATAGACACAGGACCACACAAATCAGAATGAACCAATTCCAACATATCTTTGGCTCTATACCCCTTGGCCTTAAAAGGCCTCTTGGTCATTTTATCCTCCAAGCAAGATTTGCAGGTTGGGAAATCTTCCACAACTAATGAACCCAGAGGTCCATCAGCTATCAACCTTTGAATTCTGCTTAGGATAATATGACCTAGCCTTAGATGCCAAAGATATGTTTGGTTCATCTTCGAAGGTTCTTTTCTCTTATTGGAATTAGAAGATGAGTTATTGACTTCTATTTGCATCATAGGAGCTTTCGGTTCAAGCGTATATAAATTTCCTATCAATGCACCAGAATAGATAATCTCCCTATTCCTTTTTATAACAACTCTGTCATTAAAAGAAATAGAATATCCATCCATAAACAATTTAGAAACCGAAATCAAATTCTTTCTAAATAAAGGTTCATAAAGGCAATTTTTAAGAACCAAAACTTTATTTCTCTCAAAAGACAAATAAACATCTCCCACTGCAATAGCCGCCACCTTCATGGCATCGCCCAAGTATATGGTAATCTCCCCCTCAGCTAGTCGTCTGGTTTCTTGGAACCCCTGCAAAGTATTGCAGACATGATCAGTGGCTCCCGTATCTACACACCAGGTGCCGGTATATAACACCGCTAAACATGTTTCAATGACTAGATCAAAAGATATACCTTTGTTCTGCTTCCGGTTGGGGCAGTCCTTCTTCCAGTGTCCAGTCTACTTGCAAGTGAAGCACTTTCCTTTCGGCTTCTTCACTCCTCCCTGAGTTCCTCCCGCCACCTTTGCCCCAGCTTGTTTCTTCTTCTTCTTGCCTTTCGGCTTAGAGCAGAAACCTTTTGGGCAACCATGGCCTGTGCCTGAGCAATCTGACGAAAAAGCCTCTCTGCCGCTTGGAGTTCTGTCAAAAGCTCCACCAACGAATATAACCTTTTGTTCATGTTATAGTTCAGGCAAAATTGCTCAAAACTCCTATGTAGAGACTGGAGAATGATATCGACCTGGATTTCCCCATCGATCTCATCTCTGAGGACTTCCAGCTCATTCAAATGAGCCATCATCTTGAGAACATGATCCCTCACGGGTGTTCCCTCGATCATGGTGGTCATCATTAAGGTCTTCATGTCTTCTTGCCTAGTAGCCCGATTCTGGTGTCCGAAATGCTCTTTGAGATTGAGCATCATGTCATAAGCAGTGGGCATGGCTTGATGCTGATGTTGCAGTACATTTGACATAGATGCCAAAATGTAACACCGTGTCGTCTCATCGGCCTTGATCCACTTCTTATAACTCTCCTCCTTTTCCCCAGAGTCATCCACAAGCTTAGGAGGGCACTCTTCAAGGAGTACATATTTGTATTCCTCAGCAGTCAAGACAATGTCAAGATTCCTCTTCCAATCAACATAATTGGGTCCAGTAAGTTTATTTTCTTTCAGTATCACAGCAAGCGGGTTGAAAGTCATTTTGAAAAAACCTAAGAATCATATAGATCAAAAAATTAGATTTCAAAAAATTATTTATTCCTCAAACAATAAAATTTTAAAATCAACCAACACCTTAAAACACTGAGAATATCGTATGCCACGATAGTGTGGACGTATACGAATTCTACATTTGTAAGAGGAGGTTTTACCCATTAATTTTACTATTTTGTCAACCTAACTTTTTGACAAATAAAATTAATAGTTGGTTCCTCTTCGGCCCTACAAATAAAAGCAGTGACTCCGATGGGGAGGATACTTCTATTTGTATCTAAGTGTTCACCATTACTCGGTATCAAGGTAATTATCGTGGTTATGTGCCTTCCGATAGGGAAGTACACACGCTCCTCAATAATTTCCTATAACCATATTCGACCTTGTGATCCACAAGCAAACTCATCTAATGTGGAGGAAGGCACTCAGAGCCGACGCGCAAGTTTGTTTGCATCACATGTCAAATCGTAATGGAGGCCGTGGGAATTTATAAAAGTATCCCTCTCCCACTTAGTAATTTAAAATTGAGGAATTTTCTAGCCAACGACATGCATATCAAACAATAAGCAATAAATATGAAAAAGAAATATTTTCCAACTATTATGGATTTTGACTCCAATATGCCTCCTGTCGTATCGCCATCTCGTCCGCTCCTCCCTATGCCATGTACAAGCCATCCGGAGATCCGAGCCGAGAAAAACTATTCTAATTTACATTCATCGATCCTATACTCTACGAAGGAGTGTACATGAAATCTAGATCGAAAGTAAACTAAAATAAAAAGTGTGGCTAAATAATGTCGTACTTAATTACCAAATTAAATACTAGCCTCATCAACCTCGAGGATTTAAAAAATATATAATTACACACATACAATCACATACACACATATGTCCGTAATAGTTGGATCCTATGCCTACAGCCAAAAAGTTAACCTATGCACATCCTACTATTATCTATATATGAAAAGTGCATAAAAGTAACCGAATCGTAAACACACAAATCCAGAAACCTGGCTCTGATACCACTTGAAGGTAGGAAACTTCGCTTCTCACTTCAACTCGGTCGCTTGTTCATGGCGATCTCATCTACATTCCCGGATTAAAAAATTAATCCTTGACATAGAGGGATTACCCAAGCAACCGTTCCATCGTCGTGCTATTCAATTAAAGTAGTCACTTGAACAAACTTGTTGTTCAAGCAACCAACTTCTATTATTTGAATAGCTGCGGAATAGACGATGTACGGATCGCCGGTTTTTGCGTTTGTATTCAGGGTCCAAGTAAATTTAGCCACATATAATTGAAAACAATTATAGATATAATACAAAAGAAGATAAACAAGCATTATACCTCTCGATCTTCTATTGTATGTCCTTCCTCCTTTTGGACGTCGTGTGGGCGACGATCTTCCAAAAGTCGAAGTCTCCTAGATCACCAATCTTCCTTTCTTTGTTCACTACGAACAAAAGGAAGAATAAAACAAAACTCTTCTCCTATCTAGAACCGACCACCAAGCCACCTTGCTTGGTGATTGCCGCCGACCAAGGAGAGAACAAGGAGTAGATGAAGAGAATGGAGTGGGCGCCGACCAAGAGCTCCAAGGGAAGAACCCTAACCCTTGTCACCGCCAGCCAAGGATGGAGAGAAGAAGAGGATGAGCACCAGCCAAGGTTGAGAAGAACAAGATGGGTGCCGGCCAAAGAGAAGAGGAAGAAGCCTTGCCGCCCAAGGATTCTCCAAACCCTAGCCGCCCAATGCCCTGCAAGCCCTAGCCGCCCAAACCCTAATTTTCCTTCTATTTCCTTGTCGCCCACCCTAGGAGCCTTATTAATAGATTTGGGCTCAAGCCTCCTTTTAATCCCCACAGTCGGTTCAAGGGATTTAATCTCAACCGTCGGATCTAGAGATTTAATCTCAACCGTCGGATCTAGAGATTTAATCTCTACTATCAGATTTAGAGTTTCATTTTCCATCATCGGATCTAGGCTTCAAGAGGGTTTTAATAGGCTACAATAGGGACCATGAGGAGGAGTTGGATCTTGGCCACCCAATGGATCAAACCCACATAAAGTCCGATCCTTTAATGATAATCCATTCCACTAGAGGATTATCATTGATCTACCTCACCAACCCCCATAAGTTAATATGGGCTCCATATATTATTTGTACATTTATCTCCCCGTGTATAAGATCTCGAATATCCATCAATTAATTAATTTACTGACAATTAATTAATCAACATCTAACTCCATGAGTAGTACCACTCAACCTTATCATCATGCCAGACCAAGTCCACCTGCAGGGTTTACATGATGAACCTTATGAGCTCCTCAAGGGGACATCATCATCCTAATATATAGGACACTATTTCCTCCTATAATCAACGACACACCATATAAATAATATCATTTCCCAACTTACCGAGCCTATCGATTTACTCTATAAATCTCGCCCATTGGTAAATCAAAGAAATGAATACTAAGTATATGTGTCCGTTATTATATCGGGATTAAGAGCATGTACAACATAATATCTGATGTTTGATTCGATTATGTAGTTAGCAATAAATCGAATCACCTCTAAGTCGGTCCTGCTCAATACACACAAAGTGTACTAGTGTAATTCTATGATCAAGACAAACCAATACAAATTACACTACAACCATACCAGTGGCTTGTCCATAACCATCTCGGTTGTAAGCCTTTACTTATACTTTACAAGGAACTGATAACATGATCTCCCATGTGACAACACTACACACCATGTTATCTACAATATAATGTATTAGACAATATGCATAACCATAAATATGCAAATAATGATCATGTGATTCTTATTTCAAAATAAAGATGTTCATACAAAACATAGACTTTTCAGTATACATCCCAACATCCTAGTCCCGACTATCTCGTCCTAAGTCCAGGGGTCGACCTGGTAATGGCAGAGGTAGCTTTTGATAGATGCGAAGGCTCATCGGGGGAGTGTATAATGTCTTTTCCACAAAACCGTAGCTAGAACCCTAGACAAAATCCAATTGACAACGTGTTCTGCGACACACAAACGAAATCGAAATCCTAGAGTCCCTTCCAAAATCTCGTAACATAGTTTTTTTCTTCTTCCATGTGACAAAGTATTGAGTTGGGACCGCCGTCAACCCTCGCATTCATAGCCATTAAATTTGAATTCCGAACAATAACCTTCACTTACCAAATCGGTACTCGAATCTCAGCTGTGGGATTGATAATCTTTTTATTACTTGACGACATCCATGCACTTGCGGGCGTTGAGCGCGAGCGCGCACTTCTAGTCCTCGACGGTCTCCATCGCAAGATTTGAGGTTGCATTCGCGTACATCAAGTTTTGGAACCGTTGTCGGGGACTGATTGATTCAATATTGAATTAAGAAGTGGATAATTAGATCGGACTTAGGATTAGATTTATTTGTGTGCTTTACTTTTATTACTTTCTTTTATTTTCATTTTATTTTATTTACTTAAGTTTTAGCTTTTCCATATCTTGATTTTGTTTTTTTCTTTATTTTTATTTTAGCAATAGTTTTACATTTTATTTTATAATTAGCTTCTCTTAATTTGATTCAGTATTTAGTTCATTTTATTTTCTTTTTTAATTTATTATTAGGTAAAACTCCTAATTTTGTGGCTCAGTTCTTCATATGCTTGGACACCAAAAATCGAGAGACCTAATTCCGATTGATCTAGAAATCGAACGAACCTATCATCACCAGAGAGCTGAACAGAAGAGGATGGAGGATCAAGCTACATCCGAGGTGAATATAGGTAGCCAACCTTTGCGGGATTACGCAACCCCTAGTGCTAGAGGATTTAGGTCGAGTATAGTTTGACCGCCCATTTCAACAAACAACTTTGAGCTGAAACCGACACTCATTCACATGGTCCAATAGAGTCAATTCGTGGGAGCTGTGACTGAAGACCCGAATTGGCACCTGGATATATTCTTGAAAATCTGCTCAACAATAAAGATTAATAGAGTCCTTGCAGACGCGATTCGCCTGAGCCTTTTCCCATTATCATTGCGGGATAAGGCTAAGGCATGACTTCACTCCCTACCTTCAGGAAGCATTACTATCTGAGAGCAATGTGAGCAGTAGTTCTTGAATAAATACTTCCCACCTAGCAAGACTGCTCACATGTGCCATCTAATAATGAGCTTTCATCAGAAGGAAGGGGAGTCCTTATTTGGAGCCTGGGATCGCTATAAGGGGCTACTCTACCAATGCCCCCATCATGGACTTGAAAGGTGGTTGGTGATCCGCATTTTCTATAATGGGATCACGTACGCCACAAAGACATCCCTCCATTCTGCCGCAGGAGGAGCGCTTATGAACAAGACTAAGGAAGTGGAAGAGCTAATAGAAGAGGTGGCCCAGAACCACCATCAATGGGCTTCTGAACGTAGTCACCCAGTTTCTGTTGTGGCATGATATGTTGTCAACTCCGTGGACCACATGGCAGTAAGGTTGGACGTGGTTAGCAGATGTTTTGACTCTTTCAATCCTGTTTCTGCATGTGCAACGAAAGACTTTGGAGAAGGAGCAGCAACATATCGGGAGGACTACTATGAATGGCAGGGTAGCTTAGAAGAGCAGATTGAGCATGTAGATGTGGTTGGGGATTACAATCAAAGGCCCAACAACCCATATTCTAGTACTTACAACCCCGGATGGAAGAATCACCCGAACTTTTCCTATTGGAATAACTCAGGGAATTTCCAACCATCAGGAGGGTATGGGCAACAATAGGGCAATGGGCAGCAGCAACCAAAGAAGTCTAGGCTAGAATTAATGATGAAAGACTTCATCGCTACCCAAACAAAGGCCAATGAAGAGTTTCAACACCAACATCGGAAAACAAAAGAGTCACTTAGGGATTTGAAGGCCACTATTGACGGTCTTACAAGTCACACGAGGATGTTGGAAACACAAGTGGCCCAGATAGCCCAAACCGTGTCACAATCTATTGATAGTTCTCCATCACTACCCAAGCCGAGTCAAGTCAAGGAGGAGGGAATATTCGGCGAAAGTGGGGGTCAGAAGAATAGATCTGCCAAGGGGTGTGCAACCATGATATCAACGCTACCCGACCAAGCCGAAATTGAAGATAAAATTCCTCCACAGCTGAAGGACCCTGGTGAATTTGTTATCCCCTGCTCGATTTATAGGGAAAGCTTCGTTGAAGCATTGTGCGACTTAGGGTCATCAGTAAGTGTGATGCCCTATGCATATTATTTGAATATGGGACTAAATGGGGTCCAACCAGCAAACCTTGGTATTCGTATGGGAGACGACTCTATCAAGGAGCCCGTCGACATGCTAGAACATGTGCCTGTGGTCATTGAGAATTTCGTGATACACACAGATTTTATTATATTAGACACAGGACCAAATCCCTATAACCCCATCATTTTGAGAAGACCTTTTCTGGCGAATGTGGGAGCATTAATAGACGTAAAGGCGCACAAGATCTCCTTGGAGTAGACGGGGAGATCATCATTTTCAATCTGTCAGAATGTAGAGCTCCCTTCCTGGATGACTACATTTTAAGTAGGGTAGAGCCAAACCCACCAGATGTCAACTCCGAGACGGATGAATGGAGGTTCACATAACCTCCGGAGTCAAGTTGAGACCATGGAGTAGGGTCGAGCTAAAAGACCTTAAACAAAGCTCTTCTTGGGAGGCAATCCAAGTTTAGATTTTGTGTTTATTTCTTATTATTTTGTTTCATTCGTTTGTTTTGAACATTGATTTCCATTCATTTAGCGTTTTAACATGAATTAGGACTAGAAAGAACTTACTAGGTAAAAGTAAAATCACTTTAAACCCACACGACTGAGCAAGTAAGAAGAATGCAGACCGTTGTGCACTGAGAGAAAGAAATGGGGGACACACGACCTAGCTGTGTGTTTTTCCATTGCCGTGTCCCTTCTTCCAGTGGCGCACACGGCCTGGTCATGAGTTTTCACATGGCCATGTCGCGCAAGGGTTAAATGGCCAAGCCGTGTGTTTTCACCCCAAATGCACCGTGTGCTTTGGTTCCTCTTGCCCTAACTGTGTGAATCCTTCTTCCCCGCCACCTAGAAGCCTTTTCAACCTTCAAGAAAGCTCAAAAGAAGTAAGGATGAGGAGAACCAAGCAAGTGACATCTCGATCCGGTGCTTCGAAGCGAAGGACATGGAGAATTGACGCCCCTCAAACTCCGGAGGAAGGTAACGTTCTTCCAACCCTCCTTTTTTGAAATAATGAGCATAGGGATAGATATAACATGCTTGCTACTAGGAGAATCACTGCAACTAGGTATCTTGATGAACATTTACTAGAATCCCTAAGTTTATTTGGTGATATTCAAGCTCTATTTGTAAAAATGGGGTGGGGAGAGATAATGGGGATAAGACACCCAACCTACCCTAAGATAATTTTAGAGTTTTTAAGTTCTTTAGAAGCTGAGGTTTTAATGGGTAGAGAGAGTGAAGAGGGTAGGGTTACCTTTAGGTTATTTAACATTGAGCATGAATGGAAACTACACCAATGGAACACATGTTTTGGCTTGCCTAGTGGGGGAGAGAGAAGAACCCCTATTGGGTTCAACTCTCGGATCTTTTGGACTAAATTGACAGGAGAGCACACGTACGACCCTTCTAGGGCTAAAGTGTAATGCCTCCAAAACCCCATTTTTCGGTACCTACACCGAATCATGGCAAGTACTATTTTTGGTCGTGGGGAGAGTGACGGTGTAGTGCGAGCTAGTGAGCTGCTTTGCTTGTGGGACATGCTACAAGAAAGGAGTAGCATTGATGTAGGGTCCCATTTAATTAGACACCTAGTGAAAATGGGCAAAGCAGCGAGAGGAGAGATCATTGTGGGGGGTCTACTTACCCACATTTGTCATAGGATGGGGTACGACTGCACTGCACTAGATAGCATAGAGGGGAGCCCTAGGATCAACCTAGGAGTGTGTATGACCATGAAGATTGTCACGCCCACCCTTTCCAGGGGTTGGAAGGGCGGCGCGACGCGATCATACATACATGCATTTACAGCGGAAGACTACATACTTCTTACAGTGGAAGATTTTAAACTTCTTTTTTTTTTTCTTTTAAACATAAGCATGCATCATCATTTCATAAGCACTTAGTTCAAGTTCATGACATTCAACTTAAAGGACACCAAGTAGCGACCATTCATCATCAAGTAGAGTTCGACTCTTAACAACTAACATGCAAAACTTAAAGGAAAACATGCATAAGTATGGGAAACATAAACAGATCTCCTCCACCATGCCACTACCACACACACTTTGCCCCTCCTGCTGCTCCCTTTAGTTTAGCCATTATTTACCCTTATCTGCTGTACAAGGGGAGATAAAACTATAAGAACATAGGCTTAGTAAGATCCTTTCCTACTCACAAAAGCCATTCATCGAGAAAATACAAGAACGTATAATCATAGCATGCATATAGACATACAATAACATATAAGCATAACATGCATATAAACATCATAATCACCGAGACATGAAATAAGGGTATATGCAAGATGCTCTTTGAAAACGTATATCTTATAGGTACTTAAACATAATCTTAACATATTAGGCCCGGCATTGTACCACATACATCATCATCATAGCGCGCATCCCTAATAGACCCGAAGAAGCTAATCCCGAACCTACTAGAGTACTAGGCCCATACTATGTCCGTCGGCCTAGGGGCAACATAACTTTGAAGCCCATCCTAAGCCCGTAATTATGACCGTCGGCCTAGGGCAACTAGGAGCCCATCCCGTACTGGGTCCGTACTACGACTGTCGACCCAGGGGCACGTAGGAGCCATCCCTTGGACCTTGTTAGGGTCCGGTACAAGCCATGCAAAAAGTAAAATAGCATATCATGTTCCTTATCATAACATATCATATTTCTTTTCATAACATATCATGTTTCTTATCATGGCATATCATGTTCCTTCATCATAGCATATGATGTTCCTTCTTCATAACATATCGTATTTCTTTTCATAACATATCACGTTCCTTCATTATAACATATCATATATTTTTACATAGCATATCATATTCCTTCTTTATGACATATCATATATTCATACAATTATCATGGCAAAGAGCAGAACATAATCATACATTCATACATTTAACATGGACCAAAGGTAGTGACATAAACCAATCATGCTATCATAAAATCTAACTAACATCATATTTGCATTTTTTTTTTCTACATGTAGCATGGCATGGAGGATTTAGTAGAGGGCATGGACATGGGCTAGCCGAAACCCTAGGGGGGGGGGGGGGTTCTTAGGAGTTTACAAGCTAAACAACTTGGGCAAGGTCTACTTAACATCATGCTAACATCACACATATATAGAGTATGGCATAATCATCATGAACAAGCAATACATGGTGTGATCTAAACATCATAGGGTTCTACCAAAATTTTAAACCCTAAAACAACTTGTACAAGATCTAACTAACCACATGTTAATTCCATCACATATAGATCATGTCATGGGAGGTCCTTAGGAGCCTAAATAGGTCTTGGCCGAGAGTTTCAAGAGGCTTAAGGATCCAACACTTAAATCTAGCTTAGCTATCAACATATTATCTTCATCTACATTTAAAACATAACATGACTACATATAGATCATAGCATGGAAGTCCATTGGGACCCTAAATGGTTATTGGCCTAAAGTTTCATGGAGCTTGAAGATCAATCACCTAAACCAAGCCTATCTAGAAACATGTTACCATCATATACATACAAAACATAGCATGGATAATCATGGGAAGCATGTATAGGGTATTAGCCGAAAGTTTCATGAAGCTTGAAGATCAAACACTTAAACAAAGCCTATCTAGAAATATGTTATCATCATATTCATACAAACATAGCATGGACAATCATGGGAAGCATGTATATGGTCTTGGCCGAAAGTTTCATGAAGCTTGAAGATCAAACACTTAAACCAAGCCTATCTAGAACTATGTTATCATCATATTCATACAAAACATGTTAGGACCCTTGGAATGGCTAGAGGGGGGGGGGGGGGTGATTAGCCTTTCTTCTTTTCTACAAAAATTGTTAGCGGAAGCAATACAAAATATAAACACAAATCAAAGCAAGAACGAAGCTAACACCCGATGTACGTGGTTCGGAGATGACGCTCCTACTCCACGGCAATCCGTAAGGTGGATTAGCCCTAATCAACCTTCACTAGAACCTCCTTTGGATGAACCAAGGTGGAGAAACCTTTCTTACAATGCTCTCCTCTTCTTTACAATGATGGATGATCAAGAACAAGAGAAGAGGAGGATTTAAATCACTAAAAACACTTGGAAGGCTTGGTGAGCACGAGAGTATAGTTAGAAGCAAGAGCACTAGCTTCACCAAGCTCCCCATGGCCCCTTTTTATAGACGAGGGGTCGCTTTTCCTGCGTCGATCATGATCGATGCATGCCATCACCGACCGGCCGGCTAACGACTAAACGCGATCTCCACGGAGATTCGTAGCCACAATTTTCAACGGCCAGTGATCACCGACGATCCTCCATCACCGACCGATGGGGTGATCATCGAGTGATCAAGGCGCAATGAGTGAGATCAGATTCGCGGGCGAGCATTTCCCCGATCACCGATCGATGCCCTTTTCACCGATCGCAGATTCACCGATCATCGATCAAGGCAATGATCGATGTTCAGGTTTCATCCTCGACTACAACGCCTCGACGCCGATCGATACATCGACTCGATCGATACTCATCAAGTATGAGTAATTCATTCTTGATTTTATACCCTAGACCTAGACTCAACCTTCTAGCTCCTCAATAAGCCTTGCGCCTTCGTGATCCTCCTCCGAGTCACTTGTTCATCCATCCTTTGCTTCCAAGAGCTTCCTTCTGTTCACATGTCTTGGGTTGCCAAATGCTTGACTTTACGCCGCAAGACTACACGCTTGGACTTATGTCGCCAAGACTTTACTTTGACTTCCTTTGCCTAAGGTTTACTTTGACTTTATCGCCAAGACTACAAGCTTGGTCTTATGCCAAGTCCATCCCTGACTTCCTTTGCCAAGATCATACTTGGACTTCCTTTTACCAAGTACTTCATCCTTGGATTTCCCTGTCACTTAAACACATTCGTAATTAGATCACAAGATATTGCCTAACTTAGATGATTAGCCAAACATCAAAACATATAAATGCTTGGAGCATTGTTGCACCAACAATCTCCCTTGATCTTGGACTAAGGTATTAGATTGAAACTAAGCTCCCCCTTAATCCAAGATAGGATGTAAATTACATTTGAAGCAAAGCATAATCTAAAATTCAAAAGTTAAATCCTAACTTTGCACCAACAATGGTTTTGGGGATAAAAGGATAGAATTTATTGAAACTCCCCCTAAACAACTGTATTAAGCAGTCCTAAAACTCGTTTATACGCAATATTATCATACTAGAGTGTTAGGACATCAAAAATACACCAAATATCAGAAAATGGAGCTTATTATCAGAAAACCCAGTGTAGCAGTCGACTGATATCTGAACCAGTCGACTGCTACGCCTGAAATCGAAATTTCAGCCTTTTCAGCCCATTTTCAGAAATGCGGTAGAAATTCCAGAAATCTCGAAAAATCGTGAAATTTTGCGTACACATTTCTGAAATCATACTTTATTAAGGAAAAATAATTTGAAAAATATATGTTTTCCAGATTTCAAGATTGATACAAACTTGGAAACTTACAAAGGTTCTAAAGAATTTTCAAACTTTGTATCACTTTTGTGATTCACTTGAAAACTGTTTTCCAAAATATAATGAACATAGTTTAACATATATATGATTTGGAATTTCCAACCATGTTCTTAGAGCTATGTACTCATTACTTGAATACAAGCCTTCCCAATGGTTGGTCCATAAGGTATTTATGTCTCTAGGTGTGTCATTGGCTCATAGTAATGCATCATAACAAGCATGATGAGCCAAGTACACCTTCCCTATCATCTCACATGGTTCTAAGTGTATCAATACAAAAATCAAGGTTTCTTAAGGCTTTTTGTGAGATGTATCAAGGTATAAAGATAACATATAAATATGGGATCATGCAAACCTAGAATGTTACTCTCTGAAAGCACATACCAAGCTCTCTCCTTAAAGATGAAAATTCATTTTCAGGAAGAGCTTTGGTGAAGATATCGGCAAGGTTGGACTTAGATTCTACATAATTAAGTTCAATGTCCCCTCTTGCCACATGATCTCTTATGAAGTGATGTTTCACTTCAATGTGCTTGGTCCTAGAGTGATGTACCGGATTTTTGGTCAAGTTGATGGTACTCACATTATCACAATAAACTTTAATGTTAGAGTAGTGTAGCTCATAGTCCACAAGAGTATGCCTCATCTAAAGTAATTGAGCTACACAACCACCCATAGCCACATATTCGGCTTCGGTGGTTGATAAAGCCACACAATGTTGCTTCCTACTACTCCAACTAACTAGGGAGGACCCAAGAAATTGGCATCCACCACTAGTACTTTTCCTATCCAATTTGCACCCGGCATAATCGAAATCGGTATAACCAAGTAATTCAAATGACCTAGTCCTAGGATACCAAAGTCCTACATTTAGGGTGCCTTTAATATACCTTAATATTCTTTTGACGGCTACAAAATGTGATTCTTTGGCACAAGATTGGTATCTTGCACACATACCCACCGCAAATAAAATGTCGGGTCTACTAGCGGTTAGATATAGTAAGCTACCAATCATACTCCTATAAAGTTTAAGATCAATTGATTTACCTTCATGATCACTATCTATCCTAGTGCTAGTGGCCATAGGAGTGGTTACAATTTTGGCATTTTCCAAACCAAATTTCTTGATCATTTCATTTGCATATTTGGTTTGATAAATATGAATACCCTCATTGGTTTGTTTGACCTGTAAGCCTAGGAAAAAGGTAAGCTCTCCAACCAAACTCATTTCAAATTCATTTTCCATATTTTTTATAAAGTCTTGAAGAAGATCATCATTTGTTGACCCAAAGATGATATCATCAACATATACTTGGGCTATGAATATATCTTTTAACGTTGACTTTATAAACAAAGTTTGATCTACTTGGCCTCTTCTAAAATCCTTAGAAATTAAGAAGGATGACAATCTTTCATACCATGCCCGGGGAGCTTGTTTTAACCCATATAATGCTTTCCTAAGCTTACATACATGATTTGGATAATCTATGTTCTCAAATCCGGGTGGTTGCTCTACATATACTTCCTCCTTAATAAAACCATTTAAGAATGCCGATTTAACATCCATTTGGTAAAGTTTAAATCCCATGTAGGATCATACCCTAAGAGAATCCTAATAGATTCTAACCTTGCACGGGCATAAGTCTCATCATAGTCAAGCCCCTCAACTTGATTGAATCCCCTAGCAACCAACCTAGCTTTATTTCTAGTGATATTTCCTTGATCATCTAGCTTATTCCTAAAAACCCATCTTGTAGTAATTATGGTGCTATCATTGGGTCTAGGTACTAATTCCCACACTTGACTTCTCTCAAATTGAGCCAATTCATCTTGCATTGCCAAAATCCAATCCGGATTATGTAATGCATCATTGATCGATTTGGGCTCAATTTGTGAGATAAGAGCAACTTGACTAGTAGGAGGTCTATGAAATGACCTAGTTCTTACTCCTTGAGATAGATCTCCTACTACTTGGTCAAGTGGATGGTCTTGATGAATTCTTAGGTTTCTAGACGGGATTTCAATTTGATCATTGTTATCTTCCACCCTTCTTTCATCATCAGAGTCTCCTCTTCCTCCCCCTTGATCATTACCCCTAATGGTCAAATTTTGAAGTTTTTGGGTAATGTCTTGATTATTGTCATTAATATCCTTATCAATGGAGGACTTTCTAGGGTAGGTACTAGTAGTTTCATCAAATTGAACATTGGAAGACTCCTCAATCCCTTTGGTTCTCTTATTGTAGACTCTATACCCTCTACTTGTGGATGAGTATCCAACTAGGATTCCCTCATCCGCTTTTGATTCAAATTTTCCTAAGTTATCTTTGGTGTTTAGAATATAAACTTTACATCCAAAGACTTTGAAATAATGAATTGTGGGTATAGTCCCATTCCATAATTCAAATGGTGTTTTTCCTAAAAACCTATGGATCTGAACCCTATTTTGGATATAGCAAGCGGTATTAACCGCTTCCGCCCACAAGTAGCTAGGTAGAGAATATGCATTAAGCATAGTCCTAGCCGCCTCTTGTAGGGCACGATTTCTCCTTTCCACCACCCCATTTTGTTGGGGTGTTCTAGGACAAGATAACTCATGCTTGTACCCTTGCTCTAAACAAAATTGTGAAAATTTTAGGTTTTCAAATTCACCACCATGATCACTACGGATCCGGTTGATTTTGAGACTCTTTTCATTTTCAACCCTTTTACTAAATCCAATGATTATTTCTAAGGTATCATCCTTATGTTTCATAAAATAGACCCAAGTATACCTAGAAAAATCATCTACTATAACCAAACAATATTTATTACCATTTAAAGATGGAGTACTATGGCAATCAAATAAGTCAAGATGCAATAATTCTAATGGTAAAGAGGTATTGGTTAGGGTTTTACCTTTGTGTGATGCCTTTGTTTGTTTTCCTTCTTGGCATGCATCACACAATTTGTTCTTGACATACTTGATCTTTGGTAGCCCTTTGACCAACTCCATCTTGGCTACTTTGGCTATGTTTTTCATGTTGATATGTCCCAATCTTCTATGCCATAGCCAACTTTCCTCTTCTATTGCAACCAAACACTTAGTAGAAATGTTAGAAGCATATGAAAGATCAACATAATAGATGTTTGATTTCCTATATCCAACTAACATACAATCATTTAATTCCTTGTGTCTAATCATGCATTTAGAGGATTCAAAAGAAACATGATAGTTTGCATCACAAAGTTGACTAACACTTAACAAATTAAATTTCATATTTTCAACTAGCAATACTTTGTGAATAACAATTTTAGGGGATACCTCAATTGTACCTCTACCTAATATCTTGAGTTTTCCACTATTCCCAAAAGACACCGCTCCCTTCTTCACATATTTAATTGTGGAGAACTTGCTCACATCCCCGGTCATATGTGTTGAGCAACCGCTATCCACAATCCACATACCTCGCTCTCCTACCTAAATCACATGAAAAACACAAGCTTTTGGTACCCAAACATTTGGACTGGTAACATTAAGTAAAAACTTCTTAGGTACCCAAGCTTTCTTAACCTTACCCTTAATGGTTGCTCTCCTATTAATTAATGAAATATAAGCAACTTCTTTTTCTTTTGGCTTATATCCTAACCCGGCCTTGTTATAAACCGCTCTTTGTCTACTAAGAATCATATCAAGACATTTTGAGCCATTTGAAAATTTTTCTAAACATGCTTTCAATTCACTAACCTCATCCTTAAGTTTTTCATTTTCTTCCCTAAGCATGCAAGAGTCAATATGTGAAGGCTTTTCATTCCTAATGGCCTTTAGTTCTACCTTCATGCTCTTAACCTTAGATTTTGACTTATCTAGAGCTTCTTTAAGATAAGCAATTGATTTATAGAGAAGCATAACCTTGAGAGAATTCATTACCTCATCGTCACTAGATGACGATTCATCACTTGAAGAATCTTCTTGACTTGATGTGCCGGAATCATCTTCTAATGCCATGAGTGCCACATGGCATGTGATGTGGCAAAGCTCCTCATCGGATGACGAGTCTTCAACACTTGGTGTGTCCCATGTGGTTTGAGCCACCATGGCCTCCTTCTTCTTCTTTTCCTTCTTGTCCTTCTTTTTCTTTTCCTTTTCCTCCTTCTTTAGCTCCGGGCAATTCGACTTTATATGCCCCTTCTTACAAGCATGGCAAATCACATTATTACTAAAACTTGAATTACCATTAAATTTACCTTTTGAGGAATGAGACCCCTTCCTTGCTTCTCTATTCTTGAACTCTCTTGACTTTCTATAAAGCTTCTTGACGAAATTTGCCATTTCACTAGATGAGTCCCCATCGCTACTTGACTCATCCTCCGACTCGGATGATGATGATGCTTCTTTTCTTTCCTTCTTCTTCTTTTCTTTCTTGTCTTTATTTTCAACGAATAGAGCTAAACCCTTTTCCTTAGAGGACATGTTAGTTTGCTCATGTAATTCAAACTCACAAAATAATTCATCGATTTTAATTTGAGATAAATCCCTAGTTACCTTAATGGCATCAACTATTGAAGTCCATAACGAGTTTCTAGGAAATGCTTGTAAAATATACCTTACCAAATCCCGGTTGTCAACCCGCTCACCTATAATATAGAGTCCATTTACAATTTCCTTGAACCTTCCATGCATTTGACTTACGATTTCATGCATCTTCATTTGGAAGGCTTGAAGTTGTCCAATTAATAGGTCCTTCTTGGCCCTCTTTGATTCCTTGGAACCTTTATTTAGCTCAATGAGCTTTTCCCATAGCTCCTTGGCAGATTCAAAAGGCCCCACCTTGTTGAGTTGCTCCATTGTGACGCCGCATTGGATGGTGAGGACGGCCTTTGCATTTGATTCAAATTTCTTGTTTATTTCTCTTGTCCAATCCTTGCTTGGAATAGGATGTCCATGTTCATCCACCGGTTCCTCGAAGCCATCTACAACACTATGCCAAATTTCAATATTACTCATAAGATAGTACTTCATCCTACCTTTCCAATACGCAAAATGACTCCCATCGAAGAGCGGTGGCTTGGCGATGCTATATCCCTCTTGAAGAGCCATTGATGTCTTGGTTGATGGTGAGATCTTCCAAGCTATCCGGGCTCTGATACCACTTGTTAGGACCCTTGGAATGGCTAGAGGGGGGGGTGATTAGCCTTTCTTCTTTTCTACAAAAATTGTTAGCAGAAGCAATACAAAATATAAACACAAATCAAAGAAAGAATGAAGCTAACACCCGATGTACGTGGTTTGGAGATGACGCTCCTACTTCACGGCAATCCGTAAGGTGGATTAGCCCTAATCAACCTTCACTAGAACCTCCTTTAGATGAACCAAGGTGGAGAAACCTTTCTTACAATGCTCTCCTCTTCTTTACAATGATGGATGATCAAGAACAAGAGAAGAGGAGGATTTAAATCACTAAAAACACTTGGAAGGCTTGGTGAGCACGAGAGTATAGTTAGGAGCAAGAGCACTAGCTTCACCAAGCTCCCCATGGCCCCTTTTTATAGAAGAGGGCTATTTTTCCCGTTGGGCGTCGATCAGTCGACTGATGCATGCCATCACGATCACGCCGCCAACGGCCAAACGCGATCTCCGGAGATTCGTGAGCCGCATTTCCAATGGCCAGTGATCAATCGACCGATCCTCCATCGCGATCGATGGGGTGATCGATCGAGTGATCAAGGCAGAATGGGAGACCGCATTCTCGTGGCGATATTTCCCTTGATCGTCGACCGATGCCCTTTTCACCGATCGATCGCAGACGGGCCGATCGCTCGATCAAGGCGATCGATGTTCGTGGTTTCATCCCCGACTCAACGAGCCGACTACGATCGATACATCGTATCAGTCGACTGATACTCATCAAGTATGAGTAATTCATACTTGATTTTATACCCTAGACCTAGACTCAACCTTCTAGCTCCTCAATAAGCCTTGCGCCTTCAGGATCCCTCCGAGTCCGCGACTTGTTCATCCTTTGCGCTTTGCTTCCAAGAGCTTCCTTCGGTTTCGTCATGTCTTGGGTTGCCAAATGCTTGGACTTTAGGCCGCCAAGACTACACGCTTGGACTTATGCTGCCAAGACTTTACTTTGGACTTCCTTTGCCAAGGTTCACTTTGGACTTTATGCTGCCAAGACTACAAGCTTGGTCTTATGCCGCCAAGTCCATCCCTTGGACTTCCTTTGCCAAGATCATACTTGGACTTCCTTTTACCAAGTACTTCATCCTTGGATTTCCCTGTCACTTAAACACATTCGTAATTAGATCACAAGATATTGCCTAACTTAGATGATTAGCCAAACATCAAAACATATAAATGCTTGGAGCATTGTTGCACCAACAAAACATAGCATGGACAATCATGGGAAGAATGTATATGGTCTTGGCCGAAAGTTTCATGAAGCTTTAAGATCAAACACTTAAACCAAGCCTATCTAGAAACATGTTATCATCATATTCATACAAAACATGGCATGGACAATCGTGGGAAGCATGTATATGGTCTTGGCCGAAAGTTTCATGAAGCTTGAAGATCAAACACTTAAACCAAGCCTATCTAGAAACATGTTATCATCATATTCATACAAAACATAGCATGGACAATCATGGGAAACATGGAAAAGGTCTTGGCCAAAAGTTTCATAAGGATTTTCTTATCAACCATCAACCGAAGCAACTTGTCTACAGGTGAGGGGATACTTACATCCTTCGCTTTATTTAGTAGTAGAAAACACCCTAAGTGATGCCAAGACTAGAGCCCTCTTCTTGCTTGGTTGGTTTTCGGAAAATGGGAAGGAGAGGGAGTTAGGGTTTCCGTGAGGAAGAAGAAGAGGAGGAGAGGATGACAACTTTTGTTTCTCTTGTCTCCTCATTCCCCTATTTATTCACCTGAAGGTGTCCCTTAGCCTCATTTACCCTTATCTATCATTTCCCATATCCTTCTAATAGCACAACCTATTTGGGCTTAAGTTATTGGGTGCATCTTAAGGTTTAGCTATCTACTTGGGGTTTTGGGTTCAAACCCTGGGCCATGCATCCTTTTTGGCTCTATTTCTTTTATTTTTTTTTGAAGAGCCCACATAAAGGCCATTATAATCATGCAAAAATTCTTGTAAAATTGCAAGGAATTTTATGGGCATTACAATCCTTTATACCTTTTAATAGTTTGTCCTCAAAACTTAGAATAACTCTGGGTACTTCTATTTCATGTCCTCCTCGTGTTACCAGGTGGCTTCTTCGTATCGTTGATTTTGCCACAAGACCTTCACTAAGGGCACCTCTTTATTCCTTAGTCTTTTGACTTCTCGATCTAGTATCTGGATAGGCCGACTTTCATAATTCAGGTCCTCTTGAACTTGTATTGTTTGTGGCTCGATCACTTGGTCTGTACTGGAAATGCACTTCTTGAGCATCGAAACGTGGAACACGTTGTGAATAGCCGACATCTCTTGAGGCAGCTCTAGATCGTAAGCTACCTTGCCAACTCTCTTCAGTATCGGATACGGTCCCACATAACGCGGACTCAGCTTAGGCTTCCTTCCGAATCTCATCACTCACTTTATAGGGTCTACCTTGAGGAATACCAGATCTCCGACGTCGAATTCCAATGGTCTACGCCGCATATTTGCATAGCTCTTTTGCTGACTTTGAGCAGTTTCAATTCTTTGGCAGATATTCTGTATAGCTCGCGTGGTGTCGTCAATGAAATCTGTTTGAAGTCCCATCCCCTTCTTTTCACCACCCTCGTACCAGCATATAGGAGATCTACATTTCCTCCCGTATAGAGCCTCGTAGGGGGCCATTCCAATAGTAGCTTGGTAGCAAGCATAAGTATCGGCAGACTCCTTTGAAATCCAATAGCAAGCTCGTAACATATCCTCCAAGATGCTTGATTCACCCTTTTCGGGTCATTAAATTGAGATGAAAGGAAGCGATCTTGAATAATAGCTACGTGCCAAGGACCTTCTGAACACATTCCTAGAAATCTGAAATAAAGCGACCATCTCTGTCAGAAATGATGGTCTTAGGAATCCCATGTAATCTAATAATTTCCTTAGCATATAATTGAGCCAGTTACTCAGTCGAATAGGTCTTCTTGATTGCTAAGAAGTGGGCAGACTTCATCAATCTATCCATGATTACCCAAATAGCGTCATATCCATTCGTCGTCTTGGGCAGTCCTGAGATGAAATCCATAGAAATATCTTCCCATTTCCATTCTGGAATTTGGATCGGCTGCAGTGTTCCTCCAGGTCTCTGGTGTTCTTCTTTAACCCTCTGGTAGGTCAGGCAGATACTGACATACTGAGCCACATCTCTTTTCATACCGAACCACCAGAATTTCCTCTTCAGATCTTGGTACATCTTGGTACATGGGCTGGCCGAAACCCTAAGGGGGGGGTTCATAGGAGTTTACATGCTAAATAACTTGGGCAAGGTCTACTTAACATCATGCTAACATCACACATATATAGAGTATGGCATAATCATCATGAACAAGCAATACATGGTGTGATCTAAATTTCATGGGGTTCTACCAAAATTTTAAACCCTAAAACAACTTGTACAAGATCTAACTAACCACATGTTAATTCCATCACATATAGATCATGGCATGGGAGGTCCTTAGGAGCCTAAATAGGTCTTGGCTGATAGTTTCAAGAGGCTTAAAGATCCAACACTTAAATCCAGCTTAGCTATCAACATATTATCTTCATCTACATATAAAACATAACATGACTACATATAGATCATAGCATGGAAGTGAAGGGTTTTGCTTATCGAGTCCGTGAGGGGAAACTTCGCTTCCCACTTCACCTCAGAAGCTTGTCCATGGCGATCCCTTCGATGTCCCCGAATTAAAAAAATTTAATCCTAGACAAAATGGATTGCCTAAACTACCAAGTCATCGACGTGCTATTCGTTCAGAGAGGTCACTTGAACAAACTAGTTGTTCAAGCGACCATCCTCTATTCTACTAGTGGCCACGGAATAGAAGATGTCTAGATCGCCGGTTTTTTTGTTTATGCTCAGGATTCAAGTATTATTTTGCCATTTACAGATTTATAACATGCTTATAATTGAAAAACAAAAACAAGCAAGTAACAAAAAGAGAAAGAAGAATAGGTATACCTCTCGATCTTCTAATGTATGACCTTCCTCCTTTTAGACGTCATGTGGGCGACGATCTACCAAAAGTTGAAGCTCCTAGATCACAAATCTTCCTTCCTTGCTCTTCCAAAGCAAGAGGTAGAGTAGAAACAAGGTTTTTCTCCTCCGTAAAACCAACCAACAAGTAGCACACAATCTCCTTGCCGCCGACCAACTAGAAGGTGGAGAAGATGATGGAAAGCAATTAAGACACCAAGGGAACCCCTATATCTTGTTTCCACCACCTAAGGAGAGGGGAAAGAGAGCCTTGGCCGTCGGCCAAAAGCTGGAAAAAGGGTTGGAAACTAATCTGGATGCTGGCCAATGAAGGATGAAGAAGAAACAATCACCTTCCTTATTTGGTGTTGCCCTAGCCTCCAAACCCTAACCCTAATCCTATCTCAACTAGGATTCCTTCTTGCCACCCAAACCCTAGCTCTCCTTTCATGTTGTTCACGCCAACTCCCATGCCCTTCTTTTATAGAGTTAGGGATAAGTCATGAATTAATCTCCTCCATTGGTTCTAGGGATTTAATCTCAACCGTCGGATCTAGAGGTTTAATCTCAACCGTCGGATCTTAGAGATTTAATCTCTACCTGTGGATCTTAGAGTTTTGTTTCTATCAATTGGATCCAAGCTTCATGAGGTGTTAATAGACTACATTAGGTACCATGAGGAGGAGTTGGATCTTGTCCACCCATGGATCAAGCCCACAAAAAGTCCGATCCACTAATGATGATCCAATCCACTAAAGGATCATCATTGATCTACCTCACCAACCCCCATATGATAATATGGTCTCCATATATTATTTGTACATTTTCTCCCCGTGTTTAAGATCTCGAATGTCCGTCGATTAATTAATTTACTCACCATTAATTAATTAACATCTAACTCCTTGAGTAGTACCACTTAACCTTTTCATCATGCCGGACCAAGTCCACCTGCAGGGTTTACATGATGAACCTTATGAGCTCTTCAAGGGGACATCATCATCCTAATATATAGGATACGGTTTCCTCCTATAATCAATGACACACCATATAAATAATATCATCTCCCAACTTACCGAGCCTATCAATTTAATCTATAAATCTCGCCCTTTGGTAAATCAAAGAGATGAGTACTAAGTATATGTGCCTGTTATTATATCGGGATTAAGAGCATGTACTAAATAATATCTGAGATCCGATTCGATTATGTAGTCAGCAATAAATCGAATCACCTCTAAGTCGGTCCTGCTCAATACACACAAAGTGCACTAGTGTGATTCTATGGTCAAGACAAACCAACACCAAATCACACTACAACCATTCCGATGGTTTGTCCAAAGCCATCTCGGTTGTGAGCCTTTACTTATACTTTTCAAGGGGTCGATAACATGATCTCCTGTGTGACACCACACACCATGTTATCTACAATGTAAAGTATTAGAAAATATTGCATAACCATAAAAATATGTAAACAATCATCATGTGATTATTATTTCAAAAATAAAGATGTTCATACAAATGATAGACTTTTCAGTATTTATTGCTACAATCTCCCACTTATACTAAAAGACTATGTTGTCCTCAAAATTTCATACATCTGATTCCCCTTCCCTCCACATGCCTATCAAAGCTCTCGCTAGAAGGGCCTTAGTGGAAGGATCTACCAGGCCATCCTCTGATGCAATCTAGGCGACATCAACTTCTACCTCCTTTAAGATTTCTCGTATCAGGTGGTACTTGCGCTCTATGCATTCACTTATCTTATGGGCTCGTGGTTCCTTCGAGTTTGCAACTACACCATTACTATCACAATAAATTGTGATAGTTCTGGGCAAACCAGGAATCACATCCAAGTCGATCAGGAAGTTCCTGAGCAATACAACTTCTTTGGCTGCCTCAGAGGCCGCCACATACTCAGCTTCCATGGTGGAGTCCGCCACACACTTCTGCTTAACACTCCTCCATACAATGGCTCCACCTCCCAAAGTAAATACAAAACCGGAGGTAGACTTACTGTTATCCCTATCAGATTGGAAGTCGGAATCCGTGTAACCCACAGGGAGTAATTGGTCTTCCCAGTAAACCAGCATATAATCCCTAGTCCTTCTCAGGTACTTCAATATATGCTTTACCGCAGTCCAATGTCCCTGTCCTGGATTACTCTGATATCTGCTGACCATGCCCATGGCAAAGCAGATATCTTGTCTCGTACAGAGCATCGCATACATGAGGCTTCCTACTACCGAAGCATAAGGAACCGTATTCATCTCCTCTATCTCCTCAGATGATCTAGGACACATTTCCTTAGATAAAGGAACTCCATGCCTGAAAGGTAGAAAACCCTTCTTGGAGTTCTGCATGCTAAAATGCTCCATAATCATGTCTACGTATGAAGCTTGGGTTAAGCACAACATCCTTTTCCTGCGATCCCTTATAACCTTGATCCCAAGGATGTGTCCCACCTCTCCCATGTCCTTCATATCAAACTGTTTGGACAATCATACCCTTACGTCCGATAACACCTTGATATTGTTGCCAATCAACAAAATGTCATCTACGTATAGTACAAGAAATACAACTACATTTCTGTCACATCTCTTGTATACACAAGACTCATCCGGACTTTGATAAATCCATAAGACTGGATCACCTCATCAAAGCGGATGTTCCAAGACCTCGAAGCTTGTTTCAGTCCATAAATGGACCGATTAAGCTTACATACAAGATGCTCTTTGCCCTTAGCAATGAATCCCTCTGGTTGCTTCATGTAGATGTTTTCCTCAAGACTTCCATTAAAGAAAGCTGTCTTGACATCGATCTTCCACACCTCATAATCCATATGTGCTGCTATGCATAAGAGAATCCGGATAGACTTAAGCATGGCTACCGGAGAAAAGGTCTCCTCATAATCGATACCCTCTTTCTGAGTATACCCCTTCGCAACAAGCTTCGCTTTGAAGGTCTCAACCTTCCCATCTATTCCTCTCTTTCTCTTGTAGATCCACTTGCATCCAATGATTTTTACACCATCGAGTGGTTCTACTAGCTCCCAGACCTGATTTAAATCCATAGATTCAATCTCAGCATTCATTACACTTTACCAAGATACTGCATCTTTATCTTGGATTGCCTCGTCATATGTCCAGGGATCAGGTTCATGTTCGCCAGGGACCAAATCAGAAGATTCTCCCATGAACATGAATCTATCAGGCTATCTCACAACCCTCCCACTACGACGAGGTATCACTTGTGTATCCTCTGTGACACGCGGTGCAGTGACATGTGGTATATCCTCTTGTACTGGCGGTACTAAAGAAGTGACTTCCCCTTTTAACTCCTCTAGAATAATTTTACTCTTGGGCTTGTGGCTCATCACATAGTCTTCCTCTAGAAATCTGGTGTTTCTGCTAACGATCACCCTCTGATCTCTAGGACTATAAAACAATCCACCCTTCGTTCCCCTGGGATAGCCAACGAACATGCATACTTCTGTACGAGGTTACAACTTACCAGCATCTGCCTTCAGCACATGTGCTGGACTCCCTCATATCCGAATATGTCTTAGACTATCTTTTCGCCCAGTCCACAACTCTGTGGGAGTAGAAGGCACTGATTTAGATAGAACCAAGTTCAGAATGTACATCGTCGTATCTAGAGCATATCCCCAGAACGAATCTGGCAAGTCAGAATAACTCATCATCGATCTAACCATCTCCATAAGCATCCTATTCCTTCGCTCTGCTACACCATTCTGCTGGGGTGTGCCAGGTGCAGTCAATTGGGATTGAATCCCAACCTCTGATAAGTAGTTCCTAAACTCTCCCAAAAGGTACTCACCACCATGATCAGATCGTAGTGTCTTGATACTTTTACCTTGACATTTCTCCACATCAGCCTTGAATTCTTTGAACTTGTCAAATCATTCAGACTTGCGGCGCATTAGGTAAATGTATCCATATCTTGAGTAATCATCTATAAAAGAGACGAAATACTCAAAACCACCTCTAGCCTAGATAGACATAGGACCACACAAATCAGAATGAACCAATTCTAACACATCTTTGACTCTATACCCCTTGGCCTTAAAAGGCCTCTTGGTCATCTTACCCTCCAAGCAAGATTCACAGGTTGACAGATCCTCCACCCTAATGAACCCAAAGGTCCATCAGCTATCAACCTTTGAATTCTGCTTAGGTTAATGTGACCAAGCCTAAGATGCCAAAGATATGTTTGGTTCATCTTTGAAGGTTCTTTTCTCTTATTGGAATTAGAAGATGAGTTATTAACTTCAATTTGCATCGTGGGAGGTTTTGGTTCAAGTGTGTACAAATTTTCTATCAATGCACCCGAACAGATAATGTCCCTATTCCTTCTTATAACAACTCTGTCATTAAAAGAAATAGAATATCCATCCATAAACAATTTAAAAACTGAAATTAA
The DNA here is from genome assembly GCA_025175895.1 of Wurfbainia villosa. Taxonomy (NCBI): domain Eukaryota; kingdom Viridiplantae; phylum Streptophyta; class Magnoliopsida; order Zingiberales; family Zingiberaceae; genus Wurfbainia; species Wurfbainia villosa. The sequence goes on from CM045990.1 coordinate 85,544,336, forward strand.
ATTCTTTCTAAATAAGGGTATATAAAGGCAATTCTTAAGAACCAAAAGTTTATTTTTCTCAAAAGATAAATGAACATCTCCCACTGCAACAGCCGCCACCTTCGTGGCATTGCCCAAGTACATGGTAATCTCTCCCTCAGCCTGTCATCTGGTTTCCTGGAACCCCTGTAAAGTATTACAGACATGATCAGTGGCTCCCATATCTACACACCAAGTTCCGGTAGATAACACCGCTAAACATGTTTCAACGACTAGACCAAAAGATATACCTTTGTTCTTGCAGTTGGGGCAGTCCTTCTTCCAGTGTCCAGTCTTCTTACAAGTGAAGCACTTGCCTTTCGGCTTCTTCACTCCTCCCTGAGTATCTCCCACCACCTTCGCCCTGGTTTGTTTCTTCTTCTTCTTGCCTTTCGGTTTAGAAGTAGAAACCTTCTGGGCCACCACGGCATGCGCGTGAGCACTCTGACGAAATAGTTCCTCTGCCGACTAGAGTTCTGTCAGAAGTTCCGCCAATGAATACAACCTCTTGTTCATGTTGTAGTCAGGCGAAACTGCTCAAAACTCCTAGGTAGAGACTGGAGTATGATATCGACCTGGGTTTCCCCATCGATCTAAGCTCCTAGGACCTCCAGCTCATTCAAATGAGCCATCATCTTGATAACATGATCCCTCATGGGTGTTCCCTCGATCATGGTGGTCGTCATCAAGTTTCTCATGGCCTCTTGCCTCGCAGCCCGATTCTGGTGTCCGAAAAGCTCCTTGAGATTGAGCATCATATCATAAGCAGTGGACAAGGCTTGATGCTGATGTTGCAGTACATTTGACATAGATGCCAAAATGTAACACTGCGTCATCTCATCGGCCTTGATCCACTTCTTATAGATCTCTCTCTCCTTTTCCCCAAAATTATCTACAGGCTTGGGAGGGCACTCTTCGAGGAGTACATATTTGTATTCCTCTGCAGTCAAGACAATGTCTAGATTCCTCTTCCAATCAACATAGTTGGGTCCAGTAAGTTTGTTCTCTTTCAGTATCACAACAAGTGGGTTGAAAGTCATTTTGAAAGAAAACCTAAGAATCACATAAATCAAAACATTAGATTTCAAAAAATTATTGATTCCTCAAACAATAAAATTTTAAAATCAACCAACACCTCAAAACACCGAGAATATCGTATGTCACGATAGTGTGGACGTATACGAATTCTACATTTGTAAGAGGAGGTTTTACCCATTAATTTTACTATCTTGTCAACCTAACTTTTTGACAAGTAAAATTAATAGTTGGTTTCTCTTTGACCCTACAAATAAAAGCAGTGACTCCGATGGGGAGGATACTTATATTTGCATCTAAGTGTTCACCATTACTCGGTACCAAGGTAATTATCTCAGGTTATGTTCCTTCCGATGGGGAAGTACACACACTCCTTGATAATTCCCTATAACCATATTTGACCTTGTGATCTGCAAACAAACCCATCTGATATGGAGGAAGGCACTCAGAGCCGACGAGTAAGTTTGTTTGCATGACTTGTCAAATCGTAATGGAGGCTATGGGAATTTATAAAAATATCCCTCTCCCACTTAGTAATTTGAAATTGAGGAATTTTCCTAGCCTACGACATGCATATTAAACAAAAAGAAATAGATATGAAAAATAAATTATTTTCCAACTATTATGGATTTTGTCTTCAATATAACTCCCGTCGCATCGCCATCTCATCCGCTCCTCTTACGCCATGTACAAGCCATCCGGAGATCCGAGCTGAGACTAAAACTTATTTTAATTTACATCCATCGATCCTATACTCCACGAGGAAGTGTACATGAAATCTAGATCTAAAGTAATATAAAATAAAGAGTGGCTAAACAATATCATATCTAATTTACAAAAATTAAATACTAGCCTCGTCAACCCCGAGGATTCAACAAAATAAATATTTACACACATACAATCACATACACAAATATGGCCACAATAGTCGGATCTTATGCATGCAACCAAAGAGTTAAACTACGCATATCCTACTATTATCCGGCACATATAATATATGAAAAGTGCATAAAAATTAACCGAATCCTAAACACACAAAACCGGAAACCTTGGCTCTAATACCAATTGAAGGGTTTTTCTTATCGAGTCCGTGAGGGGAAACTTCTCTTCCCACTTCACCTCGGTAGCTTGTCCATGGCGATCCGTTCGATGTCCCCGGATTAAAAAATTTTAATCCTAGACAAAAGGGATTGCGTAAACTACCAAGTCACCATCGTGCTATTCGTTTAGAGAGGTCACTTGAACATACTAGTTGTTCAAGCGACCATCCTCTATTCTACGAGTAGCCGCGGAATAGACGATGTCCGGATCGCCGGTTTTTGTGTTTATGCTCGGGATCCAAGTATTATTTAGCCATTTACAGATTTATAACATGCTTATAATTGAAAAACAAAAACAAGCAAGTAACAAAAAGAGAAAGAAGAATAGGTATACCTCTCGATCTTCTAATGTATAACCTTCCTCCTTTTGGACATCGTGTAGGCGACGATCTACCAAAAGTCGAAGCTCCTAGATCACAAATCTTCCTTCCTTGCTCTTCCAAAGAAAGAGGAAGAGTAGAAACAAGGTTTTTCTCCTCCCTAAAACCAACCAACAAGGAGGACACAATCTCCTTGCCGCCGACCAACTAGAAGGTGGAGAAGATGATGGAAAACAATCAAGACACCAAGGGAACCCCTATATCTTGTTTCCACCACCTAAGGAGAGGGGAAAGAGAGGCTTGGCCGCCAGCCAAAAGCTGGAAAAAGGGCTAGAAATGAATCTGGATGCCGACCAATAAAGGATGAAGAAGAAATAATCACCTTCCTTATTTGGTGCCGCCCTAGCCTCCAAACCCTAACCCTAATCCTATCTCAACTAGGATTCCTTCTTGCCGCCCAAACCCTAGCTCTCCTTTCATGTTGTTCAAGCCAACTCCCATGCCCTCCTTTTATAGAGTTAGGGATAAGTCATGAATTAATCTCCGCCATTTGTTCTAGGGATTTAATCTCAACCGTCGGATCTAGAGATTTAATCTCAACCGTCGGATCTTAGAGATTTAATCTCTACCTATGGATCTTAGAGTTTTGTTTCTATCCATTGGATCTAAGCTTCATGAGGTGTTAATATGCTACATTAGGGACCATGAGGAGGAGTTGAATCTTGGCCACCCATGAATCAAGCCCACATAAAGTCCGATCCACTAATGATGATCCAATCCACTAAAGGATCATCATTGATCTACCTCACCAACCCCCATATGATAATATGGGCTCCATATATTATTTGTACATTTTCTCCCCGTGTTTAAGATCTCGAATGTCCATCGATTAATTAATTTACTCACCATTAATTAATCTACATCTAACTCCTTGAGTAGTACCACTCAACTTTTTCATCATGCCGGACCAAGTCCACCTGTAGGGTTTACATGATGAACCTTATGAGCTCCTCAAGGGGACATCAGCATCCTAATATATAGGACACAGTTTCCTCCTATAATCAACGACACACCATATTAATAATATCATCTCCCAACTTACCGAGCCTATCGATTTAATCTATAAATCTCGCCCTTTGATAAATCGAAGAGATGAGTACTAAGTATATGTGCCCATTATTATATCGGGATTAAGAGCATGTACTAAATAACATCTGAGGTCCGATTCGATTATGTAGTCAGCAATAAATCGAATCACCTCTAAGTTGGTCCTGCTCAATACACACAAAGTGCACTAGTGTGATTCTATGGTCAAGACAAACCAACACCAAATCACACTACAACCATTCCGATGGTTTATCCAAAGTCATCTCGGTTGTGAGCCTTTACTTATACTTTTCAAGGGGCCGATAACATGATCTCCTGTGTGACACCACACACCATGTTATCTACAATGTAAAATATTCGACAATATTGCATAACCATAAAAATATGCAAACAATGATCATGTGATTCTTATTTTAAAAATAAAGATGTTCATTCAAAAGATAGACTTTTCAGTATACATCCCTACAAGAAGTCCATTGGGAGCCTAAATGGTTATTGGCCGAAAGTTTCATGGAGCTTGAAGATCAATCACCTAAACAAAGCCTATCTAGAAATATGTTGTCATCATATACATACAAAACATAGCATGGACAATCATGGGAAGCATGTATAGGGTCTTGGCCGAAAGTTTCATGAACCTTGATGTTCAAACACTTAAACCAAGCCTATCTAGAAATATGTTATCATCATATTCATACAAAACATAGCATGGACAATCATGGGAAGCATGTATATGGTCTTGGCCGAAAGTTTCATGAAGCTTGAAGATCAAACACTTAAACCAAGCCTATCTAGAACTATGTTATCATCATATTCATACAAAACATAGCATGGACAATCATGGGAAGAATGTATATGGTCTTGGCCGAAAGTTTCATGAAGCTTGAAGATCAAACACTTAAACCAAGCCTATCTAGAAACATGTTATCATCATATTCATACAAAACATGGCATGGACAATCATGGAAAGCATGTATATGGTCTTGGCCGAAAGTTTCATGAAGTTTGAAGATCAAACACTTAAACCAAGCCTATCTAGAAACATGTTATCATCATTTTCATACAAAACATAGCATGGACAATCATGGGAAACATGGAAAAGGTCTTGGCCGAAAGTTTCATAAGGATTTTTTTATCAACCATCAACCGAAACAACTTGTCTGCATGTGAGGGTATACTTACATCCTTCGCTTTGTTTAGTAGTAGAAAACACCCTAAGTGATGCCAAGACTAGAGCCCTCTTCTTGCATGGTTGGTTTTCCGAAAATGGAAAGGAGAGGGAGTTAGGGTTTCGGTGAGGAAGAAGAAGAGGTGGAGAGGATGACAACTTTTGTTTCTCTTGTCTCCTCATTCCCCTATTTATTCACTTGAAGGTGTCCCTTAGCCTCCCTTACCCTTATCTATCATTTCCCATATCCTTCTAATATCACAACCCTGCTGGGCTTCTAGTTATTTGGTGCATCTTAAGGTTTAGCTATCTACTTGGGGTTTAAGGTTCAAACCCTGGGCTATGCATCCTTTTTGGCTCTATTTCTTTTATTTTTTTTAAAGAACCCCCATAAAGCCCATTATAATCATGCAAAAATTCTTGTAAAATTGCTAGGAATATTACGGGCATTACAATCCTTCATACCTTTTAAAAGTTTCATCCTCGAAACTTAGAATAACTCTGGGTACTTGGCCGAGAGTCTTATGGGGCTAAAAGATCATACACTTAAACCAAGCCTATCTAGAAACATTTTATCATCATATTCATACAAAACATAGCATAGACAATCATGGAAAGCATAAAAGAGGACTTGGCCGAAAGTTTCATGAAGTTTGAAGATCAAACCCTTAGACCAAACCTATCTACAACCTATTATCATCATATTCATACTAAACATAGCATAGACAACCATGGCAAGCATAAAAGAGGTCTTGGCCGAAAGTTTCATGAAGCTTAAAGATCAAACCCTTAGACCAAACCTATCTAGCAACCTATTATCATCATATTCATACTAAACATAGCATAGACAACCATGGCAAGCATAAAAGAGGTCTTGGCCGAAAGTTTCATGAAGCTTGAAGATCAAACCCTTAGACCAAACCTATCTAGCAACCTATTATCATCATATTCATACAAAGCATAGCATGGACAATCATGGAAAGCATAAGGAAGGTCTTGGCCGAAAGTTTCATGTAAGGATTTTCTTAATAACATCAACCGAAACAACTTTTATGCAGGTGAGGGGATACTTACATCCTTCACTTTGTTTAATTGTTGAAAACACCCTAAGTGATGCCAAGACTAGAGCCCTCTTCTTGCTTGGTTGGTTTTCAGAATATGGAAGAGGGGAAGCTTAGGGTTTCGGTGAGGAGGAAGAAGAGAAGTGTAGAATGGCAATTGTGGTTTCTCTTGCCTCCTCATTCCCCTATTTATTCACTTGAAGGTGTCCTTTAGCCTCCCTTACCCTTATCTATCATTTCTCATATCCTTCTAATAGCACAACCCTGCTGGGCTTCTGGTTATTGGGTGCATCTTAAGGTTTAGCTATCTACTTGGGGGTTTAGGGTTAAAATCTTGGGCCATGCATCCTTTTTGGCTCTATTTCTTTTATTTTTTTAAAGAGCCCATACAAAGCCCATTATAATCATGCAAAAATTCTTGTAAAATTGCTAGGAATTTTATAGGTGTTACAATCCTTCATACCTTTTAAAAGTTTCGTCCTCGAAACTTAGAATAACTCTGGGTACTTCTGTTTCATGTCCTCCTCGCGTTCCCAGGTGGCTTCTTCGTACTGTTGATTTTGCCACAGAACCTTCACTAAGGCACCTCTTTATTCCTTAGTCTTTTGACTTCTCGGTCTAGTATCTGGATAGGCCGACTTTCATAACTCAAGTCCTCTTGAACTTGCACCGTTTGTGGCTCGATCACTTGGTCTGTACTGGAAATGCACTTCTTGAGCATCGAAACATGGAACACATTGTGAATAGCCGACATCTCTTGAGGCAGCTCTAGCTCGTAAGCTACCTTGCCAACTCTCTTCAATATCGGATACGGTCCCACATAGCGCGAACTCAGCTTACCTTTCCTTTCGAATCTCATCACTCCCTTCATAGGGGCTACCTTGAGGAATACCATATCCCCGACGTCAAATTCCAATGGTCTACGCCGCATTTCTGCATAGCTCTTTTGTCGGCTATTAGCAGTTTCAATTCTTTGGTGGATGTTCTGTATGGCTCGGGGGGTGTCGTTAATGAAATCTATTTGAAGTACCATCCCCTTCTTTTAACCACCCTCATACCAGCATATAGGAGATCTACATTTCCTCCCGTATAGAGCCTCGTTGGGCGCCATTCCAATATTAGCTTGGTAGCTATTATTGTAGGCGAATTCTGGCAAGCATAAGTATCGGCACCAGCTCCCTTTGAAATCCAAGGCGCAAGCTCGTAACATATCCTCCAGTACTTGATTCACCCTTTCGGTCTGTCCGTCATTCTGAGGATGAAAGGCAGTACTGAATAATAGCTTCGTGCCAAGGGTCTTCTGAACACATTCCCATAAATGGGAAATAAAGAGACCATCTCTGTCAGAAATGATGGTTTTAGGAATCCCATGTAATATGATAATTTCCTTAGCATATAATTGAGCCAGTTGCTCAGTCGAATAGGTCGTCTTGATTGCTAAGAAGTGGGCAGACATTATCAATCTGTCCACGATTACCCATATAGCGTCATATCCGTTCGTCGTCTTGTTCAGTCCTAAGATGAAATCCATAGAAATATCTTCCCATTTCCATTCTAGAATTTGGATCGACTGCAGTGTTCCTCCAGGTCTCTGGTGTTCTGTTTTAACCCTCCGGTCAGTCGGTGTCTCGACATCTTGAGCCACATCTCTTTTCATACCGAACCACCAGAATTTCCTTTTCAGATCTTGGTATATCTTGGTGGTTCCAGGATGCATTGCATAAGTGGTTCCGTGAGCTTCCTCAAATATCTTCTTCCATAATTCTGGATCATCGAGAATACACAAGCGATCCCTGAGGTACAGTACTCCACTGTCAGAGATACGAAATCCATCATCCTTTCCCTCTAGGACCTCTTGCTTGATCCTTTGAATTCTCGGGTCGTGGGCTTACTTTTCTAATATATCGTCAAACAGCGTCGACACTATCGTCATGGTAGAAAGTCATCCGGAAATGATTTCAACCCCGTAACGTATAATTTCCTTTTCTAAGGGACGAGATAATACTGATAGAGACATCAAGGTGGCAAAGGACTTCCTGCTGAGTGCATCGGCTACCTTGTTCGCTTTTCCTGGATGGTAGAAGATCTCACAGTTATAATCCTTGACGAGCTCGAGCCATCTGCATTGTCTCATGTTTAGGTCCTTCTATGTGAAGAAATATTTCAGAATCTGGTGGTCTGTATAAATCCTACACTGAGATCCATATAGATAATGCCTCCATGATTTGAGAGCAAAGACCACGACCGCTAGCTCTAGATTGTGAGTGGGATAATTCCTTTCATGTTCCTTGAGTTGCCTAGAGGCGTAGGCAATGACCTTGCCATTCTGCATGAGTACAGCTCCGAGTCCCAACTTGGAAGCGTCGCTGTACATGTCGAAGCCTTCGTTACTGTCCGGAAGAGTAAAGATTGGAGCACTGGTCAGTCTCCTTTTCAATTCTATGAAACTCTTCTCGTAGGCGTCCGTCCATTCATACTTTTTGTTCTTTCTGGTGAGAACTATCATAGGGGCTGCAATTCTAGAGAAGTTCTCTATAAACTTCCTGTAGTAGCTTGCTAGTCTAAGAAAGCTTCTGATTTCACTGGCATTCTTTGGCCTGTTCTAGTTACTCACAGCTTAAATCTTTATTGGGTCCACCATCACTCCGTGCTTGGATATAACGTGACCCAAAAATGATACTTGATCGAGCCAGAACTCACACTTGGATAATTTTGTATACAACTGCTTTTCCTGAAGAATCTGCAATACCATATTCAGGTGTTCGACGTGCTCTTCTTGGGTTCTCGAATATATCAGTATATCATCGATGAAAACTATCACAAATTTGTCGAGGAATGCCGAGAATACCCGATTCATCAGATCCATGAACATAGCAGGTACATTCGTCACTCCGAAAGGCATAACTACCAACTCATAATGTCCGTATCTTGTTCGGAAAGTCATCTTCGGTATATCATCTGGTTTAACTTTCACTTGATGATAGCCAGACCTCAGATCAATCTTAGAGAAGATGGTGGCACCCTTTAACTGGTCGAATAGGTCATCAACCCATGGTAAAGGGTACCTATTCTTGATCGTCATATTATTTAGCGCTTGGTAGTCTATGCACATTTGCATAGACCCATCTTTCTTCTTTACCAACAGTACTGGAGCTCCCCATGGAGAGCGAAATATTGTCTCATCGACTTTATTACTATGTCTTCCATATATTACTATCTCGTCGACTCTATTACTATGTCTTCCATATATTACTGTCTCATCGACTCTATTACTACGTCTTCCATATATTACTGTCTCATCGACTCTATTACTACGTCTTCTAGCCATGTTTATCTTCATATATTATAATAAGGCTAGTATAAGATTATCATACATATATTTATGCATATTTAACTAAAGGCTAGCATAAGATTATCATACATATATTCATGCATATTTAAGCTAAAAGCATTTCTTATCATACATGAAAGAAATAGAGTAGGCATAGAATTTCTTACTTGGAGCGGCAGGATTGGAGCTTGATGTGTGTGTAGTGGAAAGGCAGATATGCTCTGATACCAACCTGTCACGCCCGCCCTTTCCAGGGGTAGGAAGGGCGACACGACGCGATCATACATACATGCATTTACAGCGGAAGACTACATACATCTTACAGCAGAAGACTTTAAACTTTTTTTTCTTTCTTTTAAACATAAGCATGCATCATCATTTCATAACCACTTAGTTCAAGTTCATGAAATTCAAATTAAAGGACACCAAGTAGCGACCATTCATCATCAAGTAGAGTTCAACTCTTAACAACTAACATGCAAAACTTAAAGGAAAACATGCATAAGTATGGGAAACATAAATAGATCTCCTCCACCATGCCACTACCACACACTTTGCCCCTCCTACTGCTCCCTTTAGTTTAGCCATTCTTTACCCTTATCTGCAGTACAAGGGGACATAAAACTATAAGCATAGAGGCTTAGTAAGATCCTTTCCTACTCACAAAAGCCATACATCGAGAACATACAAGAATGTATAAGCATAGCATGCATATAGACATAAAAGATCATATAAGCATAACATGCATATAAACATCATAATCACCTAGACATGAAATAAGGGTATAAGGAAGATGCTCTTTGAAAACGTATATCTTATAGGTACTTAAACATAATCTCAACATATTGGGTCCGACATTGTACCACATACATCATCATCATAGCGCGCATCCCTAATAGACCCGAGGTAGCAAATCCCGAACCTACTAGAGTAATAGGCCTGTATTATATCTGTCGACCTAGGGGCAACATAACATAGAAGCCCATCCTAAACCCGTACTTATGACCGTCGGCCTAGGGCAACTAGGAGCCCATCCCATACTGGGTCCGTACTCGACCGTCGACCCAGGGGCACGTAGGAGCCCATCCCTTGGACCTTGTTAGGGTCCGGTACTAGCCATGCAAAAAGTAAAGTAGTATATCATGTTCCTTATCATAACATATCATATTTCTTTTCATAACATATCATGTTCCTTATCATGACATATCATGTACCTTCATCATAGCATATCATGTTCCTTCTTCATAACATATCATATTTCTTTTCATAACATATCACGTTCCTTATTTATAACATATCATATTTCTTTACATAGCATATCATATTCCTTCTTTATGACATATCATACATTCATACAATTATCATGGCAAAGAGCAGAACATAATCATACATTCATACAATTAACATGGACCTAAGGTAGTGACATAAACCAATCATGCTATCATAAAATCTAACTAACATCATATTTGCATTTTTTTTCTACATGTAGCATGGCATGGAGGATTTAGTAGAGGGCATGTACATAGGCTGGCCGAAACCCTAAGGGGGGGGGGGGTTCTTAGGAGTTTACATGGTAAACAACTTGTGCAAGGTCTACTTAACATCATGCTAACATCACACATATATAGAGTATGGCATAATCATCATGAACAAGCAATACATGGTGTGATCTAAACTTCATAGGGTTCTACTAAAATTTTAAACCCTAAAACAACTTGTACAAGATCTAACTAACCACATGTTAATTCCATCACATATAGATCATGGCATGGGAGGTCCTTAGGAGCCTAAATAGGTCTTGGCTGAGAGTTTCAAGAGGCTTAAGGATCCAACACTTAAATCTAGCTTAGCTATCAACATATTATCTTCATCTACATTTAAAACATAACATGACTACATATAGATCATAGCATGGAAGTACATTGGGTGCCTAAATGGTTATTGGCCGAAAGATTCATGGAGCTTGAAGATCAATCACCTAAACCAAGCCTATCTAGAAACATGTTATCATCATATACATACAAAATATAGCATGGACAATCATGGGAAGCATGTATAGGGTCTTAGCCAAAAGTTTCATGAACCTTGAAGATCACACACTTAAACCAAGCCTATCTAGAAATATGTTATCATCATATTCATACAAAACATAGCATGGACAATCATGGGAAGCATGTATATGGTCTTGGCCGAAAGTTTCATGAAGCTTGAAGATCAAACACTTAAACAAAGCCTATATAGAACTATGTTATCATCATATTCATACAAAACATAGCATGGACAATCATGGGAAGCATGTATTGTTGGGATGTATACTGAAAGCCTAGCTCTTTTGTATGAAAATCTTTATTTTGAAATAAGAATCACATGATCATTGTTTGCACGTTATATTTATATGTGTGCATATTGTCTAATATTTTACATTGTAGATAACATGGTGCCTGGGTGCGGCACAGAAGATCATGTTATCAGTCCCTTGTAGAATATAAGTAGAGGCTCACAACCAAGATGGTTTTGGACAAACCATTGGCATGGTTGTAGTGTAGCTTGGTATTATTTTATCTTGAACATAAAGTTACACTAGTACACTTAGGTGTATTGAGCAGGACCGACATAGAGGTGATTCAATTTGTTGCTGACTACATAATTGAATCGGACCTCGGATATTATGTTGTACATGCTCTTAATCCCGATATAATAACGGACACATGTACTTAGTATTTATTTCTTTGATTTACCAGAGGGTGAGATTTCTATGGATTAAATCAATATGCCCGGTAAGTTAGGAAATGATATTATTTACATGGTGTGCCGTTGATTATAGGAGGAATCCGTGTCCTATGTATTAGGTTGATGATGTCCCCTTGAGGAGCTCATAAGGTTCATCATGTAAACCCTGCAGGTTGACTTAGTCAACATGATGATAAGGTTGAGTGGTACTACTCGAGGAGTTATATGTTAATTAATTGATGGTCAGTAAATCAATTAATTGACGGACATTCGATATCTTAAACACGGGGAGATAGATGTACAAATAATATATGGAGCCCATATTAATTTATGGGGGTTAGTGAGGTAGTTCGATGATGATCCTCTAGTGGAATGGAACATCATTGATGGATCAAGTTTGTGTGGTTCCGATCCATCGGGTGGCCAAGACCCAACTCCTCCTCATGGTCCCCATCGTAGCCTAATATAAACCTCATGAAGTCTAGATCAAATGATGGAAAACAAATCTCTAGATCCGACGGTTAGGATTAAATTCCTAGAACCGACGGTAGAGATTAAATCTCTAGATCCGACGGTTGGGATTAAATTCTTAAGAACCGACGGTAGAGATTAAATCTCTAGATCCGACGGTTGGGATTGAAACCCTAGAACCGACGGTTGAGATTAAATCTCTAAATCCGACGGTTGAGATTAAAACCCTAGAACCGACGGTGGAGATTAAACCAAGGCCTAAACCCTAACTCTATAAAAGGGTGGCTATGGGTTGGGCGGCAAGAATTTTTTTAGAGGTTGGATGATGGATGCTAAGGAGATTAGGGTTTAGCCTCCAATTGCTTGGGCGGCAAGCAACCCTAGGAAGAAACCCTAATTAGGGTTTTGGCTCCTTAGGTTGGGTGGCTAAGGTGAGGATGAAGAGTGGGCGGCAACCTATGGAGGAGCTTGTCTTCTTCCTTGAAGGTGGCTAGCTCCTAGATCTCTTCTCTCCACCATGCTTGGGCGGCAAGGAACCCTATGGAGGAAACCCTAATTTGATTAGGGTTTTGGCTCCTTTGCATGGCCGGCCATGGATGGGAATGAAGAGTGGGCGGCAACTTGTGGAGGAGCTTGTCTTCTTCCATGGAGGTGGCTAGCTCCTAGATCTCTTCTCTCCACCATGGTTGGGCGGCAAGAAAGCCTAAGGAGAAACCCTAATTAGGGTTTCCTCCTTAGGTTGGGCGGCTAGGGATTGCAAGGAAGTTGGGAGGCAACTATAGGAGAGGAGGTCTTCTTCTTCCTAGGGTGTGGCCGGCTCCTTCCTCTATTCCCTCCACCGTGGCCGGCGCCCAACATATTCCTTTTCTCCTATTCACTCCATCTTGGCCGGAGGCACCAAAACTAGGGTTTGTCCCTAATTCAGTTCCTTGGTTGTTTCCATATTATTCTCTCTATTCTTGGGGCCGGCGGCATCAATCCTTTATGGATTGGTGGTTGGCTCAAGCAAGAAGGGAAAGAGAGTTCTTCATTCTTTGGATTGAAGAAGATCTAGGAAGCTTCAACTTGTGGAGGATCTTCGTCCACACGAAGTCTACAAGGAGGTTAGGACATACGATAGAAGATCAAGAGGTATAAAAGTTTTATAACTTTTATTATTGTTCTTTGCATGTTCTTATTGATATGCTAGCTTAAGTTCTTTATGTTAGTATATGTTGATTATACTAGTTTGCATTTGCATGTATTTGTATAATCATGGACCCCGAATAAGAAACACAAAAACCGGCGATCCGTCCGTCGTCTCTTCCGCGGCTAATCGACTAGAAGAGTTTGGTTCCTTGAACAACTAGTTTGTTCAAGCTATCGCTCGAGTCGTTGGCACGACGACGAATTGGTTGTGCTTAGGAAACTCATCCCATCAGGATTAGTTTTCATTAGTGAAAATTTTAATCCGGGGACATGGGAGTCTATGAGCATTCTGGAGATTAGCACGGTTGCCAACATGTATATGGTCTTGGCCGAAAGTTTCATGAAGCTTGAAGATCAAACACTTAAACCAAGCCTATCTAGAAACATGTTAACATCATATTCGTACAAAACATGGCATGGACAATCATGGGAAGCATGTATATGGTCTTGGCCGAAAGTTTCATGAAGCTTGAAGATCAAACAATTAAACCAAGCCTATCTAGAAACATGTTATCATCATATTCATAAAAAACATAGCATGGACAATCATGGGAAACATGGAAAAGATCTTGGCCGAAAGTTTCATAAGGATTTTCTTATCAACCATCAACCGAAGCAACTTGTCTGCAGGTGAGGGGATACTTACATCCTTCGCTTTGTTTAGTTGTAGAAAACACCCTAAGTGATGCCAAAACTAGAGCCCTCTTCTTGCTTGGTTGGTTTTCGGAAAATTGGAAGGAGAGTGAGTTAGGGTTTCGGTGAGGAAGAAGAAGAGGAGGAGAGGATGACAACTTTTGTTTCTCTTGTCTCCTCATTCCCCTATTTATTCACTTGAAGGTGTCCTTTAGCCTCCCTTACCCTTATCTATCATTTCCCATATCCTTCTAATAGCACAACCCTGCTGGGCTTCTGGTTATTGGGTGCATCTTAAGGTTGAGCTATCTACTTGGGGTTTAGGGTTCAAACCCTAGGCCATGCATCCTTTTTTGCTCTATTTCTTTTATTTTTTTGAAAGAGCCCACATAAAGCCGATTATAATCATGCAAAAATTCTTGTAAAATTGCTAGGAATATTTTGGGCATTACAAAGATGATAGTGAGAGAGGGACACTCCTTGTGCTTTGTAAGGAAATATCTATCATCCCTTAGGCTCCCCTACCCCAATAGTACCACCATCACCACACACACCAACTGACACTTAAACTTGATAGTGGAGTCCCCGCCATATGAGGGACCATCCACATCGACACCCATCTCTCCCCCTTTACATCACTCTCCCTCCAGTCCACACATTCATCGGAGGCCACCTAGTCCACGTAGACTTGAGCCTGCACCTAAACCACCACCTTTTTCTACTTTTGAGTAGGATGCATGTACATCTGCCTATGATTTTTTGGAGTTCTGATCGTGCCTCGACAACATATATGCCGAGCAGCATATGCAGAGGCAGCGATGGGAGGAGCAGAGCTCTTACACACAGGCAGAGTTCCACGACTTCTAGGAGAACTTCTAGCAGTCTGAGGAGTTTTATGACGAGGCCCGCGTCTACTTCCAGGAAAAGGGTGCCCGTCGCTAGGATGAGGCCACCTACCGCAAGGAGATACGGCAACACCTGCATGCCCAGGAGGCAGAGTGGGCCCGAGAGCAGGAGCACAGGGCGGCCACTGTATCCACCAGCTCTCAGATCAACCACATGTACATGTGGCACAAGCAACTGAGCACCAGGTTTTCCCAGGACCTTGACATGTCGAGACTGCTGGACTTCCCACCTCGGCAACCATATTGTTGGGGGATCGTGACGGCCGGCTAGAGGGGGGTGAATAGCCCTTTGTCGTTGGATGCCGGATTTTGCTCTTCTACAAAAAGATTAGCGCAACGGAAACTACAAGACAAGCAAATAACAAAGAAAAACAAAAGCAATGCTAACAAAGAATGTAACGTGGTTCACGGCTACGCCGCTAATCCACGATCCCGATTCGTCCGAGGTGAATCACTCCTTCAAAGCCAATCACTATTGGTCTCTCCTTTGCACCAAGCTAGGTGGAGGTAACCTTTACAATCAAGATCACTCTTCTTACAATAAGAATGGAGTAAAAGCAAGTAAGAAGAGTTTAGAGCTTGTGGAGGACTTGGATGGTCGTTTGGAGTAAGAGCATTAACCCCCCAAAGCTCCACACCCTCTCTTTTTATAGAGAGGAAGATTTTCTTCCCGTTGGCCGCCACCAGTCGACTGCTGCCCTTTGGCAGTCGACTGCCGCCACTCCAACGACCTCCGAACACGTCGGATCCCGACCGTTGTAGTCCAACGGAACACTTGGCAGTCGACTGATGGACCTCATCGATCACCGCTCATCGTCGGCGCCGTCGGCTAAAGCGATTCTATGGCAAACCCTTTGACGATCATTGCTACCTTCGGCCGATCAGGTGATCTTCTCGATTAGCCCCATATGGCGATCGTGCACGCCTCAAAATAGCCAGTCGAATACCAGTAGAACCACGTTTGACTCGGAACAGTCGACTACCATTCCATGGCCGTCAACTGGTGTCGGGAAATCCCATCCGACACTTAGCCAAATGGCCAAGTTTCACCTAAGAGCTACCCCTTCCCGGGTTACATTTGCTCACTCTCATCTCTCGGAGTCCCTCGCCTTTGAAGTTCTCTTCGTTCGCGGCCACGCCCCTCGGCAGCATCAGGCACACGACTCTGCAATGCTCCTTCGCGTCTCTTGCCTCGAAGTCTACTTCCTCCGGCTTCACTCCAAGCTCCTCGTCCGGCGGTCCCTCGGATGCTCCAAGCGCACGGCTTCCGCAAAGCCATCCTTCACTGACTCAAGGACCGAGTCATGAGTTGTGAAACTCGCCATGGCTCCATGTGCGAATTACTAAGTCCTGCAAGACTTCAACGCACATATCAAATCAACATAATAAACTAACTTAAACCCTTTGCCACACACATCAAAACCTAATCATGGCAAGAGATTGCCCTAACAATCTCCCCCTTTATGATGTGTGGCAATCCGTTTAAGTTAAGTAAAAACATTTGATAAAAATTTCTAAGGTAAGAAAGCATGTAAACATAAACATGATATTGCAACATGCAACTCCCCCTTAATCCATGAAACTCCCCATACAAATTTCTCCCCCTATCATAATTAACTTAAACATAATTATTTCTCCCCCTTTGACACCATCAAAAAGATTAACACTAAGTTATAAACCCATGGCATCAAGTCTAATAGAATGAAAAATACCAAAAACATGTTTAAAATCTGAAATCAGAAAATATTAGACTATTTTTCAGGTGAGCAGTCGACTGCTATCAGAATGGCAGTCGACTGGCACAATGGTTTCCGAAATTCTGATTTTCTGGGAGAATTTTAGAAATGAATTAAAAATTTTAGAAAATTAAAAAAATAGTGAAATTTGGGGAACATATTTCTTGTAAGGTTCTTCATCAGTGAAAAATAATTTTTCATGAAAAATCATCATATTTTCACCTATTTGCCAAAAATCCAAAAGCTATAAAAATCACTAGGTTTTTGATCATTCTAGTATCAAGTTTACCACCTAGTTTGGCATTCAATTATTTCAAAACATGAACACATAGATTTTAAAGTAAGAAATTGTTTTGAAAACATATGAAATATCCAACCATGATCTTTGGGCAAAATGTCTATGAATTAAACATAAGCCTTCCCCATGATTGGTCTATTATTGCTATTTTGATACTTTAAATGACCATCTAAATGCCATAGGCATTAGTGGACATTTGTATCATCCTAACATCTCACTCATGCTAAGTTTTCAATCATGGTAGCCTATAGTGAGTGTGAGATGTATCCTAGAGGTATTTGTATATACTTAACCATTATATTCATGCAATTCTATCAAGGTTAAGTATCACCCTAACAATCCTCATGATCATAAAGACATATATATGTGAATTTCACATTATGATCATGAAATACATGTATTCATCAATATTTAATGATGCATTAGGTATTATATCATGATAATAAGAAAATATTATCTAAAGCATGATTTAACCCTATTTCTCATGATGATGTGCCAAATTTCAAAATCATAAATCATGATTGCACATATACATAGCAATTACATTGATTATCATGATTTAAGCATTATTAACTATTTATAGGCACGTTATCATCACCTAACACTATTTAAAAATGTTGTCCCGCCATCCTAAGTCAACCAAAATATGATATAGGTGAATTCCATTTGGTTGACTATCCTAGGGTTTTCCTAACCCTTAAGGATGGATTTTGGAACCCAAAATAAGTTCTTTCCTATTAGGTTCACTAAATACTCCTTGGGGATCCATTTTCTAGCTATTACCTTCTTCTTATCTTGTCCCCTAGCAATTAGGCATTTATAGGCCTTTTCATTTTTCTTTTCTTTGTACCCTAGGCCTTTCTTATTGAAGCTAGCTCTTTGGCTCCCTATCATATTTAAGGTGTTTGAGCCAATTGTGAATTTTTCTAGGGCTTTTGTCAAATAATCTACCTTTTCCCTTAAAGCCCTATTTTCATCCATGCATGCATCATTAACATCAAATGGCATATATTCATGTGAGCATGCATCATCATCATTAAAACATGCTTTTTCTAATTTTTGCTCTAATTCCTTAATTTGGTCAAGCATGCTTTTGTTCTTTTTCTTGGCTCTAAATAAGTCCTTAGTGAGGCTAGAAATCATAGACATAATTTGCTTAGGGGCAAGATTTATTACCTCACTTACCAAATCCTCTTCTTCTGATGAGGATGATGTAGAGGCTCCCCCTTCACTTGAGCTTGATTCTTCATTTTCGGTGGAGGAGCAATCCGAGTCATCAAATGCCATTAGAGCAAGGTTGGTGACGAAAGCGTTCTCCTCTTAGCCTCTCTGTGCCTCGCCACGACCTGGAAGCCATGATCTTGAAAAGGTGACTTGATCATCCTAAGGACAAATCTGAATCTAACGCAAGGTTGACAAGTGTTTAAGTCATTAAATTTAAATCAAGTAAAATTGGAAGTCATCTCACAAGAACATATAGGGTTAACGTGTTTGATCATGTAGACATGGGTGAGATGATTTAGGTTAATAATTTTCAACCAATCTTTAATAAATCCAATATCCGATCCAACTACCTTGCATGTAGGATCAATGGATGTTGGACAGTGGTTGCTCCCGACACATGACCGGGGATCAACTCAAGTTTTCGAAGCTTCGATTCAAATGACAAGGATCGGTAGCCTTCGGAAATAACGACAAGCTCAAAATCATCGGATCAGGTGATATTGAGCTTAACTCAAATTTTTTTATTCAAAATGTTTTATTAGTAGAAAATTTTCAATATAACTTACTTAGTGTAAGCCAATTGTGTGATAATAACTATAAGGTCATATTTCTAGAAAATGAATGCGTAATTAATAAAATGAAACTTCTAAAACAATTCTTAAGAGAACTAGAAATAACAATATTTACACTATTAACTTAACTAACTCCTCAACTAAGTGTCTTATGACATGGCAAGAGGAATCATGGTTGTGGCACCAACGACTCGGTCACTCACACCCAAGATTCATCCACAAGATGAGTCAGAGTGACTTAGTCAGAGGTTTGCCTAACCTCAATAACTTGGATAATAAAATATGTAATGCTTGTCAACAAGGTAAACAATCTAGGACACAACATCAACTAACTAATCAAGAACGAACCAAAAGTGTTCTTGAGCTCCTACACATGGAGCTAAGTCACTTAACAGAAGTAAATTCTGCTTAGTCATAATTGATGACTACTCTAGATTTACTTGGGTTAGGTTCATCAAACACAAAAGTGATACCCTAGATAAATTAATCAACCTATTTAAATTAATAGAAAATCAACAAAGCATTAAAATCAAAAGACTTAGGACTGATCATGGTGGTGAATTCGAGAACCATAGGTTTATAGAATTCTGTAACCTAAATGGATACCACCATGAGTTCTCTTGCCCTAGAACTCCACAAAAAAATGGCCTAGTAGAACGCAAAAATAGAACCCTACAAGAAGCCGCTAGAACAATGTTAAACGAGTATAACCTACCCGATAGGTTTTGGGCGGAAGTCGTGAGTACGACATGCTATGTCCAAAATAGGGTCCTTATGGTAAAGAGGCACCTTAAGACCTCATACGAGATTTATCACGATAAAATACCTAACATCAAGTACTTTAGGGTATTTAGGTGTAAGGTACATATCGTAAACACTAAGGATTACCTAGGGAAATTTACATCCAAAACCACGACTGGAATCTTTCTAGGATACTCAACTACAAGTAGAGCTTATAGAGTATATAACCATGATACCCTTAGAGTTGAGGAGACTATCAATGTAGTATTTGATGAAGGACATGAACCTACAAATCCCCCGACAACCCCAATTAGCGAGACGATTCATACTAGACCTAACTCTGATCCGGAGATCAGGTCTAGTGTTAATCCTAATCTAAGTCAATCAAGTCACTCTATCGACCAAGTGATAGATGACTCTAACCAAACTGGAACTCAAACGAGTCATCCTATTGATCAAGTTGTAGACTCAAATCCAACTAGAACTTAAACGAATCATCCTATCGACTAAGTGATAGGTGATCCAAGTCTAGGAGTTTGAATTAGAGCCTCATAGAGAAACCTTAGTCAAATCTCCTTGATTTCTAAAATTGAACCCAAAACTATTGACCAAGCTCTTCTTGATCCCGATTGGATTATTGCAAAGCAAGAAGAGCTGGCTTAATTCACTAGGAACGAAGTATGGGAATTAGTACCACCACCTAAAGATAAAACAATCGTTGGAACAAGGTGGGTGTTTAGAAATAAACTTGATGATAAAGGTGAAGTAGTTAGAAATAAAGCTAGACTAGTCGCTAAAGGGTTTAGTCAAGTTGAAGGTTTAGATTACGACGAAACCTATGCCCCAGTAGCTAGATTAGAGTCCATTGGAATGCTATTAGCGTATGCTACACATCGAGGATTTAAGTTGTTTCAAATGGATGTGAAATCAGTGTTCTTAAATGGATACATTAAGGAAGAGATTTATGTTAGTCAACCTCTCGGTTTCGAAAGTGTAGATAAACTCGACCATATCCTTAGGTTAAAGAAAGCACTCTATGGACTTAAACAAGCTCCTCGAGCTTGGTACGAGAGACTTTCGATTTATCTTAAGTCTAAAGGATTTAACCAAAGTGTAGTTGACCCAACCCTTTTCGTAAAAACCTTAGGTAAAGACATATTAATAGCCCAAATCTACGTAGATGATATTATTTTCGGAACCACCAACTCAATCCTACTAAATGAGTTCATTTCACTTATGGAAAGTGAATTTGAAATGAATTTAGTAGGTGAGTTAAGTTTCTTCTTAGGTCTACAAATTAAACAAACTAAAGATGGAATATACCTACATCAACGCAAATATGCTAGGGAATTAATTAAACACTTTGGAATGCAAGACGCTAAAATTATTAATACCCCAATTGCAACTAATGTGAATATAGAAGAAGATGTAATCGGAAACTCAATTGATTTAAAATACTATAGGAGCATAATAGGGAGTCTCCTTTACTTAACTGCAAGCCGACCTGATATCTTATTTGTAGTAAGTATGTGCGTAAG
Source organism: Wurfbainia villosa (assembly GCA_025175895.1). Classification (NCBI taxonomy): domain Eukaryota; kingdom Viridiplantae; phylum Streptophyta; class Magnoliopsida; order Zingiberales; family Zingiberaceae; genus Wurfbainia; species Wurfbainia villosa. The sequence continues at coordinate 85,565,512 of CM045990.1, forward strand.
GTTCCAAACCTATGCTAAGGAGTCTCACCTAACTCTAGTCAAGCGTATCCTTAGATATCTAAAGGGTACACTTAATGTCGGTATTTGGTAGCCTAGATCTACCGAGTTTGAACTAACCGGCTATTCCGATTCAGACTATGCTGGTAGTAAGCTCGATAGAAAGAGTGCGAGTGGTTGTTGTCAACTTCTCGGCTCGAGTCTAGTAAGTTGGTGCAGTAGGAAGCAACACTGTGTTGCCTTATCTACCACCGAAGCCGAATACATCGCAATGGGTGAGTGTGTCACTCAGCTTCTTTGGATGAAGCACACTCTCCGTGACTTTAAGTTAGACTTTATAAATACTAAACTTCATGTAGATAACATTAGTTCAATTAATCTTACTAAGAATCCGATATGTCACTCTAGGACCAAACATATAGAGGTCAAACACCATTTCATTCGAGAACATGTGGCCAACGGAGCCATACAACTCGAATACGTCGAATCGAAGTCTAACATGGCAGACCTATTAACTAAACCCCTACTCGAAGCCGAATTTAGTGTACTAAGATGAAAATTGGGCATGTGCGTGAAGGGTTTTGCCTTGTTGAGTCCATGGGGGGAAACTTCGCTTCCCCTTCGCCCCGGTTGCTTGACCATGGTAATCCCTTCGATGTCCCCGGATTAAAAAATTTAATCCTAGACAAAAGGGATTCCCAAAGCAACCAAGTCATCGTCGTGCTATTCGTTTAGAGAGGTTACTTGAACAAACTAGTTGTTCAAGCGACCTTCCTCTATTCTACGAGTAGCCGTGGAATAGACGATGTCCGGATCGCCGATTTTTATGTTTATACTCGGGATCCAAGTATTATTTAGCCATTTATAGAAATATAACATGCTTATATTTGTAAAACAAAAACAAGCAATGAATAAAAGAGAAAGAAGAATAGGTATACCTCTTGGTCTTCTAATGTATGACCTTCCTGTTGGTGCAGTGGGCACCAAAGTCGAACCGGTATTTTGATTATGGCAAAAGGCTCAATAGTTAAGGGTATATTTGTTATCTTACGAGCTCAATTAAGTGTGCAGAAATGCTAAAGTTGAGCGGAAGGTCTGCGACACCCGGTGGGAACCGAGGTGGTCGGGCAACGCCAGAGGGATTTCGGAGGAAGCCGAGGTACTCGGGTGAAGACCGGAAGCGAGGCTACAAGGTAAGCTCGTGTGAAAGCGAAGCAAGGACGTTAAGCGTAGATCCGACCCAATACCTCCAATGGAAGGTCTAGGTCGAGATCAGTTGGTTAGAACCATCGTACTTTATATTTTAAGCTAACTTGCTGCGGTCAAAACCCTTTGACCCGATCGTCTACTACACCAATCCTGGTCTAGTTCCAAACCTCGAATTTCAAGGGGGTGAATTTGGACTTGACTCGTGTTTTGGTACAAAGGGTGATGTGGCATCAAGGTGGACATCCAAAACCATCATCAAGTTGGACGCCCAAAATGAGGTGAGTTGGCACAAGATGGTTGGCAAACCACCATCAAGCTTGGACGCCCAAAATGAGGAGAGTTGGCACAAGATGGTTGGCTCCCATGATGTGGCACAAGTTGGATGGCTCCAACAAGTTGGCGTGAAGGCCTCCTTGAGGTGGCACAAGGTGGTTGGATGAGCACCTCATCCTTGAGTTGTGGCACAAGGTGGTTGGATGAAGCACCTCATCCTTGAGTTGGCGCAAAGGATGTGGATGAGCAAGACTTGGGGATAAGAACCTCACCTTGGACACTACCTATGTCTAAATTCATAGATCAATATCCATAAATAGACATGTTCACGCCAAGCAAAAATACAAGAAATCAAGAGCTCTCAACACGCCGTCGTAACGCCGCTACTACTACTCACATTTGCTACGACGAAGTGCCGCCGACAACGAAAGCTACATCTTCTACTTATAAGAGTTGTCGGTATATTTATTTAAGTTCTACTTCTTTAAATTGTCTTTGTGCTTTAATCGTAACAAGGAAAGGGGGAGTGTCCCTTTGCCTTGATTTCTTTTTGTGATCGTTGCTCCTACTTCCAACGAGGAGGAGTGGTTTTAGTGAATTGCCCTCCGTACGTGATCAAGGATCACTAGGGCCGTGGATTAGCAATCGAAAGATTGTGAACCACGTAAAAATATCTTGTCTACTTTATATTTCCGCTGTGCACTCTCTACTTGCTTTTTACTTATTGCAAAAGTTTTTTTAACGACACCGTATCGCTATTCACCCCCCCCCTCTAGCGACACTTTCGATCCAACAATTGGTATCAGAGCCGGGGGCGCTAAGATTCGGTGAAACCACCAATCTAGCTTTGTTTTTCTTTTTTTTACAGATTTTTTATTTATTTATTTCTGTTTTCGTATAATTATTTCACTTGCTTATCTTCTCCTACATATAGAATTGCATTAGAGGCTTTAGGATCCGGATAAGGTTGTCCTTCGGGTTAGATCCCGAGTAAGGTTGTCCTCCGGAACTTCAACGACATTCGCATTTGATTGTTTATTTCTTTTTGCAAGTTACATTTTATATATATATTTTTTACTTCCTGCACTACTAATCCAAGACGAAAGTCTTGGAATATTCTTTTCGTGTGTGTTTTGCAAGATTCTTTTCGTCGTTCTTCTTCTTGTTTTTAAATGGCCCATCTCGAAGGGTTTAGCACCGCCCGACCCCCGTTTTACAACGGTAATGACTTTCGTTATTGGAAGGGTCGGATGGAATGCTTTCTTAAAACCCAAATCGAGATGTGGATCGTAATCCAAACCGGTTTCACACTTCCTATTAATGAAGATGGTGAATCTTTGGGTTACGATCAATGGTCAAATTCCATGAAAAAACAAGTAGAAGCCGATGCCAAGGCAACTCAAATCTTGCAATGTGGGTTGTCCAAGGAAGAGCTCAACCGCGTCGGCCCCTTCATTAGTGCAAAGGACTTATGGACCAAGCTAGTGGAACTACACGAAGGCACCGACGACACGAAGGTATGTAAAAGAGATTTACTTTTAAATAAATTGTATAACTTGAAAATGCAGGAAAACGAGACCATGACTCAACTACATGCTCGTATCCAAGACGCCGTCAACCAACTCCATGCCATCGGACAAAAGGTCGAGAATCGCGACCTTATCGTATTCTCTTAACTCGTTTCCTAGGACCACCTTGTGGGCATCCATGGTCGATGCCTACAAGGTCTCCAAGGACCTTTCTAAAATTAGGTTAGGCAATTGTTTTTGAACTTGAATTACATGAGCAAACTAACGTGGTCCGGCGAGAAGAGTATTGCGTTAGTTGCGAGTTCCAAGAAGAAGAAGCCCGCAAGCAAGCCACCCCGAAGGAAGAAGGCGAGTCGAATCGGAAGTAGACTCGAAATAGAATCCGAACTAGTCAATCTAGTTCGGAAGATGATCAAGAGACGAAACGACCAACAACTCAAGGTAAGCCTAAACCTAATTCAAATACTTCTAATTTTAGATGCTATGAGTGCAAGGTTCGGTCACATCAAGTCCAGTGCCCAAAGCTAAAGAATAACACATCAAAGACCAAGAAAGCGCTAACGCTACTTGGGAGGAGTTGTCGGAGGAAGAAGGCGATATCCAAGCTCTAATGGCCAAGCCGACCGAGCACGACTCGAAACCAAGAAGAGTCCGAGTCCGAATCCGATGATGAGCTTCCATTCAAGACAAGCCACGGATCCGTATCCGGTTCAAAAAGAATCATTAAGGGTAAGTCGGTCGTTACTTAATACTTTGTATGGTGCAATTAAATTTTTAAATAAGAAACTAGCTAAGTCCGAGTCCAAGGTCGAGACCCTAATTGAGGAGGTTAACCTCCTCAAACATGAGGTCTCCCTAACCTCTTCGACTACTCGTATTCAAGAGGAGGACTCAACTCAAGTTGAAAAGCTTGAAGTTGAGAACTCGCTTTTGAAAACACAAGTCGAAGACCTTAGGAACACGTTGGAAAGGTTCACTTTGGGATCCAAGGGACTTGACCTCTTACTTGGATCACAAATGGCCGTGTACAACAAGGCCGGACTCGGGTTTAACTCAAATACAACCAATAAGTCATATATGTCTATAGTAAACCAACATAAGAAAAATGTCCAAGCATGGGTCCCTAAGATCACTTTGATTTCAACTTTAGGATCTAACATGTATTGGGTTCCCAAGGACCAAATTCACTATGTGAATAGACCCACTCGATTCAATGGTCCAGGTGGAGCCAATACAAAATGTATTTTTGTTAAGTCTTAGAAATTGCATGCTTAGTTTTTCCTTTATTTTTAGAATGGTTAGATAGGACTCATAATCAACTAAAATCCTACGAAAAGATTGAGCCTCGGGGAGCCTCTTTTCAAAAATAACTAGTTAGACCAAGATGTAGTCTCAAGTAAGTCGAGTTATCAATTTCTTGAAATTAGCTTTGTCTAAGGAAGTGGTCGTTGTTCCGATCAAAGAAGGCCTCTGTGCCTCGCCACGACACAGCTAATCTCTTGAAAAGATTACTTGATGAGCTTAGACTAAATCGAATCTAACCTAATGTTGGTTAATTTAAATTCATTAAAATTAATCAAGTAAAATTGAAAGTCATCTCACAATAACACATAGGAATAACATGTTTTGATCATGTAGATATTGGTGAGATGATTTAGGTTTAAAAACTTACAAACAACCCTTTAGTAATTCCAATATCCGATCCAACTACCTTATATGTAGGATCAATGGATGTTGGACAGTGGTTGCTCCCGACACATGACCAGGATCAACTCAAATTTTGAAGTTACGATTCAAGCGACAAGGATCGGTAGCCTTGAAATAACGGCAAGCTCAAAATCATCGGATCAGGTGATATTGAGCTCAACTCTAACTTTACAATTCAAAATGTCTTATTAGTAGAAAACTTTCAATATAATTTACTTAGTGTAAGCCAATTGTGTGATAACAATTATAAGGTCATATTTCTAGAAAATGAATGCGTAATCAAGATAAATGCAACATCTAAAATAATACTTAAAGGAACTAGGAATAGCAACATCTACACAATAAATTTACCCAACTCCTCAACCAAGTGTCTTATGACACAACAAGAGGAATCTTGGTTATGGCACAAGACTGGACACTTGCACCCAAGACTCGTCCACAAGATGAGTCAGAGTGGCTTGGTTATAGGTTTGCCTAAACTAAACAACTTGGATAATAAAATATGTAATGCTTGTCAACAAGGTAAACAATCTAGGACACAACATCAATTAACTAATCAAGAACGAACCAAAAGTGTTCTTGAGCTCCTACACATGGATCTATTTGATTCACATGGAGCTAAGTCACTCAATGGTAGTCAATTTTGCTTAGTCATAATTGACGACTATTCTAGATTTACTTGGGTTAGGTTTATCAAACATAAAAATGATACTCTAGACCAACTAATCAATCTTTGTAGGTTAATCGAAAATCAAAAGAACCTTAAGATTAAAAGACTTAGAAGCGATCATGGTGGTGAATTCAAAACCACGGGTTTCTGATTTCTATAACCTAAACGGATACCACCATGAGTTTTCATGTCCTAGAACCCCCACAACAAAATGGGTTAGTCGAGCGGAAAAATAGAACCCTACAAGAAGCCGCTAGGACAATGTTAAAGCGAGTATAACCTACCCGATAGATTTTGAGGCCGTTAGTACGTTAATGCTATGTCCAAAATAGGATCCTTATGGTAAAGAGGCACCAAAAGTCCTCGTGCGAGATTTATCACGATAAAATACGAACATCAAATACTTTAGGGTATTTGGATGCAAGGTACATATCTTAAACACTAAGGATTACCTAGGAAATTCAAATCCAAAACCTCTCTGGAACCTTTCTAGGATACTCAACCACCAGAGAGCTTATAGGGTATACAATCACGACACTCTTAGAGTCGAAGAAACCATTAATATAGTTTTGACGAAGGACACGAACCCGTTCAATCCTTAACAAAACCAACTAGCAAATCAACTTATAGCAAACCCGACTCTGATCTTGAACTTGAATCTCGTCCTAACCCAAGTCATCCTATCGACCAAGTGATAGATGACCCTAACCCAAGTCATCCTATCAATCAAGTTATAGGTGATCCAAATTTAGGGGTTCGAACTAGAGCTTCATACCGAAATATTAGTCAAATCTCGTTAATTTCCAAAATCGAACCCAAAACTATTGAACAAGCACTTCTTGATCCCGACTGGATTATTGCTATGCAAGAAGAGCTAGCTCAATTCACTAGAAATGAAGTCTGGGAATTAGTACCACCACCTAAAGAAAAATCAATTATTGGAACAAGGTGGGTATTTCGAAATAAACTTGATGATAAAGGTGAAGTAGTTAGAAATAAAGCTAGGTTAGTCGCAAAAGGGTTTAGTCAAGTCGAAGGTTTAGATTACGATGAGACCTACGCCCCCGTAGCAAGACTAGAGTCCATCCGAATGTTGTTAGCATATGCTGCACATCGAGGTTTTAAATTGTTTCAAATGGATGTCAAGTCAGCATTTTTGAATGGATACATTAAGGAAGAAGTTTACGTCAGTCAACCTCCCGGATTCGAAAATCTAGATAAACCTGACCATGTCCTTAGACTTAAGAAAGCCCTATATGGACTCAAACAAGCCCCAAGAGCTTGGTACGAAAGGCTTTCGATCTATCTTAAGTCCAAAGGATTCAACCAAGGTTTAGTCGACCCAACCTTATTCGTAAAAACCGTAGGAAAAGAAATCTTTATAGCCCAAATCTATGTAGATGATATAATTTTTGGAACTACCAACTCGATCCTGCTAAACTAATTCATCTCACTTATGGAAAGTGAATTTGAAATGAATTTAGTAGGAGAGTTAAGTTTCTTCTTAGGTTTACAAATTAAACAAACTAAAGATGGAATATATTTACATCAACAAAAATATACTAAGGACTTAATAAATCGATTTGGAATGCAAGATGCTAAAATAATTAATACACCTATAGCAACTAATGTTAATATAAACGAAGATGTAGAAGGAAAACCCGTTGACCTAAAATACTATAGGAGCGCAATAGGAAGTCTCCTATACTTAACCGCGAGCCGACCCGACATTTTATTCGCGGTAAGTATGTGCGCAAGGTTACAAACCTGTGCCAAGGAGTCTCACCTAACCCTAGTCAAGCGTATCCTTAGATATCTAAAGGGCACGCTAAACGTAGGTATTTGGTACCCTAGATCTACCGAGTTTAATCTAATCGACTACTCCGACTCCGACTATGCCGGTAGTAAACTCGATAGAAAGAGCACGAGTGGTTGTTGTCAAATCCTCGGCTCGAGTCTAGTGAGTTGGTGCGATGAGGGAAGCATTGCGTTGCCTTATCTACCACCGAAGCCGAATACGTTGCGATGGGTGAGTGTGTCTCTCAGCTCCTGTGGATGAAGCACACTCTCCAAGACTTTAGCTTAATCTTTAACAACATTAAAACCTACATAGATAACATTAGTTCAATTAACTTAACTAAAAATCCAATATGTCATTCTAGGACAAAACATATAGAAGTTAAACACCACTTCATTAGGGAACATGTAACTAATGGAACTATACAACTAGAGTATGTTGAGTCCAAATCAAACCTAGCGGACATCTTCACCAAACCACTACCCGAAGCCGAATTTAGTTTATTAAGACGAAAGTTAGGTATGTGCGTAATAGAGTAGGATTTAAATTTTTCTATATATGTACTCTATTTTTGCTTCTTTTTATGAAATTAGCCTAAGTCTTACCTTAGAAATCATATACCTATAGATTTAAGGAGCCAACACATCTCACAACACATAGGACTAATGTGTTTGTGTACTTAGCGTGAGAGCAGGCGTGAGATGTTAGGACCTTACTCCCGTTCCGATGTAGATTGAATCGATATGAACCATGGAGTATAATTATTTAAAATTAATCAATTCCTTCAAGACTTATTGATCATTCTATATCAATCAAGTCCAACCGAGTTGTACATTTTAGATGAACATATTTTCAAGCTTATTATTATTTAAAAATTATATATATATATATATATATATATATATATATATATATATATATATATATATATATATATATATATATATATATATATATATATATATTGGGAACTTGCTTGGACTTACAAACCCTAAAATATATTTACAAACTTTTTGAGTTAAGGCAAAGGGGAGAAAGTCACAAAAGTAACCAAAATTAACCAAAATTAAAGGGAAGAAAGTAAACAAAATTATTACCTTTTATATTAAGTAATTCCGATTACTTAAGCAACTATTAAGGAGTAAAAATTATTTTCAAGAACTCACCTTGTCAAGGGGAGGTTACCTCAAAGGGAGAACTTGAAACAATAATATTTCTCATTCATATTTAATCATTATGCTAGCTCATTCATATTTAATCATTATGCTAGCTCATTCATATTTAATCTTTATGCTAGCTCATTCATGCTTAATCATTATGCTTAACAATTTTTTCCTTAACTTTGTGTCGGTTTGCCATGAATCAAAGGAGATTGTTGGTGCGTGGGCACCAAAGTCGAACCGTATTTTGATTATGGCAAAAGGCTCAATAGTTAAGGGTATATTTGTTATCTTACGAGCTCAATTAAGTGTGCGAAATGCTAAAGTTGGCGGAAGGTGCGACACCGGTGGGAACGAGGGTGGTCGAGCGCCGGATTTCGGAGGAGGTACTCGGTGAACCGGAAGCGAGGCTACAAGGTAAGCTCGTGAAAGCGAAGCAAGGGCGTTAAGCGTAGATCCACCCAATACCTCCAATGGAAGGTCTAGGTCGAGATCGGTTGGTTAGAACCATCGTACTTTATATTTTAAGCTACATGCTGCGGTCAAAACCCTTTGACGATACACTACATCTTCGGTCTAGTTCCAGCCTCGAGAAGAGCTCAAATTTCAAGGGGGTGAATTTGGACTTGACTCGTGTTTTGGTACAAAGGGTGATGTGGCATCAAGGTGGACATCCAAAACCATCATCAAGTTGGACGCCCAAAATGAGGTGAGTTGGCACAAGATGGTTGGCAAACCACCATCAAGCTTGGACGCCCAAAATGAGGAGAGTTGGCACAAGATGGTTGACTCCCATGATGTGGCACAAGTTGGATGGCTCCAACAAGTTGGCGTGAAGGCCTCCTTGAGGTGGCACAAGGTGGTTGGATGAGCACCTCATCCTTGAGTTGTGGCACAAGGTGGTTGGATGAAGCACCTCATCCTTGAGTTGGCGCAAAGGATGTGGATGAGCAAGACTTGGGGGATAAGAACCTCACCTTGGACACTACCTATGTCTAAATTCATAGATCAATATCCATAAATAGACATGTTCACGCCAAGCAAAAAATACAAGAAATCAAGAGCTCTCAACACGCCGTCGTAACGCCGCTACTACTACTCACATTTGCTACGACGAAGTGCCGCCGACAACGAAAGCTACATCTTCTACTTATAAGAGTTGTCGGTATATTTATTTAAGTTCTACTTCTTTAAATTGTCTTTGTGCTTTAATCGTAACAAGGAAAGGGGGAGTGTCCCTTTGCCTTGATTTCTTTTTGTGATCGTTGCTCCTACTTCCAACGAGGAGGAGTGGTTTTAGTGAATTGCCCTCCGTACGTGATCAAGGATCACTAGGGCCGTGGATTAGCAATCGAAAGATTGTGAACCACGTAAAAATATCTTGTCTACTTTATATTTCCGCTGTGCACTCTCTACTTGCTTTTTACTTATTGCAAAAGTTTTTTTTTAATGACACCGTATCGCTATTCACCCCCCCCCTCTAGCGACACATTCGATCCAACACTTCCTCCTTTTGGACGTCGTGTGGGCGACGATCCACCAAAAGTCGAAGCTCCTAGATCGCAAAACTTCCTTCCTTGCTTTTCCCAAGCAAGAGGAAGAAATGAAACAATGTTTTTCTCCTTCCAAAACTCAACCAACAAAGAGCTATCAAAGCCCTTGCCGCCGGCCAACTAGAAGGAGAAGGAGATGGTGGAAAACTACCAAGACACCAAGGGAAACCCTATATCTTGTTTCCACCACCTAAGGAGAAGAAGAAGGAGGCTTTGGGTGCCGGCCAAGGCTGGAAAAAAGCTGGGAGAAGCTGTTGGACGTTGGCCCAAAGAGGAAGAGGAAGAGAGAAAAAAACTTCCTTATTTGGTGCCACCCAAGCCTCCAAACCCTAATCCCAATCCTATCTCAAATAGGATTGCTCCTTGCCGCCCAAACCCTAGCTCTCCTCCTATTCATTATGTCATCCATGACCACTCCCCATGCCCTCCTTTTATAGAGTTAGGGATAAGTCATGAATTAATCTCCTCCATTGGTTCTAGGGATTTAATCTCAACGGTCAGATCTAGAGATTTAATCTCAACCGTCAGATCTTAGAGATTTAATCTCTAGCAATAGATCTTAGAGTTTTGTTTCTAGCGATTGGATCTAAGCTTCATGAGGTATTAATAGGCTACATTAGGGACCATGAGGAGGAGTTGGGTCTTGGCCACCCATGGATCAAGCCCACATAAAGTCCGATCCACTGATGATGATCCAATCCACTAAAGGTTCATCATTGATTTACCTCACCAACCCCCATATTATAATATGGGCTCCATATATTATTTGTACATTTTCTCCCCATGTTTAAGATCTCGAATGTCCATTGATTAATTAATTTACTGACCATTAATTAATCAACATCTAACTCCTTGAGTAGTACCACTCAACCTTTTCATCATGCCGGGCCAAGTCCACCTGCAGGGTTTACATGATGAACCTTATGAGCTCCTCAAGGGGGCATCATCATCCTAATATATAGGACACGATTTCCTTCTATAATCAATGACACACCATATAAATAATATCATCTCCCAACTTACCGAGCCTATCGATTTAATCTATAAATCTCGCCCATTGGTAAATCAAAGAGATGAGTACTAAGTATATGTGCCCGTTATTATATCGGGATTAAGAGCATGTACTAAATAATATCTGAGGTCCGATTCGATTATGTAGTCAGCAATAAATCGAATCACCTCTATGTCGGTCCTGCTCAATACACACAAAGTGCACTAGTGTGATTCTATGGTCAAGACAAACCAATACCAAATCACACTACAACCATTCCGATGGTTTGTCCAAAGTCATCTCGGTTGTGAGCCTTTACTTATACTTTCCAAGGGGCCAATAACATGATCTCCTGTGTTACACCACACACTATGTTATCTACAATGTAAAGTATGAGACAATATTGCATAACCATAAAAATATGCAAACAATGATCATGTGATTCTTATTTCAAAATAAAGATGTTCATACAAAAGATAGACTTTTCAGTATACATCCCTACAGTGCGTAGTAGAATAGGACTTTGCAAATTATATTACTACTATTTCTTACTTTTCATTTTTCATGGAACTAGTATAGGACATACCTTAGATATCATGCACCTATAGATTTAAGGAGCCAATATATCTCACAACACATAGGACTAATGTGTTTGTGTACTTAGCCACGTAGATGGGCGTGAGATGATAGGACCTTACTCCTGGTTCCAGATGTAGAGCTAGTGCATCGCTATAAACCACGGAGTATAATCATATATATTAACCGACTCTAACCAGGACTTGTTAATCTTTCATATCAATCAAGTCAATATGAGTCAAACATTTTATAGATGAGCTTATTTTTAGTATATTATTTTCAAAATAATATGGAACATGCTTGGACTTTAAATTTAATATCTATATTTGTTTTTCACACACCCCCAATCTTTTTGATATTTGACAAAAGGGGGAGAAAAAGGCCAAAGTTAAGGGATCAAAATTCTTTTTAACTTAACTAACTTCATATTTATTCACATGGACAAAAGTTAAGTACATGTTTATTTAACTTTAAGTTTTGAAAATTTACTTAACTTGTTTTTGTTAACAAAAAGGAAGTAAAGGCCAAGTTAAGAGAATTCTAAACTTAAACTTATTTTTTATACACTATGGCCAAATGTTAATGCTTTACTTAAGAAATGGGGAGAAAGGGCCAAGTTAAGAAGTCCTCTTAACTTAAATGTTTTACTAAGGCCAACTTTAAGTAATGTTAATTACCTAAACTCTTCCTAAATAGCAATCCTCAAAGGGGAGGATTAAGGTCTTTCTTCAAGACTCACCCTCGGTCAAGGGGGAGGGTTCCTCAAGGGGGAGTACTTGAAGAAAAATCCTTACTACTCCAACTTAATCTTTACATTTGTTTCTCATGCACATTATTATGCTTGATATTTACTTAACTTTGTATGTGGGTTTGCCATAAATCAAAAAGGGGGAGATTGTTGGTATGGCACCTAAAGTCGAACACGAGTTTTGATTATAGCGATAAGTTAAGCTCATGTTGTTATCTCCGAGCTGAATCGATGCATAAAATTGCTATAGCGAGCTAAAGGCTAGCGACACCCGGAGGAAGCGCGGTGGTGGACGACACTCGAGTGACGGAGGGGAAGCAATCGAGTGGAATGTCGAAGCAAAGCGACACTGAAATCGGTAAGCTCGTGTGTGCGGCATAAGTGGTCGTATCCTCTTTTCGGGATGATATTAGCGATCCACCAAAGACATCCTATAGGTGGTCTAGGTCGAGATCGGATGGTCGGAGGCAGTCAAAATAATGTTTTTGTTAAGCTAACTTTGCCTTGCATAGCATCGATCGACCAACTCAGGACTCATGATCCTTTCGACAAGTGACTTAAATCTTGCCATCATTTGATGATGGCTATCGATCTCGTGGTCAAATCACCTCTGCTCTATCACCATTTTTAAAGGAGGTTTGGTGCCCAATTCCTATTGGTTGAAGACCCATTTGATGAGGGGCTTAAAGGCTATAAAAGGAGGGCTTGTCCTAGGGTTTTTCATCAATTCAAATGCTCCCAAGTGCTTTCGATACGCTACGAGTCTCCAACATTCCTACGACGAAGCGCTACCCAAATGACGACTCAAGCACCAAGATTCAAGTCTTCAAAAGTCATCGGTATAAGCTTTCATTTTTATAAGTTGTTCTTTTTATTTCGAGCTTTAAATCGTATCAAGGAGAGGGGGAGTGTCCCTCTACCTTGAGTCTTTCTCGAGTTTTGTATTCGTTTAACTCCTACCTCCAACGAGGAGTAGTTCGTTTTGTGTTTTGCCCTCCGTGCGTGGTCAAGGATCCCTAGGGCCTTGGAGTAGTAGCCGAAGGCTACGAACCAAGTAAAAAATATTATTGTGTCTTTATTTTATTGTGTTTTTCTGCTGCATTTACTCGTGCCTCAACGAACAATTTCAAACGAAAAGTTTCTATCGCTATTCACCCCCCCCCTCTAGTGATCCGTTTCGATCCTATAACGAGAAGCTAACTTAGTGAATTTCTAGAACATATCTATTTTGCTTTGATTGCAAATACCACTTGATAAATCTAGTTAACATGTTAAGTATGGAACAATACCTTTTAAAATTTCATGGCACTGAGATTTGCTTGAGGACAAGCAAAGATTTAAGTCTGGGGGAATTTATGTGAGCAAAACATATAGGATTTTAGGAGTAGTTTTTTCTCACATCACATTACATTTTATGTTTGTTTCATGCATATTTCACTTTGGTTTGCATACATTTCTTATTTTCTGGTTCGGAGATCTGCTCTTTGTACTTTTGTGTGTAGGGTAGCATTTCATGGGGAAAAATGGCGCACTTTTGGAGCAAAAGAAGGGCATTTTAATCTTTGACGCGAAACACGAGTGTGGCTACATGGCCGTGTCAATTGAAATTTACCCAGCGAACATGACCTAGTATGGAAACATCGTGTGTCCGATAGCGTGAGTCGGTTATTTTCCAGGTTTTAGAGAGATCTATGCTGATATCTATATAAAAGAGGTACACCCAAACCCTATGGGAAGGCACGACAGCTAGGACGACACCCGGACGCCCTAAAAAGATTTGGGAACTCACATCGGGGAGGAAGAAAGTCGCTGGAGATCCAAATTCTGCATTTCAACGCCGGAGAGAAGAGTCACATTGCATTGTAATTTCTATTCCTTGCTTAATTTCTATGGTTTATATGAACATGATCGTGCTTTGTGTTTCTCCTTTCTTATCTATGGAGTAGACTCTCTGATTCTAAGATTAGGGAGTAGTTTGTGTGCGTAGAACATGCTATTCCAAATTTGAATTCTGTTCTTTAATTTCTATTTTCAATTGTCGTTTGGTTTTAGAGATATAGTTATTGTTTTGGTTTTCTATCAACTATGCTAGCTGATACGAGGGGAGACAACCCTTGTATCTATGATTTAAGAGAATCAAGGAGGAACCTAGGGGTTGACCTCATCTCTCGTAACCGTGGGTAGAAGTATGCGATAGAGTAGGAAACATGACCCATTTTTGACTCGTCGCAGGGATCGATTCGACATCCTCGTATCAACTATCCCATCCTAAGTCCTGGGGTCGACCTGGTAATGGCAGAGGTAGCTTCCGATAGATGCGAAGGCTCATCGGGGGAGTGTATGATGTCCTTTCCACAAAACTGTAGCTAGAACCCTAGACGAAACCCAATTGACAATGTGTTCTGTGACATACAAACGAAATCGAAATCCTAGAATCCCTTCCAAAATCTCACAATATAGTTTCTTTATTCTTTCGTGTGACACCGTATTGATTTGGGACCACCGTTAACCCTCGTATTCACAACCATTAAATCTAAATTCCAAACAATAACCTCCATTTATCAAATTAGTACTTGAATCTCAGTCCCTGCGGGATCGATAATCTTTTTATTACTTGATGACATTCGTGCACTTGGCGTTGGCAAGCCAAGTCCTCGCGATCTTAGTCGAGATTTGGTCGCGTCTGTGCATCAAGTTTTTGGCGTTCTTGGACGATTGATTCAATATCGAATCAAGAAGTGGATAATTGGATCAAACTTAGGATTAGATTTATTTTCTTACTTTACTTTTATTACTTTTTTTTATTTTCATTTTATTTTATTTACGTTAGTTTTAGACTACCATATCTAGATTTAGTTTTTTATCTTTATTTTTATTTTAGCAATAGTTTTACATTTTTATTTTATAATTAGCTTTTCTTAATTTGATTCAGTATTTAGTTCAGTTTATTTTTTGTTTTATTTTAGTATTAGGTAATACTCCTAATTTTTGTGGCTCGGTTCTTCGTATGCTTAGACACGTAAGATCAGGAGACGTGATTTTGATCAATCTAGAAATTGAACGAACCTATCATCGCCGGAGAGCTGAATAGAAGTGGATGGAGGATCAAGCTGCATATGAGGTGAATATAAGTAGCCGACTTTTGTGGGATTACGTAACCCCTAGTGCTAGAAGATTTAGGCTGAGTATAGCAAGACCGTCCATTTCAGCAAACAACTTTGAGCTGAAATCGACACTCATTCATATGGTCTAGCAGAGTCAATTTGGGGAAGCTGCGACTGAAGACCCGGACCGAAACCTGGAGACATTCATGGAAATCTGCTCAACAATGGAGATTAATGAACTCCTTGCAGACACGATTCGCCTGAGCCTTTTCCCGTTCTCTTTGCAGGATAAGGCTAAGGCATGGCTTCACTTCCTACCTTCAGGAAGCATTACTACCTGGGAGCAATGTGAGCAGCAGTTCTTGAATAAAAACATCCCACCTAGCAAGACTACTCACATGCGCCATCTAATAACGAGCTTCTGTCAGAAGGAAGGGGAGTCCTTATTTGAAGCCTGAGATCGCTATAAGGGGCTACTCTACCAATGCCCCCCCCCCAAACTTGATGCACACAAACACGATCTCAAATCTCGCGACGGAGACCATCGAGGACTCGAATTTTCACTCAATGATAAATACGGATGTCGTCAAGTAATAAAAATATTATCGATCCCACAGGGACTGAGATTCGAGTACCGATTTGGTAAGTGGAGGTTATTGTTCAGAATTTAGATTTAATGGTGGTCCCAACTCAATACAGTGTCACACGGAAGAAGAAAGAAACTATGTTGCATGATTTTGGAAGGGATTCTTGGATTTCAGTTTCGTTTGTGTGTCACAAAACACATTGTCAATTGGATTTTGTCTAGGGTTCTAGCTACGGTTTTGTGGAAAGGACATCATACACTCCCCCGATGAGCCTTCGCATCTATCGGAAGCTACCTCTGCCATTACCATGTCAATACTTACATATTTAGGATAATCGATCATGCGACGAGTCAAAATGGCGCTTTCTATCACATCCTTCTACCCACGGTTACGGGAGATAAGGTCACCCCTAGGTTTCTCCTTGATTCTCCTAAATCTTAGATACAAGGGTTGTCACCCCTCGTATCAGCTAGCACAGTAGATAGTGTAGGGAAATTTGGATCGTGACATTCACAACATCGCGGGCGAAATACTTTGTACAACCACAGCGGAAGTAAAAATTACAAATCGGATCCCTCCAAAGATCCATGCAAAATATATAAATCATTTTCTTTAATCTAGATCTTATCTAGAAGAAGAAATATACCTTCGATGCAAGACCTTGGTAATCCCGCTAATCCAAACGCAGTCGAATCTCAATATGGTAAGGACAACCATATCTCTAAGGTATCCACACGAAACGTATCTTGGAGATAGAGATAACACCTTTGGCTGTGCTAGCAACCAAAACCAAGGCTCTCCACAAAAGAGGAAAAAGGAAAATTGGGATGCAAGGCACAAAATGGATGCAAGGATAAAATTTAGATCACATATCCACGTTAAGGAGATTTATTAAATCCCCTTTATCATGCATTAATCCACATTTACATGAATTAATCCATTTGCATGCAATAAATTATATTTACATGCATTAACCCCATTTGCATGCAACATTAGAAGGCTTTTGAAATCCCACAACGTTAAGGAGCATTTTGGAATTTCATTTCATGCAAGATTAATCATGCAATGTTAAGGAGATTTCTCAAATCTCATTTGCATGCATTAAATATCATTTTCATTCAATAACTCCTATATGCATGCATGATTAATCATCATTAATCATGCTAACCTTCTTCAATTGATTTCACTTGAGTCTAACTCAAGTTAAACCTATAGGATATTTGACGCCGCTAGAGGGGGGGTGAATAGCGTTTGACCGTTCATAGAAGGAATTCGATCGCGTGTTCGTCTCTACAATTTCGTTAGTGCACAGCGGAAATAGATATAATATAATAACGAAATACGCCAACACAACAAGAACACGAGTATGTAACGTGGTTCGGAACCGCACGGTTCCTACTCCACGGATCGAGCTCTACGAGCTCTAGTGATGCACACGCAACTACTAATAAACACTCCTTCTCGGAACAATCCGGAGGCGGAGAAACCTCGTACAATAATGATTACAACAATAGTCAAATAAATACAATCAAATACAATGAAATACAAATGCAAGTAAAGGAAAAACACTTTACAAGAGCTTTGGATTGCTTGATCTTTGATTGCCTTGAACTAGCTTTGAAGGACTGGAAAGCACCAACTTCCCCCTTTAATTTCGCTCAAGAAAATCGCTATCTTTTTCTCCATCACGAGCTCCTTTTATAGCTTCAACTCTTGGAAAAAAAGAAGATCGATCATCATTGCTCGGGACCATGATCGATCCTGCGTTATTGTGAGACAATGGTGTAATCCACGCTGGAAAAATCCAACGGCTAGGACATCAGTCGACTGATCATGAGCATCACTCGACTGATGAGCCATCACTCGACTGCTCGTCGTAGCGGTCGAGTGAGACTCCATATGGCGAAAATCGAGCATCAATCGATGATTAGATCAATAATGAAAATCATGTTGCACCTCGCGGTCAATGTTTATATACCAATTGTAGGATATTTGGCCGCTAGGCGGGGTTCGAAAAAGTTATGGAGGGCTTAGGCGGAACCCTAAATCGAACAAGGAAACAAAGCGTTGTGAACTAAATAGATAAGTGAAAAAAGCGAGAGAAAGCTATCAAACCTAAGGCTTGTGGACCGCGGTAGGAAAAGGTCGGAGAGGAGGTTGGCGATCGGAGAGGAGAGAAAAGAGAGGCGCGTGAAGGCGCCTAGCTAGCGTTATAAAATCGCGATCGGCGATGTCGACATCGATCGAATAATCGCGACTAATTAGCGGGTTTTCGAGCGAAGCGATCTCCGGTTCGATCGGCTGCGAGTCTTCGTGATACTACGGTAACATCGATCGTGATGTGGCTCATCAGTCGATTGGTGTTGTCACCACTCGACTGATGAGCGAGCATTCGACTGATGACCCTCAGCCTCGGTGAACAGTACCATTAGTCGACTAATGTATCCCATCAATCGATTGATGTTCAAGCAGTCGAGTCTGAGCCGACTCATTTGATCGTCTCATGCTACAAGATTCGATCTAATGTATCGGTGATATCTCGATTTCTGATGAAATTCAGAAAATCTCGATTTCTTCATCTAATTTATTCCATTTTATCATGTTTAATCTTGTATATCAAACATATTGCTGTTATACTTATATTCATGTATTCGTTAATGTATTTTAATGTTTTATTTCATTTTGGCAAACATTAACATCCACTGATTTCCAAATCCTAACATCTCACCCTTTCTAAGTGTTGAAATACACAATCAAGGTAAAAAGACTTGTTTTGTGAGATGCAATTCATCCTAGACATTCCTTCCATGCAAACACATGGTGAAACATATGAAGCATGGTAAGTACAAGACATCAAGTTGTGTGGCACTTGAGTATCACTCTAGATGTTACTTTTACATCTTAAACACACTTCTCTTGATACATGAACTTCTAAAGTGTGCCAACAATCAAAGTTACACACTATGACCTCTAAATCTAGATTGTGCCAATTTTATTGATTTTCATGTTTTCAAAAATATATTGATACATCCTAAAATCCTTTAGGATTAAGGCTCAAATGTATTTCCAAGGTAACCATAACCTTGAAAATAACCTAAAGTGTCACCTTTACCATGGTTGAGTTAACTACTCATCCAATCATGGTTGGCACATTCTAACCCATTTAACGTGAATCAATCACGCTCTTTGGAACCCAAATCTATTTGAGCTCATTGAATTAATTAGGTATTCCTTAGGGATAACCTCCCTAGATACCTTCCTAATGACCCTCCTAGGATTATTAGCCTTGGTCATTGTGGTCTTATCTAGGTTGACTCTAGAGGTAACTCCCCTTGCAACCTTGGTCTTCCTAGACCTAGTTTGTGTTCCATAGTCAAATGGAACACAATGATAAGTCACCTTAGGCTTAGGTTTGTGACCCAAAGCTTTCTTGCCCTTGGTTGACTTTTGTCTTTTGAGTCCTAGATGTTGACTTTGAGATCTTGACCCTTGACTTTGACAATTAGACCCTTGAAATTGATTTTGTAGCTTATTTATGGTCTTTTCTAGTTTTTCAAGCCTTGACCTTAAGGCTTGGTTCTCTAATTCTAATTGCCCAAATGATTTTTGATTAGGTTTTTAAGCATTACCATTTACCTTAGACATATGTTTACCCTTATTGGAATTGATACCTAAATTGTTTTCGATTTTCTTAATTGCTTTCTTATGAATGACATTTCTAGGGACATTAGTCCCAAATTTCTCCTTCTTTGAAATAGATCAAGAGTTATCATTCCTAGCATGCTCCGATTCATGAGTAATAGCAAAGTTATTTGAATTAATTCTAGCATGCTTTTGCTTAGAATTTAAGGAATGAGCATTATGAAAATATACCTTAGGGTTTGCCTTAGTAGCTCCCCCTACTTGTGATACTCCTTCTTGGATCTTCTTGCTCCCCCTAGGACATTGATTTCGGTAATGTCGATTCTTGCCATTTGAAGCAAATGATATGCTCCTTGTCTTTAGATGATGGGGAACCGACATCCTTTGACTTTTGTTGACTTTTAGGCACCGGAGGAGTTTTCTTAACCTTCTTTGGGCACTTTCTCTTATAGTGCCCGGTTTCCCTACACTCAAAACATATTATATGAATTTTATTATTAACACATATGTTTGAATTACCTAGGTTAATGGAGACTGGAATTGGACTTTGGGCTTCTTCATCTTGACCGGATGTCGAAACTTCTTCTTGATGTTCCGATGTGGAAGTTCTCTCCTCCCCCACAATCCTTGAGGTGGATGCTTCTTCCACTTCCTCCACCTTTCCCGATCCGGATGTTGATTCCCTATCAACCTCCGAATCCTCACTTCCTTGTGAGGATGATGCATTAGCCTCTTTGGTCTCTTCCTCTTGGACCGTTGATGGGCTATCATGAAGCTTGGCCACTTTGTTGTTAGTAATATATGAGAGATGTCCTAAGGCAATCGCCTTATGTATGAACCATTTATATGATAAATGAAGATTCACTATTTGAGTATACATGTTTTATGTATTTGATTGGATCTTAAACTCATTTACTGAATGTCCACGATACGATTCACAGCATGAGAGAATTTGTGATTGGATCACAACTAGTGAGTATCTCTACATGTGTAATTGTGATGTATCAGAATTATCCCTAGTCGATGAATTGATGGATTTGGACACCATCAATTCTGTCGAGACTAGCACGAGGTATACTCATTGGTGTATCCAAGCAGCTGATTCTCACTGGCTGGAGACATAGTGATGTTCGGAGTTAATCGTGGATGCTAGTTATGGTAACTAGTTCATTGGAGTGACCAGCCGTAAGACTTCATATGGTTCTCTGCATATATAGATATGTCAATGAAGTTCTTACTGTGGCTTAAGTGCGATGTTCCTTTGACTTGCGGTATTCAAGTCATCTTGATCATGGAGACTTATGCTTTGACATCTTAAGAAAACATCTCTAAGGAGATGTGGACCCGGGATGATTGGGTATAAGTCGAAGTGATCGAAGGTGTTTGAATAGCCTATAAAGGATTCACCACTCCTTGCGAGGAGATGTATACCCATGGCCTCTCGTCGGATTGTTACTAAAGTCTTTGGCCAAAGCAATACATGTTTAGAGTAAGGTACTCTTCGATACATGTGGAGTAACTAGAATCCGTAGGACGATGAAATGATACTTGGGCTAGGTGTGACGTAGTCAGCCTAGTGGGGACTGACACTATAGACCATGTCCTGAACCAAGTGGGTATAAGATGAGTGAAGGGAATGGGGCACGATTCATTCGAGCTGCTGAAGGGTTTCAGAAATAGTTCTGGATCAACCGTTGATCTTTTCGGTTAATTGGGGATCATGATGTACTACTAGGTGCCACTCATGATCGTTCTATAATTAATGGTTAATTATAGACGGCCAACATAAACCGAGAACCCATTTGGTCACACGCACAACGAGTGTAATCCAAAGGATTTAAAACGAGCTTGAGAATGGGATTCTCAGACCGAGAGAAACTATGTTTGGTTGGACCAAACATTAAAGCGAGCATGAAATTGTTTCAGTCGCAATGGAAGCGTGGATGGGCCGTCTCTTATGAAGACATAATGGATGGACCAAAATGGTTTGGTTCTAATCCAATGGATGAGAATAAACCAAAGGGTTTGGTTTATTTTAAACATATGAACCAAAAGTTGGTTCGGTTCGTTTTAACTTAAAATAAACCATCATGGTTTGGTTTATTTTAACTTATCTTAATGGAGCGGGTTAACGGGCCTAATGGTTATGATCCAATAACCATTAAGAGAATTAGTTCTCTATAAAAGAGGGCTTAAGGGATAATTAAGCCTAATCCAAAAACCCTAGCCCCCTTGAGTTGCCGCCCACCTCCACCTTGGAGTTAATTGGCGCCAACCCTAAAAGCTGCCGCCCGGCTTGTGTGCAGCCGTCAAGTCTTTGCGGCGTCAAGCTTCAGGAGAACCTCCGGCGACCCTCGGATCTCCTTTGGGTTCGGTGATAAGGTGAGCTTCCATCTTTCCTTGGCGGCCTCTATTCCTCCACCAAAGCTGTCAGTTTTCTGGACAGCTTGTTTCTCGTCGGGCGTCGTTTGGGCGATGGTTGAGTGCTCCGACAGCGGCTAACTACGGGATTTGATCTCCGGTAATCCTCTGAGTGGAGGGGGCGAAGGATTCGTCAAGCGGTTGTGAATACCTCTCGAAGAAGCGAGTTTGAGCGGATTTGATCTCCGGTAATCCTCTGAAGTGGGGATGAAGGATTCGTCAAGCGGTTGTGAATACCTCTCCGGAGAAGCGAGTTTTGAGAACTCGTTTTAGGATCCGAATTTGGATTCGGATCGTGATCATCTCTCGATCACGTCGTCTTCAACACGAGGCTAGTAACCCATCTGAAGACGAAGCTCGTGACTTAGCGAAGTCATCCCGAGGAGCTCGGCGTGGATACGGATAGAGACGATTCTTACGAGGATCGTTCCGGTTGATGCCGTTCCCGCTACACGTCATACGGAAGGTATAACGTAGATAAATTTCCTTTTATTGCAAATTTTAATTTACGGTTATGTCTACACTTGTTGTAATATGCATGCGTGTGTTGTGTGTGTTGTAATAAATATAGATTTATTATTTTAATTGCTTCATTTGTGCTCATGTTTACGAAACATGATCGAACACACAC
Source organism: Wurfbainia villosa (assembly GCA_025175895.1). NCBI lineage: Eukaryota > Viridiplantae > Streptophyta > Magnoliopsida > Zingiberales > Zingiberaceae > Wurfbainia > Wurfbainia villosa. Next base: position 85,588,108 of record CM045990.1, read on the forward strand.
GCCTTGTGTCAAAACCCATGATGGTATCGAGCCCAGTTGTGTTTCACATAATCGTAAAAATGGTTTTGCGATAGTCATAATGTATTTCTGGAAATTTTCTAAATTTTGGAAATTTAGAAGTATTTATGGAAATTTTTCAATTTTGGAAAGTCTAGAAGTATTTATGGAAATCTTCCACTTTTGGAAAGTTGGAAGTATTTATGGAAATTGATATTTTCCATAAATAAAATATTTGATTAGATTCTGGAAATTTGTTTCCTAATTTAATCATGATTTGATTTGGGAAATCAAATCTTAAAATATTTTATTTCCATGAGTAGTTTTAATGATTTAGGAAATTGGTTTCCTAAATAGATTTTCCTTAATCAAATAATTCCATGAATAAAATATGTGATTAGATTTGGAAATTTGTTTCCTAATTTAATTATGATTTGATTTGGAGAATCAAATCTTAAACATATTTTATTTCCATAAATAGTTATGACATATAAGGAAATTATATACATAACATAATTGTATGCCATGTAATTGCATTAGATGCATAACATTATGCCATGCGTGTCGTGACATGTAGATGTATGCCATGTATGTCATGCCATGTAGATAATAGTTATTTGCATGCAAAGAGGATGAGACATAAAAACCCTTAATCAATATTAAAGCCTACACCTTCCATTAATATGGTTAGAACCAGAGTTCCGTTTCTTGTTTGGGTTGTTGGACTCTCTCCAAGCCCGGCTCGAACCTGAATATGTTCAAACCATGGAATAGTTTAATACTAAAATGGTAAGAGTCAGAGGTCAATCGTTAGCTTTGGTTGTTGGACTCTCTCCAAGCTAGGCTAATTGGTTGAATGCACTCTAACCATATTAAAACTATGTCCTAATTAATGGGTTGGCTTTAACCTGGAGCATCGGCTTGTTGGACTCTCTCCAAGGTCGATGTAAAGGGAGGTGAAGTTGGGTGCTATGCATATGATGCATACTTGTTAATGTGTTAACAACCCGATGTATGTGTGAACATTCAATTAGTTGATAGCACATTGTGATAGTTGCATATATGGGATATGCAATCGGTATAGATGATACCTACCGTCGTAGTTATGAATGGCTTGTTGGACTCTCTCCAAGGTTGTTCATAACTATGATGGATATCAGCCCATTCGGAGATGGACCTACAATCTCCCGAAGTGATTTTGGGGTTTTTGAAATTCGAAAAATGAATGGGATTTATAAATGTATATTGATGCATTTTAAAATCATCATTCTCATATATGCTCATTTTGTATTTCTAAAATTGATCATGTTGTCTTTTAATTTGCGTTCCATTTTGGATTCGAATAAATTGACTGGGCCAAACTTCTTGGACTGGCTTAGAAACTTGAGAATTGTTCTCAAGGTGAAAACCTTGCGTATGTCCTCGAAGCGCCTCTTCCCGCCCATCCTAGTGACGATGCAACTCCGGACCAATTGTTGGTCTATCAGAAACATGTGACTGATTCTGAACTGACAAGTTGCATCATGCTAGCCGCGATGGAACCCAAGCTACGAAAGCAGCATGAGCATATGGATGCTCATATCATAGTCCTTCATCTTTATGAGTTGTTTGATAAGCAAGTGAGATTCGAAAGGTTCGAAGTCTCTAAGCTCCTCTTCACCTCTGAGATGCAAGAAGGTTCATCTGTGGTACTGCTCAACATGCTGAAGACTGTGGAGCCTTCTGAGAAGCATGAGCAGGGGACGGTGTTTTTAGTTGATTCCTCGAAGAAAGGTTCTAAGAGGGAGTCAAAGGAAAAACAGAAGGGGAAGAAGAAAAAGGCTAAAAGGCAGAACTAGCTCAAAAGGGCACTTGCCATCATTATGGCAAGAAGGGCCATTGGCAAAGAAATTGCAAGATTTATCTTGAGTCCGTGAAGAAGGATAAGGCATAAGATGCTCCATCTTTTTCATATATCTTCGTTATTGATTTTCATTCTATTCCCTCAGACACTTGGGTATTGGATACTGGGTGTGACTCACATATATGTAATGACATACATGGGCTAAGGAATAGAAGAAGACTCGTCAAGGGAGAGTCAAATTTTCGTGTTGGGAATGGAGCAAAGGTTGCTGCACTCGCCATCGGAACGTATTTGTTGAAACTCCCAGCAGGACTTGTCTTAGAACTGGACAATTGCTTTTATGTTTCTTCGTTGATAAAGAACATCATTTCTATTTCTTGTTTAAATAGAAATGGGTACCATTTGACTTTTAGTAACAATTGTTGTTACATAACTTTGAATGGAGTTCTTTATGGAAGAACTTTAAGCAATGGTGTTTATCGTTGGGCGTATCCGGTGACATTTGCAATATCGAGCGAGCAACAAGCGTGCTCGAAAGGATAATCAAATAGACTCTTTACATGTGGCATTGTCGTCTTGGCCATGTAAGCAGAAAGCATGTCCGAATTACACCGATGTGGAATTACGGAATCGTTGAATTGGATTCATACGATACATGAATCATGCTTAAAAGGCAAGATGACTAAGTTACCTTTACTAGAAAAGGTGAGCAGTGGGAGAGTTACTAGGTCTAATACATACTGATGTATGTGGACCTATGTCAACTCAAGCATTAGGAGGCTATAGCTACTTCATTACCTTCACCGATGATCACTCACGGTTTGGGTATGTGTTCTTGATGAAACACAAGTCTGAAGCCTTTGAAAGGTTCAAAGAATTCAGAAATGAAGTAGAGAGACAACATGACAAGAGTATTAAAATACTTCGATCGGATCGAGGTGGTGAATACTTAAGTCAAAAGTTTCTTGATTATCTAAGAGACAATGTCAAATTGTCTCAATGGATTCCGCCATATACACCACAGCATAATGGTGTATCTGAGAGGCGTAACCGGACCTTGTTGGACATGGTCAGGTCAATGATGAATCATGCGACTCTTCCCAAGTCCTTTTGGGGCTATGCACTTTAGACAGCTGTTTACTTGTTAAACAGAATGCCTACCAAGGTAGTCTCAACTACTCCATATGAGATATGGAATAGTAAGAAACCTCATGTATCTTACTTGAAGATATGGGGTTGTCCTGCTTATGTGAAGCGGACTGTATCAGACAAAATGGATGCTAAGTCTGATAAATGTCTATTTATTGGATACCCTAAGGAAACAAGGGGTTACCAATTCTATCATCCTGTGGAACAAAAGGTGTTTGTTTCAAGGCATGTTGTGTTTCTAGAGAAAGAGTTTCTCTTACAAGAAAACAGTGGGAGTGTCATTGAGCTTGAGGAGGCTCGAGAGACTCAAATAGACATTGATGAGATACCTGGTGAAGCACAACAACCGACAACTCATAGTGATGAGCAATCGGCTGGACCTATTGTAACACCACATCTTCGTAGATCTGGTAGAACACGCAATATTCCTGAGAGATATGGATTTCTCGTAAGTGAATCGAACGACGTGTTACTCATTGATGATGAGGAGCCTACAGTTATGAAGAAGTGCTGACAAGTTCAGAAAGGGATAAGTGGCTTGGTGCCATGAAGTCGAAATGGATTCCATGTATGAAAACCAAGTTTGGAACTTGGTTGACCCACTGAAGGATAAAGCCTATAGGGTGCAAGTGGGTTTTCAAGAAGAAAACCGACATGGATGGTAATGTGATTACCTATAAGGCTAGATTGGTGGCGAAAGGATATCGTCAAAAGCAAGGTGTTGATTATGACGAAACCTATTCGCCTGTAGCTATGCTTAAATCCATTCGGATGCTCCTGGCCATAGCGGCTCATTATGATTATGAGATATGGCAGATGGATGTTAAAACAGCTTTCCTTAATGGAAACCTGCTTGAGGACGTGTATATGATACAGCCTGAGGGTTTCACATCAGTTGATAAAACCAAGGTATGTAAATTGCGACGGTCCATATATGGATTGAAGCAAGCATCCAAGAGCTGGAATATCCATTTTGATGAGACAATCAAAAAGTTTGATTTTTCACAAAATCCAGACGAACCTTGTGTGTACAAGAAGGTTAGTGGGAGTGCAGTCGTGTTCCTAGTATTGTATGTCGATGACATACTACTTATAGGAAATGATGTTTCAATCTTACAGTCAGTGAAGGCTTGGTTATCCAAGACATTCTCCATGAAAGACCTGGGAGAAGCAACCTACATCCTCGGGATTAAGATCTATAGAGATAGATCGAAACGGTTGCTTGGCCTTTCGCAGTCTACATATATAGACCGAGTGCTAAAGAGGTTTAGCATGTCGGAATCCAATAAAGATTTCTTACCCATCAGGCATGGGGTATACCTTTCGAAGTCTATGTGTCCGCGCACAAAAGACGAGAGGATTTGCATGAGTAAGATTCCCTATGCATCCGCAATAGGATCTATCATGTATGCTATGTTATGTACAAGGCCCGATGTATCGTACGCTCTGAGTGTCACGAGCAGATACTAGTCCGATCCAGGAATGGATCATTGGGTGGCTGTTAAGACAATCCTTAAGTACTTGAGAAGAACTAAGGATGTGTTCCTAATATATGGAGAAGGGGACATGGTGATACGCGGCTATACGGATGCCAGCTCCAGACAGACAAGGATGATTCCATGTCTCAGTCTGGGTATGCATTCACCTAGAATGGAGGCGCAATAAGTTGGAAAGGTTCCAAGCTTAACGCTATAGCGGATTCTGCCACTAAGGCAGAATACATTGCAGCTTTGGAAGCAGCAAAGGAAGCGGTTTGGATCAAGAAGTTCATCTCTGAACTTGATGTGGTCTCATCAATGATCAAACATGTGCTTCACCGCTATCATCTTATCAGAGAGATCATCAGTAGGAACGAAATACAAATCGAGAAAATTCCCACTGAAAGGAACTTAGCGGATCCTTTAACTAAGGCATTACCTCAAAGTAAGTTTGAGGGTCATGTTCGAGCTTATGGTATTGGATACCGTAGCGATTGGCATTAGGCCAAGTGGGAGTCTGTTAGTAATATATGAGAGATGTCCTAAGGCAATCGCCATATGTATGAACCATTTATATGATAAATGAAGATTCACTATTTGAGTATACATGTTTTATGTATTTGATTGGATCTTAAACTCATTTACTGAATGTCCACGATACGATTCACAGCATGAGAGAATTTGTGATTGGATCACAACTAGTGAGTATCTCTACATGTATAATTGTGATGTATCGGAATTATCCTAGTCGATGAATTGATGGATTTGGACACCATTCAGATTAACCGCGAGAGTGATGTCGGAGTTAATCGTGGATGCTAGTTATGGTAACTAGTTCATTGGAGTGACCAGGTAAGACTTCATATGGTTCTCTGCATATATAGATATGTCAATGAAGTTCTTACTGTAGCTTAAGTGCGATGTTCCTTTGACTTGCGGTATTCAAGTCATCTTGATCATGGAGACTTATGCTTTGACATCTTAAGCAAGCATCTCTAAGGAGAGGTGGACCCGGGATGATTGGGTATAAGTCGAAGTGATCGAAGGTGTTTGAATAGCCTATAAAGGATTCACCACTCCTTGCGAGGAGATGTATACCCATGGCCTCTCGTCGGATTGTTACTAAAGTCTTTGGCCAAAGCAATACATGTTTAGAGTAAGGTACTCTTCGATACATGTGGAGTAACTAGAATCCGTAGGACGAGGAAATGATACTTGGGCTAGGTGTGACGTAGTCAGCCTAGTGGGGACTGACACTATAGACCATGTCCTGAACCAAGTGGGTATAAGATGAGTGAAGGGAATGGGGCACGATTCATTCGAGCTACTGAAGGGTTTCAGAAATAGTTCTGGATCAACCGTTGATCTTTTCGGTTAATTGGGGATCATGATGTACTACTAGGTGCCACTCATGATCATTCTATAATTAATGGTTAATTATAGACGGCCAACATAAACCGAGAACATATTTGGTCACACGCACAATGAGTGTAATCCAAAGGATTTAAAACGAGCTTGAGAATGGGATTCTCAGACCGAGAGAAACTATGTTTGGTTGGACCAAACATAAAGCGAGCATGAAATTGTTTCGGTCGCAATGGAAGCGTGGATGGGCCGTGTCTTATGAAGACATAATGGATGGACCAAAATGGTTTGGTTCTAATCCAATGGATGAGAATAAACCAAAGGGTTTGGTTTATTTTAAACGAATGAACCAAAAGTTGGTTCGGTTCGTTTAAACTTAAAATAAACCATCATGGTTTGGTTTATTTTAACTTATCCTAATGGAGCGGGTTAACGGGCCTAATGGTTATGATCCAATAACCATTAAGAGAAGTAGTTCTCTATAAAAGAGGGCTTAAGGGATAATTAAGCCCTAATCCAAACCCTAGCCCCCTTGAGTTGCCGCCCACCTCTACCTTGGAGTTAATTGGCGCCAACCCTAAAGCTGCCGCCGCCCAGCTTGTGTGCAGCCGTCCAAGTCTTTGCCGGCGTCCAAGCTTCAGCTGGAGAACCTCCGGCGACCCTCCGGCGATCTCCTTTGGGTTCGGTGATAAGGTGAGCTTCCATCTTTCCTTAGCCGGCCTCTATTCCTCCACCAAAAGCTGTCCAGTTTTTCTGGACAGCTTGTTTCTTTGTTGTCGGAGCGTCGTTTGGACGACGGTTAGTGCTCCGACAGCGGCTAACTTACCGGGGATTTGATCTCCGGTAATCCTCTGAGGTGGGGGACGAAGGATTCGTCAAATGGTTGACGAATACCTCTCCGGAGAAGCGACTTTTGAGAACTCGTTTTAGGATCCGAATTTGGATTCGGATCGTGATCATCTCTCGATCACTTTGTCTTCAACACGAGGCTAGTAACCCGTACGAAGACGAAGCTCGTGACTTAGCGAAGTCATCCTGAGGAGCTCGGCGTGGATACAGATAGAGACGATTCTTACGAGGATCGTTCCGGTTGATGTCGTTCCCGCTACACGTCATACGAAAGGTATAACGTAGATAAATTTCTTTTATTGCAAATTTTAATTTACGGTTATGTCTACACTTGTTGTAATATGCATGCGTGTGTTGTGTGTGTTGTAATAAATATAGATTTATTATTTTAATTGCTTCCGCTGTGCTCATGTTTACAAAACATGATCGAACACACACACGCCGCGGTGCCGAAAACCCAACATTTGCTCCTTAGCTCGTTTGCATCTACATAATTACCTAAAATACACAAGATATTGTTAGGTATTAAATCAATTAAAAACTTCATTACCTTCTCATTTTTCTCGAAGGCTTAAACTTGTTCTTCGGTCCATCTTTTTTTCTTAAGGAATCCACCTTTTGGTCCTCTTGGATAGCTATATCCTTCCATTAAAATGGACCATTCTTCGAGATCCCTCATCATTAGGAAGTCCTCAATTCTCGCCTTCCATTGTCTAAATCCTTCTTGTCCAAAGAAGGAATAGGGAATTGGGGTGTTGATATCCCATCCCAATAGTTCTTCCATCTTCACCCTCTAGCTTCTTTATCTTAGCTCCCGGCGGTTAGTCCGTAGAAGAGCCCCGGACTCTGATACCAATTGAAGGATATTTGACGCTGCTAGAGGGGGGGGGGTGAATAGCGTTTGACCGTTCGTAGAAGGAATTCGATCGCGTGTTCGTCTCTACAATTTCGTTAGTGCGCAGCGGAAATAGATATAATACAATAACGAAATACGCCAACACAATAAGAACACGAGTATGTAACGTGGTTCGGAACCACACGGTTCCTACTCCACGGATCGAGCTCTACGAGTTCTAGTGATGCACACGCAACCACTAATAAACACTCCTTCTCGGAACAATCCGGAGGCGGAGAAACCTCGTACAATAATGATTACAACAATAGTCAAATAAATACAAGCAAATACAATGAAATACAAATGCAAGTAAAGGAAAAACACTTTACAAGAGCTTTGGATTGCTTGATCTTTGATTGCCTTGAACTAGCTTTGAAGGACTGGAAAGCACCAACTTCCCCCTTTAATTTCGCTCAAGAAAATCGCTATCTTTTTCTCCATCACGAGCTCCTTTTATAGCTTCAACCTGTGCTGGAAAAAGTCGATCAGTCGACTGCTCGGGACCATCAGTCGACTGATCACACTGTTGCTATGAGACAACGGTGTAATCCACGCTGGAAAAATCCAACGGCTAGGACATCAGTCGACTGATGAGCCATCACTCGACTGCTCGTCGCAGCGGTCGAGTGAGACTCCATTCTGCGTCGGCGTCGAGCACCGGTCGACCGATCACATGATCACGATCGCTCGATCATCGATCATTGCCCACCTCTGGCAGTCGACTGCTAGACCGCTTCCCGCAGTCAAACCCTAGTTGACTCGGTCCAGTTGACTACCACATGGCACCAGTCGACTGGCACACCTCAAACATGAGGTTTTAGCCCAAGTATGGTGCCCCCATACTTGCTAGACCACCCTTAGCCTAGACCTAAGACTTCTATCCACCTCCATCAGCCTCACGCCTCTCGGATCCCTCCAAGTCATCCATGACTTGTTCATCCATCGTGTTAGCCTTCCGGTGCTTCCATCGGCTATGTCATGCTAACGGTGTCTACACCGCCAAGGCACAATGGACATACGCCGCCAAGACTCCGCTTGGACTTTACGTCGCCAACCATTGGACTTATGCTGCCAAGACTCCCGCTTGGACTTTACGCAGCTAATATCAAACCCCTTGGACTTCTCATGCCAAGACTCAAGCTTGGACTTTCCCTTGCCAACCTATGTTGGACTTTTACATTGCCAAGACCCATGCTTGGATTTTTCATGTGTCAAGTGTCCCACTTGGACTTTCCATGCCAAGTACTCAAGACTTGGACTTTACCAAATGCCAAGTGTTCCACTTGGACTTTCCATGCCAAGTACCCATGACTTAGACTTTACCTTGACAATTACATTGTCATATATTTTTGTCGAACATCAAAACATCATTCGAGTCAAACTCGAGTCCTGGTCAATCGTGACCTGGGCCGATTGCACCAACAAAACCAATTTGAGTCCAACTCAAGTTTGGCCAAGCAATGAGTCTAACTCATTCTAGTCCATTCAATTAACTAATGATTCATTTAATCAAACTAAGATGAACACTTATCCAAAATATGTTCTTTGTGTGTGACCCTATAGGCTCTCATAGCATTGGTAATGTATCTAAAATCATTTTAGATACATAAGCAATGAGCGGCATCTAGCATTACATCATTGCTACCCAAGCTACAAGAAAGTCGAGATTCGACAACCTTTTCGTGGCTATTATCATGTATGATGGTGTCCTTCTATCCTTGATATCTTAGATCGATCAATGAGGCATAGACCGTGTCATCCCCTTGTCGATCTTTATGTTTCTTGATCCCCAAGTAGACTCACTCAAAAAAATAAGCTCAATATCTCATATTGACTCATTTAAGCATGACCATGCATTTCGTGGTCATACTCTATCAAGAGGCCAAAGATATCACTCCATCATATGGGAGGAATATATCCCATCTACATCACTCACATCCCTCTGCATAATTCGTTACATACCCAGCAATCGCCGTTATAGTGCACTCTGTTACGGGTGACATTAGACGATACCAAAGTACATAACTCCTTATGTAGGGAATCGTAGTGACTTCAGGTCTAAGGACTATTCATACCAATAGTCACATGAGAAAGTATATGACACTCATATAACGATGCATGACACTTTCTCATGGCGGATCAATTCAGTACAAATATTCTCCAATATATATACCCATGTGTCATTGTGATATCACATATCCATGACTTGTGATATCAAGTCATCCATTGACTTATAGGCTAGTCTCAATGTATCAATATATCCCTTTGTTTATTAATACAATACTTGGCTAGGAATGTTTAAGTATAGTGTTTTCTACAGCTTCTCATAATCAATTCTACTAATTGATATACTGTAGATTAGAACCTACTATTCAAGGGCATTATTATATTTATTTGGCTGGCACACGCATAAAGTAAATATAATAATCAATCTTTGTCAGTTATTATTGAAATATGATACATATGATCCCTAATCAATCATCTCATGATTGGCACTAAGGCATGACACTAACAATCTCCCACTGGCACTAGTATCAATAACTGTAATCTCTAAGACCCAGTGACCTTGTATGACCATCATGCTTCCTCTGTGCTAAATCCTTGGTCAAGGGATCCGCAATGTTAGCATCAATATCTACTTTGCATATCCGCACATCTCCTCTGTCGATGATCTCTTGAATGAGGTGATACCGCCGTAGTATATGTTTGGAACACTAGTGAGAACGAGGTTCCTTAGCCTGTGCTATAGCCCCGTTATTGTCACAATAAAGCTCTATAGGGCTCACGATGCTAGGAACTACACCAAGCTCAGAAACAAACTTCCTGATCCAAACAACCTCCTTTTCTGCATCAGAAGCAGCAATATACTCAGCCTCTGTAGTAGAATCTGTGACTGTGTCTTGCTTTAAACTCTTCCAGCTCACAACACCATCATTTAAACAAAAGACATACCCTGACTGCGATCTGTAATCATCCTTGTCCATTTGAAAGCTAGCATCACTGTAACCCTTTACAACGAGCTCCTCATTGCCTCTAAATATTAAAAAATATTCTTTAGTTCTTCTCAAGTACTTAAGAATATCCTTGAAGGCTATCCAATGACTATCACCTGGATATGACTGGTACCTACTCATCATGCTTAAAGCATACGAGACATCAGGACGAGTGCATAACATGGAGTACATAATAGACCCTATAGCAGATGCATAAGGGATCTGATCCATGCATTCCCTTTCTTCCTTAGAAGAAGAGGATTGAGCCTTCGAAAGGCTCATACCATGGGACATTGGCAGAAATCCCTTCTTGGAATTCTGCATGGCAAAACATTTAAGCACCTTGTCAATGTATGCACTCTGACTTAGGTGTTGGGATGTATACTGAAAAGTCTATCTTTTGTATGAATATCTTTATTTTGAAATAAGAATCACATTATCATTGTTTGCATATTTATGGTTATGCATATTGTCTAATACATTACATTGTAGATAACATGGTGTGTAGTGTCACACGGTAAATCATGTTATCAGCTCCTTGTAGAGTATAAGTAAATTCTCACAATCGAGATGGCTTTAGACAAACCATTGGTATGGTTGTAGTGGGATTTGGTATTGGTTTGTCTTGACCATAGAATCACACTAGTACACTTTGTGTGTATTGAGCAGGACTGACTTAGAGGTGATTCGATTCATTGCTGACTACATAAACGAATCAGACCTCAGATATTATATTGTACATGATCTTAATCCCGATATAATAACTGGCACATATACTTAGTATTCATTTCTTTGATTTACCAATGGGCGAGATTTATAGAGTAAATCGATAGGCTCGGTAAGTTGGGAAATGATATTACTTATATGATGTGTCATTGATTATAGGAGGAAACCGTGTCCTATAAATTAGGATGATGATGTCCCCTTGAAGAGCTCATAAGCTTCATCATGTAAACCTTGCAGGTGGACTTGGTCCGGCATGATGATAAGGTTGAGTGGTACTACTCATGGAGTTAGATGTTGATTAATTAATTATCAGTAAATTAATTAATCGACGGACATTCGAGATCTTAAACACGGGGAGATAAATATACAAATAATATATGGAGCCAATATTAACTTATGGGGGTTGGTGAGGTAGATCAATGATAATCCTTTAGTGGAATGGATTATCATTAATGGATCGGACTTTATGTGGGCTTGATCCATTGGGTGGCCAAGATCCAACTCCTCCTCATGGTCCCTATTGTAACCTATTAAAACCTCATGGATCCTAGATCCGATGGTGGAAAATAAAACTCTAGATCCAACGGTGGAGATTAAATCTTTAGATCTGACGGTTGAGATTAATTCTCTAGATCCGACGGTTGAGATTAAATACCTAGATCTGACGGTGGAGATTGAAGGAGGCTTAAGCCTAACTCTATAAATAAGGCTTAAGGGGGTGGGCGGCAAGATAATAGAAGAGGATTAGGGTTTTTGGGCGGCAAGGGGGCTTGGATGCTTGGGCAGCCACAAACTTGGAAAGTTTTTTTCCTTCTTCTTCCTTAGGTGGTCGGCGCCCATCCTCTTCTCTTCTCTCCTAGTTTTTGCCGCCGCCCAACCTTCTTCCTGTCATCCTTGGCCGGAGCTAGGGCCTTCCCTTGAAACTTTTGGCCGGCGCCCTTCCTCCTTATTTATCTCTTTGGCCGGCGGCAAGCATCAAGCTTGGAGCTTGATGGTCGGTTAAAGGAAGGAGAAGAGTTTTGTTTCTATATTTCCTCTTGTTCAAAGTGAGCAAGGAAAGGAAGATTGGTGATCTAGGAGGCTTTGACTTTTGGAACATCGTCACCCACACGACGTCCAAAAGGAGATATGACATACGATAGAAGACCTAGAGGTAAGCAAGAGGTATAAATCTTGTTTTGCTTTCCTTTTTGTTTCTTTGTATATTGTATGAATGGAATGTGGCTAAATTTGCTTGGACCAAAAATACAAACACAAAAACTGGCGATCCGTACATCGTCTATTCCGCGACTAATCGTAGAATAGAGGATGGTTGCTTGAACAACAAGTTTGTTCAAGTGACTACTCTAATCGAATAGCACGACGATGAAATGGTAGCTTGGGTAATCCCTCCTTGTCAAGGATAAATTTTTTTATCCGGGGACGTAGAAGGGATCGCCATGAACAAGCAACTGAGTTGAAGTGGGAAGCGAAGTTTCCTACCTTCAAGTGGTATCTGAGTCACGGTTTTCGGTTTTGTGTGTTTAGGATTCGGTTACTTTTATGCACTTTTCATATATTATATGTGTCGGATAATAGTAGGATGTGCATAGGTTAACTTTTTGGTTGCAGGCATAGGATCCAACTATTATGGTCATATGTGTGTATGTGATTATATGTGTGTAATTGTATATTTTGTTAAATCCTCGGGGTTGACGAGACTATTATTTAATTTTTGTAATTAGATACGACATTGTTTAGCCACTTTTTTTATTTTAGTTTACTTTCAATCTAGATTTCATGTACACTCTCTCGTGGAGTATAGGATCGATGGATGTAAATTAAAATAGTTTTTTCTCGACTCGGATCTCCGGATGGCTTGTACAAGGCATAGGGAGGAGCGGACGAGATGGCGATACGACAAGAGGCATATTGGAGACAAAAGCCATAATAGTTCGAAAATATTTCTTTTTCATATTTATTGCTTATTGTTTGATATGCATGTCGTAGCTAGAAAATTCCTCAATTTTAAATTACTAAGTGTGAGAGGGATATTTTTATAAATTCCCATGGCCTCCATTACGATTTGACATGTGATGCAAACAAACTTGCACATCGACTCTGAGTGCCTTCCTCCACACCGGATGAGTTTGTTTGCAGATCACAAGGTCGAATATGGTTATAGGAAATTATTAAGAAGCGTGTGTACTTCCCCATCGGAAGACACATAACTCGAGATAATTACCTTGATACCGAGTAATGGTGAACACTTAGATACGAATATAAGTATTCTCCCCATCGGAGTCACTGCTTTTATTTGTTGGGCCGAAGAGGAACAAACTATTAATTTTATTTGTCAAAAATTTAGGTTGACAAGATAGTAAAATTAATGGGTAAAACCTCCTCTTACAAATGTAGAATTTGTATACGTCGACACTATCGTGGCATACAATATTCTCGGTGTTTTGAGGTGTTGGTTGATTTTAAAATTTTATTGTTTGAGGAATCAATAATTTTTTGAAATCTAATGTTTTGATCTATGTGATTCTTAGGTTTTTTCAAAATGACTTTCAACCCGCTTGCTGTGATACTGAAAGAAAATAAACTAACTGGACCCAATTATGTTGATTGGAAGAGGAATCTTGACATTATCTTGACTGCTGAGGAATACAAATATGTACTCCTCGAAGAGTGCCCTTCTAAGCCTGTGGATGATTCTGGGGAAAAGGAGAAGGAGAGTTATAAGAAGTGCATCAAGACCGATGAGATGGCGCGGTATTATATTTTGGCATCTATGTCAAATGTACTGCAACATCAGCATCAAGCCATGCCCAATGCTTATGGCATGATGTTCAATCTCAAAGAGCTTTTCGAACACATGAATCGGGCTGCTAGGCAGGAAGCCTTGAGGAACTTGATGACGACCACCATGATCGAAGGAACACCCGTGAGGGATCATGTTCTCAAGATGATGGCTCATTTGAATGAGCTGGAAGTCCTCGGAGCTGAGATCGATGGGGAAACCCAGGTTGATATCATTCTCCAGTCTCTACCTAGGAGTTTTGAGTAGTTTCGCCTGAACTACAACATGAACAAGAGGTTATATTCGTTGGCGGAGCTTCTGACAGAACTCCGGGCGATAGAGAAACTATTTCTTCAGAGTGCTAAGGCGCAAGCCATGGTTGCCTAAAAGGTTTCTACTTCTAAGCCGAAAGGCAAGAAGAAGAAGACCCAAGCTGGGCCAAAGGTGGTGGGAGGAACTCAGGGAGGAGTGAAGAAGACTAAAGGCAAGTGCTTCACTTGCAAGTAGACTGGACACTGGAAGAAGGACAACCCCAACAGGAAGTAGAACAAAGATATATCTTTTGGTCTAGTCGTTGAAACATGTTTAGCGGTGTTATCTACCGACACCTGGTGTGTAGATACGGGAGCCATTGATCATGTCTGCAATACTTTGTAAGGGTTCTAGGAAACCAGACGACTGGCTGAGGGGAAGATTACCGTATATTTGGACGATGCCACGAAGGTGGTGGTTGTTACAGTGGGAAATGTTTATTTGTCTTTTGAGAAAAATAAAGTTTTGGTTCTTAAGAATTGCCTTTATGTACCTTTATTTAGAAAGAATTTGATTTCAGGTTCTAAATTGTTTATGGATGGATATTCTATTTCATTTAACGACAGAGTTGTTATAAAAAGGAATAGAGAGATTATCTGTTCTGGTGCATTGATAGGAAATTTATATACACTTGAACCAAAAGCTCCCACGATGCAAATAGAAGTTAATAACTCATCTTCTAATTCCAATAAGAGAAAAGAACCTTCGAAGATGAACCAAACATATCTTTGGCATCTAAGACTTGGTCATATTAACCTAAGCAGAATTCAAAGGTTGATAGCTGATGGACCTCTGGGTTCATTAGTGGTGGAAGATTTCCCAATCTGCAAATCTTGCTTGGAGGGTAAATTGACCAAGAGGCCTTTTAAGGCCAAGGGGTATAGAGACAAAGATGTGTTGGAATTGGTTCATTCTGATTTGTGTGGTCCTATGTCTATCCAGGCTAGAGGTGGTTTTGAGTATTTCGTCTCTTTCATAGATGATTATTCAAGATATGGATATATTTACTTGATGTGCCGCAAGTCTGAAAACTTTGACAAGTTCAAAGAATTCAAGGCTGATGTGGAGAAACATTAAGGTAAAAGTATTAAGACACTACGATCTGATCGTGGTGGTGAGTACCTCTTGGGAGAGTTTAGGAATTACTTATCAGAGGTTGGGATTCAATCCCAATTGTCTGTACCTGGCATACCCCAGCAGAATGGTGTAGTAGAGCGAAGGAATATGACTCTTATAGAGTTGGTTAGATCAATGATGAGTTATTCTGAGTTGCCAGATTCATTCTGGAGATATGCTCTAGATACGGTAGTGTATATTCTGAAATTGGTACCATCTAAATCAGTGCCTTCTACTCCCACAGAATTGTGGATTGGGCGAAAGCCTAGTCTGAGACATATTCGGATTTGGGGGAGTCCAACACATGTGTTGAAGGCAGATGCTGGTAAGTTGGAATCTTGTACAGAACTACACATGTTCGTTGGCTATCCTAGAGGAACGAAAGTAGGTTTGTTTTATAGTCCTAGAGATCAGAGGGTGATCGTTACCACGAACGCCAGATTTTTAGAGGAAGACTATGTGATGAACCACAAGCCCATGAGTAAGATTGTTCTGGAAGAATTGAAAGGGGAAGTCACTTCTTCAGTTCCACCGGTACAAGATGATATACCATAAGTCACTGTACCGCGTGTCACAGAGGATACACAGGTGATACCTCGTCGTAGTGGGAGGGTTGTTAGATAGCCTGATAGATTCATGTTCTTGGGAGAATCTTCTGATTTGGTCCATGGCGAAAATAAACCTGATCCCTGGACATATGACGAGGCAATCCAAGATAAATATAAGGTATCTTGGCAAAGTGCAATGAATACTGAGATTGAATCTATGATTCAAATCAAGTCTGGGAGCTAGTAGAACCACCCAATGGTGTAAAAACCATTGGATGCAAATGGATCTACAAAAGAAAGAGAGGAATAGATGGGAAGGTTGAGACCTTCAAAGAAAGGCTTGTTGCGAAAGGGTATACTCAGAAAGAGTGTATCGATTATGAGGAGAGTTTTTTGCCGGTAGCCATGCTTAAGTCTATCCGGATTCTCTTATGCATTGCTGCTCATATGAATTATGAGGTATGGTAGATGGATGATAAGACAACTTTTCTTAATGGAAGTCTTGAGGAAAACATCTATATGAAGCAACCAGAGGGATTCATTGCAAAGGGCAAAGAGCATCTTGTGTGCAAGCTTAATCGGTCCATTTATGGATTGAAGCAAGCTTCGAGGTCTTGGAACATCCGCTCTGATGAGGTAATCCAGTCTTATGGATTTATTCAAAGTCCAGATGATTCTTGTGTATACAACAGATATGACGGAAATGTAGTGGTATTTCTTGTACTATACGCAGATGACATTTTGTTAATTGGCAACAATGTCAAGGTGTTATCGGACGTAAGGGTATGGTTTTCCAAACAATTTGATATGAAGAACTTAGGAGAAGTGGGACAAATCCATGGGATCAAGGTTATAAGGGATCGCAGGAAAAGGATATTGTGCTTATCTCAAGCTTCATACATAGACACGATTTTGGCTCATTTTGGCATGAAAAACTCCAAGAAGGGTTTTCTACCTTTCAGGCATGGAGTTCCTTTATCTAAGGAGATGTGTCCTAGAACATCTGAGGAGATAGAGGAGATGAAGGTGGTTCCTTATGCTTCGACAGTAGGAAGCCTCATGTATGCTATGCTGTGTACGAGACCGGATATCTGCTTTGTCGTTGGCATGGTTAGCAGATATCAGAGTAATCCATGACAGGGACATTGGACTGCGGTAAAGCATATATTGAACTACCTGAGAAGGACTAGGGATTTTATGCTAGTTTACCAGGCAGACCAATTACTCCCTCTGGGTTACACAGATTCTGACTTCCAATCAGACAGGGATAACAGTATGTCTACCTCAGGTTTTGTGTTTACTTTGGGAGGTGGAGCCATTGTATGGAGGAGTGTCAAGCAGAAATGCGTGGCAGACTCCACCTTGGAAGCTGAGTATGTGGTAGCCTCTGAGGCAACCAAAGAAGCTGTGTGGCTCAGGAACTTCTTGATGGACTTGGATGTGATTACTGGTTTGCCCAGAACTATCAAAATTTATTGTGATAATAGTGGTGCAATTGCAAACTCGAAGGAACCACAGACCCATAAGTCAAGTAAACACATAGAGTGCAAGTACCACCTGATACGAGAAATCGTAAAGAGAGGAGAAGTTGTTGTGGCCAAGATTGAATCGGAGGATAACCTGGCAGATTCTTTCACTAAGGCCCTTCCGGCGAGAGCTTTTGATAGGCATGTGGAGGGAATGAGAATCAGATGTATGGCAGTTTGAGGACAACATAGTCTTTTAGTATAAGTGGGAGATTGTTGGGATGTATATTGAAAAGTCTATCTTTTGTATGAATATCTTTATTTTGAAATAAGAATCACATGATCATTGTTTACATATTTATGGTTATGCATATTGTCTAATACATTACATTATAGATAACATGGTGTGTAGTGTCACATGGTAGATCATGTTATCAGCTCCATGTAGAGTATAAGTAAAGGCTCACAACCGAGATGGCTTTGGACAAAACATTGGTATGGTTGTAGTGTGATTTGGTATTGGTTTGTCTTGACCATATAATCACACTAGTACACTTTGTGTGTATTGAGCAGGATCGACTTAGAGGTGATTCGATTCATTGCTGACTACATAATCGAATCGGACCTCAGATATTATATTGTACATGCTCTTAATCCCGATATAATAACGGGCACATTTACTTAGTATTTATTTCTTTGATTTACCAATGGACGAGATTTATAGAGTAAATCGATAGGCTCGGTAAGATGAAAAATGATATTACTTATATGGTGTGTCGTTGATTATAGGAGGAAATCGTGTCCTATAAATAAGGATGATGATGTCCCCTTGAGGAGCTCATAAGGTTCATCATGTAAACCCTACAGGTGGACTTGGTCTGGCATGATGATAAGGTTGAGTGGTACTACTCATAGAGTTAGATGTTGATTAATTAATTGTCAGTAAATTAATTAATCAACGGACATTCGAGATCTTAAACACAGGGAGATAAATGTACAAATAATATATGGAGCCCATATTAACTTATGGGGGTTGGTGAGGTAGATCAATGATAATTCTTTAGTGGAATGGATTATCATTAATGGATCGGACTTTATTTGGGCTTGATCGATTGGATGGCCAAGATCCAACTCCTCCTCAAGGTCCATATTGTAGCCTATTAAAACCTCACAGAGCCTAGATCCGATGGTGGAAAATAAAACTCTAGATCCGACGGTGGAGATTAAATCTTTAGATTCGACGGTTGAGATTAATTCTCTAGATCCGACGGTTGAGATTAAATCCCTAGATCCAACAGTGGAGATTGAAGGAGGCTTAATCCTAACTCTATAAATAAGACTTAAGGGGGTGGGTGGCAAGATAATAGAAGAGGATTAGGGTTTTTGGGCGACAAGGGGGCTTGGAGGCTTGGGCGGCCACAAACTTGGAAAGATTTTTTCCTTCTTCTTCCTTAGGTGGTCGGCGCCCATCCTCTCCTCTTCTCTCCTTGGTTTTGCTAGCGTCCATCCTTCGTCCCTTCATCCTTGGCCGGAGCTAGGGTCTTCCCTTGAATCTTTTGGCCGGCGCCCTTCCTCCTTATTTATCTCTTTGGTCGGAGGCAAGCATTAAGTTTAGAGCTTGATGGTCGGTTAAAGGAAGGAGAAGAGTTTTGTTTCTATATTTCCTCTTTGGCCGGAGGCAAGCATTAAGCTTGGAAAATTGGGAAGCAAGGCACAAAATGGATGCAAGGATAAAATTTAGATAACATCTCCACGTTAAAGAGATTTCTTAAATCCCCTTTATCATGTATTAATCCACATTTACATGCATTAATCAACATTTACATGCATTAACCAATTTGCATGCAATAAATTACATTTGCTTGGATTAACCCCATTTGCATGCAACATTAGAAGGCTTTTGAAATCCCACAACGTTAAGGAGCCTTTTGGAATTCCATTTCATGCAAGATTAATCATGCAATGTTAAGGAGATTTCTCAAATCTCATTTGCATGCATTAAATATCATTTGCATGCATGATTAATCATCATTAATCATGCAGCCCTTCTTCAATTGATTTCACTTGAGTCTAACTCATGTTAAACCAATTTGAGTCCAACTCAAATTTGGCCAAGCAATGAATCTAAATCATTCTAGTCCATTCAATTAACTAATGATTCATTTAGTCAAACTAAGATGAACACTTCTCAAAAATATGTTCTTTGTGTGTGACCCTATAGGCTCTCATAGCTTTGGTAATGTATCTAAAATCATTTTAGATACATAAGCAATGAGCGACATCTAGCAATATATCATTGCTACGAAAGCTACAAGAAAGTCGAGATTTGACAACCTTTCCGTGGCTATTATCATGTATGACGGTGTCCTTCTATCCTTGATATCTTAGATCGATTAATGAGGCATAGACCGTGTCATCCCCTTATCGATCTTTATGTTTCTTGATCCCCAAGTAGACTCACTCAAACAAATGAGCTCAATATCTCATATTGACTTATTTGAGCATGACCATGCATTTCGTGATCATACTTTATCAAGAGGCCAAAGATATCACTCCCGTCATATGGGAGGGATAGATCCCATCTACATCACTATTCATACCAATAGTCACATAATTCGTTACATACCCAGCAATCGCCGTTATAGTGCACCTTGTTACGGGTGACGTTAGATGATACCAAAGTACATAACTCCATATGTAGGGAACCGTAGTAACTTAAGGTCTAAGGACTATTCATACCAATAGTCACATGAGAAAGTATATGACACTCATATAACGATCCATGATACTTTCTCATGGCGGGTCAATTCAGTACATATATTCTCCAATATATATACCCATGTGTCAATGTGATATCACATATCCATGACTTGTGAGATCAAGTCATCCATTGACCTACAGGCTAGTCTCAATGTATCAATATATCCCTTTGTCTATTAATAGAATACTTGACTAGGAATGTTTAAGTATAGTGTTCTCTATAGCTTCTCATAATCAATTCTACCAATTGATATACTGTAGATTAAAACCTACTATTCAAGGGCATTATTATATTTATTTGGCTGGCACATGCATAAAGAAAATATAATAATCAATCTTTGATTGTTATTAATGAAATATGATACATATGATCCCTAATCAATCATCTCATAATTGACACTAAGGGCTTACACTAACAGATAGAAAACCAAAACAATTACTATAGCTCTAAAACCAAACTCCAATTGCAAATAGAAATTCAAGAACCGAATTCAAATTTGGAATAACATGTTCTACGCACACAAACTACTCCCTAATCCTAGAATCGGAGAGTCTACTCCATAGATAGGAAAGGAGAAACTCAAAGCACGATCATGTTCGTATAAACCATAGAAATTAAGCAAGGAACAGAAATTACATTGCAATGTGACTCTTCTCTCCAGCGTTGAAGTGCAAAATTTGGATCTCCTTGACTTTCTTCCTCCCCGATGCGAGTTCCCGAAGCATTTTAAAGCTTCGGGGTGCCGCCCCAGTCGTTATGCCTCCCCGCTAGGGTTTGGGCGTAGCCTCCTTTATATAGCTATCAGCTTGGATCTCTCTAAAACCTAGAAAATAACCGACTCATATCGGAATCGCACAGTGCCACACGGCCGTATGTTTCCACATGGCCAGGCCGTGTGTGGCGCTGGGGTGGCCAATTTCATCCCTTGGACATGACCGTGTGTAGCCACATGCCCTGACCTTGTCCCCTTCTGCGTCCAACTGCAAAATGCCCTTCTTTTGCTCTGAAAGTGCATCTTTTTCCCCATGAAATGCAATCCTGCACACAAAAGTACAAAGAGCATATCTCCGAATCAGAAAATAGGAAATGCATGCAAAACAAAGTGAAATATGCATGAAACAAACATAAAATGTAATGAGATGTGAGCAAAAACTACTTCTAAAACCCTATATGTTTTGCTCACATCAATTCCCCCATACTTAAATCTTTGCTTGTCCTCAAGAAAATCTCAGTGCCATGAAATTTTAAAAGGTATTGTTCCATACTTAACATGTTAACTAGATTTATCAAGTTGTATTTGCAATCAAAGCAAAATAGATATGTTGTAGAAATTCACTAAGTTAGCTTCTCATGCTCGTGCTAAGCGAATCTTCTCAAGGGATACTCGTTCCATGGTAAGTTAAGTCCTCATCCTATAGCTTTCCTAAGGTCTCCGACTCTTAGGCACTTATCTACACAAAGCGAGGGTCGTTCCCTAGATCTACCACAATGTCTCAAAGACGTGCTCGGTATTGAGAGAAATTGATAGGTGTTTCCCTAGTAACCTAACTCGGTCTCAAAGGGGCACCTAACCATTTCCACCCACGACAACTATTTTTTTTGTTTTAGGATTTTGATTTTTCCAAATGGGCTTTCATAATCCGAGAATCTTCAGTAACTAAAATGCTAAACTTATGGTCACCTATGGATTCCAAAGTACTAGACTATTGAGATGAAACATAACTAGGTACATACTAGAATCTCTCTTTCAGAATATTCATCATGTGTAGGTATAAATATAAAAGCTAACCAGTGTAAGACTAGAACATTCATTAGAGCAAATAAAATAAAATACCATGAGGTAAATAAAGTTAAGCTACCCATGGAAACAACTCATAAAAGAAAATTCTAAAAATACTATTGAGGTAGCTTAAAGATAGCAGAAATTAAGTACTGACGAAACTAAAAACTCTATGTATGAAAAATGAATGCTAACTAAAAAAAATGCAAATGACAGGAAAGAAACTACTGTTAGAAACAAAATAAATCAAAACTCAGGCTCCCCCTAGACTTATATGAGACCGTACCGCTAGTATGGTGGTCGAGGTGGGAAGTCCATCAGTCTCGGCATGTCAGGCTCCTGGGAAAACCTCGTGCTCAGTCGCTGATGCCACATGTACATGTGGTCGATCTGAGATCTGCTGGATACAGCTGCCACTCTGTGCTCCTCCTTCCGGGCCCACTATGACTGTTGGGCATACATGTGCTGCTGTATCTCCTGGCGGTACGTGGCCTCATCCTAGCGATGGGCAGCCTCCTCCTGGAATTAGACGCGGGCCTCATCGTAGAACTCCTCAGCCCACTAGAAGTGCTCCCGAAAGCCCTGAAACTCTTCTTGCATATAAGCACTCTGCTCCTCTCATCGCTGCCTTTACGTCTGCTGCTTGCCATATATGTCGTCGAGGCACGATCGGAACTCTGAAAAAATCATAGGTAGATGTACTTGCATCCTTCTAAAAAGTAAAAAAAAAAAGGTGGTGGTGCAGGTGCAGGCTTATGTCGATGTGGACTAGGTGGGCTTAAAAATGATCTTTGCTTCTTCCTAGCAGGTTTCCCCTAATCCTAAGCTATTTGCAAAGAGCATAAGCACCAATAAATCAATGTCTAACTATACGTATGAATGCGGAAAAATTAAAAACATGTAAATTGAACTTGGGTTGCCTCCCAAGAAGCGCTTTGTTTAAGGCCTTTTAGCTCGACCACTCTCCACTATCTCAACTTGGCTCCGGAGGTTCTGTAAACCTCCATTCCTCTGTCTCGAATTTGGGAGACTCCCCTAGATACTTCTTTAATCATTGTCCATTTACTTTAATATCCCCTGATTCCTTACTCTATATGTCCACTGTACCGTATGGGTATACCCTCTTCACCCGAAACGGTCCTGACAACCTTGATTTTAGCTTCCCCGAAAAAAGTTTTAACCTAGAATTATATAGGAGAACTAAGTCACCTTTATTAAACTCCCTTCTCAAAATATGTTGGTCATGCCATTTCCTAGTTCTTTTCTTGTATGCCTTAGGATGCTCATACGCATCTCTTCGAATTTCATCTAACTTGTTAACTGTAGTTTCCTTTTCTCTCCTGCCGCGCAGTAGTCCAAGTTGAGCTTCTTAATGGCCCAGAAAGCCTTGTGCTCCAATTCAACAGGAAGGTAGCAAGGTTTCTCATAAACCAAACGAAACAGGGTCATGCCTATCGGGGTCTTATAAGTTGTGTGGTAAGCCCAAAGAGCATTGTCCAATTTTTGTGACCAATCTTTCCTTGATGCCATTACCGACTTTTCGAGAATATTTTTATCTCCCGATTCAAAATTTCCACTTGTACGCTTGTTTGCAGGTGGTATGTTGTAGAGACTTTGTTGATCACTCCATATTTATGTAGTAATTTTTCAAATTGTCTTTCGGTGAAGTGGGATCCTCCATCACTGATTACGACTCGAGGAACTCCGAACTTAGGGAATATTTTTCTTTTGAACATTTTTATTATGGTCCTAGCTTCACAATGGGATGATGCTACGACCTCCACCCATTTGGAGACGTAGTCCACGGCGACCAGAATATATCATTTCGGTGAAGTGGAGCCCATATTAACGTATGGGGGTTGGTGAGGTAGATCAATGATAATTCTTTAGTGGAATGGATTATCATTAATGGATCGGACTTTATTTGGGCTTGATCCATTGGATGGCCAAGATCCAACTCCTCCTCATGGTCCATATTATAGCCTATTAAAACCTCACAGAGCCTAGATCGGATGGTGGAAAATAAAACTCTAGATCCGACGGTGGAGATTAAATCTTTAGATTCGACGGTTGAGATTAATTCTCTAGATCCGATGATTGAGATTAAATCCCTAGATCCAACAGTGGAGATTGAAGGAGGCTTAATCCTAACTCTATAAATAAGACTTAAGGGGGTGGGCGGCAAGATAATAGAAGAGGATTAGGGTTTTTGGGCGACAAGGGGGCTTGGAGGCTTGGGCGGCCACAAACATGGAAAGATTTTTTCCTTCTTCTTCCTTAGGTGGTCGGCGCCCATCCTCTCCTCTTCTCTCCTTGGTTTTGCTGGCGTCCATCCTTCGTCCCTTCATCCTTGGCCGGAGCTAGGGTCTTCCCTTGAAGCTTTTGGCCGGCGCCCTTCCTCCTTATTTATCTCTTTGGTCGGAGGCAAGCATTAAGTTTGGAGCTTGATGGTCGGTTAAAGGAAGGAGAAGAGTTTTGTTTCTATATTTCCTCTTTGGCCGGAGGCAAGCATTAAGCTTGGAAAATTGGGAAGCAAGGCACAAAATGGATGCAAGGATAAAATTTAGATAACATCTCCACGTTAAAGAGATTTCTTAAATCCCCTTTATCATGTATTAATCCACATTTACATGCATTAATCAACATTTACATGCATTAACCCATTTGCATGCAATAAATTACATTTGCTTGGATTAACCCCATTTGCATGCAACATTAGAAGGCTTTTGAAATCCCACAACGTTAAGGAGCCTTTTGGAATTCCATTTCATGCAAGATTAATCATGCAATGTTAAGGAGATTTCTCAAATCTCATTTGCATGCATTAAATATCATTTGCATGCATGATTAATCATCATTAATCATGCAACCCTTCTTCAATTGATTTCACTTGAGTCTAACTCAAGTTAAACCAATTTGAGTCCAACTCAAATTTGGCCAAGCAATGAGTCTAAATCATTCTAGTCCATTCAATTAACTAATGATTCATTTAGTCAAACTAAGATGAACACTTCTCAAAAATATGTTCTTTGTGTGTGACCCTATAGGTTCTCATAGCTTTGGTAATGTATCTAAAATCATTTTAGATACATAAGCAATGAGCGACATCTAGCAATACATCATTGCTACGCAAGCTACAAGAAAGTCGAGATTCGACAACCTTTCCGTGGCTATTATCATGTATGACGGTGTCCTTCTATCCTTGATATCTTAAATCGATCAATGAGGCATAGACCGTGTCATCCCCTTATCGATCTTTATGTTTCTTGATCCCCAAGTAGACTCACTCAAATAAATGAGCTCAATATCTCATATTGACTTATTTGAGCATGACCATTCATTTCGTGGTCATACTTTATCAAGAGGCCAAAGATATCACTCCCGTCATATGGGAGGGATAGATCACATCTACATCACTATTCATACCAATAGTCACATAATTCGTTACAAACCCAGCAATCGCCGTTATAGTGCACCCTGTTACGGGTGACGTTAGATGATACCAAAGTACATAACTCCATATGTAGGGAACCGTAGTAACTTTAAGTCTAAGGACTATTCATACCAATAGTCACATGAGAAAGTATATGACACTCATATAACGATCCATGATACTTTCTCATGGCGGGTCAATTCAGTACATATATTCTCCAATATATATACCCATGTGTCAATGTGATATCACATATCCATGACTTGTGAGATCAAGTCATCCATTGACCTACAGGCTAGTCTCAATGTATCAATATATCCCTTTGTCTATTAATAGAATACTTGACTAGGAATGTTTAAGTATAGTGTTCTCTATAGCTTCTCATAATCAATTCTACCAATTGATATACTGTAGATTAAAACCTACTATTCAAGGGCATTATTATATTTATTTGGCTGGCACATGCATAAAGAAAATATAATAATCAATCTTTGCTTGTTATTAATGAAATATGATACATATGATCCCTAATCAATCATCTCATAATTGGCACTAAGGGCTTACACTAACAGATAGAAAACCAAAACAATTACTATAGCTCTAAAACCAAACTCCAATTGCAAATAGAAATTCAAGAACCGAATTCAAATTTGGAATAACATGTTCTACGCACACAAACTACTCCCTAATCCTAGAATCGGAGAGTCTACTCCATAGATAGGAAAGGAGAAACTCAAAGCATGATCATGTTCGTATAAACCATAGAAATTAAGCAAGGAACAGAAATTACATTGCAATGTGACTCTTCTCTCCGGCGTTGAAGTGCAGAATTTGGATCTCCGTTGACTTTCTTCCTCCCCGATGCGAGTTCCCGAAGCATTTTAAAGCTTCGGGGTGCCGCCCCAGTCGTTATGCCTCCCCGCTAGGGTTTGGGCGTAGCCTCCTTTATATAGCTATTGTTGGGGATCGATTGGCCGGCTAGAGGGGAGTGAATAGCCCTCGTTCGTTGGATGTCGTATTTTGCTCGTCTACGAAAATGTTAGCGCAAGCGGAAGCAATAAACTAAGACAAGCAAATAGAAATAAAACAAAGACAATACAAACACGGAGATGTAACGTCGCCGCTAATCCACGGTCCGATTCGTCCACGGTGAATCACTCCGTAATCTCTCCACTAGATCTCTCCTTTGCACAAAGCTAGGTGGAGGTAACCTCTTTACAACAACACTCCTCTTACAAATATAATGAAAATAAGCTTGGGTAAGAGGATGGAAAGCTTTAGGGAACTTTGGGAGAGTGTTAGAGTGTATGCATTAGCCTCCCAAAGCCTTACCCCCTTCCTTTTTATAGAGGAAGAGGACCGTGATGGCACCATCACCGACCGATGTCAACACCGAGTCCTCAACGAGGTCGACTCCATTCTGTGCCCATGCGGCATGACATCACCGATCGATATCGTCCCTTGGCGGGCCGATCGATCCATCGATCGGCTTATATCTTCGGCTCAATCACGATCAACTTGATTCACCACATTAGACCTCGATCGAACCATCGATTAGAGCGGCCGATCGCCATGACATGGCTGATCGGGTGTCGAAAACTCATCCGACACTTGGCCAAATGGCCAAGTTTCACCTAAGAGCTACCCTTCCCGGGTTACAATCGCTCACTCTCATCCCTCGGAGTCCCTCGCCTTCGAAGTTCCTTCTTCGCTCTCGCCACGCCCCCTTCGACGACGGCTCTGCAATGCTCCTTCGCGTCTCTTGCCTCGAAGTCTACTTCCTCCGGCTTCACTCCAAGCTTCTCGTCCGGTGGTCCCTCGGATGCTCCAAGCGCACAACTTTCGCAAAGCTATCCTTCACCGACTCAAGGCACGAGTCATGAGATGTGAAACTCGCCACGGCTCCATATGCAAATTACTAAGTCCTGCATGACTTCAACGCACATATCAAATCAACATATCAATCTAACTTAAACCCTTTGCCACACCATCAAAACCATATTACGGCAAGAGATTTCCCTAACAATCTCCCCCTTTTTGATGTGTGGCAATCCGTTTAAGTTAGGTAAAAACATTTGATATAAATTCTAAGGTAAGAAAGCATGTAAAGATAAACATGATATGACAACATGCAACTCCCCCTTAATCCATGAAACTCTCTATACAAATTTTCTCCCCCTATCATATATTTTTCCCCCTAAAATAATTAACTTAAACATAATTATTTCTCCCCCTTTGACACCATCAAAAAGATTAACACTAAGTTAAAGACACATGGCATCAAGTATAATGGAGGGAAAATACCAAAATCATGATGAAAATTTGAAATCAGAAAATTGCAGGCTAATTTTTAGGTGAGCAGTCGACTGCTATCAGTATGGCAGTCGACTGGCACAATTGATTCCGAAATTCTGATTTTCTGGGCGAATTTCAGAAATGCATTAAAAATTCCAGAAAATTCTAAAAATCATGAAATTTGAGGAGCATATTTCTATTAAGTATATCTATCAAGGAAAAATAGTTTTTCATGAAAAATCACTATATTTTCCGAGATTTGCCAAAAATCCAAACACTTGAAAAACCACTAGTTTTTGAGCATGTTAGTATCCATTTTAACACCTAGTCTTGCTTTGAATTGTTCCAAAACATGAATACATAGATTTTAGATTAAGGAATTGTTTTGAAAACATATGAAATATCCAACCATGATCTTTGGGAAATATGTCTATGAATTAAACATAAGCCTTCCCCATGATTGGTCTATTATTGCTATTTTGATACTTTAAATGACCATCTAAATGCCATAGGCATTAGTGGACATTTGTATCATCCTAATATCTCACCCATGCTAAGTTTGCAATCAAGTTAGCCTATAGTGAGTGTGAGATGCATCCTAGGGGGTATTTGTATATACTTAACCAATATATTCATGCAATTCTATCATGGTTAAGTATCAACCTAACAACCTACATGATCATAATGACATATATGATTTAATTTCACATTATGATCATGAAACTCATGTATTCATCAAATAATAGTCATGCATTAGGTATTATATGATGATAATAAACAAAGTATTACCTAAAGCATGATTCAAACCTATTTCTCATGATAACGTGCCAAATTTCAAAAACATAAATCATGATTGCAAACATACATAGCAATTACATTAATCATCATGATTTAAGCAATATTATCTATTTATGGGCACGTTATCATCACCCAACACTATCTAAAAAATGTTGTCCCGTCATCCTAAGTCAACCAAAATATGATATAGGCTAGGTCCATGTGGTTGACTACCCTAGGGTTATTCTAACCCTTAAGGATGGATTTTGGAACCCAAAATAAGTTCTTTACTATTGGGTTCACTAGATATTCCTTGGGGATCCATTTTCTAGCAATTACTTTCTTTTTATCTTGTCCCCTAGCTATTAGGCATTTGTAGGCCTTTTCATTTTTCTTTTCCTTATATCCTAGGCCTTTTTTATTGAAGCTTGCCCTTTGGCTCCCTATAATCATGTTCAATGTGTTGGAGCCAATTGTGAATTTCTCTAGGGCTTTGGTTAAATAATCTACCTTTTCCCTTAATGCCCTATTTTCCTCTATGCATGCATCACTAACATCCAAAAGCATATAGTCATGTGAGCATGCATCATCATGGCAAGAAGAAACATTATCATTTACGCATGCTTTTTCTAGTTTTTATTCTAAATCCTAAATTTGATTAAGCATGATTTTATTTTTCTTTTTCATGACAAATAACTCCTTAGTTAAACTAGAAATTATGGAAACTATTTTCTTAGGAGAAGCATTCGTTACCATAGTTTCCATATTCTCTTCTTCTTCGGATGAGGAGGATGTAGAAGCTCCCCCTACATTTGAGCTCTCCCCACTTGAGCTTGATTCTTCATTTGAGGAGGAGGAGGAGCAATCCGAGTTATGAAGAGCAAATAGTGCTAGGTTGGAGTAGACGTGCTCTTCTTCTTCGGATGAGGATGAGGAGGCAAGGTCATCCCATGTCTTGGCTTTGAGTGCCATGGCCTTCCCTTTTCCTTTTGCCTTCTTTTCTTCTTCCTTTTTCTTACTTCCCTTCTTCTTCTTCTTTTCTTCTTTCTTCTTCCTTTCTTCCTTGCTCTTGTTTAGGAGGGGACAATTATCCCTTATATGTCCTTCTCCTTGGCAATTATAGCATATGACCTTCCCCCTTGGTCTTCTATTCCTATCATGAGATTTATGAAATCTAAGATTCTTAAATGCACGCCTTACCTTTCTTACCATGTAGGCTTCTTCCGTGCTATCCATGGAGGAGGTAGAGGCTTCATCGGATGAGGAGGAAGGGACTTCCATCTTCTTCTTCCCCTTGTTTGTCATCAAGGCTACTCCCCGTGAGTTTTGGACTCTAGGCTCTTCTTGTATACCTTCAAGCCTTGTCTCATGAAGCTCCATGGTTGAAAAGAATTCCTCCAAGGTGCTCACTTCTAGGTTCTTGGAGATGTAAAATGAGTCCACCATGGAGCTCCATCTTGAGGACCGGGGGAAAGCATCTATGGCCTTCATTACCATATCCCGGTTGGAGAGCTTCTCTTTTACACTCGTTAGCCCAATTAATATTTCTTTATTTCTAGAATGTAGGGAAGTTACCTTTTCTCCCTTTTCTAATTTGATGTTCGAGAGTTGGGAGCGGAGGAGGTCTCTTCTTGCTAGCTTAGCCTCCGAGGTACCTTCATGAAGCTCCACTAGCT
The DNA here is from genome assembly GCA_025175895.1 of Wurfbainia villosa. Lineage (NCBI taxonomy): Eukaryota > Viridiplantae > Streptophyta > Magnoliopsida > Zingiberales > Zingiberaceae > Wurfbainia > Wurfbainia villosa. The sequence continues at coordinate 85,618,349 of CM045990.1, forward strand.
TCTCCCACATCTCCTTAGCACTAAAACATTCCCCTATCCTATTGACTTCTTGTTGGGGAAGGACGTTGTAGAGGTGGTGCTTGGCCTTTGAATTTGCCAAATACTCTTCTCTTTGTCTTTTGCTCCATCTCGATTTCTCCAATGGCTCCCCATCCTCGTTCCTAGGCAACTCGAAACCGTTTTCCATTATTAATAGAATTTCAAAGTCAGTTTCGAAGAATACCTCCATTCTCTTTTTCCACCAAGCGAATTCGCCGTCGAACTTCGGTGGATGGATATTTGAACCGGCCATTTTGAAAATTTGCTTGTTGTGGCGATTAGTCCTCGACAAGCTTTCCTTGGCTATGATACCACTTGTTGGGGATCGATTGGCCGGCTAGAGGGGGGTGAATAGCCCTCGTTCGTTGGATGTCGTATTTTGCTCGTCTACGAAAACGTTAGCGCAAGCGGAAGCAATAAACTAAGACAAGCAAATAGAAATAAAACAAAGACAATACAAACACGGAGATGTAACGTGGTTCACGGCTACACCGCTAATCCACGGTCCGATTCGTCCACGGTGAATCACTCCGAAATCTATCCACTAGATCTCTCCTTTGCACAAAGCTAGGTGGAGGTAACCTCTTTACAACAACACTCCTCTTACAAATATAATGAAAATAAGCTTGGGTAAGAGGATGGAAAGCTTTAGGGAACTTTGGGAGAGTGTTAGAGTATATGCATTAGCCTCCCAAAGCCTTACCCCCTTCCTTTTTATAGAGGAAGAGGGTTTCTTCCCGTTGACACAGGATCAGTCGACTGATGGCACCCATCAGTCGACTGGTGCTGTAGCCGTTGCCCAATAACGACCACTTTCCACGTTGGATACTGTCCAACAGTACTGGCATCAGTCGATTAATAGCACCCATCAGTCGACTAATGTCAACCAGTCGAGTCCTCAACGAGGTCGACTCCATTCTCGCGTCTGCGCATGATCACGACCGCCATCCCTTAGCCGACCGATCAGCCATCACGATCGCTATGTCGGGCAAATGATCGATCAACTTGATTCAGCCACATTATACCAGTCGATCGAACCATCGACTCAGAGTAGTCGACTGCCATGACATGGCAGTTGACTGGTGTCGGGAAAACTCATCCGACACTTGGCCAAATGGCCAAGTTTCACCTAAGAGCTACCCTTCCCGGGTTACAATCGCTCACTCTCATCCCTCGGAGTCCCTCGCCTTTGAAGTTCCTTCGTTCTCGGCCACGTCCCTCGGCAGCATCAGGCGCACGGCTCTGCAATGCTCCTTCGCGTCTCTTGCCTCGAAGTCTACTTCTTCCGGCTTCACTCCAAGCTTCTCGTCCGGCGGTCCCTCGAATGCTCCAAGCGCACGGCTTCCGCAAAGCTATCCTTCACCGACTCAAGGCACGAGTCATGAGATGTGAAACTCGCCACGGCTCCATGTGCGAATTTCTAAGTCCTGCACGACTTCAACGCACAAATCAAATCAACATATCAAACTAACTTAAACCCTTTGCCACACCATCAAAACCATATTACGGCAAGAGATTGCCCTAACAGCTATCAGCTTGGATCTCTCTAAAACCTAGAAAATAACTGACTCGTATCGTAATCGCACAGTGCCACACGGCCATATGTTTCCACATGGCCAGGCCGTGTGTGGCGCTGGGGTGGACAATTTTGTCCCTTGGACATGACTGTGTGTAGCCACATGCCCTGACCTTGTCCCCTTCTGCGTCCAACTGCAAAATGCCCTTCTTTTGCTCTGAAAGTGCGTCTTTTTCCCCATGAAATGCAATCCTGCACACAAAAGTACAAAGAGCATATCTCCGAATCAGAAAATAGGAAATGCATGCAAAACAAAGTGAAATATGCATGAAACAAACATAAAATGTAATGAGATGTGAGCAAAAACTACTTCTAAAACCCTATATGTTTTGCTCACATCAATTCCCCCATACTTAAATCTTTGCTTGTCCTCAAGCAAATCTCAGTGCCATGAAATTTTAAAAGGTATTGTTCCATACTTAACATGTTAACTAGATTTATCAAGTGGTATTTGCAATCAAAGCAAAATAGATATGTTCTAGAAATTCACTAAGTTAGCTTCTCATGCTCGTGCTAAGCGAATCTTCTCAGGGGATACTCGTTCCATGGTAAGTTAAGTCCTCATCCTATAGCTTTCCTAAGGTCTCCGACTCTTAGGCACTTATCTACACAAAGCGAGGGTCGTTCCCTAGATCTACCACAAAGTCTCAAAGACGTGCTCGGTATTGAGAGAAATTGGTAGGTGTTTCCCTAGTAACCTAACTCGGTCTCAAAGGGGCACCTAACCATTTCCACCCACGACAACTATTTTTTTTTTTTAGGATTTTGATTTTTCCGAATGGGCTTCCATAATCCGAGAATCTTCAGTAACTAAAATGCTAAACTTATGGTCACCTATGGATTCCAAAGTACTAGACTACTGAGATGAAACATAACTAGGTACATACTAGAATCTCTCTTTCAGAATGTTCATCATGTGTAGGTATAAATATAAAAGCTAACCAGTGTAAGACTAGAACATTCATTAGAGCAAATAAAATAAAATACCATGAGGTAAATGAAGTTAAGCTACCCGTGGAAACAACTCATAAAAGAAAATTCTAAAAATACTATTGAGGTAGCTTAAAGATAGCAGAAATTAAGTACTGACGAAACTAAAAACTCTATGTATGAACAAATGAATGCTAACTAAAACAAATGCAAATGACAGGAAAGAAACTACTGTTAGAAACAAAATAAATCAAAACTCGGGCTCCCCCTAGACTTATATGAGACCGTACCGCTAATATGGTGGTCGAGGTGGGAAGTCGATCAGTCTCGGCATGTCAGGCTCCTGGGAAAACCTCGTGCTCAGTCGCTGATGCCACATGTACATGTGGTTGATCTGAGATCTGCTGGATACAGCTGCCACCCTGTGCTCCTCCTTCCGGGCCCACTATGACTGCTGGGCATACATGTGCTGCTGTATCTCCTGGCGGTAGGTGGCCTCATCCTAGCGATGGGCAGCCTCCTCCTGGAAGTAGACGCGGGCCTCATCGTAGAACTCCTCAGCCCGCTAGAAGTGCTCCCGAAAGCCCTGAAACTCTGCCTGCGTATAAGCACTCTGCTCCTCTCATCGCTGCCTTTACGTCTACTGCTTGCCATATATGTCGTCGAGGCACGATCGGAACTCTGAAAAAATCATAGGTAGATGTACTTGCATCCTGCTCAAAAGTAGAAAAAAAAGGTGGTGGTGCAGGTGCAGGCTTATGTCGATGTGGACTAGGTGGGCTTAAAAATGATCTTTGCTTCTTCCTAGCAGGTTTCCCCTAATCCTAAGCTATTTGCAAAGAGCATAAGCACCAATAAATCAATGTCTAACTATACGTATGAATGCGGAAAAATTGAAAACATGTAAATTGAACTTGGGTTGCCTCCCAAGAAGCGCTTTGTTTAAGGCCTTTTAGCTCGACCACTCTCCACTATCTCAACTTGGCTCCGGAGGTTCTGTAAACCTCCATTCCTCTGTCTCGAATTTGGGAGACTCCCCTAGATACTTCTTTAATCATTGTCCATTTACTTTAATATCCCCTGATTCCTTACTCTATATGTCCACTGTACCGTATGGGTATACCCTCTTCACCCGAAACGGTCCTGACAACCTTGATTTTAGCTTCCCCGAAAAAAGTTTTAACCTGGAATTATATAGGAGAACTAAGTCACCTTTATTAAACTCCCTTCTCAAAATATGTTGGTCATGCCATTTCCTAGTTCTTTTCTTGTATGCCTTAGGATGCTCATACGCATCTCTTCGAATTTCATCTAACTTGTTAACTGTAGTTTCCTTTTCTCTCCTGCCTCGCAGTAGTCCAAGTTGAGCTTCTTAATGGCCCAGAAAGCCTTGTGCTCCAATTCAATAGGAAGGTAGCAAGGTTTCTCATAAACTAAACGAAACGGGGTCATGCCTATCGGGGTCTTATAAGTTGTGTGGTAAGCCCAAAGAGCATTGTCCAATTTTTGTGACCAATCTTTCCTTGATGCCATTACCGTCTTTTCGAGAATATTTTTTATCTCCCGATTCAAAATTTCCACTTGTACGCTTTTTTGCGGGTGGTATGTTGTAGAGACTTTGTTGATCACTCCATATTTATGTAGTAATTTTTCAAATTGTCTTTCGGTGAAGTGGGATCCTCCATCACTGATTACGACTCGAGGAACTCCGAACTTAGGGAATATTTTTCTTTTGAACATTTTTATTACGGTCCTAGCATCACAGTGGGATGATGCTACGACCTCCACCCATTTGGAGACGTTGTCCATGGTGACCAGGATATATCTATTTGCGTTGGAAGTGGGAAAGGGTCCCATGAAATCTATTCCTCATACGTCAAAGAGCTCCACTTCTAATATGGTGCTTGCCGGCAACTCATGTCTCCTACCTATATTTCCAGTTCGCTAGCACCGATCGCAGGAGACTACATAGTTGCGCGTGTCCCTAAACATACTAGGCCAGTAGAATCATGCCTGAAGTACCTTAGCAATTGTTTTTACAATTCCGGCATGCCCCCATATACTGAGCAATGGCAGTGAAAGAGGTTGCTCTCCACTTCCTCTTCTGGTAAGCACCTTCGATATACGCTATCTGCATATTTCCTAAATAGGAAGGGATCATCCCATATATATTGCCGAACCTCTATAAAGAATCTTTTTCTTTGTTGAGTCATGAATTCTGACAGTATCACTCTCCCTGCGAGAAAATTCACCAAATCTGCATACCAGGGGGTGGTAACCTTGGTAATAGCCATGAGGGTATCATCCCGCAGAGCATCATCTATTTGAGCACTTCCTTCCTCTTCTACCCCGCCCTCAATGGGCATGCGCGACAAGTGGTCTGCAATGATGTTGTCCGAGCCTTTTTTATCTCTGATTTCTATATCAAATTCTTGTAGTAATAAGATCCAGCGAATAAGTCAGGGTTTGGCATCCTTCTTATTTAGCAAATAGTGAACTACAGTATAGTCAGTGTAAACAACCACCTGCGAACCTACTAAGTACTGTCTGATCTTGTCGAATGCAAACACGACTACTAACAATTCCTTCTCAATCGTGGTATAATTGATCTGTGCTCCATTAAGCATTTTACTGGCGTAGTGTATGGCATGTAGCTTCTTCTCCCTTCGTTGCCCCAACACTTCCCCTACTTCATAATCACTAGCATCGCACATGACCTCGAATAGTAGGCTCTAGTCAGGGGGTTGTATTATCGGGGATGATACCAGAGCTTTTTTTATTTATTCGAACACTACTAAACATTGACGATTGAAAATAAACTCTATGTCCTTAGCTAGTAGATTTGTCAGGGGTTTAGTTATCTGGAGAAATTCTTTATGAAACTTCTATAAAATCCTGCATGCCCAAGAAAGCTCTGAACCCCCTTCACATCCCTGGGTGGTGCCAACTTTTCAATTACTTCTACCTTCGCCTTGTCTACTTCGTACCATTCCCTGATATCTTATGTCCCAGAACTATCCCTTCAGTTACCATGAAGTGACATTTTTCCTAATTCAAAATCAAGCTATTCTCTTCACATCTTTGTAGAACCCTTTCTAGATTTTTCAGACATGCATCGAAACTTATTACGTAGACTGAAAAATCATCCATGAATACATCCATAATTTGTTCAATCATATCTGAAAAAATAGCTGTCATACAATGCTGGAAGGTGGCTAGGGCATTACATAGGCCAAAGGGCATTCTTCTGTATGCGAAGGTTCCATACGGGCAGGTGAAGGTTATCTTTTCTTGGTCATTAGGGTGGATTGGGATTTGGAAAAACCTTGAGTACCCATCGAGGTAGCAAAAATAGGAATGTTTAGCAAGATGTTCCAACATCTAATCGATAAATGGGAGTGGAAAATGATCCTTCCATGTTGCTTTGTTTAATTTATGATAATCTATACACATCCTCCACCCCGTTACCGTTCGCACAGGGATTAGTTCATTCTCTTCATTTTTGACTACTATAGTGCCGCCATTCTTTGGAACTACGTGCGTCGAACTTACCCACTCACTATATGAAATTGGGTAAATTATTTCGGCATCCAAAAGTTTAAGTACTTCCTTCTTCACCACCTCCTGCAAGTGTGGATTAAGTCGCCTTTGGCGCTCCACGGTTGACATACACCCATTCTCGAGTATTATGCTATGCATGCATAGTGACGGGCTTATCCCCTTTATGTCATCGATAGTATACCCCAACATTTTTTTGTACATCCTTAGCACCCCCAGTAACTTCCTTGTCTCTTCCTCACTCAAATTAGCGTTTATTATCACCGGATGGGTTGAAGTCGAACCCAAAAATTCATACTTGAGATTCGAGGGAAGTGGCTTCATCTCAGGCCCTATGTGTTAGGACCTCGGTGGCCGCTAAAGGGGGGTGAATAGCGCATTGGCATCGATGGTGGAATTTGATTGCGTTCGTCTCTACAACGCTTGTTAATGCAGCGGAATATATAATAACAAAAGTAAATATAACACAAGAACAAAAGACAACACGATATAACGTGGTTCGGAACCGAATAGTTCCTACTCAACGAATTGGGCTCGTAAAAGCCCTAGCGATGCAATCACACACCACTAATTCAATAACTCCTTGGAACAATCCGAAGGCGGAGAAACCTCGTACTAGTATTCTTACAGCAATTACAAATAAAATACAACAAAAGAAGTAAAGAATACTTTACAAAAACTCTTTTGGATGCTTACTTGTTTGGTTGCTTGAGTTGCACTTGGAGACCCTGATTTGCAGCAACAAATCGCCCCAAAACTCCTAAAAACCCGATGGCAAAAACCTCCTCCATGAGCTCCCTTTAAAGCTTCACCTTGGGCTGGATTCCGCCTAATAGTCGACAGATCGGGACCATCAGTCGACTGCCCCTGTAGCCGTTGTCTCACAACGGTATGAACCATGTTGGAAAAGTTTCAATGGATAGACCATCAGTCGACTGATCATGCCCATCAGTCGACTAATCATGCCCATCAGTCGACTGATCATGCCCATCAGTCAAGTGCTCAGGCTGATCACTCGACTGGAGAGCTTACTGTGCTCGAATTCACAACTAGCAGTCGACTCATCTCCAAATCAATCGACTGCTCAGGCCATCAGTCAACTGCCCAATGCTGGCAGTCGACTGCTAGGCTAATTCAAGCAGTCAAACTCTAGTCGACTCCCATCAGTTGACTGATCATAGTCTCAATCGACTAATACACCTCAAACATGAGGTTTTAACCCAAGTATGGTGCCCCCATACTTGCTAGACCACCCATAGCCTAGACCTAATCCTTCTAGCCACCTCCATCAGCCTCACGCCTATCGGATCCCTCCAAGTCATCCATGACTTGTTCATCCATACGCTAGCCTTCAGGTGCTTCTATCAGCTATTGTCATGCTAATGTGGTCTACACCGCCAAGGTACATTGGACTTACGGTGCCAAGACTCCACATGGACTTTACGTCGCCAACCATTGGACTTATGCTGCCAAGACTCCACCCTTGGACTCTACGCCGCCAATATTCCCCTTGGACTTTCCAAATGCCAACACTCAAGCTTGGACTTTCCCTTGCCAACCTATGTTGGACTTTCCATGCCAAGACTCAAGCTTGGACTTTCCATGCCAAGTACACAAGACTTGAACTTCTCTCATGATAATGGTCAAACCATCGTCAAACATAAAATATGACCTGGGTCGATTTCACCAGCAATCTCCCCAACACATGTCAGACATCAATGTCAAACATCAAAACACTACTCGAGTCAAACTCGAGTCTGGTCAATCGTGACCTGGGCCGATTGCACCAACAATCTCCCACTTTTTGATGTTTGACAAAAACACCCTTGAGTTAGGCCCCTAACTCAAATTCCCTTACGAATTTTCCCAAATTGGTAGTTCTAACATTCTCACATTAATTCTCCCCCTTTTTGACATACATCAAAAAAGGTTATCCCCAAGGAGGTCAATGTCTCATATCCCAATGAGATCTTACAATCTCCCCTTTGATCCAAAACATCTAGGATGCCTACAATCTTCCTAGTGATAAGTCACATATCACTCAAGAGAGGCACTCCTATGAACTCTCTCAATTTCAAAATTGGGCATCTCAAATTCCCATTTCTCCTCATGAGGAAAAATACATCCATCATCCCATGATGGATACCTCCCTCTAAAGGCTTGCTCCCCCTTGACCATTGCACCAACAATGTCCTTGTAAAGTCCCTAAGCCATTAGGAACACTAAACTATCAAAAATTAAGGTCCAAAGTTCAACATGAACTTTCACATGCCTTAAAATTGATAAATCACCCTAATAACTCTCCTAATCCATATCCAATGGATTTTCACCCTTTATAATGCTTTCCAAAGCATATCCTAGGGTTAGGAGCAGTTAGGAACCCTAACATAGCTGAAACATGGGCTAAACATCCTTGTTTACTCGAAATCAGCTCTGGCAATCGACTCTATCAGTCAACAGTCGACTGCCCTATCCATCATTCAACTGCCATCAAGTGGCAGTCGACTGATAATTGAAAATTTTGATTTTTAATTATCAGAAATGAATTTCAGAAATGCATAAGTAATTATACGTAACTTGAAAAATAGTGAAACTTCATACGTATAATACTTATTACCAATAAAATGGGTGAAAATATTTGAAAAATAATTTACCCATAAAATAGCCAAATTGACACAAAGTTCAAAAGTGAATAAAAACTTCAATGTTTTAGCTCACTTTGTATCAACATCATCAATGGTGATTGCTATCAAAAGATAGACTTCACCAAGGTTTTTCAAAATGATTTTGAAATAGTTTTAAAACCTTATATTGGATCACATTCTTTGGGCTTAATGTACATGGCTTGAACATAAGCTTTCCCAATGATCCATGAATAATATAAGATGAGTTTTAGTTCATCTAGATGCAAAAACTATGCACCTTGAACTCAACTCATATCCTAGCATCTCACATGTATCTAGAGTGTATCAATACACATACATGTCAATGTAATGTGAGATGTGGGTTTTGTTCATCATAATCTAGGGTTTCATGCATTTTTCTAAGGAAACACTACTTGATTCGCTTATACATGGGACTTCAAGTCATGTCAATTGTCCTTAACTCAATTTCCATAAATGCATGAATGATTATGGCATTAATGATGATATAAATAAGCATGTGCTCATAATCATGATGTCATGGCATAAAATGGAATCTAAGCATACATGACATAAAACCTTAATCCATCATGACATATTATATAATTAAAAGTAGATATGATGTCATGACATGGTATATGGCAAATTAATCATGGCAAATAAAATGTAGAGGTATATAATACCTAAATTTTAATATTTGTTTCCATTTCTTAGAATTAAATTCATTTTTCCATATTATTAACTTATCTCCCAAGTGTGCCAAAAACCCAAAATGACACACTATGACTTTTAAACCTAAATTGTGCCAATTTGAATGTTTTTTCATAATTCTTAAATAATATTGGCACATCCTAAACTCTTTTAGGATTTAACACTCAACCCTATTTCCTTGAAAATAACCTAAAGTGCCACCATTACCATGGTTAGGTTAACTACCCATCCATTTAAGGTTGGCACACCTAAACCCATCTAGCGTGAATCAATCACGCTCCTAGGAACCCAATACCTATTGGAGCTCCATGGGTTAACTAGGTATTCACTAGGGATAACTTCCCTAGATACCCTCCTAATGACCCTCTTAGGCTTAGAAGCCTTGGTCATTTGGGTCTTACCTAGGTTGACTCTAGGGGTAACTCCCCTTGTAACCTTCTTAATGGCTTCCCTAGGTTTCCTTGAAACCTTAGACATTAAGCACCTACCTTGGTCAACCTTAGGGATGACTTCCCTATTAACCTTGGTTTTCCTAGACCTAACTTGAGTTCCATAATCGAATGGAACATTGTGATAGGTCTCCTTGGGCTTAGGTTTGTGACCCAAACCTTTCTTGCCCTTGGTTGACCCTTGTCTCCTAGGCCCTTGACTTTGACCATTTGACCCCTTAATTTGTTTTTGTATATTCCTAAGGGTCTTTTCCATTTTCTCAAGCCTTGACCTCAAGACTTGATTTTCCTTTTCTAATATCTCAATTTTTAAATTTTCATTAACTCTTGAGATATTCTTATTTTTAGGCATATGTCTAATCCATTTAGGGTTAATGCCTAGGTGATCTTCTATCTTCCTAATGGTCTCCCTAGGAAGGATTGTTTTAGGGACATTAATCTCAAATTTCTCCTTATTTGAAATATTATATGATTTTGCACCTAAACAATAAAATCTATTTTTAGCATGTTTTTGTTCATGAGTAATAGCAAGAGTGTTTAAATTATTTCTAGCATGCTTTTTGACATTAAAACTAGAAGGTGCATTATTGAATTTTACCTTAGGTTTTGCCTTAGAGGCTTCCCCTACATGTGTAGCTCCTTCTTGGGTCTTTTTCTTCCCCTTTGGGCATTGACTTCGGTAATGGCCCCGTTGATTGCACTTGAAGCAAATGATGTGCTCCTTGCTTTTTCTAGTGGGGGCACCAACATCCTTGACTTTTTCATTGGCTTTTGGTGCCGGAGGACTTTTCTTAACTCTTTTAGGATATTTACTCTTGCAATGTCCTACTTCCCTACACTCAAAGAATATAATATGATTTTTAATATTAACTGAAATGCTTGAGTTACCTAGGTCAATGGTGGGAATCAGAGTTGATTCTTCATCTCCTCGACCGGAGGTAGATGACTCTTCCTCTTGCTCCGGCATGGAAGGTGATCTTGTTGGGTTTCCGGCACCGCGGCGTGTGTGTGTTCGATCATGTTTCGTAAACATGAGCACAGCGGAAGCAATTAAAATTAATAAATCTATATTTATTACAACACACACAACACACGCATGCTATTACAACAAGTGTAGACATAACCGTAAATTAAAATTTGCAATAAAAGGAAATTAAACTACGTTATACCTTCCGTATGACGTGTAGCGGGAACGGCATCAACCGGAACGATCCTCGTAAGAATCGTCTCTATCCGTATCCACGCCGAGCTCCTCGGGATGACTTCGCTAAGTCACGAGCTTCGTCTTCGTACGGGTTACTAGCCTCGTGTTGAAGACGACGTGATCGAGAGATGATCACGATCCGAATCCAAATTCGGATCCTAAAACGAGTTCTCAAAACTCGCTTCTCCGGAGAGGTCTTCGTCAACCGTTTGACGAATCCTTCGTCCTCCACCTCAGAGGATTACCGGAGATCAAATCCCCGGTAAGTTAGCCGCTGTCGGAGCACTAACCGTCGTCCAAACGACGCTCCGACGAGAGGAGGAGAAGCTGTCCAGAAAACTGGACAGCTTGGTGGAGGAGTAGGCGCCGGCCAAAACAAGGAGAGGAAAAACCCACCTTGATGCCGAACCTATAGGAGATCACCGAGGGTGCCGGAGGTTCACTGGAGCTTGACGCAAGGGTCTGACGCACAAAGCTGGGCAGTGTTGGGCTAAATCACCAACAAGGGGTGGGCGGCAACTAGGTTGGGCGGCCAAAATAGATTAGGGTTTTGGATTAGGGTTTAAGCCCTATTTTATAGAGAACTAATTCTCTTAATGGTTAATGGATCATATCCATAAAGCCCGTTAACCCGCTCCATTAAGATAAGTTAAAATAAACCAAACCATGATGGTTTATTTTAAGTTAAAACGAACCGAACCAACCTTTGGTTCATTCGTTTAATATAAACCAAACCCTTTGGTTTATTCTCATCCATTGGATTAGAACCAAACCATTTTGGTCCATCCATTATGTCTTCATAAGACACGGCCCATCCACGCGTCCTCTGCGACTGAAACAATTTCATGCTCGCTTTATGTTTGGTCCAACCAAACATAGTTTCTCTCGGTCTGAGAATCCCATTCTCAAGCTCGTTTTAAATCCTTTGGATTACACTCGTTGTGCGTGTGACCAAATAGGTTCTCGGTTTATGTTGGCCGCCTATATAAATTAACCATTATAGAACGATCATGAGTGGCACCTAGTAGTACATCATGATCCCCAATTAACCAAAAGATCAACGGCTGATCCAAAACCGCCTCAAACCCTTCAAGAGTTCGAATGAATCGCCCCATTCCTTCACTCATCTTCTACCTTCACTCTCTTATACCCACTTGTGACATGGTCTATTGTGTCACCTCACTAGGTCTACGCCACACCTAGCCCAAGTATCATTTCCTCGCCCTACGGATTCTAGTTACTCCACATGTATCAAGAGTACCTTACTCTAAACATGTAATGCTTTGGCCAAAGACTTTAGTAAATAATCCGACGAGGCCATGGGTATACATCTCCTCGCAAGGAGTGGTGAATCTTTATAGGCTATTCAAACACCTTCGATCACTTCGACTTATACCCAATCATCCCGGGTCCACATCTCCTTAGAGATGTTTGCTTAAGATGTCAAAGCATAAGTCTCCATGATCAAGATGACTTGAATACCGCAAGTCAAAGGAACATCGCACTTAAGCCACAAGAAGAACTTCATTGACATATCTATATATGCAGAGAACCATATGAAGTCTTACTACTGGTCACTCCAATGAACTAGTTACCATAACTAGCATCCACGATTAACTTGACATCACTATGTCTCCACCAAAGGAGAATCACCGCTTGATACACCAAGTCTCGATGTAATCGATGGTGTCCAGATCCATCAATTCATCGACTAGGGATAATTCCGATACATCACAATTACACATGTAGAGATACTCACTAGTTGTGATCCAATCACAAATTCTCTCATGCTATGAATCATATCGTGGACATTCAGTAAATGAGTTTAAGATCCAATCAAATACATAAAACATGTATACTCAAATAGTGAATCTTCATTTATCATATAAATGGTTCATACATAAGGCGATTGCCTTAGGACATCTCTCATATATTACTAACAGACTCCCACTTGGCCTAATGCCAATCGCTACGGTATCCAATACCATAAGCTCGAACATGACCCTCAAACTTATTTTGAGATAATGCCTTAGTCAAGGGATCTGCTAAGTTCCTTTTAGTGGGAATTTTCTCGATTTGTATTTCGTTCCTACTGATGATCTCTCTGATAAGATGATAGCGGCGAAGCACATGTTTGGATCGCTGATGAGACCTTGGCTCTTTCGCCTGTGCAATTGCTCCATTGTTGTCGCAGTAGACCGCTATTGCTTCAACAATGGCCGGAAACACACCAAGTTCATGAACGAACTTTTTGATCCAAACCGCTTCCTTTGCTGCTTCCGAAGCTGCAATGTATTCTGCCTCAGTGGTAGAATCCGCTACAGTCTCTTGTTTGGAACTTTTCCAACTCACTGCGCCCCCATTCAAGGTGAACACGTATCCAGATTGAGACTTGGAATCATCCTTGTCTGTCTGGAAGCTGGCATCCGTATACCCGCGTATCACCATGTCCCCTTCTCCATATATTTGGAACACATCCTTAGTTCTTCTCAAGTACTTAAGGATCGTCTTAATACCGCCAATGATCCATTCTCGATCGGATCGTATCCGCCGTGACACTCGTGAGCATACGATACATCGGGCCTCGTACAGAACCTAGCATACATGATAGATCCTATTGCGGATGCATAGGGAATCTTACTCATGCAAATCCTCTCGTCTTCTGTGCGCGGACACATAGACTTCGAAAGGTGTACCCCATGCCTGATGGGCAGATAACCTTTCTTGGATTCCGACATGCTAAACCTCTTTAGCACTCGGTCTATATATGTAGACTGCGAAAGACCAAGCAACCGTTTCGATCTATCTCTATAGATCTTAATCCCAAGGATGTAGGTTGCTTCTCCTGTGTCTTTCATGGAGAATGTCTTGGATAACCAAACCTTAATCGATCAGAAGATTGACACATCGTTTCCTATAAGTAATATGTCATCGACATACAATACTAGGAACACGACTGCACTCCCACTAACCTTCTTGTACACATAAGGTTCGTCTGGATTTTGTGAGAAATCAAACTTTTTGATCGTCTCATCAAAACGGATATTCCAGCTCCTGGATGCTTGCTTCAATCCATAAATGGATCGTCGCAATTTGCATACCTTGGTTTTATCAACCGATGTGAAACCCTCAGGTTGTATCATATACACGTCCTCGAGCAGGTTTCCATTAAGGAAAGCGTTTTCACATCCATCCGCCATATCTCATAATCATAATGAGCCGCTATGGCCAGGAGCATCCGAATGGATTTAAGATAGCTACAAAGTAATAGGTTTCGCCATAATCAACACCTTGCTTTTGACGATATCCTTTCGCCACCAATCTAGCCTTATAGGTAATCACATTACCATCCATGTCGGTTTTCTTCTTGAAAACCCACTTGCACCCTATAGGCTTTATGCCTTCAGTGGGTCAACCAAGTTCCAAACTTGGTTTTCATACATGGAATCCATTTCACTTCATGGCACCAAGCCACTTATCCCTTTCAAACTTGTCAAGACTTCTTCATAACCGTAGGCTCTCATCATCAATGAGTAACACATCGCTCGATTCACTTACGAGAAATCCATATCTCTCAGAATATTGCGTGTTCTACCAGATCTACGAAGATGTGGTGTTACAATAGGTCCAAATTGATTGCTCATCACTATGAGTTGCCTACCGTCAGTGCTTCACTGTATCTCATCAATGTCTATTTGAGTCTCTCGAGCCTCCTCAAGCTCGACACTCCCACGCTTTCTTGCAAGAGAAACTCTTTCTCTAGAAACACAGCATGCCTTGAAACAAACACCTTTTGTTCCACAGGATGATAGAATTGGTAACCCCTTGTTTCCTTAGGGTATCCAATAAATAGACATTTATCAGACTTAGCATCCAATTTGTCTGATACAGTCCGCTTCACATAAGCATGACAACCCCATATCTTCAAGTAAGATACATGAGGTTTCTTACTATTCCATATCTCATATGGAGTAGTAGAGACTACCTGTAGGCATTCTGCTTAACAAGTAAACAAATGCTCATGCATAACCCCAAAAGGACTTGGGAAGAGTTGCATGATTCATCATTGACCGACCATGTCCAACAAGGTCCTCTACGCCTTCTCGATACACCATTATGTCAGGGTGTATAGGGCGGAGTCCATTGAGACAATATGCCATTGTCTCTTAGATAATCAAGAAACTCTTGACTTAAGTATTCACCACCTCGATCCGATCAAGTATTTTAATACTTTGTCATGTTGTTTCTCTACTTCATTTCTGAATTCTTTGAACCTTTCAAAGGCTTCGCACTTGTGTTTCATCAAGAACACATACCCAAACCGTGAGTGATCATCGGTGAAGGTAATGAAGTAGCTATAGCCTCCTAATGCTTGAGTTGACATAGGTCCACATACATCAAGATGCATGTACTAAACCTAGTAACTCTCCCACTGCTCACCTTTCCAAAGAAAGGTAACTTAGTCATCTTGCCTTTTAAGCATGATTCGCATGTATCGTATGAATCCAATTCAACGATTCCGTAATTCCACATCGGTAATTCGACATGCTTTCTTTGCTTATATGGCCAAGACGACAATGCCACATATAGGAGTCTATGTGATTATCCTTTCGAGCACGCTGTTGCTCGCTTCGATATTGAAAATGTCACCGATACGCCCAACGATAAATGCCATTACTCAAAGTTCCAGCCCATAAAGTACGCCATTCAAAGTTATATAACAACAATTGTTACTAAACACAAATGGAAACCATTTCTATTTAAGCAGAAATAGAAACAATGTTCTTTATTAGAGAAGGAACATAATAGCAATTGTCCAGCTTCCAAGACTAGTCCACTAGGGAGCTTCAAAGAATAAGTTCTGATGGCATCAAGCAAAGAACCTTTGCTCCATTGCCAACTCGCAAATTTGACTTCTCCGACAAGTCTTCTTCTATTCCTTAGCCCTCGTATGTCATTACATATATGTGAGCTACACCCAAGATCCAATACCCAAGTGTCTAAGGAAATAGAATGACAATCAATAACTAAGATACCAAGAGGATGGGGCATCTGATGCCTTCTTCTTCTTCATGGACTCAAGATAAATCTTGCAGCTTTCTTCGCCAAGGGCCTTCCTTGCCACAATGATGGCAAGTGCCCTTTCCGGGTTCCGCCTTTCTTTGCCTTTTTTTCTTTCCTTTCTTCTCGCTCTTGCCTTCCTCTTAGAACCTTTCTTTGAGGAATCAACTAATGTAACCGCCTTTCTCTCATGCTTCACGTAAGGCTCCACAGCCTTTCAAAGATATTGAGGAGCTCGAATGGTGGATTCCAATTTGTTCATCCGATAGTTCATCACAAATTGCGAGAAACTCTTGGGCAAACAATGCAATTAAGTCAATACTTAACTCATGATCCATCACAAAACCGAGGGTAGCTAGCCGCCGATGTACCTGCTCATCTTTAGCACAAATCGCACTTACTGCATTTAACCTTCTTGCATCTTCGTGGTGAAGAGGAGCCTAGAGACTCGAACCTTTCGGATCTCGCTGCTCATCGAACAACTCATGAAGATGGAAGACCATAGTGTTAGCATCCATATGCTCATGCCGCTCGCACTGTACCATCGCCGCTAGCATGATGCAACTCGCCAAATTTTCAGACCGCCACATGCTTCGATAGACCAACATTTGGTCCGAGTTGCATCGCCCTTAGGACGGTCAGAAGAGGCTCTTCAAGGACATATGCAAGCTTTTCCGCTTTGAGAACAATTCTCGTGTTTCTAAGCCACCCAGAAGTTAGGCCCACTACTTGTTCAATCCAAAATAGTGCGCAAATTCAAAGACGTCATGATCAATTTATTGACCTAGAAATACAAAACGAGCATATATGAGAAAATAATTTTAAAATGCATCAATATAAATTTATAAATCCCATTCATTTTTCGAATTTCAAAAACCCTTAATCAATATTAAAGCCTACACCTTCCATTAATATGGTTAGAACCAGAGTTCTGTTTCTTGTTTGGGTTGTTGGACTCTCTCCAAGCCCGACTCAAACCTGAATATGTTCAAACCATGGAATAGTTTAATACTAATATGGTAAGAGTCAGAGGTCAATCGTTAGCTTTGGTTGTTGGACTCTCTCCAAGCTAGGCTAATTGGTTGAATGCGCTCTAACCATATTAAAACTATGTCCTGATTAATGGGCTGGCTTTAACCTGGAGCATCGGTTTGTTGGACTCTCTCCAAGGTCGATGTAAAGGGAGGTGAAGTTGGGTGCTATGCATATGATGAATACTTGTTAATGTGTTAACAACCCGATGTATGTGTAAGCGAGTTTTGAGAACTCGTTTTAGGATCTGAATTTGGATTCGGATCGTGATCATCTCTCGATCACGTCGTCTTCAACACGAGGCTAGTAACCCGTACGAAGACGAAGCTCGTGACTTAGCGAAGTCATCCCGAGGAGCTCGGCGTGGATACGGATAGAGACGATTCTTACGAGGATCGTTCCGGTTGATGCCGTTCCCGCTACACGTCATACGGAAGGTATAACGTAGTTTAATTTCCTTTTATTGCAAATTTTAATTTACGGTTATGTCTACACTTGTTGTAATAGCATGCGTGTGTTGTGTGTGTTGTAATAAATATAGATTTATTAATTTTAATTGCTTCCGCTGTGCTCATGTTTATGAAACATGATCGAACACACACACGCCGCGGTGCCGGAAACCCAACAGTGGTATCAGAGCGGCAACTAGGTTGGGCGGCCAAAATAGATTAGGGTTTTGGATTAGGGTTTAAGCCCTATTTTATAGAGAACTAATTCTCTTAATGGTTAATGGATCATATCCATAAAGCCCGTTAACCCGCTCCATTAAGATAAGTTAAAATAAACCAAACCATGATTGTTTATTTTAAGTTAAAACGAACCGAACCAACCTTTGGTTCATTCGTTTAATATAAACCAAACCCTTTGGTTTATTCTCATCCATTGGATTAGAACCAAACCATTTTGGTCCATTCATTATGTCTTCATAAGACACGGCCCATCCACGCTTCCTCTGCGACTGAAACAATTTCATGCTCGCTTTATGTTTGGTCCAACCAAACATAGTTTCTCTCGGTCTGAGAATCCCATTCTCAAGCTCGTTTTAAATCCTTTGGATTATACGCGTGTGACCAAATAGGTTCTCGGTTTATGTTGGCCGTCTATAATTAACCATTAATTATAGAACGATCATGAGTGGCACCTAGTAGTACATCATGATCCCCAATTAACCGAAAAGATCAACGGTTGATCCAGAACTATTTCTGAAACCCTTCAGTAGCTCGAATGAATCGTGCCCCATTCCCTTCACTCATCTTATACCCACTTGGTTCAGGACATGGTCTATTGTGTCAGTCCCCACTAGGCTGACTACGTCACACCTAGCCCAAGTATCATTTCCTCGTCCCACGGATTCTAGTTACTCCACATGTATCGAAGAGTACCTTACTCTAAACATGTAATGCTTTGGCCAAAGACTTTAGTAACAATCCGACGAGAGGCCATGGGTATACATCTCCTCGCAAGGAGTGGTGAATCCTTTATAGGCTATTCAAACACCTTCGATCACTTCGACTTATACCCAATCATCCCGGGTCCACATCTCCTTAGAGATGTTTGCTTAAGATGTCAAAGCATAAGTCTCCATGATCAAGATGACTTGAATACCGCAAGTCAAAGGAACATCGCACTTAAGCCACAGTAAGAACTTCATTGACATATCTATATATGCAGAGAACCATATGAAGTCTAAGTCTTGGTCACTCCAATGAACTAGTTACCATAACTAGCATCCACGATTAACTCCGGACATCACTATGTCTCCAGCCAGTGAGAATCAGCTGCTTGGATACACCAAGGAGTATACCTCGTGCTAGTCTCAACAGAATTGATGGTGTCCAGATCCATCAATTCATCGACTAGGGATAATTCCGATACATCACAATTACACATGTATAGATACTCACTAGTTGTGATCCAATCACAAATTCTCTCATGCTGTGAATCGTATCGTGGACATTCAGTAAATGAGTTTAAGATCCAATCAAATACATAAAACATGTATACTCAAATAGTGAATCTTCATTTATCATATAAATGGTTCATACATAAGGCGATTGCCTTAGGACATCTCTCATATATTACTAACAGATCTCTCCTCCCCCTCAACCCTAGAGGTGGATGTTGGTTATGTCTTCAAGTCCGTGAGGGGAAACTTCGCTTCCCACTTCAACTCGGTCGCTTGTTCATGGTGATCCTTTCTACGTCCCTGGATAAAAAAATTTATCCTTGACAAGAGGGATTGCCCAAGCAACCTTGTCATCGTCGTGCTATTTGTTTAGAGTGGTCACTTGAACAAACTTGTTGTTCAAGCGACCAACCTCTATTCTACGAGTAGCCACGGAATAGATGATGTATGGATCGCCGAATTTTGTGTTTATGATCGGGATCCAAGTATTATTTAGCCACAAACAGAATATATCATGCTCATAATTGAAAAACAAATATAAACATGTAACAAATGAAAATAAAGAATCGATATACCTCTCGATCTTCTATTGTATGACCTTCCTCCTTTCGGACGTCGTGTGGGCAACGATCTACCAAAAGTTGAAGCTCCTAGATCGTCAATCTTCCTTCCTTGATCTTCCAAAGCAAGAGAAAGAATAGAAACAAGATCCTTCTCCATCCTTTAGCCAACCAACAAGCAATAAGCACCTTGCTTGCCGCCGGCCAACAAGGAGAAGGAAAACAATGGTTGCCGGCCAAAAGCTCTAAGGGAGGACCCTAAGGCTTGGTTCCACCGGCCAAGGAGGAGGAGAGGAGGGAGTTTGGATGCCGGCCAAGGGATAGAAAAGCTTCAATGGGCGCCGGCAACCAATGGAGAAGAAGAAGACAAGGAAAGTCTTTCCTTAATTGGTGCCGCCAAGCCCAAACCCTAGCTCCAACTCCTTGCCGCCAACTCCAAGCCTCTCCTTGCTTCTTAATTCTCTTCCACGTCAACCCTAGCCTCTCCTTTTATAGAGTTAGGGATAAGCCTTGTTTTAATCTCCACCATTGGTTCTAGGGATTTAATCTCAACCGTCGGATCTAGAGATTTTGTCTCAACCGTCGGATCTAGAGATTTAATCTCTACCTTTGGATCTAGAGTTTTGTTTCCATCCATTGGATCTAAGCTTCATGAGGTATTAATAGGCTACAATAGGGACCATGAGGAGGAGTTGGATCTTGGCCACCTAATGGATCAAGCCCACATAAAGTTCGATCCATTAATGATAATCCAATCCACTAAAGGTTTATCATTGATCTACCTCACCAACCCTATAAGTTAATATGGGATCCATATATTATATGTACATTTTTTCCCCGTGTTTAAGATCTCGAATGTCCGTCGATTAATTAACTTACTGACCATTAATTAATCAACATCTAACTCCATGAGTAGTAGCACTCAACCTTTTCATCATGTCGGACCAAGTCCACCTGCAGAGTTTACATGATGAACCTTATGAGCTCCTCAAGGGGACATCATCATCCTAATATATAGGACATGGTTTCCTCCTATAATCAACGACACACCATATAAATAATACAATTTTCCAACTTACCGAGCCTATCAATTTAATCTATAAATCTCGCCCATTGGTAATTCAAAGAGATGAATACTAAGTATATGTGCCCGTTATTATATCGGGATTAAGTGAAGGGTTTTGCTTATCGAGTCCGTGAGGGGAAACTTCGCTTCCCACTTCACCTCGATAGCTTGTCCATGGCGATCCCTTCGATGTCCCTGGATTAAAAAAAATTAATCCTAGACAAAAGGGATTGCCTAAACCACCAAGTCATTGTTGTGCTATTCGTTTAGAGAGGTCACTTGAACAAACTAGTTGATCAAGCGACCATCCTCTATTCTACGAGTAGCCACGGAATAGACGATGTCTGGATCGCTGGTTTTTGTGTTTAAGCTCAGGATCCAAGTATTATTTATCCATTTACAGATTTATAACATGCTTATAATTGAAAAATAAAACAAGAAAGTAACAAAAAGAGAAAGAAGAATAGGTATACCTCTCGATCTTCTAATGTATGACCTTCCTCCTTTTGGACGTCGTGTGGGCGACGATCTACAAAAAGTCGAAGCTCCTAGATCACAAATCTTCTTTCCTTGCTCTTCCAAAGCAAAAGGAAGAGTAGAAACAAGGTTTTTCTCCTCCCTAAAACCAACCAACAAGGAGCACACAATCTCCTTGCCGCCGGCCAAATAGAAGGTGGAGAAGATGATGGAAAACAATCAAGACACCAAGGGAACCCCTATATCTTGTTTCCACCACCTAAGGAGAGGAGAAAGAGAGGCTTGGCCGCCGGCCAAAGGTTGGAAAAAGGGCTAGAAACCAATCTGGATGCCAGCCAATGAAGGATGAAGAAGAAACAATCACCTTCCTTATTTGGTGCCGCCCTAGCCTCCAAACCCTAACCCTAATCCTATCTCAACTAGGATTCCTTCTTGCCGCCCAAACCCTATCTCTCCTTTCATGTTGTTCATGCCAACTCCCATGCCCTCCTTTTATAGAGTTAGGGATAAGTCATGAATTAATCTCCTCCATTGGTTCTAAGGATTTAATCTCAACAGTCGGATCTAGAGATTTAATCTCAACCGTCGGATCTTAGAGATTTAATCTCTACCCATGGATCTTAGAGTTTTGTTTCTATCCATTGGATCTAACCTTCATGAGGTGTTAATAGGCTACATTAGGGACCATGAGGAGGAGTTGGATCTTGGCCACCCATGGATCAAGCCCACATAAAGTCTGATCCACTAACGATGATCCAATCCACTAAAGGATCATCATTGATCTACCTCACCAACCCCCATATGATAATATGGGCTCCATATATTATTTGTACATTTTCTCCCTATGTTTAAGATCTCGAATGTCCGTCGATTAATTAATTTACTGACTATTAATTAATCAACATCTAACTCCTTGAGTAATACCACTCAACCTTTTCATCATGTCGGACCAAGTCCACCTGCAGGGTTAACATGATGAACCTTATGAGCACCTCAAGGGGACATCATCATCCTAATATATAGGACACGGTTTCCTCCTATAATCAATGGCACACCATATAAATAATATCATCACCCATCTTACCGAGCCTATCGATTTAATATATAAATCTCGCCCATTGGTAAATCAAAGAGATGAGTACTAAGTATATGTGCCCGTTATTATATCAGGATTAAGAGCATGTACTAAATAATATCTGAGGTCCGATTCGATTATGTAGTCAGCAATAAATCGAATCACCTCTATGTCGGTCATGCTCAATACACACAAAGTGCACTAGTGCGACTCTATGGTCAAGACAAACCAATACCAAATCACACTACAACCATTCCGATGGTTTGTCCAAAGCCATCTCGATTATGAGCCTTTAATTATACTTTTCAATGGGCTGATAACATGATCTCCTGTGTGACACCACACACCATGTTATCTACAATGTAAAGTTTTAGACAATATTGCATAACCATAAAAATATGCAAACAATGATCATGTGATTCTTATTTAAAAATAATGATGTTCATACAAAAGATAGACTTTTCAGTATACATCCCTGACTATAGATCCCCATTCCCTCCACATGCCTATCGCTCTCGGGCCTTAGTGAAAGGATAGTTATCCTCCTTCTCCTCTCTTTATGATTTCTCTCTATGTGTTTACTAGCCTTATGGGCTCGTGGTTCCTTCGAGTTTGCAACTGCACCACTATTATCACAATAAATTGTGATAGTTCTGGGCAAACCAGGAATCACATCCAAGTCCATCAGGAAGTTCCTGAGCCATACAACTTCTTTGGCCGCCTCAGAGGCTGCCACATACTCAGCTTCCATGGTGGAGTCCGCCACACACTTCTGCTTGACACTCCTCCATACAATGTCTCCACCTCCCAAAGTAAACACAAAACCTGAGGTAGACTTACTGTTATCCCTATCTGATTGGAAGTCAGAATCCGTGTAACCCACAGGGAGTAATTGGTATGCCCGATAAACCAGCATATAATCCCTAGTCCTTCTTAGGTACTTCAATATATGCTTTACCGCAGTCCAATGTCCCTGTCCTGGATTACTCTGATATCTGCTGACCATGCCCACGACAAAGCAGATATTGTTGGTGCAATCGGCCCAGGTCACGATTTACCAGGACTCGAGTTTGACTCGAGTGATGTTTTGATGTTCGACAAAAATATATGACAATGTAATTGTTATGGGAAAGTCCAAGTGGGACACTTAGCATTTGGTAAAGTCCAAGTCTTGAGTACTTGGCATGGAAAGTCCAAGTGGGACACTTGGCACATGAAAAGTCCAAGCATGGGTCTTGGCAATGTAAAAGTCCAATATTGGTTCGCAAGGGAAATTCCAAGCATGGTCTTGGCATTTGAGAAGTCTAACATGGGTTGGCAAGGGAAAGTCCAAGCTTGAGTCTTGGCATGAGAAGTCCAAGGGGTTTGATATTGGCTGCATAAAGTCCAAGCGGGAGTCTTGGCAGCATAATTCCAATGGTTGGCGGTGTAAAGTCCAAGCGGAGTCTTGGCGACGTAAGTCCAATGTGCCTTGGTGGTGTAGACACCCTCGTAGTACGACATAGCCGAGCAATACGTAACTGAACGAAGTATACTGGAACAAGTCATGGATGACTTGGAGGGATCCGAGAGGCGTGAGGCTGATGGAGGTGGCTAGAAGGCTTAGGTCTAGGCTAAGGGTGGTCTAGCAAGTATGGGGGCACCATACTTGAGCTAAAACCTCTTGTTTGAGGTGTGCCAGTCGACTGGTGCGATGTGGCAGTCGACTTGACTGAGTCAACTAGGGTTTGATCGCGCAAGTTTAGCAATGATCGAGGATGGCATGATCGATGGTAGCTCAGCGATCGACCGATTGCATGATCACCAAGCGGTGCTCGAGAATTCGGCCAGAGTAGTCTCACTCGACCGGGACTAGCAGTGAGGACACCATCGATCGATGGGTTTGATCACCAATCGATGGTAGATCCGTTGGACTTATCCAGCGTGGATCTAGCCGTTGTCTCACGACAACAGTGGCATCAGTCGACTGATGGTCCCGAGCAGTCGACTGATCGACTTTTCTCAGCACAGGTTGAAGCTTTATAAGGAGCTCATGATGGAGGAATTTGGCATCGATTTCTTGGACGTCTTGAGGCGATTTGCTGTTGCAAATCAGGGTCTTCAACCACGATTCAAGCGATAACAAGCAAGCAATCCAAAGGCATTTGTAAAGTTGTTTTCTTTACTAGTTTTGCATTGTATTATTGTATATTGCTTGTATTCATCTCTTATTGTTGTAAGAGTAGTTTGCAAGGGGTTTCTCCGCCTCCGACTTGTGTCGAGAAGGAGTGTTTTATAGTGGTGTGTGATTGGCATCGCTAGGGTCCGTACAAACCCGATCCGTGGAGTAGAACCGTGCGGTTCCGAACCACGTTAAACAATTGTGTTCATGTGTGATTGTTTATTTCGTTATTGTATTATTTCTTTTTCCGCTGCGTACTAACGAAATTGTAGAGACGATCACGATCGAATTCCATCAACAAATGAACACGCGCTATTCACCCCCCTCTAGCCATTACCAAGATCCTAACAAGTGGTATCAGAGCGAGGCCGCTCTTTTGAGTTTAACAACCAAGGGAGCATGCTAGAGGAAGAAGATGGAATTCCAAGACAAGCTTGGATGGGACATCAACACTCCACTGCCATATGATCGAGAAGACTTTTGGGCGTGGAGATCAAGAATGGAGACGTTCTTGATGATGGATATAGAGGATTGGTTCGTCCTCGTAGAAGGCTTTGAACCTCCTCGGGACAAAAATGGAAACGTCTTGAAATTGAAGAAGTGGACACGAGAGCAACGTCTCAAGTTCAAGACCGAAATCAAGGTAATAAAGCTCTTAGAAGATTTAATACCTAATGACATTTTGTCTAGTTTTGGTGAATTTCAAGGCGCCAAGGAGCTATGGGAAAATTTAGCCAAGCTCCATGAAGAACCATCCATGGCTCAAGAAGGAGAAAGCTCATCCTCACAAGAAAGTGAGGATTCAGAGGTTGATAGGGAATCAACTTCTGAATCAGTGGAAGAGGAGGTGAAAGAATTGGAGGAGACCTCCACCTCTAGGATTGAGGGGGAGGAAGTTAGACCATCCACTTCGGAGCAAGAGTCAAGTCAAGAAGAAGCCTCTACTTCCGGTCAAGAGGAAGAGCAAGCTCGAGTTTCCGCCACGACCCTAGGTAACTCAAATACATCAATTTCTAATAAAAATCATATCATGTATTTTGAGTGTAGGGAATTTGGGCATTACAAGAGCAAATGCCCAAAGAAGGTTAGGAAAGCTCCACCGGCACCAAAAGTCAAGGATGTCGGTGTTGGTGCAGTTGACACCTAAGTCGAACCTAAGTTTTGATTATAGCAAACGATACAAAGTTAAACTTATGTTGTTATCTCACGAGCTGAATCGAGTGTGCAGAAGATTGCTATAGCTGGAGCTGAAGGCTAGTGACACCCGGAGGAAGCCGCGGTGGTCGGGCGATACTCGAGTTACTTCGGAGGGAGAAGAAGGAATCGAGTGGAAGGCCGGAAGCAAAAGCGACACGTAAGTATCGAGGTAAGCTCGTGTGTGCGAGAGTAAGTAAGGTCGTATCCTCTTTACGGGGATGATCTTAAGCGTAGATCCGACCAAAGACATCTTATAGATGGTCTAGGTCGAGATCGGATGGTCGACGACCATCGAAATTATGTTTTTATGAGGACTCGACGCTTGCGGTATCACGATCGCCGAGGTCATCATCAATCGATCGATGTCCATCACGATCGATGATGGCCATCACGATCGATGGTCAATGATCGATTCGAGAGTCAAGGCTTATCACTCCACCTCAAAGCGGTTTGGTGTCCATTTGTGATTGGTTGAAGACCCACTCGAAAAGGGGCTCAAAGGCTATAAAAGGAGGGCCAAACCTAGGGTTTTAACAACAATTCTAAGCTTCCAAAAGTCTCCAGCTACCGACAACAACGCGCTTCTTCTTCTCCGACGCCTAGGTTTCATTTCCTTTATTTTTGTACGTCGGTTTTAATTTTAGGGTCGTTGCTCATTTACATTCTTCGAAGCTATTTTTCTATCGTAACGAGGAGAGGGGGAGTGTCCCTCTACCTCAAGTTTTTTTGTATCGATTAACTCCTAACACCAACGATGAGGAGTTTGTTTAGTGATTTGCCCTCCGTGCGTGGTCAAGGACCACTAGGGCCTTAGTAGTAGCCTTCGCCACAACCAAGTAAATATCTTGTTTCTATTGTCTCCTTTACTTTTTGTTTTGCTTATCTTTCCGCTACGTATATTTGTCTTGAAACGAATTCGAAAAAGTTTTTTCTTTCGCTATTCACCCCCTCTAGCGAACCGCATTGATCCAACATCGAGTAGGGCGCTTAGATTTGGTGAAACCACCAATCTAACTTTTTCACAGATTTGTTTTTCGTTCGTTTAAATTTTTCTCCGCACTACTAATCCAAGACGAAGTCTTGGTACTCTTCGTTTGATTTTGTTTTGCAAGTATTCGCTTTTGGAGTAGCCGACGGTCAAACGGGCATAACTTTTCGTATAAGTTGACCCACGACACGGTCTACCTACCAAATCGAAGCTCTCGCAGAGATCTACACTTCTTACTGGGGTTTACCCCCGTAACAAGCTGTTTTCATCCTCAAAAAATGACGTTTAGTAGCCTTTCGGGGACATCGAAGGTTGTGAGTACTTACTTTTTATTTAGTTTCTTATTTCTTTGCTTAACTTTCTATTTTTCGTTTATTTCTTTTTATTTCACGCACTACTAATCCAAGACGCAAGTCTTGGTACTTTCGTGTGTTTTTGTTGTTGCTAGGTTTTCATTTTAGTCTCCTTGTCTTTTTGTTCTAATGGCCCATCTCGAGGGTTTTAGCACCGTCCGACCTCCGTTTTACAACGGAGATGATTTCCCATCGGAAAGGTCGGATGGAATGCTTTCTCAAAACCCAAATTGAGATGTGGATCATAATTCAAACGGGTTTCACACTTCCGACCAATGAAGTGGGTGACTCCTTGGATTATGATCAATGGACCGTTGCAACAAAACGACAAGTCGAAGCCAACGCCAAGGCGACACAAATCCTCCAATGTGGCCTATCCAAGGAGGAGCTAAATCGCGTCGGCCCCTTCATAAGCGCAAAGGATCTTTGGACAAAACTAATCGAGTTACACGAAGGATCGGATCAAGCTAAGGTTTGCAAACGTGATTTGTTATTCAATAAATTGTACACACTAAAAATGCAGGAACACGAGTCTGTGACGCAACTCCACGCCTGTGTCCAAGACATAGTCCACAACCTACATGCAATCGGGCAAAAGGTCGAAAATCGCGACCTTATAAAGTATGTCCTAAACTCTTTTCCGAGGACTACCTTATGGGCATCCATGGTCGATGCCTATAAGGTCTCCAAGGACCTTTCTAAAATTAGGTTAGATGAACTCTTTTCGGATTTTGAACTTCATGAGCAGTCTAACTCGGAGCCCGAGTGGGGTATAGCCTTGTTTGCAGGTTCAAAGAAGAAGAAAATCGCAAGCAAGCCACCACCAACCGAGGAGGAAGACGAGTCCGAAGAAGAAGTTGACCCAGAGTTGACTGCCAAACTAATGAACCTAGCTCGAAGGATAGCCAAGGGACGAAAGCGAACCACGACTCAACCCAACCAAGGTAAGTCTAAAAGTTCTAACATTAGGTGTTATGAGTGTAACAGGTTTGGACACATCAAGTCCGAGTGCCCCAAGCTCAACCACCAAGCACCTAAGCACAAGAAGGCCCTCAACGCGACATGGGAAGAAGCGTCATCCGAAGAAGACGAAGACCACGTCTTCATGGCGAAGTCGATTGAGTCAGACACGGAGACCGAACCTGAACTTGAGTCGAACTCGAGGATGACTCGGACTACGGTTACCTTCAAGTCAAGCCACGGATACGCATCCGGTTCAAAAGATACCCTTAAAGTAAGTCGAAATTTATTTAATACTTTACAAAATACGGTTAGGTTTTTGTCTAGGAAATTAGTTAAATCCGAGTCCAAGGTCAAGACCCTAGTTGAGGAAGTTAAACTCCTCAAACACCAGGTCTCCCTAACCTCTTCGACTAGTCGAGTTCAAGAAAAGGACTCAACTCGGGTTGAAAAACTCAAAGTTGAGAACTCTCTCTTGAAAAGTCAAGTCGAAGATCTTAGGAACACGTTGGAAAGGTTCACTTCGGGATCCAAAGGACTTGACCTCCTACTTGGATCTCAAAGGGTCTTGTGTACAACAAGGTTTGGACTAGGGTTTAACTCAAACACGACTAATAGGTCGATATGTCGATCGTAAGTAGACATAAAAATGTGTCCAAGCATGGGTCCCTAAGACCACTTTGATTTCAACTCTAGGATCTAACTCGATCGGGTTCCCATGGACCAAATCCACTATGTGGATAGACCGAACCGATTCAACGGTCTAGGGAGCCAAGACAAAATATGTTTGTGCTTTAACTTAGAAATTGCATGTTTTAACTTAGAAAGTTTGTGCTTTAACTTAGAAATTGCATGTTTTAACTTAGAAAGTTTGTGCTTTAAAACTTGTGAACTCTCTTAGAACACGTACATAACCAACTAAAATTCTTCGAAAAGATTGAGCCTCGGGGAGCCTCTTTTCAAATAACCAACTAAAATCCTTTGAAAAGATTGAGCCTCGGGGAGCCTCTTTTCAAAAATAACCAGTTAGACTAGGAAATGATCTTAGGTGAGTCAAGTCATCATTTTCTTGAACATGGTTTTGTCTAAGGAAGTGGTCGATGATCCGATAAAAGAAGGCCCTCGTGCCTCGCCACGACACGAAGCCATGATCTTGAAAAGGTAAACTTGACAAGCCTAGGGTTAAATCCAAATCTAACATAAAATTACTTGAACCTAAATCCACTTAATCAACTTAATTGGAAATCATCTCACAAAAAAAAAAACACATAAGTATAACATGCTTGATCACATAGACTCAAGTGAGATGACCTAGGTTTAACAACTTACAACCAATTTAAATTTAAAAAAAAATATCTAACATCCAATCCAACCACCTTGTGTGTAGGATCAATGAATGTTGGGCTGGTTGCTCTGACACATGACCGGGATCAACTCAAGTTTTCAAAGCTTGATTCAAACGACAAGGATCGGTAGCCTTCGGAAATAACGGCAAGCTCAAAATCATCGGATCAGGTGATATTGAGCTCAATTCAAATTTTGTTATTCAAAATATTTTACTAGTAGAAAATTTTCAATATAATTTACTTAGTGTAAGCCAATTGTGTGATAATAACTATAAGGTCATATTTCTAGAAAATGAATGCATAATTAAAACAAATAAAACTCTAAAACAATTCTTAAAGGAACTAGAAATAACAACATTTATATCAACTTAACTAACTCCTCAACTAAATGTCTTATGACATGGCAAGAGGAATCATCGACTACTCGGTCACTCACACCCAAGACTCATCCACAAGATGAGTCAGAGTGATTTAGTCAGAGGTTTGCCTAACCTCAACAACTTGGATAATAAAATATGTAATGCTTGTCAACAAGGTAAACAATATAGGGCCCAACATCAACCAACTAATCAAGAACGAACCTCAAGTGTACTTGAGCTCCGTGATATGGATCTATTCGATTCACATGGAGCCAAGTCACTCAATAGAAGTCAATATTGCTTAGTCATAATTGACGACTACTCCAGGTTTACCTGGGTTAGGTTCATCAAACATAAAAATGATACCCTAGATCAATTAATCAATTTATTCAAATTAATCGAGAATCAAAAAGACCTTAAGGTTAAAAGACTTAGAAGCGATCATGGTGGTGAATTCGAAAATCAAAGGTTCACCGACTTCTGTAACCTAAACGGATACCACCATGAATTCTCTTGCCCTAGGACCCCTCAACAAAATGGCCTAGTGGAGCGGAAAAACCGAACTCTACAAGAAGCCACTAGGACCATGTTGAACGAATACGACCTACCCGATAGGTTTTGGGCAGAAGCCGTTAGCACGGCTTGCTATGTCCAGAATAGGATCCTTATGGTAAAGAGGCACCTTAAGACCTCGTACGAGATTTATCACAATAAAATACCTAACATCAAGTACTTTAGGGTATTTGGGTGTAAGGTACATATCTTAAACACTAAGGATTACCTAGGGAAATTTGCATCCAAAACCACGACCGGAATCTTTCTAGGATACTCGACTACAAGTCGAGCTTATAGAGTATATAACCACGACACCCTTAGAGTCGAGGAGACTATTAATGTAGCGTTCGATGAAGTACCCGAACCTACAAAACCCTTAATGACCCCAAGTGTTGAGCCCTGATACCAAATTCGTCTCCGACCCTGAGATCAAGTCTAATCCACATCAACCAACTTCTCTTGTCGACCAAGTGACAAGTGATCCGAGTCAAACTAGTGTTCAACCAAGTCACCCCATTGATCAAGCATTAGGTGACACAAACCCAACCCAATCTAGGATTCAGACTAACCACCCTATCGATCAAGTGATAGGAGATCCTAATCTAGGAGTTCGAACTAGAGCATCCTATAGGAACCTTAGTCAAATTTCCTTAATTTCAAAGATAGAACCCAAATCAATTGAACAAGCTCTTCTTGATCCCGATTGGATTATTGCAATGCAAGAAGAGCTAGCTCAATTTACTAGGAATGAAGTGTGGGAATTAGTACCACCACCTAAAGACAAAATGATAATTGGAACAAGGTGGGTGTTTCGAAATAAGCTTGATGATAAAGGTGAAGTAGTTAGAAACAAGGCTAGGTTAGTCGCCAAAGGGTTTAGTCAAGTCGAAGGCTTAGATTACGATGAAACCTATGCCCTAGTAGCTAGACTCGAATCCATTCGAATGTTGCTAGCTTATGCCGCACATCGAGGATTTAAGCTATTTCAAATGGATGTTAAGTCGGCATTCCTAAATGGATACATTAAAGAAGAAGTTTATGTTAGCCAACCCCCCGGATTCGAAAATCTAGATAAACCCGACCATGTTCTAAAACTTAAGAAAGCTCTCTATGGACTTAAACAAGCTCCTCGAGCTTGGTACGAGAGACTTTCAATCCATCTTAAGTCAAAAGGGTTTAACCAAGGCTTAGTTGACCCAACTCTCTTCGTAAAAACCTTAGGTAAAGAAATATTTATAGCTCAAATCTACGTAGACGATATAATTTTTGGAACCTCTAACTCAGCCTTACTAAACGAGTTCGTTTCACTCATGGAAAGTGAGTTCGAAATGAACTTGGTAGGTGAGTTAAGTTTCTTTTTAGGTCTACAAATTAAACAAACTAAGGATGGTATATACCTATATCAACAAAAATACACTAAGGAGTTAATTAAAAGATTTGGAATGCAAGACGCTAAGGTAATAAACACCCCAATGGCGATAAATGTTAACATAGGAGAAGACCTAGAAAGTAAGTCCATTGACTTAAAGTACTATAGGAGCGCAATAGGAAGTCTTCTATACTTAACTGCGAGTCGACCCGACATCCTATTCGCAGTAAGTATGTGCGCCAGGTTTCAAACCTGTGCTAAGGAGTCTCACCTAACCCTAGTTAAGTGTATCCTTAGATATCTAAAGGGTACACTTAATGTTGGTATTTGGTATCCTAGATCTACCGAGTTCGAACTAATCGGCTACTCCGATTCGGATTATGCCGGTAGTAAACTCGATAGAAAGAGCACGAGTGGTTGTTGTCAACTACTCGGCTCGAGTCTAGTGAGTTGGTGCAGTAGGAAGCAACATTGTGTTGCCTTATCTACCACCGAAGCCGAATACATCGCGATGGGTGAGTGTGTCACTCAACTTCTTTGGATGAAGCACACTCTCCGCGACTTTAAGTTAGACTTTACGAATACTAAACTTCACGTAGACAACATAAGTTCGATAAATCTAACTAAGAACCCTATATGTCATTCAAGGACAAAGCATATAGAGGTAAAACACCATTTCATTCGAGAACATGTAGCCAACGGCTCCATACAACTCGAATATGTTGACTCGAAGTCTAACCTAGCAGACATATTTACTAAACCACTACCCGAAGCCGAATTTAGTCTCTTGAGACGAAAATTAGGCATGTGCGTAATAGAATAGGAACTTGCAAATTATATTTTCTTACTACTATTTCTTACTTTTTCATGGAACTAGCATAGGACATACCTTAGATATCATGATCCTATAGATTTAAGGAGCCAGTACATCTCACAACACATAGGACTAATGTGTTTGTGTACTTAGCCACGTAGATGGGCGTGAGATGTTAGGACCTTACTCCTGGTTCCAGATGTAGAGCTAGTGCATCGCTATGAACCATGTAGTATAATCATACATACTAACCGACTCTGACCAGGACTGGTTGATCTTTCATATCAATCAAGCCAAATATGAGTCGAACATTTCATAGATGAGCTTATTTTCAATATATTATTTTTTAAATAAAAAATGTGGAACATGCTTGGACTTTAAATTTAGCACTTATTTTGGTTTCCACACACTCCTTACTCTTTTTGATATACGGCAAAAGGGGGAGAAAAAGACCAAAGTTAAGGGGTCAAAATTTTTTTTAACTTAACTCTTACTTCATGTTTAAACCAAAAGTTAACTTTAGGTTTTGAAAACTTATTTAACTTTTAACAAAAGGCCAAGTTAAGAGAATTCTTAACTTATTTATGTCGTTAATGCTTTACTTAAGAGGGAGAAAGGGCTTAACTAAAACGTTGTACTAAAGCTAACTTTAAGTAATGATAATTACTTAAAGCAACCCTCAAGGGGGAGGATTAAGGTCTTTCTTCAAGACTCACCCTCGGTCAAGGGGGAGGTTTCCTCAAGGGGGAGTACTTGAAGAAAATCCTTACTACTCCAACTTAATTTTTTCTCATGCACATTATTCTTCATGCTTGCTATTTTACTTAACTTTGTATGTGGGTTTGCCATAAATCAAAAAGGGGGAGATTGTTGGTGCAGTGGACACCTAAGTCGAACCTAAGTTTTGATTATAGCAAACGATACAAAGTTAAGCTTATGTTGTTATCTCACGAGCTGAATCGAGTGTGCAGAAGATTGCTATAGCTGGAGCTGAAGGCTAGCGACACCCGGAGGAAGCCGCGGTGGTCGGGCGATACTCGAGTTACTTCGGAGGGAGCCGAAGGAATCGAGTGGAAGGCCGGAAGCAAAAGCGACACGTAAGTATCGAGGTAAGCTCGTGTGTGCGAGAGTAAGTAAGGTCGTATCCTCTTTACGGGGATGATCTTAAGCGTAGATCCGACCAAAGACATCTTATAGATGGTCTAGGTCGAGATCGGATGGTCGACGACCATCGAAATTATATTTTTATTGAGCTAACTTTGACTTGCAGCAAGCATCAGTCGACTGCTATCTTGGAGGAATCGAATGCCGTGTATCAGTCGACTGCCGAAGGTCATCAATCGACTGATGCTGCCATCAGTCGACTGATGATGGCCATCAGTCGACTGATGGTCAATGATCAGATTCGAGGAGTCAAGGCTTATCACTCCACCTCAAAGCGGTTTGGTGTCCATTTGTGATTGGTTGAAGACCCACTCGAAAAGGGGCTCAAAGGCTATAAAAGGAGGGCCAAACCTAGGGTTTTAACAATAATTCTAAGCTTCCAAAAAGTCTCCGCAAAGCTACCGACAACAACGTGCTTCTTCTTCTCCGATGTCTAGGTTTCATTTCCTTTATTTTTGTACGTCGGTTTTAATTTTAGGGTCATTGCTCATTTACATTCTTCGAAGCTATTTTTCTATCGTAACGAGGAGAGGGGGAGTGTCCCTCTACCTCAAGTTGTTTTGTATCGATTAACTCCTACCTCCAACGAGGAGGAGTTTGTTTAGTGATTTTCCCTCCGTGCGTGGTCAAGGACCACTAGGGCCTTGGAGTAGTAGCCTTCGGCTACGAACCAAGTAAATATCTTGTTTCTATTGTCTCCTTTACTTTTTGTTTTGCTTATCTTTCCGCTGCGTATATTTGTCTTGAAACGAATTCGAAAAAGTTTTTTCTTTCGCTATTCACCCCCCCCCTCTAGCGAACCGCATTGATCCAACAGTCGGTTCCCCAACATCTAAAGGCAAGGAGCACATCATATGCTTCAAGTGCAATTCAAAAGGACATTATAGGAATCAATGTCTTAGGGGGAGCAAAAAGACCAAAGAGGGAGCTACACATGTAGGGGGAGCATCCAAGGCAAACCCTAAGGTATATTTCAATAATACACCTTCCTTAGTTAATAGGCAAAAGCATGCTAGAAGATTTAATTCTCTTGCTATTTTACATGAAAAGCATGCTAGAAGTAATAGACATATTTGTTTAGGTGCTAAAAAGGTCCACTTAGGAAATAAGGAGAAATTTGGGACTAATGTCCCTAGAAAAACCTTACCTAAGGAATCTATTAGGAATATACAAGAACACTTAGGTTTTAACCCTAAATGGACTAGGCATATGCCTAGAAAGGACAATGCCCATGGTTTAAATCAAAACTCGAAAATTGGGAAATTAGAGTTGAAAAATCAAGCCTTGAGGTCAAGGCTTGAAAAACTTAAGAAGACCCTTAGGAACATCCAAAATCAATTTCAAGGGTCCAAAAGTCAAAGTCAACACCTAGGACCTAAGAGTCAAAAGTCAACCAAGGGCAAGCAAGGTTTGGGTCACAAACCTAGGCCTAAGGTGTCTTACCATAATGTTCCATTTGATTATGGAACACTAACTAGGTCTAGGAAGACCAAGGTCAATGAGGAAGTCATCCCTAGGGTTGACCAAAGGTTGTGCCTAGTGGCTAGGGTTTCGAAGAAACCTAGGGTGGCCACTAAGAAGGTTATTAGGGAGGCAATCCCTAAGGTTAACCTAGGCAAGACCAAAATGACCAAGGCTAATAAGCCTAGGAGGGTCATTAGGAAGGTATCTAGGGAGGTTATCCCTAAGGAATACCTAATTAACCCTAGGAGCTCAAATAGGTTTTGGGTTCCTAAGAGCGTGATTGATTCACGCTAGATGGGGTTAGGGTGTGCCAACCTTGATTGGATGGGTAGTTAATTCAACCATGATAAAGGTGACACCTTAGGTTATTTTCAAGGTTAGGGTCACCTTGAAAATACATTTGAGTATTAATCCTAAAAGATTTTAGGATGTGCCAATATTATTTAAGAAGTTTGATAAAATGATCAAATTGGCAAAATTTAGGTTTAGAGGTTGGTGTGCCATTTTGGGTTTTTGGCACACTTGGGAGAAAAGTAGAAATATGACAAAATATGATGAATTATATCAAATGGCAATTAATATTAAAATTTAGGTATTATTATACTTATATATTTTATATTCCATGCTTTGTTTGCCATATGACATGCCATGACATCATGCTTATTCTTAATCATTTTATATGTCATGAGTATGCTTAGGTTAAGGATTTAAGTGTCATGTGTTTTTAGATTTTCTCATATGCCATGACATCATGATCATTGGCCATGCTTAATTATTGCTATCTTTATGCCATGATCATTTCATGCATTTAATTGATTAAAATTAAACTAAGGACAATGGCATGACTTGAAGTCCCATTTATAAGAGAATCAAGTAGGGTTGCCTAGGAAATGCATGAAACCCTAGATTAAATGAACCAAAACCCACATCTCACATCTCACATCCAATTGACATGTATGTGTATTTATACACCCTAGATACATGTGAGATGCTAGGATATGAGTTAAGTTAAAGGTGTATAGTTTTTGCATCTAGTTGAACCCAAACTCATTTTAACTCAACATATGTATCATTGGGAAAGATTGTGTACAAGTCATGTGCATAGAGCCCAAGGAATATGATCCAAAATAAGGTTTTAAAAACATTTTAAAATCATTTTGAAAAACCTTGGTGGAGTCTATCTCTTGATAGTAATCACCATTGATGAGATTGATACAAAGTGAGCTTAAACATTAAAGTTTTTAGTCACTTTTGGATTTTGTATCAATTTTGCTATTTTATGGGTAAAATAATTTTCAAACATTTTTCACTCATTGTTTTGGTCATAAGTATTATACGTATCAAATTTCGTGATTTTTTGATATACGTATAATTAGTTATGATTTTTCAAAACTCATTTCTGATAATTGAAAATCGAGATTTTCAGTAATCAGTCGACTGCCCCTCGGTGTCAGTCGACTGATGGGCGTGTTAGTCGACTGATTTCTGAATCACTCGACTGATAGCCTGATTTCGGGGTAACCAAGGTTGTTTAACCCGATTTCAGCTGCGGTTAAGGTCTCTAACCACTCCTAACTCTAGGATATGCTTTGGGAACCATGATGAAGGGTGAAAATCCATTGGATATGGATTAGGAGAGGTGTTTAGGGTTTGTATCAATTTTAAGGTGTTGGAGAGTTCAATGTTGAATTTCTAACCTTAATTTTGATGGCTTAGAGTTCCTATTGGCTTAGGGACTTCTCAAGGACATTGTTGGTGCAATGGTCAAGGGGGAGCAAGCCTTTAGGGGGAGGTATCCATCTTGGGATGACGAATGTGTTTTTCTCCTTGAAGAGGAGAAGTTATTGGAAGAGTATCATCAATTTTGGAAAATTGATGGGTTTTTTGATTCCCAATTAGGAAATTGGGAGAATGAATAGGATTGCCTCTCTTGAGTGATATGGGACTTATCACTAGGAAGATGGTAGACATCCTAGATATTTTTAGACCAAGGGGGAGATTGTAAGATCTCATTGGAACATGAGACATTGATCTCCTTGGAGAGAAGACCTTTTTTGATGTTAGTCAAAAAGGGGGAGAATGTTTGGGGGAGAACATTTGGTGAATGTTTAAGATTACCAATTTGGGATAATTGGTAAGGGATTTGAGTTAGTGTTCTAACTCAATGATTTGTTTGGTTTTTGTCAAACATCAAAAAGGGAGAGATTGTTGGTGCAATCGGCCCAGGTCACATTGACCAGGACTCGAGTTTGACTCGAGTGATGTTTTGATGTTCGACAAAA
This sequence comes from Wurfbainia villosa, assembly GCA_025175895.1. Classification (NCBI taxonomy): domain Eukaryota; kingdom Viridiplantae; phylum Streptophyta; class Magnoliopsida; order Zingiberales; family Zingiberaceae; genus Wurfbainia; species Wurfbainia villosa. Next base: position 85,655,647 of record CM045990.1, read on the forward strand.
ACATATGACAATGTAATTGTTATGGGAAAGTCCAAGTGGGACACTTGGCATTTGGTAAAGTCCAATTCTTGAGTACTTGGCATGGAAAGTCCAAGTGGGACACTTGGTGTTAGGATTTGCTTCGGAGGCTCATTGGCTCCCATGTCCCGGGATTAAAATTTTCACTAATGAAAAAACAAATCAGGATGGGATGAGTTTCCTAAGCACAACCATTTCCTCATCGTGCTAAAACTTGAGTGATCGCTTGAACAAACTAGTTGTTCAAGCAACCCAACTCTTCTAGTTGGTTAGCCGCGGAAGAGACGACGGACGGATCACCGGTTTTTGTGTTTGTCTTCGGGGTCCATGATTATACAAATACATACAAATGCAAACTAGTATAATCAACACATACTAACATAAAGATAAGAACATGCAAAGATCATTAAAAGTTGTAAAACTTTTATACCTCTCGATCTTCTATCGTATGTCCTATCCTCCTCGTGGACGTCGTGTGGGCGAAGATCCTCCATGAGTAGAAGCCTCCTAGATCACGTTCTTCCTTTCCTTGCTCTATCCGAACAAAGAGAAGAACCAAACAAAGATTCCTCCTCCTATATAGAACCGACCACCAAGCCAAGAAGCTTGATATAACCGCCGGCCAAGGAGTAGCTTCTTGAGCATCGGCCAACCTTGAGAAGAGTTGCGGCCGACCACCAAGAAGCAAGCAAGAGGGCGCCGGCCAAGATCTCCTAGGATGAAACCTAGCCCATGTTTCCACCGGCCAAGGAGAAAAGGATGAAGGGAAGAGCGCCGACAAAGGATGAGAAGAGGATGAGGGGCGCCGACCAAAACCCTAGGGAGAACAAAGCTTGCCGCCCACTTCTAGCCGCCCAAAACCCTAACTCCTCTAGGGTTTGTTGCCGCCCACTTTTAGATAGGCAAAACCCTAATCCACAAGCATTAAGTTGCCGCCCAAGCCTTAGCCCTCTATTTATAGAATTGGGCTTAAGCCTCCTTTAATCTCCACCGTCGGATCTAGGGATTTAATCTCCACCCTCGGATCTAGGGTTTCATCCCAACCGTCGGATCTAGGGTTTCATCCCAACCGTCGGTTCTAGAGATTTAATCTCAACCGTCGGTTCTAGGGATTTAATCCTAACTGTCGGATCTTAGAGATTTAATCTCAACCGTTGGTTCTAGAGATTTAATCTCAATCGTCGGTTCTAGGGATTTAATCCCAACCGTCGGATCTAGAGATTTAATCTCAACCGTTGGTTCTAGAGTTTTGTTTTACATCCTTGGATCTAGACTTCATGAGGATTATATTAGGCTACGATAGGGACCATGAGGAGGAGTTGGATCTTGGCCACCCGATGGATTAGAACCACACAAACTTGATCCATTAATGATGTTCCATTCCACTAGAGGATCATCATTGAATTACCTCACCAACCCCCATAAATTAATATGGGCACCATATATTATTTGTACATCCATCTCCCCCGTGTTTAAGATATTGAATGTCCGTTGATTAATTGATTTACTGACCATCAATCAATTAACATCTAACTCTTCGAGTAGTACCACTCAACCTTATCAACATGTTGACTAAGTCAACCAGCTGGGTTTACATGATGAACTTTATGAGCTCCTCAAGGGGACATCATCAACCTAATATATATAGGACACGGTTTCCTCCTATAATCAACGGCACACCATGTAAATAATATAATATCCCAACTTACCGGGCATATTGATTTAATCCATCTAAATCTCACCCTTTGGTAAATCAAAGAAATAAATACTAAGTACATGTGCCCGTTATTATATCGGGATTAAGAGCATGTACAACATAATATCCGAGGTCCGATTCAATTATGTAGTCAGCAATAAATTGAATCACCTCTATGTCGGTCCTGCTCAATACACCTAAATGTACTAGTGTAACTCTATGTTCAAGACAAAACAATACCAAGCTACACTACAACCATGCCAATGGATTGTCCAAAACCATCTTGGTTGTGAGCCTCTACTTATATTCTACAAGGGACTGATAACATGATCTTCTGTGCCACACCAAGCACCATGTTATCTACAATGTAAAATATTAGACTATATGCACACATATAATAAATATAAAGTGCAAACAATGATCATGTGATTCTTATTTCAAAATAAAATGTTCATACAAAGAGAGCTAGGCTTTCAGTATACATTCCAACAATCTCCCACTTATACTAAAAGACTATGCTGTCATCACACTGCCATACATCTGATCCCCATGACCTCCACATGCCTATCAAATGCTTTCGCTGGAAGGGCCTTTGTGAATGGATCTGCCAGGTTATCCTCTGATGCAATCTTGGCGACAGCTACTTCTCCTCGCTTTACGATCTCTCGTATCAGGTGGTACTTGCGCTCAATGTGTTTACTCACCTTATGGCTCGTGGTTCCTTGGAGATTTCAACTGCACCACTGTTATCACAATAAATTGTGATAGATCTGGGCAAACCAGGAATCACATCCAAGTCCATCAAGAAGTTCCTAAGCCATACATCTTCCTTGGCTGCCTCAGAGGCTTCCACATACTCAGCTTCCATGGTAGAGTCCACCACGCATTTCTGCTTGACACTCCTCCATACTATGGCTCCACCTCCAAATGTAAACACAAACCCCAAGGTAGACTTACTGTTATCCCTATCTGATTAGAAATCAGAATCCGTGTAACCCACAGGGACTAATTGATCTGCCCGGTAAACCAGCATATATTCCCTAGTCCTTCTCAGGTACTTCAATATATGCTTTACCGCAGTCCAATGTCCCTGTACAGGATTACTCTGATATCTGCTAACCATGCCCACGGCAAAGCAGATATCTGGTCTCATACATAGCATAGCATACATGAGGCTTCCTACTGCCGAAGCATAAGGAACCGCCTTCATCTCCTCTATCTCCTTTGATGTTTTAGGACACATCTCTTTAGATAAAGGAACTCCATGCCTGAAAGGTAGAAAACCCTTCTTGGAGTTCTGCATGCTAAAACGAGCTAGGACCGTGTCTATGTATGAAGCTTGAGATAAGCACAACATCCTTTTCTTGCGATCCCTTATAACTTTGATCCCAAGGATGTGTCCCACTTCTCCCAAGTCCTTTATGTCAAACTGTTTGGACAACCATACCCTTACGTCTGATAACACTTTGATATTGTTGTCAACTAACAAAATGTTATCTACGTATAGTACAGGAAATACCACTACGTTTTCGTCACATCTTTTGTATACACATGGCTCATCCGGACTTTGAATAAATCCATATGACTGGATTACCTCATCAAAGCGGATGTTCCAAGATCTAGAAGCTTGCTTCAATCCATAAATGGACCGATTAAGCTTACATACAAGATGCTCTTTGCCTTTAGCAATGAATCCCTCTGGTTGTTGCATATAGATGTTCTCCTCAAGACTTCCGTTAAGGAAAGTTGTCTTGACATCCATCTGTCAAATCTCATAATCCATATGAGCAGCTATAGATAAGAGAATCCAGATAGACTTAAGCATAGCTACTGGAGAAAAGGTCTCCTCATAATCGATACCCTCTTTCTGAGTATACCCTTTCGCAACAAGCCTAGCTTTGAAGGTCTCAACTTTCCCGTCTACCCCTCTCTTTCTCTTGTAGATCCACTTGCATCCAATGTCTTTTACACCATCGGGTGGCTCTACTAGCTCCCAGACCTGATTAGAATCCATAGATTCTATCTCTGAATTCATCTCTCTTTGCCAAGATACCGCATCTCTATCTTGAAGTGCCTCGTCATATGTCCAGGGATGAGGTTCATGTTCACCAGGGACTAAGTCCGAAGACTCTCCCAAGAACATGAATCTCTCGAGTTGTCTCACAACCCTCCCACTATGACGAGGTGCCTCCTGTGTATGTTCTGTGACACGCGGTTCAGTGACTTGTGGTATCTCCTCTTGTACTGGTGGTACTGAAGTCGGGACTTCCCCTATCAACTCCTCAAGAACAATCCTACTCGTGGGCTTGTGGTTCATCACATAGTCCTTCTCTAGAAATCTGGCATTCGTACTCACGATCACCTTCTGATCTCTAGGACTATAGAACAAACCACCCTTCGTTCCCTTAGGATAGCCAACAAACAAGCGTACTTCTGTACAAGATTCCAACTTACCAGCATCTCCCTTTCAGCACATGTGCCGGACTACCCCAAATTTGAATATGTCTTAGACTAGGCTTTCGCCCAGTCCACAACTCTGTGGGAGTAGAGGGTACTGACTTAGATGGAACCAAGTTCAGAATGTGTGATGCTGTTTCCAGAGCAAACCCCTAGAACGAATCAGGTAACTCAGAATAACTCATCATCGATCTAACCATCTCCATAAGAGTCATATTCCTTCGCTCCGCCACACCATTCTGCTGGGTGCCAAAGTGACAATTGGGATTGAATCTCCTCCGATAAGTAACTCCTAAACTCTCCCAAGAGGTACTCGCCACCACGATCGATCGTAGTGTCTTGATACTTTACCTTGACGATTCTCCACATCACCTTGAATTCTTTGAACTCACAAAGCATTCACTTTGGCGCATCAAGTAAATGTATCCATATCTTGAATAATCGCCTATAAAAGAGACGAAATATTCAAAACCACCTCTAGCCTGATAGACATAGGACCGCACAAATCGAATGAACCAATTCTAACACATCTTTGGCTCTATACCCTTGGCCTTAAAAGGCCTCTTGGTCATTTTACCTTCCAAGCAAGATTCGCAGTTGGGAGATCCTCCACCACTAATGAACCCAAAGGTCCATCACCTATCAACCTTTGAATTCTACTAGTTAATATGACCAAGCCTTAGATGCCAAAGATATGTCCGTCCATTTTTGAAGGTTCTTTTCTCTTATTAGACTTAGAAGATGAGTTATTTACTTATATGCATCGTGGGAGTTTTGTTCAAGAGTGTATAAATTGCCAACCAATGTACTGTAATCAGATAATCTCCTATTCCTTTATAACCACTTTATCATTAAAAGAAATGTAATATCCATCCATAAACAATTTAGAAATCAAATTAAATTCTTTCTAAAAGTAGGTACATAAAGACAATTTCTCAAAACCAAAACTTTATTCCTATCAAAAGATAAATAAACATCTCCCACTGCAATAGCCGCCACCTCAAGCATTGCCTCATGAAGAGGTAATCTCTCCTCACCTAGTCGTCGGGTTTCGGAACCCCGCAAAAGTATTGCAGACATGATCGCTGGCTCAGATCTACACACCGTGCCGTAGATAACACCGCTAAACATGTTTCAACAACTAAACAAGAAGATATACCTTGTTCTTTCTACGAGGACATACCTTCCAATGTCCAGTCTGCTTGCAAGTGAAGCACATGCCTTTCGGCTTCTTCACTCCTGCCTGAGGTCCTACTGCCACTTTCTTTGCTCCACCTTGCTTCTTCTTCTTCTTTCCATTCAGTTTAGAAGAAGAAACCTTCTGAGTAACCATGGCTTGAGCGCTTTGATGAAAAGCCTCCGCCTCGGAGTTCTCCGTAAGCTCCGCCAACGAATACAACCTCTTGTTCATGTTGTAGTTGAGGCGAATCGCCAAAACTCCTAGCAGTAGATGGAGAATGATATCGACTGGTTTCCCATCGATCTCAGCTCCGAGGACTTCCATCTCATTAAGATGAGCCATCATCTTGAGAACATGATCCCTGACGGGTGTTCCCTCGATCTGTTGTGTTTCCGGCACTGCGGCGTGTGTGTGTTCGATCACGTTTCGTAAACATGAACACAGCGGAAGAAATAAAAATAATAAATCTACATTTATTACAACACACACAACACACGCATGCATATTACAACAAGTGTAGACATAACCGTAAATTTAAATTTGCAATAAAAGGAAATTTATCTACGTTATAACTTTCGTATGACGTGTAGCGGGAACGGCATCAACCGGAACGATCCTCGCTAGAATCGTCTCTATCCGTATCCACGCCGAGCTCCTCGGGATGACCGCTAAGCCACGAGCCGTCTTAAATGCGGGTTACTAACCTCGTGTTGAAGGCAGCGTGATCGAGAGATGATCACGATCCGAATCCAAATTCGGATCCTGTCTGATTCTCAAAACTCGCTTCTCCGGAGAGGTATTCGTCAACCAATTGGCGAATCCTTCGTCCTCCACCTCAGAGGATTACGGAGATTGAATCCCGATAAGTTAGCGCTGTCGGAGCTCTAACCGTCGTCAAGCGGCTCCGGCGAAGGAGAAGAAGCTGTCCAGAAAACTGGACAGCTTGGTGGAGTAGGCGCCGGCCAAAACAAGGAAGCCAAGTGCTCACCTTTTCACCGAGGCCTAGGAAGATCACCGGAGGGTCGCCGGAGGGTTCACCGGCTGAAGTTTGGATGCCGGCGAGGACTTGGGCCAAGTGGCACAAAGTTGGCGCGTGGGCGGCAACCTTAGGGCAAGGGTTTTGGATTAGGGCTTAATTATCCCTTAAGCCCTCTTTTATAGAGAACTAATTCTCTTAATGGTTATTGGATCATAACCATTAGGCCCGTTAACCCGCTCCATTAAGATAAGTTAAAATAAACCAAACCATGATGGTTTATTTTAAGTTAAAACGAACCGAACCAACTTTTGGTTCATTCGTTTAAAAAAAACCAAACCCTTTGGTTTATTCTCATCAATTTGATTAGAACCAAACCATTTTGGTTCATCCATTACGTCTTCATAAGACACGGCCCATCCACGCTTCCATTGCGACTGAAATGATTTCATGCTCGCTTTATGTTTGGTCCAACCAAACCTAGTTTCTCTCGGTCTGAGAATCCCATTCTCAAGCTCGTTTTAAATCCTTTGGATTACGCTCGTTGTCGTGTGACCAAATAGGTTCTCGGTTTATGTTGGCCGTCTATAATTAACCATTAATTATAGAACGATCATGAGTGGCACCTAGTAGTACATCATGATCCCCAATTAAGAAAAGATCAGCGGTTGATCGAACTATTTAGAAACCCTTTGACTCGAATGATTCATTGCCCCATTCCCTTCACTCATCTTATACCCACTTGGTTCGGGACATGGTCTATTGTGTCGATCCCACTAGGGTGACTCACGTCACACCTAGCCCAAGTATCATTTCCTCGTCCCTCACATTCTAGTTACTCCACATGTATCGAAGAGTACCTTACTCTAAACATGTAATGCTTTGGCCAAAGACTTTAGTAACAATCCGACGAGAGGCCATGGGTATACATCTCCTGCAAGGAGTGGTGAATCCTTTATAGGCTATTCAAACACCTTGATCACTTGACTTATACCCAATCATCCCGGGTCCACATCTCCTTAGAGATGTTTGCTTAAGATGTCAAAGCATAAGTCTCCATGATCAAGATGACTTGAATCGCAAAGTCGAAGAACATCGCACTTAAGCCACGCAGTAAGAACTTCATTGACATATCTATATATGCGAGAACCATATGAAGTCTTACTGGTCACTCCAATGAACTAGTTACCATAACTAGCATCCACGATTAACTCGGACATCACTATGTCTCGGCCCGGTGAGAATCAATGCTTGGATACACCAAGGAGTATACCTCGTGCTAGTCTCGACAAATTGATGGTGTCCAAATCCATCAATTCATCGACTAGGATAATTCGATACATCACAATTACACATGTAGAGATACTCACTAGTTGTGATCCAATCACAAATTCTCTCATCTTGTGAATCGTATCGTGGACATTGATAAATGAGTTTAAGATCCAATCAAATACATAAAACATGTATACTCAAATAGTGAATCTTCATTTATCATATAAATGGTTCATACATAAGCGATTGCCTTAGGACATCTCTCATATATTACTAACAGACTCCCACTTGGCCTAATGCCAATCGCTACGGTATCCAATACCATAAGCTCTAACATGACCCTCAAACTTACTTTGAGGTAATGCTTTAGTCAAAGGATCCGCTAAGTTCCTTTCGGTGGGAATTTTCTCGATTTGTATTTCGTTCCTCACGATGATCTCTGATAAGATGATAGCGTGAAGCACATGTTTGGATCATTGATGAGACCACATCAAGTTCAAAGATGAACTTCTTGATCCAAACCGCTTCCTTTCTTGCTTCCAAAGCTGCAATGTATTCTGCCTTAGTGGCAGAATCTACTATAGTGTCAAGCTTGGAACCTTTCCAACTTATTGCGCCTCCATTCCAGGTGAATACATACCCAGACAAAGACATGGAATCATCCTTATGCATGCGGAGCGCATCCGTATACCCACGTATCACCATGTACCCTTCTCCATATATTAGGAACGCATCCTTAGTTCTTCTAAAGTACTTAAGGATCGTCTTAATACCCAATGATCCATTCTGGATCGGTGAGTATCTGCTCGTGACACTCAGGCATCGATACATCGGGCCTCGTACATAACATAGCATACATGATAGATCCTATTGCGGATGCATAGGGAATCTTACTCATGCAAATCCTCTCGTCTTACGTGCGCGGACACATAGACTTGAAAGGTGTATCCCATGCACGATGGGTAGAAACCTTTCTTGGATTGACATGCTAAACCTCTTTTGCTTTCGGTCTATATATGTAGCTGCGAAAGACCAAGCAACCATTTGATCTATCTCTATAGATCTTAATCCCGAGGATGTAGGTTGCTTCTCCCGGGTCTTTCATGGAGAATGTCTTGGATAACCAAACCTTTAGCTGTAAGATTGAAACATCGTTTCCTATAAGTAATATGTCATCGACATACAATACTAGGAACACATTGCACTCCCACTAACCTTCTTGTACACACAAGGTTAAATGCGGATTTTGTGAGAAATCAAACTTTTTGATTGTCTCATCAAAGCGGATATTCGACTCTGGATGCTTGCTTCAATCCATAAATGGACCGTCGCAATTTGCATACCTTGGTTTTATCAACCGATGTGAAACCCTCGGTGTATCATATACACGTCCTCGGCGGAGTTTCCATTAAGGAAAGCTATTTTCACATCCATCTGCCATATCTCATAATCATAATGAGCCGCTATGGCGGGAGCATCTGAATGGATTTAAGCATAGCTACAGGCGAATAGGTTTCGTCATAATCAACACCTTGTTTTTGACGATATCCTTTCGCCACCAATCTAGCCTTATAGGTAATCACATTACCATCCATGTCGATTTTCTTCTTGAAAACCCACTTGCACCCTATAGGCTTTATGCCTTCAGGTGGGTCAACCAAGTTCCAAACTTGGTTTTCATACATGGAATCCATTTCCGACTTCATGGCACCAAGCCACTTATCCCTTTCTGAACTTGTCAGCACTTCTTCATAACTGGTAGGCTCCTCATCATCAATGAGTAACACGGCGTTCGATTCACTTACGAGAAATCCATATCTCTCAGGAATATTGCGTGTTCTACCAGATCTACGAAGATGTGGTGTTACAATAGGTCCAGCCGATTGCTCATCACTATGAGTTGTCGGCTGTTGTGCTTCACCAGGTATCTCATCAATGTCTATTTGAGTCTCTCGAGCCTCCTCAAGCTCGACGACACTCCCACTGTTTTCTTGTAAGAGAAACTCTTTCTCTAGAAACACAGCATGCCTTGAAACAAACACCTTTTGTTCCACAGGATGATAGAATTAGTAACCCCTTGTTTCCTTAGGGTATCCAACAAATAGACATTTATCAGACTTAGCATCCAATTTGTCTGATACAGTCCGCTTCACATAAGCAGGACAACCCCATATCTTCAAGTAAGATACATGAGGTTTCTTACTATTCCATATCTCATATGGAGTAGTTGAGACTACCTTGGTAGGCATTCTGTTTAACAAGTAAACAGCTGTCTGAAGTGCATAGCCCCAAAAGGACTTGGGAAGAGTAGCATGATTCATCATTGACCTGACCATGTCCAACAAGGTCCGGTTACGCCTCTCAGATACACCATTATGCTGTGGTGTATAGGGCGGAGTCCATTGAGACAATATACCATTGTCTCTTAGGTAATCAAGAAACTCTTGACTCAAGTATTCACCACCTCGATCCGATCGAAGTATTTTAATACACTTGTCATGTTGTTTCTCTACTTCATTTCTGAACTCTTTGAACCTTTCAAAGGCTTCAGACTTGTGTTTCATCAAGAACACATACCCAAACCGTGAGTGATCATCGGTGAAGGTAATGAAGTAGCTATAGCCTCCTAATGCTTGAGTTGACATAGGTCCACATACATCAGTATGTATTAGACCTAGTAACTCTCCCACTCGTTCACCTTTTCCACTAAAAGGTAACTTAGTCATCTTGCCTTTTAAGCATGATTCGCATGTATCGTATGAATCCAATTCAAACAATTCCAGAATTCAACATCGGTGTAATTCGGACATGCGTTTCTTGCTTATATGGCCAAGACGACAATGCCACATATAGGAGTCTATTTGATTATCCTTTCGAGCACGCGTGTTGCTCGCTTCGATATTGAAAATGTCACTGGATACGTCCAACGTATAAATGCCATTACTCAAAGTTCCAGTTCCATAAAGTACGCCATTCAAAGTTATATAACAACAATTGTTACTAAACGTCAAATGGAAACCATTTCTATTTAAGCAGGAAATAGAAACAATGTTCTTTATTAGAGAAGGAACATAATAGCAATTGTCCAGTTCTAAGACTAGTCCACTAGGGAGCTTCAGTAAATAAGTTCCGATGGCGACCGCAGCAACCTTTGCTCCATTGCCAACTCGCAAATTTGACTCCCCTCTGACAAGTCTTCTTCTATTCCTTAGCCCCTGTATGTCATTACATATATGTGAGTCACACCCAGTATCCAATACCCAAGTGTCTAAGGAAATAGAATGACAATCAATAACGAAGATACCTGAAGAGGATGGGGCATCATATGCCTTCTTCTTCTTCATGGACTCAAGATAAATCTTGCAGTTTCTTCGCCAGTGGCCTTCCTTGCCACAGTGATGGCAAGTGCCCTTTTGCGCTGGTTCCGCCTTCTTTGCCTTTTTGTTCTTTCCTTTCTTCTGTTCTTTTGCCTTCCTCTTAGAACCTTTCTTTGAGGAATCAACTAACAGAACCGCCTTCTCCTCATGCTTCACAGAAGGCTCCACAGTCTTCAGCATATTGAGGAGCTCGAGAATGGTGGATTCTAATTTGTTCATCCGATAGTTCATCACAAATTGCGAGAAACTCTTGGGCAAACAATGCAGAATTAAGTCAATACTTAACTCATGATCCATCACAAAACCGAGGGTAGCTAGCCGCTCGATGTACCGCTCATCTTTAGCACAAACCGCACTGGGAACCTTCTTGCATCTTCGTGGTGAAGAGGAGCCTAGAGACCTCGAACCTTTGGATCTCTCGCTTGCTCATCGAACAACTCATGAAGATGGAAGACCATAGTATTAGCATCCATATGCTCATGCTGCTTTTGCAGCTCAGGTACCATCGCCGCTAGCATGATGCAACTCGCCAGCTCAGAATCTGCCACATGCTTCTGATAGACCAACATTTGGTCTGGAGTTGCATCGTCCTTAGGACGGTCAGGAAGAGGCTCTTCAAGGACATATGCAAGCTTTTCCGCCTTGAGAACAATTCTCAGGTTTCTAAGCCAGTCCAGGAAGTTAGGCCCAGTCAGTTTGTTCGAATCCAAAATAGTGCGCAAATTCAAAGACATCATGATCAATTTATTGACCTAGAAATACAAAACGAGCATATATGAGAAAATGATTTTAAAATGCATCAATATACATTTATAAATCCCATTCATTTTTCGAATTTCAAAAATCCCAAAATCACTTCGGGAGATCGTAGGTCCATCTCCGAATGGGCTGATATCCATCATAGTTATGAACAACCTTGGAGAGAGTCCAACAAGCCATTCATAACTACGACGGTAGGTATCAACTATACCGATTGCATATCACGTATATGCAACTATCACAATGTGCTATCAACTAATTGAATGTTCACACATACATCGGGTTGTTAACACATTAACAAGTATGCATCATATGCATAGCACCCAACTTCACCTCCCTTTACATCGACCTTGGAGAGAGTCCAACAAGCCGATGCTCCAGGTTAAAGCCAACCCATTAATCGGGAAATAGTTTTAATATGGTTAGAGCGCATTCAACCAATTAGCCCAGCTTGGAGAGAGTCCAACAACCAAAGCTAACGATTGACCTCTGACTCTTACCATATTAATATTAAACTATTCCATCGTTTGAACATGTTCGGGTTCGAGCCGGGCTTGGATAGAGTCCAACAACCCAAACAAGAAACGGAACTCTGGTTCTAACCATATTAATGGAAGGTGTAGGCTTTAATATTGTTTAAGGGTTTTTATGTCTCATCCTCTTTGCATGCAAATAACTATTATCTACATGGCATGACATACATGGCATACATCTACATGTCACGACACGCATGGCATAATGTTATGCATCTAATGCAATTACATGGCATACAATTATGTCATGTATATATTTCCTTATATGTCATATCTATTTATGGAAATAAAATATGTTTAAGATTTGATTCTCCAAATCAAATCATAATTAAATTAGGAAACAAATTTCCAAATCTAATCACATATTTTATTCATGGAATTATTTGATTAAGGAAAATCTATTTAGGAAACCAATTTCCTAAATCATTAAAACTACTTATGGAAATAAAATATTTTAAGATTTGATTTCCCAAATCAAATCATGATTAAATTAGGAAACAAATTTCCAGAATCTACTCAAATATTTTATTTATGGAAAATATCAATTTCCATAAATACTTCCAACTTTCCAAAAGTGGAAGATTTCCATAAATACTTCTAGACTTTCCAAAATTGAAAAATTTCCATAAATACTTCTAAATTTCAAAAATTAGAAAATTTCCAAAAATACATTATGACTATCGCAAAACCATTTTTACGATTATGTTGAAACACAACCTGGGCTCTGATACCACTGTTGGGTTTCCGGCACCGCGGCGTGTGTGTGTTCGATCACGTTTCGTAAACATGAACACAGCGGAAGCAATAAAAATAATAAATCTACATTTATTACAACACACACAACACACGCATGAATATTACAACAAGTGTAGACATAACCGTAAATTTAAATTTGCAATAAAAATAAATTTATCTACGTTATACCTTTCGTATGACGTGTAGCGGTAATGGCATCAACCGGAACGATCATCGCTAGAATCGTCTCTATCCGTATCCACGCCGAGTTCCTCGGGATGACTTCGCTAAGCCACGAGCTTCGTCTTCGTACGGGTTACTAACCTCGTGTTGAAGACGATGTGATCGAGAGATGATCACGATCCGAATCCAAATTCGGATCCTAATACGAGTTCTCAAAACTCGCTTCTCCGGAGAGGTATTCGTCAACCAATTGACGAATCCTTCATCCTCCACCTCAGAGGATTACCGGAGATCGAATCCCCGGTAAGTTAGCCGCTGTCGGAGCTCTAACCGTCGTCCAAACGACGCTCCGACGAGAGGAGAAGAAGCTGTCCAGAAAACTGGACAGCTTGGTGGAGGAGTAGGCGCCGGCCAAAACAAGGAAGCCAAGTGCTCACCTTTTCACCGAGGCCTAGGAAGATCACCGGAGGGTCGCCGGAGGGTTCACCGGCTGAAGCTTGGACGCCAGCGAGGACTTGGACGGCGGTACAAAAGCTGGGCGGCGGCACAAGAGGGTTGGGCACCGAAATCTCCAAGGATGAGGTGGGCGGAAACCTTAGGGCAAGGGTTTTTGGATTAGGGCTTAATTATCCCTTAAGCCCTCTTTTATAGAGAACTACTTCTCTTAATGGTTATTGGATCATAACCATTAGGCCCGTTAATCCGCTCCATTAAGATAAGTTAAAATAAACCAAACCATGATGGTTTATTTTAAGTTAAAACGAACCGAACCAACTTTTGGTTCATTCGTTTAAAATAAACCAAACCCTTTGGTTTATTCTCATCCATTTGATTAGAACCAAACCATTTTGGTTCATCCATTACGTCTTCATAAGACACGGCCCATCCACGCTTCCATTGCGACTGAAACGATTTCATGCTCGCTTTATGTTTGGTCCAACCAAACCTAGTTTCTCTCGGTCTGAGAATCTCCTTCTCAAGCTCGTTTTAAATCCTTTGGATTACGCTCGTTGTGCGTGTGACCAAATAGGTTCTCGGTTTATGTTGGTCATCTATAATTAACCATTAATTATAGAACGATCATGAGTGGCACCTAGTAGTACATCATGATCCCCAATAAACCGAAAAGATCAACGGTTGATCCAGAACTATTTTTGAAACCTTTCAGCAGCTCGAATGATTCGTGCCCCATTCCCTTCACTCATCTTATACCCACTTGGTTCAGGACATGGTCTATTGTGTCAGTCCCCACTAGGCTGACTACGTCACACCTAGCCCAAGTATCATTTCCTCGTCTCTGATTCTAGTTACTCCACATGTATCGAAGAGTACCTTACTCTAAACATGTAATGCTTTGGCAAAGACTTTAGTAACAATCACGAGAGGCCATGGGTATACATCTCCTCGCAAGGAGTGGTGAATCCTTTATAGGCTATTCAAACACCTTGATCACTTGACTTATACCCAATCATCCGGGTCCACATCTCCTTAGAGATGCTTGCTTAAGATGTCAAAGCATAAGTCTCTATGATCAAGATGACTTGAATACCGCAAGTCAAGGAACATCGCACTTAAGCCCGCAGTAATAAATTCATTGACATATCTATATATGCAGAGAACCATATGAAGTCTTACGGCTGGTCACTCCAATGAACTAGTTACCATAACTAGCATCCACGATTAACTCCGGACATCACTATGTCTCCAGCCAGTGAGAATCAGCTGATTGGATACACCAAGGAGTATACCTCGTGCGTGTCTCGACAGAATTGATGGTGTCCAAATCCATCAATTCATCGACTAGGGATAATTCCGATACATCACAATTACACATGTAGAGATACTCACTAGTTGTGATCCAATCACAAATTCTCTCATCTTTGTGAATCGTATCGTGGACATTCAGTAAATGAGTTTAAGATCCAATCAAATACATAAAACATGTATACTCAAATAGTGAATCTTCATTTATCATATAAATGGTTCATACATAAGGCGATTGCCTTAGGACATCTCTCATATATTACTAACACGATCATGGTGGTCGTCATCAAGTTTCTCATAGCCTCCTCTCTAGCCGCCCTACTCTGATGTCCAAAAAGTTCTTTGAGATTGAACATCATGTCATAAGCTGTGGCCATGGCCTGATGTTGATGTTGCAGGACATTTGACATAGATGCCAAAATGTAACACCGCGCTATCTCATATGCCTTGATCCATTTATTATAACTTTCTTTCTCCTTTTCATCAGAGTCATCGGTGGGCTTAGGAGGACAGACCTTGAAGAGTACAAATTTGTACTCCTCTGCAGTTAAGACAATATCAAAATTTCTTTTCCAATCAATATAATTTGTTCCAGTAAGTTTATTTTCTTTTAATATCAAAGCAAGTGGGTTGAAAGCCATTTGAAAAACCTAAGAATCACAATGATCAAAATATTAGATTTCAAATATCATTGATTCCTCAAACAATAAAATTCTGAAATCAACCAACACCTCAAAACACCGAGAATATCGCATGCCACGATAGTGTGGACGTATACGAATTCTACATTTGTAAGAGGAGGTTTTACCCATTAATTTTATTATCTTGTCAACCTTACTTTTTGACAAATAAAATTAATAGTTGGTTCCTCTTTGACCCTACAAATAAAAGCAGTGACTCCGATGGGGAGGATACTTTTTATTTGTATCTAAGTGTACACCATTACACGATACTAAGGAAATTATTTCGGATTATGTGCCTTACTGATGGGGAAGTACACACGCTCCTAAATAATTTCTTATAACCATTATTTGACCTAGTGATCCACAAACAAACCCATCCGATGGGGAGGAAGGCACTCAGAGCCGACGCGCAAGTTTGTTGCATCACACATCAAATTGTAATGGAGGCTGCGGGAATTAATTAAAATGTCCCTCTCCCACTTAGTAAATTGACAATGAGGAATTTTCAAGCGCACACAATATACATATAAAACAAATCAACAATAAATATGGAAAAACAGAATTTTTCCAACTATTATGGCATTGTTCTCCAATATGCGTCCAGTCGTGTCGCCACCTCGTCCGCTCCACCTTTTCCCGTTCGCAAGTCACCAAAGAGATCCGAGCCGAGATAAACTATTTTAATTTACATCCATCGATCCTATACTCCACGAAGGAGTGTACAAATAATCTAGATCGAAAATTAACTAAAAATGAGTGGCTAAACAATGTCGTATTTAATTACAAAAATTAAATACTAATCTAACCATGTCAACCGCAAGGATTCAAATAATATACATACAATCACACACAAAACAATCACATACACACATATAGCCATAATAGTCGGATCTTATGCCTGCAACCAAAAAGTTAGCCTACGCACATCCTACTATTATCCGGCATACTCAATATATGATATGTGCATGAAAGTAACCGAATCCAAAACACACAAAACCGGAAACCGTGGCTCTGATACCACTTGTTTGGATTTGCTTCGGAGGCTCATTGGCTCCCATGTCCCCAGATTAAAATTTTCACTAATGAAAAAACTTATCCGGATGGGATGAGTTTCCTAAGCACAACCATTTCGTCGTCGTGCTAACAACTTGAGTGATTGCTTGAACAAACTAGTTGTTCAAGCTACCCAACTCTTCTAGTTGGTTAGCCACGGAAGAGACGACTGACGGATCGCCAATTTTTGTGTTTGTCTTCGGGGTCCATGATTATACAAATACATACAAATGCAAACTAGTATAATCAACACATACTAACATAAAGATAAGAACATGCAAAGATCAATAAAAGTTGTAAAACTTTTATACCTCTCGATCTTCTATCGTATGTCCTATCCTCCTCGTGGACGTCGTGTGGGCGAAGTTCCTCCACGAGTAGAAGCCTCCTAGATCATGTTTTTCCTTTCCTTGCTCTATCCGAACAAAGAGAAGAACCAAACAAAGACTCCTCCTCCTATCTAGAATCGGCCACCAAGCCAAGGAGCTTGATATAACCGCCAGCCAAGGAGTAGCTTCTTAAGCGCCGGCCAACCTTGAGAAGAGTTGCCATCGGCCACCAAGAAGCAAGCAAGAGGGCACCGTCCAAGATCTCCTAGGATTAAACCTAGCCCTTGTTTCCACCGGCCAAGGAGAAAAGGATGAAGGGAAGAGCGCCGTCAAAGAATGAGAAGAGGATGAGGGGCGCCGGCCAAAACCCTAGGGAGAACAAAGCTTGCCGCCCACTTCCAGCCGCCTAAAACGCTAACTCCTCTAGGGTTTGTTGCCGCCCACTTTTAGATAGGCAAAACCCTAATCCGCAAGCATTAAGTTGCCACCCAAGCCTTAGCCCTCTATTTATATAATTGGGCTTAAGCCTCCTTTAATCTCCACCGTCGGATCTAGGGATTTAATCTACACCGTCGGATCTAGGGTTTCATCCCAACCGTCGGATCTAGGGTTTCATCCCAACCGTCAGTTCTAGAGATTTAATCTCAACCGTTGGTTCTAGGGATTTAATCCCAACCGTCGGATCTCAGAGATTTAATCTCAATCGTTGGTTCTAGAGATTTAACCTCAATCGTCGGTTCTAGGGATTTAATCCCAACCGTCGGATCTAGAGATTTAATCTCAACCTTTGGTTCTAGAGTTTTGTTTTACATCCTTGGATCTAGACTTCATGAGGATTATATTAGGCTATGATAGGGACCATGAGGAGAAGTTGGATCTTGGCCACCCAATGGATCGGAACCACACAAACTTGATCCATCAATGATGTTCCATTCCACTAGAGGATCATCATTGAATTACCTCACCAACCCCCATAAATTAATTTGGGCTCCATATATTATTTGTACATCCATCTCCCCGTGTTTAAGATATCGAATATCCGTTAATTAATTGATTTACTAACCATCAATCAATTAACATCTAACTCCTTGAGTGGTACCACTCAACCTTATCATCATGTTGACTAAGTCAACCAACTGGGTTTACATGATGAACCTTATGAGCTCCTCAAGGGGACATCATCGACCTAATATATATAGGACACGGTTTCCTCCTATAATCAACGACACACCATGTAAATAATATCATTTCCCAACTTACCGGGCATATTGATTTAATCCATCTAAATCTCACCCTTTGGTAAATCAAAGAAATAAATACTAAGTACATGTGCCCGTTATTATATCGGGATTAAGAGCATGTACAACATAATATCCGAGGTCCGATTCAATTATGTAGTTAGCAATAAATTGAATCACCTCTATGTCGGTCCTGCTCAATATACCTAAGTGTACTAGTGTAACTCTATGTTCAAGACAAAACAATACCAAGCTACACTACAACCATGCTAATGGTTTGTCCAAAACGATCTCGGTTGTGAGCCTCTACTTATATTCGACAAGGGACTGATAACATGATCTTCTGTGCCACACCAAGCACCATGTTATCTACAATGTAAAATATTAGACTATATGCACACATATAATAAATATAAAGTGCAAACAATGATCATGTGATTCTTATTTCAAAATAAAATGTTCATACAAAGAGAGCTAGGCTTTCAGTATACATTCCAACAATTGGCACATGAAAAGTCCAAGAATGGGTCTTGGCAATGTAAAAGTCGACCATTGGTTGGCAAGGGAAAGTCCAAGCATGGTCTTGGCATTTGAGAAGTCCAACATGGGTTGGCAAGGGAAAGTCCAAGCTTGAGTCTTGGCATGAGAAGTCCAAGGGGTTTGATATTGGCTGCGTAAAGTCCAAGCGGGAGTGTTGGCAGCATAAGTCCAATGGTTGGCGGCGTAAAGTCCAAGCGGAGTCTTGGCGGCGCAAGTCCAATGTGCCTTGGCGGTGTAGACACCGTTAGCATGACATAGGCAATGGAAGCACCTGAAGGCTAGTGCGATGGATGAACAAGTCATGGATGACTTGGAGGGATCCGAGATGTGTGAGGCTGATGGAGGTGGCTAGAAGACTTAGGTCTAGGCTAAGGGTGGTCTAGCAAGTATGGGGGCACCATACTTGGTCTAAAACCTCATGTTTGAGGTGTGCCAGTCGACTGGTGCCATGTGGCAGTCGACTGGACCGAGTCAACTAGGGTTTGACTGTGGGAAGTGGCCTAGCAATCGACTGCCAGAGGATGACAGTCGACTGATGGCTCGAGCGATCGGCCGATTACGATCACATCGGTCGTCTGAATTCAACCAGAGTGTAGTCTCACTCACTCGGCCGTGGGACCGATGGTCGAGTGAGGACACCATCACGATCGATGGGTTTGATCGATCGGCGATGGTAGATCCGTTGGACTTATCCATTGTGGATCTAGCCGTTGTCTCACGACAAAGGGCATTAGTCGATCGATGGTGATCGACTTTCCATGAAGCTTTATAAGGATCTCGTGATGGAGGAATTTGGCATCAATTTCTTGGACGTCTTGAGGCGATTTGCTGTTGCAAATCAGGGTCTTCAACCACGATTCAAGCGATCAACAAGCAAGCAATCCAAAGGCATTTGTAAAGTTGTTTTCTTTACTAGTTTTGCATTGTATTATTGTATATTGCTTGTATTCATCTCTTATTGTTGTAAGAGTAGTTTGTAAGGGGTTTCTCCGCCTCCGACTTGTGTCGAGAAGGAGTGTTTTATAGTGGTGTGTGATTGGCATCGCTAGGGTTCGTACGAACCCGATCCGTGGAGTAGGAACCGTGTGGTTCCGAACCACGTTAAACAATTGTGTTCATGTGCGATTGTTTATTTCATTATTGTATTATTTCTTTTTCTGCTGCGTAGTAACGAAATTGTAGAGACGATCACGATCGAATTCCATCAACAAATGAACACGCGCTATTCACCCCCCCTCTAGCCATTACAAAGATCCTAACAGATATCTGGTCTCGTATAGAGCATAGCATACATGAGGCTTCCTACTGTCGAAGCATAAAGAACCGCCTTCATCTACTCTATCTCCTCAGATGATCTAGGACACATCTCCTTAGATAAAGGAACTCAATGCCTGAAAGGTAGAAAACCCTTCTTGGAGTTCTGCATGCTAAAACGCTCCATAATCGTGTCTATGTATGAAGCTTGGGATAAGCACAACATCCTTTTCCTGCGATCCCTTATAACCTTGATCCCAAGGATGTGTCCCACCTCTTCCATGTCCTTCATATCAAACTATTTGGACAACCATACCCTTACGTCCGATAACACCTTGATATTGTTGCCAATTAACAAAATGTCATCTACGTATAGTACAAGAAATACCACTATGTTTCCGTCACATCTCTTGTATACACAAGACTCATCCGGACATTGAATAAATCCATAAGACTGGATCACCTCATCAAAGCGGATGTTACAAGACCTCGAAGCTTGTTTTAGTCAATAAATGACCCGATTAAGCTTATATACAAGATGCTCTTTGCCCTTAGCAATGAATCCCTCTAGTTGCTTCATGTAGATGTTTTCCTCAAGACTTCCATTAAGGAAAGTTGTCTTGACATCCATCTACCACACCTCATAATCCATATGAGCTGCTATGCATAAGAGAATCCGGATAGACTTAAGCATGACTACCGGCGAAAAGGTCTCCTCATAATCGATACCCTCTTTCTGAGTATACCCCTTCGCAACAAGCCTCGCTTTGAAGGTCTCAACCTTCCCATCTATTCCTCTCTTTCTCTTGTAGATCCACTTGCATCCAATGGTTTTTACACCATCGAGTGGTTATACTAGCTCCCAGACCTGATTTGAATCGATAGATTCAATCTCAGCATTCATTGCACTTTGCCAAGATACTGCATCTTTATCTTGGATTGCCTCGTCATATGTCCAGGGATCAGGTTCATGTTCGCCAGGGACCAAATCAGAAGATTCTCCCAAGAACATGAATCTATCAGGCTATCTCACAACCCTCCCACTACGACGAGGTATCACCTGTGTATCCTCTGTGACCCGCGGTGCAGTGACATGTGGTATATCCTCTTGTACCGGCGGTACTAAAGAAGTGACTTCCCCTTTTAACTCCTCCAGAACAATTTTACTCTTGGGCGTGTGGCTCATCACAAAGTCTCCCTCTAGAAATCTAACGTTCGTGCTAACGATCACACTCTGATCTCTAGGACTATAAAACAATCCACCCTTCATTCCCCTGGGATAGCCAACGAATATGCGTACTTCTGTATGAGGTTCCAACTTACCAACATCTGCCTTCAGCACATGTGCTGGACTCCCCCATATCCGAATATGTCTTAGACTAGGCTTTCACCCAGTCCACAACTTTGTGGGAGTAGAAGGCACTGATTTAGATGGAACCAAGTTCAGAATAACTCATCATCGATCTAACCATCTCAATAAGCATCCTATTCCTTCGCTCTGCTACACCATTCTGCTGGGGTGTGCTAGGTGCAGTCAATTGGGATTGAATCCCAATCTCTGATAAGTAGTTCTTAAACTCTCCCAAAAGGTACTCACCACCACGATCAGATCGTAGTGTCTTGATGCTTTTACCTTTATGTTTCTCCACATCAGCCTTGAATTCTTTGAACTTGTCAAAGCATTTAGACTTGCGGCGCATCAGGTAAATGTATCCATATCTTGAGTAATTGTCTATAAAAGAGACGAAATACTCAAAACCACCTCTAGCCTGGATAGACATAGGACCACACAAATCTGAATGAACCAATTCTAACACATCTTTGGCTCTATACCCCTTGGCCTTAAAAGGCCTCTTGGTCATCTTACCCTCCAAGCAAGATTCACAGGTTGGGAGATCCTCCACCACTAATGAACCCAAAGGTCCATCAGCTATCAACCTTTGAATTTTGTTTAGGTTAATGTGACCAAGCCTACCAAAGATATGTTTGGTTCATCATCGAAGGTTCTTTTCTCTTATTGGAATTAGAAGATGAGTTATTAACTTCAATTTGCATCAAGGGAGGTTTTGGTTTAAGTGTGTACAAATTTTCTATCAATGCACCCGAACAGATAATGTCCCTATTCCTTCTTATAACAACTCTGTCATTAAAAGAAATAGAATATCCATCCATAAACAATTTAGAAATTGAAATTAAATTATTTCTAAATAAGGGTACATAAAGGCAATTCTTAATAACCAAAAGTTTTTTTTTCTCAAAAGATAAATGAACATCTCCCACTGCAACAGCTGTAACGCCGCCCTTTTCCAGATCCTGAATGTCTGGAGGGGTGGCGCGTGACGCGACCGTACATACTTACATTACATACAGCGGAAGACTTTATGCATACTTCTTAATTCTTACAGCGGAAGACTTTAGAAATTTTTTTTTCTTTTTAAAACATAAACATGCATTGACATATATATATATATATATATACTTCTTCTTCTTCACATAGAGCATGCATCATAGCATATATAGATACTTCTTCTTACTTCTTCTTTACTTCTTCTTATTAGCATAGAACATGCATCATAACATAGATAGGTACTTAGTGCTTAGTTCAAGTTCTTAACGACACCATCATAAGCAGGCATAATAAGGACATCCATAGACATCATCATCATAGGTAAACACATATATATGTAGACCTAACGGATCTTCTCCACCATGCCACTACCACACACATTTGGCCCCTCCTGCTGCTCCCATTAGTTTATCCATCCCTTACCCTTATCTGTAGTACGAGGGAAAGATAAACTATAAGCACATAGGCTTAGTAAGATCCTGTCCTACTCATAAAAACCATACATCGACATTAATCATGGCATGTAGCATTCATAACATATAAGCAATATAATATGTAACATACGTGGCATCATCAACTTAACATGTAGCATAAGTAACATAAGTAAATATAACATGTATCATCCATAACTTAGCGACATAACATGAATATATGCTTAACCAACATAACATGCATCGTATGTAACTTAGTAACATAAACATCATAGCATATCCTCAAACATAACGGGTAACGTATATAACATAAGCATGTAAACATTCCTAACATATCATCAAACATAACATGAAAACATATATAACATAAGCATGTAAACATAGACATCATATCATATCATCAAACATAACATGTAAACATAACATCATATCATATCATCAAGCAGAACATGTAAACATAAACATCATATCATATCATCAAACATAACATGTAACGTATATAACATAAGCATGTAAACATAACAATCAGCAGGTAAACATATGCAGGATGCTTTGAAAACATATATTTTAGGTACGTAAACATAAATCTCAACATATTTGGGCCCGGCATTGTACCACTTCTTCATTATCATAGCGCGCATCCCTAAATAGGCCCGAGGTAGCAAGTCTCGAACCTAATAGGTTTCTAGGCCCGAGTCTTATTCCATCGACCTAGGGGCAATCGTCATAGCGTAGAAGGCCATCCTAGGCCCGAGTCTTACTCCATCGACCTAAGGCATCTTGGAGCCCATCCCGTACTAGGCCCGAATCTTATTCCATCGACCTAGGGGCAATCATACATAGAAGCCCATCCTAGGCCCGAGTCTTATTCCATCGACCTAGGGCATCTTAGGAGCTCATCCCTTCTTGGACCTTGTTAAGGTCTTGGTACAAGCCATGCAAAAGGTAAAATACTTATATGCTTATTTGTACAACATAGCTTATTTCATTAACATAGCATGGCATACTTCATTTCATAACACATCATGCTTCATTTCATTAACATAGCATAGCATACTTCATTTCATAACACATCATGCTTCATTGCATTAACATAGCATAGCATACTTCATTTCATAACACATCATGCTTCATTTCATTAACATAGCATAGCATACTTCATTTCATAACACATCATGCTTCATTGCATTAACATAGCATAGCATACTTTATTTCATAACACATCATGCTTCATTGCATTAACATAGCATAGCATACTTCATTTCATAACACATCATGCTTCATTTCATTAACATAGCATAGCATACTTCATTTCATATCACATCTTAGATATAACAATACACATAAGGCATGGCATAAGGCATGACATCAAAGTAAGTAAATGCTAAACTATAACATGTTATCCTCATTTAGCATCATTTAATATCATAAGTCAACATGAATTCACCCAACATAAAACACATGTTAACCTAATTCATCACAACAACTTCATATGCATATAGAACATGAATTAGACTTCATCTAATCACGCAAAGTTTATGGTGGCCGAATGGTCCATGTAGGGCTTTTAGGGTTAGCCTTTAACCTAATTCATTAAACATAACAACAACATCATAACCCTACAAAACATGGATTGAAACCTCATTGGGTCATCAATATCTAGGGATGGCCGATTGGTCCTTGTTGGCCTTTGGGTTTAACTTTTGACCTAATCCATTTTAAACCTTAACATCATCATATAGTTACAAAAAAATATAGCATATAACTTCATGGAAACCCTAAATCATGGCTTGGCCGAATAGGCTTTAGTGGTTACTAGGGTTAACCTTTAACCTAAACCCTTTTTCCATCCTAACATCATCATCTAGTTACTAAACATAGCATATAACTTCATGGAAACCCTAAATCATGGCTTGGCCGAATAGGCTTTAGTGGTTACTAGGGTTAACCTTTAACCTAAACCCTTTTTCCATCCTAACATCATCATCTAGTTACTAGACATAGCATATAACTTCATGGAAGCCCTAAATCATGGCTTGGCCGAATGAACCTTAGTGGCTATTAGGGTTAACTTTGGTCCTAATCCATTTTAAATCCTAGCATCATCATCTAGTTATAAAAAAAAAACATGGCATAGAGCCTCATTGAACCCTAAATCATGGCTGAATAGGCTTTAGTGGTTAATAGGGTTAGCCTTTAACCTAAACCTCTTTCCATCCTAACATCATCATCTAGTCACTAACAACATCTTCTTCTTACAAACATGATATAGACTTTCAATCAAACACCCAAACTTCATTTTGGAATATGTCATATGGGTTTCTTTTACAAAATAGCAATCAAGCTACTGATGCAGTGAGGGATACTTACATCCTTTGCTTTGCTTGTAGTGTGAAGAAGATAACCTAACACAAAACCTAGCCCTTTCTTCTTGCTTGGAGGAGTTTCGGCCAAGGGGTGGAGAAGGAGCTTGATTTCGGTGAGAAGAAGAAGAAGAAGAGAGGAAGTGGCAAATTAGAACCTTCCCTCTTCTTTATAAAGGGAGGAAGAGAAGTTTCTCTTCTCTTCTTCCATGCCTCTTCATTTACCTTTATCTCCCTTATCTATAATCCCCCCCTTTCATCTAATGATCATAACGTACTCACTTCTTCATAATAGTCGCATCCCATTTAGACCCGAGGTAGCAATCTCGAACCTACAGTCCTCTAGGTCTCTGTTCCTAACCTCGCAGTCATCGCCGAGCCACATCTCTTTTCATTCCGCAGTCACCAAAACTTTTCGACCTAGTCTTGGTACATCTTGGTGGTTCCAGATGTATCGTATAAGGAGTTCCGTGAGCTTCTCAAATATCTCCTTCCGTCGACTAGAATCATAGTTTATCCATCTAGATACTAGTCTACGCCAGATCCAGCATCTTAGAGCCCATCCCTTCTAAGACCTTGCTTAGTCCTAGTACAAGGCTTGGGTCACGGGCTTGCTTTTATATGCTTTTATTTGTCATGAACAACATTTCATTTTATAGCCATAGCACACTCATTTCCATAACATTCATACTTCACTCATATTTTTTTTCATCTCATAAACATATCCATACTTATTTCAACTATATCATACACATCCCATGCAATGAATCATATCATATCAATTTCATAAAAGAAAATATCATTCACATCTCTTATTCATATTTTCCAATCAAGGAAAAATGTTAACATATAACCCATTCCTTATTTCCAAATTAAACTACAAGCATCTATTTGAGAAGATAGTTCATTATGAGTCCACTTAGACAAACCCTAGTGCGTCGTAATTATTTTAGTCCCATCTTCCTTGGCCTCACTAGCATTCTCTGCCAATAAGTTGGTCAATGGTTCATAGATCCTCTTCCTTCCTAGGCCTAACCTAATCCCAACACATTCTCTAACATCAAATCGTATCTCGACACAAATAGTATAAAACTTAATCCGCCTCTCATAACGGCAAGCGGTGGCCGAATGGTCCATGAACTTGATTAGGTGGAGCGGACCAAGGCCCATATCATTATACATCCTAAAGAATCAACTCTGTGCAGTCTCCTAAAAGATATGAGCCTTCAATACATCCAAAAACCCTGACCATGGTTTATAGACTATCTCTAGGGTTAACTTCCTAATTCATTTACATCCTAACATCACGAGCATATCTTCGTGCATAGAACTTCAATAAAACATCAAAACATATGTACCAATAGTCCATAGGGTTTCTAGGGCTTAATTTTTAACCTAATTCATTCAGATCTAACATCAATTATAGCATTAAATCAAGGTCAGAATTCAATAAACACCCAATTTATTTTATTTATTTATTTAATATCCATATTTCTATATATATATATATATAATTCATTTTACATCCTAATCATCTTACCATGTAAAACAAGGTATATCTTCCAATAAATCTCCGCGCATGTGTTGTCGCCACTCGCATTATTCATCTCTTATCTTTTTCCAATCATTTTACATCTAACATCATCTTATGCATGTAAAACAAGGTATTAACTTCAATAAAACACCTAAAAACATGTGTTGCGCCACCATAGTCCATCGGGCCGGGATTTCTGGCCAAATCTTCGAATTCATTTTACATCCTAACATCGGCTTCTTCTCACATGATTCGCTAACTCCTTGAACATCAAAACTAAGCGGCCGAATATATCAGATAGGATTTTTTCAAAACATCAACCGGCTAACTCATGGCGGTGAGCGACGCTTACATCCTTCGCTTCGCGCGAGTCTCCTAAAAGATGAGCCTTCTAAGGAAAGCAAACCTAGCCTTCGGTTTGGCGATGGATGGGTCACGGCCAAAGGATGAAAATGGAGAGGTCGAGGAATGACGATTCTGGGAAGATTCGACCTTACGGACAAGTGAGAATGAGAAGGAGAATTCTTTTCTTTTATTTATTTATTTATTCTTTATATATATATATATATATATATATATATATATATATATATATATATATATATATATATATATTTATATAGTTTTTTATAATTAAACTAAGGCGGCATATGGTCTGTTTTAAGCTTCAATTAGGCCTTGCATCTTTGGCTTAATTTTCTTTCATTTTTGAAAGATTACATAAAGGTATCAACCAGGATTTTTCATGCTAGAAATTTAGCATCTACATCATATATATATATATATATATATATATATATATATATATATATATATATATATATATATATATATATATATATACTGAACAATATAAGCTTTAATAGTTCATTTCATCATAATTAAACTAAAGGCATTTTATGCATTTCATATATCAGCTAAGGCATTAAAGCTTTTATGTGTCATACCATACATCTTGACCTAAAATTTAAAGGATTTATTTTATACATGAATACTAAGGCATCTTGGTATCATACCTATTTTTATGCATATTTAGCTAGACACATTTTTATTTTTAATTTGAATGCTTTATATATTATAATAAGGCTCGTGAGCATAAGTTTATCACTTCATGATTGATGGCTCTATTTAATGTCTTAAGGCATTTAACATCGATACTCAATCCTAGAGCTAAAGGCTTTACCTCTTCCACTCTTTTCTGTCATACATGTTGAACAAAATAAGCTAAAGGCATTTCATATCTTATATGAACAAAATAAGTAAAGACATTTTCTTCAGCATAGAGCATGAACATAATATCGACTACTTTCATATCAATGTATAACATGATGGCATTTTATGTCATATTTCACCAACTTGCTAAAGGTCCTTCTTTATCTTCTATCTTGACATAAAATATCATAAATTACACATAATATACCCATATTATTGTTTATATTGAGCTGGATTTTCCTGACTTGATTCTTCTTGAGTATTCCCATTATCATCCAGGAGCATATCCCTTAAAGCACTAATCCAATGTCCAAACACATAGGTGTAAATCATTCTACCTATCCAATGTGCAAAATCTTACATAAAGAAGTAATGTTGATGTACATATTAATGCTTTAGACATTGTTGTTTCATTTTAAATATACATAAAACATGCATTGACATATATATATAGCATATATATGGCTTCTTCTTCCAACATAGAGCATGTAATCAATATAATATAAACTTACATTTCTACTTATTCTTTATTTTCCATAATTCAAATTTTAAATATCATCAAACATAATCATGAAAACATATATACATAAGCAAGTAATTAATGTTCAAGTTAATCTAACATAAACCATCATACATGAAATATCATCAAGAAGATATAAACTAAGACATCAAAACATCAAAGACAACATGTAAATGTAAACAACAATTCAAATGCATAACATGCCAGTGTAACACATTTGCATGAAATAAATCCCATTAGAATTTAAACACTTCCTTCATTATCATAAGACTTAAACAGGTAGCAATCAAACTATAAGCAAAAATTAAGCTTAAGGAACCATTCCTAAATGAAACTATACATCGAAGCATTAATCAGCACAAATAATTCATGAACATATACATATAACTACAATATACTGGTATCATCAACTTAACATAGCATAAGTAATACAAAGTAAATATAAACCTAAATCATCCATAAACATCAAATAAAGCATTATACAACATAAAGAAGATAATATGCATCCAAATGAAACTACTAATTAACATTCATAACATAACTCGACAACATACATGTATAACTACATACATAAGCATGTAAACATACTACATATCATAAATTAACATGAAAACTTCATTTCATAATATAAGCATGTAACATAACATCATGTCATACTATAAACATAAACATAATCATAACATCATGTATCATAACTTACATAACATAACATCATGCATTCATTTCATTAACATATAGCATTCATTTCATATCACATCTTAGATATCACAATACACATAAGGCATGGCATAAGGCATGGCATCAAAGTAAGTAAATGCTAAACTATAACATGTTATCCTCATTTAGCATCATTTAATATCATAAGTCAACATGAATTCACCCAACATAAAACACATGTTAACCTAATTCATCACAACAACTTCATATGCATATAGAACATGAATTAGACTTCATCTAATCACCCAAAGTTTATGGTGGCCGAATGGTCCATGTAGGGCTTTTAGGGTTAGCCTTTAACCTAATTCATTAAACATAACAACAACATCATAACCCTACAAAACATGGATTGAAACCTCATTGGGTCATCAATATCTAGGGATGGCCGAATGGTCCTTGTTGGCCTTTGGGTTTAACTTTTGACCTAATCCATTTTAAACCTTAACATCTCATATAGTTACAAAAAAACATAGCATATAACTTCATGGAAACCCTAAATCATGGCTTGGCCGAATAGGCTTTAGTGGTTACTAGGGTTAACCTTTAACCTAAACCCTTTTTCCATCCTAACATCATCATCTAGTTACTAAACATAGCATATAACTTCATGGAAACCCTAAATCATGGCTTGGCCGAATAGGCTTTAGTGGTTACCAGGGTTAACCTTTAACCTAAACCCTTTTTCCATCCTAACATCATCATCTAGTTACTAGACATAGCATATAACTTCATGGAAGCCCGTGAAATTCTAGCAATTTTATGAGAATTTTTGGCTTTATGAGGATGGGCTTTATGTAGGCCTTTTTGGAGAAATAAAAGAAAATAAGCCAAAAAGAGATGCAAAGCCTAGGAATTGAACCCCCCACCTCTAGAGATAGCCAAGCCTTATAGATGCACCCACTAACCATAAGCCCAATAGAATCATATCATTAGAGGAAAGGGGGAACCTATAGATAAATGGGAGGAGGGTAAATGAAGAGGCTTGACAAGGAGAAGAGAAACTTCTCTTCCTCCCCTTTATAAAGAAGAGAGAAGTTCCACTTGGCCACTTCTTCTTTCCTTCTTCCTCTTCTCTTCATTCTCACCGAAACCTAAGGGTGGGCTAGATTCATGAAATGCTACTAAGGTTAGGTTAAGATTTTTTCCAAGTAGATACCTTTAGGAGTTCAAAGCAAAGGATGACCCTATATGGTTGGATGGCCAATAAGATTTTAGGTGGGGTTTAACTTGATTCTAAAGTTATGTTCTTAATATGCATCATCTAGTAAGACATAGCATAAATACCATCCAAGATGATGCCCTTATAGGTTTCGCCACCCTAGGTAACTAGGGTTATGAAAAAAATATTCCCTAATGATGCTATGCTAGTGTAGTCATGAATAAATATTAGGTGGCAAGAACCCTAGTTGAGCCCTTTGTAGGTTTCGCCACCCTAGGTAATTAGGGTTAGGTTGCATGAAAATATCCCTATGCTAAAGCATGATAATGCTCATGAATGGATATTAGTGACAAGAACCCTAAGTTGAGCCCTTATAGGTTTCGCCACCCTAGGTAGGGTTAGGGTTGCATGAAAATATCCCTAATGATGCTATGCTAGGTTATAATGCTTTATGAATGAATTTTAGGGAAAACCTAAGCTTGAGCCCCTTACAAGATCTGCCAACCCATGGTTTTAGGGTTAGGTTTCATGAAACACCCTATATGCTTATGTGCTATGTTTTTTTTATATGACATGAACTATGCTTGTGTGAATGAATGTTATGATTCAATGCAACATGAAATTAGGCTATGTGATGAGCATGTTTTACGATTTAATATGCCATGAATAAGCTTAGGAAATATACTTCTGTTATGATGTAATATGCCATTATGAACATTATGTGTGAAGTAATAAGCCATGAATATGATTCGGGAATGACATTCAATTTATGGAGTATTGTGCCATGTAATATACCTAGGTGAAGAAAATGTTTTGTCAATTAATATGTCATGAATATTCTTAGGAAATATGCTTCATGTTTACAATGCAATATGTCATGAAACATGCTTATGTGATGAACCCGCTTATGCTATAGGACCCCTTTAGGGTACTATTATGTTATGACTGCATGTGTCCTTATAAAATGACTAAGATGGAGATGCTTCCCTTTCAAGTAGGGTTCAAGAGCCATCCTTATGATAAAATAAGATGGAGATGCTTCCTTCAAGTAGGGATCAAGAGCTCTAATTATGATAAGATAAGATGGAGATGATTCCCTTTCAAGTAGGTATCAAGAGCTCTACTTATGATAAGATAAGATGTTATGATGATATTGAAGTATTTATAAGTATATGTTTTGAAAAGAAAAGACTTTGTATGCCTATGTTAAATGCTCTGAATGCTTACGAACTAGGTTCTTTATGCATGCTAGATGTTATGAAGTTATGATGATAATGAAGTATTTATAAGTATATGTTTTGAAAAGAAAAGACTTTTATGATACTGTGTATGCCTATGTTAAATGCTCTGAATGCTTACGAACTAGGTTCTTTATGCATGCTAGATGTTATGAAGTTATGATGATATTGAAGTATTTATAAGTATATGTTTTGAAAAGAAAAGACTTTATGATATTGTGTATGCTTATGTTAAATGCTCAATGCTTACGAACCAGGTTCTTTATGCATGCTAGATGTTATGAAGTTATGATGATATTGAAGTATTTATAAGTATATGTTTTGAAAAGAAAAGACTTTTATGATATTGTGTATGCTTATGTTAAATGCTCAATGCTTACGAACTAGGTTCTTTATGCATGCTAGATGTTATGAAGTTATGATGATATTGAAGTATTTATAAGTATATGTTTTGAAAAGAAAGACTTTATGATATTGTGTATGCTTATGTTAAATGCTCAATGCTTACGAACTAGGTTCTTATGCATGCTAGATGTTATGAAGTTAGATGATATTGAAGTATTTATAAGTATATGTTTTGAAAAGAAAAGACTTCTATGATATTGTGTATGCTTATGTTAAATGCTCAATGCTTACGAACCAAGTTCTTTATGCATGCTAGATGTTATGAAGTTATTATGATATTGAAGTATTTATAAGTGTATGTTTGAAAAGAAAAGACTTTTATGATATTGTGTATGCTTATGTTAAATGCTCAATGCTTACGAACTAGGTTCTTTATGCATGCTAGATGTTATGAAGTTATGATGTTTAGAGTTAAGTCTAAGTATGTGGTGACTATGTACTTTATGCTAGTTTAGAATTTATGAGGTTAAGGGTAAGGTTAAGAATACTTACGACTATGTTCCTTCTCGCATGATTAGGGTTTATGTTATTACAAATGTTTATGTTCAAGTTAACTAAAATGCTTATGATTACGCTCTTTCATGCACGCTTAGTTTATGCAGCTTATAACGCTATGTTCAAAGTATGCCCCGCTTAGATTAATTATGCTTAACCCGCTTATGAACAATTCTATGCAATGCTTAGTTCTTTTGTACTATTACCGGATATGTTGTTGATTAGTGTTGCTATGAAATGCTTAGGTCATTTTCTATGCCAAAGATGCTCATGTTCTAATAGTTGATGAAATCGTGGTTTTTGTGAGTAGGCAAGGATCTTACTAAGCTATATGCTTATAGTTTATGTTGTCCATATACTGCAGATAAAGGAAGTCTGCACTAGAGGGAGTGGCAGGAGGGGCCATGTGCGTGTGTGATAGTGGCATGGTGAAAGAAGACCCTACACTATCTGCTTATATTTATATGCTCTAAGAACAATTTAAGACATTGCTTCCGCTTATAAGACTTGTGTTTAATGAGTATCCCTTAATTTAAGAGGTTCGACATGTTAGAACTCATGAACGAATCCTTTCGCTATGCATGTTATGAAATAAGATAAGATATGTGGTCATGCTAATGATGAATAAGATAGGTGATGCATGTGCCAAAGAAGGTTTCAGTTATGATAACTTGTTCAAGCATGTAGACTTTGAACGGATCCATATGTAGTATGCTAATAAAAAAAAAATATATAGACCCAAGTAGCGCCGCCCTGAGAGCAGATAAGGGCGGGCGCTACATGGCCGCTGGCCAAAGGATGGAAAAAGGGCTGGAAACCAATCTGGATGCTGACAAATGAAGGATGAAGAAGAAACAATCACCTTCCTTATTTGGTGCCGCCCTAGCCACCAAACCCTTACCCTAATCCTATCTCAACTAGGATTCCTTCTTGCCGCCCAAACCCTAGCTCTCCTTTCATGTTGTTCACGCCAACTCCCATACCGTCCTTTTATAGAGTTAGGGATAAGTCATGAATTAAT
Source organism: Wurfbainia villosa (assembly GCA_025175895.1). Taxonomy (NCBI): domain Eukaryota; kingdom Viridiplantae; phylum Streptophyta; class Magnoliopsida; order Zingiberales; family Zingiberaceae; genus Wurfbainia; species Wurfbainia villosa. Next base: position 85,689,136 of record CM045990.1, read on the forward strand.
TTCCTCCATTGGTTCTAGGGATTTAATCTCAACCGTCGGATCTAGAGATTTAATCTCAACCGTCGGATCTTAAAGATTTAATCTCTACCTATGGATCTTAGAGTTTTGTTTCTATCCATTGGATCTAAGCTTCATGAGGTGTTAATAGGCTACCTTAGGGACCATAAGGAGGAGTTGGATCTTGGCAACCCATGGATCAAGCCCACATAAAGTCCGATCCACTAATGATGATCCAATCCACTAAAGGATCATCATTGATCTACCTCACCAACCCCCATATGATAATATGGGCTCCATATATTATTTGTACATTTTCTCCCCGTGTTTAAGATCTCGAATGTCCGTTGATTAATTAATTTACTGACCATTAATTAAATAACATCTAACTCCTTGAGTAGTACCACTCAACCTTTTCATCATGCCGGACCAAGTCCCCCTGCAGGGTTTACATGATGAACCTTATGAGCTCCTCAAGGGGACATCATCATCCTAATATATAGGACACGGTTTCCTCCTATAATCAACGGCACACCATATAAATAATATCATCTCCCAATTTACCGAGCCTATCGATTTAATCTATAAATCTCGCCTATTGGTAAATTAAAGAGATGAGTACTAAGTATATGTGCCCGTTATTATATCGGGATTAAGAGCATATACTAAATAATATCTGAGGTCCGATTCGATTATGTAGTCAGCAAAAAATCGAATCACCTCTAAGTCGGTCTTGCTCAATACACACAAAGTGCACTAGTGTGACTATGGTCAAGACATACCAATACCAAATCACACTACAACCATTCCAATGGTTTGTCCAAAGCCATTTCGGTTGTGTGCCTTTACTTATACTTTTCAATGGGCCAATAACATGATCTCCTATGTGACACCACACACCATGTTATCTAAAATGTAAAGTTTTAGACAATATTGCATAACCATAAAAATATGCAAACAATGATCATGTGATTTTTATTTCAAAATAAAGATGTTCATACAAAAGATAGACTTTTTAGTATACATCCCTACATTAAGAGCATGTACAATATAATATCTGAGGTCCGATTTGATTATGTAGTCAGCAATAAATCGAATCACCTCTAAGTCGGTCCTGCTCAATACAAACAAAGTGCACTAGTGTGATTCTATGATCAAGACAAACCAATACCAAATCACACTACAACCATACCAATGGTTTGTCCAAAGTCATCTAAGTTGTGAGCCTTTACTTATACTTTACAAGGAGCCTATAACATGTTCTCCCGTTTGACACCACACCCCATGTTATCTACAATGTAATGTATTAGAAAATATGCATAACCATAAATATGCATACAATGATCATGTGATTCTTATTTCAAAAATAAAGATGTTCAAACAAAAGATAGAATTTTCAGTATACATCCCAACAATCTCCCACTTATACTAAAAGATTATGCTGTCCTCATACTGCCATACATCTGATTCCCCTTCCCTCCACATGCTTATCAAAGCTCTTGCTAGAAGGGCCTTAGTGAAAAGGGTCTACTAGGGTATCCTCTGATGCAATCTAGGCGAGATCACCTTCTACCTCCTTTACGATTTCTCGTATCAGGTGGTACTTGCGCTCTATGTATTTACTTGCCTTATGGGCTCATGGTTCCTTTGAGTTTGCAACTGCACCACTATTATCACTATAAATTGTGATAGTTTTGGGCAAACCAGAAATCACATTCAAGTCCATCAGGAAGTTCCTGACCCACACAGCTTCTTTGGCTGCCTCAGAGGCTGCCACATACTCAGCTTCCATGGTGGAGTCCGCCACGCATTTCTGCTTGACACTCCTTCATATAATGGCTCCACCTCCCAAAGTAAACACAAAACCTAAGGTAGACTTACTGTTATCCCTATCAGATTGGAAGTTGGAATCTGTGTAACCCACAGGGAGTAATTGGTCTGCCTGGTAAACCAGCATATAATCCCTAGTCCTTCTCAGGTACTTCAATATATGCTTTACCGGAGTCCAATGTCCTTGTCCTAGATTACTCTGATATCTGCTGACCATGCCCATGACATAGCAGATATCTGGTCTCGTACATAGCATCGCATACATGAGGCTTCCTACCGTCGAAGCATAAGGAACCGGCTTCATCTCGCTTATCTTCTAAGATGTCCAAGGACACATCTCCTTAGATAAAGGAACTCCATGCCTGAAAGGTAGAAAACCCTTCTTGGAGTTCTGCATGCTAAAAACGATCCATAATCGTGTCTATGTATGAAGCTTGGGATAAGCACAACATCCTTTTCCTGTGATCCCTTATAACCTTGATCCCAAGGATGTGTCCCACCTCTCCCAAGTCCTTCATATCAAACTATTTGGACAACCATACCCTTACGTCTGATAACACCTTGATATTGTTGCCAATCAAAAAAATGTCATCTACGTATAGTACAAGAAATACCACTACGTTTCCGTCACATCTCGTGTATACACAAGACTCATCCGAACTTTGAATAAATCCATAAGACTAGATTACCTCATCAAAGCATCCAAGACCTCGAAGCTTGCTTCAATCCATAAATGGACCGATTAAGCTTACATACAAGATGCTCTTTGCCATTAGCAATGAATCCCTCTATTTGCTTCATATAGTTGTTTTCCTCAAGACTTTCATTAAGGAAAGCTGTCTTGACATCCATCTGCCATACCTCATAATTCATATGAGCTGCAATGCATAAGAGAATACGGATAGACTTAAGCATGGCTACCGGTGAAAAGGTCTCCTCATAATCGATACCCTCTTTCTGAGTATACCCCTTCGCAACAAGCCTTGCTTTGAAGGTCTCAACCTTCCCATCAATTCCTCTCTTTCTTTTGTAGATCCACTTGCATCCAATGGTTTTTACACCATCGGGTGGTTCCACTAGCTACCAGACCTAAATTGAATCCATATATTCAATCTCAGTATTCATTGCACTTTGCCAAGAAGCTACATCTTTATATGCTTTGCCATGGGCATGGTCAGCAGATATCAGAGTAATCTAGGACAGGGACATTGGACTGTGGTAAAGCATATATTGAAGTGCTTGAGAAGGACTAGGGATTATATGCTAGTTTACCTGCCAGACCAATTACTCCCTGTGAGTTACATGGATTGTGACTTCCAATAAGAAAGGGATAACAGTAAGTCTTCCTCAGGTTTTGTGTTAACTTTGGGAGGTGGAGCCATTGTATGGAGGAGTGTCAAGCAAAAGTGTGTGCGGACTCCACCATGGAAGCGTAGTATGTGGCGGCCTCTGAGGCGGCCAAAGAAGCTGTATGGCTCAGGAACTTCCTGATGGACTTGGATGTTAATCCTGGTTTGCCCAGAACTGTCAAAATTTATTGTGATAATAATGGTGCAGTTGCAAACTCGAGGGAAACACGAGCCCATAAGGTAAGTAAACACATAGAGCGCAAGTACCACCTGATACGAGAAATCGTAAAGGAGGTAGAAGTTGTTGTCGCCTAGATTGCATCAGAGGATGACCTGGTAGACCCTTTCACTAAGGCCCTTCTAGCGAGAGCTTTGATAGGCATGTGGAGGGAAGAAGAATCAGATGTATGGCAGTATGAGGACAGCATAGTCTTTTAGTATAAGTGGGAGATTGTAGGGATGTATACTGAAAAGTCTATCTTTTGTATGAACATCTTTATTTTGAAATAAGAATCACATGATCATTGTTTGCACATTTTTATGGTTATACAATATTGTCTAATACTTTACATTATAGATAACATGGTGTGTGGTGTCACATAGGAGATCATATTATCGGCCCCTTGAAAAGTATAAGTAAAGGCTCACAACCGAGATGACTTTGGACAAACCATCGGAATGGTTGTAGTGTGATTTGGTATTGGTTTGTCTTGACCATAGAATCACACTAGTGCACTTTGTGTGTATTGAGCAGGAATGACTTAGAGGTGATTCGATTTATTGCTGACTACATAATCGAATCGGACCTAAGATATTATTTAGCACATGCTCTTAATCCCGATATAATAACGGACACATATACTTAGTACTCATCTCTTTGATTTACCAATGGGCAAGATTTATAGATTAAATCAATAGGCTCGGTAAGTTGGGAGATGATATTATTTATATGGTGTGTCGTTGATTATAGGAGGAAACCGTGTCCTATATATTAGGATGATGATGTCCCCTTGAGGAGCTCATAAGGTTCATCATGTAAACTTTGCAGGTAGACTTGATCCGGCATGATGAAAAGGTTGAGTGGTACTACTCAAGGAGTTAGATGTTGATTAATTAATGGTTAGTAAATTAATTAATCGACGGACATTCGAGATCTTAAACACGGGGTGAAAATGTACAAATAACATATGGCGCCCATATTATCATATGGGGGTTGGTGAGGTAGATCAATGATGATCCTTTAGTGGATTGGATCATCATTAGTGGATCGGACTTTACGTGGGCTTGATCCATGGGTGGCCAAGATCCAACTCCTCCTCATGGTCCCTAATGTAGCCTATTAACACCTCATGAAGGTTATATCCAATGGATGAAAACAAAACTCTAGATCCAAAGGTAGAGATTAAATCTATAGATCCGACTGTTGAGATTAAATCCCTAAAACCAATGGAGGAGAGTAAATCATGGCATGAGCCCAACTCTATAAATAGAGATCATGAAGTGGGCAGCAAGATGATGATGGCATAAGGGGATTAGGGTTTGCTTCCTTTGGAGGCTAGGAATCCTAGTTGGTTTAGGATTAGGTTTGGGTGGCTAGGGTTTTGGGAGCTTATGGGTGGACGACAACTAGTGGAGGAGTTTTTCATCTTCTTCCTAAGGTGTGCCGGTTTCTCCCATCTTCCCTCTACCTTGGCTTGTGCTCATCCTAACCTTCTTCCCCACTTCCATGGACGGCCATAAGGAGAGCAAGGATTAGGGTTTGGAGGCTTAGGGTTTAGGAGGCTTGGGTGGCACCAAATAAGGAAGGAGTTTGCTTTCTTCTTCCTATCCTTTGGTGGCCGGTGCCCACAGCCCTATCCCAGCCCTTGGCTGGCATCCAAACACCCCTTCTTCTTCTCCTTAAGTGGTGGAAACAAGATATAGGGCTTTCCCTTGCTGTCTTGGCCGGTTTCCACCATTATCTCCTTCTCCTTGTTGGCCGCAAGCATTTTCCTTGTTGCTTGTTGCTTGGCTATAGGATGGAGAAGAGCTTTGTTTCTATTCTTCCTTTTGCTTTGGAAGAGCAAAGAAGGAGGATTTGCGATCTAGGAGCTTCGACTTTTTGTAGAGCGTCGCCCACACGACGTCCGAAAGGAGGAAGGTCATACATTAGAAGATCGAGAGGTATATTGATTCTCTAATTTTTATATGTTACATGTTTGTATTTTTTTTCAATTATGAGGATGATATAAATCTGTATATGGCTAAATAATACTTGGATCCCGAGCATAAACACAAAAATCGGCGATCCGGACATCGTCTATTCCGCGGCTACTCATAGAATAGAGGTTGGTCGCTTGAACAACTTGTTTGTTCAAGTGACCTCTCTAAACGAATAGCACGACGATGGCTTGGTTGTTTAGGCAATCCCTTTTTTCTAGGATTAAATTTTAATCGGGGGACATCGAAGGGATCTCCATGATCAAATGACCGAGGTGAAGTGGGAAGCGAAGTTTCCTCTCACGAACTCAATAAGCTAAAACCATTAAATTGGTATGAGAGCTTCCAGGGCAAAAACCCTACAATTGGCATCAGAGCCCAGGTTTCCGGTTTTGTGTGTTTAGGATTCAGTTAATTTTTATGCACTTTTCATATATTATATGTGCCAGATAATAGTAGGATATGCGTAGTTTAACTCTTTGGTTGCAGGCATAAGATCCGACTATTATGGTCATATGTGTGTATGTGATTGTATGTGTGTAAATATTTATTTTGTTGAATCCTCGGGGTTGACGAGGCTAGTATTTAATTTTTGTAAATTAAATACGACATTGTTTAGCCACTCTTTATTTTATTTTACTTTCGATCTAGATTTCATGTACACTCCCTCGTGGAGTATAGGATCGATGGATGTAAATTAAAATAGGTTTTAGTCTTGGCTCGGATCTCCGAATGGCTCGTACATGGCGTAGGAGGAGCGGACGAGATGGCGATGCGACGGGAGTCATATTGAAGACAAAAGCCATAATAGTTGGAAAATAATTTAATTTTCATATTTATTGCTTTTTGTTTGATATGCATGTCGTAGGCTAGGAAAATTCCTCAATTTCAAATTACTAAGTGGGAGAGGGATATTTTTATAAATTCCCATGGCCTCCATTACGATTTGACAAGTGATGCAAACAAACTTGTGCGTCGGCTCTGAGTGCCTTCTGTTGGGTTTCCGGCACCGCGGCGTGTGTGTGTTCAATCATGTTTCGTAAACATGAACACAGCGGAAGCAATAAAAATAATAAATACTCCTATTTATTACAACACACACAACACACGCATGCATATTACAACAAGTGTAGACATAACCGTAAATTAAAATTTGCAATAAAAGAAATTTATCTACGTTATACCTTTCGTATGACGTGTAGCGGGAACGGCATCAACCGGAACGATCCTCGTAAGAATCGTCTCTATCCGTATCCACGCCGAGCTCCTCAGGATGACTTCGCTAAGTCACGAGCTTCGTCTTCGTACGGGTTACTAGCCTCGTGTTGAAGACGACGTGATCGAGAAATGATCACGATCCAAATCCAAATTCGGATCCTAAAATGAGTTCTCAAAACTCGCTTCTCCGGAGAGGTATTCGTCAACCGTTTGACGAATCCTTCGTCCCCCACCTCAGAGGATTACCGGAGATCAAATCCCCGGTAAGTTAGCCGCTGTCGGAGCACTAACCGTCGTCCAAACGACGCTCCGACAACAAAGAAACAAGCTGTCCAGAAAAACTGGACAGCTTTTGGTGGAGGAATAGAGGCCGGCTAAGGAAAGATGGAAGCTCACCTTATCACCGAACCCAAAGGAGATCGCCGGAGGGTCGCCGGAGGTTCTCCGGCTGAAGCTTGACGCCGCAAAGACTTGACGGCTGCACACAAGCTGGACGGCGGCAGCTTTAGGGTTGGCGCCAATTAACTCCAAGGTGGAGGTGGGCGGCAACTCAAGGGGGCTAGGGTTTGGATTAGTTAGGGTTTACAATCCCTTAAGCCCTCTTTTATAGAGAACTAATTCTCTTAATGGTTAATGGATCATATCCATTAGGATAAGTTAAAATAAACCAAACCATGATGGTTTATTTTAAGTTAAAACGAACCGAACCAACTTTTGTTTCATTCGTTTAAAATAAACCAAACCCTTTGGTTTATTCTCATCCATTGGATTAGAATCAAACCATTTTGGTTCATCCATTATATCTTCATAAGACACGGCCCATCCACGCTTCCCTTGTGACTGAAACAATTTCATGCTCGCTTTATGTTTGGTCCAACCAAACATAGTTTCTCTCGGTCTGAGAATCCCATTCTCAAGCTCGTTTTAAATCCTTTGGATTACACTCGTTGTGCGTGTGACCAAATAGGTTCTCGGTTTATGTTGGCCGTCTATAATTAACCATTAATTATAGAACGATCATGAGTGGCACCTAGTAGTACATCATGATCCCCAATTAACCAAAAAGATCAACGGTTGATCCAGAACTATTTCTGAAACCCTTCAATAGCTCGAATGAATCGTGCCCCATTCCCTTCACTCATCTTATACCCACTTGGTTCAGGACATGGTCTATTGTGTCAGTCCCCACTAGGCTGACTACGTCACACCTAGCCCAAGTATCATTTCTCGCCCACGGATTCTAGTTACTCCACATGTATCGAAGAGTACCTTACTCTAAACATGTAATGCTTTGGCCAAAGACTTTAGTAACAATCCAACGAGAGGCCATGGGTATACATCTCCTCACAAGGAGTGGTGAATCCTTTATAGGCTATTCAAACACCTTCGATCACTTCGACTTATACCCAATCATCCCGGGTCCACATCTCCTTAGAGATGTTTGCTTAAGATGTCAAAGCATAAGTCTCTATGATCAAGATGACTTGAATACCGCAAGTCAAAGGAACATCGCACTTAAGCCACAAGAAGAACTTCATTGACATATCTATATATGCAGAGAACCATATGAAGTCTTACTACCGTCACTCCAATGAACTAGTTACCATAACTAGCATCCACGATTAACTCCGACATCACTATGTCTCCACCTGAGAATCACCGCTTGGATACACCAAGGAGTATACCTAGTCTCACAATCGATGGTGTCCAAATCCATCAATTCATCGACTAGGATAATTCGATACATCACAATTACACATGTAGAGATACTCACTAGTTGTGATCCAATCACAAATTCTCTCATGCCGTGAATCGTATCGTGACATTCAAGAAATGAGTTTAAGATCCAATCAAATACATAAAACATGTATACTCAAATAGTGAATCTTCATTTATCATATAAATGGTTCATACATAAGGCATTGCCTTAGGACATCTCTCATATATTACTAACAGACTCCACTTGGCCTAATGCCAATCGCTACAGATCCAATACCATAAGCTCTAACATGACCTCAAACTTACTTTGAGGTAATGCCTTAGTCAAAGGATCCGCTAAGTTCTTTCAAAGGGAATTTTCTCGATTTGTATTTCGCTCCTACCGATGATCTCTCCGATAAGATGATAGCGGTGCACATGTTTGGATCATCGATGAGACCACATCAAGTTCAAAGATGAACTTCTTGATCCAAACCGCCTCTTTGCCGCCTAAAGTCGCAATGTATTCTCGCCTTAGTGGCAATCCGCTATAGTGTCAAGCTTGGAACCTTTCCAACTTATTGCACCTCCATTCTAGGTGAATACATACCTGCAGGTGAGACATGGAATCATCCTTGTCTCGTCTCGAGTCGCATCCGTATACCCACGTATCACCATGTACCCTTCTCCATATATTAGGAACACATCCTTAGTTCTTCTCAAGTACTTAAGGATCGCCTTAATACCACCCAATGATCCATTCTCGATCGATCGTATCCGCCGTGACACTCAGAGCATACGATACATTGGGCCTCGTACATAACATAGCATACATGATAGATCATATTGCGGATGCATAGGGAATCTTACTCATGCAAATCCTCTCGTCTTCTGTGTGCGAACACATAGACTTCGAAAGGTGTACCCCATGCCTGATGGGTAGGAAACCTTTCTTGGATTCCGACATGCTAAACCTCTTTAGCACTCGGTCTATATATGTAGACTGCGAAAGACCAAGCAACCGTTTCGATCTATCTCTATAGATCTTAATCCCGAGGATGTAGGTTGCTTCTCCCAGGTCTTTCATGGAGAATGTCTTGGATAACCAAACCTTCACTGACTATATGATTGAAACATCATTTCCTATAAGTAGTATGTCATCGACATACAATACTAGGAATACGACTGCACTCCCACTAACCTTCTTATACACACAAGGTTCGTCTGGATTTTGTGAGAAATCAAACTTTTTGATGGTCTCATCAAAACGGATATTCCAGCTCCTGGATGCTTGCTTCAATCCATAAATGGACCGTCGCAATTTGCATACCTTGGTTTTATCAACCGATGTGAAACCCTCAGGTTGTATCATATACACGTCCTCGAGCAGGTTTCCATTAAGGAAAGCTGTTTTCACATCCATCTACCATATCTCATAATCATAATGAGCCGCTATGGCCAGGAGCATCCGAATGGATTTAAGCATAGCTACAGGCGAATAGGTTTCGTCATAATCAACACCTTGTTTTTGACGATATCCTTTCGCCACCAATCTAGCCTTATAGGTAATCACATTACCATCCATGTCGGTTTTCTTCTTGAAAACCCACTTGCACCCTATAGGCTTTATCCCTTCAGGTGGGTCAACCAAGTTCCAAACTTGGTTTTCATACATGGAATCCATTTCCGACTTCATGGCACCAAGCCACTTATCCCTTTCTGAACTTGTCAGCACTTCTTCATAACCGTAGGCTCTCATCATCAATGAGTAACATGTCGCTCGATTCACTTACGAGAATCCATATCTCTCGTGAATATTATGCGTGTTCTACCGTGATCTACGAAGATGTGGTGTTACAATAGGTCCAAATTGATTGCTCATCACTATGAGTTGCCTACCGCAGGCTTTCACCGTATCTCATCAATGTCTATTTGAGTCTCGAGCCTCCTCAAGCTCGACGACTCTAATCGCTTTTCTTGCAAGAGAAACTCTTTCTCTAGAAACACAGCATGCCTTGAAACAAACACCTTTTGTTCCACAGGATGATAGAATTGGTAACCCCTTGTTTCATTAGGGTATCCAATAAATAGACATTTATCAGACTTAGCATCCAATTTGTCTGATACAGTCTGCTTCACATAAGCAGGACAACCCCATATCTTCAAGTAAGATACATGAGGTTTCTTACTATTCCATATCTCATATGGAGTAGTTGAGACTACCTTGGTAGGCATTCTGTTTAACAAGTAAACAGCTGTCTGAAGTACATAGCCCCAAAAGGACTTGGGAAGAGTTGCATGATTCATCATTGACCTGACCATATCCAACAAGGTCCGGTTACGCCTCTCAGATACACCATTATGCTGTGGTGTATAGGGCGGAGTCCAATATGCCATTGTCTCTTAGATAATCAAGAAACTCTTGACTTAAGTATTCACCACCTCGATCCGATCGAAGTATTTTAATACTCTTGTCATGTGGTTTCTCTACTTCATTTCTGAATTCTTTGAACCTTTCAAAGGCTTCAGACTTGTGTTTCATCAAGAACACATACCCAAACCGTGAGTGATCATCGGTGAAGGTAATGAAGTAGCTATAGCCTCCTAATGCTTGAGTTGACATAGGTCCACATACATCAGTATGTATTAGACCTAGTAACTCTCCCACTCGTTCACCTTTTTCAGTAAAAGGTAACTTAGTCATCTTGCCTTTTAAGCATGATTCGCATGTATCGTATGAATCCAATTCAAACGATTCCAGAATTGCACATTGGTGTAATTCGGACATGCATTTCTTGCTTATATGGCCAAGACGACAATGCCACATATAGGAGTCTATTTGATTATCCTTTCGAGCACGCGTGTTGCTCGCTTCGATATTGAAAATGTCACTGGATACGTCCAACGTATAAACACCATTGCTTAAAGTTCCAGTCCCATAAAGAACTCCATTCAAAGTTATGTAACAACAATTGTTACTAAAAGTCAAATGGTACCCATTTCTATTTAAACAAGAAATAGAAATGATGTTCTTTATCAACGAAGGAACATAAAAGCAATTGTCCAGTTCTAAGACAAGTCCTACAGGGAGTTCCAACAAATACGTTCCGATGGCGAGTGCAGCAACCGTTGCTCCATTCCCAACATGTAAATTTGACTCTCCCCTTGACGAGTCTTCTTCTATTCCTTAGCCCATGTATGTCATTACATATATGTGAGCCACACCCAGTATCGAATACCCAAGTGTCTGAGGAAATAGAATGACAATCAATAAAGAAGATTTCTGAAGAGGATGGGGCATCGGATGCCTTCTTCTTCTTCATGGACTCAAGATAAATCTTGCAGTTTCTTCGCCAGTGGCCTTCCTTGCCACAGTGATGGCAAGTGCCCTTTTGCGCTGGTTCCGCCTTCTTTGCCTTTTTGTTCTTTCCTTTCTTCTGTTCTTTTGCCTTCCTCTTAGAACCTTTCTTTGAGGAATCAACTAACAGAACCGCCTTCTCCTCATGCTTCTCAGAAGACTCCACAGTCTTCAACATATTGAGCAGTACCACAGATGAACCTCCTAGCATCTCAGAGTTGAAGAGGAGCTTTGAGACTTCGAACCTTTCGAATCTCACTTGCTCATCAACCAACTCACAAAGATGAAGGACTACGATATGAGCATCCATATGCTCATGCTGCTTTCGTAGCTTGGGTTCCATCGTGGCTAGCATGATGCAACTCATTTATTCAGAATCACTCACATGTTTCTGATAGGCCAACAATTGGTCCAGAGTTGCATCGTCACTAGGACGGGCGGGAAGAGGCGCTTCGAGGACATTTGCAAGTTTTTCAACCTTGAGAACAATTCTCAAGCTTCTAAGCCAGTCCATGAAGCTCGGCCCAGTCAATTTATTCGAATCCAAAATGGAACGCAATTCAAAGACATCATGATCAATCTTAGAAATACAAAACGAGCATATATGAGAAAGATGATTTTAAAATGCATCAATATACATTTATAAATCCCATTCATTTTTTGAATTTCAAAAACCCCAAAATCACTTCGGGAGATCGTAGGTCCATCTCCGAATGGGCTGATATCCATCATAGTTTTGAACAACCTTGGAGAGAGTCCAACAAGCCATTCATAACTACGACGGTAGGTATCAACTATACCGATTGCATATCACGTATATGCAACTATCACAATGTGCTATCAACTAATTGAATGTTCACACATACATCGGGTTGTTAACACATTAACAAGTATGCATCATATGCATAGCACCCAACTTCACCTCCCTTTACATCGACCTTGGAGAGAGTCCAACAAGCCGATGCTCCAGGTTAAAGCCAACCCATTAATCGGGACATAGTTTTAATATGGTTAGAGCGCATTCAACCAATTAGCCCAGCTTGGAGAGACTCCAACAACCAAAGCTAACGATTGACCTCTGACTCTTACCATATTAGTATTAAACTATTCCATGGTTTGAACATATTCGGGTTCGAGCCGGGCTTGGAGAGAGTCCAACAACCCAAACAAGAAACGGAACTCTGGTTCTAACCATATTAATGGAAGGTGTAGGCTTTAATATTGTTTAAGGGTTTTTATGTCTCATCCTCTTTGCATGCAAATAACTATTATCTACATGGCATGGCATACATGGCATACATCTACATGTCACGACACGCATGGCATAATGTTATGCATCTAATGCAATTACATGGCATACAATTATGTCATGTATAATTTCCTTATATGTCATAACTATTTATGGAAATAAAATATGTTTAAGATTTGATTCTCCAAATCAAATCATAATTAAATTAGGAAACAAATTTCCAAATCTAATCACATATTTTATTCATGGAATTATTTGATTAAGGAAAATCTATTTAGGAAACCAATTTCCTAAATCATTAAAACTACTTATGGAAATAAAATATTTTAAGATTTGATTTCCCAAATCAAATCATGATTAAATTATGAAACAAATTTCCAGAATCTAATCAAATATTTTATTTATGGAAAATATCAATTTCCATAAATACTTCCAACTTTCCAAAAGTGGAAGATTTCCATAAATACTTCTAGACTTTCCAAAATTGAAAAATTTCCATAAATACTTCTAAATTTCCAAAATTTAGAAAATTTCAGAAATACATTATGACTATCAAAAACCATTTTACGATTATGTGAAAACACAACCTCGGCTCGATACCCTTTGTTGGGTTTCCGCGATCACAAGGTGTGTGTTCGATCATGTTTCGTAAACATGAACATAGCGGAAGCAATAAAAATAATAAATACTTCTATTTATTACAACACACACAACACACGCATGCATATTACAACAAGTGTAGACATAACCGTAAATTAAAATTTGCAATAAAAGAAATTTATCTACGTTATTCCTTTCGTATGACGTGTAGCGGGAACGGCATCAACCGGAACGATCCTCGTAAGAATCGTCTCTATCCGTATCCACGCCGAGCTCCTCGGGATGACTTCGCTAAGTCACGAGCTTCGTCTTCGTACGGGTTACTAGCCTCGTGTTGAAGACGACGTGATCGAGAGATGATCACGATCCGAATCCAAATTCGGATCCTAGAACGAGTTCTCAAAACTCGCTTCTCCGGAGAGGTATTCGTCAACCGTTTGACGAATCCTTCGTCCCCCACCTCAGAGGATTACCGGAGATCAAATCCCCGGTAAGTTAGCCGCTGTCGGAGCACTAACCATCGTCCAAACGACGCTCCGACAACAAAGAAACAAGCTGTCCAGAATAACTGGACAGCTTTTGGTGGAGGAATAGAGGCCGGCTAAGGAAAGATGGAAGCTCACCTTATCACCGAACCCAAAGGAGATCGCCGGAGGGTCGCCGGAGGTTCTCCGGCTGAAGCTTGGACGCCGGCAAAGACTTGGACGGCTGCACACAAGCTGGGCGGCGACAGCTTTAGGGTTGGCGCCAATTAACTCCAAGGTGGAGGTGGGCGGCAACTCAAGGGGGCTAGGGTTTGGATTAGTTAGGGTTTAACAATCCCTTAAGCCCTCTTTTATAGAGAACTAATTCTCTTAATGGTTAATGGATCATATCCATAAAGCCCGTTAACCCGCTCCATTAGGATAAGTTAAAATAAACCAAACCATGATGGTTTATTTTAAGTTAAAATGAACCGAACCAACTTTTGGTTCATTCGTTTAAAATAAACCAAACCCTTTGGTTTATTCTCATCCATTGGATTAGAACCAAACCATTTTGGTTTATCCATTATATCTTCATAAGACACGGCCCATCCACGCTTCCATTGCGACTGAAACAATTTCATGCTCGCTTTATGTTTGGTCCAACCAAACATAGTTTCTCTCGGTCTGAGAATCCCATTCTCAAGCTCGTTTTAAATCCTTTAGATTACACTCGTTGTGCGTGTGACCAAATAGGTTCTCGGTTTATGTTGGCCGTCTATAATTAACCATTAATTATAGAACGATCATGAGTGGCACCTAGTAGTACATCATTATCCCCAATTAACCAAAAAGATCAACGGTTGATCCAGAACTATTTCTGAAACCCTTCAGTAGCTCGAATGAATCGTGCCCCATTCCCTTCACTCATCTTATACCCACTTGGTTCAGGACATGGTCTATTGTGTCAGTCCCCACTAGGCTGACTATGTCACACCTAGCCCAAGTATCATTTCCTCGTCCTACGGATTCTAGTTACTCCACATGTATCGAAGAGTACCTTACTCTAAACATGTAATGCTTTGGCCAAAGACTTTAGTAACAATCCGACGAGAGGCCATGGGTATACATCTCCTCGCAAGGAGTGGTGAATCCTTTATAGGCTATTCAAACACCTTCGATCACTTTGACTTATACCCAATCATCCCGGGTCCACATCTCCTTAGAGATGTTTGCTTAAGATGTCAAAGCATAAGTCTCCATGATCAAGATGACTTGAATACCGCAAGTCAAAGGAACATCGCACTTAAGCCACAATAAGGACTTCATTGACATATCTATATATGCAGATAACCATATGAAGTCTTACGGCTGGTCACTCCAATGAACTAGTTACCATAACTAGCATCCACGATTAACTCTGGACATCACTATGTCTCCAGCCAGTGAGAATCAGCTGCTTGGATACACCAAGGAGTATACCTCGTGCTAGTCTCGACAGAATTGATGGTGTCCAAATCCATCAATTCATCGACTAGGGATAATTCTAATATATCACAATTACACATGTAGAGATACTCACTAGTTGTGATCCAATCACAAATTCTCTCATGCTGTGAATCGTATCGTTGACATTCAGTAAATGAGTTTAAGATCCAATCAAATACATAAAACATGTATACTCAAATAGTGAATCTTCATTTATCATATAAATGGTTCATACATAAGGCGATTGCCTTAGGACATCTCTGATATATTACTAACACCTTCCTCCCCATCGGATGGGTTTGTTTGCAGATCACAAGGTCAAATATAGTTATAGGGAGTTATTAAGGAGCGTGTGCACTTCCCCATCGTAAGGCACATAACTTGAGATAATTACCTTGGTACCAAGTAATGGTGAATACTTAGATACAAATATAAGTATCCTCCCCATCGGAGTCACTGCTTTTATTTGTAGGGCCGAAGAGAAACCAACTATTAATTTTACTTGTCATAAAGTTAGGTTGACAAGATAGTAAAATTAATGGGTAAAACCTCCTCTTACAAATGTAGAATTCGTATACGTCCACACTATCGTGGCATACGATATTCTCGGTGTTTTGAGGTGTTGGTTGATTTTAAAATTTTATTATTTGAGGAATCAATAATTTTTTGAAATCTACAGTAATGATCTCTGTGATTCTTAGGATTTTTAAAAATGACTTTTAGTCCACTTACTATGATACAAAAGGAAATAAACTTACTGTACCCAAATAATGTTGATTGGAAAAGAATCTAGATATTGTCTTATCTGCTAAGGAGTACAAGTATGCACTCTTCGAAGAGTGTCCTCAAGCCATGGTTGCTCAAAAAGGTTTATACTTCTAAGCCTAAAGGCAAGAAGAAGGAGAAACAAGGTGGAGCAAAGCTGGTGGGAGGATCTTAGGGAGGAGTGAAGAAGCTAAAAGGCAAGTACTTCACTTACAAGCAGGATGGACATTGGAAGAAGAACTGTCCCAATCCAAAGCAGAACAAAGATATATCCTTTGGATTAGTCATTAAAACATGATTAACGGTGTTATATACCGGCACCTGGTGTGTAGATATGGGAGCCACTAATCATGTCTGCAATACTTTGCAGGGGTTTCAGGAAACCCGACAACTAGCTAAAGGGGAGATTACCATTTACTTGGGCAATGCCATGAAGGTGGCGACTATTACAGTGGGAGAAGTTTTATTTATCTCTTGAGAAAAATAAAACTTAGGTTCTAGAAAATTCTCTTTATGTACCTTTATTTAGAAAGAACTTAGTTTTAGTTTCTAAATTGTTTATGGATGGATATTCTATTTCTTTTAATGACAGAGTTGTTATAAAGGAATAGGGAGAATATCTGTTCAGGTACATTGATATGAAATTTGTATACACTTGAACCAAAACCTCCCACGATGCAACTTGAAGTTTATAACTCATCTTCTAATCCAATAAGAGAAAATAACCTTCGAAGATGAACCAAACATATCTTGGCATCTTAGTCTTAGTCATATTAACCTAAGCAGAATTCAAAGGTTAATAGTTGATGGACCTCTGGGTTCATTAGTTGTGGAAGATCTCCCAACCTGTGAATCTTGCTTGGAGGGTAAGATGACCAAGAGGCCTTTTAAGGCCAAGGGGTATAGAGCCAAAGATGTGTTAGAATTGGTTCATTCTCATTTGTGTGGTCCTGTGTCTATCTAGGCTAGAAGTGGTTTTGAGTATTTCGTCTCTTTTATAGATGAATATTCAAGATATAGATGATACTACGATCTGATCGTGGTGGTGAGTACCTCTTGGGAGAGTTTAGGAACTACTTATTAGAGGATGGGAATTAATCTCAATTGATTGCACCTGGCACATCCCAGCAGAATGGTGTAGCAGAGCAAAGGAATAGGACTCTTATGGAGATGGTTAGATCGATGATGAGTTATACTGACTTGCCATATTCGTTCTGGGGATATTCTCTAGATACGGTGGTGTACATTCTGAACTTGGTTCCATCTAAATCAGTGCCTTCTACTCCCACAGAATTGTGGACTGGGCGAAAGCCTAGTCTAAGACATATTCGGATATGTTGGAGTCCATCACATGTGCTGAAGGCAGATGCTGGTAAGTTGGAACCTCGTACAGAAGTATGCTTGTTCATTAGCTATCCTAGAGGAATGAAGGGTGGCTTGTTTTATAGTCCTAGAGATCAGAGGGTGATCGTTAGCACGAACACCATATTTCTAGAGGAAGACTATGTGATGAGCCACAAGCCTAAGAGTAAAATTGTTCTAGAAGAGTTAAAAGGGTAAGTCACTTCTTTAGTACCGCCGGTACAAGAGGATATACCACAAGTCACTGCACCGCGTGTCACAGAGGATACACAGGTGATACCTCGTCGTAGTGGGAGGGTTGTGAGACAACCTAATAGATTCATTTTCTTGGGAGAATCTTCTGATTTGGTCCCTGACGAACATGAACCTGATCCCTAGACATATGACGAGGCAATCCAAGATAAAGATACAGTATCTTGGCAAAGTGTAATGGATGCTGAGATTGAATCTATGGATTCAAATCAGGTCTGGGAGCTAGTAGAGCCACCCGATGGTGTAAAAATCATTGGATACAAGTGGATCTACAAGAAAAAGAGAGGAATATATAAGGGAAGGTTGAGACCTTCAAAGCGAGGCTTGTTGTGAAGGGGTATACTCAAAAAGAGGGTATCGATTATGAGGAGACCTTTTCGCCGGTCGCCATGCTTAAGTCTATCCAGATTCTCTTATGCATAGTAGCTCATATGGATTATGAGGTGTGGCAGATGAATGTCAAGACAGCTTTCCTTAATGGAAGTCTTGAGGAAAACATCTACATGAAGCAACCAGAGGGATTCATTGCTAAAGGCAAAGAGTATCTTGTATGTAAGCTTAATCGTTCCATTTATGGATTGAAATAAGCTTCGAGGTCTTGTAACATCCGCTTTGATGAGGTGATCCAGTCTTATAGATTTATTCAAAGTTTGGATGAGTCTTGTGTATACAAGACATGTGACGGAAATGTAGTGGTATTTCTTGTACTATACGTAGATAACATTTTGGTGATTGGCAACAATATCAAAGTGTTATCGGGCGTAAGGGTATGGTTGTCCAAACAATTCGATATGAAGGACTTGGGAGAGGTGGGACACATCCTTGGGATCAAGGTTATAAGAGATCGCAGGAAAAGGATGTTGTACTTATCCCAAGATTCATACATACACACGATTATGGATCGTTTTAGCATGCAGAACTCAAAGAAGGTTTTCTACCTTTCAGGCATGGAGTTCCTTTATCTAAGGAGATGTGTCCTAGATCATTTGAGGAGATAGAGGAGATGAAGACACTTCCTTATGCTTCGGCAGTAGGAAGCCTCATGTATACGATGCTATGTACGAGACCAGATATCTGCTTTGCCGTGGGCATGGTCAGCAGATATCAGGGTAATCCAGGACAGGGACATTGGACTACGGTAAAGCATATATTGAAGTGCCTGAGAAGGACTAGGGATTATATGGTAATTTACTGACCAGACCAATTACTCCCTGTGGGTTACATGGATTGTGACTTCCAATCAGATAGGGATAACAGTAAGTCTACCTCAGGTTTTGTGATTACTTTGGGAGGTGGAGCGATTGTATGGAGGAGTGTCAAGCAGAAGTGCGTGGCGAACTCAACCATGGAAGCTGAGTTTGTGGCGGCCTCTGAGGCGGCCAAAGAAGTTGTATGGCTCAGAAACTTCCTGATGGACTTGGATGTGATTCCTGGTTTTCCCAGAACTGTCACAATTTATTGTGATAATAATGGTACAGTTGCAAACTCGAGGAAAACACGAGCCCATTAGGCAAGAAAACACATAGAGTGCAAGTACCACCTGATACGAGAAATCGTAAAGGAGGTAGAAGTTGCTGTCGCCTAGATTGTATCAGAGGATGACCTGGTAAACCCTTTCACTAAGGCCCTTCTAGCGAGAGTTTTGATAGGCATGTGGAGGGAAGGGGAATCATATGTATGGCAGTATGAGGACAGCATAGTCTTTTAGTATAAGTGGGAGATTGTAGGGATGTATACTGAAAAGTCTATCTTTTGTATGAACATCTTTATTTTGAAATAAGAATCACATGATCATTGTTTGCACATTTTTATGGTTATGCAATATTGTCTAATACTTTACATTGTAGATAAAATGGTGTGTGGTGTCACACAGGAAATCATGTTATCGGCCCCTTGAAAAGTATAAGTAAAGGCTCACAACCGAGATGACTTTGGACAAACCATCGGAATGGTTGTAGTGTGATTTGGTATTGGTTTGTCTTGACCATAGAATCACACTAGTGCACTTTGTGTGTATTGAGCAGGACCGACTTAGAGGTGATTCGATTTATTGCTGACTAGATAATCGAATCGGACCTCAGATATTATTTAGTACATGCTTTTAATCCCGATATAATAATGGGCACATATACTTAGTACTCATCTCTTTGATTTATATATTAAATCGATAAACTCGATAAGTTGGGAGATGATATTATTTATATGGTGTGTTGTTGATTATAGGAGGAAACCGTTTCCTATATATTAGGATGATGATGTCCCCTTGAGGAGCTCATAAGGTTCATCATGTAAACCCTGCAGGTGGACTTGGTCCGGCATGATGAAAAGGTTGAGTGGTACTACTCAAGGAGTTAGATGTTGATTAATTAATAGTTAGTAAATTAATTAATTGACGGACATTCGAGATCTTAAACACAGAGAGAAAATTTACAAATAATATATGGAGCCCATATTATCATATGGGGGTTCGTGAGGTAGATCAATGATGATCCTTTAGTGGATTGGATCATCATTAGTAGATCGGACTTTATGTGGGCTTGATCCATGGATGGCCAAGATCCAACTCCTCCTCATGGTCCCAAATGTAGCCTATTAACACCTCATGAAGCTTAGATCCAATGGATGAAAACAAAACTCTAGATCCAAAGCTAGAGATTAAATCTCTAGATCCGACGGTTGAGATTAAATCTCTAGATCTGACGGTTGAGATTAAATCCCTAGAACCAATAGAGGAGAGTAAATCGTGGCTTGAGCCCAACTCTATAAATAGAGATCATGAAGTGGGCGGCAAGATGATGATGGCATAAGGGGATTAGGGTTTGCTTCCTTTGGAGGCTAGGAATCCTAGTTGGTTTAGGATTAGGTTTGGGTGGCTAGGGTTTTGGGAGCTTATGGGTGGGCGGCAACAAGTGGAGGAGTTTTTCATCTTCTTCCTAAGGTGTTGCCGGTTTCTCCCATCTTCCCTCTACCTTGGCTTGTGCTCATCCTAACCTTCTTCCCCACTTCCATGGTCGGCCATAAGGAGAGCAAGGATTAGGGTTTGGAGGCTTAGGGTTTAGGAGGCTTGGGTTGCAGCAAATAAGGAAGGAGTTTGCTTTCTTCTTCCTATCCTTTGGTGGCCGGTGCCCACAGCCCTATCCCAGCCCTTTTCTGGCATCCAAAGACCCCTTATCCTTCTCCTTAAGTGGTGGAAACAAGATATAGGGCTTTCCCTTGGTGTCATGGCCGATTTCCACCATTATCTCCTTCTCCTTGTTGGCCGGCGGCAAGCATTCTCCTTCTTGCTTGTTGGTTGTCTATAGAAAGGAGAAGAGATTTGTTTCTATTCTTCCTTTTGCTTTGGAAGAGCAAGGAAGGAAGATTTACGAACTAGGAGCTTCGACTTTTGGTAGAGCGTCCCCCACATGACTTCCGAAAGGAGGAAGGTCATACATTAGAAGATCGAGAGGTATATCGATTCTCTAATTTTTATATGTTACATGTTTGTATTTGTTTTACAATTATTAGGATGATATAAATTTGTATATGACATAGAGTTTCCGCTCCTATTTGAGAACTATTCTCAACTTTCTATATCAGTCAATAAAGTTTGCTCCATTTAGCTTGTCCTTCTCAAGGACCGATCGCAGAGATAAGGTATTTGACGTATTTGAAGACATAGTTATCTACAACAGAAATGCAGACATGTATCATATTTCAATCATTTACTTAGGCCTTTAACTAAATGATTCTCCCACTGGTCACAAAGGGGTACAAGATACATATTATACCGCATCTTGAATTAGCTTTGGCTAATCGCCCAAGACTCGTATAAATTAGGTAGGTAACTCATACCAATTACATCTAATGTAACTCTTGTATATCTTTATGAACAACATTTGTTCATAATGCCCATCGAATGAGATATCCTTCTAAATTACTACTCATCTTGAGTTAGCTTTGGTTAATCACCCAAGATTTGTATAATGTAGGTAGATATCTCGTATGAGTTATGCCTCTAAGTTCATCAATCTAATTGAGAGAGCTTAGTTAAGTCAAACCCAAAGTTTAATAAGCGGACATCACAATTGTCCTGTCGTACTTTACCAAGGTAAATCAAGTCACTTTGCTTTGGCAAACGCGCTACGATTGAACAAGGTAATAGTAAGTATTAAACTTTGGTAGGCATATAATAAGTGACCTAATTTTTTTTGTGACAACTAACTACGCATTCATCTCATACAAGCATCACATGTAAGCATAATATATATCAACATATAATTTTAAACGTGACATGGTTATGGCCCGAATCTATGATCTTCTCAAGCCAATGAGAAGAGCGAATGGATAACCTAGGGATGACATCTTCTTCAAGTGCTTCCTTCGGTCATCCTGTGTTGTCGGCATCCTCCTTGTAACTTCATCCTTCAATGGACTTTTCATTTCTTCATTTTGTACATTAAAAAATAAGAACACTCGAGTTACATTCGAGTCTAAATCTATTTTACAACAAGGAAAATAGAGATGAAGGAGCGACATGCAAGCCGCATTATGAATTACAACATGAACACACAACACATACAACCACAATCATATTGGGTCCTAGGCCATAACCATGCACCATGCATCATATCATTCATAATGATGTGATTATATAAAATTAATTATACATACACAAATTTTAAATCCACTTCGCCGATAAGCCACAACGCCACGGCGGTCCAACACGGTCATGTGTTGCTACCCTCGGTCCATCACTATGAACCCAAGACCCTTCCTTCCGGAGCATCCCGTGTCCAACACGGTGCCGTGCCAATTGGCATGACCACACTGGGGTGATCAGAGGCCCACACGGGCAGGCCGTGTCTTTCCACACGACCGTGGGTTTCTCTTCCAGAGGTGCCCACGGCCAGGCCATGTTCTTCAACACGGTCGTGGGGTTGAACACGGCCAGGCCATGTTTTTTAACACGGCCGTGTGTCGTACTGTTCCACTCCGTTTTTGCCCCTTTATCAACATTCCAAGCCTAAAATTCGTGTACCCATAATCTACATGCTTTATATCTCATAGAAAAAAAATGAAAAAACTAATTTATATCACATATAAATCATTATAACGAAGTATATCTTTTACAAGTGGCTCTGATACCACTGTTGAGAAACCGGTCCAGATCTGACATTCACAACATCATGGGCGAATACTTCGCACAACCGCAGTGGAAAAATAATTATACTAGATCCCACCAGAGATCCATGCAAAACTATATAAATCATTTTCTATATTCTTGTCTAGATCTTATCTAGAGGAGGAATATACCTTCGATGCGTGCCCTTCGCAATCCCACTTTTCCAAATGTTGTCGAATCTCAATACGGTAAGAGTAACCGTATATCTATGGTATCCACACTGACACCCACACAAGCTTTGGAGTCACGTTGTACTGGCAACCCCTAGCAAAACGCCAAGACCTCTTTGGAAGAAGAAGGAGATGAAGGAGGAGATGAGAGAACACTTTCTCTCTTGGCCTTCTTTTGCTTGCACGCCCAAACAAAAGCCACACACTCAAAATAATGTTCCACGTTGAACACCAAAAAGAGGCCATTTTAATCCCATAGCAACCATTGCTATTAACTCCCATTAAGAAATCTCTTAATACAAATACCCTTGGTATTTATTCTTTAGTTCTCATCATGAATACCAACCCTTTGGTATTCCTATGCATGATTAATCAAATTAATCAAGCATTATGATGAATCATCTTCCATGGTTCAACTTGAGTCTAACTCAAGTTTAACCAGTTTGAATCTAACTCAAATCTTGGCCATATGCTCAATTGTCATTTTAGTCCAACTAAAAGAAACCATCTCCAAAATAGAATGTCATTTGTGTGTGACCCTATAGGTTTTTGTAACGTTGGCAATGTTTCTAAAACCCCTTTTAGATACATAAGCAATGAGCGGCATCTAGCAATACATCATTGCAACCCAAGCTACAAGATCGTTGAGATCCGATAACCTTTCCATGACTATTATCATGTATGACGGTGTCCTTCAATATCTGATATCTTAGATCGATCAATGAGGCATAGACCGTGTCATCCCCTTATCGATCTCTATGTTTCTTGATCCCCAAGTAGACTCACTCAAACAAATGAGCTCAATATCTCATATTGACTGATTTGAGCATGGTCATGCATTTCGTGGTCCTACTCTATCAAGAGGCCAAAGATATCACTCCCGTCATATGGGAGGAATAGATTCCATCTACATCACTCACATCCCTCCGCATAATTCGTTACATACCTAGTGATCGCCGTTATAGTCACCCTGTTACGGCGTGACATTAGACGATACCAATGTATATAAAACTCCTTATGTAGGGAACCGTAGTGACTTCAAGTCTAAGGACTATTCATACCAATAGTCACATGAGAAAGTATATGACACTCATATAACGAACCATGATACTTTCTCATGGTGGGTCAATTCAGTATATATATTCTCCAATATATATACCCATGTGTCAATGTGATATCACATATCCATGACTTGTGAGATCAAGTCATCCATTGACCTACATGCTAGTCACAATGTATTAATATTGCCCTTGTATATTAATACTTGACTAGGAATATTAAGAATAGTGTTCTCTATAGCTTCTCATAATCAATTCTACCAATTAATATACTGTAGATTAGAACCTACTATTCAAGGATATTATTATATTTATTTTAGCTGGCACATGCATAAAGTATATATAATAAACAATCTTTGCCTTTTATTAATGAATATGATACACATGATCCCTAATCAATCATCTCATGATTGGCACAAAGGGCTGACACTAATAGAGCTCCCTTTAAAGCTTCTCCTTGGGCTGGATTCCACCTAGCAGTCGACTGATCGGGACCAACAGTCGACTGCCCTTATAGCCGTTGTCTCACAACGATATGAACCACGTCGGATAAGTTCCAATGGATAGACCATCAATCGATTAATGTCTCAATCGTGGGCCGAGGCCAGCCGATCACTCATTGGAGATTTTATCGTGCTCAAATTTTTGACAGAGCCGATCGATCTCGATCGATCGACTACTCGAGCCATCGCCATCGCCCAATCTTTGGCAATGATCGGCTGGGCCAATTCCAGCCGTCGAACTCTAATCGACTCCCATCTGTCGACTGACCATAGTCTCAGTCGACTGATACACCTCAAACATGAGGTTTTAACCCAAGTATGGTGCCCCCATACTTGCTAGACCACCCATTGCCTAGACCTAAGCCTTCTAGCCATCTTCGTCAGCCTTATGCCTATCGGATCCCTCCAAGTCATCCATGACTTGTTCATCCATACGCTAGCCTTCCAGTGTTTACATCATCTATTGTCATGCTAATATGGTCTACACCGCCAAGGTACATTGGATTTACGATGCCAAGACTCCGCTTGGACTTTACGCCGCCAACCATTGGACTTATTCTGCTAAGACTCCACCCTTGGACTTTACGCCGCCAATATTCCCCTTGGACTTTCCAAATGCCAAGACTCAAGCTTGGACTTTCCCTTCCCAACCCATGTTGGACTTTCCATGTCAAGACTCAAGCTTGGACTTTCCATGCCAAGTACACACGACTTGGACTTCTCTCATGACAATGGTCAAACCATCGTCAAACATCAAATATGGCATGGGTCGATTGCACCAGCAATCTCCCAAACATATGTCAGACATCAATGTCAAACATCAAAACACTACTCTAGTCTGGTCAATAGTGACTTGGGTCGATTGCACCAACACTATGTGTTTCACGTCTGCCACCTGCCCTGAATCTTCCTCTTCTTCTAATTCCGAAGATAGTGAAGCTGCTTCCATCCAGTCCTCTCTCTCTTTGTCCTCTTCCTTCACTTGGCAGGCTGCTTCAACTTTACCTACCCCTATAATGGGGAGTGCCTCATGAAAATCTTGCTCGCTGTTTCCCCACATTTTGAGAGTCCACACCACTGTCTCGATAACACGACATGTGTCATCTTTGCTCTTTTTCATCAGTATGCCCCCCACGGTTGTGTCCAAAAGTTCTTTCGACGAGCTAGTGATCCCAGAATAAAAAACATGGAGGAGTAACCAACCCTGTAATCCATGGTGTGGACAACGAATAACTAGTTATTGTAGTCTCTTCCATGCCCGGCTAGAGTCTCTTCGTGCCTTTGCTCAAATGAAATGATTTTGTCCCTAAGGTAGGCTGTTTTATGGGGGGTAAAAATTTATTTAGAAAAGTGTCTTCCATCTATTCCCATGTCATTATACTCCATTCTGGTAGAGCGGGTATCCATTGCTTAGCCTCCCCCTTCAGGGAGAATGGGAACATGATAAGCTTAATGGCATTTGTTGGGACTCCTTCATATTACACTGTGCCGTAGTACGCCAAAAATTCTTCGAGGTGTAGATAGGGCTCCTCAATTTGAGTCCCTCCAAACTGCTTCTCTTGAATAAGAGCAATTAATTCAGGGTTTATATCCCAGCTCGCGGCCTGAATTCGTGGAATAGTTATGCAGGAGTTCCATGCTTTTCGTCTAGGCGCTATGTAATCTCTCAGGGGTCGAGCGGACTGTGTTAACATTTCAATGTTCCTTGCTGAGAGGGGATAAATAAATCATATACAATGAATAATTTTGAGGGTCGAACCAAAACATGATCAAACGTGGCTATCAACTGGGTTTTAATATCGTTAGTTCAAATACTGAAGTAAATCAAGATATAATAAATCTAAATTAAAATTAGATGAAAAGCTAAAACTGAAGTAAAATAAAGATATACGATAAAAGTAAAGTAAGAAAATAAATCTAATCATAAGTCTGATCCAATTATCCACTTCTTGATTTGATATCGAATCAATCAGTCCCCGGCAACAGCGCCAAAAACTTTATGCACGTGAACGCGGCCTCAAATCTCACGACAGAGACCGTCGATGACTCGAAGCACGCACTCGCGCTCAATGCCCGCAAGTGCACGGATGTCGTCAAGTAATAAAAAGATTATCAATCACACAAGGACTGAGATTCGAGTACCAATTTGATAAGTGGAGGTTATTGTTCAGAATTGAGATTTAATGGTTATGAATGCGAAGGTTAACGGCGGTCCCAACTCAATACGGTGTCACACGGAAGAAGAAAGAAATTATATTGTGAGATTTTGGAAGGGATTCTAGGATTTCAATTTCGTTTGTGTGTCACAGAACACGTTGTCAATTGGGTTTCATCTAGAGTTCTAGCTACAGTTTTATAAAAAGGACATCATACACTCCCCTGATGAGCCTTCGCATCTATCGGAAGCTACCTTTGCCAGATACAAAGGCTGTCACCCCTCGTATTAGCTAGCATAGTAGATAGAAAACCAAAACAATAACTATAGCTCTAAAACCAAATGCCAATTGCAAATAAAAATTCAAGAATAGAATTCAAATTTGGAATAACATGTTCTATGCACACAAACTACTCCCTAATCTTAGAATCGGAGAGTCTACTCCATAGATAAGAAAGGAGAAACACAAAGCACGATCATGTTTGTATAAACCTTAGAAATTAAGCAAGGAACAAAAATTACAATGCAATGTGACTCTTCTCTCTGGCGATGAAGTGCAGAATTTGGATCTCTGGTGACTTTCTTCCTCCCCGATGCGAGTTCCCGAAGCTTTTTAGGGCGTCGGGGTGCCGTCTCGGCCGTCTTGCCTCGCAGCTAGGGTTTGAGCATAGCCTCCTTTATATAGATATCAGCCTAGATCTCTCTAAAATCTGGAAAATAACAAAAACGCAGCATCAAATCGCACCACACATGCATGTGTTTCCACATGCGGTGTGTGTAGCTGGGTGGTCCAATTCGCCCCTTAGACACGGTCGTGTGTAGCCACACGCCCTGGCCGTGTCCCCTTTTACGTCTAGTTGCAAAATGCCCTTCTTTTGCTCCGAAAGTGCGCCTTTTTCCCCATGAAATGTTATCCTGCACACAAAAGTACAAAGAGCAGAACTCTGAGACAGAAAATAGGAAATGCATGCAAAACAAAGTGAAATATGCATGAAACAAACATAAAATTTCACTTTGTTTTGCTCACATATATGGTTTTAGGAGTAGTTTTTGCTCACGTCTCATTACATTTTTTGTTTGTTTCATGCATATTTCACTTTGTTTTGCAAGCATTTCCTATTTTCTGGCTCAGATCTGTTCCTTGTACTTTTGTGTGTAGGATAGTATTTCAAGAAGAAAAGGGCACACTTTCAGAGCAAAAGAAGAGCATTTTATAGCTGGACGCATAATGGGACACAACCAGGTCATGTGGCTACACACGATTGTGTCCAAGGGGCAAAATTGGCCACCCCATCGCCACACACGGCCTGGCCATGTGGAAACATATGGTCATGTGGCGTTGTACGATTCTGATGCGAGTCGGTTATTTTCAAGGTTTTAGAGAGATCCAGGCTGATATCTATATAAAGGAGGCTATGCCCAAATCCTAGCGGGGAGGCATGATGGCCGGGACGGCACCCCGACACCCTAAAAAGCTTCGGGAACTCACATCGGAGAGGAAGAAAGTCACTGGAGATCCAAATTCTGCACTTCAATGTCAGAGAGAAGAGTCACATTGCATTGTAATTTGTGTTCCTTGCTTAATTTCTATGGTTTATACTAACATGATCATGCTTTTTTATTCTCCTTTCTTATCTATTGAGTAGACTCTCCGATTCTAGGATTAGGGAGTAGTTTGTTTGCGTAGAACATGTTATTCCAAATTTGAATTCTATTCTTGAATTTTTATTTGCAATTGGCATTTGGTTTTAGAGATATAGTTATTGTTTTGGTTTTCTGTCTACTATGCTAGCCGATATAAGGGGTGACAACCCTTGTATCTAAGATTTAGGAGAGTCAAGGAGGAACCTAGGGGTTAACCTCATCTCACGTAACCGTGGGTAGAAGGATGCGATAGGGTAGGAAACACACCCCGTTTTCGACTCATCGCAGGATTGATTCGGCATCCTCGTACTAACTATCCCGTCCTAAGTCCAAGGGTCGACCTGGTAATGGCAAAGGTATCTTCCGATAGATGCGAAGGCTCATCGGGGGAGTGTATGATGTCCTTTCCACAAAACTGTAGCTAGAACCCTAGACGAAACCCAATTGACAACGTGTTCTACAACACACAAACGAAACCGAAATCCTAGAATCCCATCCAAAATCTCCCAATATAGTTTCTTTCTTCTTCCGTGTGACACCGTATTGAGTTGGGACCGTCGTTTACCCTCGCATTCACAACCATTAAATCTGAATTCCGAACAATAACCTCCAATTACTAAATCGGTACTCGAATCTCAGTCCTTGTGGGATCGATAATCTTTTTATTACTTGATGACATCTGTGCACTTTGAGTCCTTGACGGTCTCCATCGGGAGATTTGAGGTCGCATTCGCGTGCATCAAGTTTTTGGCGCCGTTGCCGGGGACTTATTGATTCGATATCGAATTAAGAAGTGGATAATTGGATCGGCCTTAGGATTAGATTTATTTGTTTGCTTTACTTTTATTACTTTTTTTATTTTCATTTTTTTTATTTACTTCAGTTTTAGATTTTCCATATCTAGATTTAGTTTTTTATCTTTATTTTTATTTTAGCAGCAGTTTTACATTTTTATTTTATAATTAGCTTTTCTTAATTTTATTCATTGTTTAGTTCATTTTTTTTCTATTTTAATTTAGTATTAGGTAATACTCCTAATTTTGTGGCTCGGTTCTTCGTATCCTTAGATGCCTAAGATCGGGAGACCTGATTCCGATTGATCTAGAAATCGAACGAACTTATCATCGCCGGAGGGTTGAACAGAAGAGGATGGAGGATAAAGTTGCATCCAAGGTGAATATAGGTAGCCGACCTTTGCGGGATTACGCATCCCCTAGTGCTAGAGGATTTAGGCCAATTATAGTTGGACCATTAATTTCAGCAAACAACTTTGAGCTGAAACCGACACTCATTCATATGGTCCAGCAGAGTCAATTCGGGGGAGCTGCGACTGACGACCCAAATCTGCACCTGGAGACATTCCT
This sequence comes from Wurfbainia villosa, assembly GCA_025175895.1. Classification (NCBI taxonomy): domain Eukaryota; kingdom Viridiplantae; phylum Streptophyta; class Magnoliopsida; order Zingiberales; family Zingiberaceae; genus Wurfbainia; species Wurfbainia villosa. The sequence goes on from CM045990.1 coordinate 85,719,023, forward strand.
GGAAATCTACTAAACAATGAAGATTAATGGAGTACCTGCAGACGTGATTCACCTGAGCCTATTCCCGTTCTCATTGCGGGATAAGGCTAAGGCATAGCTTCACTCCCTACCTTCAGAAAGCATTACTACCTGGGAGCAATGTGAGCAGCAGTTCTTGAATAAATACTTTCCACCTAGCAAGACTACTCACATGCGCCATCTAATAACGAGCTTCCGTCAGAAGGAAGGGGAGTCCCTATTTGAAGCCTGGGATCGCTATAAGGGCTACTCTACCAATGCCCCCATCATCGACTTGAAAGGTGGCTAGGGATCCACATCTTCTATAATGGGATCACGTATGCCACAAAGACGTCCCTCGATTCTGTTGCAGGAGGAGTGCTTATGAACAAGACTATCGAGGAAGCGGAAGAGCTAATAGAAGAGGTGGCCCAGAACCACCATCAATGGGCTTCCGAACGTCGTCACCCAGTTCCTGCCGTGGGACAATATGTTGTCAACTTCGTGGACCACATGGTAGCAAGGTTGGATGCACTTAGCAGACATTTCGACTCTTTCAATCCTGTTTCTGCATGTCCAACCAAATACTTTTGAGAAGGAGCAGCAGCGTATCAGGAGGACTACTATGAAGGGCAGGGTAGCTTAGACGAGCAGATTGAGTATGTAGATGCGGTTGGGGATTACAATCAAAGCCCCAACAACCCCTACTCTAGTACTTACAACCCTGGATGGAAGAACCACCCGAACTTTTCCTATCGGAATAACTCGGGGAATTTCCAAGCATCAGGAGGGTATAGGCAACAACAGGGCAATTGGCAGCTGCAACCACAGAAGTCTAGGCTAGAATTGATGATGGAAGACTTCATCGCTACCCAAACAAAGGCTAATGAAGAGTTTCGACACCAACAACGGAAAACAGAAGAGTCACTTAGGGATTTAAAGGCCACTGTTGACGGTCTTACAAGTCACACGAGGTTGTTGGAAACACAAGTGGCTCAGATAGCCCAAATCGTGTCATAATCTATTAATAGTTCTCCATCACTACCCGAGTTGAGTCAAGTCAAGGAGGAGGGAATATTCGGCAAAAGAGTGGGTAAGAAGAATAGATCCGCCAAGGGGTGTGCATCCATGATATCAACGCTGCCCAACCATGCCGAAATTGAAGATAAAATTCCACCATAGCTGGAGGACCCTGGTAAATTCATTATCGCTTGCTCGATTTATAGGAAAAGCTTCGATGAAGTGATGTGCGACTTAGGGTCATCAGTTAGTGTGATGTCCTACGCATTCTACCTAGAGATGGGCCTGGGCAATATACAACCAACGAGTATAGGCATTCGCATGGCAGATGACATGATCAAGAAGCCCGTTGGCATGTTAAAACATGTGCCTATGGTCATTGAGAGTTTCATGACACACATGAATTTTATTATATTAGACAAAGGACCAAATCCCCAGAACCCCATCATTTTGGGAAGACCTTTTCTGGCGACTGCGGGAGCATTAATAAACGTAAAGGCGCACAAGATCTCCTTGGAGGTAGATGGGGAGATCATCATTTTCTATCTGTCAGAATGTAGAGCTCTCTTCCTAGACGGCTACACTTTCAGTAGGGTAGAGCCAAACCCATCGGATGTCAACTCCGAGACGGATGAATAGAGGTTCACAGAACCTTCGGAGCCAAGTTGAGACCATGGAGTAGGGTCGAGCTAAAAGACCTTAAACAAAGTGCTTCTTGGGAGGCAACCCAAGTTTAGATTTTGTGTTTATTTCTTATTAGCTTGTTGCATTCGTTTGTTTTGAACTTTGATTTCCATTCATTTATCATTTTAACATGAAATAGGACTAGAAAGAACTTGCTAGGTAAAAGTAAAATCACTTTCAACCCACACGACTAAGCAAGTAAGAAGAATGTAGACCGTTGTGCAGCGTGAAAAAGAAATGGGGGACACACGGCCTAGCTGTGTGTTTTCACATGGTCGTGTCCCTTCTTCCAGTGGCGCACACGGCCTAGCCGTGTGTTTTCACACGGTCGTGTTGCTCAGGGGTTAAATGGACAAGCCGTGCATTTTCACCCCAAATGTGTCGTGTGCTTTGGTTCCTCTTGCCCTAGCCGTGTGAATCCTTCTTCTCCACCACCTAGAAGCCTTTTCAACCAAGCAAGTGACATCTCGATCCGGTGCTTCGGAGCGAAGGACAAGGAGAATGGACGCCCCTCAAGCTCCGGAGGAGGGTAATGTTCTTCCAACCCTCCTTTTTCGAAATAATGAGCATAGGGATAGATATAACATGCTTGCTACTAGAAGAATCACCGCAACTAGGTATCTTGATGAAGATTTACTAGAATCCCTAGGTTTATTTGGTGATATTCAAGCCCTATTTGTAAAAATAGGGTGGGGAGAGATAATAAGGATAAGACACCCAACCTACCCTAGGATAGTTTTAGAGTTTTTATGTTCTTTAGAAGTTGAGGTTTTAACGGGTAGAGAGAGTGAAGAGGGTAGGGTTACCTTTAGGTTATTTAACATTGAGCATGAATGGACACCACCAATGGAACACATATTTTGGCTTACCTAGTGGGGGAGAGAGAAGAACCCCTATTGGGTTCAACTCTCGGATCTTTTGGACTGAATTGACAGGAGAGCGTGCGTACGACGATTCTAGGGCCAAAGCGTCGTGCCTCCAAAACCCCATTTTCCGGTACCTACACTGAATCATGGCAAGCACTATTTTTGGTCGTGGGGAGAGTGACGGTGTAGTACGAGCTAGTGAGCTGCTTTGCTTGTGGGACATGCTACAAGAAAGGAGTACCATTAATGTAGGGTCCCATTTCATTAGACACCTAGTTAAAATGGGCAAACAGCGAGAGGAGAGATCATTGTTGGGGTCCTACTTACCCACATTTGCCATAGGATGGGGTACGACTGCACTGCATTAGATAGCATTGAGGGGAGCCCTAGGATCGACCTAGGAGTGTGTATGACCATGAAGATGATAGTGAGACAGGGACACTCCTTGTGCTTTGTAAGGAAAAATCTAGCATCCCTTAGGCTCCCCGACCCTGATCATACCACCGTCACCACACGTGCCAACTGGCGCTTAGACTTGATAGTGGAGTCCTCGCCATATGAGGGGCCATCCACAGTGACACCCATCTCTCCCCCTTTAAATCACTCTCCCTCCAGTCCACACATTCATAGGAGCCCACCTAGTCCACGTAGACATGAGCCTGCACCTGCACCGCCACCATTTTCTACTTTTGAGCAGGATGCAGGTACATCTGCCTATGATTTTGCGGAGTTTCGATTATGCCTCGATGACATATATGCCGAGCAGCAGACGCAGAGGCAGTGATGGGAGGAGCAGAGCGGTTACACACAGACAGAGTTTCAGGGCTTTTGGGAGCACTTCCAGTGGGATGACGAGTTGTACAACGAGGCTCGCATCTACTTCTAGAAGGAGACTGCCCGTTGCCAGGAGATGCGGCAGCACATGCATGCCCAGCAGGCACAGCGGGCTCGGGAGGAGGAGCATAGAGTGGCTGCTGCATCCACTAGCTCTCAGATTGACCACATGTACATGTAGCATCGGCAGCTGAGCACCATGTTTTCCCAGGAGCCTGACATGCCGAGACTGCCATACTTTCCACCTCGGCCACCATATTAGTGCTACGGTCCTATATAAGTCTGGGGGCCCCGAGTTTTGATTTATTTTGTTTCTAGCACTAGTTTCTTTTCTGTCATTTGCATTTGTTTTAGTTAGCATTCATTTGTTCATACATAGAGTTTTTAGTTTCGTCAGTATTTAATTTCTGCTATCTTTAAGCTACCTCAGTAGTATTTTTAGAATTTTCTTTTATAAGTTGTTTCCATGGGTAGCTTAACTTCATTTACCTTGTGGTATTTTATTTTATTTGCTCTAATTAATGTTCTAGTCTTAAACTGGTTAGCTTTTATATTTACATCTACACATGACGAACATTCTTAAAGGGAGAGTCTAGTAGGTACCTAGTTATGATTCATCTCAGTAGTCTAGTACTTTGAAATCCATATGTGACCCTAAGTTTAGCATTTTAGTTACTAGAAATGATTGGATTGTGGAAGCTCATTCGAAAAAATTAAAATCCTAAAAAAGAAAAAATAGTTGTCGTGGGTGGAAATGGTTAGGTGCCCCTTTGAGACCGAGTTAGGTTACTGGGGAAACACCTACCAATTTCTCTCAATATCGAGCACACCTTTGAGACGTTGTGCTAGATCTAGGGAACAACCCTCGCTTTAGGCAGGTAAGCACCTAAGAGCCGGAGACCTGAGGAAAGCTATAGGATGAGGACTTAACTTACCATGGAACGAGTATCCCCTGAGAAGATTCACTTAGCACGAGCATGAGAAGCTAACTTAGTGAATTTCTAGAATATATCTATTTTGCTTTGATTACAAATACCACTTGATAAATCTAGTTAAAATGTTAAGTAAGGAATAATACCTTTTAAAATTTCATGGCACTGAGGTTTGCTTGAGGACAAGCAAAGATTTAAGTCTGGGGGAATTGATGTGAGCAAAATATATAGGGTTTTAGGAGTAGTTTTTGCTCATATCTCATTACATTTTATGTTTGTTTCATGCATATTTCAATTTGTTTTGTATGCATTTCCTATTTTCTAGTTCGGAGATCTGCTCTTTAAACTTTTGTGTGCAGGATAGCATTTCTTGGGGAAAAAGGTGCACTTTTGGAGCAAAATAGGGGCATTTTGCAGTTGGACGCAGAAGGGGACACGGTCAGGGCGTGTGGTACCACACATGACCTGGTCGTGTGGAAACACACGGTTGTGTGGCACTGCGCAATTACGATGTGAGTCGGTTATTTTCTAGGTTTTAGAGACATCCTGGCTGATATCTATATAAAAGAGGCTACGCCCAAACCCTAGCAGGGAGGCACGACAGCCGGGACGACACCCTGACGTCGTAAAAAGCTTCGAGAACTCGCATCAGAGAGGATGAAAGTCACTAGAGATCCAAATTCTGCACTTCAATGCCGGAGAGAATAGTCACATTGCATTGTAATTTTTGTTCCTTGCTTAATTTCTATGGTTTATACGAACATGATTGTGCTTTGTGTTTCCCCTTTCTTATCTATGGAGTAGGCTCTTCGATTATAGGATTAGGGAGTAGTTTGTGTGCGTAGAACATGTTATTCAAAATTTGAATTCTGTTCTTGAATTTCTATTTGCAATTGCCGTTTGGTTTTAGAGCTATAGTTATTGTTTTGGTTTTCTATCTACTGTGCTAGCCGATATGAGGGGTGACAACCCTTGTATCTATCATTTAGGAGAATCAAGGAGGAACCTAGTAGTTGACCTCATCTCCCGTAACCTAGGTAGAAGGATGTGAAAGAGCAGGAAACGCGCCCCATTTTCTACTCATCACAGGAATCGATTCGACATCATCGTACCGACTATCTCATCCTAAGTCCAGGGGTAGACCTGGTAATGGCAGAGGTAGCTTCCGATAGATGTGAAGGCTCATTGGGGGAGTTTATGATATCCTTTCCACAAAACTGTAGCTAGAACCCTAGACGAAACCCAATTGACAACAAGTTCTGTGACACACAAACGAAACTGAAATCCTAGAATCCCTTCCAAAATCTCGTAATATAGTTTCTTTGTTCTTCCGTGTGACACCGTATTGTTGGGTTTCCAGCACTGCGGTGAGTGTGTGTTCGAACATGTTTCATAAACATGTGCACAGTGGAAGAAATAAAAATAATAAATCTAATTTATTACAACACACACACCACACGCATGGATAGTACAACATATGTAGACATAACCGTAGTTTCAAATTTTGCAATAAAAGGAAATTTATTTTACATATACCTGACATATCACGTGTAGCGGGAAAGGCATCAACCGAAGCGACCCTCGCTAGAATCGCCTCTATCCGTATCCATGTCGAGTATCTTCGGGATGACTTCACAAAGTCATGAGCCTCGTCTTCGTACAAGTCAATAGCCTCGTGTCGTAGACGATATGATCGAGAGAAGATCACAATCCGAATCAAAATTCGGATTCAAAATGAGTCCTCAAAAACTCGCTTCTCCGGAGAGGTATTCGCCCATCGTTTGACGAATATTTTGTCCTCCACCTATGAGGATTACCGGAGATCGAATCCTTGGCAAGGAAGCCACTGTCGGAGCTCCAAACGTCATCCAAACGACACTCCAACACGAAGTAAACAAGCTGTCCAGAAAAATGGACAGCTTTGGTGGAGGATTAGTGCTGACCAAATAAGGAAGCTAGAAGCTCACCTTGTCGTCGGAGCCAAGGAAGATCACCGGAGGGTCGCCGAAGGATCGCCAGCTGAAGCTTGGACGCCGGCAACAACTTGGACGGCGGCACAAGAGGTGGGCGGCGACTAGGGTTTGGGCGCCGACCACAAGAGGAGAAGAGGGAGAGGGGCGGCAACTTTGGATTAGGGATCTCATTAAACCCTTGTGGCCTATTTTATAGAGAACAAATTCTTCTAATGGTTATTGGTTCACAACCAAAATCCGTTAACCTGCTCCATTAATTTAAGTTAAAATAATCCAAACCTATTTGGTTCATCCATCATGTTTGTTGGTGCATTCGGCCGAGGTCACAATTGACTAGGACTCGAGTTTGACTCGAGTGATGTTTTGATGTTTCGACAAAAAGCATATGACAATGAAATTGTCATGGGAAAGTCCATGTCTTGGGTACTTGGCACGGAAAGTCCAAGTGGGACACTTGGCATTTGGGAAAGTCCAAGCATGGGTCTTGGCTTGGAAAGTCCAACATGGGTTGGCAAGGGAAAGTCCAAGCTTGAGTCTTGGCATTTGGAAAGACCAAGGGGTTTGATATTGGCGGCGTAAAGTCCAAGGGTGAAGACTTGGCAGCATAAGTCCAATGATTGGCGGCGTAAAGTCTAAGCGGAGTATTGGCGGCGTAAGTCCAATGTGCCTTGGCGGTGTAGACACCATTAGCATGACATAGCCGATGGAAGCACCTGAATACTAGCGCGATGGATGAACAAGTCATGGATGACTTGGAGGGATTCGAGAGGCGTGAGGCTGATGGAGATGGCTAGAAGGCTTAGGTCTAGGCTAAGGGTGGTCTAGCAAGTATGGGGGAAGCATATTTGGGCTAAAACCTCATGTTTGAGGGGTGTCAGTCGACTGGTGTCATGTGACAGTCGACTGGCCTGAGTCAACTAGGGTTTGACTGCAAGAAGTGGTCTAGCGATCATTGCGGTGGTGGGCGATCATTGCTAGCTCAGCGATCGATCGTGTGATCGACCGGTGCTCGAAATCGGCACGTATCGGAGTTGAGACTCGACTGGTCGAGTGAAGGCTCCATCAGTCGACTGATGGATATGATCAGTCGATTGATGATTGATCCGTTGGACTTTTCTAGCATGGATCTAGCCGTTGTCTCACGACAATAGTGGCATCAGTCGACTGGTGGTCCCGAGCAGTCGACTGATCGACTTTTTCCAACACATGTTAAAGCTATAAAAGGAGCTCGTGATGGAGGAAAAAGGCATGGTTTCTTGAGGGCTTTTGGGGCGATTTGCTGTTGCAAATCAGGGTCTCCAAGTTGATATCAAGCAACCAAGTGATCAAGTATTCAAAGAGCAATTGTAAAGTAGTTTTCTTTACTTGCATTGTATTTCATTATTGTATTTGCTTGTATCCGTTTAGATTATTGTTGTAATCTATTGTACGAGGTTTCTCCACCTTCGACTTTTGTCGAGAAGGAGTATTTGTGATTAGTGAGTGTGTGTGCATCACTAGAGCTCTTTAGAGCTCGATCCGTGGAGTAGGAACCTTTCAGTTCCGAACCACATTATATCTCGTGTTGTGAATTGTGTTTGTCTTGTTTTGTTATTGTATTATTTCTATTTCCTCTACGCTAACGAAATTGTAGAGACAAACGCAACGAATTCCATCATCGAACGAGCACGATGCTATTCACCCCCCCCTCTAGCTTCCAATCGATCCCCAACAAGTGGTATCTGAGAGAGGCCCCTCTTGAAGTTTAACAACAAAGGGAGCATGCTAGAGGGTGAAGATGGAAGTTCAAGAGCAACTAGGATGGGATATCAACACACCTATCCCTTATACCTTCTATGGACAAGAAGGGTTTAGACAATGGAAGGCAAGAATTAAGGACTTCCTAATGATGAGGGACTTCGAAGAATGGTCATTTTTAATGGAGGGATATAGCTATCCAAGAGGACCAAAAGGTGGATTCCTCAAGAAAAAGAGATGGACCGAAGAGTAAGTCCAAGCCTTCGAGAAAAATGAGAAGGTAATGAAGTTTTTAATTGATTTAATAGCTAACAATATCTTGTGTATGTTAGGTAATTATATAGATGCAAATGAGCTATGGAGCCAAGTGGCCAAGCTCCATGAAAGTCCATCACCGGTCCAAGAGGAAGGGACCGAAGAGGAAAATGCATCATCCTCACAAGGAAGTGAGGACTTGGAGGTTGAGAGACCATCAACATCCAAGGAGGAAGAGGAAGTAGAATTGGAGGAGACCTCCACCTCTAGGATTGAGGGGGAGGAGATTAGATCACCAGAGCAACATCAAGAAGAAGCTTCAACATCCGATCAAGATGAAGAAGCTCAAAATCCAATTCTGACCTCCATTGACCTAGGTAACTCAAACATATCAATTTGTAATAAAAATCATATCATATGTTTTGAGTGTAGGGAAGCCGGGCACTACAAGAGCAAGTGCCTGAAGAGAGTAAAGAAAGCTCCTCTGGCGCCTAAAAGTCAACAAAAGTCAAAGGATGTCGATCCTCCAACAACTAAAATTAAGGAGCAAGTAATTTGCTTCAAATGTCGACAACCGGGACATTACCGGAATCAATGCCCGAAAGGAGAAAAGAAGAGGCAAAATGGAGCATCACAAGTAGGGGGAGCCACTAAGTCAAACCCTAAGGTATATCGTGTTAATAATGCTTCTTCTTTAGTTAATAGACAAAACCATGCTAGAAATTTCAATTCCCTTGCAATTTACCATGAAAAGCATGCTAGAAATAACAAATATTTTTGTTTATGAGCCAAAAATGTCTACCTCTCAAAGAAGGAGAAATTTGGGACTAATGTCTCTAGAAACGTCCTTCCTAGGGAATCCATTAGGAAAATAGAAGACCACCTAGGTCTTAATCCCAAATGGACTAGGCATATGACTAGGAAGACCCATGCCCAAGGATTAACTAAAAATTCAAAAATTGGGCAATTAGAAAAGGAAAATCAAGTCTTGAGGTCAAGGCTTGAAAAGATGGAGAAGACCCTTGCAAAAATTCAAAATCAATTTCAAGAGTCAAGAGGTTAACATTTAGGGTCTAGAAGTCAAAGCCTAGGGTCAAATGGTAAAAAATCAAGACCTTGGAAACTAGATTCATCCAAGAGCAAACCTAAGCCCAAGGAAACCTATCACAATGTTCCATTTGATTATGAAACTAAACCTAGGAAAACCAAGGTTACTAGGGAAGTTATCCCTAAGAGTAACCATGGTAAGTGCCTAGTGGCTAGGGTTTCTAGGAAACCTAGGGTGGCCACTAAGAAGGTTGCAAGGGGAGTTACCCATAGAGTCAACCTAGGTAAGACCCAAATGAACAAGGCTAACAAGCCTAGGAGGGTCATTAGGAGGGTATCTAGGGAGGTCATCCCTAAGGAATACCTAATTAACCCTAGGAGCTCAAATAGGTTTTGGGTTCCTAAGAGCGTGATTGATTCATGCTAGATGGGTTAGGGTGTGTCAACCTTGATTGGATGGGTAGTTAACTCAACCATGGTAAAGGTGGCACTTTAGAATATTTTCAAGGTTATGGTTACCTTGGAAATACATTTGAGCTTTAATTCTAAAAGATTTTAGGATGTGCCAATGTATTTTTGGAATTATGAAAAATCAATTAAATTGACACGATTTAGGTTTAGAGGTTAGTGTGCCATTTTGGGTTTTTGGCACACTAGGAAGAAAAGTAGAAATATGGAAAAATAAAATTAATTATATGAAATGACATTTAATATTAAAATTTAGATATTATTATACCTATGTATTTTATTTGTCATGCTTTGTTTGCCATATAACATGCCATGACATCATGTTTATTTTTATCATTTATATGTCATATTCATGTTTAGGATTAAATTTTTAAATATCATGTGTTTTTAGATTTCATTTTATGTCATGACATCATGATTATGAGCATATGCTTATTTATATCATCATTAATGCCATAATCATTCATGCATTTGATTAAAATTGAGTTAAGGACTTTGGCATGACTTGGAGTCGCATTTATAAGAGAATCAAGTAGGGTTGCCTTAGAAAAATGCATGAAACCCTAGATAGGGAGAACAAACCCACATCTCACATTACATTGACATGTATGTGTATTTATACACCCTAGATACATGTGAGAGGCTAGGATATGAGTTGAGTTCAAGGTGCATAGTTTTTGCATCTAGATGGACTATAACTCATCTAATTTCATTGGTGGATCATTGGGAAAGCTTGTGTACAAGTCATGTACATTGAGCCAAAGGAATATGATCGAAAATAAGGTTTTGAAAACATTTTAAAATCATTTTGAAAAACCTTGGTGAAATCTATCTTTTGATAGCAATCACCATTGATGAGATTGATACAAAGTGAGCTAAAACTTAGAAGTTTTCTTCACTTTTGAATTTTGTATCAATTTCAAAATTTTAGTTGTAAAATGATTTTCAAATATTTTTCACCCATTGTATTGGTCAGAGGTATTATACGTATCAAATTTCATGATTTTTTGAATTACGTATAATTATTTATGATTTTCCAAATTTTGTTTATGATAACTGAAATTGAATTTCGATTATCGATCGTATACAGGTGGCGATCATTGATGTAAATGTGATCGGTAGTAGCGATGAAGTCATTGCTAATACTAATTTCGGGAAAACTAGGTTTGTTTAGCCCGTGTTCAGCTGCAGTTAAGGTTCCTAACCACTCCTAACCCTAGGATATGCTTTGGGAAGCATTATAAAGGATGAAAATCCATTGGATATGGATTAGGAGAGTTGTTTAGAGTTTGTATCAAATTTAAGGTGGGGAGAGTTCATGTTTGAACTTTTAACCTTATTTTTGATGGTTTAGAGTTCCCATTGGCTTAGGGACTTCCCAAGGACATTGTTGGTGCAATGGTCAATGGGGAGTAAGCCTTAGGGGGAGGTATCCATCTTGGGATGATGGATGTGTTTTTCTCCTTGAAGAGGAGAAGTTATGGGGAGAATGTCATCAATTGAGAAAATTGATGGGTTTTTTGAGAAACCCAATTTGGAAATTCGGAGAGCGAATAGGGTTGCCTCTCTTGAGTGATATGAGACTTATCACTAGGAAGATGGTAGGCATCCTAGGTATTTTTGGACCAAGGGGGGATTGTAAGATCTCATTGGGACATGAGACATTGACCTCCTTAGAGAAGACCTTTTTGATGTTAGTCAAAACGGGGAGAATGTTTGGGGGAGAATATTTTTGAGAAAGATAAGATTACCAATTTGGGATAATTGGTAAGGGATTTGAGTTAGTGTTCTAACTCAATGGTTTGTTTGGTTTTTGTCAAACATCAAAAAGGGGGAGATTGTTGGTGTAATCGGCCCAGGTCATAATTAACCAGGACTCGAGTTTGACTCGAGTGATGTTTTGATGTTTCGACAAAAAACATATGACAATGCAATTGTCATGGGAAAGTCCAAGTCTTGGGTACTTGGCATGGAAAGTCCAAGTGGGACACTTGGCATTTGGGAAAGTCCAAGCATGGGTCTTGGCATGGAATGTCCAACATGGGTTGGCAAGGGAAAGTCCAAGCTTGAGTCTTGGCATTTGGAAAGACCAAAGGGTTTAATATTGGCGACGTAAAGTCCAAGGGTGAAGACTTGGCGGCATAAGTCCATTGGTTGGCGGCGCAAAGTCCAAGCGGAGTCTTAGTGGCGTAAGTCCAATGTGCCTTGGTGGTGTAGACACCATTAGCATGACATAGCCGATGGAAGTATCTGAAGGCTAGCGTGATAGATAAACAAGTCATGGATGACTTGAAGAGATCCGAGAGGCATGAGGCTGATGGAGGTGACTAGAAGACTTAGGTCTAGGCTAAGGGTGGTCTAGCAAGTATGGGGGAACCATATTTGGGCTAAAACCTAATGTTTGAGGTGTGCCAGTCGACTGGTGCCATGTGGCGGTCGGCCCGAGTCCACCGGTTTGATCAGGTGGAAGTGGCCTAGCGATCGCGGTGGTGGGTCGATCGCTAGCTCGAGCGATGACCGATCGTGTGATCGATGGGCGGTGCTCGAAATCGAGCCGCATGGAGTCGAGACTCGACTGGTCGAGTGAAGGCTCCATCAATCGACTGATGGGTATGATCTGTCGACTGATGATGGATCCATTGGACTTTTCCAGCGTGGATCTAGCCATTGTCTCACGACAACAATGGCATCAGTCGACTGGTGGTCCCAAGCAGTCGACTGATCGACTTTTTCCAGCACAAGTTGAAGTTATAAAAGGAGCTCGTCATGGAGGAAAAGGGCATGGTTTCTTGAGGGCTTTTAGGGCGATTTGTTGTTGCAAATCAGGGTCTCCAAGTTGATATCAAGCAACCAAGTGATTAAGCATTCAAAGAGCAATTGTAAAGTAGTTTTCTTTACTTGCATTGTATTTCATTATTGAATTTGCTTGTATCCGTTTAGATTATTGTTGTAATCTATTGTACGAGATTTCTCCACCTCCGACTTTTGTCGAGAAAGAGTATATGTGATTAGTGAGTGCGTGTGCATCACTAGAGCTCTTTAGAGCTCGATCCGTGGAGTAGAAACCATTCGGTTCCGAACCACCTTATATCTCGTGTTGTGAATTGTGTTTGTCTTGTTTTATTATTGTATTTTTTCTATTTCTGCTGCGCTAACGAAATTGTAGAGGCAAACGCAACAAATTCCATCATCGAACGAGCACGACGCTATTCACGCCCCCTCTAGCTTCCAATCGATCCCCAACAATGTCTTCATAAGATACGACCCATCCACGCTTCCATTGAGACTGAAACAATTTCATGCTTGCTCTTTGTTTGGTCCAACCAAACCTAGTTTCTCTCAGTCTAAGAATCTCATTCTCAAGCTCATTTTAAATCCTTCAGATTATGCTCGTTGTTCAAGTGACCATGTAGGTTCTAGGTTTATGTTGACCGTCTATAATTAATCATTAATTATAGAACGATCATGAGTGGCACCTAGTAGTACATCATGATCCCCAATTAACCGAAAAGATCAACGGTTAATCCAGAACTATTTTTGAAACCCTTCAGCAGCTATAATGATTCGTGCCCCATTCCCTTCACTGATCTTATATACACTTGGTTCAGGACATGGTCTATAGTGTCAGTCCCCACTAGGTTGACTACGTCACACCAAGCCCAAGTATCATTTCCTCGTCCTACGCATTCTAGTTACTGAACATATATCCAAGAGTACCTTACTCTAAACATGTATTGCTTTGGCCAAAGATTTTAGTAACAATCCGACGAGAGGCCATGGGTATACATCTCCTCACAAGGAGTGGTGAATCCTTTATAGTCTATTCAAACACCTTCGATCACTTCGACTTATACCCAATCATCCCAGGTCCACATCTCCTCAGAGATGCTTGCTTAAGATGTTAAAGCATAAGTCTTCATGACCAAGATGACTTGAATGTCATAAGTCAAAGGAACATCACACTTAAGCTACAGTAAGAACTTCATTGACATATCCATATATGCAGAGAACCATATGAAGTCTTACAGCTGGTCACTCCAATGAACTAGTTACCATAACTAGCATCCACAATTAACTTCGGACATCACAATGTCTCCAGCCAGTGAAAATCAGCTGCTTGGATACACCAAGGAGTATACCTCGTGCTAGTCTCGACAGAATTGATGGTGTCGAAATCCATCAATTCATCGACTAGAGATCATTTCGATACATCACAATTACACATGTAGAGATACTCACTAGTTGTGATCCAATCACAAATTCTCTCATGCTGTGAATCATATCATGGACATTCAGTAAATGAGTTTAAGATCTAATCAAATACATGAAAACATATATACTCAAATAGTGAATATTCATTTATCATATAAATGGTTCAAACATAAGGCGATTGCCTTAGAACATCTCTCATATATTACTAACAAACTCTAACTTGGCCTAATGTCAATCGCTACGGTATCCAATACCATAAGCTCTAACATGACTCTCAAACTTACCTTGAGGTAATGTCTTAGTCAAAGGATCCATTATGTTCCTTTAAGTTTCAAACATGACTCTCAAACTTTTCTCGATTTGTATTTCTTTCCTACTAATGATCTCTCTGATCAAATGATAGCGGCGAATCACATGTTTAGATCATTGATGAGACCACATCAAGTTCAGAGATGAACTTCTTGATCTAAACCGCTTCCTTTACTGCTTCCAAAGCTGCAATGTATTCTGCCTTAGTGGCAGAATCCGCTATAGTGTCAAGCTTGGAACCTTTACAACTTATTGTGCCTCCATTCCAGGTGAATAAATACCCAGACTGAGACATGAAATCATCCTTGTCTGTCTGGAAGCTAGCATCCGTATACCCACGTATAACCATGTACCCTTCTCCATATATTAGGAATGCATCCTTAGTTCTTCTTAAGTACTTAAGGATCATCTTAACAGTCGCCCAATTATCCATTCCTTGATCAGACTAGTATCTGCTCGTGACACTCAGAGTATACGATACATCGGGTCTCGTACATAACATAGCATACATGATAGATCCTATTGCAGATGTATAGGGAATCTTACACAAGCAAATCATCTCGTCTTCTGTGCGCGGACACATAGACTTCGAAAGGTGTATCCCATGCCTGATGAGTAGGAAACCTTTTTGTTGGATCGAGAAGCGTCGCTAGAGGGGGGGTGAATAGCGATCGTAAATCTTTCGTTCGAATTCGTTCGTTGAGACACAAGTAAACGAGTAAGCACAGTGGAAAATAAAGTGACACGTTTATTTTACTTGGTTTACAACCCAGCGGTTGCTACTCCAAGGCCCTATCGGTCATAGACCGCGTACGAAGGGAAAAGCACTATAACGTCTCCTCCTCGTTGGAGGTAGGAGACAACGATCACAAAATCCGAAAGTACGAGGATGAGGCAACAAGCCTACCTCACCTCGTTATGAATAAAAACAACGAATACAATATTAAAATATATTACTAGATGCTGCTGTCGACGAAGAAGATCTGAGCTTGTTGTCGTGTCGGTGTTATGACGGTGTTGGAGCGTTGGCATTGTAGGAGCACTTGATGAATAAACTTGATGATGTTTGGAGTTGGAATCCTCCCCTCCTTTTATAGATTTTGGGCTATGAATTTGTCTCCTTTTTTTTTGGAACAGATCACGAAGTTGTCCAAATTGTATCGCGAAGTGGCCACGTCAAACGTTATCCGTTTTGACCTAGCGCAAAGGCTGATTCGTCGCCATCAGTCGATTGATGCCTCCCATCAGTTGACTGATGAGCATCAGTCGACTCCCCAACATCCAGCAGTCGACTTCCAGCCTGGCCACTTCCCTGCAGTAAGAGGTTAGCTCAGAAAATGATAAATGCGACGGTTTCTAACCATCAGATCTCGACCTAGACCTTCCACAGGAAGTCTTAGTCGGATCACCGCCTATGGTCATCCCCGTAAAGAGGACACGATCTTACAATCTCTCACTCACACGAGCTTTCCTTGATACTTAACTTGTAGCTCTCGCTTCCGGCCTTCCACTCGATCCTTCGACTCCCTTCGAAGTCACTCGAGTGTCGCCCGACCACCGCGGCTTCCTCCGGGTGTCACTAGCCTTCAGCTCCAGCTTTAGTACTTTTCTGCACACTCGATTTAGCTCATGAGATAACGATGTAAACTTAACTTTGTGTCTTTGTCATAATCAAAACACAGGTTCGATTATCTAGTGCCCCTGCACCAACAATCTCCCCCTTTTTGATCTATGGCAAACCAACACAATGTTAAGAAAATTAAAGCATAAAACAAGTATAGTAGATGATGAATGTCATTCCCAAAAGCTCCCCCTTAACCCTAGGTGAGTTTTGAAAGAGATACTTTAGTTTTCAAAATCAAATTTTGTGTTACTCCCCCTTAACTTTCGCTCTTCTCCCCCTTTTGCCATAAATCAAAAAAAAATTGGGCTTTTTGTATAAAATAGGGTTTTTTAAAAAACAATATCATATATGCATGCATCTAGATAAATCAAATATGAGTCCAAGCATGCGTCTAGCAGTAGTTAGATAGATTGGTTCGAGGTGTGTCCCTCTGCACCAATAATCTAAAGGTTTATAATATAACCCTTAAGGTTAGTTTTCTCTCCCCCTTAGTCAAATATATGAAGTATAAGAGATTTAGGGGCGCTAATCTTTGGCCTAAGAGTTGTTAAGTACAACAGTTGAGAAAATAAGTAGTATCTTGAAGAGATTGTTTTAAGTATATTTCAATTATCCTTAACATCTCACCCATTCTATGTGTCTCATAATTTGTTCACCTTATATGTTTTGTGAGATGATTTTAAATTGATTAAAGATAGTCAACCTTGGATTAGATTCGGATTTAACCTTTAGATCGTTAAGTAACTTTTCGAGAAACTAGCTTCCAGGTCGTGGCGAGGCACAGGGGCCTTCTTTGATCGGAACAACGACCACTTACTTAGACAAAGCCAAATTCAAGAAAATATCACTTAAGTCACTTAGGGTTACTTCCTGGTCTAACTAGTTTAGGATACGGCGAGGTAGCTTCAGCTAGTTCCACTCGGTAAAGTGCACCAAGCTAGATACGCCTTATCTAGCTTGAATACACGAGACTTTGTTTCCCTAACGTACTATCATCTCGCCGCGTCCTAATACTATGTTGTCAAGAGTTGACTAACTATTTTCCCTATCTAGTCGTTCTACAAATTAAAGTAAAATATTCAATGGTTTTGCTAAGTAAGCGGGTATACTATTTTAGTATTAGCTCCCCCTTGACCATTGAACCAATATGATCTATTCAAATAATGAATTCGATCCTGGGGAATCCAAAACTTATTAGTCTTTATATGTGAATTCAATAAAACCTTTGGGACCCATGCTTGGACACTTTGATGACTACGATTTACGATAGACATATAAGACCTATTCGTAGTCTTTGACTTAAATCTGAGTCTGACTTTGTTGTAGACGACTCTTTGGGTTCCAAGTAGTCGATTAAGGTTTTTAGATCCCAACGTGAACTTTTCCAACCTAGCCTCAACCTCTTGAACTCGGTCTTTCAAGAGAGAATTCTCCTCCTCAAGTTTTTCAATTTGGGTTGAGTTTCCCTCTTGAACTTGACTAGTTGAAGAGGTTAGAGTAGCCTCTTGCTTGAGGGTTTCAACCTCCTCAAGTAACGACTCAACCCTAGACTCGGACTTAGTTAATTTCCTATTAAGCATTTTAATTGTATTGTAAAGCGTATGAATTAGTGAGCGGCTAACCATAATTTTCTTTTTTGATCCGGCTTTGAGTTGCTTCTCGAAGTAGTCCTCGAGTTCGGAGTCAGTGTTGTAATTGGATTCAGATTCGGACTCTGACTCGGACTCTTCGGGTCTTGCCATACATGCTATGTCGCCACCTTCTTCGTTGTCCCATGTTGCATGAAAAGCCTTCTTTTGATTTTATTTGAATTGTGCCCTCTTTTGATTCTTTAGTAGTCTCCTTTGCCTCCGAACGATCTTCCGTTCTACGTTCACTATTGCTTCCACCTTTTTGGATTCGAACTCTAATTCATCGTCGGGTTCGAGTCCATCTTCTTGCCTGGTAGGTGGCTTGCTTCTTTGTCCTGCAAGTAGAGCAATACCTCTCTCGGCCCGGACCACGTTAGTTTGCTCGTGAAGTTCAAACTCAGAAAATAATTCGTCTAACCTAAGCTTCGAAAGGTCCTTAGAGACCTTGTAGGCATCGACCATGGATGCCCACAAGGTAGTCCTAGGAAATGAATTAAGAACGTACCTTAGTAGGTCACAGTTTTCGACCTTGTGTCCGATGGTGTGCAGGCCGTTGACAATGTCCTGGACGCGGGCGTGTAGTTGCGTCACCGTCTCGTGTTCCTGCATCTTAAGGTTATACAACTTATTAAAAAGAAGGTCACATTTACATACCTTAGCATCGGACGTTCCTTCGTGTAGCTCGATTAATTTGTTCCATAGGTCCTTGGCGCTAATGAATGGTCTGATGCGGTTGAGTTCCTCCTTGGACAACCCGCATTGCAATATTTGAGTTGCTCTTGCATCGGCTTCAATTTGCCTCTTGGTTGCGTTAGTCCACTTGTTGAAATCCAAGGGCTCTCCTTGATCATTGGTGGGTAGAGCAAAGCTGGTTTGTATTATTATCCAAGTCTTGACTTGTGTTTTCAAGAAACACTCCATCCGACCTTTCCAATAACGGAAATCATCTCCGTTAAAGAATGGAGGTCGGGTGGTGCTATACCCCTCAATGTGAGTCATTAAGTATCTTGCAAAACACGAATAAAAACCAAAGGGAATTCCAAGACTTGGCCTTGGATTAGTAATGCAGGAAATAAATAGGAAATAAACAGAATTAAATGAGAAAAATAAGAAACTAACAAAAACTAACAACTTACGACCTTTGATGTCCCCGAAAGGGTACTAGACGTTGGATTTTGGGGCTGGAAACAGCTTGTTACAAGGGTAAACCCTTAAATGAAATGTAGATCTTTCAGAGAGCTTCGATTTGGTAGGTAGATCGTTATGTGAGTCCACATGTCCGAAAAGTTATGGCCGTTTTACCGTCGACTACTCCAAGAGAGAAAACTTGCAAGCACACAACCAAAAGAAACTTACCAAGACTTCGCCTTGGATTAGTAGTGCGGGAGGAAAAAGACCAAAAAAAATACGAATCAAAAAATACGAACAGAAAACCAAAACGTGCTAGATCGATGGTTTCACCAAATCTTAGCGCCCCCGCTCTGATACCAATTGTTGGATCGAGAAGCGTCGCTAGAGGGGGGTGAATAGCGATCGTAAATCTTTCGTTCGAATTCGTTTGTTGAGACACAAGTAAACGAGTAAGCACAGCAGAAAATAAAGTGACATGTTTATTTTACTTGGTTCACAACCCAGTGGTTGCTACTCCAAGGCCCTATCGGTCCTAGACCGCGTACGGAGGGCAAAGCACTATAACGTCTCCTCCTCGTTGGAGGTAGGAGACAACGATCACAAAATCTGAAAGTACGAGGATGAGGCAACAAGCCTACCTCACCTCGTTATGAATAAAAACAACGAATACAATATTAAAATATATTACTAGATGCTGCTGCCGATGAAGAAGATCTGAGCTTGTTGTCTCGTCGGCGTTATGACCGTGTTGGAGCGTTGGCGTTGTAGGAACACTTGATGAATAAACTTGATGATGTTTGGAGTTTGAATCCTCCCCTCCTTTTATAGATTTTGGCCTCTGAATTTGACTCCTTTTTTTTTTGGAACAGATCACGAAGTTGTCCAAATTTTATCGCGAAGTGGCCGCGTCAAACGTTATCTGTTTTGACCTAGTGCAAAGGTCGATTCGTCGCCATCAGTCGACTGATGCCTCCCATCAGTCGACTGATGAGCATCAGTCGACTGCCCAATGTCCAGCAGTTGACTGCCAGCCTGGTCACTTCCCTGCAGTACGAGGTTAGCTCGGAAAATGATAAATGCGACAGTTTCTAACCGTCTGATCTCGACCTAGACCTTCCACAGGAAGTCTTAGTCGGATCGCCGCCTACGGTCATCCCCGTAAAGAGGACACGATCTTACAATCTCTCACTCACACGAACTTTCCTCAATACTTACCTAGTACCTCTCACTTCCGGCCTTCCACTCGATTCCTTCGGCTCCCTCCGAAGTCACTCGAGTGTCGCCCGACCACCGCGGCTTCCTCCGGGTGTCGCTAGCCTTCAGCTCCAGCTCTAGTATTTTTTTGCACACTCGATTTAGTTCGTGAGATAACGATGTAAACTTAACTTTGTGTCTTTGCCATAATCAAAACACAAGTTCGATTATCTAGTGCCCCTGCACCAACACTTTCTTGGATTCCGACATGCTAAACCTCTTTAGCACTCAGTCTATATATGTATACTGCGAAAGACCAAGCAACCATTTCGATCTATCTCTATATATCTTAATCCCGAGGATGTAGGCTGCTTCTCCCAGGTCTTTAATGGAGAATGTCTTGGACAACCAAATATTAACTGACTGTAAGACTAAAACATCGTTTCCTATAAGTAATATATCATCGACAAACAATACTAGGAACATGACTGCACTCCCACTAACCTTCTTGTACACACAAGGTTCGTCTAGATTTTATGAGAAATCAAACTTTTTGATTGTCTCATCAAAACGGATATTCCAGCTCCTGGATGCTTGCTTCAATCCATATATGGACCGTCGCAATTTGCATACCTTGGTTTTATCAACCGATGTGAAACCCTCAGGTTGTATCATATACACGTCCTCGAGCAGGTTTCCATTAAGGAAAGTTGTTTTCACATCCATCTGCCATATCTCTTAATCATAATGAGCCACTATGGCCAGGAGCATCCGAATGGATTTAAGCATAGCAACAGGCGAATAGGTTTCGTCATAATCAACACCTTGCTTTTGACGATATCCTTTCACCACCAATCTAGCCTTATAGGTAATCACATTACCATCCATGTCGATTTTCTTCTTGAAAACCCACTTGCACCCTATAGCCTTTATGCCTTCAGGTGGGTCAACCAAGTTCCAAACTTGGTTTTCATACATGGAATCCATTTCTGACTTCATGGCTTCAAGCCATTTATCCCTTTCTGAACTTGTCAGAACTTCTTCATAACTGGTAGTCTCCTCATCATCAATGAGTAACACGTTATTCGATTCACTTACGAAAATCCATATCTCTCAGGAATATTGTGTGTTCTACCAGATCTACGAAGATGTGGTGTCTCAATAGGTCCAGCCGATTGCTCATCACTATGAGTTATTGGCTGTTGTGCTTCACCAGGTATCTCATCAATGTCTATTTGAGTCTATCGAGCCTCCCTAAGCTCAACGACACTCCCACTATTTTTTTTGCAAGAGAAACTCTTTCTCTAGAAACACAGCATGCCTTGAAACAAACACCTTTTTAACAAGGTCTGATACAGTATGGTAACCCCTTATTTCCATATGGTAACCAATAAATAGACATTTATCAGACTTAGCATCCAATTTGTCTGATACAGTACGCTTTACATAAGCAGGACAACCCCATATCTTCAAGTAAGATACATGAGGTTTCGTACTATTCCATAACTCATATGGAGTAGTAGAGACTACCTTGGTTGGCATTCTGTTTAACAAGTAAACAGCTGTCTAAAGTGCATAGCCTCAAAGGACTTGGGAAGATTCGCATGATTCATCATTAACCTGACCATGTCCAACAAGGTCCGGTTACGCCTCTCAGATACACCATTATGCTATGGTGTATATGGTGGAGTCCATTGAGATAATATACCATTGTCTCTTAGATAATCTAGAAACTCTTGACTTAAGTATTCACTACCTTGATTCGATCGAAGTATTTTAATACTCTTGTCATGTTGTTTCTCTACTTCATTTCTGAATTCTTTGAACCTTTCAAAGGCTTTAGACTTGTGTTTCATCAAGAGCACATACCCAAACCATGAGTGATCATCGGTGAAGGTAATGAAGTAGCTATAGCCTTCCAAAGCTTGAGTTGACATACGTCCACATACATCAGTATGTATTAGACCTTGCAACTCTCCCACTCGTTCACCTTTTTCTATAAAAGGTAACTTAGTCATCTTGCCTTTTAAGCATGATTCGCATGTATCGTATGAATCCAATTCAAACGATTCCAGAATTCCACATCGGTGTAATTTGGACATGTGTTTCTTGCTTGCATGGCCAAGATGACAATGCCACATGTAGGAGTCTAATTGATTATCCTTTCGAGCACGCTTGTTTCTCGCTTCGATATTGAAAATGTCACTGGATACATCCAATGTATAAATACCATTGCTCAAAGTTCCAGTCCCATAAAGAACATCATTCAAAGTTATATAACAACAATTGTTACTAAAAGTTAAATGATATCCATTTCTATTTAAACAAGAAATAGAAATGATGTTCTTTATCAATGAAGGAACAAAAAAGCAATTGTCCAGTTATAAGACAAGTCCTGTTGGGAGTTTTAACAAATACGTTCTGATGGTGAGTGCAGCAACCTTTGCTCCATTCTCAACACGTAAATTTAACTCTCCCTTGACGAGTCTTATTCTATTCCTTAGCCCATGTATGTCATTACATATATGTGAGCTACACCCAGTATCCAATACCCAAGTGTCTGAGAAAATAAAATGACAATCAATAACAAAGATATCTGAAAAAGATGGGCAACTGATGCCTTATTCTTCTTTACGGACTCAAGATAAATCTTGCAGTTTCTTCCCCAATGGCCCTCCTTGCCATAATGATGGCAAGTGCCCTTTTGAGCTTGTTTTGCCTTTTTAGCCTTTTTCTTCTTCCCCTTCTGCTGTTCCTTTGACTCCCTCTTAGAACCTTTCTTCAAGGAATCAACTAATAGCACCGTCACCTTCTCATGCTTCTCAGAAGCCTCCACAGTCTTCAGCATGTTGAGCAGTACCATAGATGAACCTTCTTTCATCTCAGAGGTGAAGAGGAGATTGGAGACATCGAACCTTTTGAATCTCACTTGCTAATCAAACAACTCATAAAGATGAAGGATTATGGTATGAGCATCCATATGCTCATGCTGCTTCCGCAGCTCGGGTACCATCGCAGCTAGCATGATGCAACTCACATTCACAGAATCACTCACATGTTTCTGATGGGCCAACAATTGGTCTGGTGTTGCATCATCACTAGGACAGGCGGGAAGAGATGCTTCGAGAACATACTCAAGCTTTTCCACCTTGAGAACAATTCTCAAGTTTCTAAGCCAGTCCAAGAAGTTCGGCCCAGTCAATTTATTCGAATTCAAAATAGAGCGCAAATTCAAAGACGTCATGATTAAGCGATTAACCTAGAAATACAAAACGAGCATATATGAGAAAGATGATTTAAAATGCATCAATATACATTCATAAATCCCATTCATTTTTCCAAATTTCAAAAAACCCAAAATCACTCTGGGAGATCATAGGTCCATCTCCGAATGGGCTGATATCCATCATAAATATGAATAACCTTGGAGAGAGTCCAACAAGCCATTCATAGCTACGATGGTGGGTATCAAATATACTTATTGCATATCACATATATGCAACTATCACAATGTGCTATCAACTAATTGAATGTTCACACATACATCGGGTTGTTAACTCATTAACAAGTATGCATCACATGCATAGCACCCAACTTCTCCTCCCTTCACATCGACCTTGGAGAGAGTCCAACAAGCCGATGCTCCAGGTTAAAGCCAACCCATTAATCGAGAAATAGTTTTAATATAGTTAGAGTGCATTCAACCAATTAGTCCGGATTGGAGAGAGTCCAACAACCAAAGCTAACGATTGACCTCTGACTCTTACCATATTAGTATTAAACTATTGCATGGTTTGAACATGTTCAGGTTCGAGTTGGGCTTGGAGAGAGTCCAATAACCCGAACAGGAAATGGAACTCTGGTTCTAACCATATTAATGGAAGGTGTAGGCTTTAATATTGAGTAAGGGTTTTTATGTCTCATCCTCTTTGCATGCAAATAACTATTATCTACATGACATGCCATACATGGCATACATCTACATGTCACGACACGCATGACATAATGATGTGCATCTAATGCAATTACATGACATACAATTATGACATGTACAAAATTTCCTTATATGTCATAACTATTTATGGAAATAAAATATATTTGAGATTTGATTCTCCAAATCAAATCATGATTAAATTAGGAAACAAATTTCCAAATATAATCACATATTTTATTTGTGGAAAGTGTTGATTAAGGAAAGTCAATTTAGAAAACAAATTTCCTAAATCATCAAAACTATTTATGGAAATAAAATATTTTTAAGATTTGATTTCCTAAATAAAATCATGATTAAATTAGAAAACATATTTCCAAATCTAATCAAATATTTTATGTATGGAAAATATTATTTTCCATAAATACTTCTAACTTTCCAAAAGTAGAAGATTTCCATAAATACTTCTAGACTTTCCAAAATTAAAAATTTCCATAAATACTTCTAACTTTACAAAAGTAGAAAATTTTCGTAAATACAATTACGACTATCGCAAAATAATTTTATGATTATGTCGAAACATAACCTGGGCTCTAATACCACTGTTGGGTTTTCGGCACCGCGGCGAGTGTGTGTTTGAACATGTTTCGTAAACATGTGCACAGCGAAAGAAATAAAATAATAAATCTAATTTATTACAACACACACACCACACGCATGCATAGTACACCATGTGTAGACATAACTGTAGTTTCAAAGTTTGAAATAAAAGAAAATTTATTCCGTATACCTGACATATCACGTGTAGTGGGAAAGACATATCAATCAGAGCGACCCTCGCTAGAATCACCTCTATCCGTATCCACGCTGAGTATCTTCGGGATGACTTCACAAAGTCACGAGCCTCGTCTTTGTCTGAGTCACTAGCATCGTGTCGTAGACGATGTGATCGAGAGAAGATCACAATCCGAATCAAAATTCGGATTCAAAATGAGTCCTCAAAAACTCGCTTCTTCGGAGAGGTATTCGCCCACCGTTTGATGAATCCTTCGTCCTCCACCTATGAGGATTACCGAAGATCGAATCCTCGGCAAGGAAGCCGCTGTCGGAGCTCAAAACATCATCCAAATGACGCTCTGACATGAAGTAAACAAGCTATCCAGAAAACTGGACAGCTTTGGTGGAGGATTAGCGCCGACCAAATAAGGAAGCTAGATGCTCACCTTGTCGTCGGAGCCAAGGAAGATCACCGGAGGGTCGCCGGCTGAAGCTTGGACACCGACAACAACTTGCACGATAGCACAAGAGGTGGGCGGCGACTAGGGTTTGGGCGTCGACTGTTGCATCTTTGTAATGGCTAGAGGGGGTGATTAGCCTTTCTTTGTTTCTACAAGTACATTAGCGGAAGAAATACAAATACGAATGAGAAACAAGAAAACAATGCTAACACCTGATGTACGTGGTTCGGAGATAACGCTCCTACTCCACGGTAATCCGTAAGGTGGATTAGCCATAGCCAAGCTTCACTAAATCCTCCTTTGGATGAACCAAGGTGGAGAAACCTTGTCTTACAATGCACTCCTCTTCTTTACAATGACGGAAGATGAAGACTAGAGAAGAGGAGGTTTAGAATCACAAAAACAGTTGGAGAAAGCTTGGTGAGCACGAGGGTATAGCTAGGAATGAGAGCACTAGTTTCACCAAGCTCCCCAAGGCCTCTTCTTATAGAAGAAGGGTTGTTTTTCCCGTTGAGCTTTGATCAGTCGACTGATGCTCACCATCAGTCGACTGCCATCAAAGCTAACGACTTCTGACAGAGCAGATCCGCGGGGATTCGCACCCGCCATTTCCAACGGGAGGCTTATCAGTTGATTGATCACTTCATCAGTCGACTGATGAAGCAATCAGTCAAGTGATCGCCGCGAGGAGTCGAGTGAGACTCCATTCTGTGCCCATTTTCGACTTGATCGATCGATTGCCTCATCGATTTGTCGGTCTGTCACGTGATAGTCGTTTTCACCGACTCGCCGAGAACCTTATCGATCGCTACATCATATCGGATCGATACTAGTCAAATATGAATAATTCATACTTGACTTGACTCCCTAGACCTAGACTTGACCTTCTAACTCTTCCTTTAGCCTTGCGCCCGCCTTAAAAAGTTTCCTTCAGCCTCGTCATGTCTTGGGTTGCCAAAAGCTTGGACTTTACGCCGCCAAGACTACAAGCTTGGACTTATGCTGCCAAGACTTTACTTTGGACTTCTTCTGCCAAGGTTCACTTGGACTTTACGTGTAGGGAATTCTATATGCCTAATGGCATATGCGCAACGGAAAATAGGATCCCTTCCAAGTGATCCATGCGAAAGCAAACTCGTATAAAATAAATTTCTCTAAACCAAACCTATCTTATAGGAGAGGATTACCTTTGTTGCGTGCCCTTGTTAATCCCGCTTTTCCTTTCGGTTTGTTGGATCTTTAGCACGTTCAAGTGTCCGTACCTCTATACGTATCCACACGAGCACGCTCTTGTCTCACAAAAGGAAAACTAGAAGAGCTCTCCTTTACTTCTTGCTAGAGAAGTCCCTAAAGGAGAGGAAGAGAGGGAAAAGGAGAAAGGAAGAAGAAGACTCCTCTTCTTGCTAGCCTACACTCACAAACCCACACAACCAAAGCTTCCACCAAGCTCTCTCACCACTAACACAACCAAAGCTTCCACCAACAACAAAAGCCAATGCTATATTTTGGCCGGCCACTTTAGGTGTCTTTTATAGGGTTGGAAAAACCCTTTCACCTCCACACATTCAATGCAATCCATTGCATTGAGACATATCCTTGTTTGGCCGGCCACTTAAGGAGACAAAACCATTTTGTTTCCTTCCACCTTAACTAGCTTAGGTGGATGCTTAGGTGGCATGCTTATGTGGCATGCTTATGTGGCATTCTTATGTGGCATTCATGCATGTTGAATTAATCTTATTAATTCAATTAAGCTTATGTTATCATATTGAATTAATCTTATTAATTCAATCATATTGAATTAATCTTATTAATTCAATTAAGCTTATGTTATCATATTGAATTAATCTTATTAAATCAATAAGGTAACATATTGAATTAATCTCATTAAATTAATTAGCTAAAATTCTCATTAAGCTTAAAGTCCAAAAACCATTTTGTACTTAAGCTTATTCCCAAATTATTCTAGTCAAACTAGAATACTCTAATTCCTCTAATTATCATGCTCTTTGTGTGTGGCCCTATAGGCTCTCATAACGTTGGCAGTGGACCTAAACTCTTTTAGATACACAAGCAATGAGCGGCATCTAGCAATACATCATTGCTACCCAAGTTACGAGATAAGTCAAGATCCGACTAACCTTTCCGTGACTACTATAATATATATGACCGTGTCCTTCTATCCTTGATATCAGATTGATCAATGAGGCATAGACCGTGTCATCCTCGATCAATCTATGTGTTTCTTGATCCCTGAGTAAACTAACTCAAACAAATGAGCTCAATATCTCATATTGACTCATTCGAGCATGGCCATGCGTTTTAGTAGTTCTACTCAATCAAGGGGCCCACCGATATCACTCTCGTCATATGAGAGGGATAGATCCCATCTACATCACTCACATCCCTCCGCATAATTTGTTATATACCCGATGTCGCCTTTATGGTCCACCTATTTACGGGTGGCGTTTGTGATACCAAAGTACATAACTCCTTATGTAGGGAACCATAGTGACTTCAGGTCTAAGGACTATTCATACCAATAGTCACATGAGAAAGTTTATGACACTCATATAACGATCCATGAAACTTTCTCATGGCGAATTGATTCGATATATATTCTCCAATATATACCCATGTGTCAACTTGATATCATATATCCATGACTTGTGAGATCAAGTCATCAATTGACCTACATGCTAGTCTTTATGTATTAATATTGCCCTTGCATATTAATACTTGACTAGAACATTTAGGAAAGTGTTCTCTCTGACCTCTCATAATCAATTACGCAATTGATGTCTTGTAAATAAGAACCTACTTTTCTAGGGCATTATTATATTTAAATTAGGTAGCACAAGCAAGATGTAAATATAATAACCAATCCTTTGCCTTTATAGAATATGATACAAAATGTTCCCTATTCAACCATCACATGATTGGTTCTAGGGCTTTAACTAACAATCTCCCACTAGCACTAGTACCAATCACTATGATATCTAATACCTAGTGACCTAGTGTGACCATCATGCTTCCTCTGTGCCAAAGCCTTGGTCAATGGATCTGCGATGTTAGCCTTACATCGGTACTCTGCATATCCTCACATCTCCTCTATCGATGATCTCTCGAATGAGATGGAGCGCCCGCGATATGTGTTTGGTCCATTGATGTGATCGAGGTTCCTTAGCACGTGCAATAGCCCCATTGTTGTCACAATAGAGGTCTATTGGATCTGCAATGCTAGGAACTACCCCAAGTTCAGCGATGAACTTGCGGGCCAAGCGACCTCCTTTCTTTGCATCGGATCTTTGCAATATACTCGGCTCATTGTAGAATCGACAAGCTGTGTCTGCTTGAACTCTTCCGACTCACGGCTCCACCATTCGAGCAAAACCGTACCGATTGCGATCTATAGTCATCCTTGATGCATTTGGAAGCTTGCATCACTTTGTAACCCTTCTGATTAGCTCCTCATTGCCTCGAATATCGGAAATATTCTTTCGTTCTTCGTAAGTACTTAAGAATATTTTTATTGCTATCCGATGACTTTCACACGGATCATTTAGTATCTACTCGTCATGCTCAAAGCATACGAGGCGTCGGAGACAGTACAAAGCATGGCGTACATGATAGACCCTATAGCGGATGCATAAGGGATCTTATCCATGCGGTCTCTCTCCTCCTTAGAAGAGGACATTGAGTCTTGAAAGACTTACACCATGTGATAAAGCGAAACCCTTTCTTGGAATTTTGCATAGCAAAACGATCTAGCACTTTATCAATGTATGTACTCGACTTAGGCCAAGTAATCTTTTAGATCTATCTCTATAGATCTTGATGCCTAGAATATAGGCGGCTTCACCTAAGTCTTTCATCGAGAAACAATTCCCTAACCACATCTTCACGGTGGGTGAGGAATATCATTTCGATGAGAAGTATGTCATCTACATACAAGACAAGAAATACAAGCTGTGCTCCCACTATTTCTCTTGTAGACACAAGGTTCATCTTCATTCTTGATGAAACCAAACTCTTTGATTGCATCATCGAATCGAAGATTCGGCGAGAGGCTTGCTTTAGTCCATAAATGGACCTTTGCGGTTGCATACCTTTCGGGATGCTTTGGATCTTCAAAACCCTCGGTTGTGTCATGTACACATCCTCGGTAGCTTTCCATTCGAGCGGTTTTGACATCCATCTGCCGGATCTCATAATCGTGGTATTTGCGATAGCAAGTATGATCGAATGGATTTAAGCATCATGGCCCGGTGAAAAGGTTTCATCATAGTCAATACCATGAATTTGTTTGAATCCTTTAGCCACCAATCTACCTTTATAGGTATGCTTATTACCATCCATGTCGAGTCTTTACTTTAAAGACCCACTTACACCCAATGGGTTTTACCCCTTGGTGGATCGACGAAGTCCATACTTGGTTAGTGTACATGGATTCCATTTGGATCTCATGGCCTCTAGCCATTTCTCGAATCTGGGCTCATCATAGCTTCTTGATAGGATGTAGGCTCGTCAAGATCGATAAGCAATACATCACCGTTGTCGGTCAAGAGAAAAGAATATCTCTCGGGTTGGCACGGATCCTATTAGATCTGAAGAGGTTGGTCTACTTGAGCAGTGTTTGCTCCACAACTCTTTGGGCAACAAATTTCCTCATCCACAACACTTTGTGGTGCTGTTCATTTTCCATCGAAGCCTTAGTGTTATCATCATCTTGAACTTCTTCAAGATGAATTTTACTCCACTAGTATTTCTAGAAATAAATTCTCTTTCTAGAAAGCGGCATTTGCAACAAACACCTTGCCAAGTGTGGGATTGTAAAAGTAATATCCCTTAGTTTCCTTAGGATATCCTACAAAATAACACTTATCGATTTGGGTCCTAGTTTATCCGAGACTTGGCGTCTAACGTAAGCTTCACAACCCCAAATCTTTATAAAAGACATTTTGGGACTCTTCGGTCCATATCGTATATGGTGTCTTTTCTCGGCTTTTGATGGAGCAGCGATTAAGTGTGAAAGCGGTGTCTCTAGAGCTAAACCCCAAAGGAAGTAGGTAGATCGATCGGCTCATCATTGATCGTACCATATCTAATAGAGTCGATTTCTCCTCTCGGATACACCATTCCATTGTGGTGTTCGGTGGAGTGAGTTGGGATATTATCCCACACTCGGCCGGTGATCACGAAACTCTTGACTAAGGTATTCACCACCTCGATCGATCGAAGTAGCTTAATACACTTACCAAGTTGGTTTTGTACTTCATTCTTGAATTCTTTGAACTTTTCAAAGGATTACGACTTATGTCTCATCAAATATAAGTAGCCAAATCTACTCATATCATCGGTGAAAGTAATAAAGTACTTATAGCCTCCTGCAGCCCGACATTGAAAGGGCCACATACATCGGTATGTATGAGTCCTAACAAGTCCGTCGCTCTCTCGCCATGTCCACTAAATGGAGTTTTAGTCATCTTTCCTAAAGACAAGACTCGCATACCTCATATGATTCAAAATCAAATGAGTCAATAATCCATCTTTATGGAGTTGGGATATCGTTTTTCATTTATGTGACCTAGGCGTGATGCGAGAGATATGTGTTCAAATCATTCGATTTGAACCGTTTTAATATTCGTTATAAATTGGGTTATCTAAATCTAGAACATAGAGACCATTCATAAGTGGTGCATTACAATAGAACATTTCATTTAAATAAATGGAACAACATTTGTCCTTTATTATAAAGAAAAGTTTTCTTGTCTAAACAAGATCTGAAATTATGTTCTTTGTTAATGCGGTACATAGAAGCACTCCTCTAGTTCTAAGATAAGCCCGAGTGGGCAAAGACAAAGAATATGTTCCTACTGACTACGACAACTTTTGCGCCATTGCCTACTCGTAGGTCCACTTCACCCTTTGCCATTATTCTACTATTTCTCGATCCACGCACATTAGTACAAATGTGAGATGCACATCCGTATCTAATACCCATGTAGAAGAAATAGATAGATTAACTTCTATAGCGTGTATACACAGGCGAAGTCCCACTTCTTTTATTCTTTACTTCCTCGAGGTAGACTTTGCGATTCCGCTTCCGTGTCGATCTCACCGCAATGGAAGCGAGTCCCCTTCCTTAGGTACTTTACCTTTACCCTTTGAAGTGGATGAATTGGCCTTGCCTTTGGCTTAGGTCTTACCCTTGCCTTTGCGCTTACCTTTGTCCTTCTTGACCATTAGTACATTACTAACTTTCTTCTTGAGATTTGGTTGTGATTCTTAACATCTTTGAGAATCTCGACAAAGGTTTATCAATTTCATTCATGTTATAATTCATGGCCAGAATTGATTGTATGCTTCAGCGATTGCGAGGATAACATCGATTGCCAATTCTTGGCTCGATGGAAAACCTAGTCTTTCAAGGTTCTCAGCGTACCCAATCATTTTAAGTCGTGAGTTCCTACAGTGTTCCTTCTTGCATCTTGCATGCAAAAGAGCCTTAGACACTTCAAAGCGCTCGTGCCTAGCTTGTCCTTGATATAGTTGTTTCAAATGCTCAACCATATCATAGGCATCCATGTTCTCATGTTGCTTACGAAGCTCGAGTTCATGGTGGCAAGCATAAGGCATGACACATCTAATCGTCATCTTGATGCTTCTTATAAGCATCCTTTTCACACAGTGGCGCGAGGCGGGTATTTGAGGATAGGCTGCTCTAGGACATATAGTTTGCGTTCTTGCTTGAGGATAATCCTCAAGTTCCTATACCGATCAAGAAAGTTTGCTCCATTGAGCTTGTCCTTCTCAGGAGATCCATGAGAGTTGAGGGTGTGTCGTGTTAGATGACATGGTGATCTACAACATTAAAATGCAAAGTTAAGTATCATACCTAAATCATTTAATTAGGCCTTTAATTAAATGAGGCTCCCACTAAATTCTCATAGCTACTATTTAGCTATAAATTTATATGGGATAAAGATCCACATCATAATTCGTCTTGAGTTAGCTTTGGCTAATCGCCCAAGACGTAGTATAATTAGGTAGGCAATCTTTTGCCAATTACATCTGATGTAACTCTTTAATAGCTTTGGTTAAGTTTTAGATTAGTTTAGTGTTTATTCCTAAACCGGCTTCGGTGTGGCGAGAGCCTGAGGCCTTCTTGGATATCAGACAGCGACCACTTCTAAGACAAAGGCGATGTTGAAATCACACAAAACTAATGTTAACACTTATGTTCAAAGCTAATATATGCCTCTACTTTCTTAACCAATTAAGAAAACACTTAATTAAGTCTTAACCAAGACTGATAGCAGGACATCACGATTGTCCACTCGCACCCCTCCAAGATAAAATGCATTGCTTTGCTTTGGCAAACCCAATAACAAATGATCGAGGAAGTAGTGAGTACCAACTTTGGTAGGCATATCGTTTAGACTTATTAAGAAATAAACATGTATCATATACATATTAGCATACATCACATATAAGCTAAACTAATCATGCATCACATACAAGCTAAACTAACATGCATCACATACATATTAAACTAACGTGTCATAGTTATGGCCCTTATTCTACAATCTTCTCAAGCCAATGAAAAGATTGATTGGTCAACCTAGGGATAGCATCTTCTCCTAAGTGCTTCCTTTTGGTTGTTTTGTGTGTTGACTTCCTCCTTGTAACCTCATCTTCCAATGGACCCTCCATCCTTGTTTTGTACATTACAAAAGGAGAAATACTCGAGTTACATTCGAGTCTAAAACTAATTTTACAACAAGAATATTAGGAGAAAGGCACGACCAGCTAGTATTAAAATTACAACACACAATCACAAACTTTTTGGGACTAGGCCATAACCATGCACCATGTCATTTTAACTTTTAAAGACATTGGATATTTTATTATGTTTGAAAATTGCTAATGCAATTATCAACTCATAATAAAATTTATCCTACTTCTATATCACATATAAAATAGAAAACCTATTTTTATACGATCTTTATAAGTGGCTCTGATACCCTTTGTAGGGAATTCTTTATGCCGAATGGCATATGCGCAACGGAAAATAGGATCCCTTCCAAGTGATCCATGCGAAAGCAAACTCGTATAAAATAAATTTCTCTAAACCAAACCTATCTTATAGGAGAGGATTACCTTTGTTGCGTGCCCTAGTTAATCCCGCTTTTCCTTTCGGTTTGTTGGATCTTTAGCACGTTCAAGTGTCCGTGCCTCTATACGTATCCACACGAGCACGCTCTTGTCTCACAAAAGGAAAACTAGAAGAGCTCTCCTTTACTTCTTGCTAGAGAAGTCCCTAAAGGAGAGGAAGAGAGGGAAAAGGAGAAAGGAAGAAGAAGACTCCTCTTCTTGCTAGCCTACACTCACAAACCCACACAACCAAAGCTTCCACCAAGCTCTCTCACCACTAACACAACCAAAGCTTCCACCAACAACAAAAGCCAATGCTATATTTTGGCCGGCCACTTTAGGTGTCTTTTATAGGGTTGGAAAAACCCTTTCACCTCCACACATTCAATGCAATCCATTGCATTGAGACATATCCTTGTTTGGCCGGCCACTTAAGGAGACAAAACCATTTTGTTTCCTTCCACCTTAACTAGCTTAGGTGGATGCTTAGGTGGCATGCTTATGTGGCATGCTTATGTGGCATTCTTATGTGGCATTCATGCATGTTGAATTAATCTTATTAATTCAATTAAGCTTATGTTATCATATTGAATTAATCTTATTAATTCAATCATATTGAATTAATCTTATTAATTCAATTAAGCTTATGTTATCATATTGAATTAATCTTATTAAATCAATAAGGTAACATATTGAATTAATCTCATTAAATCAATTAGCTAAAATTCTCATTAAGCTTAAAGTCCAAAAACCATTTTGTACTTAAGCTTATTCCCAAATTATTCTAGTCAAACTAGAATACTCTAATTCCTCTAATTATCATGCTCTTTGTGTGTGACCCTATAGGCTCTCATAACGTTGGCAGTGGACCTAAACTCTTTTAGATACACAAGCAATGAGCGGCATCTAGCAATACATCATTGCTACCCAAGTTACGAGATAAGTCAAGATCCGACTAACCTTTCCGTGACTACTATAATATATATGACCGTGTCCTTCTATCCTTGATATCAGATTGATCAATGAGGCATAGACCGTGTCATCCTCGATCAATCTATGTGTTTCTTGATCCCTGAGTAAACTAACTCAAATAAATGAGCTCAATATCTCATATTGACTCATTCGAGCATGGCCATGCGTTTTAGTAGTTCTACTCAATCAAGGGGCCCACCGATATCACTCTCGTCATATGAGAGGGATAGATCCCATCTACATCACTCACATCCCTCCGCATAATTTGTTATATACCCAGTAATCGCCTTTATGGTCCACCCTGTTACGGGTGACGTTTGACGATACCAAAGTACATAACTCCTTATGTAGGGAACCATAGTGACTTCAGGTCTAAGGACTATTCATACCAATAGTCACATGAGAAAGTTTATGACACTCATATAACGATCCATGAAACTTTCTCATGGCGGGTCAGTTCAGTATATATTCTCCAATATATACCCATGTGTCAACTTGATATCATATATCCATGACTTGTGAGATCAAGTCATCAATTGACCTACATGCTAGTCTTTATGTATTAATATTGCCCTTGCATATTAATACTCGACTAGGAACATTTAGGAAAGTGTTCTCTACAGCCTCTCATAATCAATTCTGCCAATTGATGTGCTGTAAATAAGAACCTACTTTTCTAGGGCATTATTATATTTAAATTAGCTGGCACAAGCAAGATGTAAATATAATAACCAATCCTTTGCCTTTATAGAATATGATACAAAATGTTCCCTATTCAACCATCACATGATTGGTTCTAGGGCTTTAACTAACATTACGTTGCCAAGACTACAAGCTTGGTCTTACGCTGCCAAGTCCATCCCTTGGACTTCCTTTGCCAAGATCATACTTGGACTTCCTTTGCCAAGGTTCACTTGGACTTTATGCTGCCAAGACTACAAGCTTGGTCTTACGCTACCAAGTCCATCCCTTGGACTTCCTTTGCCATGATCATACTTGGACTTCCTTTGCCAAGGTTCACTTGGACTTTACGCTGCCAAGACTACAAGCTTGGTCTTATGCTACCAAGTCCGTCCCTTGGACTTTCCTTGCCAAGATCATACTTGGACTTTTCTTTTACCAAGTCTTCATCCTTGGATTTCCCTGTCACTTAAACATGTTCACAATTAGATCACAAAGCATTGCCTAACTTAGATGATTTTCCAAACATCAAAACACATGAATGCTTGGGGCATTGTTGCACCAACAATCTCCCCCTTTTTTATGTTTGACAATCATTTAAGTTAGGTCTTTACCATATGCATATAATCATATTTTTAATATGAATTCTAACTTAAACATTCCTTCTCCCCCTTTGACATACATCAAAAAGTGAAGGATTCATAAATTTCATGAAAGAATTAAAGTTGTTGTATCTTGGACTAAGGTATAAGATTGATATTAAGCTCCCCCTTAATCCAAGATATGCTTCATGATGTGTGAATAACATTTGAAGTAAAGCATAACAAAAGTTCAAAAATTAAGTCTTAACTTTGCACCAACAATGTAAGTTTGGGGATGAAAAGATATATATAATGAAACTCCCTCTAAAACACTGCATTAAACAGTCTTAAAAATTTGTTTATACCCAATATTATCATGCTATAGTTTTAGGACATCAAAGATACACTAAATATCAGAAAATGGAGCTGGTTTTCGAACTGATCATCTACACTAAAAATCTAAATTTCACCTTTTACCCAACTTCAGAAATGCATTAGAAATTCTAGAAACCTCGAAAAATCACAAAATTTTGTGTACACATTTCTGAGATCATACTTTATTAAGGAAAAATAGTTTGAAAAATATATGTGTTCCAGATTTCATGATTGATACAAACTTGGAAACTAACAAAAGTTCTAAAAATTTTGCAAACTTTGTATCACGTTTGTGTTCCACTTGAAAACTGTTTTTCAAAATATGATAAACATAGTTTAAAATATATTTTATTTGATATTTCCAATCATGTTCTTGGAGCTATGTATTCATTACTGGAATACAAGCCTTCCCAATGATTGGTCCATGAAGTATTCATGTCTCTAGGTGTGTCATTGGCTCATAGTAATGCATCATAACAAGCATGATGAACCAAGTACACCTTCCCTATCATCTCACATGTTCCTAAGTGTCTTAATAAAAGAATCAAGGTTTCTTAAGGCTTTTTGTGAGATGCATCAAGGTATAAGGCTAACATATGAATATGGGATCATGCAAACCTAGAATTTTACTCTACAAAGCACATACCAAGCTCTCTCCTTAATGATGAAAATTCGGTTTCGGGAAGAGCTTTGGTGAAGATATCGGCAAGGTTGGACTTAGATTCTACATAATTAAGTTCAATGTCCCCTCTTGCCACATGATCTCTTATGAAGTGATGTTTCACTTCAATGTGCTTGGTCATAGAGTGATGTACCAGATTTTTAGTCAAGTTGATGGTACTCACATTGTCACAATAAACATTAATGTTAGAGTAGTGTAGCTCATAGTCCTCAAGAGTATGTCTCATCCAAAGTAATTGAGCTACACAACCACCCATAGCCACATATTCGGCTTCGGTGGTTGATAAAGCAACACAATGTTGCTTCCTACTACTCCAACTAACTAGGGAGGACCCAAGAAATTGGCATCCACCACTAGTACTCTTCCTATCCAATTTGCAACCGGCATAATCGGAATCGGTATAGCCAAGCAACTCAAAGGACTTAGTCCTAGGATACCAAAGTCCTACATTTAGGGTGCCTTTAATATATCTTAAAATTCTCTTAACGACTACTAAATGTGATTCTTTGGCACAAGATTGATATCTTGCACACATACCTACCGCAAATAAGATATCGGGTCTACTAGCGGTTAGGTATAGTAGGCTACCAATCATACTCCTATAAAGTTTAAGATCAATTGATTTACCATCATGATCACTATCTATTCTAGTGCTAGTGGCCATAGGAGTGGTTACAATTTTGGCATTTTCCAAACCAAATTTCTTGATCATTTCATTTGCATATTTGGTTTGATAAATATGAATCCCTTCATTGGTTTGCTTGACTTGTAACCCTAGGAAAAAGTTAAGCTCTCCAACCAAGCTCATTTCAAATTCATTCTCCATGTTTTTTATAAAGTCTTGAAGAAGATCATCATTTGTTAACCCAAAAATAATGTCATCAACATATATTTGGGCTATAAAGATATCCTTTAATGTTGACTTTATAAACAAGGTTTGATCTACTTGGCCCCTTCTAAAATCCTTAGAAATTAAGAAAGATGACAATCTTTCATACCATGCCCGGGGAGCTTGTTTTAACCCATATAATGCTTTCCTAAGCTTATATACGTGGTTTGGATAATCTATGTTCTCAAACCCGGGTGGTTGTTCTACATATACTTCTTCCTTATTATAACAATTTAGGAATGCCGATTTAACATCCATTTGATAAAGTTTAAATCCCATATAGGAAGTATACCCTAAGAGAATTCTAATAGATTCTAACCTAGCAACCGGGGCTAAGTCTCATCATAGTCAAGCCCCTCAACTTGATTGAATCCCCTAGCAACCAACCTAGCCTTATTTCTAGTGATGTTTCCTTGGTCATCTAGCTTATTCCTAAAGACCCATCTTATAGTAATTATAGTGCTATCATTGGGTCTAGGAACTAACTCTCATACTTGACTCCTCTCAAATTGAGCCAATTCATCTTGCATTGCCAAAATCCAATCCGGATCATGTAATACATCATTGATTGATTTGGGCTCAATTTGTGAAATAAGAGCAACTTGACTAGTAGGAGCTCTATTAAATGACCTAGTTCTTACTCCTTGAGATAGAACTCCTACTACTTGGTCAAGTGGATGATCTTGATGAATTCTTAGGGTTCTAGAAGGGGTTTCAAATTGATAATTGTTATCTTCTACCCTCCTTTCATCATCGGAATCTCTTCTTCCTCCCCCTTGATCATTACCCCTTATGGTCAAATTTTGAAGTTTTTGGGTAATGTCTTGATTATTGTCATTAATATCCTTATCAATGGAGGACTTTCTAGGGTAGGTACTAGTTGTTTCATCAAATTGAACATTAGAGGACTCCTCAATCCCTTGGGTTCTCTTATTGTAGACTCTATATCCTCTACTCGTGGATGAGTATCCAACTAGGATTCCCTCATCCGCTTTGGATTCAAATTTTTCTATGTTATCTTTGGTGTTTAAAATATAAACTTTACATCCAAAGACTTTGAAATAGTGAATTGTGGGAATAGTCCCATTTCATAATTCAAATGGTGTCTTTCCTAAAAACCTATGGATTTGAACCCTATTTTGGATATAGCAAGCGGTATTAACCACTTCCGCCCACAAGTAGCTAGGTAGAGAATATGCATTAAGCATAGTCCTAGCCACCTCTTGTAAGGCACGATTTCTCCTTTCCACCACCCCATTTTGTTGGGGTGTTCTAGGACAAGAGAACTCATGCTTGTACCCTTGCTCTAAACAAAATTGTGAAAAGTTAGAATTCTCAAATTCACCGCCATGATCACTACGGATCCGGTTGATTTTGAGACTCTTTTCATTTTCAACCCCTTTACTGAATCCTATGATTATTTTTAAAGTATCATCCTTATGTTTCATAAAATAGAGCCAAGTATACCTAGAAAAATCATCTACTATAACTAAACAATATTTGCAACCATTTAAAAAAGGAGTACTATGGCAATCAAATAAGTCAAGATGCAATAGTTCTAACGGTAAAGAGGTATTAGTTAAGGTTTTACCTTTGTGTGATGTCTTTGTTTGTTTTCCTTCTTGGCATGCATCACACATTTTGTTCTTGACATACTTGATCTTTGGTAGCCCTTTGACCAACTCCAACTTGGCTACCTTGGCTATGTTTTTCATGTTGATGTGCCCCAATCTCCTATGCCATAGCCAACTTTCTTCTTCTTTTGCAACAAGACACTTAGTAGAAATGTTAGAAGCATATGAAAGATCAACATAATAGATATTTGATTTCCTATATCCAACTAACATACAATCATTTAATTCCTTGTGTCTAATCATGCATTTAGAAGATTCAAAAGAAACATGATAGCTTGCATCACAAAGTTGACTAACACTTAATAAATTAAATTTCATATTTTCAACTAGTAAAACATTGTGAATGGCAATTTTGGGGGATACCTCAATTGTACCTCTACCTAATATCTTGAGTTTTCCATTATTTCCAAAAGACACCGCTCCCTTCTTCACATACTTAATTTTGGAGAACTTGCTCACATCCCCGGTCATGTGTGTTGAGCAACCGCTATCCACAATCCACATACCTTGCTCTCCTACCTAAATCACATGACAAACACAAGCTTTTGGTACCCAAACATTTGGACCGGTAACATTAAGTAAAAACTTCTTAGGTACCCATGCTTTCTTAACCTTACCCTTAATGGTTGCTTTTCTATTAATCAATGAGATATAAG
Source organism: Wurfbainia villosa (assembly GCA_025175895.1). Lineage (NCBI taxonomy): Eukaryota > Viridiplantae > Streptophyta > Magnoliopsida > Zingiberales > Zingiberaceae > Wurfbainia > Wurfbainia villosa. The sequence continues at coordinate 85,758,733 of CM045990.1, forward strand.
CAACTTCTTTTTCTTTTGGCTTATATCCTACACCGGCCTTGTTGTAAACGGTTCTTTGTCGGCTAAGGATCATGTCAAGATATTTTGAGCCATTCGTAAATTTGTTTAAGCATGCCTTTAAGTTACTAACTTCATCCTTAAGTTTGTCATTCTCTTCCTTAAGTATGCAAGAATCAACATGTGAAGGTTTTTCATTCCTAATGGCCTTTAGTTCTACCTTCATGCTTCTAACCTTAGATTTAGACTTATCTAGAGTCTCTTTAAGATAAGCAATTGATTTATAAAGAAGCTTAACTTTAGGAGAGTTCATTACCTCATCGTCACTAGATGAAGATTCATCACTTGAAGGGTCTTCTTCTTGGCTTGATGTACCGGAGTCATCTCCTTGGGCCATGAGTGCCACATGGCATGTGACGTGGCAAAGCTCATCATCGGAGGAGGAATCTTCAACACTTGGTGTGTCCCATGTGGTTTGAGCCATCATGGCCTCCTTCTTCTTCTCCTTCCTTTCCTTCTTTTTCTTTTCTATTTCTTCCTTCTTCTTTAGCTCCGGGGCAATTTGTCTTTATGTTCTCCTTCTTATTGCAAGCATGGCAAATCACATTGTTGTAAAAATTTGAATTACCACTAAACTTACCTCTTGAAGAATGAGACCCCTTCCTTTCTTCTCTATTCTTGAACTCCTTTGATTTTCTATAGAGCTTCTTGACAAAGTGGGCCATCTCACTAGACGCATCTCCATTACTACTTGAATCATGCTCCGACTCGGATGATGATGACACTTCTTTCCTTTCTTTCTTCTTCTTTTCCTTCTTTTCAACAAATAGAGCTAAACCCTTTTCCTTAGAGGACATGTTAGTTTGCTCATTCAATTCAAACTCACAAAATAATTCATCAATTTTAATTTGAGAAAGATCCCTAGTTGCGTTAATAGCATCAACTATAGAAGTCCATAAAGAAGTTCTAGAAAATGCTTGAAGAATATACCTTACCAAATCCCGGTTGTCAACTCGCTCATCTATGATGTGGAGTCCATTCACCATCTCCTTAAACCTTCCATGCATTTGGCTTACGGTTTCATGGGTCTTCATTTGGAAGGATTGAAGTTGTCCAATTAGCAAGTCCTTCTTGGCCCTCTTTGACTCCTTGGATCCTTCATTTAGCTCAATGAGCTTTTCCCATAACTCCTTGGTGGATTCGAAAGGCCCCACCTTGTTGAGTTTCTCCATTGTAATACCGCATTGAATGGTGAGTACCGCCTTTGCATTTGATTCGAACCTCTTATTCATTTCCCTTGTCCAATCCTTGCTTGGAATAGAGTTTCCATGTTCATCCACCGGTTCCTCAAAGCCATCTACAATGCTATGCCAAATCTCAATATTACTCATTAGATAATACTTCATCCTACCTTTCCAATACACAAAGTGACTCCCATCGAAGAGCGGTGGCTTGGCGGTGCTATATCCCTCTTGAAGAGCCTTTGATGCCTTGGTTGATGGTGAAATCTTCCAAGCTATCCGGGCTCTGATACCACTTGTTGGATCTTTGTAATGGCTAGAGGAGGGGGTGATTAGCCTTTCTTTGTTTCTACAAGTACGTTAGCGGAAGCAATACAAATACAAATACGAATACGAATGAGAAACAAGAAAACAATGCTAACACCTGATGTACCAAGGTGGAGAAACCTTGTCTTACAATGCACTCCTCTTCTTTACAATGATGGAAGATGAAGACTAGAGAAGAGAAGGTTTAGAATCACAAAAACACTTGGAGAAAGCTTGGTGAGCACGAGGGTGTAGCTAGGAATGAGAGCACTAGTTTCACTAAGCTCCCCAAGGCCTCTTCTTATAGAAGAAGGGCTATTTTTCCCATTGAGCTTTGATCAGTCGACTGATGCTCACCATCAGTCGACTACCGTCGAAGCTAACGGCTTCTGACAGAGCAGATCCGTGGGGATTCACAGCCGCCATTTCCAACAGGAGGCTTATCAGTCGACTGATCACTTCATCAGTCGACTGATTAAGCGATCAGTCGAGTGATCGCCGCGAGGAGTCGAGTGATACTCCATTCTGTGCCCATTTTCGACTTGATTAGTCGACTGCCTAGATTATCAATCGACTGATTGCCTCATCAGTCGACTGATAGTCAGGTTTTTAGCCTGACTCAGTCGAGCACCTTATCAGTCGACTGTTACATCGTATCAGTCGATTGATACTAGTCAAATATGAATAATTCATATCACTAGGACTTTACGCTGCCAAGACTACAAGCTTGGTCTTACGCTGCCAAGTCCATCCCTTGGACTTCCTTTGCCAAGATCATACTTGAACTTCCTTTGCCAAGGTTCACTTGGACTTTACGCTGCCAAGACTACAAGTTTGGTCTTACGCTGCCAAGTCCATCCCTTGGACTTTCTTTGCTAAGATCATACTTGGACTTCCTTTGCCAAGGTTCACTTGGACTTTACGCTGCCAAGACTACAAGCTTGGTCTTATGCTGCCAAGTCCGTCCCTTGGACTTTCCTTGCCAAGATCATACTTGGAATTTTCTTTTACCAAGTCTTCATCCTTGGATTTCCCTGTCACTTAAACATGTTCACAATTAGATCACAAAGCATTTCCTAACTTAGATGATTAACCAAACATCAAAACACATGAATGCTTGGGGCATTGTTGCACCAACACCGACCACAAGAGGAGAAGAGGGAGAGGGGCGGCAACTTTGGATTATGGATCTCATTAAACCCTTGGGCTCTATTTTATAGAGAACAAATTCTCCTAATGGTTATTGGTTCATAACCAAAATCCGTTAACCTTCTCCATTAATTTAAGTAAAAATAAACTAAACTGATTTGGTCTATTTTAAGTTAAAACTAACCGAACCAACTTTGGTTCATTCGTTTAAAACAAACCAAACCCCTTTGGTTTATTCTCCACCATTGGATTAGAACCAAACCAATTTGGTTCATCCATCATGTCTTCATAAGATACGACCCATCCACGCTTCCATTGCGACTGAAACGATTTCATGCTCGCTCCTTGTTTTGTCCAACCAAACCTAGTTTCTCTCGGTCTGAGAATCTCATTCTCAAGCTCATTTTAAATCCTTCGGATTACGCCCGTTATGCGTGTGACCAAATAGGTTCTCGATTTATGTTGGTCATCTATAATTAACCATTAATTATAGAAAAATCATGAGTGGCACCTAGAAGTACATCATGATCCCCAATTAACCGAAAAGAGCAATGGTTGATCCAGAACTATTTCTGAAACCCTTCAGCAACTATAATTATTCGTGCCACATTTCCTTCACTCATCTTATACCCACTTGGTTCAGGACATGGTCTATAGTGTCAATCCCCATTGGTTGACTACGTCACACCTAGCCCAAGTATCATTTCCTCATCCTACGGATTCTAGTTACTGCACATGTATCCAAGAGTACCTTACTCTAAACATGTAATGCTTTGGCCAAAGACTTTAGTAACAATCCGACGAGAGGCCATGTGTATACATCTCCTCACAAGGAGTGGTGAATCCTTTATAGGCTATTCAAACACCTTCGATCACTTTGACTTATACCCAATCATCCCGGGTCCACATCTCCTCAGAGATGCTTGCTTAAGATGTCAAAGCATAAGTCTTCATGACCAAGATGACTTGAATGCTGCAAGTCAAAGGAACATCACACTTAAGCTACAGTAAGAACTTCATTGACATATCCATATATGAAGAAACCATATGAAGTCTTATAGCTGGTCACTCGAATGAACTAGTTACCATAACTAGCATCCACGATTAGCTCCGGACATCACAATGTCTCTAGCCAGTGAGAATCAGCTGCTTGGATACACCAAGGAGTATACCTCGTGCTAGTCTCGACAGAATTGATGGTGTCCAAATCCATCAATTCATCGACGAGAGATAATTTCGATACATCACAATTACATATGTAGGGATACTCACTAGTTGTGATCCAATCACAAATTCTCTCATGTTGTGAATTGTATCATGGACATTCAGTAAATGAGTTTAAGATCTAATCAAATACATGAAAACATGTATACTCAAATAGTGAATCTTCATTTATCATATAAATAGTTCAAACATAAGGTGATTGCCATAGGACATCTCTCATATATTACTAACACGTATTGAGTTGGGACCGTCGTTAACCCTCGCATTAACAACCATTAAATCTGAATTATGAGCAATAACCTCCACTTACCAAATTGGTACTCGAATCTTAGTCCATGAGGGATCGATAATCTTTTTATTACTTGACGACATCCATGTACTTGTAGGCGTTGAGCTCGTGTGCGCGCTTCGAGTCCTCAATGATCTCCATTGTGAGATTTGAGGTCGCATTCGCGTGAATCAAATTTTTAGCGCCGTTGCCGGGGACCGATTGATTCGATATCGAATCAAGAAGTGGATAATTGGATCGAACTTAGGATTAGATTTATTTTCTTACTTTACTTTTTTTACTTTTTTATTTATTTTATTTTCATTTTATTTTATTTACTTCAGTTTTAGATTTTCCATATCTAGATTTAGTCTTTAATCATTATTTTTATTTTAGCGGCAGTTTTACATTTTTATTTTATAATTAGCTTTTCTTAATTTGATTCAGTAATTAGTTCAGTTTATTTTCTATTTTAATTTAGTATTAAGTAATACTCCTAATTTTTGTGGCTCGGTTCTTCGTATGCTTAGACGCCTAAGATCGAGAGACCTGATTCGATCAATCTAGAAATCGAATGAACCTATCATCGCCGGAGAGCTGAACAGAAGAGGATGGGGGATCAAGCTGCATCCGAGGTGAATATAGGTAGTCGACCTTTGCGGAATTACACATCCCCTAGTGCTAGAGGATTTAGGCCGAGTATAGCTAGACCATCCATTTCAGCAAATAACTTTAAGCTGAAACCGACATTCATTCACATGGTCCAGCAGAGTCAATTTGGGGGAGCTGCGACTGAAGACCCGAATTGACACTTGGAAACAGGCTTGGAAATTTGCTCAATAATGAAGATTAATGGAGTCTCTACAGACGCGATTCGCCTGAGCCTATTCTCGTTCTCATTGCGGGATAAGGCTAAGGCATGACTTCACTCCCTACCTTCAGGAAGCATTACTACCTGGGAGCAATGTGAGAAGTAGTTCTCGAATAAATACTTCCCACCTAGCAAGACTGCTCACATACGCCATCTAATAACGAGCTTCCGTCAGAAGGAAGGGGAGTCCTTATTTGAAGCCTGGGATCGCTATAAGGGGCTACTCTACCAATGCCCCCATCATGGTCTTGAAAGGTGGATGGTGATACACATCTTCTATAATGGGATCACATACGCCACAAAGACGTCCCTCGATTCTGCCGCAGGAGGAGTGCTTATGAACAAGACTATCGAGGAAGCGGAAGAGCTAATAGAAGAGGTGGACCAGAACCACCATCAATGGGCTTCCGAACATAGTCACCTAGTTCCTGCCGCGGGACGATATGTTGTCAACTCCATGGACCACATGGCAGCAAGGTTGGATGCGCTTAGCAGATGTTTCGAATCTTTCAATCCTGTTTCTGCATATGCAACCAAAGACTTTAGAGAAGGAGCAGCAGCATATCGGGACGACTACTATGAAGGGCAGGATAGCTTAGAAGAGTATATCGAACATGTAGATGCGGTTGGGGATTACAATCAAAGGCCCAACAACCCATACTCCAGTACTTACAACCTCGAATGGAAGAACCACCCGAACTTTTCCTATCAGAATAACTCGAGAAATTTCCTAAAATCGGGAGGAAATGGGGAACTGCAACTGCCTGACACCCGTTCGGAGAATATAATAGAGAACTTCATTCGGACGTAATGGGAGGCAAATATTGAATTTCAGCGACGACATTCACAGACGGATACGATGATCGAAGAGTTAGGATCGTTTGTAAGGGATCTTTCAAACAGGAAAAGGTCGCTAGAAATTCAAGTAGCTCATATCGCCAATCAGATCTCCAGGGTACCAGGGAAACTACCTGGAAAATCAGAGTTAACCCGGTGGAGCAGTGCAAGGCAGTGATGTTGCGAAGCGGAAGGATCCTGAAAGTGATGCTGGCCGGTTGGTTGCTGGAGCAGAGCCAGGACCCGAAATACGTGAACCTTTGAGGGAGACCGAGAAGGAAGAATCCGGAGAAATAAATCGGAAACATGCCCAAAAAACTCAACCACCCTCATCGCACTGCTCCCACCTGACCAATGCAAAGAAGGATCGAGTTCAAGAAATTTACGACATGTCAAGTCGATCTCGAGAGGTGCCGAGCATCTCGCTACCGCACTGAGATGTCCCAATTTTCAAGATTCATGAAAGATATTCTGGCGCATCCTAGGAAGGTCGAAAAGTCTGAAACAGTGGCCCTCACGGACGAATCAAGCGCTTATCTCTGGAATGAGACCACTCGGAAACTAAAAGATCTGGGAGTTTCTATATTCCATGTTATATAGGGACAACCCTGATTAGCAAAGCCTTCTATGATTTAGGTGCAAGTGTGAGCCTGATGCCCTATACTTTATGCAAAAAGCTAGGGTTGGGAAATTTAAAGTTCACCACTATGACCTTACAATTGGCTAACCACACATACCATACCCAATAGGGATTCTAGAAGATGTGCCTGTAAAGGTAGGAAACTTTACACTTCCAACCAACTTTGTGGTCATGGAGATGGAAGAAGATCTGAAGATACCTATCATCCTTGGGCGACCATTTTTAGCAACGGTCGGAATGGTCATTGACGTCAGGAAGAACAAGCTGACCCTAAAAGTAGGAAAGGATAAGATGGAATTTGAGCCGGCTAGTACAGAGAGTCATGGACCCATGTCAGAGAAATACATGATTCCAGCTAGAGCTAAGGAGGAAACCGTATATAAAGTTCCCGAGACGGATGAATGGAGGTTCACAGAACCTCCGGAGCCAAGTTGAGACCATGGAGTAGGGTCGAGATAAAAGACCTTAAACAAAGCACTTCTTGGGAGGCAACCCAAATTTAGATTTTCTATTTATTTCTTATTAGTTTGTTGCATTCGTTTGTTTTGAACTTTGATTTCCATTCATTTAGCATTTTAACATGAATTAGGACTAGAAAGAACTTGCTAGGTAAAAGTAAAATCACTTTCAACCCACATGACTAAGCGAGTAAGAAGATTGCAGACCGTTGTGCACCGTGAGAAAGAAATGGGGAACACACGGCTTAGCCATGTGTTTTCACACAATCGTGTCCCTTCTTCCAGCGACGCACATAGCCTGGCCATGTGTTTTCACACGGTCGTGTCACGCAGGGGTTAAATGGCCAAGCCATGCATTTTCACCCCAAATGCGTCGTGTGCTTTGGTTCCTCTTGCCCTAGCCATGTGAATCCTTCTTCCCCATCACTTAGAAGCCTTTTCAACCTTCAAGAAAGCTCAAAAGAAGTAAGGATGAGGAGAACCAAGCAAGTGACATCTCAATCCGGTGCTTCGGAGCGAAGGACAAGGAGAATGGACGTCCCTCAAGCTCCGGAGGAAGGTAACGTTCTTCCAACCCTCCTTTTTCGAAATAATGAGGATAGGGATAGATATAACATTCTTGTTACTAGAAGAATCATCGTTACTAGGTATCTTGATGAAGATTTACTAGAATCCCTAGGTTTATTTGGTGATATTCAAGCCCTATTTGTAAAAATGGGGTGGGGAGAGATAAGGGGGATAAGATGTTGGGTTTCCGGCACCGCGGCGAGTGTGTATTCGTACATGTTTCGTAAACATGTGCACAGCGGAAGAAATAAAATTAATAAATCTACATTTATTACAACACACACAACACATGCATGCATAGTACAACAAGTGTAGACATAACCGTAAATTTAAATTTGCAATAAAAGAAAATTTAACTACGTTATACCTTTCGTATTACGTGTAGCGGGAACGACATAAACCGAAACGATCCTCGCTAGAATCGTCTCTATCCGTATCCACGCCGAGTATCCTTAGGATGACTTCGCTAAGCCACGAGCTTCGTCTTTGTACGGGTTACTATCCTCGTGTTGAAGACGATGTGATCGAGAGATGATCATGATCCGAATCCAAATTCGGATCCAAATTGAGTCCTCAAAACTCGCTTCTCCGGAGAGGTATTCGTCAACCTATTGACGAATCCTTCATCCTCCACCTCAGAGGATTACCGGAGATCAAATCCCAAGTAAGTTAGGTGCTGTCGGAGCTCTAACCGTCGTCCAAACGACGCTCCAACGAGAAGAGAACAAGCTGTCCAGAAAACTGGACAGCTTTGGTGGAGGAGTAGGCGCCGGCCAAACAAGGGAAACCAAGTGCTCACCTTATCACCGAAGCCTAGGAAGATCACTGGAGGGTCGCTGGAGGATCACCGGTTGAAGCTTGGACGTCGGCAAGGAGCTGGACGGCGGCACAAGGGGCTGGGCGGCAATGGGGTTTGGCGCCGAGAGTCTCCAAGGAGAGGTGGGCGGAAACTATTGCTAGGGTTTTGGATTAGGGCTTAATTATCCCTTAAGCCCTCTTTTATAGAGAACTAATTCTCTTAACGGTTATTGGATCATAACCATTAGGCCCGTTAACCCGCTCCATTAAGATAAGTTAAAATAAACCAAACCATGATGGTTTATTTTAAGTTAAAACGAACCGAACCAACTTTTGGTTCATTCGTTTAAAATAAACCAAACCCTTTGATTTATTCTCCTCCATTGGATTAGAACCAAACCATTTTGGTTCATCCATTATGTCTTCATAAGACACGGCCCATCCACGCTTCCATTGCGACTGAAATGATTTCATGCTCGCTTAATGTTTGGTCCAACCAAACCTAGTTTCTCTCGGTCTGAGAATCTCATTCTCAAGCTCATTTTAAATCCTTCGGATTACGCTCGTTGTGCGTGTGACCAAATAGGTTCTCGGTTTATGTTGGCCGTCTATAATTAACCATTAATTATAGAACGATCATGAGTGGCACCTAGTAGTGCATCATGATCCCCAATTAACCGAAAAGATCAACGGTTGATCCAGAACTATTTCTGAAACCCTTCAACAGCTCGAATGATTCGTGCCCCATTCCCTTCACTCATCTTATACCCACTTGGTTCAGGACATGGTCTATAGTGTCAGTCCCCACTAGGCTGACTACGTCACACCTAGCCCAAGTATCATTTCCTCGTCCTACGGATTCTAGTTCGCACATGTATCGAAGAGTACTTTACTCTAAACATGTAATGCTTTGGCCAAAGACTTTAGTAACAATCCGACGAGAGGCCATGGGTATACATCTCCTCGCAAGGAGTGGTGAATCCTTTATAGGCTATTCAAACACCTTCGATCACTCGACTTATACTCAATCATCCGGGTCCACATCTCCTTAGAGATGTTTGCTTAAGATGTCAAAGCATAAGTCTCCATGATCAAGATGACTTGAATTCCGTAAGTCAAAGGAACATCGCACTTAAGCTACAGTAAGAACTTCATTGACATATCTATATATGCAGAGAACCATATGAAGTCTTACGGCTGGTCACTCCAATGAACTAGTTACCATAACTATCATCCACGATTAACTCCGGACATCACTATATCTCCAGCTAGTGAGAATCAGCTGCTTGGATACACTAAGGAGTATACCTCGTGCTAGTCTCGACAGAATTGATGGTGTCCAAATCCATCAATTCATCGACTAGGGATAATTCCGATACATCACAATTACACATGTAGAGATACTCACTAGTTGTGATCCAATCACAAATTCTCTCATGTTGTGAATTGTATCGTGGACATTCAGTAAATGAGTTTAAGATCCAATCAAATACATAAAACATGTATACTCAAATAGTGAATCTTCATTTATCATATAAATGGTTCATACATAAGGCGATTGCCTTAGGACATCTCTCATATATTACTAACATAAGGCACCCAACCTACCCTAGGATAGTTTTAGAGTTTTTAAGTTCTTTAGAAGCTGAGGTTTTAACGGATAGAGAGAGCAAAGAGGGTAGAGTTACCTTTAGGTTATTTAACATTAAGCATGAATGAACACTACACCAATGGAACACATGTTTTGGCTTGCCTCGTGGGGGAGAGAGAAGAACCCCTATTGGGTTCAGCTCTTGGATCTTTTTGACTGAATTGATAGGAGAGCGTGCGTACGACCTTTCTAGGGCCAAAGCGTCGCACCTCCAAAACCTCATTTTCCGGTACCTACACTGAATCATGGCAAGTACTATTTTTGGTCGTGGGGAGAATGATGGTGTAGTGTGAGCTAGTGAGTTGCTTTGCTTGTGGGACATGCTATAAGAAAGGAGTAGCATTGATGTAGGGTCCAATTTTATTAGACACCTAGTGAAAATGGGCAAAGCAGCGAGAGGAGATAACATTGTGGGGGGCCTACTTACCCACATTTTCCATAGGATGGGGTACGACTGCACTACATTAGATAGTATAGAGGGGAGCCCTAGGATCGACCTAGGAGTGTATATGGCCTTGAAGATGATAGTGAGAGAGGGACACTCCTTGTGCTTTGTAAGGAAAAACCTATCATCCCTTAGGCTCCCCGACCCTGATCGTACCACCATCACCACATGCGCCAATAGGCACTTAGACCTGATAGTGGAGTCCTCGCAATATGAGAGACCATCCACATCAGCACCCATCTCTACCCCTTTACATCACTCTCCCTCTAGTCCACACATTCATAGGAGCCCACCTAGTCCACGTAAACATGAGCCTGCACCTGCACCGCCACCTTTTTCTACTTTTGAGCAGGATGCAAGTACATCTTCTTTTGATTTTTCGGAGTTCCGATCACGCCTCAACGACATATATGTCGAGCAGCAGACATAGAGGCAGCGATGGGAGGAGCAGAGCGCTTGCATGCAGGCAGAGTTTCAGGGCTTTCGGGAGCACTTCCAGCGGGCTGAGGAGTTCTACAACGAGACCTGCGTCTTCTTCTAGGAGGAGGTTATCCATCGCCAGGATGAGGCCACATACCGCCAGGAGATGCGGCAACACATGCATGTCCGGCAGGCACAGTGGGCCCGGGAGGAGGAGAACAGAGCGGTCGTTGCATCCACCAACTCTCAGATCGACCACATGTACATGTGGCATTGGCGGCTGAGCACTAGGTTTTCCAAGGAGCCTGACATGCCGAGACTACCGGACTTCCCACCTCGGCCACCATATTAGCGGTACGGTCTCATATAAGTCTAGAGGGGCCCCGTGTTTTGATTTTTTTTTTTCATTTCTATCAGTAGTTTCTTTCCTGTCATTTGCATTTTTTTTAGTTAGAATTCATTTGTTCATACATAGAGTTTTTAGTTTCATCAGTATTTAATTTCTGCTATCTTTAAGCTACCTTAGTAGTATTTTTAGTATTTTCTTTTATGAGTTGTTTCCATGGGTAGCTTAACTTCATTTACATTGTGGTATTTTATTTTATTTTCTCTAATTAATATTCTAGTCTTACACTGGTTAGCTTTTATATTTACACCTACACATGACGAACATTCTGAAAGGGAGTGTCTAGTACGTACCTAGTTATGATTCATCTCAGTAGTCTAGTACATTGGAATCCATAGGTGACCCTAAGTTTAGCATTTTAGTTACTGGAGATGCTAGGATTTTGGAAGCCCATTTGAAAAAATCAAAATCCTAAAAAAAAAAAAAAAGTTATCGTGGATGAAAATGGTTAGGTGCCCCTTTGAGACCGAGTTAGGTTACTGGGGAAACACCTACCAATTTCTCTCAATACCGAGAATGCCTTTGAGACTTTGTGCTAGATCTAGGGAGCGACCCTCGCTTTGGGTAGGTAAGTGCCTAAGAGCCGGAGACCTTAGCAAAGCTATAGGATGAGAACTTAACTTACCATGAAACGAGTATCCCCTGAGAAGATTCGCTTAGCACGAGCACGAGAAGCTAACTTAGTGAATTTCTAGAACATATCTATTTTGCTTTGATTACAAATACCACTTGATAAATCTAGTTAACATGTTAAGTATGAAACAATACCTTTTAAAATTTCATGGCACTGAGGTTTGGTTGAGGACAAGCAAAAATTTAAGTTTGGGGGAAATGATTTGAGCAAAACATATAGGAGTAGTTTTTGCTCACATCTCATTACATTTTATGTTTGTTTCATGCATATTTCACTTTGTTTTACATGCATTTTTTATTTTTTGGTTTGGAGATATGCTCTTTGTACTTTTGTATGCAGGATAGTATTTCATGGGGAAAAGGCGCATTTTTGGAGCAAAAGAAGGGCATTTTGCAGCTGGACGCAGAAGGGGACACAACCCGGGCGTGTGGCTACACACGACCATGTCAAAGGGGTGAAATTGGCCACCCCAACGCCACACACGGTCGTGTGGCGCTGCATGATTCTGACATGAGTCGGTTATTTTCCAGGTTTTAGAGAGATCCAAGCTGATATATTTATAAAGGCGGTTATGCCCAAACCCTAGGGGAGAGGCACAATGGCCGAGACAGCACCCCAACGCCCTAAAAAGCTTCGGGAACTCGCATCAGCGAGGAAGAAAGTCGCCGAAGATCAAAATTCTGCACTTCAACACTGGAGAGAAGAGTCACATTGCATTGTAATTTTTGTTCCTTGCTTAATTTCTATGGTTTATACGAACATGATCGTGGTTTGTGTTTCTCCTTTCTTATCTATGGAGTAGACTCTCCGATTCTAGAATTAGGGAGTAGTTTGTGTGCGTAGAACCTGTTATTCCAAAATTAAATTCTGTTCTTGAATTTCTATTTTCAATTGGCATTTTGTTTTAGAGCTATAGTTATATTTTTGGTTTTCTATCTACTGTGCTAGCCGATACGAGAGGTGACAACCCTTGTATCTAAGATTTAGAAGAATCAAGGAGGAACCTAGGGGTTGACCTCATCTCCCGTAACCGTGGGTAGATGGATGCGATAGAGATGGAAACACACCCCGTTTTCTACTCGTCGCAGGGATCGATTCGGCATCCTCGTACCGACTATCCCATCCGAAAACCAAGGGTCGACCTAGTAATTGCAGAGGTCGCTTCTGATAGATGCGAAGTCTCATTGGGGGAGTGTATGATGTCCTTTCCACAAACCGTAGCTAGAACCCTAGACGAAACCCAATTGACAACGTATTCTGCAACACACAAACGAAATCGAAATCCTAGAATCCCTTCCAAAATCTCGTAACATAGTTTCTTTCTTCTTCTGTGTGACACCATATTGAGTTGGGACCGCCGTCAACCCTCGCATTCACAACCATTAAATATGAATTCTGAACAATAACCTCCACCTACCAAATCGATACTCGAATCTCAGTCCCTGTGGGATCGATAATCTTTTTATTACTAGACGACATCTGTGCACTTGTGAGCGTTAAGCGCAAGTGCGCGCTTCGAGTACTCGATGGTCTCCGTCGCAAGATTTGAGGTCGCGTTCGTGTGCATCATGTTTTTTGCACCGTTGTCGGGGACTGATTGATTCAATATCGAATCAAGAAGTGGATAATTGGATCGGACATAGGATTAGATTTATTTGCTTGCTTTACTTTTATTACTTTTTTTTATTTTCATTTTATTTTATTTTCTTCAGTTTTAGATTTTCCATATCTAGATTTTTTTTATCTTTATTTTTATTTAGTAGTAGTTTTACATTTTTATTTTATAATTAGCTTTTCATAATTTGATTGAGTATTTAGTTCAGTTTATTTTAGTATTAGGAAATACTCCTAATTTTGTAGGTCGGTTCTTCGTATGCTTAGATGCCTAAGATCAGGAGACTTGATTCCGATCAATCTAAAAATCAAATGAACCTATTATCGTCGGAGAGCTGAATAGAAGAGGATTGAGGATCAAGCTGCATCCGAGGTGAATATAGGTAGCCGACCTTTGCGGGATTACACAGCCCCTAGTGCTAGATGTTAGTGAAAGTTGTTGGATCGAGAAGCGTCGCTAGATGGGGGGGGGTGAATAGCGAGCGTAAATCTTTTCGTTCGATCGTTCGATCGTTCGATACACGAGTAAGCACAGCGGAAAATAAAGAAACACATTTATTTTTACTTGGTTCACAACCCAGCGGTTGCTACTCCAAGGCCCTAATGGTCTTAGACTGCGTACGGAGGGCAAAGCACTATAACGTCTCCTCATCGTTTGAGGTAGGAGACAACGATCACAAAACCGAAAGTACGAGGATGAAGCAACAAGCCTACCTCGCCTCGTTACGAATAAAAATAGAGAATACAATATCAAAATATATTACTTGATGCTGCTGCCGACGAAGAAGATCAAAACTTGTCGTCGCATCGGCGTTATGACGGTGTTGGAGCATTAGCGTTGTAGAAGCACTTGAGAATAAACTTGATGATGTTTAGAGTTAGAATCCTCCCCTCCTTTTATAGATTTTGGCCTCTGAATATGTCTCCTCATATTTTGGAATAGATCACGAAGTCATACAAATTTTATCGCGAAGTGGTCGCGTCAAACCTTATCTATTTTGACCTAGCGCAAAGGCTGATTCGTCGCCATCAATCGACTGCTCAATGTCCAGCAGTCGACTGCTAGCCTGGCCACTTCCCTGTAGTAAAAGGTTAGTACGGAAAATTGTAAATGCGACGGTTTCTAACCATCCGATCTCGACCTAGACCTTCCACAGGAAGTCTTAGTTGGATCATCACCTATGGTCATCCCCGTACAGAGGACACGACCTTACCATCTCTCACTCACACGAGCTTACCTCGATACTTACTATGTCGCTTTCGCTTCTGGCCTTCCACTCGATTCCTTCGGCTCCCTCCAAAGTCACTCGAGTGTCGCCCGACCACCACAGCTTCCTCCGGGTGTCACTAGCCTTCAGCTTCATCTTTAGTACTTTTCTGCACACTCGATTTAGCTCGTGAGATAACGATGTAAACTTAACTTTGTGTCTTTGCCATAATCCAAACACAGGTTCGATTATCTAGTGCCCCTGCACCAACAATCTCTCCCTTGTTGATCTATGGCAAACCAACACAAAGTTAAGGGAAATTAAAGCATAAAACAAGTATAGTAGATGATGAATGCCATTTCCAAAAACTCCCCCTTAACCAAAACTCCCCCTTAACCCTAGGTGAGTTTTGAAAGAGAAACTTTAATTTTCAAAATTAAATTTTGTGTTACTCCCCCTTTTTCCATAAATAAAAAAAATATTGGGGTTTTTGTATAAAATAGGGGTTTAAAATAAATCGTATATGCATGCATCTAGATAAATCAAATATGAGTCCAATCATGCATCTTGCAGTAGTTAGATAGATTTGTTTGAGGTGTGTCCCTCTGCACCAATAATCTAAAGGTTTATAATATAACCCTTAGGGTTAGTTTGCTTTCCCCATTAGTCAAATATATGAAGTATAAGAGATGTAGGGGGCGCTAAACTTTGGCCCAAGAGTTGTTAAGTACAATAGATAAGAAAATAAGTAGTATTTTGAAGAGGTTATATTTTAATTATCCTTAACATCTCACCCATTCTATGTGTCTCAGAATTTGTTCACCTTATATGTTTTGTGAGATGATTTTAAATTAATTAAAGATAGTCAACCTTGAGTTAGATTCGAATTTAACCTTTAGATTGTTAAGTAACTTTTCGAGAAACTGGCTTCCAGGTCGTGGCGAGGGACAGAGGTCTTCTTTGATCGGAACAACGACCACTTCTTTAAACAAAGTCAAATTCAATAAAATATTACTTAAGTCACTTAGGGTTACTTCCTGGTCTAAATAGTTTAGGATACGACGAGGTAGCTTTAGGTAGTTCCACTCGGTCAAGTGCACCAAGCTAGATACGCCTTATCTAGCTCGAATACATGAGACTTTGTTTCCCTAACGTACTATCATCTCACCACGTCCTGATACTATGTTGTCAAGAGTTGACTAGCTATTTTCCCTATCTAGCCATTATAAAAATTAAAATGTAAATATTTTGCTAAGTAAGTGGGTATACTATTTTACTATCAGCTCCCCCTGGACCATTGAACCAATATAGTCTATTCAAATAATGAATTTCATCCTGGGGAATCCAAAATTTATTAGTCCTTATATGTGAGTTCAATAAAACCTTTGGGACCCATGCTTGGATTCTTTGATGACTACGATTTACGATAGACATATAAGACCTATTCATAGTCGTTGACCTAAATCCAAGTCCGGCTTTGTTGTACACGGCTCTTTGGGTTCCAAGTAGTCGGTTAGGGTTCTTAGATCCCAACGTGAACCTTTCCAACCTAGCCTCAACCTCTTGAACTCGGTCTTTCAAGAGAGAATTCTCCTCCTCAAGTTTTTCAATTTGGGTTGAGTTTCCCTCTTGAACTTGACTAGTTGAAGAGGTTAGAATAGCCTCTTGCTTGAGGGTTTCAACCTCCTCAAGTAACGACTCAACCCTAGACTCGGACTTAGTTAATTTCCTTATAAGCACTTTAATTGTATTGTAAAGCGTATGAATTAGTGAGCAGCTAACCTTAATTTTCTCTTTTGATCTGGCTTTGAGTTGCTTCTCGAAATAGTCCTCGAGTTCGGAGCCGGTGTTGTAATTGGATTCAGATTCAGACTCTGACTCGGACTCTTCGGGTCTTGCCATTCATGCTATGCCGACGCCTTCTTCGTTGTCCCATGTTGCACGAAAAGCCTTCTTTTGATTTGATTTGAATTGTGCCCTCTTTTGGTTCTTTAGTAGCCTCCTTTCCCTCCGAACAATCTTTCGCACTACATTCACTATTGCTTCCACCTCTTCTAATTCGGACTCTGATTCGTCTTCGGGTTCGAGTTCATCTACTTGCCAAGTAGGTAGCTTGCTTCTTTGTCCTTCAAGTAGAGCAATACCTCTCTCGGCCCAGACCACGTTAGTTTGCTCGTGAAGTTCAAACTCGGAAAATAATTCATCTAACCTAAGATTCGAAAGGTCCTTAGAGACCTTGTAGATATTGACCATGGATGCCCACAAGGTAGTCCTAGGGAAAGTATTTAAAGCGTACCTTATAAGTTCCCGGTTCCCTACGGCTTGCCTGATCGAGTGATGACCGTTGACGATGTCTTGGATCCACGCATGTAGTTGGGTGGCGGTCTCGTCATCCTGCATCTTTAGATTGTACAGTTTATTTAAAAGTAAATCTCTTTTAAATACCTTAGCATCAGGCATCCCTTCGTGTAGATCAATCAATTTGTTCCAGAGGTCTTTGGCGCTAATGAATGGTCCGATGCGGTTGAGTTCCTCCTTAGACAAGCCGCATTGCAATATTTGGGTTGCTCTTGCATCAGTTTCGATTTGCCTCTTGGTTGCATTTGTCCACTTGTTAAAATCCAAGGGCTCCCCTTGATTATTAGTGGGTAGAGCAAAGCCGGTTTGGATTATTATCCAAGTCTCGACTTGTGTTTTCAAGAAACACTCCATCCGACCTTTCCAATAATGAAAATCATTTCCGTTAAAGAATGGAGGTCGGGTGGTGTTATTCCCCTCAATATGAGCCATTAAGTCTCTTACAAAACACGAATAAAATCCAAAGAGAATTCCAAGACTCAGTCTTTGATTAGTAGTGGGGGAAATAATAGGAAATAAATAGAAATAAATATGAAGAATAAGAAACTAACAAAAGCTAGAAACTTACGACCTTCGATGTCCCCGAAAGGGTACTAAATGTTGGATTTTGGGGCTTGAAACAGCTTGTTACGAGGGTAAACCCTAGTAAGAAATGTAGATCTCTCAGATGTTGGTGAAGGGGCACCTAAGTCGAACCTATATTTTGATTATGGTAAAAGATGCAAAGTTAAGGATATCGAGTGTGCAGAAAAGTGCTAAAGCAGGAGCTAAAGGCTAGCGACACCCGGAGAGAGCCGCGGTGGTCCGGCAACACTCGAGTGATTTCAGAGGAATCTGAAGGAATCGAGTGGAAGGCCAGAAGCGAAAGTGACACAGTAAGTATCGAGGTAAAGCTCGTGTGTGTGAGTGTAAGAGAGGTCATATCCTCCTTACGGGGATGATCTTAAGCGTAGATTCGACCAAAGAAATCCTATAGATAGTCTAGGCAAGATCAGATGGTCGGCGACCGTCGAAATAATGTTTTTGTTAAGCTAACTTTGCCCTGCTACTAGCATCAATCGACTGCCAACTTGGAGGACTCAACTGTCGTCAATCAGTCGACTATTTGCAGTCAGCATTCGACTGATGCTGCCATCAGTCGACTGATGATGGCCATCAGTTGATTGATGGTTAAGGATCAGCCTCGAGGAGTCAAGCTCTATCACCATTTTTCACGGAGTCTTGTGCCCAATTCCTATTGGTTGAAGACCCATTCGATGAGAGGCTCAAAGGCTATAAAAGGAGGGCTTGTCCTAGGGTTTTTCATCAATTAAAAAGCTTCCAAGTGCTTCTGATACGCTTCGACTCTCCGACATCCCTACGACGAAGCGCTGCCGAGACGACGACTAGAGATTCAACCTCCAACCTTTGAAGTCGTCGATAAAGAAAGTTTCAATTGTATTTCAGTTTACTTATTTCGTAAAGATTTCATTATAACAAGGAGAGGGGGAGTGTTCCTCTACCTCGAGCTTTTGTGATATCGTGTATCTGTCTAACTCCTACCTCCAACGAGGAGGAGTTCTTTAGTAGTTTGCCCTCCGTGCGTGGTCAAGGACCACTAGGGCCTTGGAGTAGTAGCCTTCGGCTACGAACCAAGTAAAACACTCGCGTCTATTGTCTCATTTGTTTTGTTTTTATCTTCCGCTGTGTCTACTCGTGTTTTAACGAACGAAGTCGAACAAAAGATTTTCTATCGATATTCACCCCCCCTCTAGCAATCCGCTCGATCCAACAATTGGTATCAGAGCCAGGGGGTGCTCAGATTTGGTGCAACCACCTGTCGAGCATTTTTCTTTTCGTATTTATCATTTTAAGATTTCTCCCACACTACTAATCCAAGACCAAGTCTTGGTACATAGTTTTTGGTTGTGTTTTTGCAAGTACTAATCGCCTTCGGAGTACCTCATGATCAAACGAGCATAACTTTTGCTACAAGTGGACTCACGAAATGATCTACCCACCAAATCGAAGCTCTCTTAGAGATCTGGGGGTTTACCCCATAACAAATTTTTTCATCCCTAAATATTGATGTTTAGTACCCTTTCGGGGACATCGAAGGTTGTGCGTACTTACTTTTTGTTTAAGTTTCTTATCTCTTTGTTTAACCTTCTATTTCTCGTTTGTTTTTTTTTATTTCCCACACCACTAATCCAAGACTCGAGTCTTGGCAAGTTTTTTTTTGTTTTTTTCATTTTGTGTGTGCAAGTTTTTCTTTATGGCCAACATTGAGGGGTACAACACCACCCGACCTCCGTTCTTTAGCGGAGATGATTTCCGTTACTAGAAAGGTCGGATGGAGTGTTTTCTAAAAACACAAGTCGAGTCTTGGATAATCATCCAAACCGGCTTTGCTCTACCCACCAATGATCAAGGCGAGCCCTTGGATTTCAACAAGTGGACCAATGCAACCAAGAGGCAAATCGAAGCCGATGCAAGAGCAACCCAAATATTGCAATGTTGTTTATCTAAGGAAGAGCTCAACCGCATCAGACCCTTCATCAGCACAAAAGATCTGTGGACAAAACTCATAGAACTACACGAAGGGACTAATGATGCGAAGGTAAGTAAGCGTGACTTACTACTTAATAAATTGTATAACCTAAAAATGCAGGAATGTGAGACGGCAACACAACTACACGCCCACGTTCAGGACATTATCTATGGCCTACACACCATCGGACACAAGGTCGAAAACCGCGACCTCCTAAGGTATGTTCTTAACTCATTTCCTAGGACTACCTTGTGGGCATCCATGGTTGATGCCTACAAGGTCTCTAAGAACCTTTCGAAGCTTGGGTTAGATTAATTATTTTCCGAGTTTGAACTTAACGAACAAACTAACATGGTTCGGGACGAGAGAGGTATTGCTCTACTTGTAGGAAAAAGAAGCAAGAAACCCACCAGGCAAGAAGATGGACTCAAATTCGAAGACGAATCAGAGTCCGAATCTGAAGAGGTGGAAGCAATAGTGAACGTAGTGCGGAAGATCGTTCGGAGGGAAAGGAGGCTACTAAAGAACCAAAAGAGAGTACAATTCAAATCAAATCAAAAGAAGGCTTTTCATGCAACATGGGACAACGAAGAAGGCGTCGGCATTGAAGGTAGGAAACTTCGCTTCCCAATTCAACTCGGTCGCTTGTTCATGGTGATCCGATCGATGTCCCCGGATTAAAAAAATTTAATCCTAGACAAAAAGGGAACACCCAAGCAATCGTTTCATCGTTGTGCTATTCGATTAGAGTGGTTACTTGAACAAACTTGTTGTTCAAGCGACCAACCTCTATTCTACGAATAGCCGCGGAATAGACAATGTACGGATCACCGGCTTTTGTGTTTATGTTCGGGGTCCAAGTATATTTAGCCATAAAATAGAATATATCATGCATATATAATTGAAAACAATTACAAACATGTTACATATGAAGATAGATAAGTGTTATACCTCTCGATCTTCTATTGTATGACCTTCCTCCTTTCGGACGTCTTGTGGGCGACGATCTACCAAAAGTTGAAGCTCCTAGATCACCAATCTTCCTTCCTTGCTCATTTCGAGCAAGAGGAAGAATAGAAACAAGACCCTTCTCCTTTCTTTAGCCAACCAACAAACAACAAGCAAGTTGCTTGCCGCCGGCCAACAAGGAGAAGATGAGAAAGATGAATGCCGGCCAAGAGCTCCAAGGGAGGACCCTAAGCCTTGTTTCCACCGGCCAAGGAGAGGAAAAGAGCTAGGTTTGGATGCCGGCCAAGGGAGGAGAGGGGTTGTATGGCCGCCGATCACCAAGGAAGAAGAAGAAGATAAGGAAAAGGTTTCCTTATTTGGTGCCGCCAACTCCAAACCCTAACTCCAAGCCTCTTGCCGCCAACTCCAAACCTCCCTTGCTTCTAATTAATCTCCACGCCAACCCTTAAGCCCCTTTTTATAGAGTTAAGGATAAGCCTTGTTTTAATCTCCACCATTGGTTCTAGAGATTTAATCTCAACCGTCGGATCTAGAGATTTTAATCTCAACCGTCGGATCTAGAGATTTAATCTCTACCTTTGGATCTAGAGTTTTGTTTTCATCCATTGGATCTAGGTTTCATGAGGTATTAATAGGCTACAATAAGGACCATGAGGAGGAGTTGGATCTTGGCCACCCAATGGATCAAGCTCACATAAAGTCCGATCCATTAATGATAATCCAATCCACTAAAGGATTATCATTGATCTACCTCACCAACCCCCATAAGTTAATATGGGCTCTATATATTATTTGTACATTTTTCTCCCCGTGTTTAAGATCTCGATTGTCCGTCGATCAATTAATTTACTGACCATTAATTAAACAACATCTAACTCCATGAGTAGTACCACTCAACCTTTTCATCATGCCGGACCAAGTCCACTTGCAGGGTTTACATGATGAACCTTATGAGCTCCTCAAGGGGACATCATCATCCTAATATTTAGGACACGACTTCCTCCTATAATCAACGACACACCATATAAATAATATTATTTCCTAACTTACTGAACCTATCGATTTAATCTATAAATTTCGCCCATTGGTAAATGAAAGAAATGAATACTAAGAATATGTGCCCGTTATTATATCGGGATTAAGAGCATGTACAATATAATATATGAGGTCTGATTTGATTATGTAGTTAGCAATAAATCGAATCATCTTTAAGTCGGTCCTGCTCAATACACACAAAGTGTACTAGTGTAATTCTATGGTCAAGACAAACCAATACCAAATCACACTACAACCATACCAATGGTTTGTCCAAAGCCATCTCGGTTGTGAGCCTATACTTATACTTTACAAGGAGCTGATAACATGATCTCCTGTGTGACACCACACACCATGTTATCTACAATGTAATGTATTAGACAATATGCATCACCATAAATATGCAAACAATAATCATGTGATTCTTATTTCAAAATAAAGATGTTCATACAAAAGATAGACTTTTCAGTATACATCCCAACAGCCATAGCGTACATGGCAAGACCCGAAGAGTCCGAGTCAGAATTCGAATCCGAATCTAACTACAACACCGACTCCGAACTCGAGGACTACTTCGAGAAGCAACTCAAAGCCGAACCGAAAGGGAAAATTAAGGTTAGCCACTCACTAATTCATATGCTTTACAATACAATTAAATTGCTAACTAGGAGATTAGCTAAATCCGAATCTAGGGTCGAGTCCTTGGTTGAGGAGGTTGAAACCCTCAAACAAGAGATACCCCTAAACTCTTCGACTAGTCGAGTTCAAGAGGAGGACTCAACTCGAGTAGAAAAACTCGAAGAAGAGAACTCACTCTTGAAAGGACGAGTCCAAGAGCTCGAAGCTCGGTTGAACAAGTTCTCAATGGGTTCCAAGAATCTTAACCGACTTCTTGGAACTCAGAGAGTCGGACTCGGATATAGCTCACAGACTACGAATATATCTTACATGTCTATCGTAAACCGTAGTCATCATCGAGTCCAAGCGTGGGTCCCGAAAACTTTATTAAACTCACATATAAGGACCAATAGGTTTTGGATTCCCCAGGATCAAGTTCATTACTTGACTAGACCATATTATCCAGGGGGAGCTAATACCAAAATAGTATATCTGGTAACCTAAACATTTTTTTTAGAATGGTTAGACAAAACTATAACTCGTCAATGCTTGATAACATATTATCAGGATGCGGCGAGATGATAGTACGCTAGGAAAGCGGAGTCTTGTGTATTCGAGCTAGATAAGGTGTATCTAGTTCGGTGCACTTGACCGAGTGGAACTAGCTGAAGCTACTGTTGGGATGTATACAGAAAATTCTATCTTTTGCATGGACATCTTTATTTTGAAATAAGAATCACATAATCATTGTTTGCATATTTTTATGGTTATGCATATTATCTAATACATTACATTGTAGATAACATGGTGTGTGGTGTCACACGGGAGACCATGTTATCGGCTCCTTGTAAAGTATAAGTAAAGGCTCATAATCGAGATGGCTTTGGACAAACCATCGGAATGGTTGTAGTGTGATTTGGTATTCGTTTGTCTTGACCATAGAATCACACTAGTGCACTTTGTGTATATTGAGCAGGACCGACTTAGAGGTGATTCGATTTATTGTTGACTACATAATCGAATCGGACCTCAGATATTATATTGTACATACTCTTAATCCCGATATAATAACGGGCACATATACTTAGTATTCATCTCTTTGATTTACCAATGGGCGAGATTTATAGATTAAATCGATAGGCTCGGTAAGTTCGGAGATGATATTATTTATATGTGTTAGTAATATATGAGAGATGTCCTAAGGCAATCGCCTTATGTATGAACCATTTATATGATAAATGAAGATTCACTATTTGAGTATACATGTTTTATGTATTTGATTGGATCTTAAACTCATTTAATGAATGTCCACGATATTTATACGTATTCACAAAGATGAGAATCTGTGTTTTATTCCCAACCAGTGCCAGTATCTAGGTACAATGTAATTGTGATGTATCAGGACTATCCCCTAGGTCGATGAATCTGATTGAACTGACACCATTTTATCCCAACTCGCTGAGACTAGCACGCATCGGTATACCGCCGTGGTATCCAAGTAGTCTGATTCTCACCGGGCCGACATAGTGATGTCGGAGTTAATCGTGGATGCTAGTTATGGTAACTAGTTCATTGGAGTGACCGGTAGTAAGACTTCATATGGTTCTCTGCATATATAGATATGTCAATGAAGTTCTTCTTGTGGCTTAAGTGCGATGTTCTTGACTTGCGGTATTCAAGTCATCTTGATCATGGAGACTTATGCTTTGACATCTTAAGCAAACATCTCTAAGGAGATGTGGACCGGATGATTGGGTATAAGTCGAAGTGATCGAAGGTGTTTGAATAGCCTATAAAGGATTCACCACTCCTTGCGAGGAGATGTATACCCATGGCCTCTCGTCGGATTGTTACTAAAGTCTTTGGCCAAAGCATTACATGTTTAGAGTAAGGTACTCTTGATACATGTGGAGTAACTAGAATCGTGGGACGAGGAAATGATACTTGGGTGTGGCGTGAGTCACCTAGTGGGGGTGACACAATAGACCATGTCCTGAACCAAGTGGGTATAAGATGAGTGAAGGAATGGGGCACGATTCATTCGGAGCTCTTGAAGGGTTTCGAGAAATAGTTACGGATCAACCGTTGATCTTTTAGGTTAATTGGGGATCATGATGTACTACTAGGTGCCACTCATGATCGTTCTATAATTAATGGTTAATTATAGGCGGCCAACATAAACCGAGAACCTATTTGGTCACCACGCTGTGAGTGTAATCCAAAGGATTTAAAGCGAGCTTGAGAATGGGATTCTCGGCCGAGAGAAACTATGTTTGGTTGGACCAAACATAAGCGAGCATGAAATTGTTTGATCGCAATGGAGGCGTGGATGGGCGTGTCTTATGAAGACATAATGGATGGACCAAAATGGTTTGGTTCTAATCCAATGGATGAGAATAAACCAAAGGGTTTGGTTTATATTAAGCGAATGAACCAAAGGTTGGTTGGTTCGTTTTAACTTAAAATAAACCATCATGGTTTGGTTTATTTTAACTTATCTTAATGGAAGGCGGGTTAGCAGGCTTTATGGATATGATCCATTAACCATTAAGAGAATTAGTTCTCTATAAAATAGGGATTAAACCTAACCCTAATCCAAAACCCTATAGCCCAACCTAGTTGCCGCCCACCTCCTTGTAGTTTTGGCGCCAACCCTTGCAGCCGCTTTCCAACCTTGTGCCTGCCGTCTCCTTGCGGCGCAAGCTTCAGCGGTGAACCTCGGCGACCCTCCGGTGATCTCCTTAGGTTTGGCATCAAGGTGAGCTTTTCTCCTTGGTTGGCGGCGCCTATCTCCTCCACCAAGCTGTCCAGTTTTCTGGACAGCTTCTTCTCTCTCGTCGGGCGTCGTTTGGGCGGTTAGTGCTCGACAGCGGCTAACAGGGATTTGATCTCGGTAATCCTCTGAGGTGGAGGACGAAGGATTCGTCAAACGGTTGACGAATACCTCTCCGGAGAAGCGAGTTTTGAGAACTCGTTTTGGATCCGAATTTGGATTCGGATCGTGATCATCTCTCGATCACGTCGTCTTCAACACGAGGCTAGTAACCCGTACGAAGACGAAGCTCGTGACTTAGCGAAGTCATCCCGAGGAGCTCGGCGTGGATCGGATAGAGGCGATTCTTACGAGGATCGTTCGGTTGATGCCGTTCCGCTACACGTCATACGGAAGGTATAACGTAGTTTAATTTCCTTTTATTGCAAATTTTAATTTACGGTTATGTCTACACTTGTTGTAATAGCATGCGTGTGTTGTGTGTGTTGTAATAAATATAGATTTATTATTTTTAATTGCTTCCGCTGTGCTCATGTTTACGAAACATGATCGAACACACCTGCGCCGTGATCTAGAAACCTTGATGGTATCGAGCCCGAGGTTGTGTTTGACATAATCGTAAAATGGTTTTCGATAGTCATAATGTTATTTCTGAAATTGTTCTAATTTTGGAAATTTAGAAGTATTTATGGAAATTTTTCAATTTTGGAAAGTCTAGAAGTATTTATGGACATCTTCCACTTTTGGAAAGTTGGAAGTATTTATGGAAATTGATATTTTCCATAAATAAAATATTTGATTAGATTCTGGAAATTTGTTTCCTAATTTAATCATGATTTGATTTGGGAAATCAAATCTTAAAAATATTTTATTTCCATAAGTAGTTTTAATGATTTAGGAAATTGGTTTCCTAATTTAATTATGATTTGATTTGGAGAATCAAATCTTAAACATATTTTATTTCCATAAATAGTTATGACATATAAGGAAATATAGACATGACATAGATGTATGCCATGTAATTGCATTAGATGCATAACATTATGCCATGCGTGTCGTGACATGTAGATGTATGCCATGTATGCCATGCCATGTAGATAATAGTTATTTGCATGCAAAGAGGATGAGACATAAAAACCCTTAATCAATATTAAAGCCTACACCTTCCATTAATATGGTTAGAACCAGAGTTCTGTTTCTTGTTTGGGTTGTTGGACTCTCTCCAAGCCCGGCTCGAACCTGAATATGTTCAAACCATGGAATAGTTTAATACTAATATGGTAAGAGTCAGAGGTCAATCATTAGCTTTGGTTGTTGGACTCTCTCCAAGCTGGGCTAATTGGTTGAATGCGCTCTAACCATATTAAAACTATGTCCTGATTAATGGGTTGGCTTTAACCTGGAGCATCGGCTTGTTGGACTCTCTCCAAGGTCGATGTAAAGGGAGGTGAAGTTGGGTGCTATGCATATGATGCATACTTGTTAATGTGTTAACAACCCGATGTATGTGTGAACATTCAATTAGTTGATAGCACATTGTGATAGTTGCATATACGGGATATGCAATCGGTATAGATGATACCTACCGTCGTAGTTATGAATGGCTTGTTGGACTCTCTCCAAGGTTGTTCATAACTATGATGGATATCATCCCATTCGGAGATGGACCTACAATCTCCCGAAGTGATTTTGGGGTTTTTTGAAATTCGAAAAATGAATGGGATTTATAAATGTATATTGATGCATTTTAAAATCATCTTTCTCATATATGCTCGTTTTGTATTTCTAATATTGATCATGATGTGTTTGAATTTGCGTTCCATTTTGGATTCAAATAAATTGACTGGGCTGAACTTCTTGGACTGGCTTAGAAACTTGAGAATTGTTTTCAAGGTGAAAAGCTTGTGTATGTCCTTGAAGCGCCTCTTCCCGCCCGTCCTAGTGACGATGCAACTTTGGACCAATTGTTGGCCTATCAGAAACATGTGAGTGATTCTGAACAAATGAGTTGCATCATGCTAGCCGCGATGGAACCCAAGCTACGAAAGCAGCATGAGCATATGGATGCTTATATCGTAGTCCTTCATCTCTGTGAGTTGGTTGATGAGCAAGTGAGATTCGAAAGGTTCGAAGTCTCCAAGCTCCTCTTCACCTCTGAGATGCAAGGAGGTTCATCTGTGGTACTGCTCAACATGCTGAAGACTGTGGAGCCTTCTGAGAAGCATGAGTAGGGGACAGTGTTGTTAGTTGATTCCTCGAAGAAAGGTTCTAAGAGGGAGTCAAAGGAACAACATAAGGGGAAGAAGAAAAAGGCTAAAAGGCAGAACCAGCTCAAAAGGGCACTTGCCATCATTATGGCAAGGAGAGCCATTTGCGAAGAAAGTACAAGATTTATCTTGAGTCCGTGAAGAAGGATAAGGCATCGGATGCCCCATCTTCTTCAGAAATCTTCTTTATTGATTGTCATTCTATTTCCTTAGACACTTGGGTATTGGATACTGGGTGTGGCTCACATATATGTAATGACATACATGGGCTAAGGAATAGAAGAAGACTCGTCGAGGGAGAGTCAAATTTACGTGTTGGGAATGGAGCAAAGGTTCTTTTCGCCATCGGAACGTATTTGTTGAAACTCCCTACAGGACTTGTCTTAGAACTGGACAATTGCTTTTATGTTCCTTCGTTGATAAAGAACATCATTTCTATTTCTTGTCTAAATAGAAATGGTTTCCATTTGACGTTTAGTAACAATTGTTGTTACATAACTTTGAATGGGGTTCTTTATGGGACTGGAACTTTAAGCAATGGTGTTTATACGTTGGACGTATCCAGTGACATTTGCAATATCGAAGCGAGCAACAAGCGTGCTCGAAAGGATAATCAAATAGACTCCTATATGTGGCATTGTCGTCTTGGCCATATAAGTAAGAAACGCATGTCCGAATTACACCGATGTGGAATTCTGGAATCGTTTGAATTGGATTCATACGATACATGCGAATCATGCTTAAAAGGCAAGATGACTAAGTTACCTTTTACTGGAAAAGGTGAATGAGTGGGAGAGTTACTAGGTTTAGTACATACTGATGTATGTGGACCTATGTCAACTCAAGCATTAGGAGGCTATAGCTACTTCATTACCTTCACCGATGATCACTCACGGTTTGGGTATGTGTTCTTGATGAAACACAAGTCTGAAGCCTTTGAAAGGTTCAAAGAATTCAGAAATGAAGTAGAGAAACAACATGACAAGAGTATTAAAATACTTCGATCGGATCGAGGTGGTGAATACTTAAGTCAAGAGTTTCTTGATTATCTAAGAGACAATGGCATATTGTCTCAATGGACTCCGCCCTATACACCACGCATAATGGTGTATCGAGAGGCGTACTTAGGACCTTGTTGGACATGGTCAGGTCAATGATGAATCATGCAACTCTTCCCAAGTCCTTTTGGGGTTATGCACTTCAGACAGCTGTTTACTTGTTAAACAGAATGCCTACCAAGGTAGTCTCAACTACTCCATATGAGATATGGAATGGTAAGAAACCTCATGTATCTTACTTGAAGATATGGGGTTGTCCTGCTTATGTGAAGCGAACTGTATCAGACAAACTGGATGCTAAGTCTGATAAATGTCTATTTATTGGATACCCTAAGGAAACAAGGGGTTACCAATTCTATCATCCTGTGGAACAAAAGGTGTTTGTTTGAGGCATCTTTGTGTTTCTAGAGAAAGAGTTTCTCTTGCAAGAAAACAGTGGGAGTGTCGTCGAGCTTGAGGAGGCTCGAGAGACTCAAATAGACATTGATGAGATACCTGGTGAAGCACAACAGCTGACAACTCATAGTGATGAGCAATCAGCTGGACCTATTGTAACACCACATCTTCGTAGATCTGGTAGAACACGCAATATTCCTGAGAGATATGGATTTCTCGTAAGTGAATCGAACGACGTGTTACTCATTGATGATGAGAAGGCTACCAGTTATGAAGAAGTGCTGACAAGTTCAGAAAGGGATAAGTGGCTTGGTGCCATGAAGTCGGAAATGGATTCCATGTACGAAAACCAAGTTTGGAACTTGGTTGACCCACCTGAAGGGATAAAGCCTATTGGGTGCAAGTGGGTTTTCAAGAAGAAAACCGACATGGATGGTAATGTGATTACCTATAAGGCTAGATTGGTGGCGAAAGGATATCGTCAAAAACAAGGTGTTGATTATGACGAAACCTATTACTAGCTATCTTAAATCCATTCGGATGCTCTTGGCCATAGCGGCTCATTATGATTATGAGATATGGCAGATGGATGTGAAAATAGCTTTCCTTAATGGAAACCTGCTCGAGGACGTGTATATGATACAGCCTGAGGGTTTCACATCGGTTGATAAAACCAAGGTATGCAAATTGCGACGATCCATTTATGGATTGAAGCAAGCATCCAGGAGCTGGAATATCCGTTTTGATGAGACGATCAAAAGGTTTGATTTCTCACAAAATCCAGACGAACCTTGTGTGTACAAGAAGGTTAGTGGGAGTGCAGTCGTGTTCCTAGTATTGTATGTCGATGACATACTACTTATAGGAAACGATGTTTCAATCTTACAGTCAGTGAAGGTTTGGTTATCCAAGACATTCTCCATGAAAGACCTGGGAGAAGCAACCTACATCCTCGGGATTAAGATCTATAGAGATAGATCGAAACGGTTGCTTGGTCTTTCGCAGTCTACATATATAGACCGAGTGCTAAAGAGGTTTAGCATGTCGGAATCCAAGAAAGGTTTCTTACCCATCAGGCATGGGGTACACCTTTCGAAGTCTATGTGTCCGCGCACAGAAGACGAGAGGATTTGCATGAGTAAGATTCCCTATGCATCCACAATAGGATCTATCATGTATGCTATGTTATGTATGAGGCCCGATGTATCGTATGCTCTGAGTGTCACGAGCAGATACCAGTCTGATCCAGGAATGGATCATTGGGTGGCTGTTAAGACGATCCTTAAGTGCTTGAGAAGAACTAAGGATGCGTTCCTAATATATGGAGAAGGGTACATGGTGATACGTGGGTATACGGATGCCAGCTCCAGACAGACAAGGATGATTCCATGTCTCAGTCTGGGTATGTATTCACCTAAAATGGAGGCGCAATAAGTTGGAAAGGTTCCAAGCTTGACACTATAGCGGATTCTGCCACTAAGGCAGAATACGTTGCAGCTTTGGAAGCAGCAAAGGAAGCGGTTTGGATCAATAAGTTCATCTATGAATTTGATGTGGTCTCATCAATGATCCAAACATGTGCTTCGCCGCTATCATCTTATCAGAGAAATCATAAGTAGGAACGAAATACAAATCGAGAAAATTCCCACTGAAAGGAACTTAGCGGACCCTTTGACTAAAGCATTACCTCAAAGTAAGTTTGAGGGTCATGTTGGTGCTTATGGTATTGGATACCGTAGCGATTGGCATTAGGCCAAGTGGGAGTCTGTTAGTAATTTATGAGAGATGTCCTAAGGCAATCGCCTTATGTATGAACCATTTATATGATAAATGAAGATTCACTATTTGAGTATACATGTTTTATGTATTTGATTGGATCTTAAACTCATTTACTGAATGTCCACGATACGATTCACGGCATGAGAGAATTTGTGATTGGATCACAACTAGTGAGTATCTCTACATGTGTAATTGTGATGTATCGGAATTATCCTAGTCGATGAATTGATGGATTTGGACACCATCAATTCTGAGACTAGCACGAGGTATACTCCTTGGTGTATCCAAGCGGTGATTCTCCGGGAGACATAGTGATGTCCGGAGTTAATCGTGGATGCTAGTTATGGTAACTAGTTCATTGGAGTGACAGTAGTAAGACTTCATATGGTTCTCTGCATATATAGATATGTCAATGAAGTTCTTCTTGTGGCTTAAGTGCGATGTTCCTTTGACTTGCGGTATTCAAGTCATCTTGATCATGGAGACTTATGCTTTGACATCTTAAGCAAACATCTCTAAGGAGATGTGGACCCGGGATGATTGGGTATAAGTCGAGTGATCGAAGGTGTTTGAATAGCCTATAAAGGATTCACCACTCCTTGCGAGGAGATGTATACCCATGGCCTCGTCGGATTGTTACTAAAGTCTTTGGCCAAAGCATTACATGTTTAGAGTAAGGTACTCTTGATACATGTGGAGTAACTAGAATCAGTAGGGACGAGGAAATGATACTTGGGCTAGGTGTGGCGTAGTCGACCTAGTGAGGGACACAATAGACCATGTCTGAACCAAGTGGGTATAAGATGAGTGAAGGGAATGGGGCACGATTCATTCGAGCTCTTGAAGGGTTTGAAATAGTTACGGATCGGCCGTTGATCTTTTGGTTAATTGGGGATCATGATGTACTACTAGGTGCCACTCATGATCGTTCTATAATTAATGGTTAATTATAGGCGGCCAACATAAACCGAGAACCTATTTGGTCACCGCACTGAGTGTAATCCAAAGGATTTAAAATGAGCTTGAGAATGGGATTCTCAGACCGAGAGAAACTATGTTTGGTTGGACCAAACATAAAGCGAGCATGAAATTGTTTCAGTCGCAATGGAAGCGTGGATGGGCGTGTCTTATGAAGACATAATGGATGGACCAAAATGGTTTGGTCTAATCCAATGGATGAGAATAAACCAAAGGGTTTGGTTTATATTAAGCGAATGAACCAAAGGTTGGTTGGTTCGTTTTAACTTAAAATAAACCATCATGGTTTGGTTTATTTTAACTTATCTTAATGGAGCGGGTTAGCACGGGCTTTATGGATATGATCCATTAACCATTAAGAGAATTAGTTCTCTATAAAATAGGGATTAAACCTAACCCTAAATCTAATCTATTTTGGCGCCCCATCAAATGTTGCCACCTCCCTCCTTGTGAAGTGCGCCCAACTTGTGTTGCCGCCCAACCTACAGCTCCTCAACCGGCATCCGAAGAGGCTTCCTTCCTCCTACGCCGGCGTCGAGCTGCTGCGGAAGAGTTCCGGCGATCCTCCTTAGGTTTGGCATCAAGGTAAGCACTTGGCTTCCTTTGTTGGCCGGCGCCTATCTCCTCCACCAAGCTGTCCAGTTTTCTGGACAGCTTCTTCTCCTCTCGTCGGAGCGTCGTTTGGACCACGGTTAGTGCTCCGACAGCGGCTAACATACCGGGGATTTGATCTCCGGTAATCCTCTGAGGTGGAGGACGAAGGATTCGTCAAACGGTTGACGAATACCTCTCCGGAGAAGCGAGTTTTGAGAACTCGTTTTGGATCCGAATTTGGATTCGGATCGTGATCATCTCTCGATCACGTCGTCTTCAACACGAGGCTAGTAACCCGTACGAAGACGAAGCTCGTGACTTAGCGAAGTCATCCCGAGGAGCTCGGCGTGGATACGGATAGAGACGATTCTTACGAGGATCGTTCCGGTTGATGTCGTTCCCGCTACACGTCATACGGAAGGTATAACGTAGTTTAATTTCCTTTTATCGCAATTTTAATTTACGTTTATGTCTACACTTATTGTAATAGCATGCGTGTGTTGTGTGTGTTGTAATAAATAGGAGTATTTATTATTTTTATTGCTTCCGCTGTGCTCATGTTTACGAAACATGATCGAACACACACACGCCGCGGTGCCGGAAACCCAACAATATGGTGGGCCATTGATTATAGGAGGAAACCATGTCCTATATATTAGGATGATGATGTCTCCTTGAGGAGCTCATAAGGTTCATCATGTAAACCCTGCAGGTGAACTTGGTCCGACATGATGAAAAGGTTGAGTGGTACTACTCATGGAGTTAGATGTTGATTAATTAATGGTCAGTAAATTAATTAATCGACGGACATTCGAGATCTTAAACATGGGAAGAAAATGTACAAATAATACTTGGAGCCCATATTATCTTATGAGGGTTGGTGAGGTAGATCAATGATAATCCTTTAGTGGATTGGATTATCATTAATGGATCGGACTTTATGTGGGCTTGATCCATGGGTGGACAAGATCCAACTCCTCCTCATGGTCCCTATTGTAGCCTATTAACACCTCATGAAGCTTAGATCCAATGGATAGAAACAAAACTCTAGATCCAAAGGTAGAGATTAAATCTCTAAGATCCGACAGTTGAGATTAAATCTCTAGATCCGACGGTTGAGATTAAATCCCTTGAACCAATGGTGGAGATTAAAAGGAGGCTTATCCCTAACTCTAAAAAGAAGAACAAGGGGTTGGCGTGGAGACAATTAAGAGAAGCTAGGGTATTTGGAGGTTGGCGGCAAGAGCTTGGAGCTAGGGTTTGGGCTTGGCGACACCTAATAAGGAAAGTTTTTCTTTGCCTTCTTCTTCTTCCTCAAGCTGCCGGCACCCATTGAAGCCTTTCCAGCTCTTGGTCAGCGTCAAAAGTAAGTCCTCTCCTTCTACTTGGCCTGTGGAACAAAGGCTTAGGGTCTTCCCTTGAAGCTTTTGGTCGGCAACCATTAATCTCCTCTTCCTTCTTGGTCGGCGGCAAGCTCCATCCTTGGAGGTTGTTTGTTGGTTGAAAGAAGGAAAAGAGCCTTGTTTATAATCTTCCTCTTGCTCGGAATGAGCAAGGAAGGAAGATTGGCGTTCTAGGATCTTCAACTTTTGGTAGATCATCGCCCACACGACGTCCGAAAGGAGGAAGGTCATACATTAGAAGATCGAGAGGTATAGCAATTCTCTATTCTCTTTTGTAACATGTTTGTTTTTGTTTTTCAATTATGAGCATGATATAATCTATTTGTGGCTAAATAATACCTGGATCCCAAACATAAGCATGAAAGTCGACGATCCGAACATCGTCTATTCCACGGCTACTCGTAGAATAGAGGTTGGTTGCTTGAACAACAAGTTTGTTCAAGTGACCTCTCTAAACGAATAGCACGACGATGACTTGGTTGTTTGAGCAATCCCTTTTGTCTAGGATTAATTTTTTTTTAATCCGGGGACATCGATGGGATCGCCATGAACAAACAACCGAGGTGAAGTGGGAAGCGAAGTTTCCCCTCACGGATCAATGAAACGAACCCAACAATTGGTATCAGAGCCAAGGTTTCCGATTTTGTGTGTTTAAGATTCGGTTAATTTTTATGCACTTTTTATATATTATATGTTTCGGATAATAGTAGGATATGCGTAGGTTAACTCTTTGGTTGCAGGCATAAGATCTGACTATTATGGCCATATGTGTGTATGTGATTGTATGTGTATATTTTGTTGAATCCTCGGGGTTGACGAGGCTAGTATTTAATTTTTTTTGTAAATTAGATACGACATTGTTTAGCCACTCTTTTTATTTTAGTTTACTTTCGATCTAGATTTCATGTACACTCCCTCGTGGAGTATAGGATCGATGGATGTAAATTAAAATAGATTTTAGTCTCGGCTCGGATCTCCGGATGGCTCGTACATGGCGTAGGAGGAGTGGACGAGAAGGCGATGCGACGGGAGACATATTGAAGACAAAAGCCATAATAGTTGGAAAATAATTTATTTTTCATATTTATTGCTTTTTGTTTGATATGCATGTCGTAGGCTAGGAAAATTTCTCAATTTCAAATTACTAAGTGGGAGAGGGATATTTTTATAAATTCTCACGGCCTCCATTACAATTTGACATGTGATGCAAACAAACTTGCGTGTTGGCTCTGAGTGCCTTCCTCCCCATCGGATGAGTTTGTTTGCATATCACAAGGTCGAATATGGTTATAGGAAATTATTAAGGAGCGTGTGTACTTTCCCATCGTATGGCACATAACACGAGATAATTACCTTGGTACCAAGTAATGGTGAACACTTATATACAAATATAAGTATCCTCCCCATCGGAGTCACTGCTTTTATTTGTAGGGCTGAAGAGAAACCAACTATTAATTTTACTTGTCAAAAAGTTAGGTTGACAAGATAGTAAAATTAATGGGTAAAACCTCCTCTTACAAATGTAGAATTTGTATATGTCCACACTATCGTGGCATACGATATTCTCGGTGTTTTGAGGTGTTGGTTGATTTTAAAATTTTATTGTTTGAGGAAACAATAATTTTTTGAAATCCAAAGTAATGATCTATGTGATTCTTAGGATTTTCAAAATGACTTTCAGTCCACTTGCTATGATACTAAAGGAAAATAAACTTACTGTACCCAAATAATGTTGATTGGAAAAGAATCTAGATATTGTCTTAACTGCTAAGGAGTACAAGTATGTACTCTTCGAAGAGTGTCCTCCTAAGCCCGCGAATGAGCTGGAAGTCCTTGGAGCTGAAATCGATGGGGAAACCCCGGTCGATATCATTCTGCAATCGACAGAAAGGCTTGCTCAGGCTCAGGCCATGGTTGCTCATAAGGTTTCTACTTCTAAGCCAAAAGGCAAGAAGAAGAAGAAACAAGGTGGAGAAAAGGTGGTGGGAGGACCTCAGGGAGGCGTGAAGAAGCCGAAAGGCAAGTACTTCACCTGCAAGCAGACTAGACATTGGAAGAAGGACTGTCCCAACCCCAAGCAGAACAAAGGTATATCTTTTGGTCTAGTCATTAAAACATGGTTAGCGGTGTTATCTATCGGCACCTGGTGTTTAGATACGGGAGCCACTGATCATGTCTGCAATACTTTGTAGGGGTTCCAGGAAACCCGATGACTAGCCAATGGGGAGATTACCATTTACTTGGGCAATGCCATGAAGGTGGCGGCTATTGCAGTGGGAGACGTTTTATTTATCTTTTGAGAAAATAAAACTTTGGTTCTGGAAAATTCCCTTTATGTACCTTTATTTAGAAAGAATTTAGTTTCAGTTTCTAAATTATTTATGGATGGATATTCTATTTATTTTAATGACAGAGTTGTTATAAAAAGGAATAGGGAGAATATCTGTTCAGATACATTGATAGGAAATTTGTATACACTTGAACCAAAGCCTCCCACAATACAAATTGAAGTTAATAACTCATCTTCTAATTCCAATAAGAGAAAATGACCTTCGAAGATGAACCAAACATATCTTTGGCATCTTAGGCTTGGTCATATTAACCTAAGCAGAATTCAAAGGTTGATAGCTGATGGACCTTTGGGTTCATTAGTGGTGGAGGATTTCCCAACCTATGAATCTTGCTTGGAGGGTAAAATGACCAAGAGGCCTTTTAAGGCCAAGGGGTATAGAGCCAAAGATGTGTTAGAATTGGTTCATTCTGATTTGTGTGGTCCTATGACTATCCAGGCTAGAGGTGGTTTTGAGTATTTTGTCTCTTTTATAAACGATTATTCGAGATATGGATACATTTACTTGATGCATCGCATGTCTGAATGCTTTGACAAGTTCAAAGAATTCAAGGCTGATGTGGAGAAACGTCAAGGTAAAAGTATCAAGACACTACGATCTGATCATAGTGGTGAGTACCTCTTGGGAGAGTTTAAAAATTACTTATCAGAGGTTGGGATTCAATTCCAATTGTCTGTACCTGGCACACCCCAGCAGAATGGTGTAGCAGAACGAAAGAATAGGACTCTTATGGAGGTGGTTAGATCGATGATGAGTTATTCTGAGTTGCCAGATTCGTTCTGGGGATATGCTCTAGATACGGCAGTGTACATTCTGAACTTGGTTCCATCTAAATCAGTGTCTTCTACTCCCATAGAATTATGGACTGGGCAAAAGCCTAGTCTACGACATATTCGGATATGGGGGAGTCTAGCACTTGTGCTGAAGGCGGATGCTGGTAAGTTGAAACCTCGTACAGAAGTACGCATATTCGTTGGCTATCCTAGAGGAACGAAGGGTGTTTTGTTTTATAGTCCTAGAGATCAGAGGGTGATTGTTAGCACGAACGCCAGATTTCTAGAGGAAGACTATGTGATGAGCCACAAGCCCAAAAGTAAAATTATTCTGGAGGAATTAAAAGGCAGAGTCACTTCTTCAGTACCACCGGTACAAGAGGATATACCACATGTCAACACGCGTGTCACGGAGGATACAGGTGATACCTCGTCGTAGTGGGAGGGTTGTGAGACGCTGATAGATTCATGTTCTTGGGAGAATCTTACGATTTGGTCCCTGGCGAACATGAACTGATCCTGGACATATGATGAGGCAATCCAAGATAAAGATGCATATCTTGGCAAAGTGAAATGAATCTTTGAGATTGAATCTATGGATTTAAATCAGAGTGCAGGAGCTAGTAGAACCACCCGATGGTGTAAAAACCATTGGATGCAAGTGGATCTACAAGAGAAGAGAGGAATAGATGGGAAGGTTGAGACCTTCAAAGCAAGGCTTGTATTGCTAAGGGTATACTCGGAAGAGGGTATCGATTATGAGGAGACCTTTTCGCCGGTAGCCATGCTTAAGTCTATCCAGATTTTCTTATGTATAACAGCTCATATGGATTATGAGGTGTGGCAGATGGATGTCAAGACAACTTTCCTTAATGGAAGTCTTGAGGAAAACATCTATATGAAGCAACCAGAGGGATTCATTGCTAAGGGCAAAGAGCATCTTGTATGTAAGCTTAATCGGTCCATTTATGGATTGAAGCAAGCTTGAGGTCTTGGAACATCGCTTTGATGAGGTAATCCAGTCTTATGGATTTATTCAAAGTCCAGGATGAGTCTTGTGTATACAAGAGATGTAAGCGTAGTGGTATTTTTTGTACTATACGTAGATGACATTTTGTTGATTGGCAACAATATCAAGGTGTTATCGGACGTAAGGGTATGGTTGTCCAAACAGTTTGATATGAAGGACTTGGGAGAGGCGGGACACATCCTTGGGATCAAGGTTATAAGGGATCGCGAAAAGGATGTTGTGCTTATCCCAAGCTTCATACATAGACACGATTATGGATCGTTTTAGAATGCAGAAATACAAGAAGGGTTTTCTAACTTTCAGGCATGGAGTTCCTTTATCTAAGGAGATGTGTCCTAAAACATCTGAGGAGATAGAGGAGATGAAGGTGGTTCCTTATGCTTGTAGGAAGCCTCATGTATATGCGATGCTATGTGCGAGACCGGATATACGCTGTGTAGGCATGGTCGATATCGAGTAATCGAGACAGGACATTGGGTGCGGTAAAGCATATATTGAAGTACACGAGAAGGACTAGGGATTATATCTTTGGTTTACCGGCGGACCAATTACTCCTGTGGGTTACACGGTTGACTTCTCGATAGGGATACAGTAAGTCTACCTCGGGTTTGTGTTTACTTTGGGAGGTGGAGCCATTGTATGGAGGAGTGTCGGCAATGCGTGGCGGACTCCACCATGGAAGTAGTATGTGGCGACCTCTGGCGGCCAAAGAAGTTGTATGGCTCGGGAACTTCTGATGGACTTGGATGTGATTCTGGTTTGCCCAAAACTATCACAATTTATTGTGATAATAGTGTGCGATTCTGAACTCGAAGGAACCACGAGCCCATAAGGCAAGTAAACACATAGAGCGCAAGTACCACGATCTGAGAAATCGTAAAGAGGAGAAGTTCTTTGTGGCCAAGATTGCATCGGAGGATAACTGGCGATCCTTTCACTAAGGCCCTTCCAGTGAGAGCTTTTGATAGGCATGTGGAGGAATGGGGATCGGATGTATGGCAGTTTGAGGACAGCATAGTCTTTTAGTATAAGTGGGAAATTGTTGGGATGTATACTGAAAAGTCTATCTTTTGTATGAACATCTTTATTTTGAAATAAGAATCACATAATCAGTGTTTGCATATTTTTATGGTTATGCATATTGTCTAATACATTACATTGTAGATAACATGGTGTGTGGTGTCACATGGGAGACCATGTTATCGGCTCCTTGTAAAGTATAAGTAAAGGCTCACAATCGAGATGGCTTTGGACAAACCATCGGAATGGTTGTAGTGTGATTTGATATTGGTTTGTCTTGACCATAGAATCACACTAGTGCACTTTGTGTGTATTGAACAGGACCGACTTAGAGGTGATTCGATTTATTGCTGACTACATAATCGAATCGGACCTCAGATATTATATTGTACATACTCTTAATCCCGATATAATAACGGGCACATAAACTTAGTATTCATCTCTTTGATTTACCAATGGGCGAGATTTATAGATTAAATCGATAGGCTCGGTAAGTTGGGAGATGATATTATTTATATGGTGGGTCGTTGATTATAAGAGGAAATCATTTCCTACATATTAGGATGATGATGTCCCCTTGAGGAGCTCATAAGGTTCATCATGTAAACTCTGCAAGTGGACTTGGTCCGACATGAAGAAAAGGTTGAGTGATACTACTCATGGAGTTAGATGTTGATTAATTAATGGTCAGTAAATTAATTAATCGATGGACATTTAAGATCTTAAACACGGGGAGAAAATGTACAAATAATACTTGGAGCCCATATTATCTTATGAGGGTTGGTGAGGTAGATCTCTGATAATCTTTTAGTGGATTGGATTATCATTAATGGATCGGACATTATGTGGGATTGATCCATGGGTGGCCAAGATCCAACTCCTCCTCATGTTTCCTATTGTAGCCTATTAACACCTCATGAAGCTTAGATCCAATGGATAGAAACAAAACTCTAGATCCAAAGGTAGAGATTAAATCTCTAAGATCTGACAGTTGAGATTAAATCTCTAGATGCGACGGTTGAGATTAAATCCCTAGAACCAATGGTGGAGATTAAAAGGAGGCTTATCCCTAACTCTATAAAAGGAGAACAAGGGGTTGGCGTGGAGACAATTAAGAGAAGCTAGGGTATTTGGAGGTTGGCGGCAAGAGCTTGGAGCTAGGGTTTGGGCTTGGCAGCACCTAATAAGGAAAGTTTTTCCTTGCCTTCTTCTTCTTCCTCAAGCTGTTGGCGCCCATTGAAGCCTTTCCAGCTCTTGGCCAGCATCCAAAGTAGGGCCTCTCCTTCTCCTTGGCCGGTGGAACAAAGGCTTAGGGTCCTCCCTTGAAGCTTTTGGCCGGCAACCATTAATGTTGGTGCAGTGGGCAGTGGGCACCAAAGTCGAACCGGTATTTTGATTATGGCAAAAGGCTCAATAGTTAAGGGTATATTTGTTATCTTACGAGCTCAATTAAGTGTGCAGAAATGCTAAAGTTGAGCGGAAGGTCTGCGACACCCGGTGGGAACCGAGGTGGTCGGGCAACGCCAGAGGGACTTCGGAGGAAGCCGAGGTACTCGGGTGAAGACCGGAAGCGAGGCTACAAGGTAAGCTCGTGTGAAAGCGAAGCAAGGTCGTTAAGCGTAGATCCGACCCAATACCTCCAATGGAAGGTCTAGGTTAGAGATCGGATGGTTAGAACCATCGTACTTTATATTTTAAGCTAACTTGCTGCGGTCCAAAACCCTTTGACTCTGATCATTGCTAGTCAAGTTCGACCTCGAGAAGAGCTCGAATTTCAAGGGGGTGAATTTGGACTTGACTCGTGTTTTGGTACAAAGGGTGATGTGGCATCAAGGTGGACATCCAAACCATCACCAAGCTTCCTTGTGGTGGACGCCCAAAATAAGGTGAGTTGGCACAAGATGGTTGGCTCCCATGATGTGGCACAAGTTGAATGGCTCCAACAAGTTGGCGCCCAAGGAGGTTGGAGGTGGCACAAGGTGGTTGGATGAAACACCTCATCCTCAAGTTGGCGCCCACGGAGGTTGGAGGTGGCACAAGGTGGTTGGATGAAACACCTCATCCTCAAGTTGGCGCCCAAGGAGGTTGGAGGTGGCACAAGGTGGTTGGATGAAACACCTCATCCTTGAGTTGGCGCACAAGAAGGTTGGAGGTGGCACAAGGTGGTTGGATGAAACACCTCATCCTTGAGTTGGGATAAGAACCTCACCTTGGACACTAACTATGTCTAAATTCATAGATCAATATCCATAAATAGACATGTTCAAGCCAAGCAAATAACAAGAATTCAAGAGCTCTCAACACGCCGTCGTAACACCGCTACTACTACTCACATTTGCTACGACGAAGTGCCGCCGACAACGAAAGCTACATCTTCTACTTATAAGAGTTGTCGGTATATTTATTTAAGTTCTACTTCTTTAAATTGTCTTTGTGCTTTAATCGTAACAAGGAAAGGGGGAGTGTCCCTTTGCCTTGATTTCTTTTTGTACTCGTTGCTCCTACTTCCAACGAAGAGGAGTGGTTTTAGTGAATTGCCCTCCGTACGTGATCAAGGATCACTAGGGCCGTGGATTAGCAATCGAAAGATTGTGAACCACGTAAAAATATCTTGTCTACTTTATATTTCCGCTGTGCATTCTCTACTTGCTTTTTACTTATTGCAAAAGTTTTTAACGACACCGTATCGCTATTCACCCCCCCCTCTAGCGACACTTTCGATCCAACAATTGGTATCAGAGCCGGGGGCGCTAAGATTCGGTGAAACCACCAATCTAGCTTTGTTTTTCTTTTTTTACAGATTTTTTATTTATTTATTTCTGTTTTCGTATAATTATTTCACTTGCTTATCTTCTCCTACATATAGAATTGCATTAGAGGCTTTAGGATCCGGATAAGGTTGTCCTTCGGTTAGATCGAGTAAGGTTGTCTCTGGAACTTCAGCGACATTCGCATTTGATTGTTTATTTCTTTTTGCAAGTTACATTTTATATATCTTTTTACTTCCCTTTACTAATCCAAGACGAAAGTCTTGGAATATTCTTTCCGTGTGTGTTTTGCAAGATTCTTTTCGTCGTTCTTCTTCTTGTTTTTAAATGGCCCATCTCGAAGGGTTTAGCACCGCCCGACCCCCGTTTTACAACGGTAATGACTTTCGTTATTGGAAGGGTCGGATGGAATGCTTTCTTAAAACCCAAATCGAGATGTGGATCGTAATCCAAACCGGTTTCACACTTCCTATTAATGAAGATGGTGAATCTTTGGGTTACGATCAATGGTCAAATTCCATGAAAAACAAGTAGAAGCCGATGCCAAGGCAACTCAAATCTTGCAATGTGGGTTGTCCAAGGAAGAGCTCAACCGCGTCGGCCCCTTCATTAGTGCAAAGGACTTATGGACCAAGCTAGTGGAACTACACGAAGGCACCGACGACACGAAGGTATATAAAAGAGATTTACTTTTAAATAAATTGTATAACTTGAAAATGCAGGAAAACGAGACCGCAACTCAACTACATGCTCGTATCCAAGACATCGTCAACCAACTCCATGCCATCGGACAAAAGGTCGAGAATCGCGACCTTATCGGTATTCTCTTAACTCGTTTCCTAGGACCACCTTGTGCAGGCATCCATGGTCGATGCCTACAAGGTCTCCAAGGACCTTTCTAAAATTAGGTTAGGCGAATTGTTTTTGAACTTGAATTACATGAGCAAACTAACGTGGCCCGAGAGAAGAGTATTGCGTTAGTTGCGAGTTCCAAGAAGAAGAAGCAAAGCAAGCCACCCCGAAGGAAGAAGGCGAGTCGAATCGGAAGTAGACTCGAAATAGAATCGAACTAGTCAATCTAGTTAGGAAGATGATCAAGAAGGCAAAACGACCAACAACTCAAGGTAAGCCTAAACCTAATTCAAATACTTCTAATTTTAGATGCTA
This sequence comes from Wurfbainia villosa, assembly GCA_025175895.1. NCBI lineage: Eukaryota > Viridiplantae > Streptophyta > Magnoliopsida > Zingiberales > Zingiberaceae > Wurfbainia > Wurfbainia villosa. The sequence goes on from CM045990.1 coordinate 85,801,334, forward strand.
ATGGTGTTCGGTCACATCAAGTCCGAGTGCCCAAAGCTAAAGAATAACGCATCAAAGACCAAGAAAGCGCTAAACGCTACTTGGGAGGAGTTGTCGGAGGAAGAAGGCGATATCAAGCTCTAATGGCCAAGCCGACCGAGCACGACTCGAAATCAAGAAGAGTCCGAGTCCGAATCCGATGATGAGCTTCCATTCAAGACAAGCCACGGATCCGTATCCGGTTCAAAAGAATCATTAAGGGTAAGTCGGTCGTTACTTAATACTTTGTATGGTGCAATTAAATTTTTAAATAAGAAACTAGCTAAGTCCGAGTCCAAGGTCGAGACCCTAATTGAGGAGGTTAACCTTCTCAAACATGAGGTCTCCCTAACCTCTTCGACTACTCGTATTCAAGAGGAGGACTCAACTCAAGTTGAAAAGCTTGAAGTTGAGAACTCGCTTTTGAAAACACAAGTCGAAGACCTTAGGAACACGTTGGAAAGGTTCACTTTGGGATCCAAGGGACTTGACCTCTTACTTGGATCACAAAGGGCCGTGTACAACAAGGCGGACTCGGGTTTAACTCAAATACAACCAATAAGTCATATATGTCTATAGTAAACCAACATAAGAAAAATGTCCAAGCATGGGTTCCTAAGACCACTTTGATTTCAACTTTAGGATCTAACATGTATTGGGTTCCCAAGGACCAAATTCACTATGTGAATAGACCCACTCGATTCAATGGTCGGGGAGCCAATACAAAATGTATTTTGTTAAGTCTTAGAAATTGCATGCTTAGTTTTTCCTTTATTTTTAGAATGGTTAGATAGGACTCATAACCAACTAAAATCCTGCGAAAAGATTGAGCCTCGGGAGCCTCTTTTCAAAAAATAAACCAACTAAAATCCTCACGAAAAGATTGAGCCTCGGGAGCCTCTTTTCAAAATAACTAGTTAGACCAAGACGTAGTCTCAAGTAAGTCGAGTTATCAATTTCTTGAAATTAGCTTTGTCTAAGGAAGTGGTCGTTGTTCCGATCAAAGAAGGCCTCTGTGGCCTCGCCACGACACTGGAAGCTAATCTCTTGAAAAGATTACTTGATGAGCTTAGACTAAATCGAATCTAACCTAATGTTGGTTAATTTAAATTCATTAAAATTAATCAAGTAAAATTGAAAGTCATCTCACAATAACACATAGGAATAACATGTTTTGATCATGTAGATATTGGTGAGATGATTTAGGTTTAAAACTTACAAACAACCCTTTAGTAATTCCAATATCCGATCCAACTACCTTATGTGTAGGATCAATGGATGTTGGACGTGGTTGCTCGACACATGACCGGGGATCAACTCAAATTTTCGATTACGATTCAAGCGACAAGGATCGGTAGCCTTGGAATAACGGCAAGCTCAAAATCATCGGATCGGTGATATTGAGCTCAACTCTAACTACAATTCAAAATGTCTTATTAGTAGAAAACTTTCAATATAATTTACTTAGTGTAAGCCAATTGTGTGATAACAATTATAAGGTCATATTTCTAGAAAATGAATCGTAATCAAAATAAATGCAACATCTAAAATAATACTTAAAGGAACTAGGAGTAGCAACATCTACACAATAAATTTACCTAACTCCTCAACCAAGTGTCTTATGACACAAGAAGAGGAATCTTGGTTATGGCAGAAGACTAGGACACTCGCACCCAAGACTCGTCCACAAGATGAGTCAGTGGCTTGGTTATAGGTTTGCCTAAACTAAACAACTTGGATAATAAAATATGTAATGCTTGTCAACAAGGTAAACAATCTAGGACACAACATCAATTAACTAATCAAGAACGAGACCAAAAGTGTTCTTGAGCTCCTACACATGGATCTATTTGATTCACATGGAGCTAAGTCACTCAAAGGTAGTCAATTTTGCTTAGTCATAATTGACGACTATTCTAGATTTACTTGGGTTAGGTTTATCAAACATAAAAATGATACCCTAGACCAACTAATCAATCTTTGTAGGTTAATCGAAAATCAAAAGAACCTTAAGATTAAAAGACTTAGAAGCGATCATGGTGGTGAATTCGAAAACCACGAGGTTTACTGATTTACGTAACCTAAGCGGATACCACCATGAGTTTTCATGTCCTAGAACCCCACAACAAAATGGGTTAGTCGAGCGGAAAAATAGAACCCTACAAGAAGCCGCTAGGACAATGTTAAACGAGTATAACCTACCCGATAGATTTTGGGCGAGGCTAGTACGGCTTGCTATATCCAAAATAGGATCCTTATGGTAAAGAGGCACCAAAAGACCTCGTACGAGATTTATCACGATAAAATACCGAACATCAAGTACTTTAGGGTATTTGGATGCAAGGTACATATCTTAAACACTAAGGATTACCTAGGGAAATTCAAATCCAAAACCTCTCTGGAACCTTTCTAGGATACTCAACCACCAGAGAGCTTATAGGGTATACAATCACGACACTCTTAGAGTCGAAGAAACCATTAATATAGTTTTCGAGAAGGACACGAACCCGTTCAATCCTTAACAAAACCAACTAGCAAATCAACTTATAAGCGAACCCGACTACGATCTTGAACTTGAATCTCGTCTAACCCAAGTCATCCTATCGACCAAGTGATAGATGACTCTAACCCAAGTCAAACTAGAACTCACCCAAGTCATCCTATCGACCAAGTGATAGATGACCCTAACCCGAGTCACACTAAGACTCAAACAAATCATCCTATCAATCAAGTTATAGGTGATCCAAATTTAGGGTTCGAACTAGAGCTTCATATCGAAACCTTAGTCAAATCTGTTAATTTCCAAAATCGAACCCAAAACTATTGAACAAGCACTTCTTGATCCATTTGGATTATTGCTATGCAAGAAGAGCTAGCTCAATTCACTAGAAATGAAGTCTGCGAATTAGTACCACCACCTAAAGAAAAATCAATTATTGGAACAAGGTGGGTATTTCGAAATAAACTTGATGATAAAGGTGAAGTAGTTAGAAATAAAGCTAGGTTAGTCGCAAAAGGGTTTAGTCAAGTCGAAGGTTTAGATTACGATGAGACCTACGCCCGTAGCGGACTAGAGTCCATCCGAATGTTGTTAGCATATGCACATCGAGGTTTTAAATTGTTTCAAATGGATGTCAAGTCAGCATTTTTGAATGGATACATTAAGGAAGAAGTTTACGTCACCAACCTCCGGATTCGAAAATCTAGATAAACGACCATGTCCTTAGACTTAAGAAAGCCCTATATGGACTCAAACAAGCCCCAAGAGCTTGAGTACGAAGGCTTCGATCTATCTTAAGTCCAAAGGATTCAACCAAGGTTTAGTCGACCCAACCTTATTCGTTAAAACCGTAGGAAAAGAAATCTTTATAGCCCAAATCTATGTAGATGATATAATTTTTGGAACTACCAACTCGATCCTGCTAAACGAATTCATCTCACTTATGGAAAGTGAATTTGAAATGAATTTAGTGGGAGAGTTAAGTTTTTCTTAGGTTTACAAATTAAACAAACTAAAGATGGAATATATTTACATCAACAAAAATATACTAAGGACTTAATAAATCGATTTGGAATGCAAGATGCTAAAATAATCAATACACCTATGGCAACTAATGTTAATATAAGCGAAGATGTAGAAGGAAAACCCGTTGACCTAAAATACTATAGGAGCGCAATAGGAAGTCTCCTATACTTAACCATGAGCCGACCCGACATTTTATTGCGGTAAGTATGTGCAAGGTTACAAACCTGTGCCAAGGAGTCTCACCTAACCCTAGTCAAGCGTATCCTTAGATATCTAAAGGGCACGCTAAACGTAGGTATTTGGTACCCTAGATCTACCGAGTTTAATCTAATCGGCTACTCCGACTCCGACTATGCCGGTAGTAAACTCGATAGAAAGAGCACGAGTGGTTGTTGTCAAATCCTTAGTCTAGTAAGTTGGTGCGATGAGCGACATTGCGTTGCCTTATCTACCACGGTAGAATACGTTGCGATGGGTGAGTGTGTCTCTCGGCTCGTGGATGAAGCACACTCTCCAAGACTTTAGCTTAATCTTTAACAACATTAAAACCTACATAGATAACATTAGTTCAATTAACTTAACTAAAAATCCAATATGTCATTCTAGGACAAAACTTATAGAAGTTAAACACCACTTCATTAGGGAACATGTAACTAATGGAACTATACAACTAGAGTATGTTGAGTCCAAATCAAACCTAGCGGACATCTTCTCCAAACCACTACCCGAAGCCGAATTTAGTTTATTAAGACGAAAGTTAGGTATGTGCGTAATAGAGTAGGATTTAAATTTTTCTATATATGTACTCTACTTTTGCTTCTTTTTATGAAATTAGCCTAAGTCTTACCTTAGAAATCATATACCTATAGATTTAAGGAGCCAACACATCTCACAACACATAGGACTAATGTGTTTGTGTATATGCGTGAAGCAGGCGTGAGATGTTAGGACCTTACTCACAGTTCGAGATGTAGATTCGATTGCATCGACATGAACCATGGAGTATAATTATTTAAAATTAATCAACTCCTTCAAGACTTATTGATCATTCTATATCAATCAACTCCAAACGGCGTTTTACATTTTATAAGAACATTTTTTAAACCCTATTATTATTTTAAAAAAAAATATATTTATATTGGGAACTTGCTTGGACTTACAAACCCTAAAATATATTTACAAACTTTTTGAGTTAAGGCAAAGGGGAGAAAGTCACAAAAGTAAGGAAGAAAGTAAACAAAATTATTACCTTTTATATTAAGTAATTCCGTTTACTTAAGAAAATATTAAGTGGGATTAAAAATTATTTTTCAAGATCTCAACTTCGGTCAATGGGGAGTTTACCTCAATGGTGAGAACTTGAATCAATTATATTTCTCACTAATATTTAATCTTTATGCTAGCTCATTCATACTTAATCATTATGCTAGCTCATTCATATTTAATCATTATGCTAGCTCATTCATATTTAATCTTTATGCTAGCTCATTCATGCTTAATCATTATGCTAGCTCATTCATATTTAATCTTTATGCTAGCTCATTCATGCTTAATCATTATGCTAGCTTACTGTTATGCTTAATTTTTCCTTAACTTTTGTGTCGGTTTGCCATGAATCAAAGGGGAGATTGTTGTGCGATGGCGGTGGGCACCAAAGTCGAACCGGTATTTTGATTATGGCAAAAGGCTCAATAGTTAAGGGTATATTTGTTATCTTACGAGCTCAATTAAGTGTGCAGAAGGGTGGTCGAACAACGCCGAGGACTTGGAGGAAGCCGAGGTACTCGGGTGAAGACCGGAAGCGAGGCTACAAGGTAAGCTCGTGTGAAAGCGAAGCAAGGTCGTTAAGCGTAGATCCGACCCAATACCTCCAATGGAAGGTCTAGGTCGAGATCAGATGGTTAGAACCATCGTACTTTATATTTTAAGCTAACTTGTATCATCCCAAACCCCTTGGACTACAGTCAACTGCTAGTCAAGTTCCAGCCTCGAGAAGAGCTCGAATTTCAAGGGGGTGAATTTGGACTTGACTCGTGTTTTGGTACAAAGGGTGATGTGGCATCAAGGTGGACATCCAAACCATCACCAAGCTTCCTTGTGGTGGACGCCCAAAATAAGGTGAGTTGGCACAAGATGGTTGGCTCCCATGATGTGGCACAAGTTGAATGGCTCCAACAAGTTGGCGCCCAAGGAGGTTGGAGGTGGCACAAGGTGGTTGGATGAAACACCTCATCCTCAAGTTGGCGCCCAAGGAGGTTGGAGGTGGCACAAGGTGGTTGGATGAAACACCTCATCCTCAAGTTGGCGCCCAAGGAGGTTGGAGGTGGCACAAGGTGGTTGGATGAAACACCTCATCCTTGAGTTGGTGCACAAGAAGGTTGGAGGTGGCACAAGGTGGTTGGATGAAACACCTCATCCTTGAGTTGGGATAAGAACCTCACCTTGGACACTACCTATGTCTAAATTCATAGATCAATATCCATAAATAGACATGTTCAAGCCAAGCAAATAACAAGAATTCAAGAGCTCTCAACACGCCGTCGTAACGCCGCTACTACTACTCACATTTGCTACGACGAAGTGCCGCCGACAACGAAAGCTACATCTTCTACTTATAAGAGTTGTTGGTATATTTATTTAAGTTCTACTTCTTTAAATTGTCTTTGTGCTTTAATCGTAACAAGGAAAGGGGGAGTGTCCCTTTGCCTTGATTTCTTTTTGTAATCGTTGCTCCTACTTCCAACGAAGAGGAGTGGTTTTAGTGAATTGCCCTCCGTACGTGATCAAGGATCACTAGGGCCGTGGATTAGCAATCGAAAGATTGTGAACCACGTAAAAATATCTTGTCTACTTTATATTTCCGCTGTGCATTCTCTACTTGCTTTTTACTTATTGCAAAAGTTTTTAACGACACCGTATCGCTATTCACCCCCCCCCTCTAGCGACACTTTCGATCCAACAATTAATCTCTTCTTCCTTCTTGGCTAGCGGCAAGCTCCATCCTTGGAGGTTGTTGGTTGGTTGAAAGAAGGAAAAGAGCCTTGTTTCTATTCTTCCTCTTGCTCGGAATGAGCAAGGAAGGAAGATTAGCGTTCTAGGAGCTTCAACTTTTGGTAGATCATCGCCCACACGACGTTTGAAAGGGGAAGGTCATACATTAGAAGATCGAGAGGTATATCGATTCTCTATTCTCTTTTGTAACATGTTTGTTTTTGTTTTTCATTTATGAGCATGATATAATCTGTTTGTGGCTAAATAATACTTGGATCCCGAACATAAATATGAAAGTCGGTGATCCGGACATCATCTATTCCGCAGCTACTCGTAGAATAGAGGTTGGTCGCTTGAACAACAAGTTTGTTCAAGTGACCTCTCTAAACGAATAGCATGATGATGACTTGGTTGTTTGAGCAATCCCCTTTTTCTAGGATTAAATTTTTTTTAATCCGGGGACATCGATGGGATCGCCATGAACAAACAACCAAGGTGAAGTCAGAAGTGAAGTTTCCCCTCATGGATCAATTAAACGAACCCAACAGCTACCTCGCCGTATCCTAGACTAGTTAGACCAGGAAGTGGTCTTAGGTGAGTCAAGTTACTATTTTCTCGAAATTGGCTTTGTCTAAGGAAGTGGTCATTTTTTCGATCAAAGAAAGCCCCTGTGCCTCGCCACGACCTAGAAACCAAGATCTTGAAAAGGTGACTTGATGAGCTTAGGATTAAATCCGAATCTAATGCAAGGTTGACCAATTTCAAATCATTAAAACTTAATCAAGATAAAATTGGAATCATCTCACACAATATATAAGGTGAACCAATTCTAAGACACTTAGAATGGGTGAGATGACTAAGGAACAATTTCAATTTATCCTTTCAAAAATGTTATCTATTTTTCAAACTATCGAGCTTAAACGTTTACTTATACTCGGACAAAACTCTAAATATACAACCTTCTAGGTCAATGTTTAGCGCCCCCTAACTCTTCTCTACCTTATATATTTGATTAAGGGGGAGAGCAAACTAACCCTAAGGGTTATATATTTTCAAAATTTATTAGCGTATAAGTATTGTGGAACTCAAAGCTAATTTTATAAGTATTTTGAAAATCAAACTTAGTTTCCAAAAACTTACATTTTTGGTTTATAGGGATATACCTTTAACCAAATTAAATCAAGACACATGCTTGGACTCATGTTAGATAATCTTTATGTATGCTACCTTTTCTATTAAAAAACCCCTACTTTTTATATAAAACCCCATACCTTTTTTGATTCATGGAAAAAGGGGGAGAAGAGCATAAGTTAAGGGGTGAACAAAATTTAAATTTTTTAAAATTAAACTTTTATTTTAAAACATACCGAAGGTTAAGAAGGAGTTCACTACAAATGAGCGTAACATTTATATTACTCATTTTCTACTTTATATTTTCCCTTAACTTTGCGTAAATTTTCCATAGGATCAAAAAGGGGGAGATTGTTGGTGCTGGGGTAACTAAGTCGAACATGTATTTTGATTATGGCAAAAGACGCAAAGTTAAGGATATATCATTATCTCACGAACTGAATCGAGTGTGCAGAAAAGTGCTAAAGCTGGAGCTAAAGGCTAGCGACGCCCAGAGGGAGCCGCGGTGGTCGGGCAATACTCGAGTGATTTCGGAGGAAGCCGAAGGAATCGAGTGGAAGGCTGAAAGCGAAAGCGACACAGTAAGTATCGAGGTAAAGCTCGTGTGTGTGAGAGTAAGAGAGGTCGTATCCTCCTTACGGGGATGATCTTAAGTGTAGATCCGACCAACGACATCCTATAGATAGTCTAGGTCGAGTTCAGATGGTCGGTGACCATCGAAATAATATTTTTGTTAAGCTACATTTTCCCCGCAGCTAGCATCAGTCAACTGCCAGCTTGGAGGACTCGACTGCCATCAATCAGTCGACTGTTTGCAGTCAGCATTCGACTGATGAAGGCCATCAGTCGATTGAAGGTCAAGGATTAGCCTCGAGGAGTCAAGATCTATCATGATTTTTCAAGGAGTCTTGTGCTCAATTCCTATTGGTTGAAGACCCATTCGATGAGGGGCTCAAAGGTTATAAAAGGAGGGCTTGTCCTAGGGTTTTTCATCAATTAAAAAGCTTCCAAGTGCTTCCGATACGCTTCGACTCTCCGACATCCCTACGACGAAGCATTGCCGAGACGACAACTAGAGCTTCAACCTCCAACCTTTAAAGTTGTCAGTAACGAAAGTTTCAATTGTATTTCAGTTTACTTATTTTGTAAAGCTTTCATTATAACGAGGAGAGGGGGAGTGTCCCTCTACGTGAGCTTTTGTGATTTCGTGTATCCGTCTAACTCCTACCTCCAACGAGGAGGAGTTCTTTAGTAGTTTTCCCTCCGTGCGTGGTCAAGGACCACTAGGGCCTTAGAGTAGTAGCCTTCGGCTACGAACCAAGTAAAACCCTCGTGTCTATTGTCTCGTTTGTTTTGTTTTTATCTTCCGCTGTCTACTCGTGTTTTAACGAACGAAGTCGAATGAAAGATTTTCTATCGCTATTCACCCCCCCTCTAGCGATCTGCTCGATCCAACATTAGAGAGCTTCGATTTGGTAGGTAGATCATTTTGAGAGTCCTCTTGTGCGAAAAGTTATGGCTGTTTTACCGTCGACTACTCCAAAATAGAATACTTGCAAACACACAACCAAATTAGTAGTGCAAGAGGAAAAAATCGACTCAAAATACTAAAGAAAGTGCTAGATTGGTTTCACCAGATAGCGATCGATACCATTGTTGGATCCCAATTAGGGGGTGAAGATAGTGAGCGTACATCTTTTTGTTCGATCGTTCGATACATGAGTAAGCACAGTGGAAAATAAAGAAGCACATTTATTTTTACTTGGTTCACAACCCAGCGGTTGCTACTCCAAGGCCCTAACGGTCCTAGACCGCGTACGGAGGGCAAAGCACTATAACGTCTCCTCCTCGTTGGAGGTAGGAGACAACGATCACAAAATCGAAAGTACGAGGATGAGGCAACAAGCCTACTATTGGTGCAGTAGGCACCTAAGTCGAACCTGAGTTTTGATTATAGCAAATGATACAAAGTTAAGCTCATGTTATTTATCAAAAATCGAATCGAAAGTGTTAAAACTAAATATGAAGGCTAGTGACACCGAGGAAGCCATGGTGGTTTCGAGTGACGAGGAGGAAGGAATCGGAAGGTTGGAAGCGAAAGTGAATCGAAGTAAGAGCTCATGCGGTGTAGTGCGAGGTCGTATCCTCTTTACAGGGATAGACTTAAGCGTAGATCTGACTCAAGACATCCCATCGGTGGTCTAGGTCGAGATCGGACGGTCGGAGGCCATCGAAATAATGTGATTGTTCAGCTAACTTGTCATTTCACCAGCATCTCGACCGCCATTAGGATCGAAGAATCCCGATCGCTCGATCAATCTAACATCTTATCACCGATCGATGATGGCTCACGATCGATGGTCAAGGATCAGCTTCGAGGAGTCAAGGCTTATCACCTCAATTCAAGGGGAGTGGTGCTAAATTGTGATTGGCTAGAGTTCCTCTCGAAAAGGGGCTCAAAGGCTATAAAAGGAGGGCCTATCCTAGGGTCTCATCATCAATTCTAAGCTTCCAAAAGCCTCCGCAAAGCTACAACACTCCGACAATGAAGTGTTTCTTCTCCGACGTCTAGGTTTAAATTGCTTTTATTTTGTTACGTCGGTATAAGTTTTATTTCAGTTTATTACTTTACTTTCTCGTAGTTTCTATCATAATGAGGAGAGGGGAGAGTCCCTCTACCTCAAGCTTTGTGAATTTTTATATCGATTAACTCCTACCTCTAACGAGGAGTTCTTTAGTATTTTGCCCTCCGTGCTGTTGGATCGATGCGGTTCGCTAGAGGGGGGGTGAATAGCGAAAAACCTTTTCTTTTTCTTTCGTTCGTTAAAACTCGAGAGATAATAAATTAATTGCAGCGGAAATGTAAATATAAAATAAAAGAGACAATCGACACAAAGGTTTTACTTGGTTCGTAGCCGAAGGCTACTACTCCAAGGCCCTAGTGGTCCTTGACCACGTACGGAGGGCAAAAGTACTAAAGGAACTCCTCCTCGTTAGAGGTAGGAGTTAATCGATACAAGAAGGAACCACAAAAACTTGAGGTAGAGGGACACTCCCCCTCTCCTCGTATACGATAAAAGCTCCGGAAATGTAAATGACAAGAAAAACTAATACCGACGTACAAGAATAATAAGAGTTAAACCTAGACGTCGGAATGGAAGGACTTCGTTTTGGAGAGTTGCAGCTGAGACTTTTTGGAGGCTTAGAATTGTTGTTAAAACCCTAGGTTTGGCCCTCCTTTATAGCCTTTGAGCCCCTTTTCGAGTGGGTCTTCAACCAATCACAAATGGACACCAAACCGCTTTGAGGTGGAGTGATAAGCCTTGACTCCTTGACGATCATCATCTGACCGATGGCCATCATCACATCGATCGATGGCGATTAGTCGATTCTTTGACCTTCTAGCCGATCGCTTGATGGCAATGAGTCCTCGCAACATCGATGCTTGTAAGTCAAAGTTAGCACAACAAAATATAGTTTCGATGGTCGTCGACCATCCGATCTCGACCTAGACCATCTATAAGAAGTCTTTGGTCGGATCTACGCTTAAGATCATCCCCGTAAAGAGGATACGACCTTACTTACTCTCGCACACACGAGCTTACCTCGATACTTACGTGTCGCTTTCTTCCCTCTGATTCCTTACCCTCCTCCGACGAACTCGAGTATCGACCACCGCTGTGTCGCTAGCCTTCAGCTCCAGCTATATCAATCTTCTGCACACTCGATTCAGCTCGTGAGAAAACAAAATAGACTTAACTTTTGTGTCTTTGCTATAATCAAAACACAGGTTCGATTTCGGTGCCTCACTGCACCAACACGTGCATGGTCAAGGACCACTAGGGCCTTGGAGTAGTAGCTGAAGGCTACGAACCAAGTAAAATTCTCTTGTCTCGTTTACTTTGCATTTATCTTTCCGCTGCGTATAATTGTTTTGAAACGAATTTAAAAAAAAAAGGTTGATCGCTATTCACCCCCCCTCTAGCGATCCGCTTCGATCCAACAATTGATATCAGAGCCGGGGGTGCTAAGATTTAGTGAAACCACCGATCTAGCTTTTTATTGATTTTTTTTCTTTTTTTTCTGTTTATTTCTATATTTCATTTGGTTAGCCTTTTTCCCACACTACTAATCCAAGACACGAGTCTTGGTACATTTCGTGTGTTTTTGTCGCTATTAGGTTTCTCGTCTTCATCTCCTTGTTTATCTTGTATCAATGGCTTATCTCGAGGGTTTTAGCACCGTCTGACCTCCGTTTTACAATGGAGATGACTTCCGTTATTGGAATGGTCGGATGGAATACTTTCTTAAAACTCAAATCGAGATGTGGATCATAATCCAAACGGGATTCACACTTCCGACTAACGAAGTGGGTGAATCCTTGGATTATGACCAATGGACCATTGCGACAAAAAGACAAGTCGAAGCCGATGCCAAGGAAACTCAAATCCTCCAATGCGTCTTGTCCAAGGAGGAGCTTAATCGCGTCGGCTTCTTCATCAGCGCAAAGGACCTTTGGACTAAGCTAGTGGAGCTACACGAAGGGACCAATGAAGCCAAGGTATGTAAGCGCGATCTTTTGTTTAATAAATTATATAATCTAAAAATGCAGGAACATGAATCGTCAACACAACTTCACGCCCGCGTTCAAGACATAATCAATAATCTACATGCGATCGGGCAAAAGGTCAAAAACCGCGACCTTATAAGGTATATTCTTAACTCTTTTCCGAGGACTACCTTATGGGCATCCATGGTCGATGCCTACAAGGTCTCCAAGGATCTTTCAAAATGTAGGTTAGATGAGTTATTTTTCGATATTGAACTTCATGAGCAGTCTAAGTCGGAACCCGAGAAGGGTATAGCACTTTTTGCAGGTTCGAGGAAGAAAACCGCAAGCAAGCCACCCCCGAAGGAAGAAGAGGATGAGTCCGATTCGGAGGTCGACTCGGAAATGGAGGCCGAACTAGTCAACCTAGTTCGGAGGATAGTCAAGGGCCGAAAATGAACCGTCACTCGACCCAACGAAGGTAAGCCTAAAAGTTCGAATATTAGATGTTACGAATGCAACAGGTTTGGACACATCAAATCCGAATGCCCAAAACTCAAAAGCAAAGAACTAAAACACAAAAAGGAACTCAACGCTACTTGGGAAGAAGCATCTGAGGAAGAAGATAATGATCGTGTCCTCATGGCTAAACCCGTGGAATTGGAGACGGAGTCAAAACCAGAAAATGAATCAGAAACCGAAGACGAGTCGGACTGCGAAGCACTATTCAAGACAAGCCATGGATACGCATCCGGTTCAAAAGATACACTCAAGGTAAGTCGATCCCTCATTAGTACACTTTATAGTGCAATTAAGTTTTTAACTAGAAAATTAGCTAAGTCTGAGTCCAAGGCCGAGACCCTGGTTGAGGAAGTTAAACTCCTCAAACACGATGTCTCCCTAACCTCTTCAACTAGTTGAGTTAGAGAGGAGGACTCAACTCGGGTTGAAAAGCTCGAAGTTGTGAACTCACTCTTGAAGAGTCAAGTCAAAGATCTTAGGAACACGTGGGAAAGGTTTACTTTAGGATCCAAAAAACTTGACCTCCTACTTGGATCACAAAGGGCCATGTACAACAAGGTCGGGCTAGGGTTTAGCTCAATTACGACCAAAAAGTCGTATATGCCGATTGTAAGTTGACATAAAAAATGTGTCCAAGCTGGGTCCCTAAGACTGCCTTGATTTCAAACTTAGGATCGAACCAGTACTGGGTTCCCATGGACCAAATCCACTATGTGGAGAGACCGAACCGATTCAATGGTCCAGGGGGAGCCAGTATAAAACTTGTTTGTATTTTAACTTAGAAATTGCATGGTTAGGTTCTTTATTTAGTTTGATTTTTTTGGCTAGATAGGACTATAACTCGTCAATACTTGATAACATAGTACCAGGACGCGGCGAGATGATAGTACACTAGGAAAGCGTAGTCTTGAGTATTCAGGCTAGATAAGGCGTATCTAGTTCGGTGCACTTGACCGAGCGGAACTAGCTGAAGCTACCTCACCATATTCTAGACTAGTTAGACCAGCAAGTGGTCTTAGGTAAGTCAAGTTTCTATTTTCTTGAAAATGTCTTTGTCTAAGGAAGTGGTCATTGTTCCGATCAAAGAAGGCCTCTGTGCCTCGCCACGACCTAGAAGCCATGATCTTGAAAAAGTGACTTGATGAGCCTAAGGTCAAATCCGAATCTAATGCAAGATTGACAAGTGTTCAATTCATTAAATTTAAATCAAGTAAAATTGGATGTCATCTCACAAGAACATATAGGGTTAATATGTTTGATCATGTAGACATGGGTGAGATGATTTAGGTTAATAATCTTCAACCAATCTTTAAAAAATCCAATATCCGATCCAACTACCTTGCATGTAGGATCAATGGATGTTGGACAGTGGTTGCTCCCGACACATGACTGGGGATCAACTCAAGTTTTCGAAGCTTCGATTCAAACGACAAGGATCGGTAGCCTTAGGAAACAACGGCAAGCTCAAAATCATCGGATCAGGTGATATTGAGCTCAACTCTAACATTATTATTCAAAATGTCTTATTGGTAGAAAATTTTCAATATAATTTACTTAGTGTAAGGCAATTGTGCGACAATAAATATAAGGTTATATTTCGAGAAAATGAATGTGTAATTAATACAAATGAAACCTCTAAAACAATTCTTAAGGGAACCAAAAATAACAATATTTACACTATTAACTTAAATAACTCCTCAACTAAGTGTCTTATGACACGGCAAGAGGTATCATGGTTGTGGCACCGACGACTCGGTCACTCACACCCAAGACTCATCCACAAGATGAGTCAGAGTGACTTAGTCAGAGGTTTGACTAACCTCAATAACTTGGATAATAAAATATGTCATGCTTGTCAACAAGGTAAACAAGCTAGGACACAACATCAATTAACTAATCAAGAACGAACCAAAAGTGTTCTTGAGCTCCTACACATGGATCTATTTGATTCACACAGAGCTAAGTCACTTAATGGGAGTAAATTCTGCTTAGTCATAATTGATGACTATTCTAGATTTACTTGGGTTAGGTTCATCAAACACAAAAGTGATACCCTAGATCAATTAATCAACCTATTTAAGTTAATAGAAAATCAACAAAGCATTAAAATCAAAAGACTTAGTACTGATCATGATGGTGAATTCGAGAACCACAGGTTTACAGAATTCTGTAACCTAAATGGATACCACCATGAGTTCTCTTGCCCTAGAACTCCACAACAAAATGGCCTAGTAGAATGCAAAAATAGAACCTTACAAGAAGCCGCTAGGACAATGTTAAACGAGTGTAACCTACCCGATAGATTTTGGGCAGAAGCCGTGAGTACGGCATACTATGTCCAAAATAGGATCCTTATGGTAAAGAGGCACCTTAAGACCTCATACGAGATTTATCATGATAAAATACCTAACATCAAGTACTTTAGGGTATTTGGGTGTAAGGTATATATCCTAAACACTAAGGATTACCTAGGTAAATTTACATCCAAAACCTCGACCGAAATCCTTCTAGGATACTCGACTACGAGTAGAGTATATAGAGTATAAAATCATGTCACCCTTAGAGTCGAGGAGACTCTCAATCTAGTATTTGATGAAGGACACGAACCTACAAAACCCCCGACAACCCCAATTAGCAAGCCGATTCATACCAGACTCAACTCCGATCCGGAGATCAAGTTTAGTGGTAATCCTAACCTAAGTCAACCAAGTCAGCCTATCGACCAAGTGATAGATGATTCTAACCAAACTAGAACTAAAACGAGTCACCTTATTGATCAAGTGGTAGACTCAAATTCAAATCCAACTAGGACTCAAACGAATCATCCTATTGACCAAGTGATTGGTGATCCAAGTCTAGGAGTTCGAACTAGAGCTTCATACAGAAACCTTAGTCAAATCTCCTTGATTTCTAAAATTGAACCCAAAACTATTGACCAATCTCTTCTTGATCCCGATTGGATTATTGCAATGCAAGAAGAGCTGGCTCAATTCACTAGGAATGAAGTATGGGAATTAGTACCACAACCTAAAGATAAAACAATCGTTGGAACAAGGTGGGTGTTTAGAAATAAACTTGATGATAAAGGTGAAATAGTTATAAATAAAGGTAGACTAGTCTCTAAAGTGTTTAGTCAAGTATGAGGTTTATATTACGATGAGACCTATGCCCTAGTAGCTAGATTAGAGTCCATTTGAATGCTATTAGAGTATGCTACACATCGAGGATTTACGTTGTTTCAAATGGATGTGAAATCTGTATTCTTGAATGGATACATTAAAGAAGAGGTTTATGTTAGTCAACCCCCCGGTTTCGAAAGTTTAGATATGTAATGCCCGCCCTTCCCGTACCTCAGAGGGGAACGAAGGGCGGCGCTACGCGATCATACATACATGCATATGCATACAACGGAAGCATTTAAAACAATAAAATCCCTTCTTAAGCTAACTATATTAACCTAATCCACCTAATAGATTAATTATGATGTAACGGTCTTAGCAATTTTTTTAACTAAACATGTACTAAAGAAATTCAAGATTTATATAATAAACGGGAGTGACAACCAAACAAAGACATCATCTAAGTCTTAACACTGAACAGTAAAACATGCATAATCTCCCCAAACCATAAACTAAATCTTATCCACCATGCCACTGCCACACACATCTTTGCCTCCTGCTGTTCCCTTCAATTATTCCATTCCTTGCCTTGCTCTGCAGTACAAGGAAAAAAAACAACACTATCAGCACATATGCTGAGTAAGATCCTTTCCTACTCACAAAAGCCATACGATATAAATTACACATAAGATAGTGACATGTTCATTTAACTAACATATAGTCATAGCATGGATGTAACTATTAACATGATCATCAAGAGGCATATAGACTTAGCATAAAATTCATGAGTAAAGCAATCCGTGACATGATCATCTAGGACGTGTATCCCCATGGCACTTTTTATCACAAAAACATAACATCTCGTAATAACATAGACATGGAATAGTTATATGCAGAATGCTCTTTGAAATCATATACTTTCATAAGTACTTAAACATAATCTCAACATTAGGGCTCGACATTGTATCCATGACTACCCATTTCATTTGCGGTCCATTCATGACCCATTTGGCGACCCCTTGTGGTTCGTCGACTGTTGACCGTCGGCACGTCGACCATGTCATTACCACCAGGCCCGTACATCGACCTAGGGGCAACTTTAGATACAAGCCATGCATAA
This sequence comes from Wurfbainia villosa, assembly GCA_025175895.1. NCBI lineage: Eukaryota > Viridiplantae > Streptophyta > Magnoliopsida > Zingiberales > Zingiberaceae > Wurfbainia > Wurfbainia villosa. The sequence goes on from CM045990.1 coordinate 85,818,310, forward strand.
AGTAAAATAGCATACATGTTCTTTGACATAACATAAAGAGTATTCTTGTCCCCACTCTTAGGGAAACATTTCTTAACCAATTCATATTCATAAGCCTTACGTAACATGGCATAGGGGTGCCTATCGTTCATGAACATAAACAGGTACATCATGATAAAATGAGCAAAACTTAACATATACATTATGATACAATGGTCCTACATCAGCCGTTAACATGGACATAAGGTATGGAATCATGCAAATATATTGTCTAACTAGCATCATATCAATATCATATATATAAACCTAGAATAACATGGAAAATCATTCGGAATCATGTTCGGAATTTTTTTTTTATATTTATTTTCTTGTCCTTTTTAATCTTGACGACACACTGTCATGAAGACACGCTAGCCGAGAGGTACGCTCATAAAGCAAAGACTCCGGTGGCCGAGCGACACGCCTGGCGCCCGAGAGGAATGCTTTGCGCCCGAGCTGTTTGGCCCCGACACACCTGTGCCGGGGCGGTATAGGTGTGTCCCGCGCTGCTCACCCCGACACGCTTGTGTCGGGGTGAAAGAGAGGCGTGTTGGCCTCTGTACGTGTTCTGCTTAATAAAATTTATACGAACCTCGTCCTAGGGTCTTAAGCAATATCAAACATGGAACCTCGACTAAGGTTAATCATATGCAATACAGGGAAAAGAAGAACATGAAAAACTCTTTATTGCATAGCACAACATTGGAAACATGAAAACCATTCGAGAGAAACCCATGTACTGCAGGTGAGGGAATTCTTACCTATAAATCTAAACACACCTATATAATCTGATCAAAACATATTATTTATCATTTATCAAGCATTTAATATGATCATACTCCAAAAACTCATATAGGAATCCTTTCAGAACATGTAATCATGCTCTTTGTCCCCAAAACTTATAGGGGAAGCATCTTTGCGATCTTATGTCTTGCTTCAACATGAAATATACTTAAATACCTAAAAATCTAAACAAACATAATCATGACAGAACATATAAATTCGAATAAAACATGGCGATAGAAGTTAAATGGGCATATCAAAGAGTTATGCTATTGGTGAGAGATATCATCTTTGTGATCTTATATCTTGCTTAAAAACACATATACCTTAACTATAAATCTGAACACACACATATATCATTTGATCCAAACATATAATCTATCAAAACATAATAAAATAAGCTATATAAAACGATCGAAAACTTGTACTGCAAGTGAGGGGATTACTTACCTTCGATTTCTTTAACTTATATTTGCAAAACCTAATGAGATGCAACCTTCTATCCCGCCCTAGCAGCTGCCCTCCAAGGTCTCTTGAATCCCACCTTTCCTTGGATTCGGCGGAGAAGACAACCCTAGGAGAAAATTCTCCTTGATGTGTGGGTCGGCGGTGGAGGGACCAAGAGAGAGTAGAGAGGTGTCCTCTAGGGTATTAGGGAGGTTAAATTTATAACCATCAAGGCTTAACCTATTCCCTTATAAATTTCCTAAAATTTCTCTCTTTAACAGAATTAATTCCTTCTTCGATTAAATTCGTGACTTCTCCCTAATCATATAAAATTTTTATTCCCTTATAAATTTCCTTAAATCTCTCTCTTTAACAGAATTAATTCCTTCTTCAATTAAATTCGTGACTTCTCCCTAATCATATAAAATTTTTATTCCCTTATAAATTTTCCTTAAATTTCTCTCTTTACCAGAATTAATTCCTTCTTCAATTAAATTCGTGACTTCTCCCTAATCATATAAATTTTTTTATTGGATTTTTGGTGACTCACCCCTTCTTGTCCGGTTTTCTTTTCTTATGTCTTTTCTTTTATTTCCTTTAAATCCCACGTAAGCCTATTATCATCATGCATAATTATCTTTATTTTCTTTAACCCACATAAGGGCCCCTTTATTATCATGCCTCATTATCTATAAAACTCCTAAGATTTTTCGGGCGTTTCAATCCCCCATACCTTGTAAAAAGTTCGTCCTCGAACTTAGAATAGTTATGGGTATCTTCGTTTCATATCATCCTCGCGTTCCCAGGTGGCTTCTTCAGATTGTTGACTTTGCCACAAAACCTTTACTAAGGGCACTTCTTTATTTCTTAGTCTTTTAACCTCCCGGTCCAGTACTCGGATCGGTCGTCTTTCGTAACTCAGGTCCTCCTGAATTTGCACTGTTTGTGGCTCAACCATTTGGTCTCTACTGGAATTGCACTTCTTGAGCATCGACACATGGAACATGTTGTGAATAGCCGACATCTCCTGAGGTAGCTCGAGCTCATAAGCTACCTTGCCAACTCTCTTCAGGATCGGATATGGTCCTACGTATCGCGGACTTAGCTTCCCTTTCTTCCTGAATCTCATTATTCCTTTCATAGGTGCTACGATTCTGGAGAAGTCCTCTATGAATTTCCGATAATAGCCCACTAATCCGAGAAAACTCCTGACTTCGCTAGCATTCCTTGGTCTGCTCCAGTTACTCACGGCCTCGATCTTCCTCGGGTCCACCATAACTCCGTCCTTGGAAATAATATGACCCAGGAAAGATACTTGGTTGAGCCAGAATTCACATTTGGAGAACTTGGCATATAGTTGCTTTTCTCGAAGAATCTGTAATACCATCTTCAGGTGTTCGACATTCTCTTCTTGATTTCTCGAATAGACGAGGATATCGTCAATGAAGACGATCACGAACTTGTCAAGAAACGCCAAGAATACCTGATTCATCAGGTCCATGAACATAGCAAGAGCATTCGTCACTCCGAAAGGCATGACTATGAACTCATAATGTCTGTAGATAATTGTTACGCACAATATATATGATATTATGTTATAATCAATTGAATATTAATGGTACGAAGGTGTTTATTATGATACATTATAATTATTTATCCTGATATGGTATATATGGTTAAACAATCATAACCATACATATTAATATAATCCTAAAGGTTATTCGTATTTATATAACTCATATATAAATTATGTTTTTATATTAAGCTACGTAATATAATTATCCTTTTAAATATGTAATTTATATATGTATATTATGTTTATAACCATATATACTTATGGTTAAATGAAATATTCAGTATTGTAGTTTACGAAGGTGGCCCCTAAATGTATATAAATTATTTTATCATAATTTAATAGTTTAAATTATATATATATATTCACATGTTAAGTTATGCATATATCGTAACTAATGATAGTTAGGTCAAGATGTAACTGATAATAATTATAAGGGTATAGGATGCTCATAATTATATTATTAATAATTATAATCCATATGTTACTATGTTAACATATAATTAACATAAATAGGCGTTAATTACATTCTTTATTATGAATTAAGCTTTATTCATAATAATGTTATTAATTAACATGTTTATATATTCAATTAATTTAATTATGCATAGGATGATATTAAGTAATTTATTATGTCTTAAGAGAAAATATAATAATTAAAGCTGTGATATGCATAGACGGATTACTATGCTGTAGACATCTATATTAATAGCAATAAGAACTATTAATTATGGAGTCAAATATATCAATATAGTTAATAATACTATAATATACAATATATTACTTATAACATATATTATGTTATTTAATTTTACATATAAAGAGCAACATACATCAACCAATTATATGTCAATGGTCTAAATAATACATATGAAATAACATATATGCTATGCTACATGTTATAACATTTCTGAGTATAATAATAATACTATCGTATTATCAATGTGACATAATGCATACCCAACTAAAAACATTTCTTAGCATATATATATCATAGATGAAATAAATAGAGTAGGCATAGAATGTCTTACTTGGAGCGGCAGGATGGAAGCTTGATGTGTGTATAGTGGAAAGGTAGAACTGGGCTCTGATACTACCTGTAACGCCCGCCCTTCCCGTACCTCAGAGGGGAGCGAAGGGCGGCGCTACGCGATCATACATACATGCATATGCATACAACGGAAGCATTTAAAACAATAAAATCCCTTTTTAAGCTAACTATATTAACCTAATCCACCTAACAGATTAATTATGATGTAACGGTCTTAGCAATTTTCTTAACTAAACATGTACTAAAGAAATTCAAGATTTATATAATAAACGGCAGTGACAACCAAACAAAGACATCATCTAAGTCTTAACACTGAACGGTAAAACATGCATAATCTCCCCAAACCATAAACTAAATCTTATCCACCATGCCACTGCCACACACATCTTTGCCTCCTGCTGCTCCCTTCAATTATTCCATTCCTTGCCTTGCTCTGTAGTACATGGAAAAAAAATGACACTATCAGCACATATGCTGAGTAAGATCCTTTCCTACTCACAAAAGCCATACGACATAAATTACACATAAGATAGTGACATGTTCATTTAACTAACATATAGTCATAGCATGGATGTAACTATTAACATGATCATCAAGAGGCATATAGACTTAGCATTCAAAATTCATGAGTAAAGCAATCCGTGACATGATCATCTAAGATGTGTATCCCCATGGCACTTTTTATCACAATAACATAACATCTCGTAATAACATAGACATGGAATAGTTATATACAGAATGCTCTTTGAAAACATATACTATCATAATTACTTAAACATAATCTCAACATTAGGGCCCCACATTGTATCCATGACTCGGCCCAGCCCATTTGGTGGTCCATTCGGCGGCCCATTTGGCGACCCCTTGTGGTCGTCGACCATCGATTGTCGGCACGTCGACCGTGTCATTACCACTAGGCCCGTACTTCGACCTAGGGGCAACTTTGGATACAAGCCATGCATAAAGTAAAATAGCATACATGTTCTTTAACATAACATAAAGAGTGTTCTTGTCCCCACTCTTAGTGAAACATTTCTTTACCAATTCATATTCATAAGCCTTACGTAACCATGGCATAGTGGTGCCTATCGTTCATGAACATAAACAGGTACATCATGATAAAATGAGCAAAACTTAACATATAGATTATGATACAATGGTCCTACATCAGTTGTTAACATGGACATAAGGTATGGAATCATGCAAATATATTGTCTAACTAGCATCATATCAATACCATATATATATACCTAGCATAACATGGAAAATCATTCGGAATCATGTTCGGAATTTTTTTTATTTATTTATTTTCTTGTCCTTTTTAATCTTCAGAGCGGGCATAGCCCACTTCTGCGTTACGACACAGTCGTGGCCGAATGCACTGCTAGCCGAGATACGCTGCTAGCCGAAAGCAAGACCTCCAATGGCCGCGTGCGACACTGGCGCCGAGTTGGCCCCGACACACCTATGTTGGGGCAGTATAGGCGTGTCCCACACTGCTCACCCCGACACGCCTGTGTCGGGGTGAAAGAGCGGCGTGTTGCCCTCTGTACGTGTTTTGCTTAACAAAATTTATACGAACCTCGTCCTAGGGTCTTAAGCAATATCAAAAATGGAACCTCGACTAAGGTTAATCATATGCAATACAGGGAAAAGAAGAACATGAAAAACTCTTTATTGCATAGCACAACATTGAAAACATGAAAGCCATTCGAGAGAAACCCATGTACTGTAGGTGAGGGAATTCTTACCTATAAATCTAAACACACCTATATAATCTGATCAAAACATATTATTTATCATTTATCAAGCATTTAATATGATCATACTCCCAAAACTCATATAGGAATCCTTTCAAGACATGCAATCATTCTCTTTGTCCGCAAAACTTATAGGGGAAGCATCTTTGTGATCTTATGTCTTGCTTCAACATGAAATATACTTAAATACCTAAAAATCTAAACAAACATAATCTGGACAGAACATATAAATTCGAATAAAATATGGCGATAGAAGTTAAATGGGCATATCAAAGAGTTACTTATGCTATTGGTGAGAGATATCATCTTTGTGATCTTATATCTTGCTTAAAAACACATATACCTTAACTATAAATCTGAACACACACATATATCATTTGATCCAAATATATAATCTATCAAAACATAAGAAAATAAGCTATATAAAACGATCGAAGCAACTTGTACTGCAGGTGAGGGGATTACTTACCTTCGATTGCTTTAACTTATATTTGTAAAACCTAATGAGATGCAACCTTCTATCCCGCCCTAGCAAGCCTCCAAGGTCTCTTGAATCCCACCTTTCCTTGGATTCGGCGGAGAAGACAACCCTAGGAGAAAATTCTCCTTGATGTGTGGGTCGGCGGTGGAGGGACCAAGAGAGAGTAGAGAGGTGCCCTCTAGGGTATTAGGGAGGTTAAATTTATAACCATCAAGGCTTAACCTATTCCCTTATAAATTTTCTAAAATTTCTCTCTTTAACAGAATTAATTCCTTCTTCGATTAAATTCGTGACTTCTCCCTAATCATATAAAAATTTTATTCCCTTATAAATTTCCTTAAATCTCTCTCTTTAACAGAATTAATTCCTTCTTCAATTAAATTCGTGACTTCTCCCTAATCATATAAATTTTTATTCCCTTATAAATTTTCCTTAAATTTCTCTCTTTACCAGAATTAATTCCTTCTTCAATTAAATTCGTGACTTCTCCCTAATCATATAAATTTTTTTATTGGATTTTTGGTGACTCACCCCTTCTTGTCCGGTTTTCTTTTCTTTTATCTTTTCTTTTATTTCCTTTAAATCTCATGTAAGCCTATCATCATCATGCATAATAATCTTTATTTTCTTTAACCCACATAAGGGCCCATTTATTATCATGCCTCATTATCTATAAAACTCCTAAGATTTTTCGGGCGTTACAAGATAAACCCGACCATGTCCTTAGGTTAAAGAAAGCCCTCTATGGACTTAAACAAGCTCCTCGAGCTTGGAATGAGAGACTTTCGATGTATCTTAGATCCAAAGGATTTAACCAAGGTGTAGTTAACCCAACCCTTTTCGTAAAAACCTTAGGTAAAGACATATTCATAGCCCAAATCTACCTAGATGATATTATTTTCGGAACCACCAACTCGATTCTTCTAAATGAATTCATTTCACTTATGGAAAGTGAATTTGAAATGAATTTAGTAGGAGAGTTGAGTTTCTTCTTGGGTCTACAAATTAAACAAACTAAAGATGGAATATACCTACATCAACGTAAATATACTAGGGAATTAATTAAACGCTTTGGAATGCAAGACGCTAAAATTATTAATACTCCAATGGCAACGAATGTAAATATAGAAGAAGATGTAATCGGAAATTTAATTGATTTAAAATACTATAGGAGCGTAATAGGGAGTCTCCTTTACTTAACTGTAAGCCGACCTGATATCTTATTTGCAGTAAGTATGTGCGCAAGGTTCCAAACCTATGCCAAGGAGTCTCACCTAACTCTGCGTATCCTTAGATATCTAAAGGTTACACTTAATGTCGGTATTTGGTACCCTAGATCTACCGAGTTCGAACTAACCGGCAACTCCAATTCGGACTATGCCGGTAGTAAGCTCGATAGAAAGAGTACGAGTGATTGTTGTCAACTTCTCGACACGAGTCTAATGAGTTGGTGCAGTAGGAAGCAACACTGTATTGCCTTATCTACCACCGAAGCCGAGTACATCGCGATGGGTGAGTGTGTCACTCAGCTTCTTTGGATGAAGCACACTCTCCGCGACTTTAAGTTAGACATTACAAACACTAAACTTCACGTAGATAATGTTAGAATGTATACTGAAAGCCTAGCTCTTTTCTGTATGAACATTTTATTTTGAAATAAGAATCACATGATCATTGTTTGCATTTTATATATTCATTATATATGTGTGCATATTGTCTAATATTCTACATTGTAGATAACATGGTGCTTGGTGTGGCACAGAAGATCATGTTATTAGTCCCTTGTAAAATATAAGTAGAGGCTCACAACCAAGATGGTTTTGGACAAACCATTGGCATGGTTGTAGTGTAGCTTGGTATTGTTTTATCTTGAACATAGAGTTACACTAGTACACTTAGGTGTATTGAGTAGGACCGACATAGAGGTGATTCAATTTAGTACTGACTACACAATTGAATCGGACCACGAATATTATGTTGTACATGCTCTTAATCCCGATATAATAACGGGCACATGTACTTAGTATTTATTTCTTTGATTTACCAGTGGGTGAGATTTAGATGGATTAAATCAATATGCCCGGTAAGTTGGGAAATAATATTATTTACATGGTGTGCCGTTGATTATATGAGGAAACCGTGTCCTATATATTAGGTTGATGATGTCCCCTTGAGGAGCTCATAAGGTTCATCATGTAAACCCAGCTGGTTGACTTTGTCAACATGATGATAAAGTTGAGTGGTACTACTCGAGGAGTTAGATGTTAATTAATTGATGGTCAGTAAATCAATTAATTGACGGACATTCGATATCTTAAACACGGGGAGATTAATCTACAAATAATATATGGAGCCCATATTAATTTATGGGGGTTGGTGAGGAAGTTCAATGATGATCCTCTAGTGGAATGGAACATCATTGATGGATCAAGTATGTGTGGTTCCGATCCATCGGGTGGCCAAGACCCAACTCCTCCTTATGGTCCCTATCGTAGCCTAATATAATCCTTGTGAAGTCTAGATCCAAGAATGTAAAACAAAACCTAGAACCAATGGTTAGGATTAAATCCCTAAGATCCGATGGTTAGGATGAAACCCTAGAACCAACGGTTGGGATTAAATCCCTAAGATCCGATGGTTATGATGAAACCCTCGAATCGATGGTTGAGATCAAATCCCTAGATCCGACGGTTGGGATAAAACCCTAGATCCGACGGTTGGGATGAAATCGTAGATCCGACGATTAGGATGAAATCCTAGATCCGACGGTTGAGATGAAACCCTAGATCCGACGGTTGGGATAAAACCCTAGATCCGACGGTGGAGGTTAAATCCCTAGATCCGACTGATGAGATTAAAGGAGGCTTAATCCCTATTCTATAAATAGGTGCTTAGGGTTGGGCGGCAAGGATAAGATAAGGAGATTGGTTTTCGAATTAGGGTTAGGGTTTGGCTCATCTTCCATCGGCTTAGGGTTTGGCGGCTACAAGCTTGGGCGGCAAGCTAGGGTTTGGCCAGTCATCCCTCTCTTCTCCTCCTTGGTTTTGGGCGGCACCCTTCCCTTTTCCTTGCTCCTTGGCCGGCGGTTCTCCATCCATTGGTGGCCGGCAATCATCTTCCTCCAATCTCTCCAAGGTGGCCGGCGGTTTCCAATCATTTGGTGGCCGGCGCATCATCCACTTGCTCCTTGGTCGTGGTTGCACCAAATTCTAATTTGGTGGTCGGTTATAGATAGGAAAGGTATTTGTGATTGCTTCTCTTTGTTCGCGGACAAGGTAGAGAAGAAAGTGATCAAGAAGGCTTCAACTCATGGAGGATCTTCCACACGTCGTCCACGAGAAGGATAGGACATACGATAGAAGATCGTAAGGTATAAAGTTGTTTTTAACTTTATTTACAGATCTGAATATGTTCTTTAATATTTTGATTGTGCATGTGTATGAATGGATATATATTGTATAATCATGGACCCCGAAGACAAACACAAAAACCGGCGATCCATCCGTCGTCTTTTCCGCGGCTAACCAACTAGAAGAGTTGTGTTGCTTGAACAACTAGTTTGTTCAAGTGACCACTCAAGTTGTTAGCACGACGACGAATAGGTTGTGCCAAGGAAGCTCATCCCATCCGGATTAAGTCTTTCATTAGTGAAAATTTTAATCCGGGGACATGGGAGCCAATGAGCCTCCGAAGCGACATCCCAACAATTGGTATCAGAGCCACGGTTTCCGGTTTTGTGTGTTTTGGATTCGGTTAATTTTTTATGCATTTTTCATATATTATATGTGCCGGATAATAGTAGGATATGCGTAGTTTAACTTTTTGGTTGCAGGCATAAGATCCGACTATTATGGCCATGTGTGTGTATGTGAATGGATGTGTGTAAAAAATTTATTATTTGAATCCTCGGGGTTGGTGAGGCTAGATTAGTATTTAATTTTTGTAATTAAATACGACATTGTTTAGCCGCTCATTTTAGTTTACTTTCGATCTAGATTATTTGTACACTCCTTCGTGGAGTATAGGATCGATGGATGTAAATTAAAATGTTTTATCTCGGCTCGGAACTCTTTGGTGACTTGCGCACGGGAAAAGATGGAGCGGACGAGGTGGCCACACGACGGGATGCATATTGGAGGACAATGCCATAATAGTTGGAAAAATTCTGTTTTTTCCATATTTATTGCTTATTTGTTTTATATGCATGTTGTGTGTGATTTAAAATTCCTCATTTGCAATTTACTAAGTGGGAGAGGGATATTTTAATTAATTCCTATTCATTACAGTTTGACGTGTGATGCAAACAAACTTGTGTGTTGGCTCTGAGTGCCTTCCTCCCTGCGGACGGGTTTGTTTGCGGATCACTAGGTCAAATAATGGTTATAGGAAATTATTTAGGAGCGTGTGTACTTCCACAGCGGTAAGGCACATAATCCGAAATAATTCCCTTAGTATCGTGTAATGGTGCACACTTAGATGCAAATAAAAGTATCCTCCCCATCGGAGTCACTGCTTTTATTTGTAGGGCCAAAGAGGAACCAACTATTAATTTTATTTGTCAAAAAGTAAGGTTGACAAGATAATAAAATTAATGGGTAAAACCTCCTCTTACAAATGTAGGTTTCAGATATCGTCCACACATGGCATCATGAAATTCTGTTTTGAGGTGTTGGTTGATTTCAGGATTTTATTGTTTTGAGGAATCAATAATATTTGAAATCTAATATTTTTGATCATTGTGATTTTTAGGAATTTCAAATGGCTTTCAACCCACTTGCTGTGATTTTAAAAGAAAACAAACTTACTGGTCCAAACTACATTGATTGGAAAAGAAACCTGGATATTGTCTTAACTGCGGAGGAGTACAAATTTGTACTCTTCGAGGTCTGTCCTCCTAAGCCCACTGATGACTCTGATGAAAAGGAGAAAGAACATTATAAGAAATGGGTGAAGGCAGATGAGATGGCGCGGTGTTACATTTTGGCATCTATGTCAAATGTGCTGCAACATCAGCATCAGGCCATAGCCACAGCTTATGACATGATGTTCAATCTCAAGGAACTTTTCGGACATCAGAGTAGGGCGGCTAGGCAGGAGGCAATGAGAAACTTGATGACGACCACCATGGTCGAGGGAACACCGCTAGGGATCATGTTCTCAAGATGATGGCTCATCTTAATGAGATGGAAGTCCCTGAGCCGAGATCGATGGGGAAACCCAGGTCGATATCATTCTCCAGTCTCTGCCTAGGAGTTTTGAGCAGTTCCGCCTCAACTACAACATGAACAAGAGGTTGTATTCGTTGGCGGAGCTTCTGACAGAACTCCAGGCGGCAGAGGGGCTTTTTCGTCAGAGTTCTCAAGCCATGGTCGCTCAGAAGGTTTCTTCCTCTAAACCGAAAGGTAAGAAGAAGAAGAAGCAAGGTGGAGCGAAGAAAGTGGCAGGAGGACCTCAGGCAGGAGTGAAGAAGCCGAAAGGCAAGTGCTTCTTGCATCGACATTGGAAGGCGACTGCCCTCGAAAGAATAAAGGTATATCTTCTTGTTTAGTTGTTGAAACATGTTTAGCGGTGTTATCTACGATCGTGTGTGTAGATACAGAGCCATCGATCATGTCTGCAATACTTTGCAGGGGTTCCAGGAAACCCGACGACTAGCTGAGGGAGAAATCACCGTCTTCATGGGCAATGCTTCAAAGGTGGCAGCTATTGCAGTGGGAGACGTTTATTTATCTTTTGATAGGAATAAATTTTTGGTGTTGTGAAATTGTATTTATGTACCTACTTTTAGAAAGAATTTAATTTCAGTTTCTAAATTGTTTTTGGATGGATATTCTGTTTCTTTTAATGACAAGGTGGTTATAAAAAGGAATAGGGAGATTATTTGTTCTGGTACATTGGTTGGCAATTTATATACTCTTGAACCAAAAACTCCCACGATGCATATAGAAGTAAATAACTCATCTTCTAAATCTAATAAGAGAAAAGAACCTTCGCAAATGAACCAAACATATCTTTGGCATCTAAGGCTTGGTCATATTAACCTAAGTAGAATTCAAAGGTTGATAGCTGATGGACCTTTGGGTTCATTAGTGGTGGAGGATCTCCCAACATGCGAATCTTGCTTGGAAGGTAAAATGACCAAGAGGCCTTTCAAGGCCAAGGGGTATAGAGCCAAAGATGTGTTGGAAATGGTTCATTCTGATTTGTGCGGTCCTATGTCTATCCAGGCAAGAGGTGGCTTTGAATACTTCGTCTCTTTTATAGACGATTATTCAAGGTATGGATACATTTACTTGATGCGCCGCAAGTCTGAATGCTTTGACAAGTTCAAAGAATTCAAGGCTGATGTAGAGAACCGTCAAGGTAAAAGTATCAAGACATTACGATCTGATCGTGGTGGCGAGTACCTCTTGGGAGAGTTTAGGAGTTACTTATCAGAGGCTGGGATTCAATCCCAATTGTCTGCACCTGGCACACCCCAGCAGAATGGTGTAGCGGAGTGAAGGAATAGGACTCTTATGGAGATGGTCAGATCGATGATGAGTTATTCTGAGTTACCTGTTTCGTTCTGGGGGTATTCACTGGATACGGCAATGTATACTCAGAAATTGGTTCCATCTAAATAAGTACCTTCTACCTCAGAGAATTGTGGATCGGGCAAAAAGCCTAGTCCGAGACATATTCGGATATGGGGAGTCCAAAGACATGTGGCCAAGGAAGGGCCGTAAGTTGGAACCTCGCATGTATGCATGTTTGTTGGCTACCCTAAGGGAACGAAAGGTGGTTTATTTTATAATCCTAGAGATCAGAGGGTGATCGTTAGCACGAACGCCAGATTTCTAGAGGAGTATTATGTAATGAACCACAAGCCCAAGAGTAGGATTGTTCTTGAGTAGTTGGCAGGGGAAGTTCCGACTTCAGTACCACCGGTACAAGAGGATACCCCACAAGTCACTGCACCGCGTGTCACAGAGCATACACGGGAGGTGCCTCGTCGTAGTGGGAGGGTTGTTAGACAACCCGATAGATTCATGTTTTTGGGAGAGTCTTCGGACTTAGTCCCTGGTGAACATGAACCTGATCCCTGGACATATGACGAGGCAATCCAAGATAGAGATGCGGTATCTTGGCAAAGAGCGATGAATTCAGAGATAGAATCTATGGATTCTAATCAGGTCTGGGAGCTAGTAGAGCCACCCGATGGTGTAAAAACCATTGGATGCAAGTGGATCTACAAGAGAAAGAGAGGAGTAGACGGGAAGGTTGAGACCTTCAAAGCTAGGCTTGTTGCAAAAGGGTATACTCAGAAAGAGGGTATCGACTATGAGGAGACCTTTTCGCCGGTAGCTATGCTTAAGTCTATCCGGATTCTCTTATCTATAGTTGCTCATATGGATTATGAGATATGGCAGATGGATGTCAAGACAGCTTTCCTTAACGGAAGTCTTGAGGAGAACATCTATATGCGGCAACCAGAGGGATTCATTGCTAAAGGCAAAGAGCATCTTGTATGTAAGCTTAATCGGTCCATTTATGGATTGAAGCAAGCTTCTAGATCTTGGAACATCCGCTTTGATGAGGTAATCCAGTCATATGGATTTATTCAAAGTCCGGATGAACCTTGTGTATACAAGAGATGTGACGGAAACGTAGTGGTGTTTCTTGTACTATACGTAGATGACATTTTGTTAGTTGGCAACAATATCAAAGTGTTATCAGACGTAAGGGTATGGTTGTCCAAACAGTTTGACATGAAGGACTTGGGAGAAGTGGGACACATCCTTGGGATCAAAGTTATAAGGGATCGCAAGAAAAGGATGTTGTGCTTATCTCAAGCTTCATATATTGACACTATCCTTGCTCGTTTTAGCATGCAGAACTCCAAGAAAGGTTTTCTACCTTTTAGGCATGGAGTTCCTTTATCTAAAGAGATGTGTCCCAAAACATCAAAGGAGATAGAGGACATGAAGGCGGTTCCTTATGCTTCGGCAGTAGGAAGCCTTATGTATGCTATGCTATGTACGAGACCGGATATCCGCTTCTGTGGGCATGGTTAGCGAGATATCGAGTAATCTGACAGGACATTGGATCGCGTAAAGCATATATTGAAGTACCTGAGAAGGACTAGGGATTATATGCTGGTTTACCGAGCAGATCAATTAGCCCCTGTGGGTTACACGGATTCGGATTTCCAATCAGATAGGGACAAGAGTAAGTCTACCTTGGGGTTTGTGTTTACTTTTGGAGGTGGAGCCATAGTATGGAGGAGTGTCAAGCAGAAATGCGTGGCGGACTCTACCATGGAAGCTGAGTATGTGGCAGCCTCTGAGGCAGCCAAGGAAGTCAGATGGCTCAGAACTTCTTGATGGACTTGGATGTGATTCGGTTTGCCTGAACTATCACAATTTATTGTGATGCAGTTGCAAACTCAAAGGAACCACGAGCCTATAAGGCGAGTAAACACATAGAGCGCAAGTACCACCTCATACGAGAGATCGTAAAGTGAGGAGAAGTTGATGTTGCCAAGATTGCATCAGAGGATAACCTGGCAGATCCATTCACTAAGGCCCTTCCAGCGAAAGCATTTGATAGGCATGTGGAGGACATGGGGATCAGATGTATGGCAGAGTGATGACAGCATAGTCTTTTAGTATAAGTGGGAGATTGTTAGAATGTATACTGAAAGCCTAGCTCTTTTTGTATGAACATTTTTATTTTGAAATAAGAATCACATGATCATTGTTTGCACTTTATATTTATTATATGTGTGCATATTGTCTAATATTTTACATTGTAGATAACATGGTGCTTGTGTGGCAATGTAAGATCATGTTATCAGTCCCTTGTAAAATATAAGTAGAGGCTCACAACCAAGATGGTTTTGGACAAACCATTGGCATGGTTGTAGTGTAGCTTGGTATTGTTTTATCTTGAACATAGAGTTACACTAGTACACTTAGGTGTATTGAGTAGGACCGACATAGAGGTGATTAAATTTAGTACTGACTACACAATTGAATCGGACCTCGGATATTATGTTGTACATGCTCTTAATCCCGATATAATAACGGGCACATGTACTTAGTATTTATTTCTTTGATTTACCAGTCGGTGAGATTTAGATGGATTAAATCAATATGCCCGGTAAGTTGGGAAATAATATTATTTACATGGTGTGCCATTGATTATAGGAGGAAACCGTGTCCTATATATTAGGTTGATGATGTCCCCTTGAGGATCTCATAAGGTTCATCATGTAAACCCAGCTGGTTGACTTAGTCAACATGATGATAAGGTTGAGTGGTACTACTCGAGGAGTTAGATGTTAATTAATTGATGGTCAGTAAATCAATTAATTGACGGACATTCGATATCTTAAACACGGGGAGATTAATCTACAAATAATATATGGAGCCCATATTAATTTATGGGGGTTGGTGAGGTAGTTCAATGATGATCCTCTAGTGGAATGGAACATCATTGATGGATCAAGTATGTGTGGTTCCGATCCATCGGGTGGCCAAGGCCCAACTCCTCCTTATGGTCCCTATCATAGCCTAATATAATCCTTGTGAAGTCTAGATCCAAGAATGTAAAACAAAACCTAGAACCAACGGTTAGGATTAAATCCCTAAGATCCGATGGTTAGGATGAAACCCTAGAACCAACGGTTGGGATTAAATCCCTAAGATCCGATGGTTAGGATGAAACCCTAGAATCGACGGTTGAGATTAAATCCCTAGATCCGACGGTTGGGATAAAACCCTAGATCCGACGGTTGGGATGAAATCCTAGATCCGACGATTAGGATGAAATCCTAGATCCGACGGTTGAGATGAAATCCTAGATCCGACGGTTGGGATAAAACCCTATATCCGACGGTGGAGGTTAAATCGCTAGATCCGACGGATGAGATTAAAGGAGGCTTAATCCCTATTCTATAAATAGGTGCTTAGGGTTGGGCGGCAAGGATAAGATAAGGAGATTGGTTTTTGAATTAGGGTTAGGGTTTGGCTCATCTTCCATTGGGCGGCTACAAGCTTGGGCGGCAAGCTAGGGTTTGGCCGGTCATCCCTCTCTTCTCCTCCTTGGTTTTGGGTGGCATCCTTCCCTTTTCCTTGCTCCTTGGCCGGCGGTTCTTCATCCATTGGTGGCCGGCAATCATCTTCCTCCAATCTCTCCAAGGCGGCCGGCGGTTTCCATTCATTTGGTGGCCGGCGCATCATCCACTTGCTCCTTGGCCGGCGGTTGCACCAAATTCCCTAATTTGGTGGTCGGTTCTAGATAGGAAAGGTATTTGTGATTGCTTCTCTTTGTTCGCAGTGGACAAGGTAGAGAAGAAAGTGATCAAGAAGGCTTCAACTCGTGGAGGATCTTCGTCCACACGTCGTCCACGAGAAGGATAGGACATACGATAGAAGATCGTAAGGTATAATGTTGTTTTTAACTTTATTTACAGATCTGAATATGTTCTTTAATATTTTGATTATGCATGTGTATGAATGGATATATATTGTATAATCATGGACCCCGAAGACAAACACAAAAGCCGGCGATCCATCCGTCTGCCTTTTCCGCGCTAACTAACTAGAAGAGTTGGTTGCTTGAACAACTAGTTTGTTCAAGCCACCACTCAAGTTGTTAGCACGACGATTTAAATAGGTTGTGCCAATGAAGCTCCTCCCATACGGATTAAGTCTTTCATTAGTGAAAATTTTAATCCGGGGACATGGTAGCCAATGAGCCTCCGAAGCGACATACCAACAATTGGTATCAGAGCCACGGTTTCCGGTTTTGTGTGTTTTGGATTCGTTAATTTTTATGCATTTTTCATATATTATATGTGCCGGATAATAGTAGGATATGTAGTTTAACTTTTTGCTGCGTGCATAAGATCCACTATTATGGCCATGTGTGTGTATGTGATTGGATGTGTGTAAAATATTTATTATTTGATTCCTCGGGGTTGACGAGGCTAGATTAGTATTTAATTTTTGTATTTAAATACGACATTGTTTAGCCGCTCATTTTTGTTTTATTTCGATCTAGATTATTTGTACACTCCTTCGTGGAGTATAGGATCGATGGATGTAAATTAAAATGTTTTATCTCGCCTCGGAACTCTTTGGTGACTCAAGACGGGAAAAGATGGAGCGGATGAGGTGGCACACGACGGATGCATATTGGAGGACAATGCCATAATAGTTGGAAAAATTCTATTTTTTCCATATTTATTGCTTATTTGTTTTATATGCATGTTGTGTGTGATTTAAAATTCCTCATTTGCAATTTACTAAGTGGGAGAGGGATATTTTAATTAATTCTCATGCCTTCCATTACAATTTGACGTGTGATGCAAACAAACTTGTGTGGCTGAGTGCCTTCCTCCCATGGATGGGTTTGTTTATGATCACTAGGTCAAATAATGGTTATAGGAAATTATCTAGGAGGTGTGTACTTCCACAGTGGTAAGGCACATAATCCGAAATAATTCCCTTAGTATCGTGTAATGGTGCACACTTAGATGCAAATGAAAGTATCCTCCCCATCGGAGTCACTGCTTTTATTTGTAGGGCCAAAGAGGAACCAACTATTAATTTTATTTGTCAAAAAGTAAGGTTGACAAGATAATAAAATTAATGGGTAAAACCTCCTCTACAAATGTAGAATTCGTGATACGCCCACACATGGCATACGAAATTCTCTGTTTTGAGGTGTTGGTTGATTTGATTTTATTGTTTTGAGGAATCAATAATATTTGAAATCTAATATTTTGATCATTGTGATTTTTAGGATTTTCAAATGGCTTTCAACCCACTTGCTGTGATTTTAAAAGAAAACAAACTTATTGGTCCAAACTACATTGATCGGAAAAGAAACCTGGATATTGTCTTAATCATGAGGAGTACAAATTTGTACTCTTCGAGGTCTGTCCCTCCTAAGCCCACCGATGACTCGATGAAAAGGAGAAAGAACATTATAAGAAATGGGTGAAGGCGTATGAGATGGCGGTGTTACATTTTGGCATCTATGTCAAATGTGTCGCAACATCAAAGATCGTGCCATAGCCACGCTATGACATGATGTTCAATCTCAAGGAACTTTTCGGACATCGAGTAGGCGCTAAGCGAGGAGGCAATGAGAAACTTGATGACGACCACCATGATCGAGGGAACACCCGTTAGGGATCATGTTCTCAAGATGATGGCTCATCTTAATGAGATGGAAGTCCTTGGAGCTGAGATCGATGGGGAAACCTGTGTCGATATCATTCTCCGCCTCGCCTTAGGAGTTTTGAGCAGCCCGCCTCAACTACAACATGAACAAGAGGTTGTATTCGCGGAGCTTCGATGTAACTCCAGTGCAGAGGGGCTTTTTCTGAGTTCTCAAGCCATGGTCGCCGTAAGGTTTCTTCCTCTAAACCGAAAGGTAAGAAGAAGAAGAAGCAAGGTGGAGCAAGAAAGTGGCGAGGACCTCAGCAGAGTGAAGAAGCCAAAGGCAAGTGCTTCACTTGCAAGCAGATCGACATCGAAGGCGGACTGCCTCGCCAAAGAACAAAGGTATATCTTCTTGTTTAGTTGTTGAAACATGTTTAGTGTTATCTACGACCGGTGTGTAGATACAGAGCCACTGATCATGTCTCAATACTTTGCAGGGGTTCCAGAAACCCGACGACTAGCCGAGGGAGAAATCACCGCCTTCATGGGCAATGCTTCAAAGGTGGCCTATCGTAGGGGGAGACGCTTTATTTATCTTTTGATAGGAATAAATTTTTGGTTTTGAGAAATTGTCTTTATGTACCTACTTTTAGAAAGAATTTAATTTCAGCTTTCTAAATTGTTTTTGGATGGATATTCGCTTTCTTTTAATGACAAGGTGGTTATAAAAGGAATAGGAGATTATTTGCTCGTACATTGGTTGGCAATTTATATACTCTTGAACCAAAAACTCCCACGATGAATATATAAGTAAATAACTCATCTTCAAAATCTAATAAGTGAAAAGAACCTTCGTATATTAACAAAACATATCTTTGTCATCTAAGTCTTGTTCATATTAACCTAAGAAGAATTCAAAGGTTTATAGCTGATGGACCTTTGGGTTCATTAGTGGTGGAGGATCTCCCAACCTGCGAATCTTGCTTGGAAGGTAAAATGACCAAGAGGCCTTTCAAGGCCAAGGGGTATAGAGCCAAAGATGTGTTAGAATTGGTTCACTCTGATTTGTTCGGTCCTATGTCTATCCAGGAAAGAGGTGGTTTTGAATACTTCGTCTCTTTTATAGACGATTATTCAAGGTATGGATACATTTACTTGATGCGCTGCAAGTCTGAATGCTTTGACAGGTTCAAAGAATTCAAGGATGATGTCGAGAACCGTCAAGGTAAAAGTATCAAGACATTACGATCTGATCGTGGTGGCGAGTACCTCTTGGGAGAGTTTAGGAATTACTTATCGAGGTCGATTCAATCCCAATTGTTCGCAGACTCGCACACCCGCAGAATGATGTAGCGGAGTGAAGGAATAGGACTCTTATGGAGATGGTCAGATCAATGATGAGTTATTCTGAGTTACCTGCTTGCCTGGGGTATGCCGATACGGCAATGTATACTCAACTTGGTTCCATCTAAATCAGTACCTTCTACCCTCAGAGAATTGTGGATCGGGCAAAAGCCTAGTCCGAGACATATTCGGATATGGGGAGTCCAAAGACATGTCAAGGTCGATGCCGTAAGTTGGAACCTCGCATGTAAGTCGCATGTTTGTTGGCTACCCTAAGGGAACGAACGGTTGTTTGTTTTATAATCCTAGAGATCATAGGGTGATCGTTAGCACTAACGCCAGATTTCTAGAGGAGGATTATGTAATGAACCACAAGCCCAAGAGTAGGATTGTTCTTGAGGAGTTAACAGGGGAAGTCCCGACTTCAGTACCACCGGTACAAGAGGAGACACCACAAGTCACTGCACCGCGTGTCACAGAGCATACATAGGAGGCACCTCGTCGTAGTGGGAGGGTTGTTAGACAACCCGAGAGATTCATGTTTTTGGGAGAGTCTTCGGACTTAGTCCCTGGTGAACATGAACCTGATCCCTGGACATATGACGAGGCAATCCAAGATAGAGATGCGGTATCTTGGCAAAGAGCGATGAATTCAGAGATAGAATCTATGGATTCTAATCAGGTCTGGGAGCTAGTAGAGCCACCCGATGGTGTAAAAACTATTGGATGCAAGTGGATCTACAAGAGAAAGAGAGGGGTAGACGGGAAGGTTGAGACCTTCAAAAAGGGTATACTCGTAAAGAGGGTATCGATTATGAGGAGACCTTTTCACGAGCTATGCTTAAGTTTATCCGGATTCTCTTATCTATAGTTGCTCATATGGATTATGAGATTTGGCAGATGGATGTCAAGACAGCTTTTCTTAACGGAAGTCTTGAGGAGAACATCTATATGCGGCAACCAGAGGGATTCATTGCTAAAGGCAAAGAGCATCTTGTATGTAAGCTTAATCGGTCCATTTATGGATTGAAGCAAGCTTCTAGATCTTGGAACATCCGCTTTGATGAGGTAATCCAGTCATATGGATTTATTCAAAGTCCGGATGAGCCTTGTGTATACAAGAGATGTGACGGAAACGTAGTGGTGTTTCTTGTACTATACGTAGATGACATTTTGTTAGTTGGCAACAATATCAAAGTGTTATCAGACGTAAGGGTATGGTTGTCCAAACAGTTTGACATGAAGGACTTGGGAGAAGTGGGACACATCCTTGGGATCAAAGTTATAAGGGATCGCAAGAAAAGGATGTTGTGCTTATCTCAAGCTTCATACATTGACACTATCCTTGCTCGTTTTAGCATGCAGAACTCCAAGAAAGGTTTTCTACCTTTTAGGCATGGAGTTCCTTTATCTAAAGAGATGTGTCCCAAAACATCAAAAAAGATAGAGGACATGAAGGCGGTTCCTTATGCTTCGGTAGTAGGAAGCCTTATGTATGCTATGCTATGTACGAGACCGGATATCTGCTTTGCCGTGGGCATGGTTAGCAGATATCAGAGTAATCCTGGACAGGGACATTGGACTGCGGTAAAGCATATATTGAAGTACTTGAGAAGGACTAGGGATTATATGCTGGTTTACCGAGCAGATCAATTAGCCCCTGTGGGTTACACGGATTCGGATTTCCAATCAGATAGGGACAAGAGTAACTCTACCTCGAGGTTTGTGTTTACTTTGGGAGGTGGAGCCATAGTATGGAGGAGTGTCAAGCAGAAATGTGTGGCGGACTCTACCATGGAAGCTGAGTATGTGGCAGGCTCTGAGGTAGCCAAGGAAGCTGTATGGCTCAGGAACTTCTTGATGGACTTAGATGTGATTCCTGGTTTGCCCAGAACTATCACAATTTATTGTGATAACAGTGGTGCAGTTGCAAACTCAAAGGAACCACGAGCCTATAAGGCGAGTAAACACATAGAGCGCAAGTACCACCTCATACGAGAGATCGTAAAGTGAGGAGAAGTTGCTGTTGCCAAGATTGCATCAGAGGATAACCTGGCAGATCCATTCACTAAGGCCCTTCCAGCGAAAGCATTTGATAGGCATGTGGAGGACATGGGGATCAGATGTATGGCAGAGTGATGACAGCATAGTCTTTTAGTATAAGTGGGAGATTGTTAGAATGTATGAAAGCCTAGCTCTTTTGTATGAACATTTTATTTTGAAATAAGAATCACATGATCATTGTTTGCATTTTATATATTCATTATATATGTGTGCATATTGTCTAATATTCTACATTGTAGATAACATGGTGCTTGGTGTGCATGTAAGATCATGTTATTACCCTTGTAAAATATTAGAGGCTCACAACCAAGATGGTTTTGGACAAACCATTGGCATGGTTGTAGTGTAGCTTGGTATTGTTTTATCTTGAACATAGAGTTACACTAGTACACTTAGGTGTATTGAGTAGGACCGACATAGAGGTGATTCAATTTAGTACTGACTACATAATTGAATCGGACCTCGATATTATGTTGTACATGCTCTTAATCCCGATATAATAACGGGCACATGTACTTAGTATTTATTTCTTTGATTTACCAAAGGTGAGATTTAAATGGATTAAATCAATATGCCCTAAGTTGGGAAATAATATTATTTACATGGTGTGCCGTTGATTATAGGAGGAAACCGTGTCCTATATATTAGGTTGATGATGTCCCCTTGAGGATCTCATAAGGTTCATCATGTAAACCCAGCTGGTTGACTTAGTCAACATGATGATAAGGTTGAGTGGTACTACTCGAGGAGTTAGATGTTAATTAATTGATGGTCAGTAAATCAATTAATTGACGGACATTCGATATCTTAAACACGGGGAGATGGATGTGCAAATAATGTATGGAGCCCATATTAATTTATTGGGTTGGTGAGGTAATTCAATGATGATCCTCTAGTGGAATGGAACATCATTGATGGATCAAGTATGTGTGGTTCCGATCCATCGGGTGGCCAAGAACCAACTCCTCCTTATGGTCCCTATCGTAGCCTAATATAATCCTTGTGAAGTCTAGATCCAAGAATGTAAAACAAAACCTAGAACCAATGGTTGGGATTAAATCCCTAAGATCCGATGGCATGGTTAGGATGAAACCCTAGAATCGACGGCTGAGATTAAATCCCTCAGATCCCGACGGCTGGGATGAAACCTAGATCCGACGATTAGGATGAAATCCTAGATCCGACGGTTGAGATGAAACCCTAGATCCGACGGTTGGGATAAAATCCTAGATCCGACGGTGGAGGTTAAATCGCTAGATCCGACGGATGAGATTAAAGGAGGCTTAATCCCTATTCTATAAATAGGTGCTTAGGGTTGGGCAAGGATAAGATAAGGAGATTGGTTTTGAATTAGGGTTAGGTTTGGCTCATCTTCCATTAGGTGGGCGGCTAGGGTTTGGAGCGGCTACAAGCTTGGGCGGCAAGCTAGGTTTTGCCGCCATCCTCTCTTCTCCTCCTTGGTTTTGGGTGGCACCCTTCCCTTTCCTTGCTCCTTGGCCGGCGGTTCTTCATCCATTGGTGGCCGGCAATCATCTTCCTCTATTCTCCAAGGTGGCCGGCGGTTTCCATTCATTTGGTTGGCCGGCGATCATCCACTTGCTCGTCGTGTGGTACACCAAATTCCCTAATTTGGTGGTCGGTTCTAGATAGGAAAGGTATTTGTGATTGCTTCTCTTGTTCGCAGTGGACAAGGTAGAGAAGAAAGTGATCAAGAAGGCTTCAACTGTGGAGGATCTTCGCCCACACGCCGCCCACGAGAAGGATAGGACATACGATAGAAGATCGTAAGGTATAAAGTTGTTTTTAACTTTATTTACAGATCTGAATATGTTCTTTAATATTTTGATTATGCATGTGTATGAATGGATATATATTGTATAATCATGGACCCCGAAGACAAACACAAAAACCGGCGATCCATCGGTCGTCTTTTCCGCGGCTAACCAACTAGAAGAGTTGTGTTGCTTGAACAACTAATTTGTTCAAGTGACCACTCAAGTTGTTAGCACGATGACGAATAGGTTGTGCCAAGGAATCTCATCCCATCCGGATTAAGTCTTTCATTAGTGAAAATTTTAATCCGGGGACATGGGAGCCAATGAGCCTCCGAAGCGACATCCCAACAATTGGTATCAAAGCCACGGTTTCCGGTTTTTTGTGTTTTGGATTCGGTTAATTTTTTATGCATTTTTCATATATTATATGTGCCGAATAATAGTAGGATATGCGTAGTTTAACTTTTTGGTTGCAGGCATAAGATCCGACTATTATGGCCATGTGTGTGTATGTGAATGGATGTGTAAAAAATTTATTATTTGAATCCTCGGGGTTGACGAGGCTAGATTAGTATTTAATTTTTGTAATTAAATACGGCATTGTTTAGCCGCTCATTTTAGTTTACTTTCGATCTAGATTATTTGTACACTCCTTCGTGGAGTATAGGATCGATGGATGTAAATTAAAATGTTTTATCTGAACTCTTTGGTGACTTGCGACGGAAAAGATGGAGCGGACGAGGTGGCCACACGACAAGATGCATATTGGAGGACAATGCCATAATAGTTGGAAAAATTCTGTTTTTTCCATATTTATTGCTTATTTGTTTTATATGCATGTTGTGTGTGATTTAAAATTCCTCATTTGCAATTTACTAAGTGGGAGAGGGATATTTTAATTAATTCCCGCGGCCTCCATTACAATTTGACGTGTGATGCAACAAACTTGTGTGTCGGCTCTGAGTGCCTTCCTCCCCATCGGATGGGTTTGTTTGCGGATCACTAGGTCAAATAATGGTTATAGGAAATTATCTAGGAGCGTGTGTACTTCCACAGCGGTAAGGCACATAATCCGAAATAATTCCCTTAGTATCGTGTAATGGTGCACACTTAGATGCAAATGAAAGTATCCTCCCCATCGGAGTCACTGCTTTTATTTGTAGGGCCAAAGAGGAACCAACTATTAATTTTATTTGTCAAAAAGTAAGGTTGACAAGATAATAAAATTAATGGGTAAAACCTCCTCTTACAAATGTAGGTTTCGTATACGTCCACACAGCGTGGCATACGAAATTCTCGGTGTTTTGAGGTGTTGGTTGATTTCAGGATTTTATTGTTTTGAGGAATCAATAATATTTGAAATCTAATATTTTTGATCATTGTGATTTTTAGGAATTTCAAATGGCTTTCAACCCACTTGCTGTGATTTTAAAAGAAAACAAACTTACTGGTCCAAACTACATTGATTGGAAAAGAAACCTGGATATTGTCTTAACTGCGGAGGAGTACAAATTTATACTCTTCGAGGTCTATCCTCCTAAGCCCACTGATGACTCTGATGAAAAGGAGAAAGAACATTATAAGAAATGGGTTAAGGCAGATGAGATGGCGCGGTGTTACATTTTGGCATCTATGTCAAATGTGCTGCAACATCAGCATCAGGCCATAGCCACAGCTTATGACATGATGTTCAATCTCAAGGAACTTTTCGGACATCAGAGTAGGGCGGCTAGGCAGGAGGCAATGAGAAACTTGATGACGACCACCATGATCGAGGGAACACCCGTTAGGGATCATGTTCTCAAGATGATGGCTCATCTTAATGAGATGGAAGTCCTCGGAGCTGAGATCGATGGGGAAACCCAGGTCGATATCATTCTCCAGTCTCTGCCTAGGAGTTTTGAGCAGTTCCGCCTCAACTACAACATGAACAAGAGGTTGTATTCGTTGGCGGAGCTTCTGACAGAACTCCAGGCGGCAGAGGGGCTTTTTCATCAGAGTTCTCAAGCCATGGTCGCTCAGAAGGTTTCTTCCTCTAAACCGAAAGGTAAGAAGAAGAAGAAGCAAGGTGGAGCGAAGAAAGTGGCAGGAGGACCTCAGGCAGGAGTGAAGAAGCCGAAAGGCAAGTGCTTCACTTGCAAGCAGACTGGACATTGGAAGGCGGACTGTCCTCGCCGAAAGAATAAAGGTATATCTTCTTGTTTAGTTGTTGAAACATGTTTAGCGGTGTTATCTACCAGTGCCTGGTGTGTAGATACAGGAGAGCCTTGATCATGTCTAATACTTTGTAGGGGTTCCAGAAACCCGACGACTAGGTGAGGAGAAATCACCGTCTTCATGGGCAATGCTTCAAAGGTGGCGGCTATTTTATTTATCTTTTGATAGGAATAAATTTTTGGTGTTGTGAAATTGTATTTATGTACCTACTTTTAGAAAGAATTTAATTTCAGTTTCTAAATTGTTTTTGGATGGATATTCTGTTTCTTTTAATGACAAGGTGGTTATAAAAAGGAATAGGGAGATTATTTGTTCTGGTACATTGGTTGGCAATTTATATACTCTTGAACCAAAAACTCCCACGATGCATATAGAAGTAAATAACTCATCTTCTAAATCTAATAAGAGAAAAGAACCTTCGCAAATGAACCAAACATATCTTTGGCATCTAAGGCTTGGTCATATTAACCTAAGTAGAATTCAAAGGTTGATAGCTGATGGACCTTTGGGTTCATTAGTGGTGGAGGATCTCCCAACATGCGAATCTTGCTTGGAAGGTAAAATGACCAAGAGGCCTTTCAAGGCCAAGGGGTATAGAGCCAAAGATGTGTTGGAAATGGTTCATTCTGATTTGTGCAGTCCTATGTCTATCTAGGCAAGAGGTGGCTTTGAATACTTCGTCTCTTTTATAGACGATTATTCAAGGTATGGATACATTTACTTGATGCGTCGCAAGTCTGAATGCTTTGACAAGTTCAAAGAATTCAAGGCTGATGTGGAGAACCGTCAAGGTAAAAGTATCAAGACATTACGATCTGATCGTGGTGGCGAGTACCTCTTGGGAGAGTTTAGGAGTTACTTATCAGAGGCTGGGATTCAATCCCAATTGTCTGCACCTGGCACACCCCAGCAGAATGGTGTAGCGGAGTGAAGGAATAGGACTCTTATGGAGATGGTCAGATCGATGATGAGTTATTCTGAGTTACTGTTTGGGGTATGCTCTGGATACGACAATGTATACTTCGAACTTGGTTCCATCTAAATCAGTACCCTCTACTCCTCAGAGAATTGTGGGTGGGCAAAAGCCTAGTCTAAGACATATTCGGATATGGGGAGTCCAAAGACATGTCTTTGAAGGTCACGTCGGTTGGAACCTCGCATGCATGTTTGTTGGCTACCCTAAGGAGCGAAGGTGGTTTATTTTATAATCCTAGAGATCGAGAAGGTGATCGTGAGCACGAATGCGATTTCTAGAGGAGGACTATGTAATGAACCACAAGCCCAAGAGTAGGATTGTTCTTGAGTAGTTGGCGAGGAAGTTCACTTGATACCCGTACAAGAGGATACCCACAAGTCAGCGCACCGCGTGTCCTGAGCATACACGGAGGTGCCTCGTCGTAGTGGGAGGTTGTTAGACAACCCGATAGATTCATGTTTTTGGGAGAGTCTTGGACTTAGTCACAGTGAACATGAACGATCCTGGACATATGAGAGGCAATTCAAGATAGAGATGCGGTATCTTGGCAAAGAGCGATGAATTGAGAGATAGAATCTATGGATTGTAATCAGTCTGGGAGCTAGTAGAGCCACCCGATGGTGTAAAAACTATTGGATGCAAGTGGATCTACAAGAGAAGAGAGGAGTAGGCGGGAAGGTTGAGACCTTCAAAGCTAGGCTTGTTGCGAAAGGGTATACTCAGAAAGAGGGTATCGATTATGAGGAGACTTTTTCACCAGTAGCTATGCTTAAGTCTATCCGGATTCTCTTATCTATAGTTGCTCATATGGATTATGAGATTTGGCAGATGGATGTCAAGACAACTTTCCTTAACGGAAGTCTTGAGGAGAACATCTATATGCAGCAACAGAGGATTCATTGCTAAAGGCAAAGAGCATCTTGTATGTAAGCTTAATCGGTCCATTTATGGATTGAAGCAAGCTTCTAGATCTTGGAACATCCGCTTTGATGAGGTAATCGATCATATGGATTTATTCAAAGTCGGATGAACCTTGTGTATACAAGAGATGTGACTGGAAACGTAGTGGTGTTTCTTGTACTATCGTAGATGACATTTTGTTAGTTGGCAACAATATCAAAGTGTTATCGAGACGTAAGTATGGTTGTCAAACAGTTTGACATAAAGGACTTGGGAGAAGTAGGACACATCCTTGGGATCAAAGTTATAAGGGATCGCAAGAAAAGGATGTTGTGCTTATCTCAAGCTTCATATATTGACACTATCCTTGCTCGTTTTAGCATGCGACTCCAAGAAAGGTTTTCTACCTTTTAGGCATGGAGTTCCTTTATCTAAGAGATGTGTCCCAAAACATCAAAGGAGATAGAGGACATGAAGGCGGTTCCTTATGCTTGTGATAGGAAGCCTTATGTATGCTATGCTATGTCGAGGCAGGATATACTGCTTTCAGTAGGCATGGTTAGCGAATCGAGTAATCTGACGAGGACATTGGGTGCGGTAAAGCATATATTGAAGTACACGAGAAGGACTAGGGATTATATGCTGGTTTACCGGGCAGATCAATTAGTCCCTGTGGGTTACACGGATTCGGATTTCCAATCAGATAGGAACAAGAGTAAGTCTACCTCGGGGTTTGTGTTTACTTTTGGAGGTGGAGCCATAGTATGGAGGAGTGTCAAGCAGAAATGTGTGGCGGACTCTACCATGGAAGCTGAGTATGTGGCAGCCTCTGAGGCAGCCAAGGAAGCTGTATGGCTCAGGAACTTCTTGATGGACTTGGATGTGATTCCTGGTTTGCCCAGAACTATCACAATTTATTGTGATAACAGTGGTGCAGTTGCAAACTCAAAGGAACCACGAGCCTATAAGGCGAGTAAACACATAGAGCGCAAGTACCACCTCATACGAGAGATCGTAAAGTGAGGAGAAGTTGCTGTTGCCAAGATTGCATCAGAGGTTAACCTGGCAGATCCATTCACTAAGGCCCTTCCAGCGAAAGCGTTTGATAGGCATGTGGAGGACATGGGGATCAGATGTATGGCAGAGTGATGACAGCATAGTCTTTTAGTATAAGTGGGAGATTGTTAGAATGTATACTGAAAGCCTAGCTCTTTTCTGTATGAATATTTTATTTTGAAATAAGAATCACATGATCATTGTTTGCATTTTATATATTCATTATATATGTGTGCATATTGTCTAATATTCTACATTGTAGATAACATGGTGCTTGGTGTGGCACAGAAGATCATGTTATCAGTCCCTTGTAAAATATAAGTAGAGGCTCACAACCAAGATGGTTTTGGACAAACCATTGGCATGGTTGTAGTGTAGCTTGGTATTGTTTTATCTTGAACATAGAGTTACACTAGTACACTTAGGTGTATTGAGTAGGACCGACATAGAGGTGATTAAATTTAGTACTGACTACACAATTGAATCGGACCTCGGATATTATGTTGTACATGCTCTTAATCCCGATATAATAACGGGCACATGTACTTAGTATTTATTTCTTTGATTTACCAGTGGGTGAGATTTAGATGGATTAAATCAATATGCCCGGTAAGTTGGGAAATAATATTATTTACATGGTGTGCCGTTGATTATAGGAGGAAACCGTGTCCTATATATTAGGTTGATGATGTCCCCTTGAGGAGCTCATAAGGTTCATCATGTAAACCCAGCTGGTTGACTTAGTCAACATGATGATAAGGTTGAGTGGTACTACTCGAGGAGTTAGATGTTAATTAATTGATGGTCAGTAAATCAATTAATTGTCGGACATTCGATATCTTAAAGACGGGGAGATTAATGTAGTAATAATTAATGGAGCCCATATTAATTTATGGGGGTTGGTGAGGTAGTTCAATGATGATCCTCTAGTGGAATGGAACATCATTGATGGATCAAGTTTGTGTGGTTCGATCCATCGGGTGGCCAAGATCCAACTCCTCCTCATGGTCCCTATCGTAGCCTAATATAATCCTTGTGAAGTCTAGATCCAGAATGTAAAACAAAACCTAGAACCAGCGGTTGGGATTAAATCCTAAGATCCGATGGTTAGGATGAAACCCTAGAACCAGCGGTTGGGATTAAATCCTAGATCCGATGGTTAGGATGAAACCCTAGAATCGACGGTTGAGATTAAATCCTAGATCCGGTTGGGATAAAACCCTAGATCCGACGGTTGGGATGAAATCCTAGATCCACGATTAGGATGAAATCCTAGATCCGGCCGGTTGAGATGAAACCCTAGATCCGGGTTGGGATAAAATCCTAGATCCGACGGTGGAGGTTAAATCCTAGATCCCTGAGATTAAAGGAGGCTTAATCCTATTCTATAAATAGGTGCTTAGGGTTGGCGGCAAGGATAAGATAAGGAGATTGGTTTTGAATTAGGGTTAGGGTTTGGCTCATCTTCCATTGGCGGCTAGGGTTTGGGTCTGGCTTGGCGCAAGCTAGGGTTTGGCCGGTCATCCTCTCTTCTCCTCCTTGGTTTTGGGTGGCACCCTTCCCTTTTCCTTGCTCCTTGGCCAGCGGTTCTTCATCCATTGGTGGCGGCAATCATCTTCCTCCTCTCTCCAAGGTGGCTTCATATCATCCACTTGCTCCTTGGCGTGGTTGCAAATTCCTAATTTGGTGGTCGGTTCTAGATAGGAAAGGTATTTGTGATTCTTCTCTTTGTTCGGACAAGGTAGAAAGAAAGTGATCTAGAAGGCTTCTACTCGTGGAGGATCTTCGTCCCACACGTAAATCCACGAGAAGGATAGGACATACGATAGAAGATCGTAAGGTATAAAGTTATTTTAACTTTATTTACAGATCTGAATATGTTCTTTAATATTTTGATTATGCATGTATGAATGGATATATATTGTATAATCATGGACCCGAAGACAAACACAAAAACGGCGATCCATCCGTCGTCTCTTCGCGGCTAACCAACTAGAAGAGTTGTGTTGCTTGAACAACTAGTTTGTTCAGTGACCACTCAAGTTGTTAGCACGACGGCGAATAGGTTGTGCCAAGGAAGCTCATCCCATCGGATTAAGTCTTTCATTAGTGAAAATTTTAATCCGGGGACATGGGAGCCAATGAGCCTCGGCGACATCCCAACAATTGGTATCGAGCCACGGTTTCGGTTTTGTGTGTTTTGGATTGGTTAATTTTTATGCATTTTCATATATTATATGTGCGGATAATAGTAGGATATCGTAGTTTAACTCTTTGGTTGCGGGCATAAGATCCGACTATTATGGCCATGTGTGTGTGTATGTGAATGGATGTGTGTAAAATTTATTATTTGAATCCTCGGGGTTGTGAGGCTAGATTAGTATTTAATTTTTGTAATTAAATACGGCATTGTTTAGCCGATCATTTTAGTTTACTTTCGATCTAGATTATTTGTACACTCCTTCGTGGAGTATAGGATCGATGGATGTAAATAAAATGATTTATCTCGGCTCGGAACTCTTTGGTGACTTGCGCACGGGAAAAGATGGAGCGGACGAGGTGGCGACACGACGGGATGCATATTGGAGGACAATGCCATAATAGTTGGAAAAATTCTGATTTTTTCCATATTTATTGCTGATTTGTTTTATATGCATGTTGTGTGTGCTTGAAAATTCCTCATTTGCAATTTACTAAGTGGGAGAGGGACATTTTAATTAATTCCCGCGGCCTCCATTACAATTTGACGTGTGATGCAACAAACTTGTGCGTTGGCTCTGAGTGCCTTCCTCCCCATCGGATGGGTTTGTTTGCGGATCACTAGGTCAAATAATGGTTATAGGAAATTATTAAGGAGCGTGTGTACTTCCCCATCGGTAAGGCACATAATCCAAAATAATTCCCTTAGTATCGTGTAATGGTGCACACTTAGATGCAAATTAAAGTATCCTCCCCATCGGAGTCACTGCTTTTATTTGTAGGGCCAAAGAGGAACCAACTATTAATTTTATTTGTCAAAAAGTAAGGTTGACAAGATAATAAAATTAATGGGTAAAACCTCCTCTTACAAATGTAGAATTCGTATCGTCCACACTATCGTGGCATCACGATATTCTCGGTGTTTTGAGGTGTTGGTTGATTTGATTTTATTGTTTTGAGGAATCAATAATATTTGAAATCTAATATTTTGATCATTGTGATTTTAGGATTTTCAAATGGCTTTCAACCCACTTCTTTGTGATTTTAAAAGAAAACAAACTTCTTGGTCAAACTACATTGATTGGAAAAAGAAACACGGATATTGTCTTAAGCTGCGGAGAGTACAAATTTGTACTCTTGAGTCATCCTCTAAGCCCACGATGACTCGATGAAAAGGAGAAAGAACATTATAAGAAATGGGTTAAAGGCGGATGAGATGGCGCGGTGTTACATTTTGGCATCTATGTCAAATGTCTTTGCAACATCGACATCGAGCCATAGCCACGACTTATGACATGATGTTGATCTCAAGGAACTTTTCGGACATCGAGTAGAGGCGGCTAGGCGAGAGGCAATGAGAAACTTGATGGCGACCACCATGGTGAGGAACACCCGTTAGGGATCATGTTCTCAAGATGATGGCTCATCTTAATGAGATGGAAGTCCTCGGGTGAGATCGATGGGAAACCAGTCGATATCATTCTCCGGTCTCTGCCTAGGAGTTTTGAGCAGTTCCGCCTCAACTACAACATGACCAAGAGGTTGTATTCGTTGGCGAGCTTCGTGAGAACTCGAGGCGGAGAGGGCTTTTTCGTCGAGTTCTCAAGCCATGGTCGCTCGGAAGGTTTCTTCCTCTAAGCCGAAAGGTAAGAAGAAGAAGAAGCAAGGTGGAGGCGAAGAAAGTGGCGATGGGACCTCGGCGAGAGTGAAGAAGCAGAAAGGCAAGTGCTTCACTTATGGAATTGGACATTGGAAGGCGGTGTCCTCGCCGAAAGAACAAAGGTATATCTTCTTGTTTAGTTGTTGAAACTTGTTTAGCGGTGTTATCTACCAAGACTGTGTGTAGACACAGAGCCATCGATCATGTCTGCAATACTTTGCGGGGTTCGAAACCCGACGACTAGTGAGGAGAAATCACAGTCTTCATGGGCAATGCTTCAAAGGTGGCGGCTATTGCGTGGGAGACGTTTATTTATCTTTTGATAGGAATAAATTTTGGTGTTGTGTATTTATGTACCTACTTTTAGAAAGAATTTAATTTCAGTTTCTAAATTGTTTTTGGATGGATATTCTCTTTTAATGACAAGGTGGTTATAAAAGGAATAGGAGATTATTTGTTACAGTACATTGGTTGGCAATTTATATACTCTTGAACCAAAAACTCCCACGATGCATATAGAAGTAAATAACTCATCTTCTAAATCTAATAAGAGAAAAGAACCTTCGCAAATGAACCAAACATATCTTTGGCATCTAAGGCTTGGTCATATTAACCTAAGTAGAATTCAAAGGTTGATAGCTGATGGACCTTTGGGTTCATTAGTGGTGGAGGATCTCCCAACATGCGAATCTTGCTTGGAAGGTAAAATGACCAAGAGGCCTTTCAAGGCCAAGGGGTATAGAGCCAAAGATGTGTTGGAAATGGTTCATTCTGATTTGTGCGGTCCTATGTCTATCTAGGCAAGAGGTGGCTTTGAATACTTCGTCTCTTTTATAGACGATTATTCAAGGTATGGATACATTTACTTGATGCGCCGCAAGTCTGAATACTTTGACAAGTTAAAAGAATTCAAGGCTGATGTGGAGAACCGTCAAGGTAAAAGTATCAAGACATTACGATCTGATCGTGGTGGCGAGTACCTCTTGGGAGAGTTTAGGAGTTACTTATCAGAGGCTGGGATTCAATCCCAATTGTCTGCACCTGGCACACCCCAGCAGAATGGTGTAGCGGAGTGAAGGAATAGGACTCTTATGGAGATGGTCAGATCGATGATGAGTTATTCTGAGTTACCTGTTTCGTTCTGGGGGTATGCGCTGGATACGACAATGTATACTCTGAACTTGGTTCCATCTAAATCAGTACCTTCTACCCCTGTAGAATTGTGGACTGGGCAAAAGCCTAGTCTGAGACATATTCGGATATGGGGGAGTCCAAAGGACATGTCAAGTGATATTTGGTTGGAACCTCATGTAAGTATGCATGTTTGTTGGCTACCCTAAGGAACGAAGGTGGTTTATTTTATAATCCTAGAGATCGAGAGGTGATCGTTAGCACGAGCGATTTCTAGAGGAGTATTATGTAATGAACCACAAGCCCAAGAGTAGGATTGTTCTTGAGTAGTTGGGGGAAGTTCACTTGAGACCACCGGTACAAGAGGATACCCCACAAGTCACTGCACCGCGTGTCACAGAGCATACACGGGAGGTGCCTCGTCGTAGTGGGAGGGTTGTTAGACAACCCGATAGATTCATGTTTTTGGGAGAGTCTTCGGACTTAGTCCCTGGTGAACATGAACCTGATCCCTGGACATATGACGAGGCAATCCAAGATAGAGATGCGGTATCTTGGCAAAGAGCGATGAATTCAGAGATAGAATCTCTGGATTCTAATCAGGTCTGGGAGCTAGTAGAGCCACCCGATGGTGTAAAAACTATTGGATGCAAGTGGATCTACAAGAGAAAGAGAGGGGTAGACGGGAAGGTTGAGACCTTCAAAGCTAGGCTTGTTGCGAAAGGGTATACTCAGAAAGAGGGTATCGACTATGAGGAGACCTTTTCGCCGGTAGCTATGCTTAAGTGTATCCGGATTCTCTTATCTATAGTTGCTCATATGGATTATGAGATATGGCAGATGAATGTCAAGACAGCTTTCCTTAACAGAAGTCTTGAGGAGAACATCTATATGCGGCAACCAGAGGGATTCATTGCTAAAGGCAAAGAGCATCTTGTATGTAAGCTTAATCGGTCCATTTATGGATTGAAGCAAGCTTCTAGATCTTGGAACATCCGCTTTGATGAGGTAATCCAGTCATATGGATTTATTCAAAGTCCGGATGAACCTTGTGTATACAAGAGATGTGACGGAAACGTAGTGGTGTTTCTTGTACTATACGTAGATGACATTTTGTTAGTTGGCAACAATATCAAAGTGTTATCAGACGTAAGGGTATGGTTGTCCAAACAGTTTGACATGAAGGACTTGGGAGAAGTGGGACACATCCTTGGGATCAAAGTTATAAGGGATCGCAAGAAAAGGATGTTGTGCTTATCTCAAGCTTCATATATTGACACTATCCTTGCTCGTTTTAGCATGCAGAACTCCAAGAAAGGTTTTCTACCTTTTAGGCATGGAGTTCCTTTATCTAAAGAGATGTGTCCCAAAACATCAAAGGAGATAGAGGACATGAAGGCGGTTCCTTATGCTTCGGCAGTAGGAAGCCTTATGTATGCTATGCTATGTATTTAGACCGGATATACGCTGCAGTGGGCATGGTTAGCGAATCGTCGAGTAATCCTGGACAGGGACATTGGACTGTGGTAAAGCATATATTGAAGTACCTGAGAAGGACTAGGGATTATATGCTGGTTTATCAGGCAGATCAATTAGTCCCTGTGGGTTACACGGATTCGGATTTCCAATCAGATAGGGACAAGAGTAAGTCTACCTCGGGGTTTGTGTTTACTTTTGGAGGTGGAGCCATAGTATGGAGGAGTATCAAGCAGAAATGCATGGCGGACTCTACCATGGAAGCTGAGTATGTGGCAGGCTCTGAGGCAGCCAAGGAAGCTGTATGGCTCAGGAACTTCTTGATGGACTTGGATGTGATTCCTGGTTTGCCCAGAACTATCACAATTTATTGTGATAACAGTGGTGCAGTTGCAAACTCGAAGGAACCACGAGCCCATAAGGCGAGTAAACACATAGAGCGCAAGTACCACCTCATACGAGAGATCGTAAAGCGAGGAGAAGTTGCTGTCACCAAGATTGCATCAGAGGATAACCTGGCAGATCCATTGACTAAGGCCCTTCCAGCGAAAGCATTTGATAGGCATGTGGAGGACATTGGGATCAGATGTATGGCAGAGTGATGACAGTATAGTCTTTTAGTATAAGTGGGAGATTGTTAGAATGTATACTGAAAGCCTAGCTCTTTTCTGTATGAATATTTTATTTTGAAATAAGAATCATATGATCATTGTTTGCATTTTATATATTCATTATATATGTGTGCATATTGTCTAATATTCTACATTGTAGATAACATGGTGCTTGGTGTGGCACAGAAGATCATGTTATCAGTCCCTTGTAAAATATAAGTAGAGGCTCACAACCAAGATGGTTTTGGACAAACCATTGGCATGGTTGTAGTGTAGCTTGGTATTGTTTTATCTTGAACATAGAGTTACACTAGTACACTTAGGTGTATTGAGTAGGACCGACATAGAGGTGATTCAATTTAGTACTGACTACACAATTGAATCGGACCTCGGATATTATATTGTACATGCTCTTAATCCCGATATAATAACGGGCACATGTACTTAGTATTTATTTCTTTGATTTACCAGTGGGTGAGATTTAGATGGATTAAATCAATATGCCCGGTAAGTTGGGAAATAATATTATTTACATGGTGTGCCGTTGATTATAGGAGGAAACCGTGTCCTATATATTAGGTTGATGATGTCCCCTTGAGGAGCTCATAAGGTTCATCATGTAAACCCGGTGGTTGACTTAGTCAACATGATGATAAGGTTGAGTGGTACTACTCGAGGAGTTAGATGTTAATTAATTGATGGTCAGTAAATCAATTAATTGACGGACATTCGATATCTTAAACACGGGGAGATTAATCTACAAATAATATATGGAGCCCATATTAATTTATGGGGGTTGGTGAGGTAGTTCAATGATCATCCTCTAGTGGAATGGAACATCATTAATGGATCAAGTATGTGTGGTTCCGATCCATCGGGTGGCCAAGACCCAACTCCTCCTTATGGTCCCTATCGTAGCCTAATATAATCCTTGTGAAGTCTAGATCCAAGAATGTAAAACAAAACCTAGAACCAACGGTTAGGATTAAATCCCTAAGATTCGATGGTTAGGATGAAACCCTAGAACCAACGGTTGGGATTAAATCCCTAAGATACGATGGTTATGATGAAACCCTCGAATCGACGGTTGAGATCAAATCCCTAGATCCGACGGTTGGGATAAAACCCTAGATCCGACGGTTGGGATGAAATCCTAGATCCGACGATTAGGATGAAATCCTAGATCCGACGGTTGAGATGAAACCCTAGATCCGACGGTTGGGATAAAACCCTAGATCCGACGGTGGAGGTTAAATCCCTAGATCCGACGGATGAGATTAAAGGAGGCTTAAGCCCTATTCTATAAATAGGTGCTTAGGGTTGGGCGGCAAGGATAAGATAAGGAGATTGGTTTTCGAATTAGGGTAAGGGTTTGGCTCATCTTCCATTGGGCGGCTAGGGTTTGGGCGGCTACAAGCTTGGGCGGCAAGCTAGGGTTTGGCCGGTCATCCCTCTCTTCTCCTCCTTGGTTTTGGGTGGCACCCTTCCCTTTTCCTTGCTCCTTGGCCGGCGGTTCTCCATCCATTGGTGGCCGGAAATCATCTTCCTCCAATCTCTCCAAGGTGGCCGGCGGTTTCCATTCATCTGGTGACCGGCGCATCATCCACTTGCTCCTTGGCCGGCAGTTGCACCAAATTCCCTAATTTGGTGGTCGGTTCTAGATAGGAAAGGTATTTGTGATTGCTTCTCTTTGTTCGCAGCGGAAAAGGTAGAGAAGAAAGTGATCAAGAAGGCTTCAACTCATGGAGGATCTTCGTCCACACGTCGTCCACGAGAAGGATAGGACATACGATAGAAGATCGTAAGGTATAAAGTTGTTTTTAACTTTATTTACAGATCTGAATATGTTCTTTAATATTTTGATTATGCATGTGTATGAATGGATATATATTGTATAATCATGGACCCCGAAGACAAACACAAAAACCGGCGATCCATCCGTCGTCTTTTCCACGGCTAACCAACTAGAAGAGTTATGTTGCTTGAACAACTAGTTTGTTCAAGTGACCACTCAAGTTGTTAGCACGACGACGAATAGGTTGTGCCAAGGAAGCTCATCCCATCTGGATTAAGTCTTTCATTAGTGAAAATTTTAATCCGGGGACATGGGAGCCAATGAGCCTCCGAAGCGACATCCCAACAGATAACATTAGTTCAATTAACCTTACTAAGAATCCGATATGTCACTCTAGGACCAAACATATAGAGGCACCATTTTATTCGAGAACATGTGGCCAACGGAGCCATACAACTCGAATACGTCGAATCGAAGTCTAACTTGGCAGACCTATTTACTAAACCCCTACCCGAACCCGAATTTAGTCTATTAAGATGAAAATTGGGCATGTGCGTAGTTGAATAGGAGCTCACAAATTATATTTTCTTGCTACTATTTCTTACTTTTCATTTTCATGGAACTAGCATAGGAAATACCTTAGATATCATGCACCTATAGATTTAAGGAGCTAATACATCTCACAACACATAGGACTAATGTGTTTGTGTACTTAGCCACGTAGATGGGCGTGAGATGTTAGGACCTTGCTCCTGGTTCTAGATGTAGAGCTAGTGCATCGCCATGAACCACGTAGTATAATCATATATATTAACCGACTCTGACCAGGACTAGTTGATCTTTCATATCAATCAAGCCAAATATGAGTTGAACATTTTATAGATGAGCATATTTTCAGTATATTATTTTCAAAATAATATGGAACATGCTTGGACTTTAAATTTAATACTTATTTTTGTCTTTCATACACCTCTACTCTTTTCGATATATGGCAAAAGGGGGAGAAAAAGGCCAAAGTTAAGGGATCAAAATTTTTTTGATAACTTAACTCACTTCATATTTATTCATGGCCAAAGTTAAGTAATGTTTACTTAACTTTAAGTTTTGAAAACTTACTTAATTTTTTTTTAACAAAAAGGAAGTAAAGGCCAAGTTAAGAGAATTCTTAAATTAAACTTATTTTTAAACACTATGGCCAACTTTAAGTCTTCCTAAATAGCAATCCTCAAGGGGGAGGACTAAGGTCTTCTTTCAAGACTCACCCTCGGTCAAGGGGGAGGTTTCCTCAAGGGGGAGTACTTGAAGAAAACCCTTACTACTCCTACTAATCTTTATTATTATTTCTGATGCACGTTATTATTCTTCATGCATGCTATTTTCTTAACTTTGTATGTGGGTTTGCTATAAATCAAAAAGGGAGAGATTGTTGGTGCAGTAGGCACTTAAGTTGAACCTGAGTTTTGATTATAGCAAATGATATAAAGTTAAGCTCATGTTGTTATCTCACGAGCTGAATCGAGTGTGCAGAAAATTGCTATAGCTGGAGCTGAAGGCTAGCGACATCCGGAGGAAGCCACGGTGGTCGGGCGACACTCGAGTGACTTCGGAGGGAGCCGAAGGAATCGAATGGAAGGCCAGAAGCGAAAGTGACACAGTAAGTATCGAGGTAAGCTCGTGTGTGCGAGTGTAAGTGAGGTCGTATCCTCTTTACAGGATAGGCTTAAGCGTAGATCCGACCCAAGACATCCCATCGATGGTCTAGGTCGAGATCGGACGGTCGGAGGCAGTCAAAATAATGTTATTATTCATCTAACTTGTCATTTAAGCTAGCATCACCAATCGCCTTGAGGACTCGCTCGATCGCCAATCACGATCGGTCATGGCGACAAGACTGATCGATAGCCAGTCATCACCGATCGATGATGGCTATGATGGTCAAGGATCAGCTTCGATGAGTCAAGGCTTATCACCTCAATTCAAGGGGAGTGGTGCTCAATTGTGATTTGCAAGAGTTCCTCTCGAAAAGGGGCTCAAAGGCTATAAAAGGAAGGCCTATCCTAGGATTTCATCATCAATTCTAAGCTTCCAAAAGCCTCCGCAAAGCTACAACTCTCCGACAACAAAGTGCTTCTTCTCCGACGTCTAGGTTTAAATTGCTTTTATTTTGTTATGTCGGTATAAGTTTTATTTCAGTTTATTATTTTACTTTCTCAGAGTTTCTATCATAACGAGGAGAGGGGGAGTGACCCTCTACCTCAAGCTTTGTGAATTTTTGTATCGATTAACTCCTACCTCTAACGAGGAGGAGTTCTTTAGTGTTTTGCCCTCCGTGCGTGGTCAAGGACCACTAGGGCCTTGGAGTAGTAGCCGAAGGCTACGAACCAAGTAAAATATGTTGGTGCAGGGGCACCTAAGTCAAACCTATATTTTGATTATGGCAAAAGACGCAAAGTCAAGGATATATCATTATCTCAGGAGCTGAATCAAGTGTGCAGAAAAGTTCTAAAGTTGGAGCTGAAGGCTAGTGCAATGGTTGATTCGTCGCCATCAGTCGACTGATGCCTCCCATCAGTCGACTGATGAGCATCAGTCGACTGCTCAATGTCCAACAGTCGACTGCCAGCCTGGCCACTTCCCTACAGTAAAAGGTTACTATGAAAAATGGTAAATGCAACAGTTTCTAACCGTCCGATCTCGACCTAGACCTTCCACAGGAAGTCTTAGTCGGATCGTCGCCTATGGTCATCCCCGTACAGAGGACACGACCTTACCATCTCTCACTCACACGAGCATACCTCGATACTTACTGTGTCACTTTCGCTTCCGGCCATCCACTCGATTCCTTCGGCCCCCTCCGAAGTCACTCGAGTGTCGTTCGACCACCGCGGCTTCCTCCGGGTGTCGCTAGCCTTCAGCTTCAGCTTTAGTACTTTTCTGCACACTCGATTTAGTTCGTGAGATAACGATGTAAACTAAACTTTGTGTCTTTGCCATAATCAAAACACAGGTTCGATTATCTAGTGCCCCTGCACCAACAAAAGCCCTAGAGCTAATCATGTGATGATTGTTGTATGGACTTTATTGTATCATATTCCTATTTATAAAGGCTTGGTTATTATATTTACTTGTATTGGTGCCAAATAAACTAAGTATAATAGCATCCTTGAGTAGAAGGTTCTTATCTATATCAATCGATTGATTGAATCGATAATGAGATGATATAGAGAACACTACTCTTAATCATTCCTAGTCAAGTATTAACATTCAGAGACAATGTTAATGCGTAGAGACTAGCATATAGGTCAACTCGATGACTTGATCTCACAAGTCATGGATATGAGATATCAAGTTGACACATGGGTATGCATTGGAGAATGTATACAGAATGACCCGTCATGAGAAAGTATCATGGATCGTTATATGAGTGTCATATACTTTCTCATGTGACTATTAGTATGACTATTAGTTCTTGGACCTGAAGTCACCATGGTTCCCTACATAAGGAGTTGCATACTTTGGCTTCGTCAAACGTCACCCGTAAATGGGTGGACTATAAAGGCGATTACTGGATATGTAACAAATTATGCGGAGGGATGTGAGTGATGTAGATAGGATCTATACCTCCTATATGACGGGAGTGACATCATTATTCTTGATAGAGTGAGACCACGAAGTGCATGGCCATGCCTAAATGAGTCAATATGAGATATTGAGCTCATTTGATTAGAGTGAGTCTACTTGGAGTTCAAGATATAGATTGTACCGAGGATGACTCGGTTTATGCCTCAATTGGTCAATCTAGATGTCAAGGATAGAGGGACATTGTCACATATTGTGAGAGTCACAATTAGTAGTCACAAATGTGATGTTGGAGCTCAACATTCTTGTAACTTGGGTAGCAATGATGTGTTGCTAGATACAGCTCATTGCTTATGTACCTAATGTAGGGTTTTTGCTTATCGAGTCGGTGAGGGGAAACTTCGCTTCCCACTTCACCTCGGTAGCTTGACCACAGCGATCCCTTCGATGTCCCCGGATTAAAAAAATTTAATCCTAGACAAAAGGGATTGCCCAAACCACCAAGTCATCATCGTGCTATTCGTTTAGAGAGGTCACCTGAACAAACTAGTTGTTCAAGCGACCATC
Source organism: Wurfbainia villosa (assembly GCA_025175895.1). Classification (NCBI taxonomy): domain Eukaryota; kingdom Viridiplantae; phylum Streptophyta; class Magnoliopsida; order Zingiberales; family Zingiberaceae; genus Wurfbainia; species Wurfbainia villosa. Next base: position 85,859,931 of record CM045990.1, read on the forward strand.
CTCTATTCTATGAGTAGCCGTGGAATAGACGATATCCGGATCGCCGGTTTTGTATTTATGCTCGGGATCCAAGTATTATTTATCCATTTACAGATTTATAACATGCTTATAATTGAAAAACAAAAACAAGCAACAAACAAAAGAAGAAAGTAGAATAGGTATACCTCTCGATCTTCTAATGTATGACCTTCCTCCTTTTGGACGTCGTGTGGGCGACGATCTACCAAAAGTCGAAGCTCCTAGATCACAAATTTTCCTTCCTTGCTCTTCCAAAGTAAGAGGAAGAGTAGAAACAAGCTTTTTCTTCTCCCTAAAACCAACCAACAAGGAGCACACAATCTCCTTGCCGCCGGCCAACTAGAAGGTGGAGAAGATGATGGAAAACAATCAAGACACCAAGGGAAACCCTATATCTTGTTTCCACCACCTAAGGAGAGGGAGAAGGGAGCTTTTGGGCGCTGGCCAAGGGCTGCGAAGGGCTAGAAACAAACTGGACGCTGGCCACAAGACAAGGAAGACTAAAGGAAACCTTGCCTTATTTGGTGCCGCCCTAGCCTCCAAACCCTAACCCTAATCCTATCTCAAATAGGATTCACCTTCTTGCCGCCCAAACCCTAGCACTCTTCAATTATTCTCCACGCCAACTCCCAATGCCCTCCTTTTATAGAGTTAGGGATAAGTCATGAATTAATCCCCTCCATTGGTTCTAGGGATTTAATCTCAACCGTCGGATCTAGAGATTTAATCTCAACCGTTGGATCTTAGAGATTTAATCTCTACCAATGGATCTTAGAGTTTTGTTTCTATCCATTGGATCTAAGCATCATGAGGTGTTAATAGGCTACATTAGGGACCATGAGGAGGAGTTGGGTCTTGCCACACATGGATCAAGCCCACATAAAGTCCGATCCACTAATGATGATCCAATCCACTAAAGGTTCATCATTGATCTACCTCACCAACCCCCATATGATAATATGGGCTCCATATATTATTTGTACATTTTCTCCCCATGTTTAAGATATCGAATGTCCGTCGATTAATTAATTTACTGACCATTAATTAATCCACATCTAACACCTTGAGTAGTACCACTCAACCTTTTCCTCATGCCGGACCAAGTCCACCTGAAGGGTTTACATGATGAACCTTATGAGCTCCTCAAGGGGACATCATCATCCTAATATATAGGATACGGTTTCCTCCTATAATCAATGGCACACCATATAAATAATATCATCTCCCAACTTACCGAGCCTATCGATTTAATCTATAAATCTCGCCCATTGGTAAATCAAAGAGATGAGTACTAAGTATATGTGCCCGTTATTATATCGGGATTAAGAGCATGTACTAAATAATATCTGAGGTCTGATTCGATTATGTAGTCAGCAATAAATCGTATCACCTCTAAGTCGATCTTGCTCAATACACACAAAGTGCACTAGTGTGATTCTATGGTCAAGACAAACTAATACCAAATCACACTACAACCATTTCGATGGTTTGTCCAAAGCCATATCAGTTGTGAGCCTTTACTTATACTTTTCAAGGGGCCGATAACATGATCTCCTATGTGACACCACACACCATGTTATCTACAATGTAAAGTATTAGACAATATTGCATAACCATAAAAATATGCAAACAATGATCATGTGATTCTTATTTCAAAATAAATATGTTCATACAAAAGATAGACTTTTCAGTATACATCCCTACACCTAAATCGGTTTAAAAGCATTGCCAACATTACAAGAACCTATAGGGTCACACACAAAGGGCAATTAGATGGAGATTAGATTCATATGATGAACCATGAGGATTAGGTTCATGGGATGAACCAAATTGGATTAAGAGTAATCCAAATTAGACTAATTGAGTTAGACTCAATTTGATTCAAGTGTTGAATGAGTCTAATTTAGATTTGATTCATTGAGTCAATTTAAATTAATGAATAGAGATTCATTAAATCAAATTGACTTGAATCAAGTGGTTATTGTTGGGATGTATACTGAAAGCCTAGCTCTTTTGTATGAACATCTTTATTTTGAAATAAGAATCACATGATCATTGTTTGCATATTTTTATGGTTATGCAATATTGTCTAATACGTTACATTGTAGATAACATGGTGTGTGGTGTCACACGGGAGATCTTGTTATCGGTTCCTTGTAAAGTATAAGTAAAGGCTCACAACCGAGATGACTTTGGACAAACCATCGGAATGGTTGTAGTGTGATTTGGTATTGGTTTGTCTTGACCATAGAATCACACTAGTGCACTTTGTGTGTATTGAGCAGATCGACACAGGTGATTCGATTTATTGCTGACTACATAATCGAATCGGACCTCAGATATTATTTAGTACATGCTCTTAATCCCGATATAATAACGGGCACATATACTTGGTACTCATCTCTTTGATTTACCAATGGGCGAGATTTATAGATTAAATCGATAGACTCGGTAAGTTGGGAGATGATATTATTTATATGGTGTGCCGTTGATTATAGGAGGAAACCATGTCCTATATATTAGGATGATGATGTCCCCTTGAGGAGCTCATAAGGTTCATCATGTAAACCCTGCAGGTGGACTTGGTCCGGCATGATGAAAAGGTTGAGTGGTACTACTCAAGGAGTTAGATGTTGATTAATTAATGGTTAGTAAATTAATTAATCGACGGACATTCGAGATCTTAAACACGGGGAGAAAATGTACAAATAATATATGGAGCCCATATTGTCATATGGGGGTTGGTGAGGTAGATCAATGATGGACCTTTAGTGGATTGGATCATCATTAGTGGATCAGACTTTATGTGGGCTTGATCCATGGGTGGCCAAGACCCAACTCCTCCTCATGGTCCCTAATGTAGCCCATTAACACCTCAAGATGCTTAGATCCAATGGATAGAAACAAAACTCTAAGATCCATTGGTAGAGATCAAATCTCTAAGATCCGACGGTTGAGATTAAATCTCTAGATCCGACGGTTGAGATTAAATCCCTAGAACCAATGGAGATTAATTCATGACTTATCCCTAACTCTATAAAAGGAGGGCATGGGAAGTGGTCGTGGATAACATGATAGAGAGGGAGCAAGGCTTGGGCGGCAAGAATAGGGCAATCCTAGTTGAGATAGGATTGGAATTAGGGTTAGGGTTTGGAAGCAAGGGTGGCACCAAATAAGGCAAGTTTTCCTTCTTCTTCCTTGCCTTGTGGCCAACGTCCAGCAGCTATTCCAGCCCTTCCCAGCCCTTGGCCGGCGCCCAAAACACTCCCCTCTCTTCTCCTTAGGTGGTGGAAACAAGATATAGGGTTTCCCTTGGTGTCTTGGTAGTTTTCCATCATCTTCTTCTCCTTCTAGTTGGCCGGCGGCAAGAACTTCTATAGTTCTTTGTTGGTTGAGTTTTTGAAGGAGAAAAACATTGTTTCTCTTCTTCCTCTTGTTTGGGAAAAGCAAGGAAGGAAGTTTTGCGATCTAGGAGCTTCGACTTTTGGTGGATCGTCGCCCACACGACGTCCAAAAGGAGGAGGGTCATACATTAGAAGACCAAGAGGTATAACTATTCTTCTATCTCTTTTATTCATTGCTTGTGTTTGTTTTTCAAAATATAAGCATATTATATTTCTGTAAATAGGCTAAATAATACTTGGATCCCGAGTATAAACAAAAAAACCGGTGATCCGGACATCGTCTATTCCGCGGCTACTCGTAGAATAGAGAATGGTCTCTTGAACAACTAGTTTGTTCAAGTGACCTCTCTAAACGAATAGCACGACGATGACTTGGTTGCTTTGGGAATCCCTTTTGTCTAGGATTAAATTTTTAATCCGGGGACATTGAAGGGATCACCATGGTCAAGCAACCGAGGCGAAGGGGAAGCGAAGTTTCCCCTCACGGACTCGACAAGGGAAATCCCTTAAATTGGTATCAGAGCTTCCGGGCAAAACCTTTCAGTTATATTTGATCAACCATGGGAGATAATAGGTCAAGTTTGACTTGACTTGATAGGGAAGATGAATGGTCAATTTTGACTTGACCAATTACCATGTCATGGTGACTTGGCATGGGGGCCAGACAATAATGATGTTCCACATCATCATGGACTTATCATGTGGTGACACCTCATGAGGGAGACCAAGAACCATTGGCTCTTGGAGTTACATGCATGCATGTAACCCCCCAACTTGAAGTGGTCGGCCACTTTTATTCATTGTGTGAAGTTATTTTGTAAGGAACTTCATCTTCTTCCTTGATCCTCTCAAGATCTCTCCCATTCCTCATCTTGCCGAGACAACCAAGGAGTGCTAGCACACTCTAGGTTGTTTTTCTCCACCATTTGTCCGTGTGGATACCAATAGAGGAGTGTACACTTGACACTCTTGAGTTTCAGCAAGCCATTTGGACGAGCAGGATAAGCGAATGGCGTCGCATCGAGGGTAATGCTCTCATCATGTAGATCTAAGGTAGATCTATGTTTCCATAACACATTCATGAATTTATTTTTGTTATACTTCGCACGGATCCGTGGCCGGGATTCTGAGGTTTCAGCAACGCAAAAAGCGGTTTTTGGGCTCGGAAAGTCCAACAGTGGTATCAGAGCCACGTGAGAAGCATGTATGTGTTTTAAATTTGTAGCTTTTGTATTAGATATAAAAATTACATATTTTTAAGTTTCTGTAAATTTCCTATTTTTATAGATTTTTTGGGTATTTTTCTCGAAGAGTCGAAGCAACAAGTGTTGGGACACTTGTAGGCTTCAACCACCGAGAAAAACTCTCCGAAACGGCGAGTTCTCACTTTAGGTTTTTAGGAAAGTGACTTAAGTCACTGTAAGATCAAGTAGGGATACTTGAAAAGTTTATTTTGCGAGTAGGGGTGCTTCCCCTAACCCCGAAAAGGGCCTTGTCCCGCGGTTGCGCCCGGAAAACACTTTGTGGGACCGTTATAGAGAGGTGACTCATAAAATTTAAAAAAAACTAAGAAAAATTATAGAAATTTATGTAATATACATAATTTAGAATTATGTATAATTTTGTGATGGTCATGGCCCAAGAACCCCAATATGATTTGATGATAAATGTGTTGTAATTCATAATACGGCCTGCGTGCCGTTTTTGTGGTTGTGTATGTTGTATAGGGTATACGACTTGCACGTCGTGCCTCTTCTTTTAAAATTCTAGTTGTAAATAGTTTTAGACTCGAATGTAACTCGAGTTTCGTGTTTGTAATGTACAAAATGGAGCGGTGGAAGGTCCACTAGTCGACGAAGTTACGAGAAGGGTGTTGACGACACATGGCGGTCAAAGGAGGCGCTTGGAGAAGCCGCTAACCCTAGGTTGACCGTCTGATCTTCTCATTGGCTTGAGAAGATCATAGTAGGGTCATGTCCACATCACAATTAATTTATATATATATATATATATATATTTGTTTTGCTTGTATGTATGTGATGCATGCTAGTAAATTTTGCTTGTATGTATATGATGCATGCTAGAATAATGCTTGTATGTATGTGATGCATGCTAGTGTAGGGTAATAAAGGCCTTAATGCGTATATGATACACATTACAATTAGATTAGATCTTAATCGAATCAACTCAATGCCTACCAAGTCTTGATACCCATCACTACCTCGATCATTTGTTGTTGTTGAATCTGCCAAAGCAGAGCAACGCATATTATCTTGGTAGGGTGCAGAGGGACAATCTTGGTCCCACCTATCACTGCTTGGGTTAGAGTAAGCTCAATTAGATTGAGTAAAAACTAGTTAACTAAAATGGATCGAGTAGAACTATAGGCATATTTCAACCGTTGGAAAGATAGGATAAGGTCGCATTTACACTAAATCTTGGGCGATTTAGCCAAAGCTAACTCAAGGTCTTTTGTAAATGTGGGTCTTGATCCTATAAACAAGAGTTGCATAGAGATGTAATCAGTAATGTGTTACCTACCGATCATACTAAGTCTTGGGCAATTTAGCCAAAGCTAACTCAAGATCTAGTATGATGTGGATCTTGTCCCGTAAGAATTATAGCATGTTTGTATGAATCTAGTAATGTGGTTTGACCACATCCATAACTCGATTCTACAAAAGTCCTATAATTCAGTGGGAGCATCATTTGATTAAAGGCCTAATTAAATGATAAATGGAATATGATATTAATTTTTCTGCGTTGTGTATGTTGTAGATTACCATATCGACAAACACGAACACTCTCTCCATGCGTTCTATCCTTGAGAAGGACAAGCTTAATGGAGCAAATTTCCTGGACTGGTACAAGAACCTGAGAATTGTTCTCACCCAAGAAAAGAAACTGTACGTCCTAGAGCAGCCCATTCCGGAGGCACCTCCTGCCACTGCCTCACGAATTGACAAAGATGCTTACAAGAAGCATCAAGATGATGCATTAGATGTGTCATGTCTCATGCTCGTGACCATGAACTCTGAGCTTCAGAAACAACACGAGTTCATGAATGCTTATGATATGGTTGAACATCTACGTCAACTATATCAAGGACAAGCAAGGCACGAGAGATATGAGATCTCTAAGGCATTATTTCAGTCCAAGATGCAAGATGGGACTCCCGTAGGTCCATATATACTCAAGATGATTGGGTACATAGAAAACCTATAGAGGTTGGGATTCCCACTTGGCCAAGAGCTGGCCACTGACTTGATCTTGCAATCTTTGCCACAAACCTACAATCAATTTGTCATGAATTACAACATGAATGAAATTGATAAGCCACTGCCTGAGATGCTCAGCATGTTGAGAACTGCTGAGCTCAACCTTAAGAAGGGAAAATCTAACTCCATTTTGATGGTGCAAAAGAAGAAAGGCAAGGGAAAGCCTAAAGGTAAGGGAAAGTCCCAAGCCAAGGGAAAAGGCAAAGAACTGAAACCCAAAGGAGGGGTGGCCAAAGAAGGGACTTGCTTCCACTGCAAGGAAGCTGGACGCTGGAAGCATAACTGCAAAGCATACCTGGAAGATCTTAAGAAGAACAGAAGTGAGACTTCTACTTCAGGTATAAATGTTATAGAAGTCAATCTATCTATTTCTTCATCATGGGTATTATATATTGGATGTGCATCTCATATTTGTACCAATGTGTAGGCGTTGAGAAATAGCAGGGCATTGACAAAGGGTGAGGTGGACCTATGAGTAGGCAATGGAGCAAGGGAGGAACTTATGATCTATCTTGAATGTTGTTATGTGTTTGCTTTAACTAAGAACATAATTTCGGTTTCTTGTTTGGACAAGAAAGGATTTACATTTATAATAAAGAACAAATGTTGTTCAGTTTATTTAAATGATATGTTCTATTGTAGTGCACCTCTAATGAACGGACTCTACTTTCTAGACTTAGAGAGCCCCATCTATAACATAAGTACCAAAAGGTTCGAGTCAAATGAGTTGAACCAAACCTATCTCTGGCATTGTCGCTTAGGTCACATAAATGAGAGTCGCTTATCTCAGCTTCATAAGGATGGGCTGCTGGACTCATTTAATTTTGAATCATATGAGACATGCGAGTCTTGCCTTTTAGGCAAGATGACCAAGACTCTCTTTAGTGGACACAGTGAAAGAGAAATAGACTTGTTAGAACTTATACATAGTGATGTATGTGGCCCTTTCAATGTTACTGCTAGAGGTGGTTAAACATACTTCATTACATTTACTGATGACTTCAGTAGATATGGTTATGTGTATCTCATGACACATAAATTAGAATCCTTTGAAAAGTTCAAAGAATTCAAGAATGAAGTACAAAACCAGCTTGGCAATGTTGGTGCAGTAGGCACCTAAGTCGAACCTGAGTTTTGATTATAGCAAATGATACAAAGTTAAGCTCATGTCGTTATCTCACGAGCTGAATCGAGTGTGCAGAAAATTGCTATAGCTAGAGCTGAAGGCTAGCGACACCCGCAGGAAGCCGCGGTGGTCGGGCGACGCTTGAGTGACTTCAGAGGGAGACGAAGGGATCGAGTGGAAGGCCAGAAGCGAATGCAACACAGTAAGTATCAAGGTAAGCTCGTGTGTGTGCGAGTGTAAGTGAGTTCGTATCCTCTTTACGGGGATAGACTTAAGCGTAGATCCGACCCAAGACATCCCATCGGTGGTCTAGGTCGAGATCGGACGGTCGGAGGCCGTCAAAATAATATTATTGTTCAGCTAACTTGTCATTTCAGCTAGCATCAGTCGACTACCGGCTTGGAGGACTCGACTGTTGTGAATCTGTTGACTGTCTACGGTCAGCATTCGACTGATGTTGCCATCAATCAACTGATGATGGATATCAGTCGATTGATGGTCAAGGATCAGCTTCGAGGAGTCAAGGCTTATCACTTCATTTCAAGGGAGTGGTGCTCAATTGTGATTAGCTAAAGTTCCTCTCGAAAAGGGGCTCAAAGGCTATAAAAGGAGGGCCTATCCTTGGGTTTCATCATCAATTCTATGCTTCCAAAAGCCTCAGCCAAGCTACAACTCTTCAACAATGAAGTCCTTCTTCTCCGACGTCTAGTTTTAAATTGCTTTCATTTTTGTTACGTCGGTATAAGTTTTATTTCAGTTCATTACTTTACTTTCTCGGAGCTTTTATCGTAATGAGGAGAGGGGGAGTGTCCCTCTACCTCAAGCTTTGTGTTTCTTTTGTATCGATTAACTCCTACCTCTAACGAGGAGGAGTTCTTTAGTGTTTTGCCCTCCGTACGTGGTCAAGGACCACTAGGGCCTTGGAGTAGTAGCTGAAGGCTACGAACCAAGTAAAATTCTCTTGTATCATTTACTTTACATTTATCTTTCCGCTGCGTATAAGTGTTTTAAAATGAATTCGAAAAAGAAAAGGTTTATCGCTATTCACCCCCTCCTCTATCGATCCAACAATTGGTATCAGAGCCGGGGGTTGCTAAGATTTGGTGAAACCACCGATCTAGATTTTTACATATTTTTTTTCCCTTTTTAATTCTGTTTATTTCAAATTTATTTCATTTGGTTAGTTTTCCTCCCGCACTACTAATCCAAGACGCGAGTCTTGGTACATTTCGTGTGTTTGTGTCGTTGCTAGGTTTTTCATTTTCATCTCCTTGTTTCTTTTGCTTTAATGGCCCATCTCGAGGGTTTTACCACCGTCCGACCTCAGTTTTACAACGGAGATGACTTCCATTATTGGAAGGGTTGGATGGAATGCTTTCTTAAAACTCAAATCTAGATGTGGATCATAATCCAAACGGGATTCACACTTCCGACTAACGAAGTGGGTGAATCCTTGGATTATGACCAATGTACCATTGCGACAAAAAGACAAGACGAAGCCAATGCCAAGGCAACTCAAATCCTCCAATGCAGCTTGTCCAAGGAGGAGCTTAATCGCGTCGGCCCCTTCATCAGCGCAAAGGACCTTTGGACAAAGCTAGTAGAGCTACACGAAGGGACCGATGAAGCCAAGGTATGTAAGCATGATATTTTGTTTAATAAATTATATAATCTAAAAATGCAGGAACACGAATCGGCACACAACTTCATGCCCGCATTAATGACATAGTCAATAATCTACACGCGATCAGGCAAAAGGTCAAAAATCGCGACCTTATAAGGTATGTTCTTAACTTTTTTCCAAGGACTACCTTGTAGGCATCCATGGTCGATGCCTACAAGGTCTCCAAGGATATTTCAAAACTTAGGTTAGATGAGTTATTTTCCGATTTCAAACTCCATGAGCAGTCTAACTTGGAACCCGAGAAGGATATAACACTTTTTGCAGGTTCAAGGAAGAAAACCGTGAGCAAGCCACCCCCGAAGGAAGAAGAAGATGAGTCCGATTTGGAGGTCGATCGGAAATGGAGGCCAAACTAGTCAACCTAGTCTGGAGGATAGTCAAGGGCCGAAAGCGAACCGTCACTCAACCTAACGAAGGTAAGTCTAAAAGTTCCAATATTAGATGTTACAAGTGCAATAGGTTTGGACACATCAAGTCCGAATGCCCGAAGCTCAAGAGCAAAGCACCGAAACACAAAAAGGCACTCAACGCTACGTGGGAAGAAGCATCTGAGGAAGAAGATGATGATCGCGTCCTCATGGCTAAACCGATTGAATCGGAGACGGAGTTGGAACCGGAACATGAATCGAAAATCGAAGATGAGTCGGACTGCGAAGCACTATTCAAGACAAGCCATGGATACACATCTGGTTCAAAAGATACACTCAAGGTAAGTCGATCCCACATTAGTACACTTTATAGTGCAATTATGTTTTTAACTATAAAACTAGCTAAGTCCGAGTCCAAGGTCGAGACCCTGGTTGAGGAAGTTAAACTCCTCAAACATGAGGTCTCCCTAACCTCTTCGACTAGTCGAGTTCGAGAGGAGGACTCAACTCGGGTTGAAAAGCTCGAAGTTGAGAACTCACTCTTGAAGAGTCAAGTCAAAGATCTTAGGAACACGTTGGAAAGGTTTACTTTGGGATCCAAAAGACTTGACCTCCTACTTGGATCGCAAAGGGTCGTGTGCAACAAGGTCGGGCTAGGGTTTAGCTCAAACTCGACCAACAAGTCGTATATGTCGATTGTAAGTCAACATTAAAAATGTGTCCAAGAATGGGTCCCTAAGACCACCTTGATTTCAAACTTAGGATCGAACTAGTACTGGGTTCCCAAGGACTAAATCCACTTTGTGGAGAGACCGAACCGATTCAACGGTCCAGGGGGAACTAGTACGAAACTTGTTTGTATTTTAACTTAGAACATTGCATGCTTAGATTCTTTATTTAGTTTGATTTTTCTTTTTAGAATGGATAGATAGGACTATAACTCGTCAATACTTGATAACATAGTACCAGGACGCGGCGAGATGATAGTACACTAGGAAAGCGGAGTCTTGTGTGTTCGGGCTAGATAAGGCGTATCTAGTTCGATGCACTTGACCGAGTGTAACTAGCCGAAGCTACCTCGCCGTATCCTATACTAGTTAGACCAGGAAGTGGTCTTAGGTAAGTCAAGTTTCTATTTTCTTGAAAATGGCTTTGTCTAAGGAAGTGGTCGTTGTTCCGATAAAAGAAGGCCTCTGTGCCTCACCACGACTTGGAAGCCATGATCTTGAAAAGGTGACTTGATGAGCCTAAGGTCAAATCCGAATCTAACGCAAGGTTGACAAGTGTTCAATTCATTAAATTTAAATCAAGTAAAATTTGAAGTCATCTCACAAGAACATATAGGGTTAACATGTTTGATCATGTAGACATGGGTGAGATGATTTAGGTTAATAATCTTCAACTAATCTTTAATAAATCCAATATCCAATCCAACTACCTTGCATGTAGGATCAATGGATGTTGGACAGTGGTTGCTCCCGACACATGACCGGGGATCAACTAAAGTTTTCGAAGCTTCGATTCAAACGACAAGGATCGGTAGCCTTCGGAATCAACTGTTGGGATGTATACTGAAAGCCTAGCTCTTTAGTATGAACATCTTTATTTTGAAATAAGAATCACATGATCATTATTTGTACTTTTATATTTATTATATGTTGTGCATATTGTCTAATACTTTACATTGTAGATAACATGGTGCTTGGGTGATGGCACAGAAGATCATGTTATCAGTCCCTTGTAGAGTATAAGTAGAGGCTCACAACCAAGATGGTCTTGGACAAACCATTGGCATGGTTGTAGTGTAGCTTGGTATTATTTTATCTTGAACATAGAGTTACACTAGTACACTTAGGTGCATTGAGCAGGACCGACATAGAGGTGATTCAATTTATTGCTGACTACATAATTGAATCGGACCTCGGATATTATGTTGTACATGCTCTTAATCCCGATATAATAACGGGCACATGTACTTAGTATTTATTTTTTGATTTACGGTGAGATTTCTATGGATTAAATCAATATGCCCGGTAAGTTGGGAAATGATATTATTTACATGGTGTGCCGTTGATTATAGGAGGAATCCGTGTCCTATATATTAGGATGATGATGTCCCCTTGAGGAGCTCATAAGGTTTATCATGTAAACCCCGCGGGTTGACTTAGTCAACATGATGATAAGGTTGAGTGGTACTACTCGAGGAGTTAGATGTTAATTGATTGATGGTCAGTAAATCAATCGATTGACGGACATTCGATATCTTAAATACGGGGAGATAAATGTACAAATAATATATGGAGCCCATATTAATTTATGGGGGTTGGTGAGGTAGTTCGATGATGATCCTCTAGTGGAATGGAACATCATTGATGGATCAAGTTTGTGTGGTTCCGATCCATCGGGTGGCCAAGACCCAACTCCTCCTCATGGTCCCTATCGTAGCCTTATATAAACCTTATGAAGTCTAGATCAAATGATGGAAAACAAATCTCTAAATCCGACGGTTAGGATTAAATCCCTAGAACCGACGGTGGAGATTAAATCTCTAGATCCGACGGTTGGGATTAAATCTCTAGAACCGACGGTTGAGATTAAATCTCTAGATCCGACGGTTGGGATTAAATTCCTAGAACCGACGGTTGAGATTAAATCTCTAGATCCGAAGGTTGGGATTAAATTCCTAGAACCGACGATTGAGATTAAATCTCTAGATCCGACGGTTGGGATTAATTCCTAGAACCGAATGTTGAGATTAAATCTCTAAATCCGATAGTTGAGATTAAAACTCTAGAACCGACGGTGGAGATTAAACCAAGGTCTAACCCTAACTCTATAAAAGGATGGCTATGGGTTGGGCGGCAAGGGGGGTTAATGGTTCATGATGGATGCTAAGGAAATTAGGGTTTTGCCTAGTATGCTTGGGCGGCAAGCAACCTCATGGAGGAAACCCTAATTAGGGTTTTGGCTCCTTAGGTTGGGTGGCCAAGGTGATGAAGGATGGTGGGCGGCAACCTATGGAGGAGCTTGTCTTCTTCATTGAAGGTGGCTAGCTCCTAGATCTCTCCTCTCCACCATGCTTAGGCTGCAAGAAACCTATGGAGGAAACCCTAATTAGATTAGGGTTTGGCTCTTTGGATTGGGCGGCTAGGTTGGAAGTTAGGTTGGGTGGCAACTATAGGGGAAGGGCTCATCTTCTTCCTTCTAAGGGTTGGCCGGCCACTACCTTCTCTTCCTCTACCTTAGGCGGCGAAATTCCTTTTCCTATACCTTTGGTGGTGCCCAACCTATTCCTCTTTTCCTTTTGTTTTCCTCTTGGCCGGCGGCACTAGGAGCTAGGGTTTGTCCCTAGTTCGGTTGCTTGGTTGTTTCCATTATGTTCTCTCTATTCTTGGGGCCGGCGGCATCAATCCTTTGTGGATTGGTGGTTGGCTCAAGCAAGAAGGGAAAGAGAGTTCTTCTTTCTTTGGATTGAAGAAGATCTAAGAAGCTTCGACTTGTGGAGGATCTTCGCCCACACGAAGTCTACAAGGAGGTTAGGACATACGATAGAAGATCAAGAGGTATAAAAGTTTTATTAACTTTTATTTATGATCTTTGCATGTTCTTATTTGATATGCTAGCTTATGTTCTTTATGTTAGTATATGTTGATTATACTAGTTTGCATTTGCATGTATTTGTATAATCATGGACCCCGAATAAGAAACACAAAAACCGGCGATCCGTCCGTCGTCTCTTCCGCGGCTAATCGACTAGGAGAGTTGGTTGCTTGAACAACTAGTTTGTTCAAGCGATCACTCGAGTCGTTAGCATGACGACGAATTGGTTGTGCTTAGGAAACTCATCCCATCCGGATAAGTTTTCATTAGTGAAAATTTTAATCCGGGGACATGGGAGCCTATGAGCATTCCGAGGACTAGCACATTGCCAACATTAACGACAAGCTCAAAATCATCGGATGAGGTAATATTGAGCTCAACTCTAACTTTATTATTCAAAATATCTTATTGGTAGAAAATTTTCAATATAATTTACTTAGTGTAAGCCAATTGTGTGATAATAACTATAAGGTCATATTTCTAGAAAATGAATACGTAATTAATACAAATGAAACTTCTAAAACAATCCTTAAGTGAACTAGAAATAACAATATTTACACTATTAATTTAACTAACTCCTCAACCAAGTGTCTTAAGACACGGCAAGAGGAATCATGGTTGTAGCACCGATGACTCGGTCACTCACACCCAAGACTCATCCACAAGATGAGTTAGAGTGACTTAGTCAAAGGATTGCCTAACCTCAATAACTTGAACAATAAAATATGTAATGCTTGTCAACAAGGTAAACAATCTAGGACACAACATCAATTAACTAATCAAGAACGAACCAAAAGTGTTCTTGAGCTCCTACACATGGATCTATTTGATTCACACGGAGCTAAGTCACTTATGAGAGTAAATTCTGCTTAGTCATAATTGATGACTATTCTAGATTTACTTGGGTTAGGTTCATCAAACACAAAAGTGATACCCTAGATCAATTAATCAATCTATTTAAACTAATAGAAAATCAACAAACCCTTAAAATCAAAAGTCTTAGGACTGATCATGGTGGTGAATTCGAGAACCACAGGTTTACAGAATTCTATAACCTAGATGGATACCACCATGAGTTCTCTTGCCCTAGAACCCCACAACAGAATGGCCTAGTAGAACGTAAAAATAGAACTCTACAAGAAGCAACTAGGACAATTTTAAACGATTATAATCTATCCGATAGGTTTTGGGCGGAAGCTGTAAGTACGACATGCTATGTCAAAAATAGGATCCTTATGGTAAAGAGGCACCTTAAGACCTCGTACGAGATTTATCATGATAAAATACCTAATATCAAGTACTTTAGGGTATTTGGGTGTAAGGTACATATCCTAAACACTAAGGATTACCTAGGGAAATTTACATCCAAAACCTCGATCGAAATCTTTCTAGGATACTCGACTACGAGTAGAGCATATAGAGTATATAATTATGACACCCTTAGAGTCGAGGAGACTATCAATGTAGTATTTGATGAAGGACACAAACCTACAAATCCCTCAACAACCCCAATTAGCGAGCCAATTCATACCAGACTCAACTCCGATCCGGAGGTCAAGTCTAGTGGTAATCCTAACCTAAGTCAACCAAGTCAGCCTATCGACCAAGTGATAGATGACTCTAACCAAACTAGAACTCAAATGAGTCATCCTATTGATCAAGTGGTAGACTCAAACCCAAATCCAACTAGGACTCAAACAAATCATCCTATCGACCAAGTGATAGGTGATCCAAGTCTAGGAGTTCAAACTAGAGTCTCATACAGAAACCTTAGTCAAATCTCCTTGATTTCTAAAATTTAACCCAAAACTATTGACCAAGCACTTCTTGATCCCGATTGGATTATTGCAATGCAAGAAGAGCTGGCTCAATTCACTAGGAACGAAGTATGGGAATTAGTGCCACCACCTAAAAATAAAACAATCGTTGGAACAAGGTGGGTGTTTAGAAATAAACTTGATGATAAAGGTGAAGTAGTTACAAATAAAGATAGACTAGTCGCTAAAGGGTTTAGTCAAGTCGAAGGTTTAGATTACGACGAGACCTATGCCCCAGTAGCTAGATTAGAGTCCATTCGAATGCTATTAGCGTATGCTGCACATCGAGGATTTAAGTTGTTTCAAATGGATGTGAAATCTGTGTTCGTGAATGAATACATTAAAGAAGAGGTTTATGTTAGTCAACCCCCCGGTTTCGAAAGTTTAGATAAACCCGACCATGTCCTTAGGTTAAAGAAAGCCCTCTATGGACTTAAACAAGCTCCTCAAGCTTGGTTCGAGAGACTTTCAGTGTATCTTAAGTCCAAAGGATTTAACCAGGGTGTAGTTGACCCAACCCTTTTCGTAAAAATATTAGGTAAAGACATATTCATAGCCCAAATCTATGTAGATGATATTATTTTTGGAATCATCAACTCGATCTTACTGAGTGAATTCATTTCACTTATGGAAAGTGAATTTGAAATGAATTTAGTAGGCGAGTTGAATATCTTCTTAGGTCTACAAATTAAACAAACTAAAGATGGAATATACCTACATCAACGCAAATATACTAGGGAATTAATTAAATGCTTTGGAATGCAAGATGTTAAAATTATTAATAATGTGAATACAACTAATGTGAATATAGAAGAAGATTTAATCGGAAACTCAATTGATTTAAAATACTATAGAAGCATAATAGGGAGTCTTCTTTACTTAACTGCAAGCTGACCTGATATCTTGTTTGCAGTAAGTATGTGCCCAAGGTTCCAAACCTGTGCCAAGGAGTCTCACCTAACTCTAGTCAACCGTATCCTTAGATATCTAAAGGGTACACTTAATGTCGGTATTTGGTACCCTAGATCTACCGAGTTCGAACTAACCAGCTACTCCAATTTGGACTATGCCAGTAGTAAGCTCGATAGAAAGAGTACGAGTGGTTGTTGTCAACTTCTCGGCTCGAGTCTAGTGAGTTGGTGCAGTAGGAAACACTGTGTTGCCTTATCTACCACCGTAGCCGAATACATCGCGATGGGTGAGTGTGTCACTCAGCTTCTTTGGATGAAGCACACTCTCCGCGACTTTAAGTTAGACTTTACAAATATTAAACTTCACGTAGATAACATTAGTTCAATTAACCTTACTAAGAATCTGATATGTCATTCTAGGACCAAACATATAGAGGTCAAACACCATTTCATTCGAGAACATGTGGCCAACGGAGCCATACAACTCGAATACGTCGAATCAAAGTCTAACTTGGTAGACCTATTTACTAAACCACTACCCGAAGCCGAATTTAGTCTATTAAGACGAAAATTGGGCATGTGCGTAATAGAATAGGAACTTACAAATTATATTTTCTTACTACTATTTCTTACTTTTCATTTTCATGGAACTAGCATAGGTCATACCTTAGATATCATGCATCTATAGATTTAAGGAGCCAATACATCTCACAACACATAGGACTAATGTGTTTGTGTACTTAGACACGTAGATGGGCGTGAGATGTTAGGACCTTACTCCTGGTTCCAGATGTAAAGCTAGTGCATCGCCATGAACCATGGAGTATAATAATACATACTAACCGACTCTGACCAGGACTGGTTGATCTTTCATTTCAATCAAGCCAAATATGAGTCGAACATTTTATAGATGAGCTTATTTTCAGTATATTATTTTCAAAATAATATGGAACATGCTTGGACTTTAAATTTAATACTTATTTTTGTCTTTCACACACCCCCACTCTTTTTGATATATGGCAAAAGGGGGAGAAAAAGGCCAAAGTTAAGGGATCAATTTTTTTTGATAACTTAACTCACTTCATAATTATGAAAACTTAACTTTAAGTTTTGAAAATTTACTTAACTTGAAAATTCACTTAATGCATTTTTGTTAACTAAACGGAAGTAAAGGCTAAGTTAAGAAGTGTTCTTAACTTAAACGTTTCACTAAGGCCAACTTTAAGTAATGTTAATTTAAACTCTTTCTAGATAGCAACCCTCAAGGGGGAGGAGTAAAGTCTTTCTTCAAGACTCACCCTCGGTCAAGGGGGAGTACTTGAAGAAAATCCTTACTACTCCAACTTAATCTTCATTTTTGTTTCTAATACACATTATTATTCTTCATGCATACTATTTTCTTAACTTTGTATGTGGGTTTGCCATAAATCAAAAAGGGGGAGATTGTTAGTGCAATAGGCACCTAAGTCGAACATGAGTTTTGATTATAGAAAACGATACAAAGTTAAGCTCATGTCATTATCTCATGAGCTGAATCGAGTGTGAAGAAAATTGCTATAGCTGGAGCTGAAGGCTAGCGACACCCGGAGGAAGCCACGGTGGTCGGGTGACACTCGAGTGACTTCGGAGGGAGCCGAAGGAATCGAGTGGAAGGCCGGAAGCGAAAGTGACACAGTAAGTATTGAGGTAAGCTCGTGTGTGTGCGAGTGTAAGTGAGGTCGTATCCTCTTTATGGGGATAGACTTAAGCATAGATCCGACCCAAGACATACCATCGGTGGTCTAGGTCGAGATCGGACGGTCGAAGGCCATCGAAATAATATTATTGTTTAGCTAACTTATCATTTCAGCTAACATCACGATCGCCCACTGGAGGACTCGACATCAATCACCGATGGTCTGCGGTCGCATTCGATCGATCGCCATCACCGATCGATGATGGCTATCAGTCGACTGATGGTCAAGGATCAACTTCGATGAGTCAAGGCTTATCACCTCATTTCAAGGGGAGTGGTGCTCAATTGTAATTGGCTAAAGTTCCTCTCGAAAAGGGGCTCAAAGGCTATAAAAGGAGGGCCTATCCTAGGTTTCATCATCAATTCTAAGCTTCCAAAAGCCTCCGCCAAGCTACAACTCTCTGACAATGAAGTGCTTCTTCTCCGACGTCTAGGTTTAAATTGCTTTCATTTTTGTTACGTCGGTATAAGTTTTATTTCAATTCATTACTTTACTTTCTCGGAGCTTTTATCGTAATGAGGAGAGGGGGAGTGTCCCTCTACCTCAAGCTTTGTGTTTCTTTTGTATCGATTAACTCCTTCTTTAGTGTTTTGCCCTCCGTACGTGGTCAAAGACCACTAGGGCCTTGGAGTAGTAGCCGAAGGCTACGAACCAAGTAAAATTCTCTTGTCTCATTTACTTTACATTTATCTTTTCGCTGCGTATAAGTGTTTTAAAATGAATTCAAAAAAGAAAAGGTTTATCACTATTCACCCCCCCTCTAGCAATCCGCTTCGATCCAACAAGCAAGAGTATTAAGATATTTCGATCAAATCGAGGTGGTGAATACCTTAGCCATGAGTTTCATGACTATCTAGCTGAGTGTGGGATTCTATCCCAACTCACTCCTCCTCGAACACCATAGTGGAATGGTGTATCCGAAAGGAGGAATCATACCCTATTAGATATGGTATGATCTATGATGAGTCACATAGATCATCCTATATCCTTTTGGGGATATGCTCTAGACACAGTAGCCTTCACACTTAACCATGTACCATCCAAGGTTGTGATAAGTACACCATATACGATATGGACAGGGAGAAATCCCAAGATGTCTTCAATGAGGATTTGGGGTTGTGAGGCTTACGTTCGACGTCAAGTCTCATACAAACTGGGACCCAAATCCGATAAGTGCTATTTTGTTGGATATCTCAAGGAGACTAAGGGATATTACTTCTACATTCCTAGTCAGCACAAAGTGTTTGTGGCAAAGACTGGGGTTTTTCTAGAAAGGGATTTTGTTTCTAGAAAAACTAGTGGGAGTACGTTCGATCTTGAAGAAATTCACGATAAGGACCATAGCACTGAGGCCTTGATGGAGGTTGAACAGGAACCACAAAGTGTTGTGGGTGAAGAGTTTGTTGCACAAAGAGTTGTGGAACAACCACCTGTTCAAGTAGACCTACCTCTTCACAAGTCTGATAGGGTGCGTCGTCAGCCTGAGAGATACTCATTTCTCTTGTCTGACCATGATGACATTATGCTCATTGAGAATGAGCCTACCTTCTATCAGGAAGCTGTGATGAGCCCAGATTCTGAGAAATGGCTAGAGGCCATGAGATCCGAGATGGAATCCATGTACACCAACCAAGTATGGACTTTGGTTTATCCACTTGAGGGCATCAAACCCATTGGGAGTAAGTGGGTCTTTAAGAGAAAGACTGACATGGATGGACTTACATATACCTATAAGGGTAGATTGGTGGCTAAAGGTTTCAAGAAAATTCATGGTATTGACTATAATGAAACCTTTTCTCCAGTGGCTATGTTTAAGTCCATTCGGATCATGCTTGCTGTTGCAGCATACCACGATTATGAGATCTGGCAGATGGATGTCAAAACTGCATTTCTAAATGGAAACTTACTCGAGGATGTGTACATGACACAACTTGAGGGTTTTGTAGATCCACAGCATACTGGGAAAGTATGCAAGCTGCAAAGGTCCATTTATGGGCTAAAGTAAGCTTCTTGAAGCTGGAATCTTCGATTCGATGATGCAATCAAACAGTTTGGTTTCATCAAGAATGAAGATGAACCCTGTGTCTACAAGAGGATTAGTGGGAATACAGTTGTCTTCCTTGTATTGTATGTGGATGACATACTACTCATTGGGAATGACATCCCTTCGCTACAGTCTGTGAAGACTTGGCTGGGGACGTGCTTCTCAATGAAGGACTTAGGTGAAACAACCTATATTCTAGGCATCAAGATCTATAGAGATAGATCTAATAGATTACTTGGCCTAAGTCAGAGTACATATATTGACACAGTATTACTACGGTTTGCCATGCAGAATTCCAAGAAGGGATTTCTACCGATGTCACATGGTGTGAGTCTTTCGAAGACTCAAAGTCCCTCTTCTAGAGAGGAGAGAGACCGCATGGATAAGATTCCTTATGGATCTGCTATAGGATCTATCATGTACGTCATGCTGTGTACTCGTCCTGATGTCTCGTATGCTTTGAGCATGATGAGTAGATACCAGTCAAATCAAGGTGAGCGTCACTGGATAGCAGTCAAGAATATTCTTAAGTACTTGAGAAGGACTAAAGAATATTTCTTGATATTTGGAGGCGATGAGGAGCTAGCTGTAAAGGGTTACAGCGATGCCAGCTTCCAAACTGACCAAGATGATTATAGATCGCAGTCAGGGTTCGTGTTTTGCTTGAATGGTGGCGCTGTGAGCTGGAAGAGTTCGAAGCAGGACACAGTTGCTGATTCTACAACAGAAGTCGAGTATATTGCTGCGTCAGTGACAGCAAAGGAGGCAGTTTGGATCCGCAAGTTCATTATTGAGCTTGGGGTTGTTCCTAGCATAGCAGATCCTACAGAGCTCTATTATGACAACAATGGAGCTATTGAGCAGGCTAAGGAACCTCGCTCACACCAGCAGACCAAACACATACTACGACGCTTCCATCTCATTCGAGAGATTATCGATAGAGGAGATGTGAAGATTTGCATAGTACCCACAAAGGCTAACATCGCAGATCCCTTGACCAAGGCTTTGGCACAGAAAAAGCATGATGGTCACACAAGGTCATTGGGTATTAGATACTACGGTGATTGGCACTAGTGCTAGTGGGAGATTGTTAGTGAAAGCCCTAGAGTCAATCATGTGATGATTGTTGTATGGACTTTATTGTATCATATTCCTATTTATAAAGGCATGGTTATTATATTTACTTGTATTGGTGCTAAATAACTAAATATAATAGTGTCCTTGAGTAGTAGGTTCTTATCTATATCAATGGATTGGTTGAATCGATAATGAGATGATATAGAGAACACTACTCTTAATCAATACACACAAAGTGTACTAGTGTGATTCTATGGTCAAGACAAATCAATACAAATCACACTACAATCATACCAATGGTTTATCCAAAGTCATCTCGGTTGTGAGCCTTTACTTATACTCTACAAGGAGCTGATAACATGATCTATCGTGTGACACTACACACCATCTTATCTACAATGTAATGTATGAGACAATATGCATAATCACAAATATGGAAACAATGATTATGTGATTCTTATTTCAAAATAAAGATGTTCATATAAAAGATAGACTTTTCAGTATACATCCCAACAATCTCTCACTTATAATAAAAGACTATGTTGTGCTTAAACTGTCATACATCTGATTCCCATTCCCTCCACATGCCTATCAAAAGCTCTCACTGGAAGTGCCTTAGTGAAAGGGTCTGCCAGGTTATCCTCTGATGCAATCTTGGCCACAACAACTTCTCCTCGCTTTACGATTTCTCGTATCAGGTGGTACTTGCGCTCTATGTGTTTACTTGTTTTATTGGCTTGTGGTTCCTTCAAGTTTGCAACTGCACCACTATTATCACAATAAATTGTGATACTTCTAGGCAAACTAGGAATCACATCCAAGTCCATCAAGAAGTTCCTGAGCCATACAACTTCTTTTGCCGCCTCAGAGGCTGCCAAATACTCAGCTTCCATGGTGGAGTCCGCTACACATTTCTGCTTAACACTCCTCCATACAATGGCTCCACCTCCCAAAGTAAACACAAAACCTGAGGTAGACTTACTGTTATCCCTGTCTGATTGGAAGTCGAAATTCGTGTAACCCACAGGGAGTAATTGGTCTGCCTGGTAAACTAGCATATAATCCCTAGTCCTTCTCAGGTACTTTAATATATGCTTTACCGCAGTCCAATGTCCCTGTCCTGGATTACTCTGATATCTGCTAACCATTCCCACGGCAAAGCAGATATCTGGTCTCGTACATATCATCGCATACATGAGGCTTCCTTTTGCCAAACCATAAGGAACCGCCTTCATCTCCTCAGATGTACCAGGACACATCTTCTTAGATAAAGGACTCCATGCCTGAAGGGTAGAAAACCCTTCTTGGAGTTCTGCATGCTAAAACGATCCATAATGGTGTCTATGTATGAAGCTTGAGATAAGCACAACATCCTTTTCCTGCGATCCCTTATAACCTTGATCCCAAGGATATGTCCCACTTCTCCCAAGTTCTTCATATCAAACTGTTTAGACAACCATACCCTTACGTCTGATAACACCTTGATATTGTTGCCAATTAGCAAAATGTCATCTACGTATAGTACAAGAAATATCACTATATTTCCGTCACATCTCTTGTATACACAAGACTCATCCGGACTTTGAATGAATCCATAAGACTTGATTACCTCATCAAACCGGATGTTCCAAGACCTCGAATCTTGCTTCAATCCATAAATGGATTGATTAAGCTTGCACACAAGATACTCTTTTCCCTTTGCAATGAATCCCTCTGGTTGCTTCATATAGATGTTTTTCTCAAGACATCCATTAAGGAAAGTTGTCTTGACATCCATCTGTCATACCTCACAATCCATATGAGCATCAATGCATAAGAGAATCCGGATAGACTTAAGCATAGCTACCGATGAAAAAGTCTCCTCATAATCGATACCTTGTCTCTTAGTATACCCTTTCGCAACAAGCCTTGCTTTGAAGGACTCAACCTTCCCATCTATTCCTCTCTTTCTTTTGTATATCCACTTGCAACTAATGGTTTTTACACCATCGGGTGGTTCTACTAGCTCCCAGACCTGATTTGAATCCATAGATTCAATCTCAGTATTGATTGCACTTTGCCAAGATACCGCATCTTTATCTTGGATTGCCTCGTCATATGTCCATAGATCAGGTTCATATTCGCCAGGGACCAAATCAGAAGATTCTCCTAAGAACATGAATCTATCAAGTTATCTCACAACCCTCCCACTACGATGAGGTATATCCTCTTGTACCGGTGGTACTGAAGAAGTGACTTCCCCTTTCAATTCCTCTAGAACAATCTCACTCATGACTTGTGGTTCATCACATAGTCTTCCTCTAGAAATCTGGCGTTCATGCTAATGTTCACCCCCTGATCTCTAGGACTATAAAACAAACCTCCTTTCATTCCTCTAGGATAGCCAACGAACATGCGTACTTTTGTACGAGGTTCCAACTTACCAGTATCTACCTTCAGCACATGTGTTGGACTCCCCAAATCCGAATATGTCTCAGGCTAGGCTTTCGCCCAGTTCACAATTCTGTGGGAGTAGAAGGCACTGATTTAGATGGTACCAAGTTCAGAATATACACTGCCATATCTAGAGCATATCCCCAGAACGAATCTGGCAACTCAGAATAACTCATCATCGATCTAACCATATCCATAAGAGTCCTATTCCTTCGCTCTACTACACCATTCTACTGGGGTGTGCCAGGTGCAGACAATTGGGATTGAATCCCAGCCTCTAATAAGTAATTCCTAAACTCTTCCAAGAGGTACTCACCACCACGATCAGATCGTAGTGTCTTGATACTTATACCTTGGTGTTTCTCCACATCAGCCTTGAATTCTTTGAACTTGTCAAAGCATTCAGACTTACGACGCATCAAGTAAATGTATCCATATCTTGAATAATCGTCTATGAAAGAGATGAAATACTCAAAACCACCTCTAGCCTGGATAGACATAGGACCACACAAATCAGAATGAACCAATTCCAACACATCTTTGGCTCTACACCCCTTGGCCTTAAAAGGCCTCTTGGTCATTTTACCCTCCAAGCAAGATTCGCAGGTTGGGAAATCTTCCACCACTAATGAACCCAGAGGTCCATCAGCTATCAACCTTTGAATTCTGCTTAGGTTAATATGACCAAGTCTTATATGCGAAAGATATGTTTGGTTTATCTTCGAAGGTACTTTTCTCTTATTGGAATTAGAAGATGAGTTATTAACTTCTATTTGCATCGTAGAAGTTTTTGGTTCAAGTGTATATAAATTTCCTATCAATGCACCAGAACAGATAATCTCCCTATTCCTTTTTATAACAACTCTGTCATTAAAAGAAATAGAATATCCATCCATAAACAATTTAGAAACCAAAATCAAATTCTTTCTAAATAAAGGTACATAAAGGCAATTCTTAAGAACCAAAATTTTATTTTTCTCAAAAGACAAATAAACATCTCCCACTGCAATAGCCGCCACCTTCGTTTCATCGCCCAAGTATACGGTAATCTCCCCCTCAGCCAGTCATCTTGTTTCTTGGAACCCCTGCAAAGTATTGCAGACATTATCAGTGGCTCCCGTATCTACACACCAGGTGTCAGTAGATAACACCGCTAAACATGTTTCAATGACTAGACCAAAAGATATACCTTTGTTCTGCTTCTGGTTGAGGCAGTCCTTCTTTCAGTGTCCAGTCTGCTTACAAGTGAAGCACTTGCCTTTCGTCTTCTTCATTCCTCCCTGAGTTCCTCCCACCGCCTTTGCCCTAGGTTGTTTCTTCTTCTTCTTGCATTTTGGCTTAGAAGTAGAAACCTTTTGGGCAACCATGACTTGCGGCTGAGCACTCTGATGAAATAGTCCTTCTGCCGCCTAGAGTTCTGTCAGAAGCTCCGCCAATGAATACAAACTCTTGTTCATGTTGTAGTTCAGGCAAAACTACTCAAAACTCCTAGGTAGAGACTGGAGAATGATATCGACCTGGGTTTCCCCATCGATCTCAGCTCCAAGGACTTCCAGCTCATTCAAATGAGCCAACATCTTGAGAACATGATCTCTTACGAGTGTTCCCTAGATCATGGTGGTCATCATCAAGTTCCTCATGGATTCTTGCCTAGCAACCCGATTTTGGTGTCTAAAAAGCTCTTTGAGATTGAGCATCATGTCATAAGCAGTGGGCATGGCTTGATGTTGATGTTGCAGTACATTTGACATAGATGCCAAAATGTAACACCGCGCCATCTTATCGGCCTTAATCCACTTCTTATAACCCTCCTACTCCTTTTCCCCAAAATCATTTGCAGGCTTAGGAGGGCACTCTTCGAGGAGTACATATTTGTATTCCTCAGCAGTCAATACAATGTCAAGATTCCTCTTCCAATCAACATAGTTGAGTCCAGTAAGTTTATTTTCTTTCAGTATCACAGCAAGCGGGTTGAAAGTCATTTTGAAAGAAAACCTAAGAATCACATAGATCAAAAACATTAGATTTCAAAAAATTATTTATTCCTCAAACAATAAAATTTTAAAATCAACCAACACCTCAAAACACCGAGAATATCGTATGCCACGATAGTGTGGACGTATACAAAATCTACATTTGTAAGAGGAGATTTTACCCATTAATTTTACTATCTTGTCAACCTAACTTTTTGACAAATAAAATTAATAGTTAGTTCCTCTTCAGCCCTACAAATAAAAGCAGTGACTCCGATGGGGAGGATACTTCTATTTGTATCTAAGTGTTCACCATTACTCGGTACCAAGGTAATTATCTCGGGTTATGTGTCTTCCGATGGGGAAGTATACATGCTCCTTAATAATTTCCTATAACCATTTTCGACCTTGTGATCCACAAACAAACTTATCCGATGTGGAAAAAGGTACTCAGAGCCGACGTGCAAGTTTATTTGCATCACATGTCAAATCGTAATGGAGGTCGTGGGAATTTATAAAAAAATATCCCTCTCCCACTTAGTAATTTAAAATTGGGGGATTTTCTAGCCTACGACATGTATATCAAACAATAAGCAATAAATATGAAAAAGAAATATTTTCCAACTATTATGGCTTTTGTCTCTAATATGCCTCCTGTCGTATCGCCATCTCGTCCACTCCTCCTTATGCCATGTACAAGCCATCCGGAGATCCGAGCTGAGAAAAAACTATTTTAATTTACATCCATCAATCCTATACTCCACAAGAGAGTGTACATGAAATCTAGATTGAAAGTAAACTAAAATAAAAAGAGTGGCTAAACAATGCCCAATCTAATTACAAAAATTAAATACTAGCCTCATCAACCCCGAGGATTCAACAAATAAACAATTACACACATACGACCATAATAGTTGGATCCTATGCCTGCTACCAAAAAGTTAACCTATGCACATCCTACTATTATCCAGCACATATAATATATGAAAAGTGCATAAAAGTAACCGAATCCAAAACACACAAAACCGAAAACCGTGGCTCTGATACCACTTGAAGGTTTTGCCGGAACCGAAGCTCTGATACCAATTGAAGGTAGGAAACTTCGCTTCCCACTTCAACTCGGTCGCTTGTTCATAGTGATCCCTTGACAAGAGAGATTACCCATGCTAGCATTTCATCGTCGTACTATTCGATTAGAGTGGTCACTTGAACAAACTTGTTGTTAAAGCAACCAACGTCTATTCTATGATTAGCCGCGGAATAGACGATGTTCGGATCGGCGGCTTTTGTGTTTGTATTCGGGGTCCAAGTTAATTTAACCAAAAAATAGAATATACAACATGTATATGATTGAAAAACAACTATAGACATGTTACAAAAGAAAATAAACAAGCGTTATACCTCTCGATCTTCTATTGGATGTCCTTCCTCCTTTTGGACGTCGTGTGGGTGACGATCTTCCAAAAGTCGAAGCCTCCTAGATCACCGATCTTCTTTCCTTGCTCACTCCAAACAAAAGGAAGTATAGAAACAAAACTCTTCTCCTTCATTTAACCAACCACCAAGCACCAACCTTGATGTTTGCCGCCGGTCAAGTGGAGAAGAAGGATGGTGGACGCTGGCCAAAACTCCAAGGGAAGAGACCCTAGGCTTTGTTTCCACCGGCCAAGGAGAAGAGATGAGGAGGTTGGATGTCGGCAAAGGAGAGAAAAGAGGATAATAGGCGCCGGCCACCTAAGGAAGAAGAAGGAAAGAAGTTTCCTTATTTGTGGTCGCCCAACCTCTTTGCCCGTGCCGCCCAAACCCTAGCCCCTCTTCTATACCTCTTGTCGCCCACCCCCTTGCCTCCTTTTATAGAGTTAGGCCTAAGCCTCCTTTAATCTCCACCGTCGATTCTAGGGATTTAATCTCAACCGTCGGATCTAGAGATTTAATCTCAACCGTCGGATCTAGAGATTTAATCTCCACCGTCGGATCTAGAGTTTTGTTTTCAACCATTGGATCTAGGCTTCATGATGTTTTAATAAGCTACAAAAGGGACCATGAGGAGGAGTTGGATCTTGGCCACCCAATGGATCAAGCCCACATAAAGTCTAATCCATTAATGATAATCCAATCCACTAGAGGATTATCGTTGATCTACCTCACCAACCCCCATAAGTTAATATGGGCTCCATATATTATTTGTATATTTTTCTCCCCGTGTTTAAGATCTCGAATGTCCGTTGATTAATTAATTTACTGACAATTAATTAATCAACATCTAACTCCATGAGTAGTACCACTCAACTTTATCATCATACCGGACCAAGTCCACCTGCAGGGTTTACATGATGAACCTTATGAGCTCCTCAAGGGGACATCATCACACTAATATATAGGACACGGTTTTCTCCTATAATCAACGGGACATCATATAAGTAATATCATTTCCCAACTTACCGAGCCTATCGATTTACTCTATAAATCTCGCCCATTGGTAAATCAAAGAAATGAATACTAAGTATACGTGTCTGTTATTATATTAGGATTAAGAGCATGTACAATATAATATCTGAGGTCTGATTCGATTATATAGTCAGCAATGAATCAAATCACCTCTAAGTCGGTCCTGCTCAATACACACAAAGTGTACTAGTGTGATTCTATGGTCAAGACAAATCAATACCAAATCACACTACAACCATAACAATGGTTTGTCCAAAGTCATCTCGGTTGTGAGCCTTTACTTATACTCTACAAGGAGCTGATAACATGATCTACCGTGTGACACTACATACCACGTTATCTACAATGTAATGTATGAGACAAAATGAATAATCACAAATATGCAAACAATGATCATGTGATTCTTATTTTAAAATAAAGATGTTCATACAAAAGATAGAATTTTCAGTATACATCCCAACAATCTCCCACTTATACTAAAAGACTATGCTGTCCTTAAACTTCCATACATCTGATTCCCATTCTCTTCACATGCCTATCAAAAGCCCTCGCTGGAAGGGCCTTAGTGAAAGGGTCTGCAAGGTTATTCTCTGATGCAATCTTGGCCACAACAACTTCTCCTCGCTTTACTATTTCTCATATCAGGTGGTACTTGCGCTCTATGTGTTTACTTGCCTTATGGGCTCGTGGTTCCTTCGAGTTTGCAACTGCACCACTATTATCACAATAAATTATGATAGTTCTAGGCAAACCAAGAATCACATCTAAGTCCATCAAGAAGTTTGAGCCTTACAGTTACTTTGGCCGCCTCAGAGGCTGCCACGTACTCAGCCTCCATGGTGGAGTGCGCCATGCATTTCTGCTTAACACTCCTTCATACAATGGCTCCACCTCCCAAAGTAAACACAAAACCTGAGGTAGACTTACTGTTATCCCTGTCTGATTGGAAGTCGAAATCCATGTAACCCACAGGGAGTAATTGGTCTGCCTGGTAAACTAGCATATAATCCCTAGTCCTTCTCATGTACTTCAATATATGCTTTACCGCAGTCCAATGTCCTTGTCCTGGATTACTCTGATATCTGCTGACCATGCCCACGGCAAATCAGATATCCGGTCTCGTACATAGCATCGCATACATGAGGCTTCCTACTGTCGAAGCATAAAGAACTGCCTTCATCTCCTTAATCTCCTCAGCTGTTCTAGGACACATCTTCTTAGATAAAGGAACTCAATGCCTGAAGGGTAGAAAACCCTTCTTGGAGTTCTGCATGCTAAAACGATCCATAATGGTGTCTATATATGAAGCTTGAGATAAGCACAACATCTTTTTCCTGCGATCCCATATAACCTTGATCCCAAGGATGTGTCCCACTTCTCCCAAGTCCTTCATATCAAACTGTTTGGACAACCATACCCTTACATCCAATAACACCTTGATATTGTTGCCAATTAGCAAAATGTCATCTACGTATAGTACAAGAAATACCACTACATTTCCATCACATCTCTTGTATACACAAGACTCATCCGGACTTTGAATGAATCCATAAGACTAGATTACCTCATCAAAGCAGATGTTCCAAGACCTCGAAGCTTGCTTCAATCCATAAATGGACCGATTAAGCTTGCACACAAGATGCTCTTTGCCCTTTGCAATGAATTCCTCTGGTTACTTCATATAGATGTTTTCCTCAAGACTTCCATTAAGGAAAGCTGTCTTGACATCCATCTGCCATACCTCATAATCCATATGAGCAGCAATGCATAAGAGAATCCGGATAGACATAAGCATAGCTACTGGCGAAAAAGTCTCCTCATAATCGATACCCTCTCTCTGAGTATACCCTTTCACAACAAGACTTGCTTTGAAGGTCTCAACGTTCCCGTCTATTCCTCTCTTTCTTTTGTAGATCCACTTGCAACCAATGGTTTTTACACTATCGGGTGGTTCTACTAGCTCCCAGATCTGATTTGAATCCATAGATTCAATATCAGTATTGATTTCACTTTGCCAAGATACCGCATCTTTATCTTGGATTGCCTCGTCATATGTCCAAGGATAAGGTTCATGTTCGCCAGGGACCAAATCAGAAGATTCTCCCAAGAACATGAATCTATCAGGTTGTCTCACAACCCTCCTGTTGGGATGTATACTGAAAAGTCTATCTTTTGTATGAACATCTTTATTTTGAAATAAGAATCACATGATCATTGTTTGCATATTTTTATAGTTATGCATATTGTCTAATACATTACATTGTAGATAACATGGTGTGTGGTGTCACACGGGAGATCATGTTATTGACTCCTTGTAAAGTATTAGACTCACAACTGAGATGGCTTTGGACACCATTGGTATGGTTGTAGTGTGATTTGGTATTGGTTTGTCTTGACCATAAATTCACACTAGTACACTTTGTGTGTATTGAGTAGGACCAACATAGAGGTGATTCGATTTATTGCTGACTACATAATCGAATCGGACCTCAGATATTATATTGTACACACTCTTAATCCCGATATAATAATGGGCATATATACTTAGTATTCATCTCTTTGATTTACCAATGGGCGAGATTTCTAGATTAAATCGATAGACTCGGTAAGTTGGGTGATGATATTATTTATATGGTGTGACATTGATTATAGGAGGAAACCGTGTCCTATATATTAGGATGATGATGTCCCCTTGAGGAGCTCATAAGGTTCATCATGTAAACCCTGCAGGTGGACTTGGTCCGGCATGATGAAAAGGTTGAGTGGTACTACTCATGGAGTTAGATGTTGATTAATTAATGGTCAGTAAATTAATTAATCGACGGACATTTGAGATCTTAAATATGGGGAGAAAATGTACATATAATATATGGAGCCCATATTAACTTATGGGGGTTGGTGAGGTAGATCAATGATAATCCTTTAGTGGATTGGATTATCATTAATGGATCGGACTTTATGTGGGCTTGATCCATTGGGTGGCCAAGATCCAACTCCTCCTCATGGTCCCTATTGTAGCCTATTAATACCTCATGAAGCTTAGATCCAATGGATAGAAACAAAACTTTAGATCCAAAGGTAGAGATTAAATCTCCAGATCCGATGGTTGAGATTAAATCTCTGATCCGACAGTTGAGATTAAATATCTAGAACCAATGGTGGAGATTAAAACAAGGCTTATCCCTAACTCTATAAAAAGAGGGCAAGGGGTGGGCGGCAACATGAATCCAATTAGAGATAGGATTAGGGTTTTGGGCGGCAAGGCTTGGAGGCTAGGGTTTGGAGTTGGTGGCACCTATTAAGGAAATATTTTGCTTATCTTCTTCTTCCTCAAGGTGGCCGGCGATCTAGCATCCCTTTCTAGCCCTTGGTCGGCATCCAAAGCAGCCCCTCTCCCTCTCTTTGGTCGGTAAAACCTACGCTTAGGGTTCTCCCTTGGAGCTTTGGTCGCCATTCACCTTTTCTCCCTTCTCCTTGTTGGCCAGCGGCAAGCAAATTGCTTGTTGCTTGTTGGTTGGGTAAAGGAAGGAGAAGAGTCTTGTTTCTATTCTTCCTCTTGCTCGGAATGAACAAGGAAGAAAGTTTGGTGATCTAGGAGCTTCAACTTTTGGTAGATCGTCGCCCACACGACGTCTGAAAGGAGGAAGGTCATACAATAGAAGATCGAGAGGTATATCGATTCTCTATTCTCTTTTGTAACATGTTTATATTTTTTTTTCAATTATATGCATGATATATATTCTGTTTTGTGGCTAAATATACTTGGACCCCGAACATAAACACAAAAGTCGGCGATCCGTACATCGTCTATTCCACGGCTATTCGTGGAATAGAGGTTGGTCGCTTGAACAACAAGTTTGTTCAAGTGACTAATCTAAACGAATAGAACGATGATGACAAGGTTGCTTGGGCAATCCCTCTTGTCAAGGATTAATTTTTTTTATCCGGGGATGTAGAAGGGATCGCCAAGAACAAGCAACTAAGTCGAAAGGTGAAGTGAAGTTTCCCCTCCCAACAATTGGTATCAGAGCTACGGTTTTCGGTTTTGTGTGTTTAAGATTCGATTACTCTTATGCATTTTTCATATATTATATGTGTCGGATAATAGTAGGATATGCGTAGGTTAACTCTTTCGTTGCAGGCATAAGATCCGACTATTATGGCCATATGTGTGTATGTGATTGTATGTGTGTAATAGTATATTTTGTTGAATCCTCAGGGTTAACGAGGCTAGTATTTAATTTTTTGTAAATTAAATTTGGCATTGTTTATTCACTCTTTTTATTTTACTTTACTTTCGATCTAGATTTCATGTACACTCCCTCGTGGAGTATAGGATTGATGGATGTAAATTAAAATAGTTTTTAGTCTCGGCTCGGATCTCCGAATGGCTCGTACATGGCATAGAAGGAGCGGACGAGAAGACGATACGATGGGAGACATATTGAAGACAAAAGCCATAATAGTTAAAAAAAAATTATTTTTCATATTTATTGCTTATTGTTTGATATGCATGTCGTAGGCTAGAAAATTCCTCAATTTCAAATTACTAAGTGGGAGAAGGAAATTTTTATAAATTCCCACGGCCTCCATTACGATTTGACAAATGATGCAAACAAACTTGCGTGTCGGCTCTGAGTGCCTTCCTCCCCATCGGATGAGTTTGTTTGCAGATCACAAGGTCAAATATGGTTATAGGGATTTATTAAGAAGCGTGTGTACTTCCCCATCGGAAGGCACATAACCCGAGATAATTACCTTGGTACCGAGTAATGGTGAACACTTAGATACAAATATAAGTATCCTCCCCATCGGAGTCATTGCTTTTATTTGTAGGGCCAAAGAGGAACCAACTATTAATTTTACTTGTCAAAAAGTTAGGTTGACAAGATAGTAAAATTAATGGGTAAAACCTCCTCTTACAAATGTAGAATTCGTATACGTCCACACTATCGTGGCATATGATATTCTCGGTGTTTTGAGGTGTTGGTTGATTTTAAAATTTTATTGTTTGAGGAATCAATAATTTTTTGAAATCTAATGTTTTGATCTATGTGATTCTTAGGTTTTCTTTCAAAATGACTTTCAACCCGCTTGCTATGATACTGAAAGAGAATAAACTTACTGGACCCAACTATGTTGATTGGAAGAGGAATCTTGACATTGTCTTGACTGCCGAGGAATACAAATATGTACTCCTCGAAGAGTGTCCTCCTAAGCCTGCGAATGATTTTGGGGAAAAGGAGAGAGAGAGTTATAAGAAGTGGATCAAGGTCGATGAGATGGCGCGGTATTACATTTTGACATCTATGTCAAATGTACTGCAACATCAGCATCAAGCCATGCCCACTGCTTATGACATGATGCTCAATCTCAAAGAGCTTTTCGAACACCAGAATCGGGCTGCAAGGCAGGAAGCCATGAGGAACCTGATGACTGTTGGGGGATCAAAACGGCCAGCTAGAGGGGGGTGAATAGCCCTCAATCGATGGATGTCAGAATTCGCTCATTCTCGTTGCATTGCTTGTCTACGATTGTTGTTAGCGCAGCAGAAACAATAAAACAAGAATAATACTAACAACAATACAAGAACACCAAATACACAAGCATATACGTGGTTTGGAACCTTAGGGTTCCTTCTCCACGGGGCGAGCTCAACGAGCTCTAGAGATGAACACGGCAATACTCAAACTCCTTCTCGACTACACGTCGGAGGTGGAGAAACCTCTCACAAGCAATTACAATAGTAATATACAAATACAAACAAGAATACAAATACAATACAAAAGAAACACTTTTCACCGATTGCTTTTGATCACTTGTTTGTTGCTTGCTTTGATTGGTTCTTGAAGGACTGGAATGCAGCAGCAATTTCCCTCCAATAGCTCCAAAAAAACCATTGGAAATCCTCCAACTCGAGCTACTTTTATAACCTGCATCAAGCTGTTTTCGCGCCCATAAGTCGACTGATCGTGACCATCAGTCGACTGGTCCTGTAGTCGTTGTCTCACAATGGCCAGATCCACGTTGGTTAAGTTCCAACGGATCACCCATCAGTCGACTGATGGCACCCATCACCGATCGATCATCCATCGATCGAGGCCGGGCGAAGCTCGACTCCATTCTCTCGCTCAGGTAGAGTGTCATCCGATCGCCATCCTCGACATGATCGATTCTCCCAACAAATGACCGTCTCCTCGGTGATCGATCAGCCAGACTTGGTTCAGTCGAACACTGGTCGAACCCATACGACCTAGAGCAGTCGACTGGCACCTATGTCAGTCGACTGATGTCGGCTAAAACCTCAAACACAAAGTTGTTTGAGCGTCCGACACTCAGTCTTAGCCACTTGGCCAAGTCCACCTTATCCCTCATGGAGTTCCCCACCGAAGCTCTCTTCCCTCGGCCTACATCCCTTGGATGCGCCAAGCGCACGGCTTCGCAACGCCATCCTTCGCGTCTCATGCCCTAGAAGTATGCTTCCCTTTGGGCTCACTCCATTCGCTCCCCGTCTTGCGGTCCCTCGGATGCACCAAGCATACGGCTTCGCAATGCCATCCTTCACCGACTCAAGGACCCGAGCCTAGTGAACTTGCCAAGTTCTCAAGACTTCCCAAATGCACCAAGCGCACGGCTTCGCAATGCATTTCTCACCAAGCACCAAGCGCACGGCTTCGCAATGCTTTGGATTTCCCATGCCAAGCACCAAGCGCACGGCTTCGCAATGCTTTGGACTTTCCCATGCCAAGGCTTCCCCCTTGGACTTCCACACCAAGCTCCATGCTTGGATTTTCCATGCCAACCCCATGTTGGACTTTCCCATGACAATCCCATGTCATGAGTTTTGTCTATCATCAAAATACTATCAAGGTACTACTCGAGTCAAACTCGAGTCAACCTCGGTCGATTGCACCAACAATCTCCCCCTTTTTGATGATTGACAAAACTACCATCTCAAGTCTACCAATTCTCCCATATTGGCAATTCTCATATCCCAATGAGAATTCCAACGAATCCTAATTGGTAACTTCTCCTCCTTTTTGACATTACATCAAAAAGGTCCTCCCCAAGGGTATGAATGTCTCATATCCCAATGAGATCTTACAATCTCTCCCTTGGAGGAACACATGCCTACAATCTTTCTAGTGATCCCATATCACTTAAAGAGAGGCAACCCAATTTTCCTCCCATGAGGAAATACACATCCATCTTCCCATGATGGATCCCTCCCCCTAGAGGCTTGCTCCCCCTTGACCATTGCACCAACAATGTCCTTGGAGAGTCCCTAAGCCAATAGGAACATTAAACCAAACAAAATTAAGGCAAAGTTCAATAATGAACTCTCATCCACCTTAAAATTGATACTCACCCTCAACCCAACTCCTAATCCATATCCAATGGATTTTCACCCTCTCTAATACTCTCCCAAGAATATCCTAGGGTTAGGAGTGATTAGGGGACCAAAACACAGCTGAACATGGGCCTAACTAATCGATTTACTTACCATCACCGGACCGACATTACGCAAATGATCGATAATTGATTCGCAGAGCTTTTCTTTTGTAAATGGATTTTCGAAATCCATAAGTAAATATACGTAATTTTAAAAATCTTGAAAATACATACGTATAATACTTATCCTAAACACTATGGGTGAAAAATATTGGAAATTTATTTTACCCATTAAATTAGGAGATTGATATAAAGTCCAAAATTTAAGAAGAGCTTCAATAAAGAGCCATCTTTGTATCATCTCATTCAATGGTGATAGCTATCAAAAGATATGCTTCACCAAAGTTTTTCAAAATGTTTTCAAACCCTTTAATTTCTTTTCCTTAAACATCTCACTTATATCTAGATGTGTAAAACACATTCAAGGCAATTAATCTAGTGAGATGTGGGTTTTTATTCTTTTAATGGTCTCATGCATATTTCTAGGCAATATTATTTGATTCCCATCAAATCATGCCATAGTCCTTAATTTCATTTTATTTATATGCATGATATGATTATGGCATAAATATGATTTAGATAAAAACATATGCCAATATCATGATGTCATGGCATGTGAATGAGAACTAAGCATACATGACATCTAAAAATAATTCTAAACATGATCATGACATTTTATAGATAAAAATGAAAATGATGTCATGACATGGTAAGGCAAACAAATAATGGCGAGTAAGGTATACTAAGGTATAAAATACCTAAGCGTTAAATCAAAATTGCCATTTCTATAGGTTAATTCAATTTTGCCTTAATGCCATTATCTCCCAAGTGTGTCATAAACCCAAAATGGCACACCAATACTTCTATGACCTAATTGTGCCAATTTAAATCATTTTAAACTTTTCAAACACATTGGCACATCCTAATGTGTCAACTCTACTATGGTTAGGTTAACTACCCATCCATTTAAGGTTGACACACCCTAACCCATCTAGCGTGAATCAATCACGCTTTTAGGAACCCAATACCTATTGGAGCTCCTTGGGTTAACAAGGTATTCCCTAGGGATAACTTCCCTAGATACCTTCCTAATGACCCTTTTTGGCTTTGAAGCCTTAGTCAAATGGGTCTTACTTGGGTCAACTCTAGAGGTGACTCCTCCATTGACCTTCTTAGTGGCTACATTTGATTTCTTTGAGGTGTTAGCCACTAAACACATACCATGGCTAGACTTAGGGATGACTTCCCTATTAGCCTTGGTTTTCCTAGACCTAGATGTGGTTCGATAATTAAATGGAACATTATGGTAGGACATAGGTTTGTGACCCAAACCCTTCTTTCCCTTAGACATTTCTTGTTTTCTAGGTCTTGACTTTTGTACATTAGACCCCTTAACCGAATTTTATATTATTGCTAGGGTCATCTCCAATTTTTCTAGCCTTGACCTCAAGGCTTGGTTTTCTAACTCTAATTTTTCCAATTTTGAATTTTCATTTATCTTTTGGGAAATGTTTTTCTTTTTAGGCATATGCCTAGATTTCTTGGGATTAACATCCAAGTTTTCTTCAATTCTCCTAATTGACTCCCTAGGTAAAATAGATCTAGTGTTTTGAGTCCTAGGTTTGTTCTTAGATAAACTAACATGCTTAGCACCTAAGCAATAAACCTTATTGTTTCTCCTAGCATGCGTTTCATTAATAATGGCAAGAGAACTAAAATAATTCTTAGCATGCTTTTTGACTTTAGGAATTGAAGGTGCATTAACTAAATGTACCTTAGGGTTAGCTTTTGGAGCTCCCCCTACATGATATACACCTTCTAGCCCTTTCTTCCTCCCCCTAGGGCATTGGCTTCGATAGTGCCCCTTTTGATTGCATTTAAAACACACAATGTGCTCTTTGCTTCTAGTTTTGGGAACACCGGCATCCTTTGACTTTAGGTTGACTTTTGGTGTCGATGCCTTTTCCTTAGCCAATTTTGGGCATTTGCTCTTGTAATGCCCTTTCTCCCTACACTCAAAGCATATTATGTGATTTTTATTTAAAATAATAACACTTGAGTTACCTAGGGAGGTGGTGGAGGCCTCTTCACTTCTTCCGGAGGTAGAAGCTTCATTTTGATCTTGCTCCGGAATTGAAATCCTTTCCTCCCCCTCAACGCTAGAGGTGGAGGTCTCCACCAAATCATCAACATCATCAAAAGTAGATGGTCCTTCTTCTTCGACATTATCCTCTACATATGCCGGTTGGGAGTTTTCTTGAAATTTCATTATCTTCTCCCATAATTCCTTTGCATCCCTATAGTCACCCAAACTAGACCAAATTTTGTTAGGTAACAAATCACTAAATAATTTTATTACCTCGAGATTTGTCTTGAAGTCCTTAATTTGGTCTTGGGTCCACCTTGACTTTTCAATTGGCTTGTTGTATTTTTCCCTAGGCATCTCAAAACCATTTTCTACAATAATCATATAATCAAAATTGGTTTCGAGATATACCTCCATCTGTTTCCTCCACCAAGCAAAATCTCC
This sequence comes from Wurfbainia villosa, assembly GCA_025175895.1. NCBI lineage: Eukaryota > Viridiplantae > Streptophyta > Magnoliopsida > Zingiberales > Zingiberaceae > Wurfbainia > Wurfbainia villosa. Next base: position 85,897,830 of record CM045990.1, read on the forward strand.
ATCGAATTTCGGTGAATGGATGAAGCCGACCATTTTGTAGTGCTCTCGCGGCGGTTAGTCCTTGAAGAGCGACCTCGGCTCTGATACCACCTGTTGGGGGATCGAAACGGCCGGCTAGAGGGGGGTGAATAGCCCTCAATCGATGGATGTCGGAATTCGCTCGTTCTCGTTGCATTGCTTGTCTACGATTGTTGTTAGCGCGGTGGAAACAATAAAACAAGAATAATACTAACAACAATACAAGAATACAAGCACACCAAATACGCAAGCATATACGTGGTTTGGAACCTTAGGGTTCCTACTCCACGGGGCGAGCTCAACGAGCTCTAGAGATGCACACGACAATACTTAAACTCCTTCTCGACTACACGTCGGAGGTGGAGAAACCTCTCACAAGCAATTACAATAGTAATATACAAATACAAACAAGAATACAAATACAATACAAAAGAAACACTTTTCACCCATTGCTTTTGATCACTTGTTTGTTGCTTGCTTTGATTGGCTCTTGAAGGACTGGAATGCAGCAGCAATTCCCCTCCAATAGCTCCACAAAAACCATTGCAAAAGCCTCCAACTCGAGATCCTTTTATAACCTGCATCAAACTATTTTCGTGCCCATCAGTCGACTGATCGTGACCATCAGTCGACTGGTCCCGTAGTCATTGTCTCCCAACGGCCAGATCCACATTGGTTAAGTTCCAACGGATCACACATCAGTCGACTAATGGCACCCATCAGTCGAATGATCATCCATCACCGAGGCGGGCGAAGCTCGACTCCATTCTCGGCTCGTGCACGCGTGTCATCACGATCAGCCATCCTCGACAATGATCGATTCTCCCAACAATGACGCTCTCCTAAGTCGACCGATCACCAGACTTGGTTCAATAACACTGGTCGAACCCATACGACCTAGAGCAGTCGACTGGCACCTATGCCAGTCGACTGATGTCGGCTAAAACCTCAAACACAAAGTTGTTTGAGCATCCGACACTCAGTCTTAGCCACTTGGCCAAGTCCACCTTATCCCTCATGGAGTTCCCCACCGAAGCTCTCTTCCCTTAGCCTACGTCCCTCGGATGCGCCAAGCGCATGGCTTCGCAACGTCATCCTTCACGTCTCAGGCCCTAGAAGTATGCTTCCCTTTGGGCTCACTCCATTCACTCCCTGTCCGGCGGTCCCTCAGATGCACCAAGCGCACGGCTTCGCAATGCCATTCTTCACTGACTCAAGGACCCGAGCCTAGTGAACTTGCCAAGTTCTCAAGACTTCCCAAATGCACCAAGCGCACGGCTTCGCAATGCATTTCTCACCAAGCACCAAGCGCACAGCTTCGCAATGCTTTGGATTTCCCATGCCAAGCACCAAGTGCACGGCTTCGCAATGCTTTGGACTTTCCCATGCCAAGGCTTCCCCCTTGGACTTCCACACCAAGCTCCATGCTTGGATTTTCCATGCCAACCCCATGTTGGACTTTCCCATGACAATCCCATGTCATGAGTTTTGTCTATCATCAAAATACTATCAAGGTACTGCTCGAGTCAAACTCGAGTCAACCTGGGTCGATTGCACCAACAATGACGACCACCAAGATCGACGAAACACCCGTGAGGGATCATGTTTTCAAGATGATGGCTCATATGAATGAGTTGGAAGTCCTCGGAGCTGAGATCTATGGAAAAACCCAGGTCAATATCATTCTCCAGTCTCTACCTAGGAGTTTTGAGCAGTTTCGCCTGAACTACAACATGAACAAGAGGTGGTATTCATTGGCGGAGCTTCTGACAGAACTCCAGAAGGCAGAGGGGCTATTTCGTCAGAGTGCTCAGGCGCATGCCATGGTGACCCAAAAGGTTTCTACTTCTAAGCATAAAGGCAAGAAGAAGAAGAAACAAACTGAGGTGAAGGCGGTGGGAGGAACTCAGGGAGGAGTGAAGAAGCCGAAAGGCAAGTGCTTCACTTGTAAGCAGACTGGACACTAGAAGAAGGACTGCCCCAACCGCAAGCAGAACAAAGGTATATCTTTTGGTCTAGTCGTTGAAACATGTTTAGCGGTGTTATCTACCGACATCTGGTGTGTAGATACAGGAGCCACTGACATGTCTACAATACTTTGCAGGGGTTCCAGGAAACCAGACGACTGGCTGAGGGGGAGTTTACCGTGTACTTGGGTGATGCCACGAAGGTGGCGGCGATTGCAGTGGGAGACGTTCATTTATCTTTTGAGTAAAATAAAGTTTTGGTTACTAAGATTTGCCTTTATGTACCTTTATTTAGAAAGAATTTAATTTTGGTTTCTAAATTGTTTATGCATGAATATTCTATTTCTTTTGATGACAGAGTGTTGGAATGTATACTGAAAGCCTAGCTCTTTTGTATGAACATTTTTATTTTGAAATAAGAATCACATGATCATTGTTTTCACTTTATATTTATTATATGTGTGCATATTGTCTAATACTTTACATTGTAGATAACATGGTGCTTGGTGTGGCACAGAATATCATGTTATCAGTCCCTTGTAGAATATAAGTAGAGGCTCACAACCAAGATGGTTTTGGACAAACAATTGGCATGGTTGTAGTGTAGCTTGGTATTGGTTTGTCTTGAACATAGAGTTACACTAGTACACTTAGGTGTATTGAGTAGGACCGACATAGAGGTGATTCAATTTATTGCTGACTACATAATTGAATCGGACCTCGGATATTATGTTGTACATGCTCTTAATCCCGATATAATAACGGGCACATATACTTAGTATTTATTTCTTTGATTTACCAAAGGGTGAGATTTAAATGGATTAAATCAATATGCCCGGTAAGTTGAAAAATGATATTATTTACATTGTGTGTCGTTGATTATAGGAGGAAATCGTATCCTATATTTTAGGTTGATGATGTCCCCTTGAGGAGCTCATAAGGTTCATCATGTAAACCCTGCAGGTTGACTTAGTCAACATGATGATAAGGTTGAGTGGTACTACTCGAGGAGTTAGATGTTAATTGATTGATGGTCAGTAAATCAATTAATTGGCGGACATTTGATATCTTAAACACGGGGAGATGGATGTACAAATAATGTATGGAGCCCATATTAATTTATGGGGGTTGGTGAGGTAATTCAATGATGATCCTCTAGTGGAATGGAACATCATTGATGGATCAAGTTTGTGTGGTTCCGATCCATCGGGTGGCCAAGATCCAACTCCTCCTCATGGTCCCTATCTTAGCCTATATAAACCTCATGGAGCCTAGATCCAATGATGGAAAACAAAACTCTAGATTCGAAGGTGGAGATTTAATCTCTAGATCCGACGGTTGAGATTAAATCTCTAGATCCGACGATTAAGATTAAATCCATAGATTCAACGGTGGAGATTAAATCTCTAGATCCGACAGTTGAGATTAAATCTCTAGATCCGACGGTTGAGATTAAATCCCTAGATCCGACGGTGGAGATTAAATCTCTAGATCCGATGGTTGAGATTAAATCTCTAGATCCGACGATTGAGATTAAATCCCTAGAACCAACGGTGGAGATTAAAACAAGGCTTAAGCCTAACTCTATAAAAGGGGGGATTAAGGTGGGCGGCAAGAAGGTGGGTGGTTTTTGGAGATTAGAGTTTTGCCTATCATTAGCTTGGGCGGCAAGAAATCGTAAGGAGGTTAGGATTTGGTTGGGCGGCTAGGGTTTGGAAGGTGGAGTGGGCGGCAACAATAGGAGAGGTTCTCTTCTTCTTCCTAAGGTGTTGCCGGCACCTATCTCTCTTCCCTCTACCTTGGTCGGCGCTCAACCTATTCCTCTTCTCCTCTTCACTCCCTCTTGGCCGGCGACACTAGGAGCTAGGGATTGTTGCCTTGTTTGGTTCCTTGGTTGGCCATCTTGTTCTCTCTTTTCTTGGGGCCGGCGACACTAGGATCTAGGGATTGTTCTCTTGTTTGGTTCCTTGGTTGGCCATCTTGTTCTCTCTTTTCTTGGGGCCGGCGACATCAAGTCTTTGTGGCTTGGTGGTTAGCTCAAGCAAGAAGGGAAGGAGAGTTCTTCTTTCTTTTGATTGAAGAAGATCTAGGAAGCTTCAACTTGTGGAGGATCTTCGGCTACACGAAGTCTACAAGGAGGTTAGGACATACGATAGAAGATCGAGAGGTATAAAAGTTTTACAAGTTTTATTATTGATATTTGCATGTTCTTATTAATATGTTTGTATGTGTTGATTATACATGTCTACATCTATATGTATTTGTATAATCATGGACCCCGAAGATAAACACAAAAACCGACGATCCGTCCGTCGTCTATTCCGCGGCTAACCGACTAGAAGAGTTTTGTTGCTTGAACAACTAGTTTGTTCAAGCGATCGCTCAAGTCGTTAGCACGATGACGAATTGGTTGAGCTTAGGAAACTCATCCCATCCGGATTAGTTTTCATTAGTGAAAATTTTAATCCGGGGACATGGCAGCCAACGAGCCTCCGAGCATGTTGTCAAAATGGTATCAGAGCCACGGTTTCTGGTTTTGTGTGTTTTGGATTCGGTTACTTTCATGCACTTATCATATATTGTGTATGCCGGGTGATAGTAGGATGTGCGTAGGATAAATTTTTGGTTGTAGGCATAAGTTCCAACTATTATGGCTATATATGTGTGTATGTGATTGCATGTTTGTGTGATTGTATATTATTTGAATCCTCGGGGTTGACGAGGCTAAATTAGTATTTAATTTTTGTAATTAAATATGACATTGTTTAGCCACTCATTTTAGTTTACTTTCGATTTAGATTATTTGTACACTCCTTCGTGGAGTATATGATCGATGGATGTAAATTAAAATAGTTTATCTTGGCTCGGATCTCTTTGGTAACTTGCGCACGGGAAGAGGTGGAGCGGACAAGGTGGCGACATGACGGGACACATATTGGAGAACAATGCCATAATTGTTGGGAAATTTCTGATTTTTTCCATATTTTTTGCTGATTTGTTTTATATGCATGTTGTGTGTGCTTGAAAATTCCTCACTGTCAATTTACTAAGTGGGAGAGGGACATTTTAATTAATTCCCACGACCTCCATTACAATTTGACGTGTGATGCAACAAACTTGCACGTCGGCTCTAAGTGCCTTCCTCCCCATCGGATGAGTTTGTTTGCGGATCACTAGGTCAAATAATGGTTATAGGAAATTATTTAGGAGTGTGTGTACTTCTCCATCGGTAAGGCACATAATCCGAGATAATTCCCTTAGTATCGTGTAATGGTGCACACTTAGATGCAAATAAAAAGTATCCTCCCCATCGGAGTCACTGCTTTTATTTGTAGGGCCAAAGAGGAACCAACTATTAATTTTATTTGTTAAAAAGTAAGGTTGACAAGATAATAAAAATAATGGGTTAAACCTCCTCTTACAAATTTAGAATTCGTATACGTCCACAGTATCGTGGCATGCAATATTCTCGGTGTTTTGAGGTGTTGGTTGATTTCAAAATTTTATTGTTTGAGGAATCAATGATATTTGAAATCTAATATTTTGATCATTGTGATTCTTAGGTTTTTTCAAATGGCTTTCAACCCACTTGTTGTGATATTGAAAGAAAATAAACTTACTGGAACAAATTATATTGATTGGAAAAGAAATTTGGATATTGTCTTAACTGCAGAGGAGTACAAATTTGTACTCTTCGAGGTCTGTCCTCCTAAGCTCACCGATGACTCTGATGAAAAGGAGAAATAAAGTTATAAGAAATGGATCAAGGTAGATGAGATGGCGCGGTGTTATATTTTGGCATCTATGTCAAATGTGCTGCAACATCAGCATCAGGCCATGGCCACGGCTTATGACATGATGTTCAAACTCAAGGAACTTTTCGGACATCAGAGTAGGGCGGCCAGACAGGAGGCTATGAGGAACTTGATGACGACCACCATGATCGAGGGAAGACCCGTCAGGGACCATGTTCTCAAGATGATGGCTCATCTGAATGAGATGGAAGTCCTCATAGATGAGATCGATGAGGAAACCCAGGTCGATATCATTCTCCAGTCTCTGCCTAGGAGTTTTGAGCAGTTCTGCCTCAACTACAACATGAACAAGAGGTTGTATTCGTTGACGGAGCTTCTGACAGAACTCCAGGCGGCAGAGGGGCTTTTTCGTCAAAGCGCTCAAGCCATGGTTACTCAGAAGGTTTCTACTTCTAAACCGAAAGGGAAGAAGAAGAAGAAGCAAGGTGGAGCAAAGAAAGTGGCAGTAGGACCTCAGGCAGGAGTGAAGAAGCCAAAAGGCAAGTGCTTCACTTGCAAGCAGACTGGACATTGGAAGGCGGATTGTCCTCGCCTAAAGAACAAAGGTATATCTTCTTGTTTAGTTGTTGAAACATGTTTAGCGGTGTTATCTACCAGTACCTGGTGTGTAGATACGGGAGCCACTGATCATGTCTGCAATACTTTGCAGGGGTTCTAGGAAACCCGACGACTAGCTGAGGGAGAGATTACCGTCTTCATGGGCAATGCTTCAAAGGTGGCGGCTATTGCAGTGGGAGACGTTTATTTATCTTTTGATAGGAATAAAGTTTTAGTTTTGAGAAATTGTCTTTATGTACCTACTTTTAGAAAGAATCTAATTTCAGTTTCTAAATTGTTTCTGGATGGATATTCTATTTCTTTTAATGACAAAGTTATTATAAAAAGGAATAGGGAGATTATCTGTTCTGGTACATTGGTTGGCAATTTGTACACTCTTAAACCGAAAACTCCCACGATGCATATAGAAGTGAATAACTCATCTTCTAAGTCTAATAAGATAAAAGAACCTTCAAAAATGAACCAGACATATCTTTGGCACCTAAGACTTGGTCATATTAACCTAAGTAGAATTCAAAGGTTGATAGCTGATAGACCCTTGGGTTTATTAGTAGTGGAAGATCTCCCAACCTGCGAGTCTTGCTTGGAAGGTAAGATGACCAAGAGGCCTTTTAAGGCTAAGGGGTATAGAGCCGAAGATGTATTGCAATTGGTTCATTCTGATTTGTGCGGTCCTATGTCTATCCAGGCTAGAGGTGGCTTTGAATACTTTATCTCTTTTATAGACGATTATTCAAGGTATGGATACATTTACTTGATGCGCCGCAATTCTGAATGCTTTGACAGGTTCAAAAAATTCAAGGCTGATGTGGAGAACCGTCAAGGTAAAAGTATCAAGACACTACGATCTGATCGTTGTGGCGAGTACCTCTTGGGAGAGTTTAGGAGTTACTTATCAGAGGCTGAGATTCAATCCCAATTGTCTGCACCTGGCACACCCCAGCAGAATGGTGTGGCGGAGCGAAGGAATAGGACTCTTATGGAGATGGTCAGATCGATGATGAGTTATTCTGAGTTACCTGATTCGTTCTAGGGGTTTGCTCTGGAAACGGCAGCACACATTCTGAACTTGGTTCCATCTATGTCAGTACCCTCTACTCCCACAGAATTGTGGACTGGGCGAAAGCCTAGTCTAAGACATATTCGAATTTGGGGTAGTCCAGCACATGTGCTGAAGGGAGATACTGGTAAGTTGGAATCTCGTACAGAAGTACGCTTGTTTGTTGGCTACCCTAAGGGAACGAAGGGTGGTTTGTTCTATAGTCCTAGAGATCAGAAGGTGATCGTGAGTACGAATGCCAGATTTCTAGAGGAGGACTATGTGATGAACCACAAGCCCACGAGTAGGATTGTTCTTGAGGAGTTGACAGGGGAAGTCCCGACTTCAGTACCACCGGTACAAGAAGAAATACCACAAGTCACTGCACCGCGTGTCACAGAGCATACACAATAGGTACCTCATCATAGTTGAGGGTTGTTAGACAACCCGTGAGATTCATGTTCTTGGGAGAGTCTTCGGACTTAGTCCCTGGTAAACATGAACCTGATCCCTGGACATATGACGAGGCACTCCAAGATAGAGATGCAGTATCTTGGCAAATGGCGATGAATTCAGAGATAGAATCTATGGATTCTAATCATGTCTGGGAGCTAGTAGAACCACCCGATGGTGTGAAAACCATTGGATGCAAGTGGATCTACAAGAGAAAGAGAGGAGTAGACTGGAAGGTTGAGACCTTCAAAGCTAGGCTTGTTGCGAAAGGGTATACTCAGAAAGAGGGTATCGATTATGAGGAGACCTTTTCACCGGTAGCTATGCTTAAGTCTATCCGGATTCTCTTATCTATTGCTGCTCATGAGGATTATGAGATTTGGCAGATGGATGTCAAGACAGCTTTCCTTAACGGAAGTCTTGAGGAAAACATCTATATGAAGCAACCAGAGGGATTCATTGCAAAGGGCAAAGAGCATCTTGTGTGTAAGCTTAATCGGTCCATTTATGGATTGAAGCAAGCTTCTAGATCTTGAAACATCCGCTTTGATGAGGTAATCCAGTCATATGGATTTATTCAAAGTCCGGATGAGCCTTGTGTATACAAGAGATGTGATAGAAACATAGTGGTATTTCTTGTACTATACGTAGATGACATTTTGTTAGTTGGCAACAATATCAGAGTGTTATCAGACGTAAGGGTATGGTTGTCCAAACAGTTTGATATGAAGGACTTGGGAGAAGTGGGACACATCCTTGGGATCAAGGTGATAAGGGATCGCAAGAAAAGGATGTTGTGCTTATCTCAAGCTTCATACATTGACACTATCCTTGCTCGTTTTAGCATGCAGAACTCCAAGAAAGGTTTTCTACCTTTTAGGCATGGAGTACCTTTATCTAAAGAGATGTGTCCCAAAACATCAAAGGAGATAGAGGAGATGAAGGCGGTTCCTTATGCTTCGGCAGTAGGAAGCCTCATGTATGCTATGCTATGTACGAGACCAGATATCTGTTTTGCCGTGGGCATGGTTAGCAGATATCAGAGTAATCCTGGACAAGAACATTGGACTGCGGTAAAGCATATATTGAAGTACCTGAGAAGGACTAGGGATTATATGCTGGTTTACCGGGCAGATCAATTAGTCCCTGTGGGTTACACGGATTCTGATTTCCAATCAGATAGGGACAACAGTAAGTCTACCTCGGGGTTTGTGTTTACTTTTGGAGGTGGAGCCATAGTATGGAGGAGTGTCAAGCAGAAATGCGTGGCGGACTCTACCATGGAAGCTGAGTATGTGGCAGCCTCTGAGGCAGCCAAGGAAGCTGTATCGCTCAGAAACTTCTTGATGGACTTGGATGTGATTCCTGGTTTGCCCAGAACTATCACAATTTATTGTGATAACAGTGGTGTAGTTGAAAACTCGAAGGAACCACGAGCCCATAAGGCGAGTAAACACATAGAGCGCAAGTACCACCTGATACGAGAGATCGTAAAGCGAGGAGAAGTAGTTGTCGCCAAGATTGCATCAGAGGATAACCTGGCGGATCCATTCACTAAGGCCCTTCCAGCGAAAGCGTTTGATAGGCATGTGGAGGACATGGGGATCAGATGTATGGCAGTGTGATGACAACATAGTCTTTTAGTATAAGTGGGAGATTGTTGGAATGTATACTGAAACCCTAGCTCTTTTGTATGAACATTTTTATTTTGAAATAAGAATCACATGATCATTGTTTGCACTTTATATTTATTATATGTGTGCATATTGTCTAATACTTTACATTGTAGATAACATGGTGTTTGGTGTGGCACAGAAGATCATGTTATCAGTCGCTTGTAGAATATAAGTAGAGGCTCACAACCAAGATGGTTTTGGACAAACCATTGGCATGGTTGTAGTGTAGCTTGGTATTGATTTGTCTTGAACATAGAGTTACACTAGTACACTTAGGTGTATTGAGCAGGACCGACATAGAGGTGATTCAATTTATTGTTGACTACACAATTGAATCGGACCTCGGATATTATGTTGTACATGCTCTTAATCCCGATATAATAACGGGCACATGTACTTAGTATTTATTTCTTTGATTTACCAAAGGGTGAGATTTAAATGGATTAAATCAATATGCCCGGTAAGTTGGGAAATGATATTATTTACATGGTGTGTCGTTGATTATAGGAGGAAACAGTGTTCTATATATTAGGTTGATGATGTCCCCTTGAGGAGCTCATAAGGTTCATCATGTAAACCCTGCAGGTTGACTTAGTCAACATGATGATAAGGTTGAGTGGTACTACTGGAGAAGTTAGATGTTAATTGATTGATGGTCAGTAAATCAATTAATTGGCGGACATTCGATATCTTAAACACGGGGAGATGGATGTACAAATAATGTATGGAGCCCATATTAATTTATGGGGGTTGGTGAGGTAATTCAATGATGATCCTCTAGTGGAATGGAACATCATTGATGGATCAAGTTTGTGTGGTTCCGATCCATTGGGTGGCCAAGATCCAACTCCTCCTCATGGTCCCTATCGTAGCCTAATATAAACCTCATGGAGCCTAGATCCAATGATGGAAAACAAAACTCTAGATCCGAAGGTGGAGATTAAATCTCTAGATCCGACGGTTGAGATTAAATCTCTAGATCCGACAGTTGAGATTAAATCCATAGATCTGATGGTGGAGATTAAATCTCTAGATCCGACAGTTGAGATTAAATCTCTAGATCCGACGGTTGAGATTAAATCCCTAGATCTGACGGTGGAGATTAAATCTCTAGATCCGATGGTTGAGATTAAATCCCTATAACCAACGGTGGAGATTAAAACAAGGCTTAAGCCTAACTCTATAAAAGGGGGGCTTAAGGTGGGCGGCAAGAAGGTGGGTGGTTTTTGGAGATTAGGGTTTTGCCTATCATTAGCTTGGGCGGCAAGAAATCGTAAGGAGGTTAGGGTTTGGTTGGGCAGCTAGGGTTTGGAAGGTGGAGTGGGCGGCAATAATAGGAGAGGTTCTCTTCTTCTTCCTAAGGGGTTGCCGACACCTATCTCTCTTCCCTCTACCTTGGTCGGCGCTCAACCTATTCCTCTTCTCCTCTTCACTCCCTCTTGGCCGACAGCACTAGGAGCTAGGGATTGTTCCCTTGTTTGGTTCCTTGGTTGGCCATCTTGTTCTCTCTTTTCTTTGGGCCAGCGACATCAAGCCTTTGTGGCTTGGTGGTTGGCTCAAGCAAGAAGGAAAGGAGAGTTCTTCTTTCTTTTGATTGAAGAAGATCTAGGAAGCTTCAACTTATGGAGGATCTTCGCCCACACGAAGTCTACAAGAAGGTTAGGACATACGATAGAAGATCGAGAGGTATTAAAGTTTTACAAATTTTATTATTGATCTTTGCATGTTCTTATTAATATGTTTGTATGTGTTGATTATACATGTCTACATCCATATGTATTTGTATAATCATGGACCCGGAGATAAACACAAAAACCGGCGATCCGTCCGTCGTCTATTCCGCGGCTAACCGACTAGAAGAGTTTTATTGCTTGAACAACTAGTTTGTTCAAGCGATCGCTCAAGTCGTTAGCACGACGACGAATTGGTTGAGCTTAGGAAACTCATCCCATCCGGATTAGTTTTCATTAGTGAAAATTTTAATCCGGGGACATGGGAGCCAACGAGCATCCTAGCATCCCATCACAGAGTTGTTATAAAAAGGAATAGGGACATTATCTGTTCAGGTGCATTGATAGGAAATCTATGTTAGGGCAATCTCTTGCTGTAATATGGTTTTGATGGTGTGGCAAAGGGTTTAAGTTAGTTTGATATGTGCATTGAAGTCGTGCAGGACTTAGTAATTCGCACATGGAGCCGTGGCGAGTTTCACATCTCATGACTCGTGCCTTGAGTCGGTGAAGGATAGCTTTACGGAAGCCGTGCGCTTGGAGCATCCGAGGGACCACCGGACGAGAAGCTTGGAGTGAAGCCGGAGGAAGTAGACTTCGAGGCAAGAGACGCGAAGGAGCATTGCAGAGCCGTGCGCCTGATGCTGCCGAGGGACGTGGCCGAGAATGAAGAGAACTTCGAAGGCGAGGGACTCCGAGAGATGAGAGTGAGCGAATGTAACCCGGGAAGGGGTAGCTCTTAGGTGAAACTTGGCCATTTGGCCAAGTGTCGGATGGGTTTTCCCGACACCCGATCCGCTATGTCATGGCAATGATCGCTTCCGAGTCGAGTGAGTTCGACCGGTATACGATCGACCGATAGGCCAGCCGATCGCCATACGGGGCCGATCGCTAAGATTATCACCGATCAAGGCAGCAATGATCGTCAATAGGGTTTTGGCCTACGTAACTGCTTCATAGCCGATCGGGCCGACGACGAGGCAGAGTCGATCGACGATGAGGTCCATCACGATCGCCAAGAGTTCCGCTGACTACAACGGTCGGATCGACGCGTGTTCGAGGCGCTAGGACGGGCAATGATCGCCAAGGGCGGCAATGATCGGTGGCGCTAACGGAAGAAAACAACCCTCTCTATAAAAAGGGAGGGTGTAAGCCTTTAAGAGGCTAATGCTTATGCTCCAAGTGATCTTCCTAGTGCCCCACAAACTCTAAACTCTTCGTACTCGCTTTTACTCCATTCTATTTGTAAGAAGAGTGATCTTGATTGTAAAGGTTACCTCCACCTAGCTTGGTGCAAAGGAGAGACCATTTAGTGGATTGGTTTAGCGGAGTGATTCACCGAGGACGAATCGGGGACCGTGGATTTGCGGCGTAGCCGTGAACCACGTTACATTCTTTGTTAGCGTTTGTTTTCTCGTATCTCTATTTGCTTGTCTTTATTAGTCTTCCGCTTGCGCTAATTAGTTTTGTAGACGAGCAAATACCGGCATCCAATCAAAAAGGGCTATTCACCCCCCTCTAGCCGGCCAATCGATCCCCAACAAGTGGTATCAGAGCAAAGGAAAGCTTGTCGAGGACTAACCGCCACAACAAGCAACATTCAAAATGGCCGGCTCAAACATCCACCCACCGAAGTTCGACGGCGAATTCTCTTGGTGGAAAAAGAGAATGGAGGTATTCTTCGAGACCGATTTTGATATTATGCTAATAATGGAAAATGGGTTCGAGTTGCCTAGGGATGAAAAGGGTGAACCAATCGAAAAATCACGATGGACTAAGAAGCAAAGAGAGGAGCACCTTGCGAACTCAAAGGCAAAACATCATCTTTTCAATGTGCTCCCCCAACAAGAGATCAACTGGTTCGGAGAATGTGCTAGCGCCAAAGAGATGTGGGAGAAGCTTATAGAACTCCATGAAGGCACATCCGAGGCCAAGCTAGCAAGGAGAGACCTCCTCCGCTCCCAACTATCCAATATAAAACTAGAAAAGGGAGAAAAGGTAACCTCACTACACTCTAGGTTTAAAGAAATTTTAATTGGGCTAACAAGTGTAGGTGAGAAGCTATCAAACCGGGACATGCTCATGAAGGCTATAGATGCCTTTCCCCGGTCCTCAAAGTGGAGCTCCATGGTGGATTCGTTCTACATCTCCAAGAACTTGGAAGTAAGTACCTTGGAGGAATTTTTCTCAACAATGGAGCTCCACGAAACTAGACTTGAAGGAATACAAGAGGAGCCTAGAATTCAACCCTCAAGAGGAGTAGCATTGTTGGCAAATAAGGGGAAGAAGAAGATAGAGATCTCCTCCTCCGATGATGATGAAGCGTCTTCCTCCTCCATGGATAGCACGGAAGAAGCCTACATGGTAAGGAAAGTAAGACGTGCATTTAAGAATTTTAGATTTGATAAATCTCATGATAGGAATAGAAGACCAAGGGGGAAGGTCATATGCTACAATTGCCAAAGAGAAGGGCACATAAGGGATAATTGTCCCCTACTAAACAAAAGCAAAGAAGAAAAGAAAAAGAAGGAAGAAAAGAAGAAGAAAAAGGGGAGCAAGAAGAAAAAGGAAGAGGAGAAGAAGACAAAGGAAAAGGGAAAGGTCAAAGCCCTAAAGGCAAGGACTTGGGATGATCCATCCTCATCCTCTTCATCATCATCGGATGAGGAGAATGCCTTTGTCACCAATTTGGCCTTGATGGCCTTTGATGACTTGGATTGCTCTTCCTCCGAAAATGAAGGATCAAGCTCAAGAGGAGAGAGCTCAAGTGAAGGGGGAGCTTCTACATCCTCCTCATCCGAAGAAGAAGAAGAGGATATGGAAACTATGGTAACGAATGCTTCTCCTAAGAAAATAGTTTCCATAATTTCTAGTTTAACTAAGGAGTTATTTGGCATGAAAAATAAAAATAAAAGCATGCTTAATCAAATTAAGGCATTAGAAAATAAGCTAGAAAATGCATGCTTAAATGATAATATTTCTTCTAGCTTAAATGATGCATGCTCACATGATTATATGCCTTTGGATGTTAATGATGCATGCATAGAGGAAAATAGGGCATTAAGGGAAAAGGTAGATTATTTAACAAAAGCCCTAGAAAAATTCCAACACATTGAACATGATCTTAGGGAGCCAAAGAGCTAGCTTCAACAAAAAGGGCCTAGGCTATAAGGAAAAGAAAAATGAAAAGGCCTATAAATGCCTAATTGCTAGGGGACAAGATAAGAAGAAAGTAATAGCTAGGAAATGGATCCCCAAGGAATACTTAGTGAACCCAATAGGAAAGAACTTATTTTGGGTTCTAAAATCCATCCTTAAGGGTTAGGAAAACCCTAGGGTAGTCAACCATATGAACTTGACCTATATCATATTTTGGTTGACTTAGGATGACGGGACAACATTTTTTAGATAGTGTTGGGTGATGATAACGTGCCCATAAATAGGTAATAATGCTTAAATCATGATGATTGATGTAATTTCTATGTATATTTTCAATCATGATTTATGTTTTTGAAATTTGGCACGTTATCATGAGAAATAGTTTTGAATCATGCTTTAGGTGATAATTTGTTTATTATCATCACATAATACCTAATGCATGGTTATAAATTGATGAAAACATGCATTTCATGATCATAATGTGAAATTAAATCATATATGTCATTATGATCATGTAGGTTGTTAGGTTGATACTTAACCATGATAGAATTGCATAAATATATTGGTTAAGTATATACAAATACCCCCTAGGATGCATCTCACACTCACTATTGGCTAACTTGATTGCAAACTTATCATGGGTGAGATATTAGGATGATACAAATGTCCACTAATGCCTATGGCATTTAGATGGTCATTTAAAGTATCAAAATAGCAATAATAGACCAATCATGGGGAAGGCTTATGTTTAATTCATAGACATATTGCCCAAAGATCATGGTTGGATATTTCATATGTTTTCAAAACAATTCCTTAATCTAAAATCTATGTATTCATGTTTTGTAACAATTCAAAGCAAGACTAGGTGTTAAAATGGATACTAACATGCTCAAAAACTAGTGGTTTTTCAAGTGTTTGGATTTTTGGCAAATCTCGGAAAATATAATGATTTTTCATGAAAAACTATTTTTCCTTGATAGATATACTTAATAGAAATATGCTTCTCAAATTTCATGATTTTTCGAATTTTCTGGAATTTTTAATGCATTTCTGAAATTTGCCCAGAAAATCAGAATTTCGGAATCAATTGTGCCAGTCGACTGCCATACTGATAGCAGTCGACTGCTCACCTGAAAATCAGCCTGCAATTTTTTGATTTCAGATTTTAATCATGTTTTTGGTATTTTCCCTCCATTATACTTGATGCCATGAGTTTAAAACTTCGTGTTAATCTTTTTGATGGTGTCAAAGGGGGAGAAATAATTATGTTTAAGTTAATTGCTTTAGGGGGAGAAATATATGATAAGGGAGAAAATTTGTATAGAGAGTTTCATGGATTAAGGGGGAGTTGCATGTTGTTATATCATGTTTATCTTTACATGCTTTCTTACCTTAGAATTTATATCAAATGTTTTTACCTAACTTAAACGGATTGCCACACATCAAAAAGGGGGAGATTGTTAAGGCAATCTCTTGCCGTAATATGGTTTTGATGGTGTGGCAAAGGGTTTAAGTTAGTTTGATATGTTGATTTGATATGTGCGTTGAAGTCGTGCAGGACTTAGTAATTCGCACATGGACCCGTGGCGAGTTTCACATCTCATGACTCGTGCCTTGAGTCGGTGAAGGATAGCTTTACGGAAGCCGTGCGCTTGGAGCATCCGAGGGACCGCCGGACGAGAAGCTTGGAGTGAAGCCGGAGGAAGTAGACTTCGAGGCAAGAGACGCGAAGGAGCATTGCAGAGCCGTGCGCCTGATGCTGCCGAGGGACGTGGCCGAGAATTAAGAGAACTTCGAAGGCGAGGGACTCCGAGAGATGAGAGTGAGCGAATGTAACCCGGGAAGGGGTAGCTCTTAGGTGAAACTTGGCCATTTGGCCAAGTGTCGGATGGGTTTTCCGACGCGATCGACCGCCATGTCATTGCGATCGAGTGAAATCAAGTGAGTTCGACCGTATACGATCGATCCGGATTGTGGCCATACGATCATCACGTGGCGATCGCCAAGACCATCACCGATCGGCGAAGGCGCGCTGATCCGGGTCAATAGGGTTTAGCCATGAACCGTTCGTAGCGATCGGGGCTCGACTACGAGGCGTAGTCGGCCCGATGAGGTCCATCAGTCGACTGCCAAGAGTTCCATTGGACTACAACGGTCGGGATCCGACGTGTTCGGAGGCCGTTGTAGTGACGGCAGTCGACTGCCAAGGGCGGCAGTCGACTGGTGGCGGCCAACGGGAAGAAAACAACCCTCTCTATAAAAAGGGAGGGTGTAAGCCTTTAAGAGGCTAATGCTTATGCTCCAAGTGATCTTCCTAGTGCCCCACAAGCTCTAAACTCTTCTTACTCGCTTTTACTCCATTCTATTTGTAAGAAGAGTGATCTTGATTGTAAAGGTTACCTCCACCTAGCTTGGTGCAAAGGAGAGACCATTTAGTGGATTGGTTTAGCGGAGTGATTCACCGAGGACGAATCGGGGACCATGGATTAGCAGCGTAGCCGTGAACCACGTTACATTCTTTGTTAGCGTTTGTTTTCTCGTATCTCTATTTTCTTGTCTTTATTAGTCTTCCGCTTGCGCTAATTTGTTTTGTAGACGAGCAAATACCGGCATCCAATCAAAAAGGGCTATTCGCCCCCCTCTAGCCGGCCAATCGATCCCCAACAATCTATACACACTTGAACCAAAACCTCCCACAATGTAAATTGAAGTTAATAACTCATCTTCTAATTCCAATAAAAGAAAAGAACCTTCGAAGATGAACCAAACATATCTTTGGCATCTTAGGCTTGGTCATATTAACCTAAGCAAAATTCAAAGGTTGATAGCTGATAGACCTTTGGGTTCATTAGTGGTGGAAGATTTCCCAAACTGTGAATCTTGCTTGGAGGGCAAAATGACCAAGAGGCCTTTTAAGGCCAAGGGGTATACAGCCAAAGATGTGTTAGAATTGGTTCGTTCTGATTTGTGTGGTCCTATGTCTATCCAGGCTAGAGGTGGTTTTGAGTATTTTGTCTCTTTTATAGACGATTATTCGAGATATGGATACATTTACTTGATGCACCGCAAGTCTGAATGGTTTGACAAGTTCAAAGAATTCAAGGCTGATGCGGAGAAACGTCAAGGTAAAAGTATCAAGACACTACGATCTGATCGTGGTGGTGAGTACCTCTTGGGAGAGTTTAGGAATTACTTATCAGAGGCTGGGATTCAATCCCAATTGTCTGCACCTGGCACACCCCAGCAGAATGGTATAGCAGAGCGAAGGAATAGGTCTCTTATGGAGATGGTTAGATCGATGATGAGTTATTCTAATTTGCTAGATTCGTTCTTGGCATATGCTCTAGATACGACGGTGTACATTCTGAACTTAGTTCCATCTAAATCAGTGCCTTCTACTCCCACAGAATTGTGGACTGGGCGAAAGCCTAGTCTAAGACATATTCGGATTTGGGGGAGTCCAGCACATGTGCTGAAGGTAGATGCTGGTTAGTTGGAACCTCATACAGAAGTATGCATGTTCGTTGGCTATCCTAGAGGAATGAAGGGTGGTTTGTTTTATAGTCCTAGAGATCAGTGGGTGATCGTTAGCACGAACGCCAGATTTCAAGAGGAAGACTATGTGATGAACCACAAGCCCATGAGTAAAATTGTTCTGGAAGAATTAAAAGGGAAAGTCACTTCTTCAGTACCACCGGTACAAGAGGATATACCACAAGTCACTGCACCATGTGTCACGGAGGATACACAGGTGATACCTTGTCGTAGTGGGAGGGTTGTGAGACAGCCTGATAGATTCATGTTCTTGGAAGAATCTTCTAATTTGGTCCCTGGCGAACATGAACCTGTTAGGAATTCGACGCCGCTAGAGGGGGGGTGAATAGCGGGTGACCCGTACGTAGATGGAAATCGTTCGCGTTTGTCTACAAGATTCGTTATGCGCAGCGGAATAGAAATAATAGCAGTAACGAAATACAACAATCACACGAACACAAAGATATAACGTGGTTCGGAACCGTAACGGTTCCTACTCCACGGATCGGGCTTAAACGAGCCCTAGCGATGCCAAACACACACCACTATCAAATAACTCCTTCTCGACACAAGTCGGAGGTGGAGAAACCTCGTACAACAGTTTACAACAATAAACTAAGTACAACAAGCAATTACAATGAAATACAATGCAATACAAGTAAAGAGATCACTTTACAAATGCCTTTAGATCGCTTGCTTTTGGTTGCCTTGGACTAGCCTTGAAGGACTAGAAGAGCACCAACTATTCCCCTTCAAATCGCCCAAGAGAACACTTGCTTCAATCCTCCCACGAACAGCTCCTTTTAACCTGCGTGATCGGGTGGATTTACGCCTAATCGATCGCCATAAGTCCCCAGTTGACTGATGCCACTGTTGTCGTGAGACAACGGATCGATCCACGCTGGAAAAACTCCAACGGATCTCTTGGCAGTCGACTGCCAACATTGGCAGTCGACTACCAACGCCCGTAGTCGACTGCCCAGTCGGCTACGGAGCGTTCTGTGCTCGACACTCGACTGGCGGCATCGCCATCCTCGGCCGATCGCCAGAGCATTTTCAACGCAAATGGCGGTCGAACTCAAGTCGACTCACGGCAATGAGCCGCCATAATGCCCGACCGCCAACCTCAAGAATGAGGTTTTAACCCAAGTATGGTGCCCCCATACTTGCTAGACCACCCTTAGCCTAGACCTAAGCCTTCTAGCCACCTCCACCAGCCTCACGCCTCTCGGATCCCTCCAAGTCATCCATGACTTGTTCATCCATCGCGCTAGCCTCCAGGTGCTTCCCTCGGCTATGTAATGCTAACGATGTCTACACCGCCAAGGCACATTGGACTTACGCCGCCAAGACTCCGCTTGGACTTTACGCCGCCAACCATTGGACTTATGCTGCCAAGACTCCCGCTTGGACTTTACGCTGCCAATATCAAACCCTTGGACTTCTCAAATGCCAAGACTCAAGCTTGGACTTTCCCTTGCCAACCCATGTTGGACTTTCCATGCCAAGACCATGCTTGGACTTTCCATTTGCCAAGACCCATGCTTGGACTTCTCATTTGCCAAGACCCATGCTTGGACTTCCCATGCCAAGTACTCAAGACTTGGACTTTCCCAAATGCCAAGTGTCCCACTTGGACTTTCCATGCCAAGTACCCATGACTTGGACTTTCCCATAAACACATGGTCAACCCTAGTCAACCATCAAAGTCTCCTCAAAGTCCAGTCAATTATAACCTGAGTCGATTGTATAAACAATCTCTCCAAAACATATTAACCGACATCAATGTCAACACTTTGTCAAACTACTTTGTCAAACATCAAAACATCACTCGAGTCCTGGTCAATCATGACCTGGACCGATTGCATCAACAATCTCCCCCTTTTTGATGTTTGACAAAAACCAATAAAATCATGAGTTAGAAAACTAACTCAAATCCCTTACCAATTATCCCAAATTGGTAAACACTCACCAAATATTCTTCCCCAAACATTCAAGTGAAAAAGTAAACCAAATGTTCTCCCCCAAACATTCTCCCCCTTTTTGACTAACATCAAAAAGGTTATCTCTCCAAGGAGGTCAATGTCTCATGTCCCAATGAGATCTTACAATCTCCCCCTTGATTCAAAAATACCTAGGATGTCTACCATCTTCCTAGTGATAAGTCACATATCACTCAAGAGAGGCAATCCTATACTCTCTCCCAATTTCCAAATTGGGTATCAAAAACCCATCAATTTTCCCAATTGATGATACTCTCCCAATAACTTCTCCTCTTCAAGGAGAAAAACACATCCATCATCCCAAGATGGATAACTCCCCCTAAAGGCTTGCTCCCCCTTGATCATTGCACCAACAATGTCCTTAGGAAGCCCCTAAGCCAATAGGAACTCTAAACCACCAAAATTAAGGTTCTAATCTCAACATAGAACTTTTACTCACCCTAAATTTGATACTTTGACCTAACACAACTCCTAATCCATATCCAATGGATTTTCACCCTTTATAATGCTTCCTAAAGCATATCCTAGGGTTAGGAGTGATTAGGGACCTTTACCATAGCTGAAAATGGGCTAAACAAACCTTGTTTATCCGAAATCAGACCTGGCAGTCGACTCGACGAAAATCGCCGAATCGCCATCCATCGATCGACCAAGTGGCGCGATCGTATTGAAATTCCCGAATTTCAGCTATCAGATCGAATTTCAGAAATTCATAAATAATTATACGTATATCGAAAAATCACTAAATTTGATACGTATAATACTTATGACTAAAACAATGGGTGAAAAATGTTTGAAAAATATTTTACCCATAAAAATAGTGAAATTGATACAAAATCCAAAAGTGACTAAAAACTTTAAAGTTTAAGCTCACTTTGTATCAATCTCATCAATGGTGATTGCTATCAAAAGATAGACTTCACCAAGGTTTTTCAAAATGATTTTAAAATGTTTTCAAAACCTTATTTTGGATCATATTCCTTGGGCTCTATGTACATGACTTGTACACAAGCTTTCCTAATGATCCACAAATAGAATTAGATGAGTTTTAGTTCATCTAGATGCAAAAACTATGCACCTTGAACTTAACTCATATCCTAGCATCTCACATGTATCTATGGTGTATAAATACACATACATGTCAATTTGATATGAGATGTGGGTTTCGTTCTTCCTAATACTAGGGTTTCATGTATTTTTCTAAGGCAACTCTACTTGATTCCCTTATAAATGGGACTCCAAGTCATGCCATTGTCCTTAAATCAATTTCAATCAAATTATCTTAAATGCATGAGTGATTATGGAATTTGAGATGATATAGATAAACATATGCTCATAATCATGATGTCATGGCATAAGATGAAATCTAAAAACACATGACATTAACCTAAACCCTAAACATGATCATGACATTTTTTATGATTAAAACTAAGCATGATGTCATGACATGTTATATGGCAAACAAAGCATGGCATATAAAATATATAGGTATAGTAATACCTAAATTTTAATATTAATTGCCATTTCATATAATTAATTGCATTTTGCCACATTTTTATTTTTCTCCCAAGTGTGCCAAAAACCCAAAATGACACACTAATCTCTAAACCTAAATTGTGCCAATTTTGATCATTTTATCAAACTTCATAATTAATATTGGCACATCCTAAAATCTTTTAGGATATTAATTCAAATCTATTTCCAAGGTAACCATAACCTTGAAAATATCCTAAAGTGCCACCTTTACCATGGTTGAGTTAACTACCCATCCAATCAAGGTTGACACACCCTAAACCCATCTAACGTGAATCAATCACGCTCTTAGGAACCCAAAACCTATTTGAGCTCCTAGGGTTAATTAGATATTCCTTAGGGATATCCTCCCTAGATACCTTTCTAATGACCTTCCTAGGCTTGTTAGCCTTGGTCATTTGGGTCTTACCTAAGTTGACTCTAGGGGTAACTCCCCTTGCAACCTTCTTAGTGGCCACCCTAGGTTTCCTAGAAACCCTAGCCACTAGGCACACCCTTTGGTCAACTCTAGGGATGACTTCCCTATTGACCTTGGTCTTCCTAGACCTAATTTGGGTTCCATAATCAAATGGAACACTATGATAAGTCACCTTAGGCTTAGGTTTGTGACCCAAACCTTGCTTGCCCTTGGTTGACTTTTGACTCTTAGGTCCTTGGTGTTGACTTTGAGATTTGGACCTAGACTTTTGATCATTTGACCCTTTAAATTGATTTTGTATAATTTTAAGGGTCTTCTCAAGTTTTTCAAGCCTTGACCTCAAGACTTGATTCTCTAATTCCAATTGCCCAATTGATTTTTGATTAAATTCTTGAGCATGGGACTTTCTAGGCATATGCCTAGTCCATTTAGGATTAACACCTAGGTGC
Organism: Wurfbainia villosa; assembly: GCA_025175895.1. Lineage (NCBI taxonomy): Eukaryota > Viridiplantae > Streptophyta > Magnoliopsida > Zingiberales > Zingiberaceae > Wurfbainia > Wurfbainia villosa. The sequence continues at coordinate 85,920,182 of CM045990.1, forward strand.
TCTTGCACCTTTCTAATGGTCTCCTAGGTAAAATTTTCTTAGAGTTATTTGACCTAGGTTTGTCCTTAGATAAATTGTTTTAGGACATTAGGCCCAAATTTCTCCTTACTTTTGAAGTTAACGCTTTTAGCTCATAAACAAATATATTTATCTCTAGCATGCTTTTCATGGTGAATTGCAAGAGAATTAAAATTCCTAGCATGCTTTTGCTTATAAATTGAAGAAAGAGCAAAATTAGAAGTTACCCTAGGGTTTGCCTTATTGCCCCTACATATGATGCTCCATTTTGAGTCTTCTTGCTCCCCCTAGGACATTGATTCCTATAATGTCCTTTTGAATTGCACTTGAAGCATATGATGTGCTCCTTGCCTTTAGGTGTTGGGGAACCGACATCCTTGACCTTTGGAACCGGTTGAGCCTTCTTGACCCTTTTTGGACACTTACTCTTGTAGTGTCCGGATTCCCTACACTCAAAACAAATGATATGAATTTTATTTGAACCTTGAGTGTTTGAGTTACCTAGGGTAATGGAGACCGGAATTGGACTTTGGGCTTCTTCATCTTGACCGGATGTCGAAGCTTCTTCTTGATGTTCCGGTGTGAAAGTTATCTCCTCCCCCTCAATCCTTGAGGTGGATGCTTCTTCCACTTCCTCCACCAACCCGGAAATTGACTCCCTATCAACTTCCGATTCTACTTCCTCTTCCTCTTTGGATGTTGATGATCTCTCAACCTCCAAGTCCTCACTTCCTTGTGAGGATGATACATTAGCCTCTTCGGTCTCTTCCTCTTGGACCATTGATGGGCTTTCATGGAGCTTTGTCAAATCGCTCCATAGCTCCTTAGCATCCATGCATTCACCTAGGCTACACAAGAATTCATTTGGAATTAAATCAAAAATGAATTTGATTACCTTCTTGTTTTTCTCGAATTGCCGGAGTTGCTCCTCACTCCATTTCTTCTTCTTGAGAAACCCTCCCTTTGGTCCCTTAGGATATTCAAATCCTTCCATCAAGGCGGACCATTCCTCAAGGTCTCTCATCATCAAAAAATCTTCAATTCTCGCCTTCCAAGAATTGAAACCTTCTCGTCCATAGAGTGAATAAGGGACTGGTGTGTTGATGTCCCATCCTAATTGATCTTGGACTTCCATCTTTTACCCTCTAGCGTCTTGCTTCCGGTTGTTAATCCGTTGAAGAGCAACCTGGCTCTGATACCACTTGTTAGGAATTCGACGCCGCTAGAGGGGGGGTGAATAGCGGGTGACCCGTACGTAGATGGAAATCGTTCGCGTTTGTCTACAAGATTCGTTATGCGCAGCGGAATAGAAATAATAGCAGTAACGAAATACAACAATCACACGAACACAAAGATATAACGTGGTTCGGAACCGTAACGGTTCCTACTCCACGGATCGGGCTCAAACGAGCCCTAGCGATGCCAAACACACACCACTATCAAATAACTCCTTCTCGACACAAGTCGGAGGTGGAGAAACCTCGCATCGATTTACAACAATAAACTAAGTACAACAAGCAATTACAATGAAATACAATGCAATACAAGTAAAGAGATCACTTTACAAATGCCTTTAGATCGCTTGCTTTTGGTTGCCTTGGACTAGCCTTGAAGGACTGGAAGAGCACCAACTATTCCCCTTCAAATCGCCCAAGAGAACACTTGCTTCAATCCTCCCACGAACAGCTCCTTTTAACCTGCGTCGGGCTGGATTTTCGCCTATCAGTCGACTGCCATAAGTCCCGGTCGGTGATGCCCTGTTGTCGTGAGACAGCGGATCGATCCACTGGAAAAACTCCAGCGGATCTCTTGGCGATCGACTACCAACATTGGCCGACCGCTAACGCTATCGATCGCCCACGGCTCGAGCGTCGCTGCTCGACACTCCGGGCGATCCATCCTTAGCGACCGCGAGCATTTTCAGGTGGCAGTCGAACTCAAGTCGACTCACGGCAGTCGAACCGGCCATAATGCCAGTCGACTGCCAACCTCAAGAATGAGGTTTTAACCCAAGTATGGTGCCCCCATACTTGCTAGACCACCCTTAGCCTAGACCTAAGCCTTCTAGCCACCTCCATCAGCCTCACGCCTCTCGGATCCCTCCAAGTCATCCATGACTTGTTCATCCATCGCGCTAGCCTCCAGTACTTCCTCGGCTATGTCATGCTAACGGTGTCTACACCGCCAAGGCACATTGGACTTACGCCGCCAAGACTCCGCTTGGACTTTACGCCGCCAACCATTGGACTTATCTGCCAAGACTCCGCTTGGACTTTACGCTGCCAATATCAAACCCTTGGACTTCTCAAATGCCAAGACTCAAGCTTGGACTTTCCCTTGCCAACCCATGTTGGACTTTCCATGCCAAGACCATGCTTGGACTTTCCATTTGCCAAGACCCATGCTTGGACTTCTCATTTGCCAAGACCCATGCTTGGACTTCCCATGCCAAGTACTCAAGACTTGGACTTTCCCAAATGCCAAGTGTCCCACTTGGACTTTCCATGCCAAGTACCCATGACTTGGACTTTCCCATAAACACATGGTCAACCCTAGTCAACCATCAAAGTCTCCCTCGAGTCAAACTCGAGTCTGGTCAATTATAACCTGGGTCGATTGTATAAACAATCTCTCCAAAACATATTAACCGACATCAATGTCAACACTTTGTCAAACTACTTTGTCAAACATCAAAACATCACTCGAGTCCTGGTCAATCATGACCTGGACCGATTGCACCAACAGAACCTGATCCCTGGACATATGACGAGGCAATCCAAGATAAAGATGCAGCATCTTGGCAAAGTGCAATGAATACTGAGATTGAATCTATGGATTCAAATCAGGTTTGGGAGCTAGTAGAACCACCCGATGGTGTAAAAACCATTGGATGCAAGTGGATCTTTAAAAGAAAGAGAGGAATAGACGGGAAGGTTGAGACTTTCAAAGCGAGGCTTGTTGCGAAGGGGTATACTCAAAAAGAGGGTATCGATTATGAGGAGACCTTTTCGTCGATAGCCATGCTTAAGTCTATCCGGATTCTCTTATGCATAGCAGCTCATATGGATTATGAGGTGTGGCAGATGGATGTCAAGACAACTTTTCTTAATGGAAGTCTTGAGGGAAACATCTATATTAAGCAACCAGAGGCTTTCATTGCTAAAGGCAAAGAGCATCTTGTATGTAAGCTTAATCGGTCCATTTATGGATTGAAGCAAGCTTCGAGGTCTTGGAACATCTGCTTTGATAAGGTAATCCAGTTTTATGGATTTATTCAAAGTCCGGATGAGTCTTGTGTATACAAGAGATGTGACAGAAACGTAGTTGTATTTCTTGTACTATGCGTAGATGACATTTTGTTGATTAGCAACAATATCAAGGTGTTATTGGACGTAAGGGTATGGTTGTCCAAACATTTTGATATGAAGGACTTGGGAGAGGTGGGACACATCCTTGGGATCAAGGTTATAAGGGATCGCAGGATAAGGATGTTGTGCTTATCCCAAGCTTCATACATAGACACGATTATGGATCGTTTTAGCATGCAGAACTCCAAGAAGGGTTTTCTACCGTTCAGGCATGGAGTTCCTTTATCTAAGGAGATGTGTCCTAGAACATCTGAGGAGATAGAGGAGATGAAGGCGGTTCCTTATGCTTCGGCGGTAAGAAGCCACATGTATGCGATGCTATGTACGAGACCAGATATCTGCTATGCCATGGGCATGTTCAGCAGATATCATAGTAATCCAGGACAGGGACATTGGACTGCGATAAAGCATATATTGAAGTACTTGAGAAGGACTAGGGATTATATGTTGGTTTACCAGGCAGACCAATTACTCCCTATGGTTTACACGGATTCCGACTTCTAATCTGATAGGGATAACAGTAAGTCTACCTCAGGCTTTGTGTTTACTTTGGGAGGTGGAGCCATTGTATGGAGGAGTGTCAAGCAGAAATGTGTGGCGGACTCCACCATGGAAGCTGAGTATGTGGCAGCCTCTGAGGCGGCCAAAGAAGCTGTGTGGCTCAGAAACTTTTTGATGGACTTGGAAGTGATTCCTGGTTTGCCCAGAACTATCACAATTTATTGTGATAATAGTGGTACAGTTGCAAACTCGAAGGAACCACGAGCCCATAAGGTTAGTAAACTCATAGAGCGTAAGTACCACCTGATACGAGAAATCATAAAGAGAGGAGAAGTTGTTATGGCCAAGATTGCATCGGAGGATAACCTGGTAGATCCTTTCACTAAGGCCCTTCCGGCGAGAGCTTTTGATAGGCATGTGAAGGAAATGGGGATCAGATGTATGGCAGTTTGAGGACAACATCGTCTTTTTTTTAGTGAAAGCCCTATAGGCAATCATGTGATGATTGTTGTATGGACTTTATTGTATCATATTCCTATTTATAAAGGCATGGTTATTATATTTACTTGTATTGGTGCCAAATAACTAAATATAATAATGTCCTTGATTAGTAGGTTCTTATCTATATCAATCGATTGGTTGAATCGATAATGAGATGATATAGAGAACACTACTCTTAATCATTCCTAGTCGAGTATTAACATTCAGGGACAATGTTAATGCGTAGAGACTAGTATGTAGGTCAACACGATGACTTGATCTCACAAGTCATGGATATGAGATATCATGTTGACACATGGGTATGCATTGGAGAATATATACTGAATGCCCCGCCATGAGAAAGTATCATGGATTGTTATATGAGTGTCATATACTTTCTCATGTGGCTATTAGTATGACTATTACTCCTTAGACCTGAAGTCACCATGGTTCCCTACATAAGGAGTTGCATACTTTGGCTTCGTCAAACATCACCCGTAAATGGGTCGACTATAAAGGCGATTACTGGGTATGTGACAAATTATGCGGAGGGATGTGAGTGATGTAGATGGGATCTATCCCTCCTATATGACGGGAGAGACATCGTTATTCTTGATAGAATGAGACCACGAAGTGCATGGCCATGCCCAAATGAGTCAATATGAGATATTGAGCTCATTTGATTAGAGTGAGTCTACTTGGAGTTCAAGATATAGATTGTACCGAGGATGACATGGTCTATGCCTCAATTGGTCAATCTAGATGTCAAGGATAGAGGGACATTGTCACATATTGTGAGAGTCACAATTAGTAGTCACAAAGGTGATGTTGGAGCTCAATATTCTTGTAACTTGGGTAGCAATGATGTGTTGCTAGATACCGCTCATTGCTTATGTTCCTAAATCGGTTTAGGGACATTGCCAACGTTACAAGAACCTATAGGGTCACACACAAAGGGCAATTAGATGGAGATTAGGTTCATATGATGAACCATGAGGATTAGGTTCATGTGATGAACCAAATTGGATTAAGAGTTATCCTAATTAGACTAATTGAGTTTGACTCAATTTGATTCAAGTGTTGAATGAGTCTAATTTAGATTTAATTCATCAAATCAATTTAAATTAATGAATAGAGATTCATTAGATTAATGAAAGGTCAAGTTTGACTTGACCAAATGTCATGTCATGATGATGACTTGGCATGGTCGGCCAATGATGATGCTCCACATCATCGTTGACTTATCATGTGGTGCCACCTCATGAGGGAGACCAAGAGACATTGGCTCTTGGAGTTACATGCATGCATGTAACCCCCCAAGAGATGGTGGCCGACCACTTATTCCATTAGATGGAATTGATTTTGGTGAGTTACTCCAACTTCATCTTCTTCCTTGGATCATCCTCTCAAGCTCTCCCATCCCTCTCCTTGGCCGAAACTTCTAAGGGTGCTAGCACACTCTAGGTTTCTTTTCTCCACCTATTGCTTGTGTGGATACCAATAGAGGAGTGTACACTTGACACTCTAGAGTTCCGGCAAGCTATTTGGACGAGCGGGATTTGCGAAGGGTGTCGCATCGAGGGTAACATTCTTATCATGTAGATCTAGAGTAGATCTAAAGGTATTAAACACATACATGTTAGTTTTATATTTTATACTTCTCTCGGATCCGTGGTCAGGGCTTTCGAGGTTTCCGCAACGCAAAAAGCGGTTTTTGTGGCTCGGAAAACCCAACAGTGGTATCAGAGCCACGTGCGAAGCATGTATGTGTTTCGTTTTTATGATTTTTATATTAGATATAAAAATTACATAATTTTATGTTTCTGTAAATTTCCTATTTTTATAGAATTTTTGGGTATTTTTCTCGAAGAGTCGAAGCAATGAGTGTTGGGACACTTGTCGCCTTCAACCACCGAGAAAAACTCTCCGAAATGGTGAGTTCTCGCTTTAGGTTTTTGGGACAACGACTTAAGTTTCTGTAAGTTCATAGTAGGGACACTCGCAAAGTTTATTTTGCGAGTAGGGGTGCTGTCCCTATCCCCGAAAGGGGCCTTGTCCCGCGATCGCGCCCGGAAATCGCTTAGCGGGACCGTTACGGAGAGGTGACTCATAAAATTGAAAAAAAAAGGAAAAATTATATAAATTTTCTGTAAAAATACATAATTTAGAATTATATATAATTCTATGATTGTCATGGCCACAATTTGATTGGATTATGATGTGTTGTAATTCATAATACGGCCTACATGCCATTTTTGTGGTTGTGCGTGTTGTATAGTGTATGCGACCTGCGCGTCGTACCTCTTCTTTTGAAATTCTAGTTGTAAATAGTTTTAGACTCGAATGTAACTCGAGTTTTATATTTGTAATGTACAAAATGGACCGGTGGAAAGTCCACTTGTAGACGAAGTTACGAGAAGGGTGCCGACGACACATGGCGGTCAAAGGAAGCGCTTAGAGAAGCCGCTAGCCTTAGGTTGACCATCCGATCTTCTCATTGGCTTGAGAAGATCGTAGTAGGGCCATGACTACATCACAGTTAATTATATATATATATATATATATATATATATATATTTGATTTTGCTTGTATGTATGTGATGCATGCTAATATAGGATAATAAAGGCCTTAATGCGTATATGTACACATTACGATTAGATTAGATCTTAATCGAATCAACTCGTAAATGCCTACCAGGTCCTTGATACCCATCACTACCTCGATCATTTGTAGTTGTTGAATATGCTAAAGCAGAGCAACACATATTATCTTGGTAGGGTGCGGAGGGACAATTTTGGTCCCGCCTATCACGGCTTGGGTTAGAGTAAGCTCAATTAGATTGAGTAAAACTAGTTAACTCAATTGGATCGAGTAGAACTATAGGCATATTCCAATCATTGGAAAGATAGGATAAGATTGCATTTACACTAAATCTTGGGCGATTTAGCCAAAGCTAACTCAAGGTCTTTTGTAAATGTGGGTCTTGATCCTATAAATAAGAGTTGCATAGAGATGTAATCGGTAATGTGTTACCCACCGATTGTACTAAATCTTGGGCGATTTAGCCAAAGCTAACTCAAGGCTTAGTATGATGTGGATCTTGTCCCACAAGAATTATAGCTATTTTGTATGAATCTAGTAATGTGGTTTGACCACATCCATAACTCGATTCTACAAAATTCCTATAATTCAGTGGGAGTATCATTTGATTAAAGGCCTAATTAAATGATAAAAGGAATATGATATTAATTCTCTGCATTGTATGTTGTAGATTACTATGTCGACAAACACGAACACTCTCTCTCTCTGTGTTCTGTCCTTGAGAAGGACAAGCTCAATGGAGCAAATTTCCTGGACTGGTACAGAAACCTGAGAATTGTTCTCACCCAAGAAAGGAAGTTGTACGTCCTGGAGCAGCCCATTCTGGAGGCACCTCCTGCCACTGCCTCGCGAGCTGACAAAGATGCTTACAAGAAGCATCAAGATGATGCATTAGATGTGTCATGTCTAATGCTCACGACAATGAACTCTGAGCTTCAGAAGCAACACGAGTTCATGAATGCTTATGATATGGTTGGACATCTTCGTCAACTATATCTAGGACAAGCAAGGCATGAGAGATATGAAGTCTCTAAGGCATTGTTTGGGTCCAAAATGCAAGATGGGACTCCCATAGGTCCATATGTACTCAAGATGATTGGGTACGTAGAAAACCTACAAAGGCTGGGATTCCCACTTGGCCAAGAGCTAGCCACTGACCTGATCTTGTAATCTTTGCCACAAGTCTACAATCAATTTGTCATGAATTACAACATGAATGAAATTGATAAGCCACTGCCTGAGATGCTCAGCATGTTGAGAACTGTTGAGCTTAACCTTAAGAAGGGAAAATCTAACACCATTTTGATGGTGCATAAAAAGAAAGGCAAAGGCAAGCCTAAAGGTAAGGGAATGTCCCAAGCCAAGGGCAAAGGCAAAGAACTTAAACCCAAAGGAGGGGTAGCCAAGGAAGGGGCTTGCTTCCACTGCAAGGAAGCTGGACACTGGAAGCGTAACTATAAAGTTTACCTGGAAGATCTTAAGAAGAAAAGAAGTGAGACTTCTACTTCAGGTATAAATGTTATAGAAGTCAATCTATCTATTTCTTCATCATGGGTATTAGATATCGGATGTGCATCTCACATTTGTACCAATGTGCAGGCGCTGAGAAATAGCAGGGCATTGATAAAGGGCGAGGTGGACCTATGAGTAGGCAATGGAGCAAGGGTTGCTGCTGTTGCTGTAGGAACTTATGATCTATCTCTGCCCTCTGGGCTTGTACTAGAATTAGATGAATGTTGTTATGTGCCTGCTTTGACTAAGAACATAATTTCGGTTTCTTGTTTGGACAAGAAAGGATTTACATTTATAATAAAGAACAAATGTTGTTCAGTTTATTTAAATGATATGTTCTTTTGTAGTGCACCTCTAATGAACGGACTCTACTTTCTAGACTTAGAGAGCCCTATCTATAATATAAGTACCAAGAGGTTCAAGTCAAATGAGTTGAACCAAACCTATCTCTGGCATTGTCGCTTAGGTCACATAAATGAGAGTCGCTTATCTCAGCTCCATAAGGATGGGCTGCTAGACTCATTTGATTTTGAATCATATGAGACATGCGAGTCTTGCCTTTTAGGCAAGATGACCAAGACTCCCTTTAGTGGACACAGTGAAAGAGCAATAGATTTGTTAGGACTTATACATAGTGATGTATGTGGTCCTTTCAATGTTGCTGCTAGAGGTGGTTACAAGTACTTCATTATATTTACTCATGACTTCAGTAGATATGGTTATGTGTATCTTATGAAACATAAATCAGAATCCTTTGAAAAGTTCAAAGAATTCAAGAATGAAGTACAAAACCATCTTTGCAAGAGTATTAAGATACTTCGATCAGATCGAGGTGGTGAATACCTTAGCCATGAGTTTCGTGACTATCTAGCTGAGTGTGGGATTCTATCCCAACTCACTCCTCCTGGAACACCATAGTGGAATGATGTATCCGAAAGGAGGAATCGTACCCTATTAGATATGGTATGATCTATGATGAGTCACACAGATCTTCCTATATCCTTTTGGGGATATGCTCTAGACACAGCAGCCTTTACCCTTAACCGTGTACCATCCAAGGCTGTCATAAAGACACCATATACGATATGGACAGGGAGAAATCCCAAGATGTCTTTCATGAGGATTTGGGGTTTTGAGGCTTACGTTCGACGTCAAGTCTCAGACAAACTGGGACCCAAATCTGATAGGTGCTATTTTATTGGATATCCCAAGGATACAAAGGGATATTACTTCTACATTCTCAGTCAGCACAAAGTGTTTGTAGCAAATACTGGGGTTTTTCTAGAAAGGGATTTTGTTTCTAGAAAAACTAGTGGGAGTACGTTCGATCTTGAAGAAATTCAAGATAAGGACCATAGCACTAAGGCCTTGATGGAGGTTGAACAGGAACCACAAAGTGTTGTGGGTGATGAGGTTGTTGTACAAGGAGTTGTGGAACAACCACCTGTTCAGGTAGACCTACCTCTTCGCAGGTCTGATAGGGTACGTCGTCAGCCTGAGAGATACTCATTTCTCTTGTCTGACCATGATGACGTTATGCTCATTGAGAATGAGCCTACCTCCTATCAGGAAGCTTTGATGAGCCCAGATTCTGAGAAATGGCTAGAGACCATGAGATCCGAGATGGAATCCATGTACACCAACCTGTTAGGGCAATCTCTTGCCGTAATATGGTTTTGATGGTGTGGCAAAAGGTTTAAGTTAGTTTGATATGTTGATTTGATATGTGCGTTGAAGTCATGCAGGACTTAGTAATTCACACATGGAGCCGTGGCGAGTTTCACATCTCATGACTCGTGCCTTGAGTCGGTGAAGGATAGCTTTACGGAAGTCGTGCGCTTGGAGCATCCGAGGGACCGCCGGACGAGAAGCTTGGAGTGAAGCCGGAGGAAGTAGACTTCGAGGCAAGAGACGCGAAGGAGCATTGCAGAGTCGTTCGCCTGATGCTGCCGAGGGACGTGGCCGCGAACGAAGAGAACTTCGAAGGCAAGGGACTCCGAGGGATGAGAGTGAGCGATTGTAACCCGGGAAAGGTAGCTCTTAGGTGAAACTTGGCCATTTGGCCAAGTGTCGGATGGGTTTTCCCGACACCAGTCGACTGCTCTAAGTCGATGGATCAATCGACTGGTATAATACCAATTTAGTGCTTAGCGATCATTGCCATGGTGCGATCGTGATGTCGGCGATCGCTTGCCAGGAATGGCGGTCGATGTGCACTGCAGCACGCGAATGGAGTCGACTCCATTGAGCACTCGACTGATCGAGTATCGATCGGTGATGGTAGGATCGGTCGGGATGCAATACCGTTGGATGGAATCCAACGTGGAAAGCGGTCGTTATTGGGCAACGGCTACGAGATCAGTCGACTGATCGAGGGCATCAGTCGACTGATCCTGTGTCAACGGGAAGAAACCCTCTTCCTCTATAAAAAGGAAGGGGATGGGGCTTTGGGAGGTTAATGCTTGAATGCCCAACTACTCCCAAAGTGCCCTAAACGTTTTTCCACTCCTCTACTTGCTTTAATCTTTATTCCATTGTAGAAGAGTGATCTTTGTTGTAAAGGTTACCTCCACCTAGCTTGGTGCAAAGGAGAGACCAATATTGGATTGGTTTTGGAGGAGTGATTCACCTTGGACGAATCAGATCGTGGATTAGCGGCGTAGCCGTGAACCACGTTACATCTTCTTGTTTGCGTTTGCTTTCTTGTAATTTCTATTTGCTTGTCTTTATTTGCATATTCCGCTTGCGCTAATCTTTTGTAGACGAGCACGATACGACGAACGAGAGAATTACGACATCAAACGAACGAGGGCTATTCACCACCCCTCTAGCCGGCCAATCGATCTCAAACAAGTGGTATCAGAGCCAAGGTTGCTTGTCACCGGACTAACCGCCGCAACAAGCTCTACATCAAAAATGGCCGGCTCAAACATCCACCCACCGAAGTTCGATGGAGAATTCTCTTTGTGGAAAAAGAGAATGGAGGTATTCTTTGAGACTGATTTTGATATTATGCTTATAATGGAAAATGGTTTCGAGTTGCCTAGGGATGAAAGTGGTGAACCAATTGAAAAATCACGTTGGACTAAGAAGCAAAGAGAGGAGCACCTTGCAAACTCAAAGGCAAAACATAATCTTCTCAATGTGCTCCCTCTACAAGAGATCAACCGGATCGGAGAATGTGCTAGCGCCAAAGAGATGTGGGAAAAGCTTGTAGAACTCCATGAAGGCACATCCGAGGCCAAGCTAGCTAGGAGAGACCTTCTCCACTCCCAACTCTCAAACATCAAATTAGAAAAGGGAGAAAAGGTAACTTCCCTACATTCTAGATTTAAAGAAATATTAATTGGGCTAACAAGTGTAGGAGAAAAGCTCTCCAACCGAAATATGGTAATGAAGGCCATAGATGTCTTTCCCCGGTCCTCAAGATGGAGCTCCATGGTGGATTCATTTTACATTTCCAAGAACTTGGAAGTAAGTACCTTGGAGGAATTTTTCTCAACAATGGAGCTCCACGAAACTAGGCTTGAAGGAATACAAGAAGAGCCTAGAATTCAACCCTCAAGAGGAGTAGCTTTGATAGCGAACAAGGGGAAGAAGAAGATGGAAATCCCCTCCTCCTCCAATGATGAAGCATCCTCATCCTCCTCCATGGATAGCACCGAAGAAGCATATATGGTAAGAAGGGTAAGACGTGCTTTAAAGGGTTTTCATTTTAATAAATCTAATGATAGGAATAGAAGACCAAGGGGGAAGGTCATATGCTACAATTGCCAAGGAGAGGGACACATAAGGGATAATTGTCCCCTCCTAAACAAGAGCAAGGAAGAGAAGAAAAAGAAAGAAGAAAAGAGGAAGAAGAAGGGGAGCAAGAGAAAGGAAGAAGAAAAAAAGGCAAAAGGAAAAGGGAAGGCCATGGCACTCAAAGCAAAGACATGGGATGACCTTGCTTCCTCATCCTCATCCGAAGAAGAGCATGTCTATTCCAACCTAGCACTAATGGCTCTTCATGACTCGGATTGCTCCTCCTCCACCGAAAATGAAGAATCAAGCTCGAGTGGGGAGAGCTCAAATGAAGGGGGAGCTTCTACATCCTCCTCATCCGAAGAAGAAGAAGAGGACATGGAAACTATGGTAACGAATGCCTCTCCTAAGAAAATAGTTTCCATAATTTCTAGTTTAACTAAGGACTTATTTGGAATGAAAAAGAAAAATAAGAGCATGCTAGATCAAATTAAGGACTTAGAAAATAAACTAGAAAAAGTATGCTTAAATCAAAATGAAAATATTTCTTCTTGCCATGATGATGCATGCTCACATGATAACTATATGCCATTTAATGTTATTGAGGCATGTATGAATGAAAATAGGGCTTTAAGAGAGAAAGTAGATTATTTAACCAAAGCCCTAGTGTTGGATCGAAAGTGTCGCTAGAGGGGGGTGAATAGCGATACGGTGTCGTTAAAAACTTTTGCAATAAGTAAAAAGCAAGTAGAGAATGCACAGCGGAAATATAAAGTAGACAAGATATTTTTACGTGGTTCACAATCTTTCGATTGCTAATCCACGGCCCTAGTGATCCTTGATCACGTACGGAGGGCAATTCACTAAAACCACTCCTCCTCGTTGGAGGTAGGAGCAACGATTACAAAAAGAAATCAAGGCAAAGGGACACTCCCCCTTTCCTTGTTACGATTAAAGCACAAAGACAATTTAAAGAAGTAGAACTTAAATAAATATACCGACAACTCTTATAAGTAGAAGATGTAGCTTTCGTTGTCGGCGGCACTTCGTCGTAGCAAATGTGAGTAGTAGTAGCGGCGTTACGACGGCGTGTTGAGAGCTCTTGAATTCTTGTTATTTGCTTGGCTTGAACATGTCTATTTATGGATATTGATCTATGAATTTAGACATAGGTAGTGTCCAAGGTGAGGTTCTTATCCCCCAAGACTTGTTCATCCACCTCCTTTGCGCCAACTCAAGGATGAGGTGTTTCATCCAACCACCTTGTGCCACCTCCAACCTCCTTGTGCGCCAACTCAAGGATGAGGTGTTTCATCCAACCACCTTGTGCCACCTCCAACCTCCTTGGGCGCCAACTTGAGGATGAGGTGTTTCATCCAACCACCTTGTGCCACCTCCAACCTCCTTGGGCGCCAACTTGTTGGAGCCATTCAACTTGTGTCACATCATGGGAGCCAACCATCTTGTGCCAACTCACCTTATTTTGGGCGTCCACCACAAGGAAGCTTGGTGATGGTTTGGATGTCCACCTTGATGCCACATCACCCTTTGTACCAAAACACGAGTCAAGTCCAAATTCACCCCTTGAAATTGAGCTCTTCTTGAGGTCGAACTTGACTAGCAGCTTGTAGTAGTCAAAGGGTTTTGGGACCGCATACAAGTTAGCTTAAAATATAAAGTACGATGGTTCTAACCATCCGATCTCGACCTAGACCTTCCATTGGAGGTATTGGGTCGGATCTACGCTAACGACCTTGCTTTCACACGAGCTTACCTTGTAGCCTCGCTTCGGTCTTCACCCGAGTACCTCGGCTTCCTCAAGTCCTCTCGTTGCGACCACCTCGGTTCCCACCGGGTGTCGCAGACCTTCCGCTCAACTTTAGCATTTCTGCACACTTAATTGAGCTCGTAAGATAACAAATATACCCTTAACTATTGAGCCTTTTGCCATAATCAAAATACCGGTTCGACTTTGGTGCCCACTGCACCAACACCTAGAAAAGTTCACAATAGGCTCCAATACATTGAACATGATTATAGGGAGCCAAAGAGCTAGTTTCAACAAAAAGGGCCTAGGCAACAAAGAAAAGAAAAATGAAAAGGCCTATAAATGCCTAATTGCTAGGGGACAAGATAAGAAGAAAGTAATAGCTAGGAAATGGATCCCCGAGGAATACTTAGTGAACCCAATAGGAAAGAACTTATTTTGGGTTCCAAAATCCATCCTTAAGGGTTAGGAAAACCCTAGGGTAGTCAACATTTTTTGGTTGATTTAGGATGGCGGGACAACATTTTTAGAATAGTGTTGGGTGATGATAACGTGCCCATAAATAGATAATAATGCTTAAATCATGATGATTAATGTAATTGCTATGCATGTTTGAAATCATGATTTATGATTTTAATATTTGGCACGCAATCATGAGAAATAGGGTTGAATCATGCTTTAGGTGATACTTTGTTTATTATCATCATATAATACCTAATGCATGATTATTATTTAATGAATACATGTATTTCATGATCATAATGTGAAATTAATTCATATATGTCATTATGATCATGTAGGTTGTTTGGTTGATACTTAACCATGATAGAATTGAATGAATACAAGGGTTAAGTATATACAAATACCCCCTAGGATGCATCTTACACTCACTATAGGCTAACTTGATTGCAAACTTAGCATGAGTGAGATGTTAGGATGATACAAATGTCCACTAATGCCTATGGCATTTAGATGGTCATTTAAAGTATCAAAATAGCAATAATAGACCAATCATGGGGAAGGCTTATGTTTAATTCATAGACATATTGCCCAAAGATCATGGTTGGATATTTCATATGTTTTCAAAACAATTTCTTACTTTAAAATACATGTATTCATGTTTTGAAACAATTGGATGCAAGACTAGGTGTTAAAATGGATACTCTTATGATCAAAAACCTAGTAGTTTTTAAAGCTTTTGGATTTTTGGAAAATACGTGGAAATATAATGATTTTTCATGAAAACATATTTTTCACTGATAGATATACTTAAAAGAAATGTGTTCCCCAAATTTCATGATTTTTCAAATTTTTTGGAATTTTTAATGCATTTCTGAAATTCACCCCAGAAATCAGAAATCCCGAAAACAGCGTGCCAGTCGACTGGTAGTCTGAACCAGTCGACTGATGACCTGAATATCAGACCAGTAAAGGCTGAATTCCGATTTTAGATCAACTTGTGGTATTTTCTTTCTATTAGACTTGATGTCATGTGCTTTTAACTTAGTGATAATCTTTTTGATGGTGTCAAAGGGGGAGAAATGATTATGTTTAAGTTAATTATGATAGGGGGAGAAATTAAGGGGGAGTTTCATGGATTAATGGGGAGTTGTATGTTGCTATATCATGTTTATGTTTACATGCATTCTTTCCTTTAAAATTTATATCAAATGTTTTTACCTAACTTAAACGGATTGCCACACATCAAAAAGGGGGAGATTGTTAGGGCAATCTCTTGCCATAATATGGTTTTGATGGTGTGGCAAAGGGTTTAAGTTAGTTTGATATGTTGATTTGATATGTGCGTTGAAGTCGTGCAGGACTTAGTAATTCGCACATGGAGCCGTGGCGAGTTTCACATCTCATGACTCGTGCCTTGAGTCGGTGAAGAATAGCTTTACGGAAGCCGTGCGCTTGGAGCATCCGAGGGACCGCCGGACGAGAAGCTTGGAGTGAAGCCGAAGGAAGTAGACTTCGAGGCAAGAGATGCGAAGGAGCATTGCAGAGCCGTGCGCCGATCTTTGAGAGGCGTGGCGCGAAGCGAAGAGAACTTCGGCGAGGACTCAGGGATGAGAGGGAGCGAGTGTAACCCGGGCAAGGGTAGCTCTTAGGTGAACCTTGGCCATTTGGCCAAGTGTCGGAGGGGTTTTCCCGACACCCGGCGACGGCCATGTCATGGCAGTCGACTGCTCTAAGTCGATGGATCAATCGACTGGTATAATACCAGTTTAGTGCTTGGCGATCAGCCATGGGTGCGATCGGCCCGATGTCGGCGGTCGGCCCGATGTCGGCGATCGGTCGATATCGTCGGCCGATCGTTGCCGAGAATGGCGGTCGGGATGAATGCGAGCGAGAATGGAGTCGACTCCATTGAGCACTCGACTGATCGAGTATCAGTCGACTGATGGTAGGATCAGTCGACTGATGCCAATATCGTTGGATGGAATCCAACGTGGAAAGCGGCCATTATTGGGTAACGGCTACGGGATCAGTCGACTGATCCTGTGTCAACGGGAAGAAACCCTCTTCCTCTATAAAAAGGAAGGGGATGGGGCTTTGGGAGGTTAATGCTTGAACGCCCAACTACTCCCAAAGTGCCCTAAACGTTTTTCCACTCCTCTACTTGCTTTAATCTTTATTCCATTGTAGAAGAGTGATCTTGGTTGTAAAAATTACCTCCACCTAGCTTGGTACAAAGGAGAGACCAATATTGGATTGGTTTTGGAGGAGTGATTCACCTTGGACGAATCGGATCGTGGATTAGCGGCGTAGCCGTGAACCACGTTACATCTTCTTGTTAGCGTTTGCTTTCTTGTAATTTCTATTTGCTTGTCTTTATTTGCATATTCTGCTTGCGCTAATCTTTTGTAGATGAGTACGATATGACGAACGAGAGAATTACAACATCAAACGAACGAGGGCTATTCACCCCCCCTCTAGCCGGCCAATCGATCCCCAACACAATCAAGTATGGACTTTGGTTGATCCACCTGAAGGGGTCAAACCCATTGGGTGTAAGTGGGTCTTTAGGAGAAAGACTGACATGGATGGACTTACGCATACCTATAAGGGTCGATTGGTGGCTAAAGGTTTCAAGCAAATTCATGGTATTGACTATAATAAAACCTTTTCTCCAGTGGCGATGCTTAAGTCCATTCGGATCTTGCTTGCTATTGCAGCATACCACGATTATGAGATCTGGCAGATGGATATCAAAATCGCGTTTCTGAATGGAAACTTACTCGAGGATGTGTACATGACACAACCTAAGGGTTTTGAAGATCCACAGCATACTGGAAAAGTATGCAAGCTGCAAAGGTCCATTTATAGGCTAAAGCAAGCCTCTCATAGCTGGAATCTTCGATTCGATGATGCGATCAAACAGTTTAGTTTCATCAAGAATCAAGATGAACCCTGTGTATACAAAAGGGTTAATGGGAATACAGTTGTCTTCCTTGTATTGTATGTGGATGACATACTGCTCATTGGGAATGAGATCCCTTCGCTACAGTCTGTGAAGACTTGGCTGGGGACGTGCTTCTCAATGAAGGACTTAGGTGAAGAAGTCTGTATTCTAGGCATCAAGATCTATAGAGATAGATTTAAGAGATTGTTTGGCCTAAGTCAGAGTACATACATTGACACGGTATTGCTACAGTTTGCCATGTAGAATTCCAAGAAGGGACTTTTGTCGATGTCACATGGTGTGAGCCTTTCGAAGACTCAAAGTCCCTCTTCTAGAGAGGAGAGAGACCGCATGGATAAGATCCCTTATGCATCTGCTATAGGATCTATCATGTATGTCATGCTATGTACTCGTCCTGATGTCTCGTATGCTTTGAGCATGACGAGTAGATACCAGTAAGATCCAGGTGAGCGTCACTGGATAGCAGTCAAGAATATTCTTAAGTACTTGAGAAGGACTAAAGAATATTTCTTGATATTTGGAGGCGATGAAGAGCTAGCTGTAAAGGGTTACAGCGATGCCAGCTTCTAAACTGACCAGGATGATTATAGATCGCAGTCAGGGTTCATGTTTTGCTTGAATGGTGGCGCTGTGAGCTGGAAGAGTTCGAAGCAGGACACAGTTGCTGATTCTACAACAGAAGCCGAGTATATCGCTGCATCTGAGGCAGCAAAGGAGGCAGTTTGGATCCGCAAGTTCATTACTGAGCTTGGGGTGGTTCCTAGCATTGCAGATCCTATAGAGCTCTATTGTGACAACAATGGAGCAATTGCACAGGCTAAGGAACCTCGCTCACACCAGCGGACCAAACACATACTACGGTGCTTCCATCTCATTCGAGAGATTATCGATAGAGGAGATGTGAAGATTTGCAGAGTACCCACAGAGGCTAACATCGCAGATCCCTTGACCAAGGCTTTGGCACAGAAAAAGCATGATGGTCACACTAGGTCATTGGGTATTAGATACTACGGTGATTGGCACTAGTGCTAGTGGGAGATTGTTAGTGAAAGTCCTAGAGTCAATCATGTGATGATTGTTGTATGGACTTTATTGTATCATATTCCTATTTATAAAGGCATGGTTATTATATTTACTTGTATTGGTGCCAAATAACTAAATATAATAATGTCCTTGAGTAGTAGGTTCTTATCTATATCAATCGATTGGTTGAATCGATAATGAGATAATATAGAGAACACTACTCTTAATCATTCCTAGTCGAGTATTAACATTCAGGGACAATGTTAATGCATAGAGACTAGCATGTTGGTCAACACGATGACTTAATCTCACAAGTCATGGATATGAGATATCAAGTTGACACATGGGTATGCATTGGAGAATGTATACTGAATGACCTACCATGAGAAAGTATCATGGATCGTTATATGAGTGTCATATACTTTCTCATGTGGCTATTAGTATGACTATTAGTCCTTAGACCTGAAGTCACCATGGTTCCCTACATAAGGAGTTGCATACTTTGGCTTCGTCAAACGTCACCCGTAAATGGGTGGACTATAAAGGCGATTACTGGGTATGTGACAAATTATGCGGAGGGATGTGAGTGATGTAGATGGGATCTATCCCTCCTATATGACGAGAGAGACGTCGTTATTCTTAATAGAGTAAGACCACGAAGTGCATGGTCATGCCCAAATGAGTCAATATGAGATATTGAGCTCATTTGATTAGAGTGAGTCTACTTGGAGTTCAAGATATAGATTGTACCGATGATGACACGGTCTATGCCTCAATTGGTCAATCTAGATGTCAAGGATAGAGGGATATTGTCACATATTGTGAGAGTCACAATTAGTAGTCACAAAGGTGATGTTAGAGCTCAACATTCTTGTAACTTGGGTAGCAATGATGTTTTGCTAGATACCGCTCATTGCTTATGTTCCTAAATCGGTTTAGGGACATTGCCAATGTTACAAGAACCTATAGGGTCACACACAAAGGGCAATTAGATGGAGATTAGGTTCATATGATGAACCATGAGGATTAGGTTCATGTGATGAACCAAATTGGATTAAGAGTAATCCTAATTAGACTAATTGAGTTGGACTCAATTTGATTCAATTGTTGAATGAGTCTAATTTAGATTTGATTTATCAAATCAATTTAAATTAATGAATAGAGATTCATTAGATTAAATTGACTTGAATCAAATGGTTGGATTTGATCAACCATGGGAGATAAGAGGTCAAGTTTGACTTGACTTGAGAGGGAAGATGAAAGGTCAAGTTTGACTTGACCAAATGTCATGCATGATGATGACTTGGCATGGTCGGCCAATGATGATGCTCCACATCATCATTAACTTATCATGTGGTGCCACCTCATGAGGGAGACCAAGAGACATTGGCTCTTGGAGTTACATGCATGCATGTAACCCCCCAAGAGATGGTGGCTGGCCACTTATTCTATTAGATGGAATTGATTTTGGTGAGTTACTCCAACTTCATCTTCTTCCATGGATCATCCTCTCAAGCTCTCCCATCCCTCTCCTTGGCCGAAACTTCTAAGGGTGCTAGCACACTCTAGGTTTCTTTTCTCCACCTATTTCTTGTGTGGATACCAATAGAGGAGTGTACACTTGACACTCTAGAGTTCCGACAAGCTATTTGGACGAGCGGGATTTGCGAAGGGCGTCGCATCGAGGGTAACACTCTCAACTTCTAGATCTAAGGTAGATCTAGGTTTACTTAGCACATACATGTTTTCAATTTAATATATCTTCGCACGGATCCGTGGCCGAACTTCCGGGGTTTCCGCAACGCAAAAAGTGGTTTTTGTTGCTCGGAAAGTCCAACACTTTTAGTATAAGTGGGAGATTGTTGGGATGTATACTGAAATGTCTATATTTTGTATGAACATCTTTATTTTGAAATAAGAATCACATGATCATTGTTTGCATATTTTTATGGTTATGCATATTGTCTAATACATTACATTGTAGATAACATGGTGTGTGGTGTCACACGGGAGATCATGTTATCGACTCCTTGTAAAGTATAAGTATAGGCTCACAACCGAGATGGCTTTGGACAAACCATTGGTATGGTTGTAGTGTGATTTGGTATTTGTTTGTCTTGACCATAAAATCACACTAGTACACTTTGTGTGTATTGAGCAGGACCGACTTAGAGGTGATTTGATTTATTGCTGACTACATAATTGAATCGGACCTCAGATTTTATATTGTACATACACTTAATCCCGATATAATAACGGGCACATATACTTAGTATTCATCTCTTTGATTTACCAATGGGCGTGATTTATAGATTAAATCGATAGGCTCGGTAAGTTGAGAAATGATATTATTTATATAGTGTGCCGTTGATTATAGGAGGAAACCGTGTCCTATATATTAGGATGATGATGTCCCCTTGAGGAGCTCATAGGGTTCATCATGTAAACCCTACAGGTGGACTTGGTCCGGCATGATGAAAAGGTTGAGTGGTACTACTCATGGAGTTAGATGTTGATTAATTAATGGTCAGTAAATTAATTAATCGACGGACATTCGAGATCTTAAACACGGGGAGAAAATGTACATATAATATATGGAGCCCATATTAACTTATGGGGGTTGGTGAGGTAGATCAATGATAATCCTTTAGTGGATTGAATTATCATTAATGGATCGGACTTTATGTGGGCTTGATCCATTGGGTGGCCAAGATCCAACTCCTCCTCATGGTCCCTATTGTAGCCTATTAATACCTCATGAAGCTTAGATCCAATGGATAGAAACAAAACTCTAGATCCAAAGGTAGAGATTAAATCTCTAGATCCGACGGTTGAGATTAAATCTCTAGATCCGACGGTTGAGATTAAATCCCTAGAACCAATGGTGAAGATTAAAACAAGGCTTATCCCTAACTCTATAAAAGGAGGGCAAGGGGTGGGTGGTAACATGAATCCAATTAGAGATAGGATTAGGGTTTTGGCCGGCAAGGCTTGGAGGCTAGAGTTTGGAGTTGGCGGCACCTAATAAGGAAATATTTTCCTTATCTTCTTCTTCCTCAAGGTGGCCGGTGACCTAGCATCCCATTCCAGCCCTTTGCCGGCGTCCAAAGCAGCCCCTCTCCCTCTCTTTGGCCAGTAAAACCTAGGCTTAGGGTTCTCCCTTGGAGCTTTGGTCGGCTTTCACCTTTTCTCCCTTCTCCTTGTTGGCCGGCGGCAAGCAAATTGCTTGTTGCTTGTTGGTTGGCTAAAGGAAGGAGAAGAGTCTTGTTTCTATTCTTCCTCTTGCTCAGAACGAGCAAGGAAGGAAGTTTGGTGATCTAGGAGCTTCAACTTTTGGTAGATCGTCGCCCACACGACGTCCGAAAGAAGGAAAGTCATACAATAGAAGATCGAGAGGTATATCGATTCTATATTCTCTTTTGTAACATGTTTATATTTGTTTTTCAATTATATGCATGATATATATTCTATTTTGTGGCTAAATATACTTGGACCCCGAACATAAACAAAAAAGTTGGCAATCCGTACATTGTCGATTCCGCAGCTATTCGTGGAATAGAGGTTGGTCGCTTGAACAACAAGTTTGATCATGTGACTACTCTAAACGAATAGCACGACAATGACAAGGTTGCTTGGGCAATCCCTCTTGTCAAGAATAAATTTTTTTTATCCGGGGACGTAGAAGGGATCGCCATGAACAAGCGACTAAGTTGAAAGGGGAAGCGAAGTTTCCCCTCCCAACACCTCCCACTACGACGAGGTATCACCTGTGTATCCTCTGTGACACGCGGTGCAGTGACTTATAGTATATCCTCTTGTACCGGTGGTACTGAAGAAGTAACTTCCCCTTTCAATTCCTCGAAAATAATCTTACTCATGGCTTGTGGTTCATCACATAGTCTTCCTCTAGAAATCTGGCGTTCGTGCTAACGTTAATCCTCTGATCTCTAGGACTATAAAACAAACCTCCTTTCGTTCCTCTAGGATAGCTAACGAACATGCGTACTTCTGTACAAGGTTCCAACTTACCAACATCTGCCTTCAACACATGTGTTGGACTCCCCAAATCCGAATATGTCTCAGACTAGGCATTCGCCCAGTCCACAATTATGTGGGAGTAGAAGGCACTGATTTAGATGGCACCAAGTTCATAATATACACTGTCGTATATAGAGCATATCCCTAGAACGAATCTGGCAACTCAGAATAACTCATCATCGATCTAACCATCTCCATAAGAGTCTTATTCCTTCGCTCTACTACACCATTCTGCTGAAGTGTGCCAGGTGCAGACAATTGGGATTGAATCCCAGCCTCTGATAAGTAATTCCTAAACTCTCCCAAGAGGTACTCACCACCACGATCAGATCGTAGTGTCTTGATACTTTTACCTTGACATTTCTCCACATCAGCCTTGAATTCTTTGAACTTGTCAAAGCATTCAGACTTGAGGTGCATCAAGTAAATGTATCCATATCTTGAATAATCATCTATGAAAGAGACGAAATACTCAAAACCACCTCTAGCATGGATAGACATAGGATCACACAAATCAGAATGAACCAATTCCAACATATCTTTGGCTCTATACCCCTTGGCCTTAAAAGGCCTCTTGGTCATTTTACCATCCAAGCAAGATTCGCAGATTGGGAAATCTTCCACCACTAATGAACCCAGAGGTCCATCAGCTATCAACCTTTGAATTCTTCTTAGGTTAATATGACCAAGTCTTAGATGCCAAAGATATGTTTGGTCCATCTTCGAAGGTTCTTTTCTCTTATTGGAATTAGAAGATGAGTTATTAACTTCTATTTGCATCGTGGGAGCTTTTGGTTCATGTGTATATAAATTTCCTATCAATGCACTAGAACAGATAATCTCCCTATTCTTTTTTATAACAACTCTGTCATTAAAAGAAATAGAATATCCATCCATAAACAATTTAGAAACCAAAATCAAATTCTTTCTAAATAAAGGTACATAAAGGCAATTCTTAAGAACCAAAATTTTATTTTTCTCAAAAGACAAATAAACATCTCCCACTGCAACAGCCGCCACCTTCGTGGCATCGCCCAAGTATACGGTAATCTCCCCCTCAACCAGTCATTTGGTTTCTTGGAACCCCTGCAATGTATTGCAGACATGATCAGTGGTTCCCGTATCTACACACCAGGTGCCGGTAGATAACACCGCTAAACATGTTTCAATGACTAGACCAAAAGATATACCTTTGTTTGCTTCCGGTTGGGGCAATCCTTCTTCCAGTGTCCAGTCTTCTTACAAGTGAAGCACTTACCTTTCGGCTTCTTCACTCCTCCCTGAGTTCCTCCCACCGCCTTTGCCCCAGGTTGTTTCTTATTCTTCTTGCCTTTTGGCTTAGAAGTAGAAACCTTTTGGGCAACCATGGCTTGCGCTTGAGCACTCTGACGAAATAGCCCTTCTGTCGCCTAGAGTTCTGTCAGAAGCTCCACCAACGAATACAACCTCTTGTTCATGTTGTAGTTCAGGCGAAACTACTCAAAACTCCTAGGTAGAGACTGGAGAATGATATCGATCTGGGTTTTTCCATCGATCTCAGCTCCAAGGACTTCTAGCTCATTCAAATGAGCCAACATCTTGAGAACATGATCCCTTACGGGTGTTCCCTCGATCATGGTGGTTGTCATCAAGTTCCTCATGGCTTCCTGCCTAGCAGCCCGATTCTGGTGTCCGAAAAGCTCTTTGAGATTGAGCATCATGTCATAAGAAGTGGGCATGGCTTGATGCTAATGTTGCAGTACTTTGACATAGATACCAAAATGTAACACTGCGCCATCTCATCGGCCTTAATCCACTTCTTATAACTCTCCTTCTCCTTTTCCCCAAAATCATCTGCAGGCTTAGGAGGGCACTCTTCAAGGAGTACATATTTGTATTCCTCAGCAGTTAAGATAATGTCAAGATTCCTCTTTCAATCAAGATAGTTGGGTCCAGTAAGTTTATTTTCTTTCAGTATCACAGCAAGCGGGTTGAAAGTCATTTTGAAAGAAAACCTAAGAATAACATAGATCAAAAACATTAGATTTCAAAAAATTATTGATTCCTCAAACAATAAAATTTTAAAATCAACCAACACCTCAAAACACCGAGAATATCGTATGCCATGATAGTGTGGACGTATACAAATTCTACATTTGTAAGAGGAGGTTTTACCCATTAATTTTACTATCTTGTCAACCTAACTTTTTGACAAATAATATTAATAGTTGGTTCCTCTTCGGCCCTACAAATAAAAGCAGTGACTCCGATGGGGAGGATACTTATATTTGTATCTAAGTGTTCACCATTACTCGGTACCAAGGTAATTATCTCGGGTTATATGCCTTCCGATGGAGAAGTACACACGCTCCTTAATAATTTCTTGTAACCATTTTTGACCTAGTGATCCGCAAACAAACTCATCTGATGTGGAAGAAGGCACTTAGAGCCGACGCGCAAGTTTGTTTGCATCACATGTCAAATCGTAATGGAGGTCGTAGGAATTTATAAAAAAAATATCCCTCTCCCACTTTGTAATTTAAAATTGAGGCCGTAGGAATTTAAAAAAATATCCCTCTAGCCTACGACATGCATATCAAACAATAAGCAATAAATATGAAAAAGAAATATTTTCCAACTATTATGGCTTTTGTCTCTAATATGCCTCCTGTCGTATCGTCATCTCGTCCGCTCCTCCCTATGCCATGTACAAGCCATCCGGAGATCCGAGCCGAGAAAAGACTATTTTAATTTACATCCATCAATCCTATACTCCACAAGGTAGTGTACATGAAATCTAGATCAAAAGTAAACTAAAATAAAAAGAGTGGCTAAACAATGTCGTATCTAATTACAAAAATTAAATACTACCCTCGTCAACCCCGAGGATTCAACAAATAAACAATTACACACATAGAATCACATTCACACATATGGCCATAATAGTTGGATCCTATGCCTGCAACCAAAAAGTTAACCTATGCACATACTACTATTATCCGGCACATATAATATATGAAAAGTGCATAAAAGTAACTGAATCCAAAACACACAAAACCGGAAACCGTGGCTCTGATACCACTTGAAGGTTTTTCCGGAACCGAAGCTCTTATACCAATTGAAGGTAGAAACTTCGCTTCCCACTTCAACTCGGTCGCTTGTTCATGGCAATCCCTTCTACATCCCCGGATAAAAAAAAATTATCCTTGACAAGAGGGATTACCCAAGCTACTGTTTCATCGTCGTTCTACTCGATTAGAGTGGTCACTTGAACAAACTTGTTGTTCAAGCAACCAACCTCTATTCTACGATTAGCCGCGGAATAGACGATGTACGGATCGTCGGCTTTTGTATTTGCATTCGGGGTCCAAGTTAATTTAACCATAAAATATAATATACAACATGTATATGATTGAAAAAAAATTATAGGCATGTTACAAAAGAAAATAAAGAAGCGTTATACCTCTCGATCTTCTATTGTATGTCCTTCCTCCTTTTGGACGTCATGTAGGCGACGATCTTCCAAAAGTCGAAGCCTCCTAGATCACCAATCTTTCTTCTTTGCTCGCTCCGAACAAGAGGAAGTATAGAAACAAAACTCTTCTTCTTCCTTTAACCAACCACCAAGCACCAACCTTGATGCTTGCCGCCGGCCAAAAGGAGAAGAAGGATGGTGGACGCCGGCCAAAACTCCAAGGGAAGAGACCCTAGGCTTTGTTTCCACCGGCCAAGGAGAAGAGATGAGGAGGTTGGACGCCGGCAAAGGAGAGAAAAGAGAAGAATAGGCGCCGGCCACCTAAGGAAGAAGAAGGAAAGAAGTTTCCTTATTTGTGGCCGCCCAACCTCTTTGCCCTTGCCACCCAAACCCTAACCCCTCTTCTATAACTCTTGCCGCCCACCCCCTTGCCTCCTTTTATAGAGTTAGGCCTAAGCCTCCTTTAATCTCCACCGTCGATTCTAGAGATTTATCTCAACCGTCGGATCTAGAGATTTAATCTCCACCGTCAGATCTAGAATTTTGTTTTCAACCATTGGATCTAGGCTTCATGAGGTTTTAATAGGCTACAATAGGGATCATGAGGAGGAGTTGGATCTTGGCCACCCAATGGATCAAGCCCACATAAAGTCTGATCCGTTAATGATAATCCAATCTACTAGAAGATTATCATTGATCTACCTAACCCACCCCCATAAGTTAATATGGGCTCCATATATTATTTGTACATTTTTCTCCTCATGTTTAAGATCTCGAATGTCCGTCGATTAATTAATTTACTAATAATTAATTAATCAACATCTAACTCCATGAGTAGTACCACTCAACCTTATCATCATGCCGGACCAAGTCCACCTGCAGGGTTTACATGATGAACCTTATGAGCTCCTCAAGGGGACATCATCATCCTAATATATAGGACACGGTTTCCTCCTATAATCAACGACACACCATATAAGTAATATCATTTTCCAACTTACCGAGCCTATCGATTTACTCTATAAATCTCGCCCATTGGTAAATCAAAGAAATGAATACTAAGTATATGTGCCCGTTATTATATCGGGATTAAGAGCACGTACAATATAATATCTAAGGTCCGATTCGATTATGTAGTCAGCAATGAATCGAATCACCTCTATGTCGATCCTGTTCAATACACACAAAGTGTACTAGTGTGATTCTATGGTCAAGACAAACAAATACCAAATCACACTACAACCATACCAATGGTTTGTCCAAAGTCATCTCAGTTGTGTGCCTTTACTTATACTCTACAAGGAGTTGATAACATGATCTACCGTGTGACACTACACACCATGTTATCTACAATGTAATGTATGAGAGAATATGAAAACAATGATCATGTGATTCTTATTTCAAAATAAAGATGTTCATATAAAAGATAGACTTTTCAGTATACATCCCAACAGGCCAATGATGATGTTCCACATCATCATGGACTTATCATGTGGTGCCACCTCATGAGGGAGACCAAGAGCCATTGGCTCTTGGAGTTACATGCATGCATGTAACCCCCCAACTTGAAGTGGTCGACCACTTTTATTCATTGTGTGAAGTTATTTTGTAAGGAACTTCATCTTCTTCCTTTCTCCTCTCAAGCTCTCTCCCATTCCTCATCTTGCCAAGACTACCAAGGAGTGCTAGCACACTCTAGGTTATTTTTCTCCACCATTTGTCCATGTGGATACCAATAGAGGAGTGTACACTTGACACTCTTGAGTTCTGGCAAGCCATTTGGATGAGCGGGATAAGCGAAGGGCATCGCATCGAGGGTAACACTCTCATCATGTAGATCTAAAGTATATCTAGGTTTCCATAACACATACATGAATTTATTTTTGTTATACTTCGTACGGTCCGTGGCCGTGCTTCCGAGGTTTCCACAACGCAAAAAGCGGTTTTTGCGGCTTGGAAAGTTCAACACTAGAAGATTTAGGCCAAGTATAGCTGGACCGTCCATTTTAGCAAACAACTTTGAGATTAAACTGGCACTCATTCACATGGTCTAGCAGAGTCAATTTGGGGGAGCTACGACTGAAGACCCGAACCGACACCTAGAGACATTCTTGGAAATCTGCTCAACAATGAAGATTAATGGAGTCCCTGCAGACGTGATTTGCCTAAGCCTATTCCCGTTCTCATTGCGGGATAAGGCTAAGGCATGACTTCACTCCCTACCTTCAGGAAGCATTACTACCTTGGAGCAATGTGAGCAGCAGTTCTTGAATAAATACTTCCCACCTAGCAAGACTGCTCACATGCGCCATCTAATAACAAGCTTCCGTCAGAAGGAAGGGGAGTCCCTATTTGAAGCCTGGGATCGCTATAAGGGGCTACTCTACCAATGCCCCCATCATGGACTTGAAAGGTGGCTGGTGATCCACATCTTCTATAATGGAATCACGTACGCCACAAAGATGTCCCTCGATTCTGCAATAGGAGGAGTGCTTATGAATAAGACTATCGAGGAAGCGGAAGAGCTAATAGAAGATGTGGCCCAGAACCACCATCAATGGGCTTCCGAACGTAGTCACCCAATTCTTGGCGTGGGACGATATGTTGTCAACTCCTTGGACCACATGGCTGCAAGGTTGGATGTGCTTAGCAGACGTTTCGACTCTTTCAATCTTGTTTCTGCATGTGCAACCAAAGACTTTGGAGAAGGAGGAGGAGCGTATCGGGAGGACTACTATGAAGGGCAGGGTAGCTTAGAAGAGAAGATTGAGCATGTAGATGCGGTTGGGGATTACAATCAAAGGCCCAACAACCCATACTCCAGTACTTACAATCCCAGATGGAAGAACCACCCGAACTTTTCCTATCGGAATAACTCGGGGAATTTCCAACCATCGGGAGGGTATGGACAACAACAAGGCAATGGACAGCAACAACCACAGAAGTCTAGGCTAGAATTGATGATGGAAGACTTTCATCGCTACCCAAACAAAGGCCAATGAAGAGTTTTGACGTCAACATCAGAAAATAGAAGAGTCACTTGAACAAAGGCCATTTGAAGGCCACTGTTGATGATCTTACAAGTCACACGAGGATGTTGGAAACACAAGTGGCCTAGATAGCCCAAACTGTGTCACAATCTTTTGATAGTTCTCCATCACTACCCGAGTCGAGTCAAGTCAAGGAGGAGGGAATATTCGACGAAAGAGTGGGTCAGAAGAATAGATCCGCCAGGGGTGTACAACCATTGAAGTGTGTCGAAGCTTCGCTCCCACTTCAACCTGGTCGCTAGTGCATGGCGATCCCATCTACGTCCCCGGATTAAAAATTAATCCTTGACAAAGAGGGATTACCCAAGCAACCGATCCATCGTCGTGCTATTTAAACCTACCTCTTTTCTTCGATTAGCCGCGGAATAGACGATGTACGGACCGTCGGTTTTTGTGTTTGTCTTCGGGGTCCAAGTAAATTAGCCACATACAATTACATATATCATATAAAGAAACAAAAGGAAACCAAAACAAGAAATATACCTCTTGTTTACTTCTTGGTCTTCTATTGTATGTCCTATCCTCCTTTTGGACGTCGTGTGGGCGACGCTCTTCCAAAAGTCGAAGCCTCCTAGATCACGTTCTTCCCTTCCTTGCTCGCTCCGAACAAAGGGAAGAATAAAACAAAACTTCTTCTCCTATCTAGAACCGACCACTAAGCTCCAAGCTTGATCCTTGCTGCCGGCCAAGGAGAGGAAGAGGAAATATGGGCGCCAGCCAAAAGCTCAAAGCGAAGAAACCCTAACTCTTGCCACCGGCCAAGGAAAAGGGGAAGAGGGTGGCACCGCCGACCAAAGGAGAGGGAGAGAGGGTGGCACCGGCAATGAAGAAAAGGAGAAGGAAGATCTCACCTTGCTTATGCCACTGGCCCTAGGAGAGAAACCCGAGCACACCCTTGCCGCCCAAACCTAAAGTCAACTCCAAACCCTAACCCTAATCTCCTTGAGTTATTCTTGCCGCCCAACCCTTAAGCCTTATTTATAGAGTTAGGCTTAAGCCTCCTTTTAATCACCACCTTCGGATCTAGATATTTAATCTCAACCATCGGATCTAGAGATTTAATCTCAATTGTGTAGGCTATCATGACATTTTCTTAATGACATTTATTTTATAGTGTAGTTGTAAACATCTTATAACGACACTTATTAAAAATAATTTTTATTTTTTTTTAGTATCTAATTAGATACCTTTTAATGACATATATCATAAATGTCATTATACTTAATAAATGTATTAATTTAGGTTTACTAATGTTTAGGTTTTATTAACTTTTCTCCCGTAGCCTTCTCACGCGCGCAACCCTTTCCATCTCCACCTTCGAACTTCACCTTTCTGTCGCCATCATCACCACCATTGATGTTGCTGTCGATGTTTATCTCCTTAACATCGATACGCTGTCGTGATCGCCTCCTCGACATTTCGAGTGTGCGTCATTGCTTTGTGACAGCATCTCAACAACCATACGTGCACCTAGACGACGAAGGGGAAAGAGATCGGAACCCCTGATCTGCTTCTCGTCCGAAATTCGAGAAAGCTCTAAAATAGAATTGTGCAAAGAGAAGCGACAAGGGAGGGAATCGACGAGATCTCACAGTTGTGGAAAAGATGGAAGATCTTGGCATCAAGGCGAAGGAGGCTATTGTACGCAAGGTGGCAAGATTTTCCCCCTCCCAGATCTTCTCACCTCAATCGCGTCCATCAAATCTGATTACCTTTCTCGTCTACAGGTTAAACTCAGCTTGGACTTCAAATTCGGTGCCTTCGTACTCTTAGTTTCTTTCTAGCAACCCAAAATGTACTGAATTTTGACATACATACCAAAGGAGAATCAATTTTTGTTGATTTAGTTGATCGACGTGAAATTCTTGTGGAGTCTGTGACACTAATTAGTAATTTTCTCACTCGAGAAATGATGATTTGGTTTTTGATGATTGGGAGTATCTAAATTAGGTCTTATGAGGAAGTCGTTTCTTAATCTTCACCTTAAGAAATTCTGCGCCTTAAATCGCTTTTATTGTGCCCCTTATTCTTAGTGACTGATAAAAAGTACTGCTAAATGTGTTTACAAATTTAGCACCTATTTTAAATCCTTTGCAATCTCGAAAAGACCATGTTCGAATAATTACCTTATCTAAATTTAAACTTCAATGTGCAACTCACTACTGTTTCAATTAATTTGTTGATTTACCAAAAATTTTCTACTCCTATCATTCAAAAGGAAGCTTGGTGCAGTATCGGTTTATGATCTTACTTGCTCTGCACTTGTACAACTCTCTATTGGCTTGTGGGCTTTTTCACTTGTATTGGAATATTATTATCCCTGCTATAAAAATTAAAAAAACATGATCTTTTTTGAAAGATTTCAAGGAGCTTAAACTTCAATCCCCTTTTGTGCTTCCAGGCAAATGATGCATAGCTGAGCACAATGATAGCAGAACAGGTAGTAATAATGGCATACTAACATACTGATAGTGATATGTTAGCTTCACTGTGACAAAGAGAATGCTTATTTGTCTTTTATGTATTTATCTGATCCAAGAGATATATGTATTTACAGGTTGAACAGGCACATAAGGGCATTGATGCATTGGCTTTGTGTCAAAAAACAATAAATCAGATTTGTGGTATTTTTTTGGCAATCAAAAAGTATGTCTATACACATTATGCTTTGCTTCTTAGTTAAATATGCTATTTAGCTAAGAATGGTTAACGACTGAAGTATTTTGTCTAATAACATTCATTGATAGAGTTTGCATGTAGCTGTTGTGTAGAATGGTTAAATGTTCCCAGACTGTGAAGTGATCATGGGACTTGGTATGCACCGGACGTGCTCTGGCCTTGAAGAGGTTTGTTGTATGTTATATTCTGAATTCTATATTTGATTGGTAAGTAGCTACTTCCTTGGTATATTACTGAAATTCTTATTTCTTTAATTGTGTAATGTTTTTCAACTTGGTCAGTGATAACTTTCCTGAAGAGTAATTCAAAACTGAGGGCAGTGAAGTTAGGGGAAATTTAACATAATTATGTCGTCATAGATTTGAGTATTTTTTATAACATGTATATCAATTTGTTGTTAAAGAAGATGATTTCTCTTTGGGTGTTTCCTACAGCAATTGACTTAAATTTGAATTTGTGATGCTGATGGCGAGGAAAAGAATCCAGAAACTGCATTTCTAAATAAAAAATCTGCTCTTCTACAGTTGACAGAAAATACACCAGTTCCTAAAACTATTGATTTCTACAATAAGGTAAAAGTTTTCAGATTGTTTAGCTAATTTTGTATTATCTATAATTTATAACTAACTATTATTTGTAGTAGGTATGGCTCCTAAGCTTCGAACTAATAAAAAATCTCATTTAAGGTATGATTACAAATCACACAGATCATGTCACGCCCGCCCCTTCCCAAGGGGTCCGGAGGGGCGACGCGTGACGCGATCGTACATACATACATTACATTACAGCGGAAGACTACCTATATCGTACATACATACATTACATTATAGTGGAAGACTACCTATACTTCTTACAGCGGAAGACTTTAGACTTTTTTTTTCTTTTAAACATAAACATGCATCGTCATTTTATAGATACTTCTTCTTAACATAGAACATGCATCATTATTTCAGAGATACTTCTTCTTAAACATAGGGCATGCATCATTAGTTCATAAGTACTTAGTTCAAATTCGTAAACTAAATCATCTTAGGGAAAACATGCATAAAGAACATAACAGATCTCCTCCACCATGCCACTAACACACACACTTTGCCCCTCCTGCTGCTCCCTTTAGTTTAGCCACCCTTTACCCTTATCTGCAGTACAAGGGAACATAAACTATAAGCATATAGGCTTAGTAAGATCCTGTCCTACTCACAAAAACCATACGTAAGCATAACATGTAAACATACAAAGACATAAACATGCATAACTTGAATACAACATCGTAGAACATAAGCAGGCATGACATAAACATAACATCATAGACATAAGCAAGCATAACATGAATATAACATCATAGACATAAGCAGGTATAACATAAACATAACATCATAGACATAAGCAAGCATAACATAAACATAACATCATAGACATAAGCAGGCATAACATAAACATAACATCATAGACATAAGCAAGCATAACATAAACATAACATCATAGACATAAGCAGGTATAACATAAACATAACATCATAGACATAAGCAAGCATAACATAAAGGTATATGCAGGATGCTCTTCGAAACATATATTATAGGTATTTGAACATAAATCTCAACATATTGGGCCTGGCATTGTACCACATCATCATCATCATAGCGTGCATCCCTAAATAGACCCGAGGTAGCAAGTCTCGAACCTACTAGGTTACTAGGCCCGTACTATGTCCATCAACCTAGGGGGTATATTAATAACATATAAACCCATCCTAGGCCCATACTTATGACCGTCGGCCTAGGGCATCTGGGAGCCCATCCCGTACTAGGTCCGTACTATGACCGTCGACCTAGGGGTAATCATAACATAGAAGCCCATCCTAGGCCCGTACTAAGTCCGTCGGCCAAGGGCATCTTAGGAGCCCATCCCTTTGGACCTTGTTAGGGTCCTGGTACAAGCCATGCAGAAAGTAAAATACATACATGCTTCTTATCATAACATATCATATTTCATTTCATAAACATATCATGTTCCTTATCATGGCATATCATATTTTTCTTCTTAATATCATAACATATTTCTTCTTCATAACATATCATATGGCTTTCATAACATATTTCTTCTTCATAACATAGCATATGGCTTTCATAAAATATCATATGGCTTTCATAACATATTTCTTCTTCACAACATATCATATGGCTTTCATAACATATTTCTTCTTCATATCATATCATGTTTCTTTTCATGCACATCATGTTCCTTCCTTATAACACATCATACATTCATATAATCCCAAGTTAATGAGCATAACATGATCACAACATCACACACATATAAGCATGGCGTAAGGCATAAACATCATGAACAAGTATACATGGAATGACCTAAACTTCATGGAGTTCTATCAAAGTTTTAAACACCAAACAACTTATATATGGTCTAACTAACCACATGTTAATTCTTTAACATATAAAGCATGGCATGAGAGGGCACTTAGGGTTTTAAATAAACCTTGGCAGAGAGTTCCAAGACAACCTAAGATCCATTTCTTAAATCTAGCTTAGCTTTCACATGTTACCTATATCTACATTCAAAACATAACATGGTAATTTATAGATCATAGCATGTTAGGCTTAAATGGGTCTCGGCCGAATGGGTTTAAAGAACATAAGGCTCAACCACTTAACTCTAGGTTAACCAACAACATGTTACCTTCATCTAACATCAAAAGTCATCATGAACTCAATCAAAACATGGCATAGAAACATATTAGGGGTCTTGGACGAATGGTTCAAAGGGCTTAGAGGTTCATCCACCTAAATCTAGGTTAACCAAACAACATGTTATCTTCATTTACCAACAAAACATAGCATGAACTTATCTATAGCATGGCATTGAACATGTTATCTTCTTTTAACATCAAACATGACATGAACTCATTTAAAACCTAGCATAGAGCATGTTATCTTCATCTAACACCAAAAGTAATCATGAACTCATCCAAAACATAGCATAGAAAGACACCTTAGGGGTCTAGATGGACTTGGCCGAATGGTTCAAGGGGCCTAAAGGTTCATCCACTTAAACCTAGGTTAAACAAACACCATGTTATCTTCATTTACCATCAAAAACATAGCATGAACTTATCTATAACATAGCATAGAACATGTTATCTTCTTCTAACATCAACCATGGCATGAACTCATTTAAAACTTAGCATAGAACATGTTATCTTCATCTAGCATCAAAACATAGCATAAGCTCATCTAAAATATGGCATAGAAAATCACCTTAGGGTTCTAGATGGTCTTGGCCGAGAGTTTTAGGGGAGGTTGAGGATCAACCACTTAACCAAACTCATCTAGAAATCTATCATCTTCATATTAACACAAGTTTTAGCATGGATTTTCATGGAGAGCACAAATATTGGTCTTGGCCGAAATTTCCTTGGGGTTTTTAAGGTTAAACACTTAACCTAGTCCATCTAGCATCCTATCTTCATCATGTTCATACAAGATATGACATGGATCTTCATGGAAAACTCAAACAAAGGTCTTGGCCGAATGGTTTAAAAGGGATTGACACAAATACATCAATCGAAAACTACTTGTACGCAGGTGAGGGGGATACTTACATCCTTCGCTTTGCTATGAGTTTGAAGATAACCTAAGGAAAACCAAACCTAGCCTTCTTCTTGCTTGGATGGATCTCGGAAAATGGTGAAAAGGGGAGCTTAGGGTTTGGTGAGGAAGAAGATGAGAAGGAGAGAAAAACAATTTGGTTTCTCATGTCTCCTCATTCCCCCTATTTATTCTCTTGAAGTGTCCCTTAGTCTCCCTTACCCCTAACTATAATTTCCCATATTCCTGTAATATTACAACCCTGCTAGGCTTCTGGTTATTGAATGCATCTTTACGGCTTAGCTATCTACTAGAGGTTTGGGGTTCAATTCCTAGGCCTTGCATCCCTTTTTGGCTCCTTTTCTTTTATTTTTGAAAGAACCCACATAAAGCCCATTATAATCATGCAAAAATTCTGGTAAAATTGCTAAGAATTTTACGGGCATTACAATCTTTCATACCTTTTAAAAGTTTCGTCCTCGAAACTTAGAACAATTCCGGGTACTTCTGTTTCATGTCCTCCTCGTGTTCCCAGGTAGCTTCTTCGTACCGTTGATTCTGCCACAGGACTTTACTAAGGGCACCTCTTTATTCCTTAGCCTCTTAACTTCTCGGTCTAGTATCTGGATAGGCCAACTTTCATAACTCAGGTCCTCTTGAACTTGCACTGTTTGTGGCTCGATCACTTGGTCCGTACTGGAAATGCACTTCTTGAGCATCGAAACGTGGAACACTTTGTGAATAGCTGAGATCTCTTGAGGCAGCTCTAGCTCGTAAGCTACCTTGCCAACTCTCTTCAATATCGAATATGGTCCCACGTAGCGCGGACTCAGCTTACCCTTCCTTCCGAATCTCATCACTCCCTTCATAGGGGCCACTTTGAGAAATACCATATCCCCGACTTCGAATTCTAATGGTCTACGCCGCATATCTGCATAGCTCTTTTGCCGGCTTTGAGCAGTCTCAATTCTTTGGCCGATGTTCTGTATAGCTCGAGTGGTGTCGTCAATGAAGTCCGTCTGGAGTCCCATCCCCTTCTTTTCACCACCCTCATACCAGCATATTGGAGATCTACATTTCCTCCCATATAGAGCCTCGTAGGGCACCATTCCATTAGTAGCTTGGTAGTTATTGTTGTAGGCGAATTCTGCCAAGCATAAGTATCGGCACCAACTACCTTTGAAATCCAGGGCACAAGCTCGTAACATATCCTCCAATACTTGATTTACTCTTTCGGTCTATCCGTCCGTCTGAGGATGGAAGGCAGTACTGAACAATAGCTTCGTGCCAAGTGCCTTCTGAACACACTCCCAGAAATGGGAAATAAAATGACCATCTCTGTCAGAAATGATGGTCTTAGGAATCCCATGTAATCTGATAATTTCCTTAGCATATAATTGAGCCAGTTGCTCAGTCGAATAGGTCATCTTGATAGCTAAGAAGTGGGCAGACTTCGTCAATCTGTCCATAATTACCCATATAGCATCATATCTGTTTGTCATCTTGGGCAATCCTGAAATGAAATCCATAGAAATATCCTCCCATTTTCATTCTGGATCTGGATCAGCAGTTGTTCCCGGTGTTCCTCGGTCTTTGCTTTAACCCTCTGGCGGTCGGTGTCTTGACATACTGAGCCACATCTCTTTTCATTCCGAACCTCCAGAATTTTTTTTTCAGGTCTTGGTACATCTTGGTGGTTCCAGGATGCATCGCATAAGGAGTTTCGTGAGCTTCCTCGAATATCTTCTTCCGTAATTTTGGATCATCGAGAATACACAAGCGGTCCCTGAGATAGAGTATCCCACTATCAGAGATATGGAACCCATCATCCTTTCCTCCTAGGACCTCCTGCTTGATCCTCTGAATGCTCGGGTCACGAGTTTGCTTTTCCAATATATCGTCGAACAGCGTCGGTGCTATCGTCATGGTCGAGAGCTATCCAGAAATGATTTCAACCCCGTAACGCATAATTTCCTTTTCTAAGGCCCGAGATAGTACTAATAGAGACATTAAGGTGGCGCAAGACTTCCTGCTGAGTGAATCAGCCACCTTGTTCGCTTTTCCTGGATGATAGAAGATCTCGCAGTCATAATCCTTGACGAGCTCAAGCCATCTACGTTGTCTCATGTTCAGGTCCTTCTGTGTGAAGAAATATTTCAGGCTCTGGTGGTCTGTATAAATCCTACATTGAGCTCCATATAGATAATGCCTCCATGTTTTGAGAGCAAAGACCACGACCGCTAGCTCTAGATCGTGAGTGGGATAATTCCTTTCATGTTCTTTGAGTTGCCTAGAAGCGTAGGCAATGACCTTGTCGTTCTGCATGAGTACAGCTCCGAGTCCCAACTTGGAAGCGTCGCTGTACATGTCGAAGCCTTCATTATTGTTCAGAAGAGCAAGGATTAGAGCGCTGGTCAGTCTCTTTTTCAATTCTGTGAAACTCTTCTCACAGGTGTTCTTCCATTCATACCTTTTGTTCTTTCTGGTGAGGACTGTCATAGGGGCTGCAATTCTAGAGAAGTTCTCTACAAACTTCCTGTAGTAGCTTGCTAGCCCAAGAAAGCTTCTGATTTCGCTAACATTCTTTGGTCGGTTCCAGTTACTCACAGCTTCAATCTTTATAGGGTCTACCATCACTCCGTGCTTGGATATAACATGACCCAAAAATGATACTTGATTGAGCCAAAATTCGCATTTGGAGAACTTTGCATACAGCTGCTTTTCCTGAAGAATCTGTAATACCATCTCCAGGTGTTCTGTGTGCTCTTCGGGGGTTCTCGAATATATCAGTATATCGTCGATGAAAATGATTAAAAATTTGTCGAGAAATGTCGGGAATACCCGATTCATCAAATCCATGAACAGAGCAGGTGCATTCGTCACTCCGAAGGGCATAACTACGAACTTGTAATGTCCGTATCTTGCTCGGAAGGCCGTCTTTGGTATATCCTTTGATTTCACTTTTACTTGATGATAGCCAGACCTCAGGTCAATCTTAGAGAAGATGGTGGCACCCTTTAACTGGTCGAACAGGTCATCAATCCGCGGTAGAGGGTACCGGTTCTTGATCGTCACATTATTCAGTGCTCGGTAAT
This sequence comes from Wurfbainia villosa, assembly GCA_025175895.1. NCBI lineage: Eukaryota > Viridiplantae > Streptophyta > Magnoliopsida > Zingiberales > Zingiberaceae > Wurfbainia > Wurfbainia villosa. The sequence goes on from CM045990.1 coordinate 85,958,543, forward strand.
CTATGCACATTCGCATAGACCCATCTTTCTTCTTCACCAACAGCACTGGAGCTCCCCATGGAGAGCGACTTGGGCGAATAAGTCCCTTGTCGAGTAACTCTTGTAGTTGTCCCTGAAGTTCCTTCAATTCAGTCGGCGCCATACGATAAGGTGCTTTAGAGATCGGGTTAGTACCGAGAATCAATTCGATCTCAAATTCAATTTCTCTATCTGGGGCTAACCCTGGTAGTTCATCAGGGAATACCTCTGGGTAGTTGCATACAACTCTAACATCTTCTAGCTTCTAGTCCTCGGCTTGACTGGTATCGATCATATGTGCTAGAAACCCAGTGCATCCACTGTCTAACATCTTACGTGCTTGTAGAGCTGATAGAAATTTATCGATTCTTCTCCTTGGCTCTCCAATAAATTCGAACATAGGTTCTGCCTCCGGCTGGAAGACCACTTTTCTTTTACGGCACTCGATCGACGCACCGTACTTGCTTAGGAAATCCATGCCCAATATAATATCATAATCCTGCATGTCGAGCACTATCAGATCACAGTAGAGTTCTCTGTCTGCGATTCTGATGGGTGCAACTCGCAGCATATGAGTGGAGGGCATTACTTCTCCAGAGGGCAGAGTGGTTAAGAACTTGCGATCCAAAGCTTGTGGTGGCATGCCTATCTTTTCTGTGAAGGGTGTAGAAACAAACGAATGTGTTGCCCCAGTATCAAATAATGCAGTAGCATGCTGACAGAAAATAAATATCTAACCTGTGACAATCGTAGAAGAGTTCGCCATGTCTTCTTGGGTGAGAGAGAATACCCTGGCATCTGTCATAACTGGCGGGGCTTCCAATCTCCCTTGACTGATCGGGGTACCTTCGATTGCAGCCTGCATCTGGTGTAGCTGTGGAGGAGCACCTCTTTACTAGGCATACTGCTGAGGAGGTGCCTGAACCTGAATAGGGCAGTCCTTGACTCTATGCCCTTCCCGTCCACAGTTGTAGCATCTATTCGTGCCTCGGTAGCATACTCCAGGATGTATCTTTCCGCATGTAGCACACAGAGGGATCTTGGGCTGCTTGTTCGCTGGACCACCTTTAGAGTCATCCCATTGCTTTCTCTTGCCAGTGTGGTTCCCTTTCCAAATACTCTGGTTTCTCTGACCTCCTGACTAGGCTTGACTCCTGCCTTCACTCAGTGCCTTCCTTTGCTGGTTAATATTGTTCAGATAATGCTCGGTAATCAAGGTACTACTGAATAGCTCCTCTGTGGTCTGCGGTCTATGAACTCTGCCGGCCACGTTCAAAGCTATTTCGGGTCGGAGCATCTTCAACATGAGTCTGACCCTTTCTCTTTCCGTGCTGACCAACTCTGGGCATAGGCGTGCGAGTCGGTTGAATCTTTTCATGGCTTCACTGACTAATAGGTCACCTTGTCGGAACCCAGTGAACTCGTCGTAATGCTTGTTTGTCACCCTCATATGGAAGAATTCTTCGAAAAATTCATACTTGAAGTCCGTCCACCTCATCTGATTTACTTGCCTCTTTGCTTTAACCCGTTCCCACCACATCCGAGCATCTCCCGAAAGGCAGAATGACGCACACTTAATCTTCTCGCATTTTGACCAGTCCAGTAGCTCTACAATGCTTTCCACCATCTTGAACCAGGCCTGGGCGTCCCATGGTTCACCAGTACCAGAGAAATTTTCCGGCTTCAGCCTCTGCCATTGGATCAGGTAAGCTTCCTGTCGAACCATCGGGCCAGGGCCCACTGGTGGGGCGGTAGGGTTTCCTCGCTGATTCATTAAGGAATTTATCACTTGTTGTTGCTCTGTTACTTGACGCTGGAGTTTAGTAACCACATGCATAAGGTCATGTGGGGGTGCTATCTCATCGGCCCTACTACTGCATCTCCCAGCCATGGTTATCTTCACATATTAGAGTAAGGCTAGTATAAGTTTATCGTTCATTTATCTATGCATGGTTAAACTAAAAGCTAGTTCATTTAGCTATGCATGGTTAAACTAAAAGCTAGCATAAGGTTATCTTACATATTTTAGGCATACATATTTTCAGGCATATTTAAGCTAGAGGCATTTGTTATCATACATGAAAGAAATAAAGTAGGCATAGAAATTTTTACTTGGAGCGGCAGAATTTGGAGCTTAATGTGTGTGTAGTGGAAAGGCAGATCTGCTCTGATACCAACCTGTCATGCCCGCCCCTTCCCAAGGGGTCCGGAGGGGCGGCGCGTGACGCGATCATACATACATATATTACATTATAGTGGAAGACTACCTATATCGTACATACATACATTACATTACAGCGGAAGACTACCTATACTTTTTACAGTGGAAGACTTTAGACTTTTTTTTTTCTTTTAAACATAAACATGCATCGTCATTTCATAAATACTTCTTCTTAACATAGAACATGCATCATTATTTTATAGATACTTCTTCTTAAACATAGGGCATGCATCATTAGTTCATAAGTACTTAAACTAAATCATCTTAGGGAAAACATGCATAAAAAACATAACAGATCTCCTCCACCATGCCACTACCACACACACTTTGCCCCTCCTGCTGCTCCCTTTAGTTTAGCCACCTTTTACCCTTATCTGCAGTACAAGGGAACATAAACTATAAGCACATAGGCTTAGTAAGATCATGTCCTACTCATAAAAACCATACGTAAGAATAACATGTAAACAAACAAAGACATAAACAGGCATAACTTGAATACAACATCGTAGAACATAAGCAGGCATGACATAAACATAACATCATATACATAAGCAAGCATAACATGAATATAACATCATAGACATAAGCAGGAATAATATAAACATAATATCATAGACATAAGCAAGAATAACATAAACATAACATCATAGACATAAGCAGGCATAACATAAACATAACATCATAGACATAAGCAAGCATAACATAAACATAACATCATAGACATAAGCAGGTATAACATAAACATAACATCATAGACATAAGCAAGCATAACATAAAGGTATATGCAGGATGCTCTTCGAAACATATATTATAGGTATTTGAACATAAATCTCAACATATTGGGCCCGACATTGTACCACATCATCATCATCATAGCGCGCATCCCTAAATAGACCCGAGGTAGCAAGTCTCGAACCTACTAGGTTACTAGGCCCGTACTATGTCCATCAACCTAGGGGGTATATTCATAACATATAAACCCATCCTAGGCCCATACTTATGACCGTCGTCCTAGGGCATCTGGGAGCCCATCCCGTACTAGGTCCGTACTATGACCGTCGACCTAGGGGCAATCATAACATAGAAGCCCATCCTAGGCCCGTACTAAGTCCGTCGGCCTAGGGCATCTTAGGAGCCCATCCCTTTGGACCTTGTTAGGGTCCTGGTACAAGCCATGCAGAAAGTAAAATACATAGATGCTTCTTATCATAACATATCATATTTCATTTCATAAACATATCATGTTCCTTATCATGGCATATCATATTTTTCTTCTTCATATCATAACATATTTCTTCTTCATAACATATCATATGGCTTTCATAACATATTTCTTCTTCATAACATATCATATGGCTTTCATAACATATTTCTTCTTCATAACATATCATATGGCTTTCATAACATATTTTTTCTTCATAACATATCATATGGCTTTCATAACATATTTCTTCTTCATATCATATCATGTTTATTTTCATGCACATTATGTTCCTTCCTTATAACATATCATACATTCATATAATCCCAAGGTAATGAGCATAACATGATCACAACATCAGACGCATATAAGCATGGCATAAGGCATAAACATCATGAACAAGTATACATGGAATGACCTAAACTTCATGGAGTTCTATCAAAGTTTTAAACACCAAACAACTTATATATGGTCTAACTAACCACATGTTAATTCTTTAACATATAAAGCATGGCATGGGAGGGCACTTAGGGTTTTAAATAAACCTTGGCCGAGAGTTCCAAGACAACCTAATATCCATTTCTTAAATCTAGCTTAGCTTTCACATGTTACCTATATCTACATTCAAAACATAACATGGTAATTTATAGATCATAGCATGTTAGGCTTAAATGGGTCTTGGTTGAATCGGTTTAAAGAACATAAGGCTCAACCACTTAACTCTAGGTTAACCAACAACATGTTACCTTCATCTAACATCAAAAGTCATCATGAACTCAATCAAAACATGGCATAGAAACATATTAGGGGTCCTAGCCGAATGGTTCAAAGGGCTTAAAGGTTCATCCACTTAAATATAGGTTAACCAAACAACATGTTATCTTCATTTACCATCAAAACATAGCATGAACTTATCTATAGCATGGCATAGAACATGGTATCTTCTTTTAACATCAAACATGACATGAACTCATTTAAAACCTAGCATAGAGTATGTTATCTTCATCTAACACCAAAAGTCATCATGAACTCATCCAAAACATAGCATAGAAAGACACCTTAGGGGTCTAGATGGACTTGGCCGAATGGTTCAAGGGGCCTAAAGGTTCATCCACTTAAACCTAGGTTAAACAAACACCATGTTATCTTCATTTACCATCAAAAACATAGCATGAACTTATCTATAACATAGCATAGAACATGTTATCTTCTTCTAACATCAACCATGGCATGAACTCATTTAAAACTTAGCATAGAACATATTATCTTCATCTAGCATCAAAACATAGCATAAGCTCATCTAAAACATGGCATAGAAAATCACCTTAGGGGTCTAGATGGTCTTGGCCCAGAGTTTTAGGGGAGTTTGAGGATCAACCACTAAACCAAACTCATCTAGACATCTATCATCTTCATATTAACACAAGTTTTAGCATGGATTTTCATGGAGAGCACAAATATTGGTCTTGGCCAAAATTTCCTTGGGGTTTTTAAGGTTAAACACTTAACCTAATCCATCTACCATCCTATCTTCATCATGTTCATACAAGATATGGCATGGATCTTCATGGAAAACTCAAACAAAGGTCTTGGTTGAATGGTTTAAAAGGGATTGACACAAATACATCAATCGAAAACTACTTGTACGCAGGTGAGGGGGATACTTACATCCTTCGCTTTGCTATGAGTTTGAAGACAACCTAAGGGAAACCAAACCTATCCTTCTTCTTGCTTGGATGGAACTCAAAAAATGGTGAAAAGGGGAGCTTAGGGTTCGGTGAGGAAGAAGATGAGAAGGAGAGAAAAACAATTTGGTTTCTCATGTCTCCTCATTCCCCCTATTTATTCTCTTGAAGTGTCCCTTAGTCTCCCTTACCCCTAACCATAATTTCCCATATTCTTGTAATAGTACAACCCTGCTGGGCTTCTTGTTATTGGATGCATCTTTAGGGCTTAGCTATCTACTAGAGGTTTGGGGTTTAATTCCTCGGTCTTGCATCCCTTTTTGGCTCCTTTTCTTTTATTTTTGAAAGAGTCCACATAAAACCCATTATAATCATGCAAAAATTCTTATAAAATTGCTAGGAATTTTACGAGCGTTACAGATCAATATTCAATTGAATGAGGTATTATCTAATTTTATGTATCATAAATTTATTATTTTTTGAAAATAAAAGGTAACTTTTAATTCATTTTGAGTATTAAATTAATGTAAAATTTAAAAGGGGATGGGAATTGTTTCTATCGTAGTTTTATGTTTGCCTACTTGGTAATCTTATACAACTCTAACTGGATGATGTTGAGCAGTTTGTGCAGTAATTCATATGCAACTTGCGATGTGAAATTAAGAGTACCTTATGGAGTCCCAAAATGATGCTGAGATGGTGTGTGTTCTTGCAATTGTTGAAAGGTTGAGGGCGAAGGTTTTTGAGCTTGGAAAATCACCAATTATGGTTTCAAATTACTGTAACATAAGATGAAACTTCTTTTACTTTGCTTGGGTAGGAGCCTAGGAATTGTAACCCCCAACTTCTATCATAGTTTATTTAACGCTCGTCCTATTCTAGGATATGCTCTATCTTGCTGAACTGAAACCAAATTGATGCTTTGAGATTTTTATTTCTTGTTTTTCCAGCAATGGGGCAATATTTATTGATAGATATGAAAATTAAAACTCAGATATTCATCAAGATAGTGAAAAAATATCGGAAGGGGAAGCTGAAGTAAGTTTCCATTGCAACTTAATGCCTGACAGATGATATTTTCAAAGTAGTCTTCCTTCAGCGACAAACAATGCAACTAATAGGTTCATTTTGCAATTTTAGTCATATAGAGCTTCTACAGAGTTGTCATGAAAATATGTCAAATGATCTTTAGAAGATTTACCCCAAATTTATTCAACTTATTCGTTTTAGATATTAAATTAGTTACATTTCTTTTAACAAAAATTCTATGGCAGTCATTAAATTCCACAAGATGGTTACTGCTTTTGAAATGTGCAGAAGAAAAGACCACTGCACACCATTTGAATGAGGTATTATCTAATTTTATGCATCATAAAATTAACATAATTCATTTTGAAAAGTTAACAGTAAGCGAAGATCACTATTAGGTGCATATAGAATGATATTTTGTATTTCTCTGTTTGGTATGATATCTAATCTTTACCATTATTTCTATTAACTTTGTTTGTTTATTATTTTATTTCAGTACTAATACAAATATATTCATTATATTTGTAGGTGATGGGTACCTGAATTTTTAGGCATCAAAATTATGGTTGAAGATAGTCTGTTTAGTTGAGTTTTTTTTTATAAGACTTTGTTAGTTCTAAAATTTAATATTTTGAGTATAGTGTGTAGTTAGTTTTCGATTTAAAAGACTCATCAAGACATTTGTAACTTTGACTCAACGATTATGGAATGAATTTAGATTTTATATTATCACTTTAAATTATATTTTATAAATTTTTATATTCTGAACAAGGGATGAATTATGATGATGTATAAATATAGGATTCGTGCTTACATTAGGGATCATTTTAATGTATTTAGAAATTATTATAATGACATTAATAAATGTCATTATAGATTAACTAAGGTGACATTTTAAAATGATCTTATAAAATATCTTTACTGATAATTTTTATTGTCCTTATAAAAAATATAATACATTTATAAATGTCAAAATAAATAAGTTTAGGTGACATTTAGTTTTATCCTTATTACAATGATAGATATCCTTATTACGATGATAATAAGACACATGTAGATGTTCTTAAAATATGACTTTTTCTGACATTTTAGCGTGTCATTATATATCTATATTAAGATGTTTTTGATGTTAGTATTTATATTGTATAATGACATTATAAAATATCAGGAAATCGAATTGGGTCTAAGACGACATCACTTTATAGGGCATTTTTTAGTGATGTCACTAAAATGTTAGTGTCACTAAAAATATAATATAAGGACATTTATGAGTGTCCTTAAAGACAATTATTCTTGTAGTGACTATATATTATGGGCCCCATATATATATTGATCTACCTCACCAACCCCCATAAATAAATATGGGCCCCATATATTAATTGTGCAAATATCTCCCCATGTTTAAGATCTCGAATGTCCATCAATTAATTAATTTACTGATAATTAATTAATTAACATCTAACTTCATGAGTAGTACCACTCAACCTTATCATCATGCTGGACCAAGTCCACCTGCAGAGTTTACATGATGAACCTTACGAGCTCCTCAAGGGGATATCATCATCCTAATATATAGGACACGGTTTCCTCCTATAATCAACGATATACCTTGTAAATAATATCATTTTCCAACTTACTGAGCCTATCGATTTAATCTAAAAATATCGCTCATTGGTAAATCAAAGAAATAAATACTAAGTACATGTGCCCGTTATTATATCGGAATTAAGAGCATGTACACCATAATATCCAAGGTCCGATTCAATTATGTAGTCAGCAATAAATCGAATCACCTCTAAGTTGGTCCTGCTCAATACACACAAAGTGTACTAGAGTAATTCTATGGTCAAGACAAACCAATACCAAATCACACTACAACCATACCAATAGTTATTCCATAACCATCTCGGTTGTGAGCCTTTACTTATACTTTACAAGGAACTGAGAACATGATCTCCCGTGTGACAGTACACACCATGTTATCTACAATGTAATGTATCAGACAATATTCATAACCATAAATATGCAAACAATGATCATGTGATTCTTATTTCAAAAATAAAGATGTTCATACAAAAGATAGACTTTTTAGTATACATCCTAACATTCTTCCACTTATACTAAAAGACTATGCTATCCTCATACTGCCATACATTTGATTCCCATTCCCTCCACATGCCTATCAAAAGCTCTCTCTTGAAGGGCCTTAGTGAAAGGATCTACCAAGTCTTCATATGATGCAATCTAGGCGACAACAACTTCTACCTCCTTTACAATCTCTCGTATCAGGTGGTACTTGCGCTCTATGTGTTTACTTGCCTTTTGGGCTCATGGTTCCTTCGAGTTTGCAACGGCACCACTATTTTCACAATAAATTGTGATAGTTCTGGGCAAACCAGGAATCACATCCAAGTCCATCAAGAAGTTCCTGAGCCATACAGCTTCTTTGGCCGCCTCAGAGGCTGCAACACACTCAGCTTCCTTGGTAGAGTCCACCACGCATTTCTTCTTGACACTCCTCCATACAATGACTCCACCTCCCAAAGTAAACACAAAACCCGAGGTAGACTTACTGTTATCCCTATCTGATTGGAAGTCAGAATCTATGTAACTCACAGGGACTAATTGATCTGTCTGGTATACCAGCATATAATCCTTAGTCCTTCTCAGGTACTTTAATATATGCTTTACCGCAGTCCAATGTCCCTGTCTTGGATTACTATGATATCTGCTAACCATGCCCACGGAAAAAAAGATATCCGACCTTGTACATAACATAGCATACATGAGGCTTCTTACTACCGAAGCATAAGGAACTGCCTTCATCTCCTCTATCTCCTTTGATGTTCTAGGACACATCTCTTTAGATAAAGGTACTCCATGCCAAAAAGGTAGAAAATCTTTCTTGGAGTTTTGCATGCTAAAACGAGCCAAAATGGTGTCTATGTATGAAGCTTGAGACAAGCACAACATCCTTTTCCTACGATCCCTTATAACCTTGATCCCAAGGATGTGTCCTGTTGGATCGAGAAGCGTCGCTAGAGGGGGGGGGTGAATAGCGAGCGTAAATCTTTTCGTTCGATCGTTCGATACACGAGTAAGCGCAGCGGAAAATAAAGAGACACATTTATTTTATTTGGTTCACAACCCAACAGTTGCTACTCCATGGCCCTATCAGTCCTAGACTGCGTACGGAGGGCAAAACACTATAACGTCTCCTCCTCGTTGGAGGTAGGAGACAACGATCACAAAACCGAAATTACGAGGATGAGGCAACAAGCCTACCTCACCTCGTTACAAATAAAAACAAAGAATACAATATCAAAATATATTACTTGATTCTTCTGTCGACGAAGAAGATCGGAACTTGTCGTCGCGTCGGCGTTATGACGGTGTTGGAGCGTTGGCGTTGTAGGAGCACTTGAGAATAAACTTGATGATCCTTGGAGTTGGAATCCTCCCCTCCTTTTATAGATTTTGGCCTCTGAATTTGTCTCCTCAATTTTTGGAATAGATCACAAAGTTGTACAAATTTTATCGCGAAGTGGCCGCGTCAAACCTTATCCATTTTGACCTAGTATAAAGGCTGATTCGTCGCCATCAGTCGACTTATGAGCATCAGTCGACTGCCCAATGTCCAGCAGTCGACTGCCAGCCTGGCCACTTCCCTGCAGTAAGAGGTTAGCTCGAAAAATGATATATGTGACGGTTTCTAACCGTTCGATCTCGACCTAGACCTTCCACAAGAAGTCTTAGTCGGATTGCCACCTACGGTCATCCCCGTAAAGAGGACACGACCTTACAATCTCTCACTCACATGAGCTTTCCTTGATACTTACCTTGTATCTCTAGCTTCCGACCTTCCACTCGATTCCTTCGGCTCCCTCCGAAGTCACTTGAGTGTCGCCCGACCACTGCGGCTTCCCCCGGGTGTCGCTAGCCTTCAGCTCCAGCTTTAGTACTTTTCTGTACACTCGATTTAGCTCGTGAGACAACGATGTAAACTTAACTTTGTGTCTTTGTCATAATCAAAACACAGGTTCGATTATCTAGTGCCCTTGCACCAACAATCTCCCCCTTTTTGATCTATGGCAAACCAACACAAAGTTAAGGGAAATTAAAGCATAAAATAGGTATAGTAGAAAATGAATGTGAAGATGAATGTCATTTCCAAAAACTCCCCCTCAACCAAAACTCCCCCTTAACCCTAGGTGAGTTTTGAAAGAGATAATTTAATTTTCAAAATTAAATTTTATGTTAATCCCCCTTAACTTTGCTCTTCTCCCCCTTTTTCCATAAATCAAAAACAATGTTGGGGTTTTTGTATAAAATAGGGGTTTAAAAACAATATCGTATATGCATGCATCTAGATAAATCAAATATGAGTCCAAGCATGCATCTAGCAGTAGTTAGATAGATTGGTTCGAGGTGTGTCCCTCTGCACCAATAATCTAAAGGTTTGTAATATAACCCTTAGGGTTAGTTTGCTTTGCCCCTTATTCAAATATATGAAGTATAAGAGATATAGGGGGCGCTAAACTTTGGCCTAAGAGTTGTTAAGTACAATAGATAAGAAAATAAGTAGTATTTTGAAGAGGTTATATTTCAATTATCCTTAACATCTCACCCATTCTATGTGTCTCATAATTTGTTCACCTTATATGTTTTGTAAGATGATTTTAAATTAATTAACGATAGTCAACCATGGGTTAGATTCGGATTTAACCTTTATATCGTTAAGTAACTTTTCGAGAAACTGGCTTCCAGGTGGTGGCAAGGCACAGGGGCCTTCTTTAATCGGAATAACGACCACTTCCTTAGACAAAGCTAAATTCAAGAAAATATCACTTAAGTCACTTAGGGTTACTTCCTGGTCTAACTAGTTTAGGATACGACGAGGTAGCTTCAGCTAGTTCCACTCAGTCAAGTGCACCAAGCTAGATACGCCTTATCTAGCCCGAATACATGAGACTTTGTTTCCCTAATGTACTATCATCTCGTCGCATCCTGATACTATGTTGTCAAGAGTTGACTAACTATTTTCCCTATCTAGCCATTCTAAAAATTAAAGTAAAATATTCAATGATTTTGCTAAGTAAGCGGGTATACTATTTTAGTGTTATCTCCCCCTGAACCATTGAACCAATATGGTCTATTCAAATAATGAATTTGATCCTGGGGAACCCAAAACTTATTAGTCCTTATATGTGAATTCAATAAAACCTTTGGGACCCATGCTTGGACTCTTTGATGACTACGATTTACGATAGACATATAAGACCTATTCATAGTCTTTGACTTAAATCCAAGTTCGGATTTGTTGTACACATCTCTTTGGGTTCCAAGTAGTCGATTAAGGTTCTTAGATCCCAACGTGAACCTTTCCAACCTAGCCTCAACCTCTTGAACTCGGTCTTTCAAGAGAGAATTCTCCTCCTCAATTTTTCAATTTGGGTTGAGTTTCCCTCTTGAACTTGACTAGTTGAAGAGGTTAGAGTAGCCTCTTGCTTGAGGGTTTCAACCTCCTCAAGTAATTACTCAACCCTAGACTCGGACTTAGTTAATTTCCTATTAAATATTTTAATTGTATTGTAAAACGTATGAATTAGTGAGCGGCTAACCTTAATTTTCTCTTTTTGTCTGACTTTGAGTTGCTTCTCGAAGTAGTCCTCGAGTTCGGAGTCAGTGTTGTAATTGGATTCGGATTTGGACTCTGACTCAGACTCTTCGGGTCTTGCCATGCATGCTATGTCACCGCCTTCTTCGTTGTCCCAAGTTGCATGGAAAGCCTTCTTTTGATTTGATTTGAATTGTGCCCTCCTTTGGTTCTTTAGTAACCTCCTTTCCCTCTGAACGATCTTTTGCACTATGTTCGCTATTGCTTCCACCTCTTCGGATTCAGACTCTGATTCGTCTTCGGGTTCGAGTTCATCTACTTGCCTAGTAGGTGGCTTGCTTCTTTGTCCTGCAAGTAGCGCAATACCTCTCTCGGCCTGGACCACGTTAGTTTGCTCATGAAGTTCAAACTCGGAAAATAATTCGTCTAACCAAAGCTTCGAAAGGTCCTTAGAGACCTTGTAGACATCGACCATGGATGCCCACAAGGTAGTCCTAGGGAAAGCATTTAAAGCATACCTTATGAGGTCCCGGTTCTCTATGGCTTGCCCGATCGAGTGAAGACCGTTGACGATGTCTTGGATCCGCGCATGTAATTGGGTGACGGTCTCGTGATCCTACATCTTTAGATTGTACAGTTTATTTAAAGTAAATCTCTTTTACATACCTTAGCATTGGCCGTCCCTTCATGTAGATCAATCAATTTGTTCCTGAGGTCTTTGGCGCTAATGAATGGTCCGATGCGGTTGAGTTCCTCTTTGGACAAGCCGCATTGCAACATTTGGGTTGCTCTTGCATTGGCTTCGATTTGGTAGGTAGATCATTTTGTGAATCTACTTGTGCGAAAAGTTATGGCCATTTTACTGTCGACTACTCCAAAGGAGAATACTTGCAAACACAAAACCAAAAGAAGCATACCAAGACTTAGTCTTGGATTAGTAGTGCGGGAGGAAAAAAACCTAAAAACAAACATGAATCAAAAAATACGAAAAGAAAACCAAAAAGTGCTAGATTGGTGGTTTCACCAAATCTTAGCGCCCCCGCTCTGATATCAATTGTTGGATCGAGAAGCGTCGCTAGAGGGGGGTGAATAGCGAGCGTAAATCTTTTCATTCGATCATTCGATACACGAGTAAGCACAGCAAAAATAAAGAGACACATTTATTTTTCTTGGTTCACAACCCAGCAGTTGCTATTCCAAGGCCCTATCGGTCCTAGACTGCGTAAGGAGGGCAAAACACTATAACGTCTCCTCCTCGTTGAAGGTAGGAGACAACGATCACAAAATCGAAATTACGAGGATGAGACAACAAGCCTGCCTACCTCACCTCGTTATGAATAAAAACAAAGAATACAATATCAAAATATATTACTTGATTCTGCTGCCGATGAAGAAGATCGGAACTTGTCGCCGTGTCGGCGTTATGACGGTGTTGGAGCGTTGGCATTGTAGGAGCACTTGAGAATAAACTTGATGATCCTTAGAGTTGGAATCCTCCCCTCCTTTTATAGATTTTGGCCTCTGAATTTGTCTCCTCAATTTTCGGAATAGATCACGAAGTTGTACAAATTTTATCGCGATGTGGCCACGTCAAACCTTATCCATTTTGACCTAGCGTAAAGGTTGATTAAATGCGCCATCGATGATGCCTCCCATCGATCGGTGATGAGCATCGATCGGCTCAATGTCGATGGTCATTGCCCGCCACTTCCCTGTAGTAAGAGGTTAGCTCGGAAAATGATAAATGCGACGGTTTCTAACCGTTCGATCTCGACCTAGACCTTCCACAAGAAGTCTTAGTCGGATCGCCGCCTATGGTCATCCCCGTAAAGAGGACACGACCTTACAATCTCTCACTCACACGAGCTTTCCTCGATACTTACCTTGTAGCTCTCGCTTCCGGTCTTCCACTCGATTCCTTCGTCTCCCTCCGAAGTCACTCGAGTGTCGCCCAACCACCGCGGCTTCCCCCGGGTGTCACTAGCCTTCAGCTCCAGCTTTAGTACTTTTCTACACACTCGATTTAGCTCGTGAGATAACAATGTAAACTTAACTTTGTTTCTTTGCCATAATCAAAACACAGGTTCGATTATCTAGTGCCCCTGCACCAACAGTGTCCCACTTCTCCCAAGTCCTTCATAACAAGCTGTTTGGACAACCATACCCTTACGTCGATAACACCTAGACATTGTTGCCAATTAACAAAATATCATCTAAATATAGTACATGAAATACCACTACATTTCCGTCACATCTCTTGTATATACAAGACTCATCTGGACTTTGAATAAATCCATAAGACTTGATTACCTCATCAAAGCGGATGTTGCAAGATCTCAAAGCTTGCTTCAATCAATAAATGGACCGATTAAGCTTGCACACAAGATGCTCTTTGCCCTTTGCAATGAATCCTTCTAGTTGCTTCATATGGATATTTTCCTCAAGACTTCCATTATGGAAAGTTGTCTTGACATCCATCTGCCATCCCTCATAATCCATATGAGCAGCAATACATAAGAGAATCCGGATAGGCTTAAGCATGGCTACCGGCGAAAAGGTCTCCTCATAATCGATACCCTCTTTCTAAGTATACCCTTTCGCAACAAGCCTTGCTTTGAAGGTCTCAACCTGTTGGTGCAGGGGCACCTAAGTCGAACCTGTATTTTGATTATGGCAAAAGATGCAAAGTCAAGGATATATCATTATCTCACGAGCTGAATTGAGTGTGTAGAAAATTACTAAAGCTGGAGCTGAAGGCTAGCGACACTCGGAGGGAGCCGCGGTGGTCGGGTGACACTCGAGTGATTTCAGAGGAAGCCGAAGGAATCGAGTGGAAGGCCGAAAGTGAAAGTGACACAGTAAGTATCGAGGTAAAGCTCATGTGTGTGAGAGTAAGAGAGGTCGTATCCTCCTTACAGGGATGATCTTAAGCATAGATCCGACGAAAGACATCCTATAGATGGTCTAGTTCAAGATTAGATGGTCGGCGATCATAAAAATAATATTTTTGTTAAGCTAACTTTGCCCTGCAGCTAGCATCAGTCGACTGCCAGCTTGGAGCATTCGACTGTCATCAATCAATCGACTATGTGTGGTCAGCATTCGACTGATGCTGCCATCAGTCGACTGATGATGGCCATCAGTCGACTGATGGTCAAGGATCAGCCTCGAGGAGTCAAGCTCTATCACCATTTTTCAAGGAGTCTTATGCCCAATTTCTATTGGTTGAAGATCCACTCGAAAAGGGGCTGAAAGGCTATAAAAAGTGGGCTTCTCTAAGGGTTTTTCATCAATTCTAAAAGCCTCCAAGTGCTTCTGATACGCTCCGACTCTCCGACATCCCTACGACGAAGCGCTGCCGAGATGACGACTAGAGCTTCAACCTCCAACCTTTGAAGTCGTCGGTAATGAAAGTTTTAATTGTATTTTAGTTTACTTATTTCGTAAATCTTTCATTATAACGAGGAGAGGGGGAGTGTCCCTCTACCTCGAGCTTTTGTGATTTCATGTATCCGTCTAACTCCTACCTCTAACGAGGAGTTCTTTAGTTGTTTGCCCTCCGTGCGTGGTCAAGGACCACTAGGGCCTTGGAGTAGTAGACTTCGGCTATGAACCAAGTAAAACCCTCGTGTCTATTGTCTCTTTTGTTTTGTTTTTATCTTCCGCTGTGTCTACTAGTGTTTTAACAAACGAAGTCGAACGAAAGATTTTCCATCGCTATTCCCCCCCCCCTCTAGGATCCGCTCGATCCAACAATTGGTATCAGAGCCGGGGGCGCTCAGATTCGACGTAACCACCGGTCGAGCATTTTTTTTTTCGTATTTATCATTTTAAGATTTCTCCCACACTACTAATCCAAGACTAAGTCTTGGTATATAGTTTTTGGTTGTGTTTTTGCAAGTACTAATCTACCCACCAAATCGAAGGTCTCTGAGAGATCTACACTTCTTACAGGGGTTTACCCCCATAACAAATTGTTTTCATCCCCAGAAATCGACGTTTAGTACCCTTTCGAGGACATCGAAGGTTGTGAGTACTTACTTTTTATTTAAGTTTCTTATCTCTTTGTTTAACCTTCTATTTCTCGTTTGTTTTTTTTCCCGCACCACTAATCCAAGACCCGAGTCTTGGCAATTTTTTTGTTTTTTTTTTGTTTTGTGTGTGCAAGTTTTTCTTTATGGCCCACATTGAGGGGTACATCACCACCCGACCTCCGTTCTTTAGCGGAGATGATTTCCGTTACTGGAAAGGTCAGATGGAGTGTTTTCTAAAAACACAAGTCGAGTCTTGGATAATCATCCAAACTGGCTTTGCTCTACCCACCAATGATCAAGACGAGCCCTTGGATTTCAACAAGTGGACCAATGCAACCAAGAGGCAAATCGAAGCCGATGCAAGAGAAACCCAAATATTGCAATGCGGTTTGTCTAAGGAAGAGCTCAACCGCATCAGACCCTTCATGAGCGCAAAAGATCTATGGACAAAACTCATAGAACAACATGAAGGGACTAATGACACGAAGGTAAGTAAGCGTGACTTACTACTTAATAAATTGTATAACCTAAAAATGCAGGAATGTGAGACGACAACGCAACTACACGCCCGCGTTCAGGACATTATCAATGGTCTACACACCATCGGACACAAGGTTGAAAATCGTGACCTCCTAAGGTACGTTCTTAATTCATTTCCTAGGACTACCTTGTGGGCATCCATGGTTGATGCCTACAAGGTCTCTAAGGACCTTTCAAAGCTTAGGTTAGATGAATTTTTTTTCGAGTTTGAACTTCATGAGCAAACTAACATGGTCCGGGCCGAGAGAGGTATTGCTCTACTTGCAGGACAAAGAAGCAAGAAACCCACCAGGCAAGGAGATGGACTCGAACCCGAAGACGAATCAGAGTCCGAATCCGAAAAGGTGGAAGCAATAGTGAACGTAGTGTGGAAGATCGTTCGGAGGGAAAGGAGGCTACTAAAGAACCAAAAGAGGGCACAATTCAAATCGAATCGAAAGAAGGCGTCGGCATAGCATGCATGGCAAGACCTGAAGAGTCCGAGTCAGAGTCCAAATCCGAATCTAATTACAACACCGACTCCGAACTTGAGGACTACTTCGAGAAGCAACTCAAAGCCAGACAAAAAGGGAAAATTAAGGTTAGCCGCTCACTAATTCATACGCTTTACAATACAATTAAATTGCTAACTAGGAAATTAGCTAAATCTGAGTCTAGGGTCGAGTCCTTGGTTGAGAAGGTTGAAATCCTCAAATAAGAGACACCCCTAAACTCTTCGACTAGTCGAGTTCAAGAGGAAGACTCAACTCGAGTTGAACAAATCGAAGAAGAGAACTCTCTTTTGAAAGGACGAGTCCAAGAGCTCGAAGCTCGGTTGAACAAGTTCTCGATGGGGTTCAAGAATCTTAACCGACTTCTTGGAACTCAGAGAGCCGTGTACAACAGAGCCGGACTCGGATATAGATCAAAGCGTTGGTCCAAGCATAAACCGTAGTCATCATCGAGTCCAAGCGTGGGTCCCGAAAACTTTATTAAACTCACATATAAGGACCAATAGGTTTTGGATTCCCTAGGATCAAGTTCATTACTTGACCACACCATATTATACCAAAAAAGTATATCCGGTAACCTAAACATTTTTTTAGAATGGTTAGATAGGACTATAACTCGTCAATTCTTGATAACATAGTACCAGGACGCGGCGAGATGATAGTACGCTAGGAAAGCGGAGTCTTGAGTATTCGGGCTAGATAAGGCGTATCTGTAGGGTTTTATGGTTTCATTGAACCGTGAGGGGAAACTTCGCTTCCCACTTCACCTCGGTCGCTTGTTCATGGCGATCCCATCGATGTCCCCGGATTAAAAAAAAATTAATCCTAGACAAAAGGGATTGCCAAAACAACCAAGTCATAGTCGTGCTATTCGTTTAGAGAGGTCACTTGAACAAACTTGTTGTTCAAGCGACCAACCTCTATTCTACGAGTTGCCATGGAAAAGATGATGTTCGGATCGCCAACTTTCATGTTTATGTTCGGGATCCAAATATTATTTAGCCACAAACAGAATATATCATGCTCATAATTCAAAAAACAAAAACAAACATGTTACAAAAGAGAATAGAGAATCGATATACCTCTCGATCTTCTAATGTATGACCTTCCTCCTTTCGGACGTCGTGTGGGCGACGATCTACCAAAAGTTGAAGCTCCTAGATCGGCAATCTTCCTTCCTTGCTCGTTCCGAGCAAGAGGAAGAATAGAAACAAAGCTCCTTTTCTTCTTTCAACCAACCACCAACATCCAATGTTGGAGCTTATCGCCGGCCAAGAAGGAAGAGGAGATTAGGGTTGAAACCGGCTAAGACACCAAGGGAAAACCCTAAATCTTGTTTCCACCAACCAAGGAGAAGGAGAAGAGGGAGTTTGGATGCTGACCAAGAGCTGGAAGGGCTTTAATGGGAACCGGCAAGCTTGAGGAAGAAGACAAACAAGGAAGTTGTTTCCTTATTTGGTGCCGCCAATGCTCCAAACCCTAGCCCTTGCTTCTTGCCGCCAACCTTCAAAAACCCTAGCTCTCTCAATTGTTCTCCACTCCAACGCCTTGTTCTCCATTTATAAAGTTAGGGATAAGCCTCCTTTTAATCTCCACCATTGGTTCTAGGGATTTAATCTCAACCGTCGGATCTAGAGATTTAATCTCAACCGTCGGATCTAGAGATTTAATCTCTACCTTTGGATCTAGAGTTTTGTTTCTATCCAATGGATCTAAGCTTCATGAGATGTTAATAGGGTACAATAAGGACCATGAGGAGGAGTTGGATCTTGGCCACCCAATGGATCAAGCCCACATAAAGTCTGATCCATTAATGATTATCCATTCCACTAGAGGATTATCATTGATCTACCTCACCAACCCCCATAAGTTAATATGGGCTCCATATATAATTTGTACATTTTCTCCCCGTGTTTAAAATCTCGAATGTCTGTCGATTAATTAATTTACTGACCATTAATTAATCAATATCTAACTTCATGAGTAGTACCACTCAACCTTTTCATCTTGCCGGACCAAGTCCACCTACAGGGTTTACATGATGAACCTTATGAGCTCCTCAAGGGGACATCATCATCCTAATATATAGGACACGGTTTCCTCCTATAATCAATGACACACCATATAAATAATATCATTTCCCAACTTACCGAGCCTATCGATTTAATCTATAAATCTCGCCCATTGGTAAATCAAAGAGATGAATACTAAGTATATGTGCTCGTTATTATATCGGGATTAAGAGCATGTACAAAATAATATCTAAAGTCCGATTCGATTATGTAGTCAGCAATAAATCGAATCACCTCTAAGTCGGTCCTACACAATACACATAAAGTGCACTAGTGTGATTCTATGGTCAAGACAAACCAATACCAAATCACACTACAACCATTCCGATGGTTTGTCCAAAGTCATCTCGGTTGTGAGCCTTTACTTATACTTTACAAGGAGCTGATAACATGATCTCCCGTGTGACACCACACACCATGTTATCTACAATGTAATGTATTAGACAATATGCATAGCCATAAAAATATGCAAACAATGATCATGTGATTCTTATTTCAAAATAAAGATGTTCATACAAAAGATAGACTTTTCAGTATACATCCCAACTGTATCTAGTTCGGTGCACTTGACTGAGTGGAACTAGCTGAAGCTACCTCGCCGTATCATAGACTAGTTAGATTAGGAAGTGGTCTTAGCTGAGTCAAGTTACTATTTTCTCGAAATTGTCTTTGTCTAAGGAAGTGGTCATTTTTCTGATCAAAGAAGGCCCCTGTGCCTCACTACGACCTGGAAGTCAAGATCTTGAAAAGGTGACTCGATGAGCTTAGGATCAAATCTGAATCTAACGCAAGGTGGACTAGTTTCAAATCATTAAAACTTAATCAAGATAAAATCGGAATCATCTCACACAACATATAAGGTGAACCAATTCTAAGACACTTAGAATGGGTGAGATGACTAAGGAACAATTTCAATTTGCATAATCTTTTCAAAAATATTATCTATTTTTCAAACTGTCGAGCTTAAACGTGTACTTATACTCGGACAAAACCCTAAATATAAAACCTTCTAGGTCAATGTTTAGCGCCCCCTAACTCTTCTGTACCTTATATATTTGATTAAGGGGGAGAGCAAATTAACCCTAAGGGTTATATATTTTCAAAAGTTATTAGCCTATAAGTATTATGGAACTCAAAGCTAATTTTATAAGTATTTTGAAAATCAAACTTAGTTTCCAAAAACTTACATTGTTGGTACAGAGGGCTATACCTCGAACCAAATTAAATCAAGACATATGCTTGGACTCATGTTAGATAATCTTTATGCATGCTACCTTTTCTATTAAAAACCCCCTACTTTTTATATAAAACCCCATACCTTTTTGATTCATGGCAAAAGGGGGAGAAGAGCATAAGTTAAGGGGGAGAACAAAATTTAAATTTTTGAAAATTAAACTTTTGTTTTAAAACTCACCGAAGGTTAAGAGGGAGTTCACTACAAATGAGCGTAATGTTTATCTTACTCATTTTCTGCTTTATATTTTCCCTTAACTTTACATAAATTTGCCATAGGATCAAAAAGGGGGAGATTGTTGGTGCAGGGGCACCTAAGTCAAACCTGTATTTTGATTATGGCAAAAGACGCAAAGTCAAGGATATATCATTATCTCACGAGCTGAATCGACTGTGCAGAAAAGTTAAAGATGGAGCTGAAGGCTAGCGACACTCAGAGGGAGCCACGGTGGTCGGGCGACACTCGAGTGATTTCAGAGGAAGCCGAAGGAATCGAGTGGAAGGCCGAAAGCGAAAGTGACACAGTAAGTATCGAGGTAAAGCTCGTGTGTGTGAGAGTAAGAGAGGTCGTATCCTCCTTACGGGCATGATCTTAAGCGCATATTCGACCAAAGACATCCTATAGATTAGGTCGAGATCAGACGGTCGGCGACCGTCAAAATAATATTTTTGTTAAGCTAACTTTGCCCTCTACATAGCATCCCACCGCCACTTGGAGGACTATCGTCGCCAATCAATCATGTTGTGTAGGTCGTGATTCGACTAATGATTCCATCAGTCGACTGATGATAGCCATCAGTCGACTGATGGTCAAGGATCAGCCTCGAGGAGTCAAGCTCTATCACCATTTTTCAAGGAGTCTTATTCCTAATTTCTATTGGTTGAAGATCCACTCGAAAAGGGGCTGAAAGGCTATAAAATGAGGGCTTCTCTAAGGGATTTTCATCAATTCTAAAAGCCTCCAAGTGCTTCCGATGTGCTTCGACTCTCCGACATCCCTATGACGAAGCGCTGTCGAGACAATGACTAGAGCTTCAACCACAAACCTTTGAAGTCGTCGGTAACGAATGTTTCAATTGTATTTCAGTTTACTTATTTCGTAAAGCTTTCATTATAACGAGGAGAGGGGGAGTGTCCCTCTACCTCGAGCTTTTGTGATTTCATGTATCCATCTAACTCCTACCTCCAACGAGGAGGAGTTCTTTAATAGTTTGCCCTATGTGCGTGGTCAAGGACCACTAAGGCCTTGGAGTAGTAGCCTTCGGCTACGAACCAAGAAAAACCCTCGTGTCTATTATCTCTTTTGTTTTGTTTTTACTCATGTTTTAACGAACGAAGTCGAATGAAAGATTTTCCATCGCTATTCACCCCCCCCTCTAGTGATCCGTGCAATCCATCACAACCTTCCCGTCTATTCCTCTCTTTCTTTTGTAGATCCACTAGCATCCAATGGTTTTTACACCACTGGGTGGTTGTACTAGCTCCCAGACCCGATTTGAATCCATAGATTCAATCTCAGTATTCATTGCACTTTGCCAAGATACCGTATCTTTACCTTAAATTGCCTCGTCATATGTCCAGGGATCAAGTTCATGTTCGCCAAGGACCAAATTAGAAGATTCTCCTAAGAACATAAATCTATCAGGTTGTCTAACAACTCTCCCACTATGACGAGGTATCACCTGTGTATTCTCTGCGACACGCGGTGCAGTCACTTGTGGTATATCCTCTTGTACCGGTGGTACTGAAGTAGTGAC
The DNA here is from genome assembly GCA_025175895.1 of Wurfbainia villosa. Classification (NCBI taxonomy): domain Eukaryota; kingdom Viridiplantae; phylum Streptophyta; class Magnoliopsida; order Zingiberales; family Zingiberaceae; genus Wurfbainia; species Wurfbainia villosa. The sequence continues at coordinate 85,980,441 of CM045990.1, forward strand.
TTCCCCTCTCAATTCCTCCAGAACAATCTTACTCATGGGCTTGTGGTTCATCACATAGTCTTCCTCTAGAAATCTGGCGTTCATGCTAATGATCACCCTCTGATCTCTAGAACTATAAAACAAATCACCTTTCGTTCCTCTAGGATATCCAACGAACATACACACTTCTGTACGAGGTTCAAAATTACCAGCATCTACCTTCAGCACATGTGCTGGACTCCCCCAAATACGAATATGTCTCAGACTAGGCTTTCGCCCAGTCCACAATTCTATGGGAGTAGAAGGCACTGATTTAGATGGTACCAAGTTCAGAATATACACTGTCGTATCCAGAGCATACCCCCAGAACGAATCTGGCAACTCAGAATAACTCATCATCGATCTAACCATCTTTATAAAAGTCTTATTCCTTCGCTCTTCTATACCATTTTGCTGCGGTGTGCCAGGTGCAGACAATTGGAATTGAATTCCAGCCTCTGATAAGTAATTCCTAAACTCTCCCAAGAGGTACTCACCACCACGATCAGATTGTAGTGTCTTGATACTTTTACCTTGACGTTTCTCCACATCAGCCAAGAATTCTTTGAACCTGTCAAAGTATTCAGACTTGCAGCGCATCATGTAAATGTATCCATATCTTGAATAATCGTCTATAAAAGAGATGAAATATTCAAAATCACCTCTAGCCTGGATAGACATAGGACCACACAAATCAGAATGAACCAATTCCAACACATCTTTGGCTCTATACCTCTTGGCCTTAAAAGGCCTCTTGGTAATTTTACCTTCCAAGCAAAATTCGCAGGTTGGGAAATCTTTCACCACTAATGAACTCAAAGGTCCATCATCTATCAACCTTTGAATTCTACTCAAATAATATAACCTAACCTTAGATGCCAAATATATGTTTGGTTCATTTTCGAAGGTTCTTTTCTCTTATTAGAATTAGAAGATGAGTTATTTACTTCTATTTGCATCGTGGGAGCTTTTGGTTTAAGGGTATATTAATTTCCTATCAATGCACTAGAATAGATAATCTCCCTATTTCTTTTTATAACAACTCTGTCATTAAAAGAAATAGAATATCCATCCATAAAAAAATTAGAAACCGAAATCAAATTCTTTCTAAATAAAGGTACATAAAGGCAATTTCTCAGAACCAAAGTTTTATTTCTATCAAAAGACAAATAAACATCTCCCACTGCAATAGTCGTCACCTTCGTAGCATCGCCCAAGTAAACGGTAATCTCCCCCTTAGCCAGTCATCTGGTTTCCTGGAACCCCGACAAAGTATTGTAGACATAATTAGTGGCTCCTGTATCTACACACCAGGTGCCAGTAGATAACAACGCTAAACATGTTTCAACAACTAGACCAAAAGATATACCTTCCAATGTCCACTTAAGTGAAGCACTTGCCTTCCTTCTTCACTCCTCCCGAGATCCTCCCGCCACCTGCTCACCTTGTTTCTTCTTCTTCTTGCCTTGGCTTAGAAGTAGAAACCTTTGGGCAACCATGGCGAGCCGAGCACTGACGAAAAAGCCCTCTCACACCGGAGTTCTCACAAGCTCCGCCAATGAATACAACCTTTATTCATGTTGTAGTTCAGGCGAAACTGCTCAAAACTCCTAGGTATAGACTGGAGAATGATATTGATCTGGGTTTCCCCATCGATCTCAGCTCCAAGAACATCCAACTCATTCAAATGAGCCATCATCTTGAGAACATGATCCCTCACGGGTGTTCCCTCGATCATGGTGGTCATTATCAAGTTCCTCATGGCTTCTTGCCTAGCAGCCCGATTCTGGTGTGCAAAAAGCTCCTTGAGTTTGAGCATCATGTCATAAGCAGTGGGCATGGCTTGATGCTGATGTTGCAATACATTTGACATAGAAGACAAAATGTAAAACCGCGCCATCTCATCAGCCTTTATCCACTTCTTATAACTCTCTTTCTCCTTTTCCTCAGAATCATCCACAGGATTAGGAGGACACTCTTCAAAGAGTACATACTTGTACTCCTCAACAGTCAAGACAATATCAAGATTCCTCTTCCAATCAACATAATTGGGTCCAGTAAGTTTATTCTCTTTTAGTATCACAACAAGCGGGTTGAAAGTCATTTTTGAAAAACCTAAGAATCACATAGATCAAAATATTAGATTTTAAAAAATTATTCATTCCTCAAACAATAAAATTTTAAAATCAACCAACACCTCAAAACACCGAGAATATCGTATGCCACGATCGTGTGGACATATACGAATTCTACATTTATAAGTGGAGGTTTTACCCATTAATTTTACTATCTTGTCAACCTAACTTTTTGTCAAATAAAATTAATAGTTGGTTCCTCTTCGGCCCTACAAATAAAAGCAGTGACTCCGATGGGGAGGATACTCCTATTTGCATCTAGGATACTCCTATTTGCATCTAAGTGTTCACCATTACTCGTTACAAAGGCAATTATCTCAGGTTATGTGCCTTCCGATGGAGAAGTACACAAGCTTTTAAATAATTTCTTATAACCATATTCGACCTTGTGATCTGCAAAACAAACTCATCAGATGGGGAGGAAGGCACTCAGAGCCGACGCGCAAGTTTGTTTGCATCACATGTCAAAACATAATGGAGTCTATGGGAATTTAAAAAAATATCCCTCTCCCACATAGTAATTTAAAATTGAGGAATTTTCCTAGCACACGACTTGCATATCAAACAAGAAGCAATAAATCTGAAAAAAATATTTTCCAACTATTATCGCTTTTGTTCTCCAATATGCCTCCCGTCGTATCGCCATCTCGTCTGCTCCTCCCTATGCCATGTACAATCCATCCGGAGATCCGAGCCGAGAATAATTATTTTAATTTACATCCATTGATCTTATACTCCACGAAGGAGTGTACATGAAATCTAGATCGAAAGTAAACTAAAATAAAAAGAGTGACTAAACAATGTCGTACTTAATTACAAAAATTATATACTAGCCTCGTCAACCTCAAGGATTCAAATAATATTACACACATCCAATCACATACACACACATGGCCATAATAGTTGAATCTTATGCCTGCAACCAAAAAGTTAGCCTACGCACATCCTACTATCATCCGGCACATACAATATATGATAAGTGCATAAAAGTAACCGAATGCAAAACACACAAAATCGGAAATCGTGGCTCTGATACCACTTGAAGGGTGTCGAAGCTTCGCTTCCCACTTCAACTTGGTCGCTAGTCCATGGCATTCCCATCTACGTCCCCGGATTAAAAATTAATCCTTGATGAAGAGGGATTACCCAAGCAACCGATCCATTGTCGTTCTATTCGAATAGAGTGGTCACTTGAACAAACTTGTTGTTCAAGTAACCTACCTCTTTTCTTCGATTAGCTGCGGAATAGACGATGTACGGATCGCTGATTTTTGTGTTTGTCTTCGGGGTCCAAGTAAATTAGCCACAAACAATTACATACATCATATAAAGAAACAAAAAGAAACCAAAAGAAGAATTATACCTCTTGTTTACCTCTTGGTCTTCTATTGTATGTCATATCCTCCTTTTGGACGTCGTGTGGGCGATGATCTTCAATAAGTCGAAGCCTCTTAGATCACATTCTTCCCTTCCTTGCTCGCTTCGAACAAAGGGAAGAATAAAACTAAACTTCATCTCCTATCTAGAACCGACCACCAAGCTCCAAGCTTGATCCTTGTTGCCGGCCAAGGAGAGGAAGAGGAAGTATGGGCGCCGACCAAAAGCTCCAAGGGAAGAAACCCTAACTCTTGCCGCCAGCCAAGGAAAAGGGGAAGAGGGTGCCACCGCCGGCCACAGGAGAGGAAGAGAGGGTGGCGCCGGCAATGAAGAAAAGGAGAAGGAAGATCTCAGCTTTTTATGCTGCCGACCCTAGGAGAGAAACCCTAGCACACCCTTACTGCCCAAGCCTAAAGACTCCAAACCCTAACCCTAATCTCCTTGAGTTATCCTTGCCGCCCAACCCTTAAGCCTTATTTATAGAGTTAGGCTTAAGCCTCCTTTTAATCTCCACCGTCAGATCTAAAGATTTAATCTCAACCGTCGGATCTAGAGATTTAATCTCCACCGTCAGATCTAGAGATTTAATCTCCACCGTCGGATCTAGAGTTCCATTTTCCACCATCAGATCTAGGCTTCATGAGGGTTTTAATAGGCTACAATAGGGACCATGAGAAGGAGTTGGATCTTGGCCACCAAATGGATCTAGCCCCATAAAGTCCGATCCAGTAATGATAATCCATTCCACTAGAGGATTATCATTGATCTACCTTACCAACCCCCATAAATAAATATGGGCTTTATATATTAATTGTACAAATATCTCCCCGTGTTTAAGATCTCGAATGTCCATCAATTATTTAATTTACTGACAATTAATTAATCAACATCTTCTCAATTAATTAATTTACTGACAATTAATTCTCAACAGTTCTGGGCAAACCAAGAATCACATCCAAGTCCATCAAGAAGTTCTTGAGCCATACAACTTCTTTGGTCTCCTCAGAGGCTGCCACATACTGAGCTTCCATGGTAGAGTCCACCACGCATTTCTGCTTGACACTCCTCCATACAATGGCTCCACCTCCCGAGGTAGACTTACTGTTAACCATATCTGATTGGAATTTGGAATCTATGTAAGCCACAGGGAGTAATTGATCTGCTTGGTATACCAGCATATAATCCCTAGTCCTTCTCAGGTACTTCAATATATGTTTTACCGCAGTCCAATGTCCCTGTCCTAGATTACTCTAATATCTGCTAACCATGCCCACGGAAAAATAGATATCCGGCCTTGTACATAACATAGCATACATGAGGCTTCTTACTGTCGAAGCATAAGGAACCGCCTTCATCTCCTCTATCTCCTTTGATGTTCTAGGACACATCTCTTTAGATAAAGGTACTCCATGCCTAAAAGGTAGAAAACCTTTCTTGGAGTTTTGCATGCTAAAACGAGCCAAAATGGTGTCTATGTATGAAGCTTGAGACAAGCACAACATTCTTTTCCTGCGATCCCTTATAACCTTGATCCCAAGGATGTGTCCCACTTCTCTCAAGTCCTTCGTATTAAACTATTTGGACAATCATTGTCTTACGTCTGATAACGCCTTGACATTGTTGCCAATTAACAAAATGTCATCTACGTATAGTACAAGAAATACCACTACGTTTCCGTCACATCTCTTGTATACACAAGACTCATCCGGACTTTGAATAAATCCATAAGACTAGATTACCTCATCAAAGTAGATGTTCCAAGATCTCGAAGCTTGCTTCAATCCATAAATGGACTGAATAAGCTTGCACACAAGATGCTCTTTGCCCTTTGCAATGAAACCTTCTGGTTGCTTCATATAGATATTTTCCTCAAGAATTCCATTAAGGAAAGCTGTCTTGACATTCATCTGTCATACCTCATAATCCATATGAGCAGCAATACATAAGAGAATCCGGATAGACTTAAGCATGGCTACCAGCGAAAAGGTCTCCTCATAATCGATACCCTCTTTCTGAGTATACCCTTTCGCAACAAGCCTTGCTTTGAAGGTCTCACCCTTCCCATCTATTCCTCTCTTTCTTTTGTAGATCCACTTGCATCCAATGGTTTTTACACCGCTGGGTGGTTCTACTAGCTCCCATACTTGATTTGAATCCATAAATTCTATCACAGAATTCATTTCACTTTGCCAAGATATCGCATCTTTATCTTGGATTGCCTCATCATATGTCCAGGGATTAGGTTCATGTTCGCCAGGGACCAAATCAGAAGATTCTTCCAAGTGCATAAATCTATCAGTCTGTCTAACAACCCTCCCACTACGATCAGGTATCACCTGTGTATCCTCTATGATACGCGGTGCAGTCACTTATGGTATATCCTCTTGTACCGGTGGTACTGAAGTAGTGACTTCCCCTCTCAATTCCTCCAGAACAATCTTACTCATGAGCTTGTGGTTCATCACATAGTGTTCATCTAGAAATCTGGCATTCGTGCTAACGATAACCCTCTGATCTCTAGGACTATAAAACAACCCACCTTTCGTTCCTCTAGGATAGCCAATGAACATGCGCATAGCATGTGAGGTTCCAACTTACGATCTACCTTTGGCACATGTGATGGACTCCCCAAATCGAATATGTCTCAGACTAGGCTTTGGCCCGATCCACGGTCAGCGTGGGAGTAGAAGGTGCTGATTTAGATGGTACCAAGTTAGAATATACACTATCATTATCTAGAGCATACCCCGAATGAATCGGTAAGCTCAGAATAACTCATCATCGATCTAACCATCTCCATAAGAGTCCTATTCCTTCGCTCTGCTACACCATTCTGCTGGGGTGTGCCAGGTGAAGACAATTGGGATTGAATCCCAGCCTCTGATAAGTAATTCATAAACTCTCCCAAGAGGTACTCATCACCACGATCAGATTATAGTGTCTTGATAGTTTTACCTTGGCGTTTCTCAACATCGGCCTTGAATTCTTTGAACCTGTCAAAGCATTCAGACTTGCGGCGCATCAAGTAAATGTATCTATATTTTGAATAATCATCTATAAAAGAGATGAAATATTCAAAACCACCTCTTGCCTAGATAGACATAGGACCACACAAATCAGAATGAACCATTTCCAACACATCTTTGGCTTTATACCCCTTGGCCTTAAAAGGCCTCTTGGTTATTTTATTTTCCAAGCAAGATTCGCAGGTTGGGAAATCTTCCACCACTAATGTATTGGGATGTATACTGAAAGCCTAGCTCTTTGGTATGAACATTTTATTTTGAAATAAGAATCACATGATCATTGTTTGCACTTTATATTTATATATGTGCATATTGTCTAATACTTTACATTGTAGATAACATGGTGCTTGGGTGTTGCACAGAAGATCATGTTATCAGTCCCTTGTAGAGTATAAGTAGAGGCTCACAACCAAGATGGTTTTGGACAAACCATTGGCATGGTTTTAGTGTAGCTTGGTATTGTTTTGTCTTGAACATAAAGTTACACTAGTACACTTAGGTGTATTGAGCAGGACCGACATAGAGGTGATTCAATTTGTTGCTGACTACATAATTGAATCGGACCTCGGATATTATGTTGTACATGCTCTTAATCCCGATATAATAACGGACACATGTACTTAGTATTTATTTCTTTGATTTACCAGAGGGTGAGATTTCTATGGATTAAATCAATATGCCCGGTAAGTTGGGAAATGATATTATTTACATGGTGTGTCATTGATTATAGGAGGAATTCGTGTCCTATGTATTAGGTTGATGATGTCCCCTTGAGGAGCTCATAAGGTTCATCATGTAAACCCTGCAGGTTGACTTAGTCAACATGATGATAAGGTTGAGTGGTACTACTCGAGGAGTTAGATGTTGATTAATTGATGGTCAGTAAATTAATTAATTGACGGGCATTCGATATCTTAAACACGGGGAGATGAATGTACAAATAATATATGGAGCCCATATTAATTTATGGGGGTTGGTGAGGTAGTTCGATGATGATCCTCTAGTGGAATGGAACATCATTGATGGATCAAGTTTGTGTGGTTCCAATCCATCGGGTGGCCAAGACCCAACTCCTCCTCATGGTCCCTATCGTAGCCTAATATAAACCTCATGAAGTCTAGATCAAATGATGGAAAACAAATCTCTAAATCCGACTGTTGGGATTAAATCCCTAGATCCGACGGTTGAGATTAAATCTCTAGATCCGACGGTTGGGATTAAAACCCTAGAACCGACGGTTGAGATTAAATCTCTAGATCCGACGGTTGAGATTAAAACCCTAGAACCGACGGTGGAGATTAAACCAAGGCCTAAACCTAACTCTATATATAAGGGAGCATGGGTTGGGCAGAAATAAGTTTTTTTTTTGATGATGGAAATTAGGGTTTAGCCTCTCTTTGCTTGGGCGGCAAGAAACCCTAAGGAGGAAACCCTAATTAGGGTTTGGCTCCTTGGGTTGGGCGGCCATGGTGAGGAAAGGAGAGTGGGCGGCAACTTGTGGAAGAGTTATTCTTCTTCCTAGAGAAGGTGGCCGGTTCTAGATCTCCCCCTTCCACCATGGTTGGACGGCAAGAAATAGGAAGAGGCTAGGGTTAGGGTTTAGTCCATGATGGTGGGCGGCAACCCTTCTTCCTCCTTCCTCCTTGGTTTGGCCGGCGCCCAAGCTTCACCCTTCTTTCTATGGATTAGGTTGGTTTGGGAAATTAGGGTTTGCCCTCCCATTAGTGGGCGGCAAGAAACCCTAGAGTTTTCCTTTCCTTGGTTGGGCGGCTAGGTTATGGAGGGGAACGTGGGCGGCAACTATAGGAGAGGATATCTTCTTCTTCCTAGGGTGTTGCCGGCTCCTAGATCTTTTCCCTCTACCTTGGTCGGCGCTCAACCTATTCCTCTCATCCTCTTCTTGTTCTCTTTGGACCGGCGGTAAACATCATGCTTGGAACTTGATGGTTGGTCCTAGATAAGAGATGAGTTTTGTTTCCATTTTGTTCTCTCTATTCTTGGGGCCGGCGGCATCAATCCTTTGTGGATTGGTGGTTGGCTCAAGCAAGAAGGGAAAGAGAGTTCTTCTTTCTTTGGATTGAAGAAGATCTAGGATGCTTCAACTTGTGGAGGATCTTCGCCCACACAAAGTCTACAAAGAGGTTAGGACATACGATAGAAGATCAAGAGGTATAAAAGTTTTATAACTTTTATTATTGTTCTTTGCATGTTCTTATTGTTATGCTAGCTTATGTTCTTTATATTAGTATATGTTGATTATACTAGTTTACATTTGCATGTATTTGTATAATCATAGACCCCGAATAAGAAACACAAAAACCGGCAATCCGTCCGTCGTCTCTTCCGCGGCTAATCGACTAGAAGAGTTTGGTTGCTTGAACAACTAGTTTGTTCAAGCGATCGCTCGAGTCGTTGGCACGACGACGAATTGGTAGTGCTTAGGAAACTCATCCTGTCCGGATTAGTTTTCATTAGTGAAAATTTTAATCCGGGGACATGGGAGCCTATGAGCATTCCAAGAAATAGCACATTACCAACAAATGGTATCAGAGCCACGGTTTCCGATTTTGTGTGTTTTGGATACGGTTACTTTCACGCACTTATCATATATTGTGTATGCCGGATAATAGTAGGATGTGCGTGGGCTAACTTTTTGGTTGCAGGCATAAGATCCAACTATTATGTCTATATATGTGTGTATGTGATTGCATGTGTGTGTGATTGTATATTATTTGAATCCTCGGGGTTGACGAGGCTAAATTAGTATTTAATTTTTATAATTGAATACGACATTGTTTAGCCACTCTTTATTTTATTTTACTTTCGATCTAGATTTCATGTACACTCCCTCGTGGAGTATAGGATCGATGGATGTAAAATAAAATAGGTTTTATTCTCGGCTCGGATCTCCGGATGGCTCGTACATGGCGTAGGAGGAGCGGACGAGGTGGTGACACGACGGGACGCATATTGGAGAACAAAGCCATAATAGTTGGAAAAATTATGTTTTTTCCATATTTATTGCTGATTTTTTTTATATGCATGTTGTGTGTGCTTGAAAATTCCTCATTTTCAATTTACTACGTGGGAGAGGGATATTTTAATTAATTCCCGCGGCCTCCATTACAATTTGACGTGTGATGCAACAAACTTGTGTGTCGGCTCTGAGTGCCTTCCTCCCTGCGAATGGGTTTGTTTGCGGATCACTATGTCAAATAATGGTTATAGAAAATTATCTAGGAGTGTGTGTACTTCCACAGCGGTAAGGCACATAATCCGAAATAATTCCCTTAGTACCGTGTAATGGTGCACACTTAGATGCAAATAAAAAGTATCCTCCCCATCGGAGTCACTGCTTTTATTTGTAGGGCCAAAGAGGAACCAACTATTAATTTTATTTGTCAAAAAGTAAGGTTGACAAGATAATAAAATTAATGGGTAAAACCTCCTCTTACAAATGTAGAATTCGTATACGTCCACACTGCATGGCATACGATATTCTCGGTGTTTTGAGGTGTTGGTTGATTTCGAAATTTTATTGTTTGAGGAATCAATAATTTTTTGAAATCTAAAGTAATGATCTATGTGATTCTTAGGATTTTCAAAATTGACTTTCAGTCCACTTACTATGATACTAAAGGAAATAAACTTACTGTATCCAAATAATATTGATTGGAAAAGATTCTAGATATTGTCTTATCTGCTAAGGAGTAAGAGTATGCACTCTTCAAAGAGTGTCCTCAAGCCATCATTGCTCAAAAGGGTTTCTACTTCTAAGCCGAAAGGCAAGAAGAAGAAGAAACAAGGTGAAGCAAAGATGGTGGGAGGATCTCAAGGAAGAGTGAAAAATCCGAAAGGCAAGTACTTCACTTGAAAGCAGGATGGACATTGGAAGAAGGACTGTCCCAATCCAAAATAGAACAAAAGTATATCCTTTGGTCTAGTCGTTGAAACATGGTTAGCGGTGTTATCTACCGGCACCTGGTGTGTAGATACGAGGGCCGCTAATCATGTCTGCAATACTTTGTAGGGGTTCCAGGAAACCCTACGACTAGCTAAAGGGGAGATTACGATTTACTTGGGCAATGCCATGATGGTGGCGGCTATTGCAGTGGGAGAAGTTTTATTTATCTCTTGAGAATAATAAAACTTTGTTTCTGGAAAATTCCCTTTATGTACCTTTATTTAGAAAGAATTTAGTTTCAGTTTCTAAATTATTATGGATGGATATTCTATTTCTTTTAATGACAGAGTTGTTATAAAAAGGAATAGGGAGAATATCTATTCAGGTACATTGAAAGGAAATTTGAACCAAAACTTCCCACGATGCAAATTGAAGTTAATAACTCATCTTCTAATTCCAATAAGAGAAAAGAACCTTCGAAGATGAACCAAATATATCTTTGGCTTCTTAGGCTTGGTCACATTAACCTAAGTAGAATTCAAAGGTTGATAGCTGACGGACCTTTGGGTTCATTAGTGGTGGAGGATCTCCCAACCTACGAATCTTGCTTGGAGGGTAAGATGACCAAGAGGCCTTTTTAAGGCCAGGGGGTATAGAGCCAAAGATGTGTTAGAAATGGTTCATTCTGATTTGTGTGGTCCTATGACTATCTAGGCAAGAGGTGGTCTTGAATATTTCGTCTCTTTTATAGAAAATTATTCAAGATATGGATGACACTACGATCTGATCGTGGTGGTGAGAACCTCTTGGGAGAGTTTAGGAACTACTTATCAGAGGTTGGGATTCAATCCCAATTGACTGCACCTGGTACACCCCAGCAGAACGGTGTAGCAGAGCGAAGGAATAGAACTCTTATGGAGATGATTAGATCGATGATGAGTTATTCTGACTTGTTTTATAGTCCTAGAGATCAGAGAGTGATCGTTAACACGAACGCCAGATTTCTAGAGGAAGACTATGTGATAAGCCACAAGCCCAAGAGTAAAATTGTTCTGGAGGAGTTAAAAGGGAAGTCACTTCTTTAGTACCACTGGTACAAGAGGATATACCACATGTCACTGCACCGCGTGTCACAAAGGATACACAGATGATACCTCGTCGTAGTGGGAGGGTTGTTAGACAGCCTCTTAGATTCATGTTTTTGGACGAATCTTCGGATTTGGTTCCTAGAAAACATGAACCTGATCCCTAGACATACGACAAGGCAATCCAAGATATAAATACAACATCTTGGCAAAGTGCAATGAATACTGAGATTGAATCTATGGATTCAAGTCAGGTCTGGGAGCTCTTATGCATTGCAGCTCATATGGATTATGAGGTGTGGCAGATGGATGTCAAGACAGCTTTCCTTAATGGAAGTCTTGAGGAAAACATCCATATGTAGCAACCAGAGGGATTCATTGCTAAGGGCAAAGAGCGTATTGTATGTAAGCTTAATCGGTCTGTTTATGGACTGAAGTAAGCTTTGAGGTCTTGGAACATCCTCTTTGATAAGGTAAATCCAGACTTATGGATTTATTCAAAGTCCGGATGAGTCTTGTGTATACAAGAGATGTGACGGAAACGTAGTGGTATTTCTTGTACTATACCTAGATAATATTTTGGTAGTTGGCAACAATATCAGAGTGTTATCAGACGTAAGGGTATGGTTGTCCAAACAGTTTTGAAGGACTTGGGAGAAGTGGATTGTTGGATCGAGAAGCGTCGCTAGAGGGGGGGGGGGGGTGAATAGCGATCGTAAATCTTTTCTTTTTCGTTCGTTCAATACGCAAAGTAAGCACAGCGGAAAATAAATGAACACGTTTATTTTACTTGGTTCACAACCCAGCGGTTGCTACTCCAAGGCCCTATCGGTCCTAGACCGCGTACGGAGGGCAAAGCACTAAAACGTCTCCTCCTCATTGGAGGTAGGAGACAACGATTACAAAAACCGAATACACGAGGATGAGGCAACAAGCCTACCTCACCTCGTTATGAAGATAAAAATACAGAATATAATATCAAAAATATTACTTGAATCTGCTGTACGAAGAAGATCAAAACTTGGCGTCGCGTCGGCGTTATGGCGATGTTGAAGCGTTGGCGTTGTAGGAGCACTTGATGAATAATTGATGTGATTTGGAGATGAATCCTCCTCCTTTTATAGACTTTAGCCTCTGAATTTGTCTCCTATTTCTTTGGAGCGGATCATGAATTTTTCCAAATTTTTATCGCGAAGTAGCGCGTCAAACGTTATCCGTTTTGACCTAAGCGCAAAGCCGATAAATGCGCCATCGATCGTGATGCCTCTCATCGATCGTGATAACGATCGGCGATGCATCTCATCGATCCAACTGATAACGATCGCCCAATGTCGGAATCATTGCCGGCTAACCACTTCCTGCGGTAAGAGATTAGCTCGAAAATGATATAATCATCGACGGTTTCTAACCGTCCGATCTCGACCTAGACCTTCCACAGGAAGTCTTAGTCGAATCGTCGCCTACGGTCATCCCCGTAAAGAGGACACGACCTTACAATCTCTCACTCACACGAGCTTACCTCGATAGTAGCTCTCACTTTCGGCCTTCCACTCGATTCCTTCGGCTCCCTCCGAATTCACTCAAGTGTCGCCCGACCACCACGGCTTCCTCCGGGTGTCGCTAGCCTTCAGCTCCAGCTTTAGTACTTTTCTGCACACTTGATTTAGCTCGTGAGATAACAATATAAACTTAACTTTGTGTCTTTGCCATAATCAAAACACAGGTTCGATTATCTAGTGCCCCTGCACCAACATGGGTCACAACCTTGGGATCAAGGTTGTTGTGCTTATCCCAAGCTTCATACATAGACATGATTTTGGATCGTTTTAGCATGCAGAACTCCAAGAAGGGTTTTCTACCTTTCAGGTATGGAGTTCCTTTATCTAAGGAGATGTGTCCTAGATCATCTGAGGTGATAAAGGAGTTGAAAGCGGTTCCTTATGCTTCAGCAGTAGGAAGCCTCATATATGCTATGTACGAGACAAGATATCTACTTTGCCGTGGGCATGGTTAGCAGATATCAGAGTAATCTAGGACAGGGACATTGGACTGCGGTAAAAGCATATATTGTAGTGCCTGAGAAGGACTAGGGATTATATGCAAGTTTACCGGGCAGACCAATTACTTCCTGTGGGTTGCATGGATTACGATTTCCAATCAGATAGGGATAACAGTAAGTCTACCTCGGGGTTTGTGTTTACTTTTGGAGGTGGAGCCATAGTATGGAGGAGTGTCAAGCAGAAATGCATAGCGGACTCCACCATGGAAGCTGAGTATGTGGCAGCCCCTTGGGCGACCAAAGAAGTTGTGTGGCTCAGGAACTTCCTGATGGACTTGGATGTGATTCCTGGTTTGCCCAGAACTATCACAATTAATTGTGATAATAATGGTGCAGTTGCAAACTCGAAGGAACCACGAGCCCATAAGGCTAGTAAACACATAGAGTGCAAGTACCACCTGATACGAGAAATCATAAAGGAGGTAGAAGTTGCTGTCGCCTAGCATGCATCAGAGGATGACCTGGTAGACCCTTTCACTAAGGCCCTTCTAGCGAGAGCTTTGATAGGCATGTGGAGGGAAGGGGAATCAGATGTATGGCAGTATGATGACAGCATAGTCTTTTAGTATAAGTGGGAGATTGTTGGGATGTATACTGAAAGCCTAGCTCTTTGGTATGAACATTTTATTTTGAAATAAGAATCACATGATCATTGTTTGCACTTTATATTTATATATGTGCATATTGTCTAATACTTTACATTGTAGATAACATGGTGCTTTGGTGTGGCACAGAAGATCATGTTATCAGTCCCTTGTAAAGTATAAGTAGAGGCTCACAACCAAGATGGTTTTGGACAAACCATTGGCATGGTTGTAGTGTAGCTTGGTATTGTTTTGTCTTGAACATAAAGTTACACTAGTACACTTAGGTGTATTGAGCAGGACCGACATAGAGGTGATTCAATTTGTTGCTGACTACATAATTGAATTGGACCTCGGATATTATGTTGTACATGCTCTTAATCCCGATATAATAACGGAAACATGTACTTAGTATTTATTTCTTTGATTTACCAGAGGGTGAGATTTCTATGGATTAAATCAATATGCCCGGTAAGTTGGGAAATGATATTATTTACATGGTGTGTCGTTGATTATAGGAGGAATCTGTGTCCTATGTATTAGGTTGATGATGTCCCCTTGAGGAGCTCATAAGGTTCATCATGTAAACCCTGCAGGTTGACTTAGTCAACATGATGATAAGGTTGAGTGGTACTACTCGAGGAGTTAGATGTTGATTAATTGATGGTCAGTAAATCAATTAATTGACGGACATTCGATATCTTAAACACGGGGAGATGAATGTACAAATAATATATGAAGCTCATATTAATTTATGGGGGTTGGTGAGGTAGTTCGATGATGATCCTCTAGTGGAATGGAACATCATTGATGGATCAAGTTTATGTGGTTCCGATCCATCGGGTGGCCAAGACCCAACTCCTCCTCATGGTCCCTATCGTAGCCTAATATAAACCTCATGAAGTCTAGATCAAATGATGGAAAACAAATCTCTAAATCCGACGGTTGGGATTAAATCCCTAGATCCGACGGTTGAGATTAAATCTCTAGATCCGACGGTTGGGATTAAAACCCTAGAACCGACGGTTGAGATTAAATCTCTAGATCCGACGATTGACATTAAAACCCTAGAACCGACGGTGGAGATTAAACCAAGGCCTAAACCTAACTCTATATATAAGGGAGCATGGGTTGGCCGGCAATAAGTTTTTTATTGGATGATGGAAATTAGGGTTTAGCCTCTCTTTGCTTGGGCGGCAAGAAACCCTAAGGAGGAAACCCTAATTAGGGTTTGGCTCCTTGGGTTGGGCGGCCATGGTGAGGAAAGGAGAGTGGGCGGCAACTTGTGGAAGAGTTCTTCTTCTTCCTAGAGAAGGTGGCCGGTTCTAGATCTCCCCCTTCCACCATGGTTGGACGGCAAGAAATAGGAAGAGGCTAGGGTTAGGGTTTAGTCCATGATGGTGGGCGGCAACCCTTCTTCCTCCTTCCTCCTTGGTTTGGCCGGCGCCCAAGCTTCACCCTTCTTTCTATGGATTAGGTTGGTTTGGGAAATTAGGGTTTTCCCTTCCATTAGTGGGCGGCAAGAAACCCTAGAGTTTTCCTTTCCTTGGTTGGGCGGCTAGGTTATGGAGGAGAACGTGGGCGGCAACTATAGGAGAGGATATCTTCTTCTTCCTAGGGTGTTGCCGGCTCCTAGATCTTTTCCCTCTACCTTGGTCGGCGCTCAACCTATTCCTCTCATCCTCTTCTTGTTCTCTTTGGACCGGAGGCAAACATCATGCTTGGAGCTTGATGGTTGGTCCTAGATAAGAGATGAGTTTTGTTTCCATTTTGTTCTCTCTATTCTTGGGGCCGGCGGCATCAATCCTTTGTGGATTGGTGGTTGGCTCAAGCAAGAAGGGAAAGAGAGTTCTTCTTTCTTTGGATTGAAGAAGATCTAGGATGCTTCAACTTGTGGAGGATCTTCGCCCACACGAAGTCTACAAAGAGGTTAGGACATACGATAGAAGATCAAGAGGTATAAAAGTTTTATAACTTTTATTATTGTTCTTTGGATGTTCTTATTGATATGCTAGCTTATGTTCTTTATGTTAGTATATGTTGATTATACTAGTTTACATTTGCATGTATTTGTATAATCATAGACCCCGAATAAGAAACACAAAAACCGGAAATCCGTCCGTCGTCTCTTTCGCAGCTAATCGACTAGAAGAGTTTGGTTGCTTGAACAACTAGTTTGTTCAAGCGATCGCTCGAGTCGTTGGCACGACGACGAATTGGTAGTGCTTAGGAAACTCATCCCGTCCGGATTAGTTTTCATTAGTGTAAATTTTAATCCGGTGACATGAAAGCCTATGAGCATTCCGAGAAATAGCACATTACCAACATAATGAACCCAAAGCTCCATCAGCTATCAACCTTTGAATTCTACTCAGGTTAATAAGACCTAACCTTAGATGCCAAAGATATGTTTGGTTCATTTTTGAAGGTTATTTTCTCTTATTAGAATTACAAGATGAGTTATTTACTTCTATTTGCATCGTGGGAGCTTTTAGTTCAAGGGTATATAAATTTCCTATCAATGTACCAGAACAGATAATCTCCCTATTCCTTTTCATAACAACTCTGTCATTAAAAGAAATAGAATATTCATGAATAAACAATTTAGAAACCGAAATCAAATTCTTTCTAAATAAAGGTACATAAAGGAAATTTCTCATAACCAAAGTTTTATTTCTATCAAAAGACAATTAAACATCTCCCACTGCAGTAGCCTCCACCTTCGTAGCATCGGCCAGGTAAATGGTAATCTCCCCCTCAGCCAGTCGTCTAGTTTCCTGGAACCCCTGCAAAGTATTGCAAACATGATCAGTGGCTCCCATATCTACACACCAAGTGCCGGTAGATAACACCGCTAAACATGTTTCAATGACTAGACCAAAAGATATACCTTTGTTCTGCTTCTGGTTGGGGCAGTCCTTCTTCCAGTGTCCAGTCTGCTTGCAAGTGAAGCACTTGCCTTTCGGCTTCTTCACTCCTCCCTGAGATCCTCCTGCCCACTTAGCCCCACCTTGTTTCTTCTTCTTCTTGCCTTTCGGCTTAGAAGTAAAAACCTTTTGGGCAACCATGGCCTTAGCCTGAGCACTCTGACGAAAAAGCCCCTCTGCCACCTGGAGTTCTGTCAGATGCTCTGCCAATGAATATAACCTTTTATTTATGTTGTAGTTCAGGTGAAACTGCTCAAAACTCCTAGATAGAGACTGGAGAATGATATCAACCTGGGTTTCCCTATCGATCTCAGCACCAAGGACTTCCAGCTCATTCAAATGAGCCATCATCTTGAGAACATGATCCCTCATGGGTGTTCCCTCGATCATGGTGGTCGTCATCAAGTTCCTCGTGTCTTCTTGCCTAGCAGCCCGATTCTTGTGTCCGAAAATCTCCTTGAGATTGAGCATCATGTCATAAGCAGTGGGCATGGCTTGATGCTGATGTTGCAATACATTTGACATATAAGCCAAAATGTAACACCACGCCATCTCATCAACCTTTATCCACTTCTTATAACTCTCTTTCTCCTTTTCCCCAGAATCATTCGTAGGCTTAGGAAGACACTCTTCAAAGACTACATACTTGTACTCCTCAACAATCAAGACAATATCAAGATTCCTCTTCCAATCAACATAATTGGGTCCAGTAAGTTTTTTCTCTTTTAGTATCACAGCAAGCGGGTTGAAAGTCTTTTTTGAAAAACCTAAGAATCACATAGATCAAAACATTAGATTTCAAAAAATTATTAATTCCTCAAATAATAAAATTTTAAAATCAACCAACACCTCAAAACACCGAGAATATCGTATGCCACGATCGTGTGGACGTATACGAATTCTACATTTATAAGAGGAGGTTTTACCCATTAATTTTACTATCTTGTCAACCTAACTTTTTTATAAATAAAATTAATAGTTGGTTCCTCTTCGGCCCTACAAATAAAAGCAGTGACTCCAATGGGGAGGATACTTCTATTTGCATCTAAGTGTTAACCATTACTCGGTACCAAGGCAATTATCTCGGGTTATGTGTCTTCCGATGGGGAAGTACACATGCTCTTAAATAATTTCTTATAACCTTATTCGACCCTATGATCCACAAAACAAACTCATCCGATGGGGAGGAAGGCACTCATAGGCGACGCGCAAGTTTGTTTGCATCACATGTTAAATCATAATAGAGTCCATGGGAATTTAAAAAAATATCCCTCTCCCACTTAGTAATTTAAAATTGAGGAATTTTCCTAGCACATGACATTCATATCAAACAAGAAGCAATAAATATGAAAAAGAATATTTTCCAACTATTATGGCTTTTGTTCACCAATATGCCTCCCGTCATATCGCCATCTCATCCGCTCCTCCCTATGCCATGTACAAGCCATCTGGAGATCCGAGCTGAGAATAATTATTTTAATTTACATCCATCAATCCTATACTCCACGAAGGAGTGTACATAAAATCTAGATCAAAAGTAAACTAAAATAAAAAGAGTGGCTAAACAATACCGTACTTAATTACAAAAATTAAATACTAGCCTCGTCAACCCCGAGGATTCAAATAATATTACACACATCGAATCACATACACACACATATGGCCATAATAGTTGGATCTTATGCCTGCAACAAAAAAGTTAGCCTACGCACATCCTACTATCATCCGACACATACAATATATGATAAGCGCATAAAAGTAACTGAATCCTAAACACACTAAACTGGAAACTGTGGCTCTGATACCACTTGAAGGGTGTCGAAGCTTCGCTTCCCACTTTAACTTGGTCGCTAGTGCAAGGCGATCCCATCTACGTGAAGGTAGGAAACTTCGCTTCCCACTTTAACTCGGTTGCTTGTTCATGGCGATCCCGTCTTTGTCCCTGGATTAAAAAAAATAATCCATCACAATTAGGTATTACCCAAGCTACCGTTCCATCGTCGTGCTATCCAATTAGAGTGGTCACTTGAACAAACTTGTTGTTCAAGCAACCTACCTCTATTCTTCGAATAGCCACGGAATAGACGATATACGGATCGCTGGTTTTTGTGTTTGTATTCGGGGTCCAAGTATATTAGCCACATAATAAAGCATACAACATGCATATAACAAGAAAAGATCATAAACAAGCATTATACCTCTCGATCTTCTATTGTATGTCCTTCCTCCTTTTGGATGTCGTGTGGGCGACGATCTTCCAAAAGTCGAAGCCTCCTAGATCATCAATCTTCCTTTCTTTGTTCACCCCGAACAAAAGAAGATTATAAAAAAAACTCTACTCTATCTAGGACCAACCAACAAGCTCCAAACTTGAAGCTTGCTGCCGGCCCAAAGAGAGGTGGAGGAGTGTCGGCCAACCTTGAAGGAAGGTTGCCGCCGGCCAACCTAGAGAGAGAAAGAGAGAGAGAGGAGTTGTCGCCGGTCTAGAGAGAGAGAGAGATGGTGGAGTTGTCACCGGCCAAAGATGTCCAAACCCTAGGATTGTCTTGCCGCCGCCCACTAGGAAGAAGAAAACCCTAGGTTAGCCGCCCACCTCTCCTCTAAAGCCAACTCCAAAAACCCTAGTCTCCCAAAGTGTCATCTACGCCCAAGCCTTGGCTTCCTTTTATAGAGTTAGACTTAAGCCTCCTTTTAATCTCCACCATCGGATCTAGGGATTTAATCTCAACCGTCGGATCTAGAGATTTAATCTCAACCGTCATATCTAGAGATTTAATCTCCACCGTCGGATCTAGACTCCATGAGGTTTTAATAGACTACAATAGGGACCATGAGGAGGAGTTGGATCTTGGCAACCCATTAGATCAAGCCCACATAAAGTCCGATCCATTAATGATAATCCATTCCACTAGAGGATTATCATTGATCTACCTCACCAACCCCCATAAGTTAATATGGGCTCCATATATTATTTGTACATTTATATCCCCGTGTTTAAGATCTCAAATGTCCGTCAATTAATTAATTTACTGACAATTAATTAATCAACATCTAACTCCATGAGTAGTACCACTCAACCTTATCATCATGCCGGACCAAGTCCACCTGCAAGGTTTACATGATGAACCTTATGAGCTCCTCAAGGGGACATCATCATCCTAATATATATGACATGGTTTCCTCCTATAATCAACAGCACACCATATAAATAATAACATTTCCCAACTTACTAAGCCTATCAATTTACTCTATAAATCTCGCCCATTGGTAAATCAAAGAAATGAATACTGAGTAAATTTGTCTGTTATTATATCGGGATTAAGAGCATGTACAACATAATATCTGAGGTATGATTCGCTTATGTATTCAGCAATAAATCGAATCACCTCTAAGTCTATGTATGAAGCTTGAGATAAGCACAACATCCTTTTTCTGTGATCCCTTATAACCTTGATCCCAAGAATGTGTCCCACTTCTCCCAAGTCCTTCATATCAAACTGTTTGGACAACCATACCCTTACGTCTGATAACACCTTGACATTGTTGCCAATTAACAAAATATCATCTATCTATAGTACAAGAAATACCATTATGTTTCCGTCACATCTCTTGTATACACAAGACTCATCCAGACTTTGAATAAATCCATAAGACTGGATTACCTCATCAAAGCGGATGTTTCAAGATCTCGAAGCTTTCTTCAATCCATAAATGGATCGATTAAGCTTGCACACAAGATGCTCTTTGCCCTTTGCAATGAATCCCTCTGCTTGCTTAATATAGATGTTGTCCTCAAGACTTCCATTAAGGAAAGTTGTCTTGACATCCATCTGTCATACCTCATAATCCATATGAGCAGCAATACATAAGAGAATCCAGAGAGACTTAAGCATGGCTATCGATGAAATGGTCTCCTCATAATTGACACCCTCTTTCTGAGTATACCCCTATGCAACAAGCCTTGCTTTGAAGGTCTCAACCTTCCCGTCTATTCCTTTCTTTCTTTTGTAGATCCATTTGCATCCAATGGCTTTTACACCATTGGGTGGTTCTACTAGCTCCCATACCTGATTTTAATCTATAGATTCAATCTCAGCATTCATTGCACTTTGCCAAGATACCACATCTTTATCTTGGATTGCCTCGTCATATGTCCAGGGATCAGGTTCATGTTTGTCAGGGACCAAATCAGAAGATTCTCCAAAGAACATAAATCTATCAGGATGTCTCACAACCCTCCCACTACAACGAGGAATCACCTTTGTATCCTCTGTGACACGCGGTGCAGTGACTTGTGGTATATCCTCTTGTACCGATGGTACTGAAGTAGTGACTGAAGGTAGGAAACTTCGCTTCCCACTTCAACTCGGTCGCTTGTTCATGGCGATCCCTTCTACGTCCTCGGATAAAAAAAAATTATCCTTGACAAGAGGGATTTCCCAAGCAACTTTGTCATCGTCGTGCTATTCGATTAGAGTAGTCACTTGAATAAACTTGTTGTTCAAGCGACCAACCTCTATTCTACGAATAGCCACGGAATAGACGATGTACGGATCGCCGACTTTTGTGTTTATGTTGGGGGTCCAAGTATATTTAGCCACAAAACAGAATATAACATTCATATAATTGAAAAACAAATATAAGAATGTTACACATGAAGATAGATAAGTGATATACCTCTCGATCTTCTATTGTATGACCTTCCTCCTTTCGGACGTCGTGTGGGCGACGATCTATGAAAAGTTGAAGCTCCTAGATCACCAATCTTTCTTCCTTGCTCGTTCCGAGCAAGAGGAAGAATAGAAACAAGACCCTTCTCCTTCCTTTAGTCAACCAACAAGAAACAAGCAAGTTGCTTGCCGCTGGCCAACAAGGAAAAAGGGAGAGAAAGATGAATACCGGCCAAAAGCTCCAAGGGAAGACCTTAAGCTATGTTTCCACCGGCCAAAGAGAAGGGATTGAAGTGGTTTAGACATTGTCCAAGGGCTGGAAAGGGTTGTATGGACGCCGGCCACCTTGAGGAAGAAGAAGATAAGGAATAAGTTTCCTTATTTGGTGCCGCCAACTCCAAATATCCATACACCATGTTATCTACATTGTAATGTATTAGATAATATGCATAACCATAAAAATATGCAAACAATGATCATGTGATTCTATTTTCAAAATAAAGATGTTCATACAAAAGATAAGCATTTCAGTATACATCCCAACAATCTCCCACTTATACTAAAAGACTATGTTATCCTCAAACTGCCATACATCTGATCCCCATTCCCTCCACATGCCTATCAAAAGCTCTCGCCGGAAGGGCCTTAGTGAAAGGATCTGCCAGGTTATCCTCCGATGCAATCTTGGCCACAGCAACTTCTCCTCTCTTTACGATTTCTCGTATCAGGTGGTACTTGTGCTCTATGTGTTTACTTGCCTTATGGGCTCATGGTTCCTTCGAGTTTGCAACTGCACCACTATTATCACAATAAATTGTGATAGTTCTGGGCAAACCAGGAATCACATCCAAGTCCATTAGGAAGTTCTTGAGCCACACAACATCCTTGGCCGCCTCAGAGGCCGCCACATACTCAGCTTCCATGGTGGAGTCCTCCACGCATTTCTGCTTTACACTCCTCCATACAATGACTCCACCTTCTAAAGTAAACACAAAACCTGAGGTAGACTTACTGTTATCCCTATCTGATTAGAAGTCGGAATCCATATAACCCACAGGGAGTAATTGGTCTGCCTGGTAAACTAGCATATAATCCCTAGTCCTTCTCAAGTACTTCAATATATGCTTTACCGCAATCGAATGTCCCTGTCCTGGATTACTCTGATTCCTGCTGACCATGCCCACGGCAAAGCAGATATCTGGTCTCGTACATATCTGGACTTTGAATAAATCCATAAGACTGGATCACCTCATCAAAGCTCCCATACCTGATTTGAATCTATAGATTCAATCACAGCATTCATTGCACTTTGCCAAGATACCGCATCTTTATCTTGGATTGCCTCGTCATATGTCCAGGGATCAAGTTCATGTTCGCCAGGCACCAAATCAGAAGATTCTCCCAAGAACATGAATCTATCAGGCTGTCTCACAACCCTCCCACTACGACGAGGTATCACCTATGTATCCTCTGTGACATGCAGTGCAGTGACTTGTGGTATATCCTCTTGTACCGGTGGTACTGAAGAAGTAACTTCCCCTTTTAATTCCTCCAGAACAATTTTACTCATGAGCTTGTGGTTCATCACATAGTCTTCCTCTAGAAATCTGGCGTTCGTGTTAACGATCACCCTGTGATCTCTAGGACTATAAAACAAACCACCCTTCGTTCCTCTAAGATAGCCAACGAACATGCATACTTCTGTACGAGGTTCTAACTTATCAGCATCCGCCTTCAGCACATGTACTAGACTCCCCCAAATCCGAATATGTCTTAGACTATGCTTTTACCCAGTGCACAATTCTGTGGGAGTAGAAGGCACTGATTTAGACGGAACCAAGTTCAGAATGTACACCACCGTATCTAGAGCATATCCCCACAACGAATCTGCCAACTCAGAATAACTCATCATCGATCTAACCATCTCCATAAGAGTCCTATTCCTTCACTCTACTACACCATTCTACTGGGGTGTGCTAGGTGCAGACAATTGGGATTGAATCCCAGCCTCTGATAAGTAATTCCTAAATTCTCCCAAGAGGTACTCACCACCACGATCAGATCGTAGTGTCTTGATACTTTTACCTTGACTTTTCTCCACATCAGCCTTGAATTCTTTGAACTTGTCAAAGCATTCAGACTTGCGGCGCATCAAGTAAATGTATCCATATCTCGAATAATCATCTATAAAAGAGACGAAATACTCAAAACCACCTCTAGCCTAGATAGACATAGGACCACACAAATCAGAAGGAACCAATTCTAACACATCTTTGGCTCTATACCCCTTGGCCTTAAAAGGCCTCTTTGTTGGATCGAGAAGCGTTGCTAGAGGGGGGTGAATAGCGAGCGTAAATCTTTTCATCGTTTCATTCGAGTAGACAATTAAACGCAGCGGAAAATAAAGAGACACATTTATTTTACTTGGTTCACAACTCAGCGGTTGCTACTCCAAGGCCCTATCGGTCCTAGACCACGTACGGAGGGCAAAGCACTAAAACGTCTCCTCCTCGTTGGAGGTAGGAGACAACGATCACAAAACCGAATGTACGAGGATGAGGCAACAAGCCTACCTCACCTCGTTACGAATAAAAACAACGAATACTATATCAAAATATATTACTAGATGTTGCTGCCAAAGAAGAAGATCTGAACTTGTTGTCGCGTCGGCGTTATGACGATGTTGGAGCGTTGGCGTTGTAGGAGCACTTGATGAATAAACTTGATGATGTATGGAGTTGGAATCCACCCCTCCTTTTATAGATTTTGGCCTCTGAATATGTCTCCTCTTTTTTCGGAACAGATCACAAAGTTGTAATAAATTTTATCACGAAGTGGTCGCATCAAACCTTATCCGTTTTGACCTAGGACAAAGGCTGATTCGTCGCGATCAATCGACTGATGACTCATCACCGATCGATGAGCATCATCGATCGCCTAATGTCCAAGAATGATCACGCACTAGCCACTTCCCTACAGTGAGAGGTTAGCTCGGAAAATGATAAATACGACGGTTTCTAACCATCCGATCTCGACCTAGACCTTCCACAAGAAGTCTTAGTCGGATCGCCGCCTACGGTCGTCCTCGTACAGAGGGCACGACCTTACCATCTCTCACTCACACGAGCTTACCTCGATACTTACTGTGTCACTTTCGCTTCCGGCCTTCCACTCAATTCCTTCGGCTCCCTCCGAAGTCACTCGAGTGTCGCCCGACCACTGCAGCTTCCTCCGGGTGTCGCTAGCCTTCAGCTCTAGCTTTAGTACTTTTTTGCATACTCGATTTAGCTCGTGAGATAACGATGTAAACTTAACTTTGTGTCTTTGCCATAATCAAAACACAGGTTCGATTATCTGGTGCCCCTGCACCAACAATCTCCCCCTTTTTTATCTATGGCAAACCAACACAAAGGTAAGGGAAATTAAAGCATAAAACAAGTATTGTAAATGATGAATGTCATTTTCAAAAACTCCCCCTTAACCAAAACTCCCCCTTAACCCTAGGTGAGTTTTGAAAGAGATACTTTAGTTTTCAAAATTAAATAAATTTTTTGTTACTCCCCCTTAACTTTCACTCTTCTCCCCCTTTTGCCATAAGTCAAAAAAGTATGTTGGGATTTTTGTATAAAATAGGGGGTTTAAAAAACAATACCGTATATGCATGCATCTAGATAAATAAAATATGAGTCCAAGCATGCGTCTAACAGTAGTTAGATAGATTGGTGTGTCCCTCTGCACCAATAATCTAAAGATTTATAATATAACCCTTAGGGTTAGTTTGCTCTCCCCCTTAGTCAAATATATGAAGTATAAGAGATGTAGGGGGCGCTAATGTTTGGCCTAAAGAGTCATTAAGTACAATAGTTGAGAAAATAAGTAGTATTTTGAAGAGATTAAATTTCAATTATCCTTAACATCTCACCCATTCTATGTATCTCATAATTTGTTCACCTTATATATTTTGTGAGATGATTTTAAATAAATTAAAGATAGTCAACCTTGGGTTAGATTCGGATTTAACCTTTAGATCGTTAAGTAACTTTTCGAGAAATTGGCTTCCAGGTCGTGGCAAGGCACAGGGGCCTTCTTTGATCGGAACAACGACCACTTCCTTAGACAAAGCCAAATTCAAGAAAATATCACTTAAGTCACTTAGGGTTACTTCCTGGTCTAACTAGTTTAGGATACGGCGAGGTAGCTTCAGCTAGTTCCACTCGGTCAAGTGCACCAAGCTAGATACGCCTTATCTAGCTCGAATACACGAGAATTTGTTTCCCTAACGTACTATCATCTCGCCGTGTCCTGATACTATGTTGTCAAGAGTTGACTAACTATTTTCCCTATCTAGCCGTTCTACAAATTAAAGTAAAATATTCAATGATTTTGCTAAGTAAGCGGGTATACTATTTTAGTGTTAGCTCTCCCTGGACCATTGAACCAATATGGTCTATTCAAATAATGAATTTGATCCTGGGGAATCCAAAACTTATTAGTCCTTATATGTGAATTCAATAAAACCTTTGGGACCCATGCTTGGACTCTTTGATGACTACGATTTACGATAGACATATAAGATCTATTCGTAGTCTTTGACCTAAATCCGAGTCCGGCTTTATTGTACACGGCTCTTTGGGTTCCAAGTAGTCGGTTAAGGTTCTTAGATCCCAATGTGAACCTTTCCAACCTAGCCTTGACCTCTTGAACTCGGTCTTTCAAGAGAGAATTCTCCTCCTCAAGTTTTTCAATTTGGGTTGAGTTTCCCTCTTGAACTTGACTAGTTGAAGAGGTTAGAGTAGCCTCTTGCTTGAGGGTTTCAACCTCCTCAAGTAACGACTCAACCCTAGACTCGGACTTAGTTAATTTACTATTAAGCATTTTAATTGTATTGTAAAGCATATGAATTAGTGAGCGGCTAACCTTAATTTTCTCTTTTGATCCGGCTTTGAGTTGCTTCTCGAAATAGTCCACGAGTTCAGAGTTGGTGTTGTAATTGGATTCGGATTCGGACCCGGACTCGGACTCTTCGGGTCTTGCCATGCATGCTATGCCGATGCCTTCTTCATTGTCCCATGTTGCACGAAAAGCCTTCTTTTGATTTGATTTGAATTGTGCCCTCTCTTGGTTCTTTAGTAGGCTTCTTTCCCTTCGAACGATCTTTCGCACTATGTTCACTATTGCTTCCACCTCTTCCGATTCGGACTCTGATTCATCTTCGGGTTCGAGTTCAACTACTTGCCTAGTAGGTGGCTTGCTTCTTTGTCCTGCAAGTAGAGCAATACCTCTCTCGGCCCGGACCACGTTAGTTTGCTCGTGAAGTTCAAACTCGAAAAATAATTTGTCTAACCTAAGCTTCGAAAGGTCTTTAGAGACCTTGTAGACATCGACCATGGATGCCAACAAGGTAGTCCTAGGGAAAGCATTTAAAGCATACCTTATAAGGTCCCGGTTCTCTATGGCTTGCCTGATCGAGTGAAGACTGTTGACGATGTCTTGGATCCGCGCATGTAATTGGGTGGCAGTCTCGCGATCCTGCATCTTTAGATTGTACAGTTTATTTAAAAGTAAATCTCTTTTACATACCTTAGCATCGGGCGTCCCTTCGTGTAGATCAATCAATTTGTTCCAGAGGTCTTTGGCGCTAATGAATGGACCGATGCGGTTGAGCTCCTCCTTGGACAAGCCACATTGTAATATTTGAGTTGCTCTTGCATCGGCTTCGATTTGCCTCTTGGTTGCATTTGTCCACTTGTTGAAATCCAAGCGCTCTCCTTGATCATTGGTGGGTAGAGCAAAGCTGGTTTGGATTATTATCCAAGTCTCGACTTGTGTTTTCAAGAAACACTCCATCCGACCTTTCCAATAACGGAAATCATCTCCGTTAAAGAACGGAGGTCGGGTGGTGCTATACCCCTCAATGTGAGCCATTAAGTATCTTGCAAAACACGAATAAAAACCAAAGGGAATTCCAAGACTTGGTCTTGGATTAGTAATGTGGGAAATAAATAGGAAATAAATAGAATTAAATGAGAAAAATAAGAAACTAACAAAAACTAACAACTTACGACCTTTGATGTCCTCGAAAGGGTACTAGACATTGGATTTTGGGGCTGGAAACAGCTTGTTACAAGGGTAAACCCTCATAAGAAATGTATATCTTTCAGAGATCTTCAATTTGGTAGGTAGATCGTTATGTGAGTCCACTTGTGCGAAAAGTTATGGCCGTTTTACCGTCTGCTACTCCAAGAGAGAATATTTGCAAGCACACAACCAAAAGAAACGTACCAAGACTTCGTCTTGGATTAGTAGTGCGGGAGGAAAAAGACCTAAAAAAAAATACGAATAGAAAAATATGAATAGAAAACCAAAACGTGCTAGATCGATGGTTTCACCAAATCTTCGCAGCCCCGCTCTGATACCAATTGTTGGATCGAGAAGCGTCGCTAGAGGGGGGGTGAATAGCGAGCGTAAATCTTTTCGTCGTTTCGTTCGAGTAGACAATTAAATGCAGCGAAAAATAAAGAGACACATTTATTTTACTTGGTTCACAACCTAGTGGTTGCTACTCCAAGGCCCTATCGGTCCTAGACCGCGTACGGAGGGCAAAGCACTAAAACGTCTCCTTCTCATTGGAGGTAGGAGACAACGATCACAAAACCGAATGTACGAGGATGAGGCAACAAGCCTACCTCACCTCGTTAAGAATAAAAACAACGAATACAATATCAAAATATATTACTAGATGTTGCTGCCGACGAAGAAGATCTGAACATGTTGTCGCATCGGCGTTATGACGGTGTTGGAGCGTTGGCGTTGTAGGAGCACTTGATGAATAAACTTGATGATGTATGGAGTTGGAATCCACCCCTCCTTTTATAGATTTTGGCCTATGAATATGTCTCCTCTTTTTTCGGAACAGATCACGAAGTTGTAATAAATTTTATCGCGAAGTGGCCACGTCAAAACTTATCCGTTTTGACCTAGCGCAAAGGCTGATTCGTCGCCATCAGTCGATTGATGACTCCCATCAGTCGACTGATGAGCATCAATCGACTGCCCAATATCCAGCAGTCGACTGCCAGCCTGGCCACTTCACTACAGTGAGAGGTTAGCTCGGAAAATGATAAATACGATGATTTCTAACCGTCCGATCTCGACCTAGACCTTCCACAAGAAGTCTTAGTCGGATCGCCACCTACGGTCGTCCCCGTACAGAGGACACGACCTTACCATCTCTCACTCACACGAGCTTACCTCGATACTTACTGTGTCTCTTTCGCTTCCGGCCTTCCACTCGATTTCTTCGGCTCCCTCCGAAGTCACTCGAGTGTCGCCCGACCACCGCGGCTTCCTCCGGGTGTCGCTAGCCTTCAGCTCTAGCTTTAGTACTTTTCTGCATACACGATTTAGCTCGTGAAATAACGATGTAAACTTAACTTTGTTTCTTTGCCATAATCAAAACACATGTTCGATTATCTGGTGCCCCTGCACCAACACTCTTGGTCATTTTACCCTCTGAGCAAGATTCACAGGTTGGGAAATCTTCCACCACTAATGAACCCAGAGGTCCATTAGTTATCAACCTTTGAATTCTTCTTAGGTTAATATGACCAAGCTTAAGATGCCAAAGATATGTTTGGTTCATCTTCGAAGGTTCTTTTCTCTTATTGGAATTAGAAGATGAGTTATTAATTTCAATTTGCATCGTGGGAGCTTTTGGTTCAAGTGTGTATAAATTTCCTATCAATGCACCCGAACAGATAATGTCCCTATTCCTTTTTATAACAACTCTATCATTAAAAGAAATAGAATATCAATCCAAAATAATTTAGAAACCGAAATTAAATTCTTTCTAAATAAAGGTACATAAATGCAATTCTTAAGAACCAAAACTTTATTTTTCTCAAAAGATAAATGCAACAGCTGCCATTTTCGTGGCATCGCCCAAGTACACAGTAATCTCCACCTCAGCTAGTCTTCTGGTTTCCTGGAACCCCTGCAAAGTATTACAGACATGATCAGTGACTCTCGTAGCTACACACCAGGTGTCGATAGATAACACCGCTAAACATGTTTCAATGACTAGACCAAAAGATATACCTTTGTTCTGCTTGCGATTGGGGCAGTCCTTCTTCCAATGTCCAGTCTGCTTACAAGTGAAGCACTTGCCTTTCAGCTTCTTCACTCCTCCCTGAGTTCCTCCCACCGCTTTTGCCCCAATTTGTTTCTTCTTCTTCTTGCCTTTCGGCTTAGAAGTAGAAACCTTTTGGGTCACCATGGCATGTGCCTGAACACTCTGACGAAATAGCCCCTCTGCCGCCTGGAGTTCTTTCAGAAGCTCCGCCAAAGAATACAACCTCTTGTTCATGTTGTAGCTCAGAAGAAACTGCTCAAAACTTCTAGGTAGAGACTGGAGAATGATATCGACCTGGATTTCCCCATCGATCTCAGCTCCAAGGACCTCCAGCTCATTCAAATGAGCCATCATCTTGAGAACATGATCCCTCACGGGTGTTCCCTCGATCATGGTGGTCGTCATCAAGTTCCTCATGGCATCCTGCCTAGCAGCCCGATTCTGGTGTCCAAAAAGCTCTTTGAGATTGAGCATCATGTCATAAGCAGTGGGCATGGCTTGATGCTGATGTTGCAGTACATTTGACATAGATTCCAAAATGTAACACCATGCCATCTCATCAACCTTTATCCACTTCTTATAACTCTCTTTCTCCTTTTCCCCAGAATTATCCACAGGCTTAAAAGGGCACTCTTCAATGAGTACATATTTGTATTCCTCAGCAGTCAAGACAATGTCTAGATTCCTCTTCCAATCAACATAGTCGGGTCCAGTAAGTTTATTCTCTTTCAGTATCACAGCAAGTGGATTGAAAGTCATTTTGAAAGAAAACCTAAGAATCACATAGATCAAAAATATTATATTTCAAAAAATTATTGATTCCTCAAACAATAAAATTTTAAAATCAACCAACACCTCAAAACACCGAGAATATCATATGCCACGATAGTGTGGACGTATACGAATTCTACATTTGTAAGAGGAGGTTTTACCCATTAATTTTAATATCTTGTCAACCTAACTTTTTGACAAGTAAAATTAATAGTTGGTTCCTCTTTGGCCCTACAAATAAAAGCAGAGACTCCGATGGGGAGGATACTTATATTTGTATCTAAGTGTTCACCATTACTCGGTACCAAGGTAATTATCTCAGGTTATGTGCCTTCCGATGGGAAAGTACACACGCTCCTTAATAATTTTTTATAACTATATTTGACCTTGTGATCCGCAAACAAACTCATCCGATGGGGAGGAAGGCACTCAAAGCCGATGCGCAAGTTTGTTTGCATCACATGTCAAATTGTAATGGAGACCATGGGAATTTATAAAAATATCCCTCTCCCACTTAGTAATTTAAAATTGAGGAATTTTCTAGCCTACGACATGCATATCAAACAATAATCAATAAATATGAAAATTAAAAATTTTCCAACTATTATGGCTTTTGTCTTCAATATGTCTCCCATCGCATCGCCATCTCGTCCGCTCCTCCTTCGCCATGTACGAGCCATCCGAAGATCCGAACCGAGATTAAAATCTATTTTAATTTACATCCATCGATCCTATACTCCACGAGGTAGTGTACATGAAATCTAGATCGAAGGTAAACTAAAATAAAAATATTGGCTAAACAATGTCGTATCTACTTTACAAAAAATCAAATAGTAGCCTCGTCAACCCTGAGGATTCAACAATATATATAATTACAGACATACAATCACATACACACATATGGCCATAATAGTTGGATCCTATGCCTACAACCAAAGAGATAACCTACGCATATCCTACTATTTTCCGGCACATATAATATATGAAAAATGCATAAGAGTAACCGAATCATAAACACACAAAATCGGAAACCGTGGCTCTGATACCACTTGAAGGTAGGAAACTTCGCTTCCCACTTCAACTCAGTCGCTTGTTCATGGCGATCCCTTCTACGTCCCCGGATAAAAAAAATTTATCCTTGACAAGAGGGATTGACCAAGCAACCTAGTCATCGTCGTGCTATTCGATTAGAGTAGTCACTTGAACAAACTTGTTGTTCAAGCGACCAACCTCTATTCTACGAATAGCCACGGAAAAGACGATGTACGGATCGCCGGCTTTTGTGTTTATGTTCGGGGTCCAAGTATATTTAGCCACAAAACAGAATATAACATTCATATAATTGAAAAACAAATATAAGCATGTTACACATGAAGATAGATAAGTGATATACCTCTCGATCTTCTATTATATGACCTTACTCCTTTCGGACGTCGTGTGGGCGATGATCTACCCAAAGTTGAAGCACCTAGATCACCAATCTTCCTTCCTTGCTCGTTCCGAGTAAGAAGAAGAATAGAAACAAGACCCTTCTCCTTCCTTTAGTCAACCAACAAGCAACAAGCAAGTTGCTTGCCATCGGCCAACAAGGAAAAAGGGAGAGAAAGATGAATACCGGCCAAAAGCTCCAAGAGAAGACCTTAAGCTATGTTTCCACCGGCCAAAGAGAAGGGATTGAAGTGGTTTGGACGCTGGCCAAGGGCTAGAAAGGGTTGTATGGATGCCGGCCACCTTGAGGAAGAAGAAGATAAGGAATAAGTTTCCTTATTTGGTGCCGCCAACTCCAAACCCTAGCTCCAAGCTTCTTGCTGCTAACTCAAAGCCTCCCTTGCTTCTTAATTCTCTTCCATGCCAACCCTATACTCTCCTTTTATAGAGTTAGGGATAAGCCTTGTTTTAATCTCCACCATTGGTTCTAGGGATTAAATCTCAACCGTCGGATCTAGAGATTTAATCTCAACTGTCGGATCTAGAGATTTAATCTCTACCTTTGGATCTAGAGTTTTGTTTCCATCCATTGGATCTAGGCTTCATGAGGTATTAATAGGCTATAATAGGGACCATGAGGAGGAGTTGGATCTTGCCCACCCAATGAATCAAGCCCACATAAAGTCGGATCCATTAATGATAATCCAATCCACTAAAGGATTATCATTGATCTACCTCACCAACCCCCATAAGTTAATATGGGCTCCATATATTATATGTACATTTTCTCCCCGTGCTTAAAATCTCGAATATTCGTCGATTAATTAATTTACTGACCATTAATTAATCAACATCTAACTCCATGAGTAGTACCACTCAACCTTTTCATCATGCCAGACTAAGTCTACCTGCAGGGTTTACATGATGAACCTTATGAGCTCCTCAAGGGGACATCATCATCCTAATATATAGGACATAGTTTCCTCCTATAATCAATGACACACCATATAAATAATATCATTTCCCAACTTACCGAGCCTATCGATTTAATCTATAAATCTCGCCCATTGGTAAATCAAAGAAATGAACACTAAGTATATGTGCCCGTTATTATATCGGGATTAAGAGTACGTACAATATAATATCTGAGGTCCGATTCAATTATGTAGTTAGCAATAAATCGAATCACCTCTAAGTCGGTCCTGCTCAATACACACAAAGTGTACTAGTGTGATTCTATGGTCAAGACAAACCAATACCAAATCACACTACAACTATTCCAATGGTTTATCCAAAGTCATCTCGGTTGTGAGACTTTACTTATACTTTACAAGGAGCCGATAACATGATCTCCCGTGTGACATCACACACCATGTTATCTACAATGTAATGTATTAGACAATATGCATAACCATAAAAATATGCAAACAATGATAATGTGATTCTTATTTCAAAATAAAGATGTTCATATAAAAGATAGACTTTTCAGTATACATCCCAATAGTGACTTCCCCTTTCAATTCCTCCAGAACAATCTTACTCATGGGCTTGTGGTTCATCACATAGTCTTCCTCTAGAAATCTGGCGTTCGTGCAAACGATCACCCTTTGATCTCTAGGACTATAAAACAAACCTCCTTTCGTTCCTATGGGATAGCCAACGAACATGTGTACTTATGTACGAGGTTCCAACTTACTAGCATCTGCCTTCAACACATGTGTTGGACTCCCCCAAATGTGAATATGTCTTAGTCTAGGCTTTCGCCCAGTCCACAATTGTGTGGGAGTAGAAGGCACTGATTTAGATGGTACTATGTTCAGAATATACACTACTGTATCTAGAGCATATCTCCAGAACGAATCTGGCAACTCAGAATAACTCATCATCGATCTAACCATCTCTATAAGAGTCATATTCCTTCGCTCTGCTACACCATTTTGCTAGGGTGTGCCAAGTGCAGACAAATGGGATTGAATCTCAGCCTCTGATAAGTAATTTCTAAACTCTCCCAAGAGGTACTCACCACCACAATCAGATCGTAGTGTCTTGATAATTTTACCTTGACATTTCTTCACATCAGCCTTGAATTCTTTGAATTTGTCAAAGTATTCAGACTTGCGATGTATCAAGTAAATGTATCCATATCTTGAATAATCATCTATGAAAGAGAAGAAATACTCAAAACCACCTCTATTATGGATAGACATAGGACCACACAAATCAGAATGAACCAATTCCAACACATCTTTGGCTATATACCTCTTGGCCTTAAAAGGCTTCTTTGTCATTTTACCTTCCAAGCAAGATTCGTAGGTTGGGAAATCTTCCACTACTAATGAACCCAAACGTCCATCAGCTATCAACCTTTGAATTCTGTTTAGGTTAATATGACCTAGCCTTAGATGCCAAAGATATGTTTGGTTCATCTTCGAAGGTTCTTTTCTCTTATTAAAATTAGAGGAAGAGTTATTCACTTTTATTTGCATCGTGGGAGCTTTTGGTTCAAACGTATATAAATTTCCTATCAATGTACCAGAACAGATAATCTCCCTATTCCTTTTTATAACAACTCTGTCATTAAAAGAAATAGAATATCCATCCATAAACAATTTAGAAACCGAAATCAAATTCTTTCTAAATAAAGGTACATAAAGGCAATTTTTAAGAACCAAAACTTTATTCCTCTCAAAAGACAAATAAACATCTCCCACTACAACAACCGCCGCCTTCGTGGCATCGCCCAAGTATACGGGAATCTCCCCCTCACCCAATCGTGTGGTTTCCTAGAACCCCTGCAAAGTATTGCAGACAAGATCAGTGGCTCCCGTATATACACACCAAGTGTCGGTAGATAACACCGCTAAACATGTTTTAATGACTAAACCAAAAGATATACCTTTGTTCTGCTTCTGGTTGGGGCAGTCCTTCTTCCAGTGTCTAGTCTGCTTGCAAGTGAAGCACTTGCCTTTCGGCTTCTTCACTCCTCCCTGAGTTCCTCCCGCCACCTTTGCTCTAGCTTGTTTCTTCTTCTTCTTGCCTTTCGGCTTAGAAGCAGAAATCTTTTAGGCAACCATGGCCTGTGCCTGAGCACTCTGACGAAAAAGGCCCTCTGCCACCTGGTGTTTTGTCAGAAGCTCCTCCAACGAATACAACCTTTTGTTCATGTTGTAGTTCAAACGAAACTGCTCGAAAATCCTAGGTAGAGACTGGAGAATGATATTAACCTGGGTTTCCCCATCGATCTCAGCTCCGAGGACTTCTAGCTCATTCAAATGAGCCATCATCTTGAGAACATGATCCCTCACGGGTGTTCCCTCGATCATGGTGGTCATCATCAAGTTCCTCATGGCTTCCTGCCTAGCCTCCCAATTCTGGTGTCTGAAAAGCTCTTTGAGATTGAGCATCATGTCATAAGCAGTGGGCATGGCTTGATGCTGATGTGTCAGTACATTTGACATAGATGCCAAAATGTAACTGTAACGCCCGTAAAATTCCTAGCAATTTTACAAGAATTTTTGGCTTGATGATAATGGGCTTTATGTGGGCTTTTTTTCAAAATAAAATAAAAATAAGCCAAAAAGAGATGCAAGACCTAGGAATTGAACCCCAAACCTCTAGAGATAGCCAAACCCTATAGATGCACCCACTAACCAGAAGCCCAATAGGATTATATGATTAAGGAAGAGGGGAAACTATAGATAAGTGGGACTAAGGGTAAATGAAGAGGCATAGAAAAGAAAAGAGAAACTTCTCTTTCTCCCCTTTATAAAGAAGAGGGAAGATTGAATTTGGTCACTTCCTCTCTTCTTTCCTTCTTCTCACCGAAACCCTAGAAGCTCTCCCTCTCCATTTTCTTCCTCCCTTGGCCGAAACTCCTCCAAGCAAGAAGAAAGGGCTAGGGTTTGTGTTAGGTCATCTTCTTCACAATACAAGCAAAGCGAAGGAAGTAAGTATCCCCTCACCTGCATACGAGTAGCTTGTCGATTGATGTTTTGTATCAATTTTTCCATGATCCATTCGGCCAAGCTATGAATTAGGGTCTCAATGAAGCTCTATGCTATGTTTATGCTATGTTTTATAACTAGATGATGATGTTAGGGGTTAAAATGGATTAGGACAAAAGTTAACCCTAATAAACACTAAAGACCTATTCGTCCAAACCCTACTTTTAGGGTTTCAATGAAGTTCCATGCCATGTTTTTATAACTAGATGATAATGTTAGGGGTTAAAGTGGATTAGGACAAAAGTTAACCCTAATAAACACTAAAGACCAATTCGGCCAAACCCTACTTTTAGGGTTTCAATGAAGTTCCATGCCATGTTTTTATAACTAGATGATGATGTTAGTGGTTAAAGTTTATTAGGACAAAAGTTAACACTAATAAACACTAAAGACCTATTCGTCAATACCATACTTTTTGGTTTTCTATGATTTTCATTGACATGTTTTTATAACTAGATGATGATGTTAGTGGTTAAAGTGGATTAGTACAAAAGTTAACCCTAATAAACACTAAAGACCTATTCGCCAAACCCTACTTTTAGGGTTTCAATGAAGTTCTATGCCATGTTTTTATAACTAGATGATGATGTTAGGGGTTAAAGTGGATTAGGACAAAAGTTAACCCTAATAAACACTAAAGACCTATTCGGCCAAACCCTACTTTTAGGGTTTCAATGAAGTTCCATGCCATGTTTTTATAACTAGATGATGATGTTAGGGGTTAAAGTGGATTAGGACAAAAGTTAACCCTAATAAACACTAAAGACCTATTCGGCCAAACCCTACTTTTAGGGTTTCAATGAAGTTCCATGCCATGTTTTTATAACTAGATGATGATGTTAGGGGTTAAAGTGGATTAGGACAAAAAGCTAACCCTAATAGCCAACAAGGACCATTCGGCCACCCCTAGATATTGATGACCCAATGATGTTTCAATCCATGTTTTGTAGGGTTATGATGTTGTTGTTGAATTAGGTTAAAGGCCAACCCTAAAAGCCCTACATGGACCATTCGGCCACCATAAACTTTGGGTGATTAAATGAAGTATAATTCATGTTCTATATGCATATGAAGTTGTTGTTATGAATTAAGTTAACATGTGTTTTATGTTGGGTGGATTCATGTTGAACTTATGATATTAAATGATGCAAAATGAGGATAACATGTTATAGGTTAGCATTTACTTACTTTGATGCCATGCCTTATGCCATGCCTTATGTGTATTGTGATATCTAAGATGTGATATGAAATGAAGTATGCTATGCTATGTTAATGAAATGAAGCATGATGTGTTATGAAATGAAGTATGCTATGCTATGTCAATGCAATGAAGCATGATGTGTTATGAAATGAAGTATGCTATGCTATGTTAATGAAATGAAGCATGATGTGTTATGAAATGAAGTATGCTATGCTATGTTAATGCAATGAAGCATGATGTGTTATGAAATGAAGTATGCTATGCTATGTTAATGCAATGAAGCATGATGCGTTATGAAATGAAGTATGCTATGCTATGTTAATGAAATGAAGCATGATGTGTTATGAAATGAAGTATGCCATGCTATGTTAATGAAATAAGCTATGTTGTACAAATAAGCATATAAGTATTTTACCTTCTGCATGGCTTGTACCAAGACCTTAACAAGGTCCAAGAAGGGATGGGCTCCTAAGATGCCCTAGGTCGATGGAATAAGACTCGGGCCTAGGATGGGCTTCTATGTATGATTGCCCCTAGGT
The DNA here is from genome assembly GCA_025175895.1 of Wurfbainia villosa. NCBI lineage: Eukaryota > Viridiplantae > Streptophyta > Magnoliopsida > Zingiberales > Zingiberaceae > Wurfbainia > Wurfbainia villosa. The sequence goes on from CM045990.1 coordinate 86,018,300, forward strand.
CGATGGAATAAGATTCGGGCCTAGTATGGGATGGGCTCCAAGATGCCTTAGGTTGATGGAGTAAGACTCGGGCCTAGGATGGGCTTCTACGTTATAACGATTGCCCCTAGGTCGATGGAATAAGACTCGGGCCTAGAAACCTATTAGGTTCGAGACTTGCTACCTCGGGCCTATTTAGGGATGCGCGCTATGATAATGAAGAAGTGGTACAATGCCGGGCCCAAATATGTTGAGATTTATGTTTACATACCTAAAATATATGTTTTCAAAGCATCCTGCATATGTGTACCTGCTGATTGTTATGTTTACATGTTCCCATTATACATGTCACATGTTATGTTTGATAATATGATATGACGTCTATGTTTACATGTTATGTTCGATGATATGTTAGGAATGTTACATGTTTCTGTTATCTATGTCACTTCCTAGGTTTGATGATACGATATGATGTTTAGGTCTACAAGTTATGTTTGATGATATGTTAGGAATGTTTACATGCTTATGTTATACACATTACATGTTATGTTTGATGATATACTATGATGTTTATGTTACTTAGTTACATATGATGCATGTCATGTTGATTAAGCATATATCCATGTTATGTTGCTAAGTTATGGATGATACATGTTATATGTACTTATGTTACTTATGCTACTGGTTAAGTTGATGACACCATGTATGTTACGTATTATACTGCTTATATGTTATGTATGCTACATGCCATGATTAAAGATGATGTATGGTTTTGTGAGTAGGATAGGGATCTTACTAAGCTGTGTGCTTATAGTTGTCTTTCCTCAAATGCAGATAAGGGTAAGGGATGGATAAACTAAAGGGAGCAGCAGGAGGGGCCAATGTGTGTGGTAGTGGCATGGTGGAGAAGATCCGTTAGGTCTACATATATATGTGTTTACCTATGATGATGATGTCTATGGATGTCCTTATTATGCCTGCTCATGATGGTGTCGTTTAAGAACTTGAACTAAGCACTAAGTATCTACCTATGTTATGATGCATGTTCTATGTTAATAAGAAGAAGTAAAGAAGAAGTAAGAAGAAGTATCTATGTATGCTATGACGCATGCTCCATATGAAGAAGAAGAAGTATATATATATATGTCAATGCATGTTTAGGTTTTAAAAGAAAAAAAAATGTCTGAAGTCTTCCGCTGTATGTATGTATGTATGTATGTATGTACATCACGCTACCGCCTCCGGATTCTGGGTGCGAAAAGGGAGGCGTGATGTGGTATCAGAGCTGATCTGCCTTTCCACTACACACACATCAAGCTCCAAATCCTCCTGCTCCAAGTAAGAATTCTATGTCTACTTTAATCTTGTTGAATTTTTTTCATGTATGATAGGAAATGTTTCTAGCTAAATATGCATGAAAATATGTATGATACCCTTATGCTTGTTCATATATGATGTAAAATACCCTAAGCCAAATTATGCCTTAGAACGTGAATGAAGCTTAAGCTTGAAACGACCTTATGATAGCTTTAGTCTAATTATGCATAGGTAAACGAACGAAAAACTTATACTAGCTTTACTTTAATATATGAAGATAAACATGTCTGGAAGACGCGGTAGTAGAGCTGATGAGATAGCACCCCCGCATGACCTTACACACGTAGTCACAGAACTCCAGCGACAAGTCACAGAACAACAAGTAATAAATACCCTAATGAATCGTGAGAAACCCATCGCTTCACCAACGGGCCCCGGCCCGATGGTTCGACAGGAAGCTTACCTGATCCAGTGGCAGAGACTAAAGCCGAAAAATTTCTCTGGTACTGGTGAGCCATGGGATGCCCAGGCCTGGTTCAAGACGGTGGAAAGCATCGTGGAGCTACTGGACTGGCCCGAATGCGAGAAGATTAAGTGTGCATCATTCTGCCTTTCGGGAGATGCTCGGATGTGGTGGGAACGGGTTAAAGCAAAGAGACAAGTAAATCAGATGAGATGGACAGATTTCGAGTACGAGTTCTTCGAAGAATTCTTCCACATGAGGGTGACCAACAAGCATTACGACGAGTTCACTGGGTTCCGACAAGGTGACCTATCGGTCAGCGAAGCCGTGAAGAGATTCAACCGACTCGCACGTCTGTGCCCAGAGTTGGTCAGCACGGAAAGAGAAAGGGTCAGACTCATGCTGAAGATGCTCCGACCGGAAATAGCTCTGAATGTGGCCGGCGGAGTTCATAGACCGCAGACCGCAGAGGAGCTGTTCAGTAGTGCCTTAATTACCGAGCATTACCTGAACAACATTAATCAGCAAAAGAAAGCACTGAGTGAAGGCAGGGGTCAGGCCCAGCCGCGAGGTCAGAAGCTTTCTCGGGCTAGCAAGCTACTACCGGAAGTTTGTAGAGAACTTCTCCAGGATTGCCGCCCCTATGACAGTCCTCACCAGAAAGGACAAGAAATATGAGTGGACGGACGCCTGCGAGAGGAGTTTTACAGAGTTGAAAAGGAGACTGACCACCGCTCCAATTCTTGCTCTTCCGGACAGTAACGAAGGCTTCGACATGTACAGTGACGCTTCCAAGTTGGGACTCGGAGCTGTACTTATGCAGAATGGCAAGGTCATTGCCTACGCCTCTAGGCAACTCAAGGAACACGAAAGGAATTATCCCACCCACGATTTAGAGCTAGCGGCCGTGGTCTTTGCTCTCAAAACATGGAGACATTACCTATATGGAGCTCAGTGTAGGATTTATACAGACCACCAGAGTCTGAAATATTTCTTCACACAGAAGGACCTGAACATGAGACAGCGCAGATGGCTCGAGCTCATCAAGGATTATGACTGCGAGATTCTCTACCATCCGGGGAAGGCTAACAAGGTGGCTGATGCACTCAGCAGGAAGTCCTGCGCCACCTTGATGTCTCTATCAGTGTTATCTCGGCCCTTAGAAAGAGAGATTATGCGTTACGGGGTTGAAATCATTTCCGGGCAGCTCTCGACCATGACAATAGCAGACGCTTGTTCGATGATATCTTTGGAAAAACAAGCCCGTGACCCAAGCCTTGAGAGGATCAAGCAAGAGGTCTTAGAAGGAAAGGACGACGGGTTTGGATCTCACGATAGTGGAGTACTCTACCTCGTGGATCACTTATGTATTCCCGAACGATCCGAATTATGGAAGGAGATATTTGAGGAAGCTCACGTAACTCCTTATGCGATGCATCTGAACCACCAAGATGTACCAAGACCTGAAACAAAAGTTCTGGTGGTCCAGAATGAAAAGAGATGTGGCTCAAGATGTCAAGATACGCACCCAGAGGGTTAAGGCGTAACACGAGACCGAGGAACACCGGTAGATCCAGATTCGAATGGAAATGGGAAGACATTTCTATGGATTTCATCTCGGATTGCCCAAGGCGACAAATGGTTATGATGCTATATGGATTGTGAAGTCCGCCCATTTCTTAGCAATCAAGATGACCTATTCGACGAGCAATTGGCTCGATTATATGCTAAGGAAATTATTAGACTACATGGAATTCCTAAGACCATCATTTCATCAGAGATGGTCGCTTTATCTCCCATTTCGGGAATGTGTTGAAAGCCCAGGCAAAGCTTATTGTTAAGATCGCCTTCCACCCCGCACAGACGGACAGACACCGAAAGGGTAAATCAAGCATCGGAGGATATGTTACGAGCTCGCCTGGATTTCAAAGGTAGCCGTGCCGATACTTATGTTTGGCGAGAATTGCCTACAACAATAGCTATCAAGCTACTATTGGGATGGCACTCTACGAGGCTCTATACGGAGGAAATGTAGATCTCCATATCTACGAGGGTGGTGAAAAGAAGAGGATGGGACTCCAGACAGACTTCATCGACAACACGACCCGAGCTATACGTAACATCCGTCAGAGAATTGAAACTGCTCAGAGCCGACAAAAGAGCTATGCGGATATGCGGCGTAGACCGTTAGAATTCGAAGATGGGGACCTAGTATTCCTCAAAGTGGCTCCCATGAAGGGAGTGATGAGATTCGGAAGGAAGGGTAAATTGAGTCCACGTTACGTGGGATCGTATCCGATATTGCAGAGGATTGGCAAGGTAGCATACAAGCTAGAGCTGCCTCAAGAGATGTCAGCTATTCACAACGTGTTCCATGTCTCTGTGCTCAAGAAATGCATTCCCAGTACGGACCAAGTGATCGAGCCACAAACTGTACAAGTTCAAGAGGACTTGAGTATCGAAAGTCGGCCTATCCAGATATTAGGCCGAGAAATCAAGAGGCTAAGGAACAAAGAGGTGCCGTAATCAATCTGCGAAGGAAGCCACACGGGAAACGCGAGGAGGACATGAAACAGAAGTACCCAGAATTGTTCTAAGTTTCGAGGACGAAACTTTTTTTAAGGATGAAGGATTGTAACGCCCGTAAAATTCCTAGCAATTTTACAAGAATTTTTGGCTTGATGATAATGGGCTTTATGTGGGCTTTTTTTTTTAAATAAAAGAAAATTAAGGCAAAAAGAGATGCAAGACCTAGGAATTGAACCCCAAACCTCTAGAGATAGCCAAACCCTATAGATGCACCCACTAACCAGAAGCCCAATAGGATTATATGATTAAGGAAGAGGGGAAACTATAGATAAGTGGGACTAAGGGTAAATGAAGAGGCATAGAAAAGAAAAGAGAAACTTCTCTTTCTCCCCTTTATAAAGAAGAGGGAAGATTGAATTTGGTCACTTCCTCTCTTCTTTCCTTCTTCTCACCGAAACCCTAGAAGCTCTCCCTCTCCATTTTCTTCCTCCCTTGGCCGAAACTCCTCCAAGCAAGAAGAAAGGGCTAGGGTTTGTGTTAGGTCATCTTCTTCACACTGCAAGCAAAGCGAAGGAAGTAAGTATCCCCTCACCTGCATACGAGTAGCTTGTCGATTGATGTTTTGTGTCAATTTTTCCATGATGTTTATGCTATGTTTTATAATCTAGATGATGATGTTAGGTTATAATTTAGATGATGATGTGGGGTTAAAATGGATTAGGACAAAAGTTAACCCTAATAAACACTAAAGACCTATTCGGCCAAACCCTACTTTTAGGGTTTCAATGAAGTTCCATGCCATGTTTTTATAACTAGATGATGATGTTAGGGGTTAAAGTGGATTAGGACAAAAGTTAACCCTAATAAACACTAAAGACCAATTCGGCCAAACCCTACTTTTAGGGTTTCAATGAAGTTCCATGCCATGTTTTTATAACTAGATGATGATGTTAGGGGTTAAAGTGGATTAGGACAAAAGTAACCCTAATAAACACTAAAGACCTATTCGGCCAAACCCTACTTTTAGGGTTTCAATGAAGTTCCATGCCATGTTTTTATAACTAGATGATGATGTTAGGGGTTAAAGTGGATTAGGACAAAAGTTAACCCTAATAAACACTAAAGACCTATTCGGCCAAACCCTACTTTTAGGGTTTCAATGAAGTTCCATGCCATGTTTTTATAACTAGATGATGATGTTAGGGGTTAAAGTGGATTAGGACAAAAGTTAACCCTAATAAACACTAAAGACCTATTCGGCCAAACCCTACTTTTAGGGTTTCAATGAAGTTCCATGCCATGTTTTTATAACTAGATGATGATGTTAGGGGTTAAAGTGGATTAGGACAAAAAGCTAACCCTAATAGCCAACAAGGACCATTCGGCCACCCCTAGATATTGATGACCCAATGATGTTTCAATCCATGTTTTGTAGGGTTATGATGTTGTTGTTGAATTAGGTTAAAGGCCAACCCTAAAAGCCCTACATGGACCATTCGGCCACCATAAACTTTGGGTGATTAAATGAAGTCTAATTCATGTTCTATATGCATATGAAGTTGTTGTTATGAATTAAGTTAACATGTGTTTTATGTTGGGTGGATTCATGTTGAACTTATGATATTAAATGATGCTAAATGAGGATAACATGTTATAGGTTAGCATTTACTTACTTTGATGCCATGCCTTATGCCATGCCTTATGTGTATTGTGATATCTAAGATGTGATATGAAATGAAGTATGCTATGCTATGTTAATGAAATGAAGCATGATGTGTTATGAAATGAAGTATGCTATGCTATGTCAATGCAATGAAGCATGATGTGTTATGAAATGAAGTATGCTATGCTATGTTAATGAAATGAAGCATGATGTGTTATGAAATGAAGTATGCTATGCTATGTTAATGCAATGAAGCATGATGTGTTATGAAATGAAGTATGCTATGCTATGTTAATGCAATGAAGCATGATGCGTTATGAAATGAAGTATGCTATGCTATGTTAATGAAATGAAGCATGATGTGTTATGAAATGAAGTATGCCATGCTATGTTAATGAAATAAGCTATGTTGTACAAATAAGCATATAAGTATTTTACCTTCTGCATGGCTTGTACCAAGACCTTAACAAGGTCCAAGAAGGGATGGGCTCCTAAGATGCCCTAGGTCGATGGAATAAGACTCGGGCCTAGGATGGGCTTCTATGTATGATTGCCCCTAGGTCGATGGAATAAGATTCGGGCCTAGTACGGGATGGGCTCCAAGATGCCTTAGGTCGATGGAGTAAGACTCGGGCCTAGGATGGGCTTCTACGTTATAACGATTGCCCCTAGGTCGATGGAATAAGACTCGGGCCTAGAAACCTATTAGGTTCGAGACTTGCTAACTCGGGCCTATTTAGGGATGCGCGCTATGATAATGAAGAAGTGGTACAATGCCGGGCCCAAATATGTTGAGATTTATGTTTACATACCTAAAATATATGTTTTCAAAGCATCTGCATATGTGTACTGCGATTGTTATGTTTACATGTTCCCATTATACATGTCACATGTTATGTTTGATAATATGATATAGCGTCTATGTTTACATGTTATGTTCGATGATATGTTAGGAATGTTACATGTTTCTGTTATCTATGTCACTTCCTAGGTTTGATGATACGATATGATGTTTAGGTCTACAAGTTATGTTTGATGATATGTTAGGAATATTTACATGCTTATGTTATACACATTACATGTTATGTTTGATGATATACTATGATGTTTATGTTACTTAGTTACATATAATGCATGTCATGTTGATTAAGCATATATCCATGTTATGTTGCTAAGTTATGGATGATACATGTTATATGTACTTATGTTACTTATGCTACTGGTTAAGTTGATGACACCATGTATGTTACGTATTATACTGCTTATATGTTATGTATGCTACATGCCATGATTAAAGATGATGTATGGTTTTGTGAGTAGGACAGGATCTTACTAAGCCTGTGTGCTTATAGTTGTCTTTCCCTCGTACTGCAGATAAGGGTAAGGGATGGATAAACTAAAGGGAGCAGCAGGAGGGGCCAATGTGTGTGGTAGTGGCATGGTGGATAAGATCCGTTAGGTCTACATATATATGTGTTTACCTATGATGATGATGTCTATGGATGTCCTTATTATGCCTGCTCATGATGGTGTCGTTTAAGAACTTGAACTAAGCACTAAGTATCTACCTATGTTATGATGCATGTTCTATGTTAATAAGAAGAAGTAAAGAAGAAGTAAGAAGAAGTATCTATGTATGCTATGACGCATGCTCCATATGAAGAAGAAGAAGTATATATATATATATGTCATTGCATGTTTAGGTTTTAAAAGAAAAAAAAATGTCTGAAGTCTTCCGCTGTATGTATGTATGTATGTACGCCCCTCGGTTTCGGAGTGCGAAAAGGGCGTGGATGGAATATCGCGCCATATCATCAGCCTTAATCCACTTCTTATAACTCTCCTTCTCCTTTTCCCCAGAATCATCCGTAGGCTTAGGAGGGCACTCTTCGAGGAGTACATATTTGTATTCCTCAGTTGTCAAGACAATGTCAAGATTCCTCTTCCAATCAACATAATTGGGGCTAGTAAGTTTATTTTCTTTCAGTATCACAGCGAGCAGGTTGAAAGTCATTTTGAAATAACCTAAGAATCACATAGATCAAAAGATTAGATTTCAAAAAATTATTGATTCCTCAAACAATAAAATTTTAAAATCAACCAACACCTCAAAACACCTAGAATATCGTATGCCACGATAGTGTGGACGTATACGAATTCTATATTTGTAAGAGGAGGTTTTACCCATTAATTTTACTATCTTGTCAACCTAACTTTTTGACAAATAAAATTAATAGTTGGTTCCTCTTCGGCCCTACAAATAAATACAGTGACTCCGATGGGGAGGATACTTCTATTTGTATCTAAGTGTTCACCATTTCTCGGTACCAAGGTAATTATCTCAGGTTATGTTCCTTTCGATGGGGAAGTACACACGCTCCTTAATAATTTCCTATAACCATATTCGACCTTGTGATCCGCAAATAAACTCATCTGATGTGGAGGAAGGCACTCAGAGCCAACGCGCAAGTTTGTTTGCATCACATGTCAAATTGTAATGGAGGCCGTGGGAATTTATAAAAATATCCCTCTCCCACTTAGTAATTTAAAATTGAGGAATTTTCTAGCCTACGACATGCATATCAAACAATAAGCAATAAATATGAAAAAGAAATATTTTCCAACTATTATGGCTTTTGTCTCCAATATGCCTCCTGTCGCATCGCCATCTCGTCCGCTCCTCCTTCGCCATGTACAAGCCATCCGGAGATCCGAGCCAAGAATAACTATTTTAATTTACATCCATCAATCCTATACTCCTCGAAGGAGTATACATGAAATCTCTTGAAAGTAAACTAAAATAAATGAGTGGCTAAATAATGTCATACTTAATTAAAAAATTAAATACTAGCCTCGTCAACCCCGAGAATTCAAAAAATATACAATTTTACACATACAATCACATACACACATATGTCCATAATAGTTGGATCCTATGCCTGCAACCAAAAAGTTAACCTATGCATATCCTACTATTATCCGGCACATATAATATATGAAAAGTGCATAAAAGTAACCGAATCCTAAACACACAAAACCAAAAACCGTGGATCTGATACCACTTGAAGGTAGGAAACTTCGCTTCCCACTTCAACTCGGTTGCTTATTCATGGTGATCCTGTCTTCATCCCTGGATTAAAAAAATTAATCCATGACAATTAGAGATTATCCAAGCTACCATTCCATTATCGTGCTATCCGATTAGAGTGGTCACTTGAACAAACTTGTTGTTCAAGCAACCTACCTCTATTCTTCGAATAGCCTCGGAATAGATGATATACGGATCGCCAGTTTTTGTGTTTGTATTCGGGGTCCAAGTATATTAGCCACATAATAAAGCATACAACATGCATATAACAAGAAAAGATCATAAACAAGCATTATACCTCTCTATCTTCTATTGTATGTCATTCCTCCTTTTGGACATCGTGTGGGCGACGATCTTCCAAAAGTCGAAGCCTCCTAGATCACCAATCTTCCTTTCTTTGTCCACCTCGAACAAAGGAAGACTATAAAACAAAACTCTACTCTATCTAGGATAAACCAACAAGCTCCAAACTTGAAGCTTGCCGCTGGCCCAAAGAGAAGTGGAGGAGTGTCGGCCAACCTTGAAGGAAGGTTGCCGCCGGCCAACCTAGAGAGAGAAAGAGAGAGAGAGGAGCTACCGTCGGTCTAGAGAGAGAGAGATATGGTGGAGTTGTCGCTGGCCAAAGATGGCCAAACCCTAGGATTGTCTTGCCGCCGCCTACTAGGAAGAAGCAAACCCTAGGTTAGCCACCCACCTCACCTCTAAAGCCAACTCCAAAAACCCTAGTCTCTCAAAGTGTCATCCACGCCCAAGCCTTGGCCTCCTTTTATAGAGTTAGGCTTAAGCCTCCTTTTAATCTCCACCGTCGAATCTAGGGATTTAATCTCAACCGTCGAAACTAGAAATTTAATCTCAACCGTCGGATCTAGAAATTTAATCTCAACCGTCAGATCTAGAGATTTAATCTCCATCGTCGGATCTAGACTCCATGAGGTTTTAATAGGCTACAATAGGGACCATGAGGAGGAGTTGGATCTTGGCCACCCAATGGATCAAGCCCACATAAAGTCTGAACCATTAATGATAATCCATTACACTAAAGGTTTATCATTGATCTCCCTCACCAACCCCCATAAGTTAATATGAGCTCAAAATATTATTTGTACATTTATCTCCCCGTGTTTAAGATCTCGAATGTCCGTTAATTAATTAATTTACTGACAATTAATTAATCAACATCTAACTCCATGAGTAGTACCACTCAACCTTATCATCATGTCGGACCAAGTCCACCTGCAGGGTTTACATGATGAACCTTATGAGCTCCTCAAGGGGACATCATCATCCTAATATATAGGACACAGTTTCCTCCTATAATCAACGACACACCATATAAATAATATCATTTCCCAACTTACCGAGCCTATCGATTTACTCTATAAATCTCGCCCATTGGTAAATCAAAGAAATGAATACTAAGTATATGTGCCCGTTATTATATCGGGATTAAGAGTATGTACAACATAATATCTGATGTCCGATTCGATTATGTAGTCAGCAATAAATCGAATCACCTCTAATTCGGTCCTGCTCAATACACACAAAGTGTACTAGTGTAATTCTAAGGAATAGAATGTGACAACTACAATCTAAGATACCGAAGAGGATGGGGTTTGGACTCCAATTCTTCTTCTCACTATAGAGTACGCACTCATTTATGGAGCCTGGTGGACGCGATGGGAGGTCTTGACGAGCAATACGTAACTGAAACGAAGTAATTAGACAAAATGCATAACCATAAATATGCAAACAATGATCATGTGATTCTTATTTCAAAATAAAGATGTTCATACAAAAGATAGACTTTTCAGTATACATCCCAACACTACGTCCCCGGATTAAAAATTAATCCTTGATGAAGAGGGATTACCCAAGCAACCGATCGATCGTCGTGCTATTCGAATAGAGTGGTCACTTGAACAAACTTGTTGCTCAAGTAACCTACCTCTTTTCTTCGATTAGCTACGGAATAGACGATGTACAGATCGCCGATTTTTGTGTTTGTTTTCGGGGTCCAAGTAAATTAGCCACATACAATTACATACATCATATAAAGAAACAAAAGGAAACCAAAAAAAGAATTATACCTCTTGTTTACCTCTTAGTCTTCTATTGTATGTCCTATCCTCCTTTTGGACATCATGTGGACGACGATCTTCCAAAAGTTGAAGCCTCCTATATCACGTTCTTCCCTTCCTTGCTCGCTCCGAACAAAGGGAAGAATAAAACAAAACTTCTTCTCTTATCTTGAACCAACCACCAAGCTCCAAGCTTGATCCTTGCCGCTGGCCAAGGAGAGGAAGAGGAAGTATGGGCGCCGGCCAAAAGCTCCAAGGGAAGAAACCCTAACACTTGTCGCCGGCCAAGGAAGAGGGGAAGAGGGTGGCGCCGCCGGCAAAAGGAGAGGGAGAGAGGGTGGCACCGGCAATGAAGAAAAGGAGAAGGAAGATCTCACCTTGCTTATGCAGCCGACCCTAGGAGAGAAACCCTAGCACACCCTTGCCACCCAAGCCTAAAGCCAACTCCAAACCCTAACCCTATTCTCCTTGAGTTATCCTTGCCGCCCAACCCTTAAGCCTTATTTATAGAGTTAAGCTTAAGCCTCCTTTTAATCTCCACCATCGGATCTAGAGATTTATTCTCAACCGTCGGATCTAAAGATTTAATCTCAACCGTCGGATCTTAGGGGTTTAATCTCCACCGTCGGATCTAGAGATTTAATCTCCACCATCGAATCTAGAGATTTAATCTCCACCGTCGGATCTAGACTTCCATTTTCCACCATCAGATATAGGCTTCATGAGGGTTTTAATAGGCTACAATAGGGACCATGAGGAGGAATTGGATCTTGGCCACCCAATGGATCTAGCCCACATAAAGTTCGTGTTGGTGCAAGGATACTAGATAATCGAACCTATGTTTTGATTATGGAAAAGACATAAAGTTAAGTTTACATCGTTATCTCACGAGCTAAATCAAGTGTGCAGAAAAGTGTTAAAGATGGAACTGAAGGCTAGCGACACCCGGAGGAAGCCGCGGTGGTCGGGCGACACTCGAGTCACTTCGGAGGGAGCCGAAGGAATCGAGTGGAAGGCTGGAAGAAAGAGCTACTATCGAGGTAAGCTCTTGTGAGTGAGAGATTGTAAGGTCGTGTCCTCTTTACGGGGACGACCGTAGGCGGCGATCCGATTAAGACTTCTCGTGGAAGGTCTAGGTCGAGATCGGACGGTCAGAAACTGTCGCATTTATCATTTTCCGAGCTAACCTCTTACTGCAGGGAAGTGGACAAGCTGGCAGTCGACTGCTGGACATCAAGCAGTCAACTGATGCTCATCAGTCGACTAATGGGAGGCATCAGTCGACTAATGGCGACGAATCAGCCTTTGCGCTAGGTCAAAATGGGTAAGGTTTGACGCGACCACTTCCCGATAAAATTTGGACAACTTCGTGATCTGTTCCGAAAAAAGAGGAGACATATTCAGAGGCCAAAATCTATAAAAGGAGGGGAGGATTCCAACTCCAAGAATCATCAAGTTTATTCATCAAGTGCTCCTACAACGCCAACGCTCCAACGCCATCATAACGCCGACGCGACGACAAGTTCAAATCTCCTTCGTCGGCAGCAGTAGCAAGTAATTATTTTTATTGTATTCTTTATTTTAATCGTAACGAGGTGATGTAGGCTTGTTGCCTCATCCTCGTACATTCGATTTTTGTGATCGTTGTCTCCTACCTCCAACGAGGAGGAGACGTTATAGTGCTTTGCCCTCCGTACGCGGTCTAGGACCGATAGGGCCTTGGAGTAGCAACCGCTGGGGTGTGAACCAAGTAAAAATAAATGTGTTCCTTTATTTTCCACTGATCTTACTCGTTTAATTGTCTACTCGAATGAAACGTCGAAAAGATTTATGATCGCTATTCACCCCCCTCTAGCGATGCTTCTCGATCCAACAATTGGTATCAGAACGGGGGCGCTAAGATTTGGTGAAACCACCAATCTAGCACGTTTTGGTTTTCTTTTCATATTTTTCGATTCGTATCTTTCTTAGGTTTTTATTCCTCTCGAACTACTAATCCAAGACGAAGTCTTGGTACGTTTCTTTTGGTTGTGTACTTGCGAGTTTTCTCTCTTGGAGTAGCCGACGGTAAAACGGTCATAACTTTTTGCACAAGTGGACTCACGTAACGATCTACCTACCAAATTGAAGCCCTCTAAGAGATCTGCATTTCATATAGGGTTTACCCTTATAACAAGCTGTTTTCAGCCCCAAAATCCAACGTTCAGTAGCCTTTCGGGGACACCGAAGGTCGTAAGTTTCTAGTTTTTTTGGTTTCTTATTCTTCTTATTTATTTCTGTTTATTTCCTATTATTTCCCGCACTACTAATCCAAGACCAAGTCTTAGAATTCTCTTTGGTTTTTATTCGTGTTTTTTGCAAGAGACTTAATGGCTCACATTGAGGGGTATTGCACCACCCGACCTCCATTCTTTAACGGAAATGATTTCCATTATTGGAAAGGTCGGATGGAGTGTTTCTTGAAAACACAAGTCGAGACTTGGATAATAATCCAAACTGGCTTTGCTCTACCCACCAATGATCAAGGAGAGCCCTTGGATTTCAATAAGTGGACAAATACAACCAAGAGACAAATCGAAGCCGATCCAAGAGCAACTCAAATATTACAATGTGGCTTGTCCAAGGAGGAGCTCAACCGCATCGGTCCATTCATTAGCGCCAAAGACCTTTGGAACAAATTGATTGATCTACATGAAGGGACGCCCGATGCTAAGGTATGTAAAAGAGATTTACTTTTAAATAAACTGTATAATCTAAAGATGCAGGATCGCGAGACCGCCATCTAATTACATGCGCGGATGCAAGACATCGTCAATGGTCTTCACTCGAACGGGCAAGCCGTAGAGAACCGGGACCTTATAAGGTACGCTTTAAATGTTTTCCCTAGGACTACCTTGTGGGCATCCATTGTCGATGTCTACAAGGTCTCTAAGGACCTTTCAAAGCTTAGGTTAGACGAATTATTTTCCGAGTTTGAACTTCACGAGCAAACTAACGTGGTCCAAGCCGAGAGAGGTATTGCTCTACTTGCAGGACAAAGAAGCAAGCCACCTACTAGGCAAGTAGATGAACTCGAACCCGAAGACGAATCAGAGTCCAAATCAGAAGAGGTGGAAGCAATAGTGAACGTTGTGCGGAGAATAGTTCGAAAAGAAAGAAGGAAATTGAAGTACGAGAACCAAAAGAAAAAGGGAGCAAGGAAAGCCTTCCATGCAACTTGGGACAACCAAGAAGACATAGCTTACATGGCAAGACCGGAGGAGTCCAAGTCAGAATCCGAAGCTGAGTCCAACTATAACACCAACTCCGAACTTGAGGACTACTTCGAGAAGCAACTAAAAGCCGGACCAAAAGAGAAAATTAAGGTTAGCCGCTCACTAATTCATATGCTTTACAATACAATTAAAATGCTTAATAGGAAATTAACTAAGTCCAAGTCTAGGGTTGAGTCGTTACTTGAGGAGGTTGAAACCCTCAAGCAAGAGGCTACTCTAACCTCTTCAACTAGTCAAGTTCAAGAGGGAAACTCAACCCAAATTGAAAAACTTGAGGAGGAGAATTCTCTCATGAAAGACCGAGTTCAAGAGGTTGAGGCTAGGTTGGAAAGGTTCACATTGGGATCTAAGAACCTTAATCGATTACTTGGAACCCAAAGAGTCGTGTACAACAAAGCCAGACTCGGATTTAAGTCAAAGACTACAAATAGGTCTTATATGTCTATCGTAAATCGTAGTCATCAAAGAGTCCAAGCATGGGTCCCAAAGGTTTTATTGAACTCACATATAAGGACTAATAAGGTTTGGATTCCCCAGGATCAAGTTCATTATTTGAATAGACCATATTGGTTCAATGGTCTAGGGGGAGCTAACACTAAAATAGTATACCCGCTTACTTTGCAAAACCATTGCATATTTTACTTTAATTTTTAGAATGTCTAGATAGGGTAAATGGTTAGTCAACTCTTTACAACATAGTATCAGGACGCGGCGAGATGATAGTACGTTAGGGAAACAAAGTCTCGTGTATTCGAGCTAGATAAGGTGTATCTAGCTTGGTGCACTTGACCGAGTGGAACTACCTGAAGCTACCTCGCCGTATCCTAAACTAGTTAGACCAGGAAGTAACCCTAAGTGACTTAAGTGATATTTTCTTGAATTTGGCTTTGTCTAAGGAAGTAGTCGTTGTTCCGATCAAAGAAGGCCCCTATGCCTCGCCACGACCTGGAAGCCAGTTTCTCGAAAAGTGACTTAACGATCTAAAGGTTAAATCCGAATCTAACCCAAGGTTGACTATCTTTAATCAATTTAAAATCATCTCACAAAACATATAAGGTGAACAAATTCTGAGACACATAGAATGGGTGAGATGTTAAGGATAATTGAAATATACTTAAAACAATCTCTTCAAAATACTACTTATTTTCTCAACTATTGTACTTAACAACTCTTAGGACAAAGTTTAGCGCCCCCTATATCTCTTATACTTCATATATTTTACTAAGGGGAAGAGCAAACTAACCCAAAGGGTTATATTATAAACCTTTAGATTATTGGTGCAGAGGGACACACCTCAAACCAATCTATCTAACTACTGCTAGATGCATGCTTGGACTCATATTTGATTTATCTAGATGCATGCATATACGATATTGTTTTCAAAACCCTATTTTATACAAAAACCCCAAATTTTTTTTTATTTATGGCAAAAGGGGGAGAAGAGCAAAAGTTAAGGGGGAGTAACATAAAATTTAATTTTGAAAATTAAATTATCTCTTTCAAAACTCACCTAGGGTTAAGGGGGAGTTTTGGTTGAGGGGGAGTTTTTGGAAATGATATTCATCTTCACATTCATCTTCTACTATACCTGTTTTAAGCTTTAATTTTCCTTAACTTTGTGTTGGTTTGCCATAGATCAAAAAGGGGGAGATTGTTGGTGCAGGGGCAATAGATAATCGAACCTGTGTTTTGATTATGACAAAGACACAAAGTTAAGTTTACATCGTTATCAAGTGTGCAGAAAAGTGCTAAAGCTGGAGCTGAAGGCTAGCGACACCCAGAGGAAGCCGCGGTGGTCGGGCGACACTCGAGTGACTTCGGAGAGAGCCGAAGGAATCGAGTGGAAGGCCGGAAGCGAGAGCTACTATCGAGATAAGCCCGTGTGAGTGAGAGATTGTAAGGTCGTGTCCTCTTTACGGGGACGACCGTAGGCGGTGATCCGATTAAGACTTCCTGTGGAAGGTCTAGGTCGAGATCGGACGGTCAGAAACCATCACATTTATCATTTTCCGAGCTAACCTCTTACTGCAGGGAAGTAGACAGGCCGGTAGTCGACTGCTGGACATCAAGCAGTCAACTAATGCTCATCAGTCGACTGATGGGAGGCATCAGTCGACTGATGGCGATGAATCAGCCTTTGCACTAGGTCAAAACGGATAAGGTTTCACGTGGCCACTTCGCGATAAAATTTGGACAACTTCGTGATCTGTTCCGAAAAAAGAGGAGACATATTCAGAGGCCAAAATCTATAAAAGGAGGGGAGGATTCCAACTCCAAGCATCATCAAGTTTATTCATCAAGTGCTCCTACAACGCCAACGCTCCAACGCCGAGGCGACTACAAGTTCAAATCTCCTTCGTCGGCAGCAATAGCAAGTAATTATTTTTATTGTATTCTTTATTTTAATCGTAACAAGGTGAGGTAGGCTTGTTGCCTCATCCTCGTACATTCGGTTTTTGTGATCGTTGTGTCCTACCTCCAACGAAGAGGAGACGTTATAGTGCTTTGCCCTCCGTACGCGGTCTAGGACCGATAGGGCCTTGGAGTAGCAACCGCTGGGGTGTGAACCAAGTAAAAATAAACGTGTTCCTTTATTTTCCGCTGCACTTACTCGTTTAATTGTCTACTTCAACAAAACGTCGAAAAGATTTACGATCGTTATTCACCCCCCCTCTAGCGACGCTTCTCGATCCAACAGTTCGATCCATTAATGATAATCCATTCCACTAGAGGATTATCATTGATCTACCTCACCAAAGCCCATAAATAGATATGGGCTCTATATATTAATTGTACAAATATCTCCCCGTGTTTAAGATCTCGAATGTTCATCAATTAATTAATTTACTGACAATTAATTAATCAACATCTAACTCCATGAGTAGTACCACTCAACCTTATCATCATGTCGGACCAAGTCCACCTGCAGAGTTTACTTGATGAACCTTATGAGCTCCTCAAGGGGACATCATCATCCTAATATATAGGACATGGTTTCCTCCTATAATCAATGACACACCGTGTAAATAATATCATTTCCTAACTTACCGAGCCTATCAATTTAATCTATAAATCTCGTCCATTGGTAAATCAAAGAAATAAATACTAAGTATATGTGCCCGTTATTATATCGGGATTAAGAGCATATACACCATAATATCAGAAGTCCGATTCAATTATGTAGTCAGTAATAAATCGAATCACCTCTAAGTCGGTCCTGCTCAATACACACAAAGTGTACTAGTGTAATTCTATGGTCAAGACAAACCAATACCAAATCACACTACAACCATACCAATGGTTTGTCCAAAACCATCTCAGTTGTGAGTCTTTATTTATACTTTACAAGGAACTGATAACATGATTTCCCCTGTGACACTACACACCATGTTATCTACAATGTAATGTATCAGACAATATGCATAACCATAAATATGCAAACAATGATCATGTGATTCTTATTTCAAAAATAAAGATGTTCATACAAAAGATAAACTTTTCATTATACATCCCAATAGCCATGATATCAACGCTAACCGACCAAGCCAAAATTGAAGATAAAATTCCACCACAGCTTGAGGACCCTGGTGAATTTGTTATCCCCTGCTCGATTTATGGGGAAAGCTTCGATGAAGCACTGTGTGACTTAGGGTCATCTATAAGTGCGATGTCCTACGCATACTATTTGAAGATAGGACTAAATGGGGTCCAACCAGGAAACCTTGGTATTCGTATGGGAGGCGACTCAGTCAAGGAGCCCGTCGGCATGCTAGAACATGTGCTTGTGGTCATTGAGAATTTTGTGATACACATGGATTTTATTATATTAGACACAGGACCAAATCCCTTGAACCCCATCATTTTGGGAAGAACTTTTCTGGCGACTGCGGGAGCATTAATAGACATAAAGGCGTACAAGATCTCCTTGGAGGTAGATGGGGAGATCATCATTTTCAATCTATCAGAATGTAGATCTCCCTTCCTGGACGGCTACACTTTCAATAGGGTAGAGCCAAACCCACTAGATGTCAACTCCGAGACGGATGAATGGAGGTTCACAGAACCTTCGGAGCCAAGTTGAGACCATGGAGTAGGGTCGAGCTAAAAGACCTTAAACAAAGTGCTTCTTGGGAGGCAACCCAAGTTTAGATTTTGTGTTTATTTCTTATTAGTTTGTTGCATTCGTTTGTTTTGAACTTTGATTTCCGTTAATTTAGCATTTTAACATGAATTAGGACTAGAAAGAACTTGCTAGGTAAAAGTAAAATCACTTTGAACTCACACGACTGAGCAAGTCAAGGCTCGGATGCTCAAACTTAGGTTTGAGGTTTTACCTGACAAGTCAGATGCTCAAACTTGTGTTTGAGGTTTTACCTGACAATTGGATAAGTCGGATGCTCAAACATGAGTTTGAGATTTCTACCCGACGAATGGAAGTGTGAATGCTCAAACAGGAGGTTTGAGATTTACTCGACCGTAGGATGCTCAAACAAGTATTTATTTGAGGTTTTACCCGACACCAGTCGACTGGTATACATAGCAGTCGACTACTCTGAGTCGACTAGTGTTCGACTGAGGGTTTCTGGCCCAGCAGTCGATTGCCATGGGATGGCAGTCGACTGCTGCACCATCAGTCAGCTATCAAGGAATACCAGTCGACTGTTGAAGGTGGTCACGGGCACAGAACCTCCCATAGTCGACTGATCAGTCGGCTACAAAGGAATCAGTCAACTATTGAGATCAATAGTCGACTGCCAGGGTTACCATTAGACGATGATGACAGCAAGTCAGAAGCCATTGGAAGTCGACCGTTAGAGAGGCAAACAACTGGTGACATGCAGTAGTCGACTATCACCTGCCCAATGGGAAGAAATCTCTTCTCTCTATAAAGAGAAGGGGTGAGGGCCTTGGGGATGCTAATGCTTCATTCCTATGTGCTCCCCAAGTGCCCTAAACATCCCAAAACTCCTCTTCCTTGTTCTCATCTAAATCATATTGTAAGAGGGAGGATTTTGTAAGAAGTTTCTTCTCCACCTTGATTGAGCAAAGGGGAACTTTAGTGATTGGTTTGAGGGAGTGATTCGTCATGCGAATCGTCCGTGGATTAGCAGCAAGGGTCGTGAACCACGTTACATACTTGCATTTGTATTTGCTTTCTCTTTATCTTTGTTTAACTTAATTGTCTTTGGTTTTAGTATTTCTGGTGCGCTAACAATCTTGTAGACGATTAAGAAGTGAATGATTTCCATCAATGTACACAGGCTATTCAACCCCCTTCTAGCCGGGCCACGATCCTCCAACAAGTGGTGTCAGATCAAGGAGCTTGTCGACGGACTCATCGCCAAAACAAGCACGTTAACGAAATGGCTGGCTCGAACATCCATTCGCCTATATTCGAAGGGGACTTCGCTTGGTGGAAAAAGCGTATGGAGGTATTTTTCGAAATGGATTTTGATATTATGGTTATTATGGAAACTGGTTTTGATATACATAGGGATGAAGAAGGGAAGCCAATCGAAAAATCAAGGTGGACTAAGAAGCAAAGAGAGGCGCACCTTGCAAATTCGAAAGCCAAGCATCACTTATTCAACGTGCTACCTCAACAAGAAATTAACCGGATTGGAGAGTGCTTAAGCGCCAAAGAGATGTGGGAGAAGCTAGTGGAGCTTCATGAAGGCACCTCCAAAGCAAAACTCGCAAGAAGGGACCTTCTCCGATCTCAACTCAACAATATAAAACTAGATAAAGGAGAAAAGGTACTTTCTTTGCATTCAAGATTCAAAGAAATTGTTAATGGTTTATCAAGTGTATGGGAGAAGCTCTCCAATAGAGATATGATCATGAAGGCCATAGATGCATTTCCCCGATCATCCAAATGGAGCTCCATGGTGGACTCCTATATTTCAAAGAATCTAGAGGTAAGTACTCTAGAAGAATTTTTCTCCACCATGGAATTACATGAAACTAGGCTTGAAGGTATAGTAGAAGATCCAATCGAACAATCAAGGGGAGTAGCATTAGTGGCTGACAAAGGAAAGAAGAAGAAGGAGACTCCACCCTCCTCGTTCGATGACGAATCTTCCTCCTCCATGAATAGCAATGAAGAAGCATATATGGTAAGGAAGGTGAGACGTGCTTTAAAGAATTTTAAATTTAACAAATCTCATGATAGGAGAAGGAGGAGAGTCATTTGTTATAATTGCCAAGGAGAGGGACACATGAGGGATGAGTGTCCCCAATTAAACAAGAGCAAGGAAGAGAAGAAAAAGGATAGCAAGAAGAAAGGCAAAAAGAAAGAAAAGAAGAAGTCCAAGGAAAAGGAGAAGTCAAAGCCCCGGAACCTAAAGGTTATGTGGGATGATCCATCCTCATCAGAGGAAGAAGAAGTATTCACAAGCCTTGCACTAATGGGGATAGATGACTTGGACTCCACCTCATCCGAGCAAGAAGGAGGCACAAGTGAGGAGGAGAGCTTAAGTGTAGGGGGAGCATCCTCATCGAAATCGGAAGAAGGAGATTGGGTAAGTGACGTAACAAATCTCCCTCCTAAAAAGGTTGTTTCTATGATTTCTAATTTAACTAAGGAGTTATTTAGGGCTAAAAAGAAAAACAAATGCATGCTTGATGAAATTAAAAATCTAGAAGAAAAATTCAAGAATGCATGTTCACATGTAAATGACTCTTCTTCTAGTGTTAATGATGCATGCTTAGAAGAAAATAGGGTTTTAAGGGAAAAAGTAGATTTCCTCACTAAGGCCCTTGAAAAATTTACCATTGGCTCAAACACCTTGAATATAATCATAGGGAGCCAAAGGGCAAGCTTCAATAAGAAGGGCCTAGGTTATAAGGGATCAAAGAATGAGAAGACTTATCACTATTTAATTTCTAGGGGACAATCTAAAACAACAATGGTAGCTAGGAAATAGATCCCTAGGGAGTACTTGGTGAACCCTATTGGAAAGAATTTATATTGGGTTCCCAAGTCAATGTTAGTGAAAGCCCTAGAGCCAATCATGTGATGATTATTGTATGGACTTTATTGTATCATATTCCTATTTGTAAAGGCATGGTTATTATATTTACTTATATTGGTGCCAAATAACTAAGTATAATAATGTCCTTGAGTAGCAGGTTCTTATCTATATCAATCGATTGGTTGAATCGATAATGAGATGATATAGAGAACACTACTCTTAATCATTCCTAGTCAAGTATTAACATTCAGGGATAATGTTAATGCATAGAGACTAGCATGTAGGTCAACACGATGACTTGATCTCATAAGTCATGTATATGAGATATCAAGTTGACACATGGGTATGCATTGGAGAATGCATACTGAATGACCCGCCATGAGAAAGTATCGTGGATCATTATATGAGTGTCATATACTTTCTAATATGACTATTAGTCCTTAGACCTGAAGTCACCATGGTTTCCTACATAAGGAGTTGTATACTTTGGCTTCGTCAAACGTCACCCGTAAATGGGTGGACTATAAAGGCGATTACTGGGTATGTAACAAATTATGCGGAGGGATGTGAGTGATGTAGATGGGATCTATTCCTCCTATATCACTCCTATAGTTAAGTGGATGGACCATTGGCTCTTGGAGTTACATGCATGCATGTAACCTCCCAAGAGTTAAGTGGCCGACCACTTCTCCATTTGTGGGGAATTTTTTTTTGTTGTAACTCCATCTTCTTCTTCCTTGGATCATCTTCCTCTCAAGCTCTCCTCCAATCCTCTACTTTCGCCGAAACTTCCAAGGGGTGCTAGCACACTCTAGGTTGTGTTTCTCCACCATTTTTTCGTGTGGATACCAATAGAGGAGTGTACACTTGACACTCTTGAGTTCCGACAAGCGATTTGGACGAGCGAGATAAGCAAAGGGCGTCACATCAAGGGTAACGCCCTCATCTTGTAGATCTAAGGTAGATCTAGGTTTCTTTAAACACATACATGTTTTATTTTATATATCTTCGCACATATCCGTGGCCGGGCTTCCGAGGTTTCCGCAACACAAAAAGCAATTTTTGCGGCTCGGAAAGTCCAACAGTCAATCCTTAAGAGTTAGAGAAGCCTAGGATAGTCAACCATAAGTGGACTTATTTTATATCATATTATTTGGTTGACTTATGATGGGGATAATACTTGATTTATGATCATGATATGCAATTATGATAATGTTTGTGTTATGATCATGTTGGTTGTTTTGGATGATACTTCACCTTGGTAGAAATTGCATGAAAATTAATGGTTAAGTATAAATACCTTTAGTCACATATCACAATTCACCATAAGGCTAACTTGATTGATAACATAGCAATGGGTGAGATGTTAGGTTGATACAAATGACTCACTTATGCTTATGACATTTTGATGGGTCATTAGGTGTATCATAACATAGCAATCATAGACCAACTATGGGGAAAGCAAATGTTTAATCAATGGACATATTTCCCATAGATCATAGTTGGATATTTTAAATGATTTAAAACCATTTTATGTTTTTCAAATAGTGAATTGATGTTTTAAAACAACTTAAGGCAAAACTAGGTTTCAAAGTTGACAAATTGATTAAAGGTTTTTACAACTTTTGAGTTTTTGCCAAAAGTTTAAAAAATGAATGCATTTTCATGAAAAATCATTTTTCATTGATAAAGGAACTCATAAGAGATGTGTTCCCCAAATTTTGTGATTTTTATAATTTTTTGGAATTTTTAATGCATTTCTGAACTTGGTTTCGGAAATCAGAAAAGGTTGATTTTCAGGTATCAGTCGACTGGTGCTCTGAACCAGTCGACTGATGGAACTGTGAACTAGCACAGCAGCTTGATTTCTAGGTTTTTCAGACAAGTTTTGGTATTTCTCTTCTTTTATACTTTGATGTCATGTTGTATAACATATGTTAGAAGTTTTTGATGGAGTCAAAGGGGGAGAAATGTGAGAGTTTAAGTTAATCATGCTAGGGGGAGAATTAGCATGTGTTAAGGGGGAGTTTCATGTATTAAGGGGGAGTGTTTGATACTCATATTTGTTTTACATGTTTTTCTTCTTTATGTATTTGGTTAATGTTTTACCTAACTTAAACGGATTGTCACACATCAAAAATGGAGAGATTGTTAGGGCAATCAACCCAAGTATGGTTTGGTTTTGATGTGTGTGGCAAAGGGGTTTAAGTTAGGTTGTTATGTGATTTGATGTGTGTGTTTAAGTTATGCAGCACTTAGTAAATCACACATGGTTTAGCTTGATGAAAGCATTGGTGAGTTCACCATCTCATGGCTCGGGTCCTTGAGTCGGTGAAGGATGGCATTGCAGAAGTTGTGCGCTTGGTGCATCCGAGGGACCGTCAGATGAGGAGCATTTGAGTGAAGCCAAAGAAAGCAGACTTCAGGGCAAGACGTGAAGGATGGCATTGTGAAAGTCGTGCAATTGGTGCATCCGAGGCACGTGGTCGGACGAAGAGATCTTCTAGGCGAGGGACTTCATGGGAGATGAGAGTGAGCAATTGTAACCCGGGACGAGGTAGCTCATAGGTGAATTTGGCCGAATGGCTAAGTCAAGTGTCGGACGCTCAAACATAGGTTTGAGGTTTTACCTGACAAGTCGGACGCTCAAACTTGTGTTTAAGGTTTTACCCGACAATTGGATAAGTCGGATGCTCAAACAGGAGGTTTGAGATTTACCCGACTGTCGGATGCTCAAACAAGTATTTGTTTAAGGTTTTACCTGACACTAGTCGACTGCTATAGATAGCATTCGACTGCTCTGAGTCGACTGAAAGTCGACTGGTGTTTGACTGAGGGTTTCTGGCCTAGCAGTCGACTACTAAGGTGTTGGTATGTCGCTTCGGAGGCTCATTGGCTCCCATGTCCCCGGATTAAAATTTTCACTAATGAAAGGATTAATCCGGATGGGATGAGCTTCCTTAGCAACACCATTTCGTCGTCGTGCTAACAACTTGAGTGGTCGCTCGAACAAACTAGTTGTTCAAGCAACTCTACTCTTCTAGTTGATTAGCCGCGGAAAAGACGACGGACGGATCGCCGGTTTTTGTGTTTGTCTTCGGGGTCCATGATTATACAATATATTTGCACACACACACATGCATAATCAAAACAAATAAGAACATGCTCAGATCTGTACATAAAGTTAAAATAACTTTATACCTCACGATCTTCTACCGTATGTCCTATCCTTCTCGTGGACGACGTGTGGACGAAGATCCTCCACGAGTAGAAGCCTTCTAGATCGAGTTCTCCTCAACCTTGTCCGCTGCGAACAAAGAGAAAAAACAACAATACCTTTCCTATCTAGAACCGGCCACCAAGCTAGGAAGTTTGATGCAACCGCTGGCCAAGGAATGGATGAAGATGCGCCGGCCACCAAAACAAGAGGAGCCGCCGGCCACCTTTGGGAATTGGAGGAAGATGATCTTGCCGGCCACCAATGAGAGGAGAACCGCCGGCAAAGGAAGAAGAGAGTGGCTAAGATGAAGGGCGCCGGCCAAGGAAAGCTTAAATGAATTGGGCGCCGGCAACAATGTTGAATGAAGATGGTTGCCGCCCAACCTAGCTCCAAACCCTAGCCGCCCAACTCTTTCCAAACCCTAATCCCTATTCCAAAATTAATTCTTGCTGCCCAACCCTAATCCCTTATTTATAGAATTTAGGAGAAAGTTGGTTAGCCAAAATTATAGGAACTAACTCCTATATTCTTGCCGCCCAACCCCTAACTCCTTTAAGGTTTGTTGCCGCCCAACCTATGGATGAGCCAAACCCTAATTCTAGAATTTAGGCTTAAGCCTCCTCTAATCTCCACCGTCGGATCTAGGGATTTAATCTCCACCGTCGGATCTAGGATTTAATCTCCACCGTCGGATCTAGGATTTTATCCCAACCGTCGGATCTAGGATTTCATCCCAACCGTAGGATCTAGGATTTCATCCCAACCGTCGGATCTAGGATTTCATCCCAACCGTCGGATCTAGGATTTCATCCTAACCGTCGATTCTAGGGTTTCATCCTAACCATCGGATCTATGGACTCAATCCAACCGTTGGTTCTAGGGTTTCATCCCAACCATCGAATCTATGGATTTAATCCAACCGTTGGTTCTAGGGTTTTGTTTTACATTCTTGGATCTAGACTTCACAAGGATTATAATAGGCTACGATAGGGACCATAAGGAGGAGTTGGGTCTTGGCCACCCGATGGATCGGAACCACACAAACTTGATCCATCAATGATGTTCCATTCCACTAGAGGATCATCATTGAACTACCTCACCAACCCCCATAAATTAATAGGGGCTCCATATATTATTTGTACATTTATCTCCCCGTGTTTAAGATATCGAATGTCCGTCAATTAATTGATTTACTGACCATCAATTAATTAACATCTAACTCCTCGAGTAGTACCACTCAACCTTATCATCATGTTGACTAAGTCAACCAGCTGGGTTTACATGATGAACCTTATGAGCTCCTCAAGGGGACATCATCAACCTAATATATAGGACACGGTTTCCTCCTATAATCAACGGCACACCATGTAAATAATATTATTTCCCAACTTACCGGGCTTATTGATTTAATCCATTTAAATCTCACCCACTGGTAAATCAAAGAAATAAATACTAAGTACATGTGCCCGTTATTATATCGGGATTAAGAGTATGTACAACATAATATCCGAGGTCCGATTCAATTCTGTAGTCAGTACTAAATTGAATCACCTCTATGTAGGTCCTGCTCAATACACCTAAGTGTACTAGTGTAACTCTATGTTCAAGATAAAACAATACCAAGCTACACTACAACCATGCCAATGGTTTGTCCAAAACCATCTTGGTTGTGAGCCTTTACTTATATTTTACAAGGGACTGATAACATGATCTTCTGTGCCACACCAAGCACCATGTTATTTACAATGTAAAATATTAGACAATATGCACACATATATAATGAATATATAAAATGCAAACAATGATCATGTGATTCTTATTTCAAAATAAAATGTTCATACAAAAAGAGCTAGGCTTTCAGTATACATTCCAACAATCTCCCACTTATACTAAAAGACTAAGCTGTCATCACAGTGCCATACATCTGATCCCCATGTCCTCCACATGCCTATCAAACGCTACCGAAGGGCCTTAGTGAATGGATCCGCCAGTTATCCTCTCGATGCAATCTTGGCGACAAGAACTTCCTCGCTTACGATCTCTCGTGATAAGGTGGTACTTGCGCTCTATGTGTTTACTCGCCTTATGGGCTCGTGGTTCCTTCGAGTTTGCAACTGCACCACTATTCTCACAATAAATTGTGATAGTTCTGGGCAAACCAGGAATAACATCCAAGTCCATCAAGAAGTTCCTGAGCCTTCCTTGGTCGCCTTCGTGAGGTCGCCACATACTCAGCCTTCCATGGTAGAGTCCGCCACGCATTTCGCTGACACTCTCCATACTATGGCTCCACCTCCAAAAGTAAACACAAACCCCGAGGTAGACTTACTCTTGTCCCTATCTCGATTGGAAATCCGAATCAGTGTAACCCAGGGACTAATTGATCCGCCTTGAAACCAAAGATATAATCCCTAGTCCTTCTCAGGTACTTCAATATATGCTTTACCGCAGTCCAATGTCCCTGTCCAGGATTACTCTGATATCTGCTAACCATGCCCACGGCAAAGCAGATATCCGGTCTCGTACATAGCATCGCATACATAAGGCTTCCTACTGCCGAAGCATAAGGAACCGCCTTCATCTCCTCTATCTCCTTTGATGTTTTGGGACACATCTCTTTAGATAAAGGAACTCCATGCCTAAAAGGTAGAAAACCTTTCTTGGAGTTCTGCATGCTAAAACGAGCAAGGATAGTGTCAACATATGAAACTTGAGATAAGCACAACATCCTTTTCTTGTGATCCCTTATAACTTTGATCCCAAGGATGTGTCCCACTTCTCCAAAGTCCTTCATGTCAAACTGTTTGGACAACCATACCCTTACATCTGATAACACTTTGATATTGTTGCCAACTAACAAAATGTCATCTACGTATAGTACAAGAAACACCACTACGTTTCCATCACATCTCTTGTATACACAAGCTTCATCCGGACTTTGAATAAATCCATATGACTGGATTACCTCATCAAAGCGGATGTTCCAAGATCTAGAAGCTTGCTTCAATCCATAAATGGACCGATTAAGCTTACATACAAGATGCTCTTTGCCTTTAGCAATGAATCCCTCCGTTCGCATATAGATGTTCTCCTCAAGACTTTATAAGGAAAAGTCTTGACATCCATCTGCCAAATCTCATAATCCATATGAGCAGCTATAGATAAGAGAATCCGGATAGACTTAAGCATAGCTACCGGCGAAAAGGTCTCCTCATAATCGATACCCTCTTTCTGAGTATACCCTTTCGCAACAAGCCTAGCTTTGAAGGTTTCAACCTTCCCATCTACTCCTCTCTTTCTCTTGTAGATCCACTTGCATCCAATGGTTTTTACACCATCGGGTGGCTCTACTAGCTTCCAGACATGATTAGAATCCATAGATTCTATCTCTGAATTCATCGCTTTTGCCAAGATATCGCATCTCTATCTTGGATTGCCTCGTCATATGTCCAGGGATCAGGTTCATGTTCACCAGGGACTAAGTCCGAAGACTCTCCCAAAAACATGAATCTGTCGGGTTGTCTTACAACCCTCCCACTACGACGAGGTGCCTCCTGTGTATGCTCTATGACACGCGGTGCAGTGACTTGTGGTGTGTCCTCTTGTACCGGTGGTACTGAAGTTGGGACTTTCCCTCCAAGAACAATCCTACTCGTGGGCTTGTGGTTCATCATATAGTCCTCCACTAGAAATCTGGCATTCGTACTCACGATCACCTTCTGATCTCTAGGACTATAGAATAAACCACCCTTCGTTCCCTTAGGGTAACCAACAAACAAGCGCATACATGCGAGATTCCAACTTAGATCTCCCTTCACATGTCTTGGACTACCCAAATCCGAATATGTCTTAGACTAGGCTTTGCCCACCCACAACTCAGGGGAGTAGAGGGTAATCGACTTAGATGGAACCAAGTTCGTAATGTGTGCCGTTGCTTCCAGAGCAAACCCCGTAATCTAATTAGTTAACTCAGAATAACTCATCATCGATCTAACCATCTCCATAAGAGTCCTATTCCTTCGCTCCGCTACACCATTCTGTTGGGGTGTGCCAGGTGCAGACAATTGGGATTGAATCCCAGCCTCTGATAAGTAACTCCTAAACTCTCCCAAGAGGTACTCGCCACCACGATCAGATCGTAATGTCTTGATACTTTTACCTTGACGGTTCTCCACATCAGCCTTGAATTCTTTGAACCTGTCAAAGCATTCAGACTTGCGGCGCATCAAGTAAATGTATCCATATCTTGAATAATCGTCTATAAAAGAGATGAAATATTCAAAACCACCTCTTGCCTGGATAGTCATAGGACCGCACAAATCAGAATGAACCAGTTCTAACACATCTTTGGCTCTATACCCCTTGGCCTTAAAAGGCCTCTTGGTCATTTTACCTTCCAAGCATGATTCGCAGGTTGGGAGATCCTCCACCACTAATGAACCTAAAAGTCCATCAGCTATCAACCTTTGAATTCTACTTAGGTTAATATGACCAAGCCTTAGATGCCAAAGATATGTCTAGTTCATTTGAAGGTTCTTTTCTCTTATTAGATTTAGAAGATGAGCTATTTATTTCTATTTGCATCATGGGAGTTTTCGGTTCAAGAGTATATAAATTGCCAACCAATGTACCAGAACAGATAATCTCCCTATTCATTTTTATAACCACTTTGTCATTAAAAGAAACAGAATATCCATCCATAAACAATTTAGAAACTGAAATTAAATTCTTTATAAAAGTAGGTACATAAAGACAATTTCTTAAAACCAAAACTTTATTCCTATCAAAAGATAAATAAACGTCTCCCACTGCAATAGCCGCCACCTTTGAAGCATCGCCCATGAAGACGGTAATCTCTCCCTCGGCTAGTCGTCGGGTTTCTGGAACCCCTGCAAAGTACGGACATGATCGGTGGCTCTGTATCTACACACAGTCTTGGTAGATAACACCGCTAAACATATTTCAATAACTAAACAAGAAGATATACCTTTGTTCTTTTGGCGAGGACAGTCCGCCTTCCAATGTCCAGTCTGCTTGCAAGTGAAGCACTTGCCTTTCGGCTTCTTCACTCCTGCCTGAGGTCCCACTGCCACTTTCTTTGCTCCACCTTGCTTCTTCTTCTTCTTACCTTTCGGTTTAGAAGAAGAAACCTTACAGCGACCATGGCTTGAGAACTTTGATGAAAAAGCCCCTCTGCTGGAGTTACATCGGAAGCTCCGCCATGTGAATACAACCTCTTGTTCATGTTGTAGTTGGTAGGCTGCTCAAAACTCCTAAGCGGAGGCGGAGAATGATATCGACACAGGTTTCCCCATCGATCTCGGCTCAGGGACTTCCATCTCATTAAGATGAGCCATCATCTTGAGAACATGATCCCTAATGGGTGTTCCCTCGACCATGGTGGTCGTCATCAAGTTTCTCATTGCCTCCTGCCTAGCCGCCCTACTCTGATGTTCGAAAAGTTCCTTGAGATTGAACATCATGTCATAGCGTGGCTATGGCACGATCTTGATGTTGACACATTTGACATAGATGCCAAAATGTAACAGCGCCATCTCATACGCCTTGACCCATTTCTTATAACGTTCTTTCTCCTTTTCATCGAGTCATCGGAGGGCTTAGGAGAGACGGACCTCGAAGAGTCTGAATTTGTACTCCTCATGATTAAGACAATATCAGTTTCTTTTCCAATCAATGTAGTTTGGACCAGTAAGTTTGTTTTCTTTTAAAATCACAGCAAGTGGGTTGAAAGCCATTTGAAAATCCTAAAAATCACAATGATCAAAATATTAGATTTCAAATATTATTGATTCCTCAAAACAATAAAATCAAGAAATCAACCAACACCTCAAAACAGAATATCGCATGCCATGATAGTGTGGAGCGTATCACGAATTCTTTTGTAAGAGGAGGTTTTACCCATTAATTTTATTATCTTGTCAACCTTACTTTTTGACAAATAAAATTAATAGTTGGTTCCTCTTTAGCCCTACAAATAAAAGCAGTGACTCCGATGGGGAGGATACCTTTTATTTGCATCTAAGTGTGCACCATTACACGATACTAAGGGAATTATTTCGGATTATGTGCCTTACCGATGGGGAAGTACACACGCTCCTAAATAATTTCCTATAACCATTATTTGACCTAGTGATCCGCAAACAAACCCATCCGATGGGGAGGAAGGCACTCAGAGCCAACGCGCAAGTTTGTTGCATCACACGTCAAATTGTAATGGAGGCCGTGGGAATTAATTAAAATGTCCCTCTCCCACTTAGTAAATTGGAATCGAGGAATTTTAAAACAAACACAACATGCATATAAAACAAATAAGCAATAAATATGGAAAAATCAGAATTTTTCCAACTATTATGGCATTGTTCTCCAATACGCATCCCGTCGTGTCGCCACCTCGTCCGCTCCATCTTTTCCCGTGCGCAAGTCACCAAAGAGTTCCGAGCCGAGATAAATCATATTAATTTACATCCATCGATCCTATACTCCACGAAGGAGTGTACAAATAATCTAGATCGAAAGTAAACTAAAATGAGCGGCTAAACAATGCCGTATTTAATTACAAAAATTAAATACTAATCTAGCCTCGTCAACCCCGAGGATTCAAATAATAAATTTTTACACACATCCATTCACATACACACACATGGCCATAATAGTCGGATCTTATGCCTGCAACCAAAGAGTTAAACTACGCATATCCTACTATTATCCGACACATATAATATATGAAAAATGCATAAAAATTAACCGAATCCAAAACACACAAAACCGGAAACCGTGGCTCTGATACCAATTGTTGGTATGTCGCTTCGGAGGCTCATTGGCTCCCATGTCCCCGGATTAAAATTTTCACTAATGAAAGGATTAATCCGGATGGGATGAGCTTCCTTAGCAACACCATTTCGTCGTCGTGCTAACAACTTGAGTGGTCGCTCGAACAAACTAGTTGTTCAAGCAACTCTACTCTTCTAGTTGATTAGCCGCGGAAAGATTACGGACGGATCGTCGGTTTTTGTGTTTGTCTTCGGGGTCCATGATTATACAATATATTTGCACACACACACATGCATAATCAAAACAAATAAGAACATGCTCAGATCTGTACATAAAGTTAAAATAACTTTATACCTCACGATCTTCTACCGTATGTCCTATCCTTCTCGTGGACGACGTGTGGACGAAGATCCTCCACGAGTAGAAGCCTTCTAGATCGAGTTCTCCTCTACCTTGTCCGCTGCGAACAAAGAGAAAAACCAACAATACCTTTCCTATCTAGAACCGGCCACCAAGCTAGGAAGTTTGATGCAACCGCCGGCCAAGGAATGGATGAAGATGCGCCGGCCACCAAAACAAGAGGAGCCGCCGGCCACCTTTGGGAATTGGAGGAAGATGATCTTGCCGGCCACCAATGAGAGGAGAACCGCCAGAAAAGGAAGAAGAGAGTGGCTAAGATGAAGGGCGCCGGCCAAGGAAAGCTTAAATGAATTGGGCGCCGGCAACAATGTTGAATGAAGATGGTTGCCGCCCAACCTAGCTCCAAACCCTAGCCGCCCAACTCTTTCCAAACCCTAATCCCTATTCCAAAAATTATATCTTGCCGCCCAACCCTAAGCCCTTATTTATAGAATTTAGGAGAAAGTTGGTTAGCCAAAATTATAGGAACTAACTCCTATATTCTTGCCGCCCAACCCCTAACTCCTTTAAGGTTTGTTGCCGCCCAACCTATGGATGAGCCAAACCCTAATTCTAGAATTTAGGCTTAAGCCTCCTCTAATCTCCACCGTCGGATCTAGGGATTTAATCTCCACCGTCGGATCTAGGATTTAATCTCCACCGTCGGATCTAGGATTTTATCCCAACCGTCGGATCTAGGATTTCATCCCAACCGTAGGATCTAGGATTTCATCCCAACCGTCGGATCTAGGATTTTATCCCAACCGTTGGATCTAGGATTTCATCCCAACCGTCGGATCTAGGATTTCATCCTAACCATCGATTCTAGGGTTTCATCCTAACCATCGGATCTATGGATTTAATCCAACCGTTGGTTCTAGGGTTTCATCCCAACCATCGGATCTATGGATTCAATCCAACCGTTGGTTCTAGGTTTTGTTTTACATTCTTGGATCTAGACTTCACAAGGATTATAATAGGCTACGATAGGGACCATAAGGAGGAGTTGGGTCTTGGCCACCCGATGGATCGGAACCACACAATCTTGATCCATCAATGATGTTCCATTCCACTAGAGGATCATCATTGAACTACCTCACCAACCCCCATAAATTAATATGGGCTCCATATATTATTTGTACATTAATCTCCCCGTGTTTAAGATATCGAATGCCCGTCAATTAATTGATTTACTGACCATCAATTAATTAACATCTAACTCCTCGAGTAGTACCACTCAACCTAATCATCATGTTGACTAAGTCAACCAGCTGGGTTTACATGATGAACCTTATGAGCTCCTCAAGGGGACATCATCAACCTAATATATAGGACACGGTTTCCTCCTATAATCAACGGCACACCATGTAAATAATATTATTTCCCAACTTACCGGGCTTATTGATTTAATCCATTTAAATCTCACCCACTGGTAAATCAAAGAAATAAATACTAAGTACATGTGCCCGTTATTATATCGGGATTAAGAGTATGTACAACATAATATCCGAGGTCCGATTCAATTATGTAGTCAGCACTAAATTGAATCACCTCTATGTAGGTCCTGCTCAATAGACCTAAGTGTACTAGTGTAACTCTATGTTCAAGATAAAACAATACCAAGCTACACTACAACCATGCCAATGGTTTGTCCAAAACCATCTTGGTTGTGAGCCTTTACTTATATTTTACAAGGGACTGATAACATGATCTTCTGTGTCACACCAAGCACCATGTTATTTACAATGTAAAATATTGGACAATATGCACACATATATAATGAATATATAAAATGCAAACAATGATCATGTGATTCTTATTTCAAAATAAAATGTTCATACAAAAAGAGCTAGGCTTTCAGTATACATTCCAACATAAGGGATGGCGATCATGCTGAAAGGTAGTCGCAGATCACGAGAACCTCCCGTAGTCGACTGTTCAGTCGGCTATGAAGGCATCAGTCAATTGTTGAGATCAGCAGTCGACTGCCAGGGTTACCGTTGGATGGTGATGACGGCAAGTCAGAAGTCGTTGGAAGTATGCCGTTAGAGCGGCAGTCGACTAGTGGCATACAGTAGTCGATTGTCGCTTGCCCAACGGGAAGATATCTCTTCTCTTTATAAAGAGAAGGGGTGAGGGCCTTGGGGATGCTAATGCTTCATTCCTATGTCTTCCCCAAGTGCCCTAAACGTCCCAAACCTCCTCTTCCTTGTTCTCATCTAAATCATATTGTAAGAGGGAGGATTTTGTAAGAAGGTTTCTTCTCCACCTTGATTGAGAAAAGGAGAAGTTGTGTGATTGGTTTGAGGGAGTGATTCGCCATACGAATCATCTGTGGATTAGCGACAAGGGTCGTGAACCACGTTACATACTTTGCATTTGCTTTCTCTTTATCTTTGTTTAACTTAATTGTCTTTGATTTTAGTATTTCTGCTGCGCTAACAATCTTGTAGATGATTAAGAAGCGAACGATTTCCATCAACGTACACGGGCTATTAAACCCCCTTCTAGTCGGGCCACGATCCTCCAACAGGAATGTGTGTAATAGAGTAGGATCTAATTTTTACTTATAATCTATCTTTCTTTCTTTTGTGATACATGGGACTAGATTAGGGCTTACCTTAGAAAGCATGCACCTATAGATTTAACGAGCCAACACATCTCACAACACATAGGTTAAATGTGTTTATGTACTGAGCCACGTAGATGGGCGTGAGATGTTAGGACCTTACTCCTGATTCCAAATGTAGATCAAGTACATCAACATGATTCATGGAGTATAATTTTTCAAAATAACCAACTCTAATCAAGAATTATTTATCATATTATATCAATTGAGTCAAAAAGAGTTGAACATACTTATTAGATGAATTATGTTGAAACTATTATTTTTCAAAATAAAAAGTGACATGCTTGAACTTACAAACACATATAGAGTTTCCTTTTTCTTTATAAACGTTTCACACATTAATCTTATAAATACACCTTTTTTTAATATATGGCAAAAGGGGGAGAAGAGGTCAAAGATTAAGGGGGAGAAAAAGTAAAAAGTTTTTTTTTCAAAACTTGAGCAAAGGCTTCATCAGCGCAAAGGACTTGTGGAACAAACTCATCGAACTACATGAAGGGACAATCGACACGAAGGTATGTAAACAAGATCTTCTTTTAAATAAATTATTTAATCTTAAGATGCAGGACAATGAGACGACCACGTAACTCCATGTGAAGATCCAAGACATAATGAATGGTCTTCATTCAATTGGGCAAAAGGTGGAGAATCGAGACATAATAAGGTACGCATTAAATGCATTTCCTAGGATCACTTTGTGGGCATCCATGGTTGATGCCTACAAAGTATCTAGAGACCATTCAAAGATTTGATTAGATGAGTTATTTTCAGAATTTAAATTGCATGAACAGACTAAGTCAGTCCCGGTCGAGAAAGGTGTAGCTTTGATTGTAGAACCAAAAAGAAAGGAAAATGGCAAGCCACCTCCCAAAGAAGACGAATACAAATTGGAGGAAGAGATGGAGACCGAACTAGTCAACCTAGTTTGGAAGATGATCAAAAAGGGAAGAAAAACTACAAAATAACCAAAGAAGGCATTTCGAGCAACTTGAGAAGAAGAAGAATACCAAGGCGGCAACTTGACTTTCATGGCGAGACCAATAGAATCTAAGTCCGAGTCTGAGTTCGAATACGACTACGAATCTGGCCCCTATTCCGATGATGAATTCGAGACAAGACTCAAGGTCGGATCAAAGGAAAAGATAGTCATTCATTAATCGGCAATTTATATCGTGCCATTAAACTGTTAGATAATAAGTTAGCTAAGTCTGAGTCTAGGGTCGAGTCGTTGCTTAAGGAGGTTAAACTCCTCAAGCATGAGGCTACCCTAACCTCTTAAATGAGTCAAGTTCAAGAGGGAAACTCGACTCAAGTTAAAAAAACTTGAGGAGGAGAATTCTCTCTTGAAAGGACAAGTTCAAGAGCTTAAGGTTGAGTTAGAAAGGTTGACATTGGGATCCAAGGGTCTTGACATACTTCTTGGATCGTAAAGAGTCGTGTACAACAAGGCTGGACTCGAGTTTAGGACAACAACTATGAATAAATCGTACATGTTAATTGTCAATCGTAGTAATCGAAAAGTCTAGGCATTGGTCCCTAAGATCTTGTTAAATTCACATTTAGGTTCAACCAAGTTTTGGGTTCCCAAAGATCAAATCCGCTACGTGGATAAACCGTATCAGTTCAATGATCTAGGGGGAGCTAATACTAAAATTGTGTACTCAATTTATTAATCTAACTTTGCATGCTTAGTTTCATTTTGTTTTAACTTTTAGAACGGCTAGATAGGACCATAGTTAGTCAACCTTGACAACATAGTATCAGGACGTGGTGGAAACGAGGTCTTGTGTATCCGAGCTAGATAAGGCATATCTAGCTTGGTGCACTCGGCTAAGTGGAACTAGTTGAAGCTACCTCATCAAATCCTAAACTAGTTAGACCAGGACATAACCCTAAGTGAATTAAGTGAGCATTTTCTTAAAATTGGTTTCGACTAAGAAAGTGGTCGTAGTTCCGATCAAAAAGGCCTTTGTGCCTCGCCATGACTTGGAAGCCATTTTTTTTTAAAGGTTCACTTAACGATCTAAGGTTAAATCCGAATCTAACCCAAGGTTGATTAATCTTCAAATAATTAAATTTAACTAAGTAAAAAATTGAAGTCATCTCACAAAAACATATAAGGTGAGCATGCTTTGAGACACAAAATGGGTGAGATGCTAAGGACAATTAAAATAAACATAATATTAGAAATGTTTTCAAAACGTATAAAATATTTATTTTCATGATTGTTCTTTGAATATCTATAGTTGGCCAATTCTAGACATATAACCTTTAGGCCAAAATTAGACTCCTAAACCTTCTAGGTTCCGTGTGATTAACCTTAAATGATAAATTAAGGGGGATATACTGATCTTAAGGGTTAAAATTTGTTTAAATCTTCAAAGTTATTTTGAAATCACACTTATGTTTATAAATTTTAATTATTTTGAAATCATAGATTATGTTTGAAGTAGTTTTCAAAAATTTACTTTACCAAAGCTAGCTATCATACACTCTCACGAAAAGTGAAGCTAGTTCAAGATTGTTGATGCAGAGGGATTGGAAAAACTTAAATTGATCCTACACCTTTAGTTACACCTAGGGTGTTATACGATCCTTAGGACTTAAAATAATAAGTCAAGAGTTAACCTCAAAAGGACAGATGCTTGGATTCTTATACTTATTTCATCTATCTTAAGCACATTTAATATTATAATTACACCCCTCAGTTTTTCGATATATGACAAAAGGGGGAGAAGAGGCCAAAAGTTAAGGGGAAGAAAGTTCTATATTTTTTCAAAATGTAGCTTTCTTTTAGTTTCTTTTTTCAAAACTCACTTAGGGTTAAGGGGGAGGTAACCTTGAGGGGGAGAGTTTGAAAAAGAACTTACTTATATTTACTACATACTTACTTTTACTCATGCTTACTACATACTTACTCATGTTTACTCCTACTACTATTCATTTTAAGCTTAATTTTCTTTAACTTTGAATCGATTTGCCCAAGATCAAAAAGGGGGAGATTGTTGGTGCAGGAGTACCAGATAATCAAACCTAGGTTTTGATAATGCAAAGGTTCAAAGTTAAGCTATTATTGTTATCTCATGTCTTGTGTTAAGTGTGCAAGAAATGTATTAAGCTAGGCTAAAGGTCAACAACACCAGGAGAATCTCGGGACGAGAAACCGTGGTGGTTAGGTGGCAGCAAGAGAACCTCGAGAAATCGAGGAACCTCGGTGGCGACCAGAAGCTAAGCGATAGGTCAAGAGGACCAAAGGTAGGCATTGAGTGTGGAGTAATGTTAAGGGCATGTCCTCCATGCGGGGACGACCATAGGTGGCGATCCGACTAAGACTTCCGAAGGAAGATCTAGGTCGAGATTGGACGGTAAGGACTGTCAGTTTTATCATTTCTATGCTAATGTTGTAGGAGAGTGATCAAGATGGCAGTCGACTGAAGACTATTGGCAGTCGACTGATCCTACCATCAGTCGACTATTGAAGGGTATCAGTCAACTGCTGGTCAAGCTGATCACTTCAAAGATAGTCAAGATAAGCTCCACCAAAAGTGGGGGGATGAGGAGTTTTGCCCCAGATCTGGATCTCAATGAACTAGGGCTATAAAAGAAGAAGGATTTCACCCCTTTTGATCATCTAAGTGTTCTCCCAAAGTGCTCCAACAACACCAAGCTTCAATGACAACGCTACACCGTCGTAATGTCGACGTCACGCCGAGCTTCCAAATCCTTCGTCGGTAGTTTCAATCTAAAGTTGTTATTTTGTTTTATTTGTACTTTCGTTGCTATGAGGAGAGGTAGGCTTGTTGCCTCTTCCTCTATCTTTTTACTTGTATTCATTGTCTCTTACCTCCAACGAGGAAGAGACTATTGATAGTGGATTGCCCCATCGTACGCGGTCTAGGATTGCGGGGCCTTGGATTAGCAACCTTTTGGTTGTGAACCAAGTAAAAAAGAAAAGTGTTCTTTTGTATTGTTTTTACTTTCGTTGTGTTACTTTGGTTTTTACGATGAAAAAGAAAAGATTTTATGTACGCTATTCACCCCCCCCCTCTAGCGTTGCTTCGATCCAACATCTATTTATAGATCTCTTGATTAGGTCATCTTAAGAGGCTTAAATGGAACCTATCTTACCATAATTATCCCATAATTAAGGTAAAAACAACCTAGGAAATTTCCATAAGAGAAATCTCCAAAAACGGTGGAACTGCGACACGACCATGTGTCTTACAGATGGCCAACCATGACAAAAGGCATGGTCATGCCAGGACACACGACCAGCCTTGTGTCCTTCTGAGCACAGGCCATCTTTTGGCCATTTTTTGCCAGAGCCATGCACGACTCGTGCCAGGTTAGGCATGGTTGTGTGAGGCTCTGTATGGTCCGTTTGAGTTCATTTAGGTGTGATATCACCATGTTAAGTCCGACAAGGCCATAGGAGGTTCCATAGCCTCCATTTCGTACCCCCCTTAGTATGGTCCAACCAGATATATCCTCTCTTATTAAGAATCTCATTCTCAGACTTATCTTACATCTCGAGATCACCCGTAGTGCGTGTGCACCAATAGGTTCCTGATTATGTTGGTCATTCATAATTAACACCTTAATTATGAATAGATCATGAGTGGCACCTAGAAATACATCATGACCCCTAATTGATTGAAAAGTATAAATCGACGCCAGACCATTTCTGAACCCTTTAGCAGCTTTAGTTGTTTGTTCCTTGTTCCTTTCACTCATCCTATACCCACTTGGTTCAGGACATTGTCTATGTGTACATCCCCACTAGGCTGACTATGTCACACCTAACCCAAGTTAGTTTTCTTGTCCAGTGGATTCAAGTTATTCCTACATGTTCCCAAGAAGACCATCTACTTAATATATTTGTTCTAGCCAAAGACTTCTGAGTAACAATCAAGACAAGAGACCTAGGGTATACATCTCCTTTATTAGGAGTGGTGAATCCTCTTTGGGTTATTCAAACACCTTCGATTACTTTGACTTATACCCAATCATCCCAGGGTTACACCTCCTATGGAGATGGTTGTGAAGAATTCAAAGTATAAGGCATCATGATCAAGGTGACTTGAATACCTCAAGTCTAAGGAAGCTCGCACTCGAGCTGCAATGAGATCTTCAACGACATATAGAACCATATAAAGTCTCATAGCAGGTCACTCTAATGGACTAGTTTCCATAACTAGCATCCACATGTTCACTCTCAGCATCCCCATGCTTCCATTCAGTGAGTATCGAATGCTTGGATAAACCAAGGAGCATAACATGTGCTAGTCTCATAGAATCGATGACGTTCAAACTCATCAATTCATCGACTAGAGATAGTTTCAATGCTTACATGATTACACATGATAAGATACCACTATTGTGATCCAATCACAATTTCTTTCATGTCATGCATCGTATTATGGACTTCAGTACATGTGTTTAAGATCCAATCAAATATATAGATAATGTATAGTCAAATAGTGAATTTTATTAATAACTTCTAAGGCGATTGCCTTAGGACACCTCTCAATTACATCAGATTGCACCAACAAAAATTACATACAATTCTTATGTCAAATAGTATAGGTGAAAAAATAATTTTATATGAAAATACCCATTAATTTGAAAAATTAATACAAAGTTCAAAACCATTGAAACCTTCAATGTTTTTTTTTGCTAACTTTGTGTTAATGTTCTCAATGGTGGTTCCTATCTGGATAGACTTCACCAAGGTTTTCCAAAATATTTTTAAAATTATTTTCAAACCTTAATTTCAATCATGGTCTATGGGCTAGATGTACATGATTTATACATTAGCTTTTCTCATGATTTATCCTTATGATTGAAATAATTTAAGTTCATTTTGATGTACCATATAAGCACATTGAGCTCAACTCAATTTCCTAACATCTCACATATGTCTAGGGTGTATCAATACACACACATGTATTCTTTCCTAAATCTAAGGGTTAATGCATTATATCTAGGCATATCCAGTTGATTCCTTTATCTAAGACATCAAATAATGTGATTTGTCCTTAAATTCAATTTGATTAACCTTAATGCATGAATTATGATCATGACATAAATGATTGCATAATTTAAGATATTTTCTCATGATTCATGATGTCATAACATAATAAAACATAATGCTAAGTATAATCATGACATTAATCAATCTAAGTATGGCATTTTAAATGATCATATTAAGCATGATGTCATGACATGACATATGGCAAACAAAACATGACAAATATTATAAGATAAAGGTATAGAAATACCTAAATTTTAAACTTAATTGTCATTTTCTAGGATAAGGTCCGATTTTCGATAATGATCAACTAACTCCTATGAGTGTGGCAAAGTCCCAACTTGGCACATTCTTGACTTTAACCTATTTGTACCAATTAAATCAATTTTTCATCTTCTATGAAATCCATTGGCACATCCTAAAATCTTTTAGGATTCATTTCTAAACTCATTTCTAAGGTATTACTTTACCTTGAAAATGTCCTAAAGTGTCAACTCTACCATGGTTAGGCTAACTACCCATCCATTTAAGGTTGACATACCCTAAACCCATCTAGCACGAAGGGATTACTCTCCTAGAAACCCAAAACCTATTGGAGCTCTTTGGGTTTACTAGGTACTCACTAGGGATAACCTCCCTTAGTACCTTTTTAATGACCCTTTTAGGCTTGGTAGCCTTGGTCATTTTGGTCTTCTCAAGGTTAACTCTATGAATATCTTCCCTTGTAACATTTTTAGTGACTTTCCTAGACTTCTTTGAAGTCTTAGTCACTTGAGTTCTATCGCAGTCAACTCTAAGGATGGCCTCCCTTATGACCTTGACACTCTTAGACCTAGGGCTAGTTCCATAATTAAATGGAATATTATGGTAAGAGAACTTAACTACCTTGGACTTAGGCTTGTGACCCAAACCTTTCTTATCCTTAGTTGGTTCCTTCCTACCAACACCTAGACCTTGCCCATTTGACCCTTGAATCATATTTTCCATCCTTCTTAGGGTCTTCTCTAATTTATCAAGATTAGACCTTAAAGCTTGATTCTCTACCTCTAACTTCTCAATTTTTGATTTTCCATTACATTTTTGGGTGTTTTTTTTCTTCCTAGGCATGTGTCTATCTTTCTTTGGATTAATGCATAGATTTTTATCATTCTTAGGTGGGTTAGTCCTAGAGTTATCCTTAGGACTAAAATTACAATGTTTAGCACCTAAACAAAAGTATTTGTTATTGTAGGACCATAAGTGACGTGCAAGAGGGGGGTGAATAGCGATTTTGATTCGACGCTTGGAATTCGATCATGTTCGTCTCTACAATTTGTTAGTATGCGCAGCCGAAATAATAAAGAATAAACTCAAAAAAAAGACAAACACTCACATGCAATACACAAGCATATAAAGTGGTTCGACACCTTGGGTTTCTACTCTACAGGTTAAGCTCAAATGAGCTCTAGTGATGCACACCACCACTAATACACTCCTTCTTGGAACAATCTGGAGACAGAGAAACCTCTTACAAGTAATTACAAAAGTAATACAATAATAAAAACAAGATACAAACAATTACACTAAGCAAATGAATACAAGTAAAGAAAATACTTTACAAATGTGAGCTTTTGAATGCTTTATCTTTAATAGCTTTTGGAATGCCTTGAAGATCTAGAATACAACAGCAATTCCCCTTCAAATTCCTTAAGAAATGATAGGAAAATCCACCTCTTTATGTTCCTTATAAAGCTGCAACTCGGGTTGATTTTCACCTACCAGTAGACTACCATAAGGCACCAGTCGACTGCTCCTGTAGCCGTTATCTCACAACGGCTCAATCCACACTAGAAAAACTCCAACGGATACACTAACAGTCGACTGCCCTTGCTAGCATTCAACTGTTGACATGACAGTCAACTGATCAGTCAACTACCAAAGCTTCTGTGCTCGTGTCCACTTAGAACAGTCGACTGCTCCTCATGGAAGTCGATTATTGTGATCAGTCAACTGCTAAACCCTAGTAGTTGACTATTGGATCATAGAATAGTAGTCGAGCATCAGTCGACTCCCGCCAGTTGACTGCTCGTATCCCCAATCGACTAATCCAAGTTGACTAGGTTGCCAAGTGTCAAAAACTCGGCTAGTTGACTAATCCATAACCCCAATCGACTGATAAACCTCAAACATGAGGTTTAACTCAAGTATGATCCCTTCATAATTGATAGACCACCCTTAGCCTAGACCTAAGTCTTCTAGCCACCTCCATCAGCCTCACGCCTATCGGATCCGTCCAAGTCATCCATGACTTATTCATCCATATGCTAGCCTTCAGGTGCTTCCATCGGCTATTGTCATGCTAAACGGGTCTACTTTGCCAAGGTACATTTGGACTTACGCTGCCAAGACACACGCTTGGACTTTACGTCGCTAAATATTGGACTTATGCTGCCAAGACTATAGCTTGGACTTTACGTCACCAATATCACACTTTTGGACTTCCCTTGCCAACTCCATGTTGGACTTTCCAATTGGCAAGATCCATGCTTGGACTTTCCAATTGCCAAGTACCCATGACTTGGACTTTACCATTGCCAAGACCTATACTTGGACTTTCCATGACAATTTTATCAAACATTAAAATACTGCTTGAGTCAAACTCGAGTCTGGTCAATCTTGACCTTGGCCGATTGCACCAATAATCTCCCCCCTTTGGATGTTTGACAAAACCTATGAGTTAGGCCACCTAACTCAAGCCATCAATTCTGCCCCTTTTTGACATACATCAAAAAAAGGCTCCCCCCCCCCCAAGAGTATCAATGTCTCATATCCCAATGAGATATTATAATCTCCCCCTTGGTCCAAAAATATTTAGGATGCCTTCACTCTTCCTAGTGTTAAGTCTTATATCACTAAATGAGAGGCAATCCTCACTTCTCCAATTATCCCCCTTTGGTGAGCACAATGAAAGTTTCCAAAACCCTTCATGCCTCCTCCTTTGAGAAATACACATCCATCATCCCATGATGGATAACCTCCCCCTAAAGGCTTGCTCCCCCTTGACCATTGCACCAACAATATTCTTAGAGAGTCCCTAAGCCTATAGGAACACTAAAACATCAAAATTAAGGGTAAAAGTTCAAACTTCAACTTTCACACACCTTAAAATTTGATTCTCACCCTAAATAACTCTCCTAATCCATTTCCAATGAATTTTCACCCTTCCAATGCTTTCCAAAGCATATCCTAGGTTTAGGGGCAGTTGGAGTACATAGAGATAGCTGAAAATGGGAAAAACAAGCCTTGTTTACCCGAAATTAGCTCAGCAATCTATTGGTGTAGTAGGCACCTAAGTCGAACCTGAGTTTTGATTATAGCAAACGATACAAAGTTAAGCTTATATTGTTATCTCACGAGCTAAATCAAGTGTGCAGAAAAGTGTCAACGCTGGAGTTGAAGGCTAACG
The DNA here is from genome assembly GCA_025175895.1 of Wurfbainia villosa. NCBI lineage: Eukaryota > Viridiplantae > Streptophyta > Magnoliopsida > Zingiberales > Zingiberaceae > Wurfbainia > Wurfbainia villosa. Next base: position 86,062,182 of record CM045990.1, read on the forward strand.
ACACCCGGAGGAAGCCACGGTGGTCGGGCGACACTCGAGTGACTTTGGGGGGAGCCGAAGGAATCAAGTGGAAGGCCGAAAGCGAAAGTGACACAGTAAGTATCGAGGTAAGCTCGTGTGTGTGCGAGAGTAAGTGAGGTGGTATCCTCTTTACGAGGATGATCTTAAGTGTAGATCCGACCAAAAACATCTTATAGGTGGTCTAGGTCGAGATCGGATGGTCGAAGGTCGTCGAAATAATATTTTTGTTAAGCTAACTTTGCCTTACAGCTAGCATCAGTTGACTGTCAGCTTGGAGGACTCGACTATCATCCATCACGATCGTCATGGCCAAGATTCGATCGATGTCGCATCAGATCGATGATGGCCATCAATCGACTGATGGTCAAAAATCAACTTCGAGGAGTCAAGGCTTATCACCTCATTTCAAGGGGGGTGGTGCTCAAATCTTATTGGCTGAAGTTCCTCTCGAAAAGGGGCTCAAGGGCTATAAAAGGAGGGCCTCTCCTAGGGTTTTCTCATCAATTCTAAGTGCCCAAAAGCCTCCGCAACACTGCGACTCTCCGATGACTCTACAACGACGAAGTGTTGTCGAAACACCAACAACCCTAGCTTAATTTATATTCCCTAGTTGTTGGTATAACCTTACTTTGTCATATCTTTAATATTGCAATTCTTTTTGTTAATCGAGGTTTTCTATCGTTGCATTTTACCTTAATAGAAGAGAGGGTTTGTCTCTCTATCTTTTGCTTTCGAAGGTTTTTGTAATCGTTAAACTCCTACCTCCAACGAGGAGGAGTGTTTTAGTGAATTGCCCTCCGTACACAGTCTAGTACCGTTAGGGCCTTGGAGTAGTAGTCGAAGGCTACAAACCAAGTAAAAAATCCATTTTTCTTGTTTATTTGTCATTTATCTTTCCGCTGCATTTAATTGTCTATCGAACGAATTCGAAGAAAAAGTTTTATCACTATTCAGCCCCCCCCTTTAGCGATCCGCTCGATCCAACAATTGGTATCAAAGCCGGGGGTGCTAAGATTTGGTGAAACCACCAATCTAGCTTTCTATGAATTTTCTTTCGATTTATTTTCTACTTATTTCAATTTTTTTTCCTTTCTCATTTGTGTAGTCTTTTTCCTCCCGCACTACTAATCCAAGACACGAGTCTTGGGACATTTCCGTTGTTTGTGCTTTTAGATTTTTTTTCCACTTCGTTCTTTTGTCTTTTTTTGTTTCAATGGCCCATCTCGAGGGTTTTAGCACCATCTGACCTCTGTTTTACAATGGAGATGACTTCCGTTATTGGAAGGGTAGGATGGAATGCTTTCTTAAAACCCAAATCGAGATGTGGATCATAATCCAAATGGGATTCACACTTCTGACTAACGAAGTTGGTGAATCCTTGGATTATGACCAATGGACCAATGTGACAAAAAGACAAGTCAAAGTCGATGCCAAGGCAACTCAAATCCTCCAATACGGCTTGTCCAAGGAGGAGCTTAATCACGTTAGCCCCTTCATCAGTGCAAAGGACCTTTGGACAAAGCTAGTGGAGCTACACGAAGGGACCGATGAAGCCAAGGTATGTAAGCGCGATCTTTTGTTCAATAAGTTATATAACCTAAAAATGCAGGAGCATGAAACGGTGATGCAACTTCACGCTCGCGTTCAAGACATAGTCAATAACCTACACGCGATTGGGCAAAAGGTCAAAAATCATGATCTTATTAGGTATGTTCTTAACTCATTTCCCAGGACTACCTTGTGGGCATCCATGGTCGATGCCTACAAGGTATCCAAGGACCTTTCAAAACTTAGATTAGATGAGTTGCTTTTTGATTTCGAACTTCATGAACAGTCTAACTCAGAACCCGAGAAGGGTATAGCACTTTTTGCAGGTTCAAGGAAGAAAACCACGAGCAAGCCACCCCCGAAGGGAAGAAGAAGATGAGTCCGATTCGGAAGTAGACCTGGAAATGGAGGTCGAACTAGTCAACCTAGTTCAGAGGATAGTCAAGGGCCAAAAGCGAACTGTCACTCGACCCAACGAAGGTAAGCCTAAAAGTTCTAATATTAGGTGTTACGAATGCAACAGGTTTGGACACATCAAGTCTGAATGCCCAAAGCTCAAGAGCAAAGCACCAAAACACAAAAAGGCACTCAACGCTACATGGGAAGAAGCGTCCGAGGAAGAAGATGATGATCGCATCCTCATGGCTAAACCGGTTGAATAAAAAATGGAGTCAGAACCGGAACACGAATCTAAAACTGAAGACGAGTGGGACTGCGAAGCGCTATTCAAGACAAGCCATGGATACACATCTGGTTCAAAAGATACACTCAAGGTAAGTCGATCCCTTATTAGTATGGTTTATAGTGCAATTAAGTTCTTAACTAGGAAATTAGCTAGGTCCGAGTCCAAGGTTGAGACCCTAGTTGAGGAAGTTAAACTCCTCAAACACGAGGTCTCCCTAACCTCTTCGACTAGTCGAGTTCGAGAGGAGGACTCAACTCGGGTTGAAAAGCTCGAAGTTGAGAACTCACTCTTGAAGAGTCAAGTTGAAGATCTTAGGAACACGTTGGAAAAGTTTACTTTGGGATCCAAAGGACTTGACCTCCTACTTGGATCGCAAAGGGTCATGTACAAAAAGGCCGGACTAGGGTTTAGCTTAAATATGACCAACAAGTCATATATGTCGATTGTAAGTCGACATAAAAAATGTGTCCAAGCATGGGTCCCTAAGACCGCCTTGATTTCAAACTTAGGATTTAACCAGTACTGGGTTCCCAAGGATCAAATCCATATGTGGAGAGACCGAACCGATTCAACGGTCCAGGGAGAGTCAGTACAAAACTTGTTTGTATTTTAACTTAGAAATTGCATGCTTAGGTTCTTTATTTAGTTTGATTTTTCTTTTTAGAATGGTTAGATAGGACTATAACTCATCAATACTTGATAACATAGTACCAAGACGCGGCGAGATGATAGTATGCTAGGAAAGCAGAGTCTTGTGTATTCGGGCTAGATAAGGCGTATCTAGTTCGGTGCACTTGACCGAGTAGAACTAGCTGAAGCTACCTCGCCGTATCCTAGACTAGTTAGACCAAGAAGTGGTCTTAGGTGATTCAAGTATTTATTTTCTTGAAAATTGCTTTGTCTAAGGAAGTGATCGTTGTTCCGATCAAAGAAGGCCTCTATGCCTTGCCATGGCCTGGAAGCCATGATCTTGAAAAGGTGACTTGATGAGCCTAAGGTCAAATCCGAATCTAATGCAAGGTTGACAAGTGTTCAAATCATTAAATTTAAATCAAGTAAAATTGGAAGTCATCTCACAAGAACATATAGGGTTAACATGTTTTGATCATGTAGACATGGGTGAGATGATTTAGGTTAAATAATCTTTAACCAATCTTTAATAAATCCAATATCCGATCCAACTACCTTGCGTGTAGGATCAATGGATGTTGGACAGTGGTTGCTCCCGACACATGACCGGCGATCAACTCAAGTTTTCGAAGCTTCGATTCAAATGACAAGGATCGACAGCCTTCGGAAACAACGGCAAGCTCAAAATCATCGGATCAGGTGATATTGAGCTCAACTCTAACTTTATTATTCAAAATGTCTTATTGGTAGAAAATTTTCAATATAATTTACTTAGTGTAAGTAAATTGTGTGATAATAACTATAAGGTCATATTTCTAGAAAATGAATGCGTAATTAATACAAATGAAACTTCTAAAACAATCCTTAAGGGAACCAGAAATAACAATATTTACACTATTAATCTAACTAACTCCTCAACCAAGTGTCTTATGACACGGCAAGAGGAATCATGGTTGTGGCACCGACGACTCGGTCACTCACACCCAAGACTAATGAGTTAGAGTGACTTAGTCATAGGTTTGCCTAACCTCAATAACTTGAACAATAAAATATGTAATGCTTGTCAACAAGGTAAACAATCTAGGACACAACATCAACTAACTAATCAAGAAGAACCAAAAGTGTTCTTGAGCTCCTACACATGGATCTATTTGATTCACATGGAGCTAAGTCACTTAATGGAAGTAAATTCTGCTTAGTCATAATTGATGACTATTCTAGATTTACTTGGGTTAGGTTCATCAAACACAAAAGTGATACCCTAGATCAATTAATCAACCTATTTAATCTAATATAAAATCAACAAAACCTTAAAATCAAAAGACTTAGGACTGATCATGGTGGTGAATTCGAGAACCACAAGTTTACAGAATTCTGTAACCTAAATGGATACCACCATGAGTTCTCTTGCCCTAGAACCCCACAACAAAATGGCCTAGTAGAACGCAAAAATAGAACCCTACAAGAAGCCGCTAGGACAATCTTAAACGAGTATAACCTACCTGATAGGTTTTGGGCGGAAGTCGTATGTACAACATGCTATGTCCAAAATAGGATCCTTATGGTAAAGAGGCACCTTAAGACCTCATACGAGATTTATCACAATAAAATACCTAACATCAAGTACTTTAGGGTATTTGGGTGTAAGGTACATATCCTAAACACTAAGGATTACCTAGGGAAATTTACATCCAAAACCTCGATCGGGATCTTTCTAGGATACTCGACTACAAGTAGAGCTTATAGAGTATATAACCATGACACCCTTAGAGTCGATGAGACTATCAATGTAGTATTTGATGAAGGACACGAACCTACAAAACTCCCGGCAACCCCAATTAGCAAGTCGATTCATACCAGACTCAACTCCGATCCGGAGATCAAGTCTAGTATTAATCCTAAACTAAGTCAACCAACTCATTCTATTGACCAAGTGGTAGATGACTCTAACCAAACTAGGACTCAAACGAGTCATCCTATTGATCAAGTGGTAGATAACTCAAACCCAAACCAAACTAGGACTCAAATAAATCATCCTATCAACCAAGTGATAGGTGATCCAAGCCTAGGAGTTCGAACTGGAGCCTCATACAGAAACCTTAGTCAAATCTCCTTGATTTCCAAAATTGAACCCAAAACTATTGACCAAGTTCTTCTTGATCCTGACTGGATTATTGCAATGCAAGAAGAGCTGCCTCAATTCACTAGGAACGAAGTATGGGAATTAGTACCACCACCTAAAGATAAAACAATCGTTGGAACAAGGTGGGTGTTTAGAAATAAACTTGATGATAAAGGTGAAGTAGTTAGAAATAAAGCTAGACTAGTCGCTAAAGGGTTTAGTCAAGTCGAAGGTTTAGATTACGACGAGACCTATGCTCCAGTAGCTAGGTTAGAGTCCATTCGAATGTTATTAGCATATGCTACACATCGAGGATTTAAGTTGTTTCAAATGGATGTAAAGTCAGCATTCTTGAATGGATACATTAAAGAAGAGGTTTATGTTAGTCAACCCCCCTATTTCAAAATTCTAGATAAACCTAACCATGTTCTTAGGTTAAAGAAATATCTCTATGGACTTAAACAAGCTCTTCGAGATTGGTACAAGAGGTTTTCGGTTTATCTTAAGTCCAAAGGATTTAACCAAGGTGTAGTTGACCCAACCCTTTTCGTAAAAACCGTAGGTAAAGACATATTCATAGCACAAATCTACGTAGATGATATTATTTTCGGAACCACCAACTCGATTCTACTAAATGAATTCATTTCACTTATGGAAAGTGAATTTGAAATGAATTTAGTAGGTGAGTTAAGTTTCTTCTTAGGTCTACAAATTAAACAAACTAAAGATGGAATATACCTACATCAACGTAAATATACTAGGGAATTAATTAAATGTTTTGGAATGCAAGACGCTAAAATTATTAATACCCCAATGGCAACTAATGTGAATATAGAAGAAGATGTAATCAGAAATTCAATTGATTTAAAATACTAAAGGAGCATAATAGGGAGTCTCTTTTACTTTATTGCGAGCCGACCTGATATCCTATTTGCAGTAAGTATGTGTGCAAGGTTCCAAACCTGTGCCAAGGAGTCTCACCTAACTCTAATCAAGCATATCCTTAGATATCTAAAGGGTACACTTAATGTCGGTATTTGGTACCCTAGATCTATCGAGTTCGAACTAACCGGCTACTCCAATTCGAACTATACCGGTAGTAAGCTCGATAGAAAGAGTACGAGTGGTTGTTGTCAACTTCTCGGCTCGAGTCTAGTAAGTTGGTGCAGTAGGAAGCAACACTATGTTGCCTTATCTACCACCGAAGCCGAATATATCGCGATGGGTGAGTGTGTTACTCAGCTTCTTTGGATGAAGCACACTCTCCGAGACTTTAAGTTAGATTTTACAAACACTAAACTCCACATAGATAACATTAGCTCAATTAACCTAACTAAGAATCCAATATGTCATTCTAGGACCAAACATATAGAGGTCAAACATCATTTCATTCGAGAACATGTGGCCAACAGAGCCATAAACCTCGAATACGTCGAATTGAAGTCCAACTTGGCAGACCTATTTACTAAACCCCTACTCGAAGCTGAATTCAGTCTATTAAGATGAAAATTGGGCATGTGCATAGTAGAATAGGAACTTGCAAATTATATTTTCTTACTACTATTTCTGACTTTTCATTTTTATGGAACTAGCATAGGACATACCTTAGATATCATGCACCTATAGATTTAAAGAGCCAATACATCTCACAACACATAGGACTAATGTGTTTGTGTACTTAGCCATGTAGATGGGCATGAGATATTAGGACCTTACTCCTAGTTCCAGATGTAGAGCTAGTGCATCGCCATGAACCACGGAGTATAATTATACATATTAACCGACTCTGACCAGGACTGGTTGATCTTTCATATCAATCAAGTCAAATATGAGTCGAACATTTTATAGATGAGCTTATTTTCAGTATATTATTTTCAAAATAATATGGAACATGCTTGGACTTTAAATTTAATACCTATATTTGTTTTTCACACACCTCCACTCTTTTCGATATATGGCAAAAGGGGGAGAAAAAGGCTAAATTTAAGGGATCAAAATTTTTGATAACTTAACTCACTTCATATTTATTCACATGGTCAAAAGTTAAGTAAATGTTTACTTAACTTTAAGTTTTGAAAAATTACTTAACTTGTTTTTGTTAACAAAAAGGAAGTAAAGGCCAAGTTAAGAGAATTCTTAACTTAAACTTATTTTTAAACACTATGGCCAAACGTTAATGTTTTACTTAAGAAAGGGGGAGAAAGGGCCAAGTTAAGAAGTCCTCTTAACTTAAACGTTTTACTAAGGCCAACTTTCAGTAATGTTAATTACTTAAACTCTTCCTAAATAGCAACCCTCAAGGGGGAGGATTAAGGTCTTCTTTCAAGGCTCACTCTCGGTCAAGGGGGAGGTTTCCCCAAGGGTGGGAGTACTTGAAGAAAATCCTTACTACTCCTACTTAATCTTTATTATTATTGTTTCTCATGCACATTATTATTCTTCATGCATGCTATTTTCTTAACTTTGTATGTGGGTTTGCCATAGATCAAAAAGGAGGAGATTGTTAGTGCACTAGGCACCTAAGTCGAACCTGAGTTTTGATTATAGCAAACGATACAAAGTTAAGCTTATATTATTATCTCACGAGCTAAATTGAGTGTGCAGAAAAGTGTCAACGCTGGAGTTGAAGGCTAGTGACGCCCGAAGGAAGCCGCGGTGGTCGGGCGACACTCGAGTGACTTTGGGGAGAGCCGAAGGAATCGAGTGGAAGGCCGGAAGCGAAAGCGACACAGTAAGTAACGAGGTAAGCTCGTGTGTGTGAGAGAGTAAGTGAGGTCATATCCTCTTTACGAGGATGATCTTAAGCGTAGATCCGATCGAAGACATCCTATAGGTGGTCTAGGTCGAGATCGGATGGTCGGAGGCCGTCGAAATAATGTTTTTGTTAAGCTAACTTTGCCTTGCAGCTAGCATCACGATCATTGCCCGGCTTGGAGGACTCGATCCATCATCATCGGATTCTGCGATCGACATTCGGTGATCTTGCCATCGGTCGGTGATGATGCCCATCAGTCGACTGATGGTCAAGGATCAGCTTCGAGGAGTCAAGGCTTATCACATCATTTCAAGGAGGGCGGTGCTCAAATCTTATTGGTTGAAGTTCCTCTCGAAAAGGGGCTCAAGGGCTATAAAAGGAGGGTCTGTCCTAGGGTTTTCTCATCAATTCTAAGTGCCCAAAAGCCTTCGCAATGCTATGACTCTCTGACGACTCTACAACGATGAAGTGCTATCAAAACACCAACAACCCTAGCTTAATTTATATTCCCTAGTTGTTGGTATAACCTTACTTTGTTGTCTCTTTAATATTGTAATTCTTTTTGTTAATCGAGGTTTTCTATCGTTGTATTTTACCTTAATAGAAGAGAGGGTTTGTCTCTCTATCTTTTTGTTTTCGAAGGTTTTTGTAATCGTCAAACTCCTACCTCTAACGAGGAGGAGTGTTTTAGTGAATTGCCCTCCGTACACGGTCTAGAACCGTTAGGGCCTTGGAGTAGTAGCCGAAGGCTACGAACCAAGAAAAAAATCCATTTGTCTTGTTTATTTGTCATTTATCTTTCCACTGCGTTTAATTGTCTACCAAACGAATTCGAAGAAAAAGTTTTATCGCTATTCACCCCCTCCCCCCTCTAGCGATCTGCTTGATCCAACACAATCGACTTGATCAGGAAGCAGTCGACTGCTAGCAACACCAATCGACTGCCATACTGAAAAAGTTAACTGATCTGTGATTTTCAGAAATCAAATTTTCAAAAATGAATTTTGAAAATGCATAAGTAAAAATATGTATTTCAAAAAATCTTAAAAATTCATAGATACATTACTTACATGAAATACAATGGGTTAAAAATAGTTTTAAAATAAAATACCCATTAAAATAAGAGTTGATACAAAGTTCAAAACCATTAAAATTTTCAATGTTTTTGAACTACTTTGTATCAACTTCTTCAATGGTGATTGCTATCAAAAGATATACTTCACCAAGTTTTTCTAAAATGATTTTAAAATATTTTTGAAAATCTATTTTGAACCATGGACTATGGACTAGAAGTACATGACTTGTACATTATCTTTTCTCATGATTCATCATTATCATTTAATGAGTTCTAAATTCAATATGATGTACTAAATAAGCTCATGAATTTAACTCATTTTATAACATCTCACATGTGTCTAGAGTGTATCAATACACACACATATCAATTTAATGTGAGATGTGTGTTTTATTTCTTAAGGTTTCATGCATTTTCTAGGCAACTCTATTTGATTCTCTTATACTTGGGACTTCAAATCATGTCATTTGCCTTAAATCAATTTGATTAACCAAAAAAGCATGAAAGATGATTATGGCATATAAGATAGCATAAATAATGTGCCAATAATCATGACGTCATGACATAAAGATATAACCTAAATACAAGCATGACATTAAAATCAAACCTACACATTATCATGAAATTTAAAATGATTAAATGAAATATGATGTCATGACATGGAATAATAGGAATACATGAACATACACATCAACACATGTAATAAGCACACATCAACCAAATAATAGGAGATAAATGACACACAATTTTGCAAAATAAAACATTTCATTTATCTTAAAGTCATTCCTTCAATCAAAAGATAGATGTCCAGACACTCAGCCTCACTATGAAAATAAAAGAAAATACATAAACATAGTCCTAACTACCATCCACTAGAATCATCGCCCGGAGGTGGTGGAGGAGGTGGGGGTTGCTGACTCAGCGTCCAGCTCTGCATCATCTCGAACATCTCAAGCTGGCGTTGCTCCATCTGACTCAGTTGCTGAGTCACTGAGTACACTTGGTAGGCAATGGAGGACTGCTCTAAACTGAGCTCCTCCAACTGTGTGTCGACCTCCTCATGAAAAACCTCGAATCTGGTCTCTAAGCATGCAAAGCGTGCCAAGAGACCCTAAGTCGGTGCATCTGGTGGCATAGGGTCATCCTCCTCTACAGCTCCCTCGCCATGCTCTGCAGTTGGCTCTCCATGCTCCCCAACTGGCTGAACCAACTCCGCCGACCACTCCATCCATCCATAGCCCGTTCGTATTCCACCCAATGCAAAGTGCCTCGGGGTGATGCGGTCGTAGGAGTTAGACAAGGCCTCAAGGTCCCCCTGGAGATGTTTATGCCTCTAGATGCTAACCATGCGTGATGATATGACCAAAAGGCATATAGACCTTCCCTTGGATAGGGGACACAAAATCAACAATGCAATGAAAAATGTTAATGCCACATTGACATCTAATAGGTGGCGCATTGTATACATGAAAAATAAATGAGGAGGTTGAACAATGTCTTGACCCCTAGTCACTATGGGTAAGATGCATGCAATAATGACCTTATATAAGACATTATCTGGAGCTGAGAGGTCATTGATGGAAAATAGGTTTTGACCTAAATGATGAGAATGATGAATGAAATGTTGATGCATATGGTCAAGAGTAATATGATCAAATGGTGCAGGGGGTGTCGGATCTAGGGTAGGATAAAACACAAAAGTATCATCCGATGGTCGACACTCCAGAAATTCCCGTTGGATCTCCAGAGTAAAGTCCATATTGTGTTTCGCAATGCAAGTTTGATATGTCGAACCAACCGCGACTTTCTTAAGATTGGAGTAAAAATCCATGACTAGGTCAATATTGATCGAATGCATGTAAAAAACTAATTTCACTAATTGGTAATGCATTATGATTTGAATGGCATCCTCACAATAGGACTGGAAAAATGGCTCATCCAAATAACGTATAGCCATGGGCTGATACGTTCGAGATGGAACCTGGGATCCTTCACCAGGCTCTGCCCTACATTTTTGTCTATATGAATGTAATGAATGCAATGAATGAACACAAAACTATGATTAGATCAAGGAATTCATAAAGAAAATGGTTAGGATTTAGGGTTAGAAGCTTTACTTATGTGCCATTGGATTTGAAGTTGTAAGAGACGGCCGAAACAAGCAAACGCTAGAGAAAAGCAGCAGGAAACAGTCTCTTGCGCCTAGAACCCTAGCTTGGGCGGAATAGACGAAAATAGGAGGAAGATAGGGTTCCATTAGCATGATAGAGAGATTGAAATAGGCTAAAAAGAGTTAGGTTTTAAGAACTAGGGCTTACCGAGGGCGGGAATCGCCAGCGAGCACTCAGATAAGGAAGGACGAAAACGTCGGGAGTGTCGGGAAGGAGGAAGTCCGTGGGAAGAAGTCGAACCGCTAGGGTTCATGCTTATAAAATCTCGACAATCAGTTGACTGTTGGGCCAAAGCAGTCGACTACTAAAGGTTTTGTGACTAGGTCACAACACTAGCAGTCGACTGCTACGGACCGACAGTCGACTGCTCAATTTTTTGTGTCGTGCTACAGTGACTTCAGTCGGCTACTTAATTGAGGCAGTCGACTGATCTCTGATTACTTAGCAGGAATTTTTGTGGATTTGATTTGTTCATCTAATTTTGTTTCATTTTAGTGTTTTTGTGCATGTGTATCTATTATATCAATATTATGCTTGTATTTGTGCATTTGTTAATGTGTTTTGATATTTCTATTCTATTTTCACAAGCATTAACATCCAAGGATTTTATTCCTAGCATCTCACCCTTTCTAGATGTTTGACATACACAATCAAGGTGAATCCTAGATTCTTGTGAGATACAATACATCATAAACACACCTTTCATGCAGACATACGATAAGGCACATGAAGCATGGCAAGTGTATGACATACAAAGGTATATAATACCTAAGTGTTAGGCCCAATTGCCATTTTCTAAAAATTAAAACAATTTTGCCTTGATAGATCAATCTCCCAACTGTTCCAAAACCCCAAAATGACACACCATGACCTCTAAACCTAATTGTGAAAATTTTGATCGATTTTCCATACTTCTCAAATTCTATTGGCACATCCTAAAATATTTTAGGATATAAATCCAAACTTATTTTCAAAGTATCTCATTACCTTGGAAATGATCTAAAGTGTCAACTTTCCTATGGTTAGGTTAACTACCCATTCATTCAAGGTTGACACAACCTAACTCATTTAGTGCGATGGAATCATGCTTTTAGGAACCCAATACCTATTGGAGCTTCTTGGGTTTACTAGGTACTCACTAGGGATATCCTCCCATAGTACCTTTCTTGTTGGAGATTTCAGGATCATGCGCAACGGAATAAAACAAATAAAATAATTTTTATTCCATCCAAGATATCCCCTGGGTGCCAAGAAAATTTACTTTGGAATAATCACATGAAAACACACAAGGAGAAGGATAAGTTATACCTTCGAGATTCTTTTGAATTTGTCGAAACCACAAGCAAGACCAATGGGCCTTGCCTCTATCAGTATCCATGCCGGGATCACCTGAGACAACTCCTAGAGTAGCAAGCCTTTATCTCTGATTGGTGCTAGCCAACCGGCGGAGACAAGAGAAGAGGAGAGAGCAAAGACGGCTACCAAGGGGAAAACCTAAAACCACTCTTAGCCAAAGATTATCAAGGGATCTATTTATAGATGTCTTGATTAGGTCATCTTAGGAGGCTTAAACAGAACATATCTTACCATAATTATCCCATAATTAAGGTAATAACAACCCAGAAAATTTCTATAAAGAGAAATCTTCAAAATCAGCGAAACCGCGACACGGGCATATGGATTCCCACTGCTGGTCGTGCCAGGACACACGGCCTGGCCGTGTGTCCTTCTAAGCACAGCACAATTTCAACCATTTTTCGGCCAGAGCCAGGCACGGCCTGTGCCAAGTTAGGCACGACCGTGTGAGGCTCTGTATGGTCCGTTTGATTTCGTTTATGTTCGATATGGTTGTGTCAAGTCCAACAAAGCCATAAGAGGTTTCATATCCTCTGTTTCGCACCCCCTTAGTCTTGTCCAACCAGACATATCCTCTCTCAACGAAAATCTCATTCTCAGACTTGTTTTGCATCTCGAGATCACCCGTAGTGTGTGTGACCCAATAGGTTCCCGGTTATGTTGGTCATTCATAATTAACCCCTTAATTATGAATAGATCATGAGTGGCACCTAGCAATACATCATCACCCCCAATTGACCGGAAAGTCTAAATCGATTTTAGAACATTTTCTGAACCCTTCAGGATCTTTAGTTGTTCATGCCTTGTTCCTTTTAGTCATCATATACCCACTTGGTTTAGGACATGGTCTCTGTGTTCGTCCCCACTAGGCTGACTACGTCACACCTAGCCCAAGTTAATTTCCTTGTCCTATAGATTCGAGTTACTCCTACATGTTCCCAAGAAGACCATCTTCTTAACATGTGATGTGAGCAAAATATATAGGGTTTTAGGAGTAGTTTTCGCTCACATCTCATCTCATTTTATGTTGGTTTTGTTAGTATGAGCCCTTAGTGCAAATTATGAGATGATTGGTGAGGGAAACTTTTGTATTATATTCTTGCATTAATAAAGGCAAAGATTGATTATTATATTTCTTTATGCGTGTGCCAGCTAAATAAATATAATAATGCCCATGAATAGTAGGTTGTTATCTACAGTATATCAATTGGTAGAATTGATTATGAGAAGCTGTAGAGAACACTATTCTTAAATATTCCTAGTCGAGTATTGTATTAATAGACAAGGGCTATATTGATACATTGAGACTAGCATGTAGGTCAATGGATGACTTGATCTCACAAGTCATGGATATGTGATATCACATTGATACATGGGTATATATATTGGAGACTATATATACTGAATTGACCCACCATGAGAAAGTATCATGGATCGTTATATGAGTGTCATATACTTTCTCATGTGACTATTGGTATGAATAGTCCTTAGACCTGAAGTCACTACGGTTCCCTACATAAGGAGTTATGTACTTTGGTATCGTCTAACGTCACACCGTAATTGGGTGACTATAACGGCAATCACTGAGTATGTAACGAATTATACGGAGGGATGTGAGTGATGTAGATGGGATCTATCCCTCCCATATGACGGGAGTGATATCTTTGGCCTCTTGATAGAGTAGGACCACGAAATGCATGTCCATGCTCAAATGAGTCAATATGAGATATTGAGCTCATTTGTTTGAGTGAGTCTACTTGGGGATCAAGAAACATAAAGATTGATAAGAGGGTGACACGGTCTATGCCTCATTGATCGATCTGAGATATCAAGGATAGAAGGACACTATCATATGATAATAGTCACGGAAGAGATTGTCAGATCTCGACATTCTCATCACTTGGGTAGCAATGATGTATTGCTAGATGCCGCTCATTGCTTATGTATCTAAAATGGTTTTGGATACATTGCCAACGTTATGAGAGCCTATAGGGTCACACACAAAGAACATATTATTTTGGAGAGGAAATCATTTTGGTTTGACTAAAATGAATTATTAGTTAATTGGATTAACTAGAATGAGTAAGACTCATTACTTGGCTAAATTTGAGTTGGACTCAAATTGGTTTATGTTGAGTTAGACTCAAGTCAAACCAAGAGAAGAAGGCTAAAATGAATAATACACGAATTAATAATATAATACACGAATTAATAAATGGGGTTTTAAATGGTATTTAAAACTCATTAATGTGCATTTAATGAGCATTAATTGACTTCCTTTCTTTTACCATGGAGAATAAGGAAGTGCATTTAATGTCTCATTAAGGTGTATTATGGTTGCTTCTTCTTCTTCAACGTGGACAATGAAAAATAGAATCTGATTTTATTTTTTTTTTCATTCACACAACAAGAGGGCCAAGTACCGAGTGGAAAAGTGAGACCTTGGAGTGGTTGCTAGCACAACCAAAAGGGCTTACCTCTTCTCTCCAAGATTGTGTGTGTGTGTGCACCGTAGAGGCATGGACATTCTGACCACGCTGAGATCCGCAAGTGTTGCTGACTGGAATTCGAAGGGCACGCTTCGAAGGTAATCTCGATTCCTATAGGATAGAATCGATAATTGAAACGAGTATATTTTTTTTGCTTGGATCTCTAGAGGGATCCTAAGTTTTCCGCTGCGAGTTTTTGTTTATCGCTCGGGATCCCTACAGGTTTCATGCATATTTTACTTTATTTTCAATGCATTTCTTGTTTTCTGGTTTGGAGATCTGCTCTGTATACTTTTGTGTGCAGGATAGAGTTTCATGGGGATAACGATGTACTTTAGAGCAAAAAGAATTGGTCGCCATGGCTCGACATTACTGCCACCATGTGTTTTCACATGGTCGTGTGGCGGCCAAGCGATTTGACGCAACCAGGGTTTTTTCCACATTTCGCAGCGATCCGACATGATGTCTATATAAGGAAAGTTACACCCCAAACCCTAGGGGAGGCACGCCGGCCGGGATGGCACTCCGAAGCCCTAAAAAGCTTCAGGAACTCACATCGGGGAAGGAGAGAGCTGCTCGAGGATCAAGATCTGCACCACAACACCAGAGAGAAGAGCTGCAATTACATTGTAATTCATATTTCTTACATGTTTATCATTATACTCATGAATTCTATAATGCATTGTGACTCTCTTCTCGTATTCATGGAGTAGATTCTCCAATTCTAGGATTAGGGAGTAGTTTGTGTTGAGTAGAACATTGCTATTTCAAATATGTTTCCGTTCTTGAAATCATATTTGTAGTTGAATGATTATTTAGATCTATAGCTTTGTGTTTTAGTTTTCTATCTTCTGTGCGTAGATGATACGAGGAGTGATAGTCCTCGTATCTAAGATTTAGGGGATATTAGGAGGAACCTAGAGGTTCGCCTCATCGCCTGCAACTATAGATAGAAGGATGCTATAGAGTCGATAATGTGTCTCATTTCTGGCTCATCGCAAGGATCGATTTGGCATCCTCGTACCATAGTGTATGATGTCCTTTCCACAAAATCCTAGCTAGAAAATCTGTATACATTCGATTGATAGCATGTTCTGCGACACACAAACGAAATCGAAGTCCTAAAATCCAACCCAAATCCTCGTAGCAACCTTTTCTCTTCTTCCGTCTGACACCGTACTAAGTTCAGACCACCAACGACCTCTCATTCGTGAACCCTCATATTACCAATCCGAACAACAACACATCCACTGGACAAACCGATACTCAAAATCTCAATCCCTGTGGGATCGATATTCTTTATTACTTGACGACACCCATGCACTTGCGAGCGTTGAGCGCGAGCACTCACTTCGAGTCCTCAATAGTCTCCGTTGCGAGATTTGAGGTCGTGTTTGCATGCATCAAGTTTTTGGCGCCGTTGCCGGGGACTGATTCGATATTGAATCAAGAAAGTGGATAGTTGGATCGAACTTAGCTTAGATTTATTTACTTGTTTATTTTTATTTTTGTTTTTATTTTATTTGAATTTTTAGATTTTTCATATCTAGATTTAGTTTTTATTTTATTTTAGCAGTGATTCTCTATTTCTTATTTGCTTTTCGATTTAGTTAGCTAGATTAGTTTATTTCCTATTTCTAAACATTAGGTAAATACTCCTAATTTTATGTCTCGGTTCTTCGTATGCTTAGATGCTTAGGATCGGAAGACTTGATTCCGATTAATTTAGAAATCGAACGAACCTATCATCGTCGAAAAGCTGAACAGAAGAGGATGGAGGACCAAGCTCCGTCCGAAGTGAATATAGGTAGCTGACCCTTGTGAGATTACACAACCCCTAGTGCTAGAGTATTTAGGCTGAGTATAGCTGGACCATCCATTTTGGCAAACAACTTTGAACTGAAGCCAGCACTCATACATATAGACTAGTAGAGTCAATTCGGGGAAGATGCTACTGAAGACCCGAACCGACACCTGGAGTCATTCTTGGAAATCTGCTTGACGATGAAGATAAATGGAGTCCCTGCAGACACGATCTGCCTAAGCCTATTCCTGTTCTCATTGCGGGATAAGGCTAAGTCATGGCTTCACTCCCTGCCTTCGGGAAGCATTACTACATGGGAGCAATGTGACCAGCAGTTCTTGAACAAATACTTCCCACCAAGAAAAACTACTCACATGCGCCATCTGATCACAAGCTTCCGTGAGAAGGAGGGGGAGTCCCTATTTGAAGCTTGGGATCGCTACAAGGGGCTACTTTATCAATGCCCCCACCATGGACTGGAAAGGTGGCTGGTGATCCAGATCTTCTTCAATGGGATCACGTACGCCACAAAGATGTCTCTTGAATCTGCCGTAGGAGGAGCACTTATGAACAAGACTATTGAGGAAGCAGAGGAGTTGATAGAAGAGGTGGCCTGAACCACTATCAATGGGCTTCCGAACGTAGTCACCCAGCTCCTACAGTGGGACGGTATGCTGCCAACTCCGTGGACTACCTAGCAGCGAGAATGGATGCACTTAGTAGACGATTGGACTCTATAAATTATGAATCTGCATGTGCGACCATTGACTTTGGGGAAGGAGCAGCAGCGTATCGGGAGGACTACTATGGAGGGCAGGGTGGCTTAGAAGAGATTATTGAGCAGTGCGATGTAGTTGGGGACTACAATCAAAGGCCCAACAACCCATTCTCTAGTACTTACAACCCCGGATAGAAGAACCACCCGAACTTTTCCTATCGGAATAACTCGAAGAACTTCCAACCATCAGGAGAGTATGGGCAGCAGCGACAACAAAAGTATAGGTTAGAATTGATGATGGAAGACTTCATTGCTACCCAAATGAAGGCCAATGAAGAGTTCCATCGCTAACATCAGAAAATAGAGGAGTCACTCAGAGACTTGAAGGCCACTGTCGACGGTCTTGCAAGTCACACAAGGATGTTGGAGACATAAGTGGCCCAGATGGCCCAAACCGTGTCGCAACCTATGGATAATTCTCCGTCATTACCCAAGCCGAGTGAAGCTAAGGAGGAAGGAGTGTGCAGCGAGAGAGTAGCACAGCGAAACAGATTCACCAAGGGGTGTACAGCCATGATTTCCACCCTATCAGACCAAGCTGAAATTGAAGATAAAATTCTACCCCATCTTGAGGACCCTGGTGAATTTGTTATCCCCTACTCGATTTATGGGGAAAGCTTCGATGAAACATTGTGCGACTTAGGGTCATCAGTAAGTGTGATGCCCTACGCATACTACTTGAAGATGGGACTGAATGGGCTCCAACCAATGAACCTTGGTATTCGTATGAGGGATGACTCAATCAAGGAACCCATCGGCATGCTAACACATGTACATGTGGTTGTCGAGAACTTCATGATACATACAGATTTTATTATACTCAACACAGGACCAGACCTCCAGAATCCCATCATCTTGGGAGGCCCTTTCTGGCAACTACGGGGTCATGCATAGATGTAAAGGCACACCAGATCTCCTTAGAGGTAGATGGGGAGATCATCCTCTTCAGCCTAACAGAGTGTAGAGCTCCCTACCTAGACGGCTTTACTTTCAGCAGGATAAATCCAAGCCCACCGAATGTAGACACCGAGACGGATGAATGGAGATTCACAAAACCTCCAGAGCCAAGTTGATAATGGAGTGTGGTCGAGCTAAACGACCTCAAACAAAGCACTTCTTGGGAGGCAACCCAAGTTTAGTTTTTTAGGTTTTCTTTTGATTGTATTGCATTCATTTGGTTAATTTAAACTTTGATTTCCATTTCGTTTAGCATTAGGAACAGAGAGAACTTGCTAGGTAAAAATAAAATT
This sequence comes from Wurfbainia villosa, assembly GCA_025175895.1. NCBI lineage: Eukaryota > Viridiplantae > Streptophyta > Magnoliopsida > Zingiberales > Zingiberaceae > Wurfbainia > Wurfbainia villosa. Next base: position 86,080,866 of record CM045990.1, read on the forward strand.
AATTTTTAGCTTACACGGTGAAGTGTGTGAGAAAATTCGTACCTTGTGCACAAAAGGAGGGAAATAGGAAACACGGCCGGTGTTTTCACATGGCATGTTCAACTCGAGGTGCACACGACTGGCCGGTGTTTTCACAGCACACGAGGTTAAGTAGGGCACGCTGTGTTTTCCACCCCAAATGCGTGTTTTGATTTTTCTTGCCCTAGCTGTGTGGATCCTTCATCCCCACCACCTAGAAGCTTTTCCAACCTTCAAAGAAGCCAAAAGAAGCAAGGATGAGGAGGACCAAGCAAGTGGTATCTCGATCCGGTGCTTCGGAGCAACAATCAAGGAGAATCGACGCCCCTCAAGCTCCAGAGGAGGGTAACGCTCTTCCAACCCTTCTTTGTCGCAACAATGAGAATAGGGATAGATATAACATGCTTTCTACTCGTAAAATCACTGCAACTAGGTATCTCGATGAAAATTTACTAGAGTCCTTATGGTTGTTGGGTGACATTCAAGCCCTATTTGCAAAAATAGGGTGGGGAGAGATAATGGGGATAAGACACCCAACCTATCCTAGGGTAGTTTTAAAATTTTTAAGTTCTTTATAAGCTAAAGTTTTAACGGGTAGAGAGAGCGAAGAGGGTAGGATTACCTTTAGGATATTTAACATTGAGCATGAATGGACACTACACCAATGGAACTCATGATTTGGCTTGCCGAGTGGGGGAGATAGAATAACTCCTATTGAGTTTAACTCTCGAATCTTTTGGACTGAATTGATAGGAGAGCATGCTTACGACCCTTCGAGGGCCAAAGTATCATGCCTCTAAAACCCCATTTTCCGATACCTCCACCGAATCATGGTAAGTACTATTTTTGGTCGTGGGGAGAGTGACGATGTAGTGAGAGCTAGCGAGCAGCTTTGCCTATAGGACATGCTACAAGAAAGGAGTAGCATCGATGTAGGGTCCCATTTCATTAGACACTTAGTGAAAATGGGCAAAGCAGCGAGAGAAAAGATTAATGTGGGGGGGCCTGCTTACCCACATTTGTCATAGGATGGAGTACGACTACACTGCGCTAGATAGCATAGAGGGGAGCCCTAGGATCGACCTGGGAGTGTGTATGGCCATGAAGATGATTGTAAGAGAGGGACACTCCTTATGCTTTGTAAGGAAAATCCTAACGGCCCTTAGGCTCCCCGACCCTGATCGTACCACCATCACCACACATGCCAACTGGCGCTTAGACTTGATAGTGGAGTCCCCGCCATATGAGGGACCATCCACATCGGCACCCATCTCTCCCCCTTTGCATCACGCTCCCTCCAGTCTACACATGCATAGGAGCCCACCTAGTCCACGTCGACATGAGCCTGCACCTGCACGACCACCTTTTTCTACTTTTGAGCAGGATACAAGTACATTTGCCTACGATTTTTCGAAGTTTCGATCGCACCTCGACGACATATATACCGAGCAGCAGACACAAATGCAGCAATGGGAGGAACAGAGCACCTATATGTAGGTGGAGTTTCAGGGCTTCCGGGAGCACTTCCAGCACACCAAGGAGTTCTACGACGAGGCCCATATCTACTTCTAGGAGGAGGCTACCCGTCGCCAGGCGGAGGCCGCCTACCACCAGGAGATGCAACAGCATATGAGAGCCCAGCAGGCACAGTGAGCTAGGGAGGAGGAGCACCGAGCAGTCATTGTATCCACCAGCTCTCAGATTGACCACATGTACATGTGACATCAGCGGCTCAATAGAAAATTCTCCCAGGATCTCGAGATGCCGAGGCTACCAGAATTTCCACCTCGTCCACCATACTAGAGGTATGCTTCACTTAAGTCTGGGGGGACCCCAAGTTTTGTTTTGTTTCTAGCAGTGATTTCTTTCCTAATGTTTGCATTTTAGTTAGCATTCATTTATTCATGCATAGTGTGTTTAGTTTCTTCCTGCACTTAGTCTTGGCTATCTTTAAGCTACCTTAATAGTATTTTTAAAGTTACTTTCATGAGTTATTCCCATATGTAGCTTAACTTTATTTATCTCATGGTATTTTATTTTATTTGCTCTAATGAATGTTCTATACTTACACTGGTTAGCTTTTATTTTTACACCTACATATGTCGAACATTCTAAAAGGGAGAGTCTAGTAGATACCTAGTTATGATTCATCTCAGTAGTCTAGTAATTTGGAATCCACAGGTGACCCTAAGTTTAGCATTTTAGTTACTAGAGATGCTTGGATTGTGTAAGCTCATTCGTAAAAATCAAAATCCTAGTGAGCCGAGAAATAAAAGAGAGAAAAGAAAAGAGAGAGAGAGAGAGAAAAAAAGAAATGAAAAAGAAATGAAAAAGAAAAGAAAGAAGAAAAAAAGATTATGAGGGATAAAAAAAATAGTTGTAGCGGGTGAAAATGGTTAGGTGCCCCTTTGAGACCGAGTTAGGTTACTGGAGAAACACCTACCAATTTCTCTCAATACCGAGCACGCCTTTGAGACTTTGTGCTAGATCTAGGGAACGACTCTCGCTTTTGGCAAGTAAGTGCCTAAGAGCCAGAGACCTTAGGAAAGCTATAGGATGATGACTTAACTTACCATGGAACGAGTATCCCCTAAGAAAATTCGCTTAGCACAAGCACGAGGAGCTAACTTAGTGATTTTCTAAAACATATCTCTTTTGCTTTGATTGGAAATACCACTTGATAAATCTAGTTAACATGCTAAGTATGGAACAATATATTTTTAAAATTTCATGGCACTGAGGTTTGCTTGAAGACAAACAAAGATCTAAGTCTGGGGGAATTGATGTGAGCAAAATATATATGGTTTTAGGAGTAATTTTCGCTCACATCTCATCTCATTTTATGTTGCTTTCATGCATATTTTACTTTGTTTTCCATGCATTTCCTCTTTTCTGATTTGGAGATCTGCTCTATATACTTTTGTGTGAAGGATAGCATTTCGTGGGGATAACGGCGCACTTTTGAAGCAAAAAGAAGACATTTAGCAGTTGGACGCAGAAGGGAACATGACTAGGGCATGTGTCTACACACGACCATGTTCATGGGGCGAAACTGACCACCACAGCCTGACACACGGCCAGGCCGTGTGTTTTCACACGGTCGTATGGCGGCCAAGCAATTTGATGCAACCAGGGTTTTTTCTAGATTTTGCAGCGATCCGACGTGATGTCTATATAAGGAAAGCTACGCCCCAAACCCTAAGGGAGGCACGTTGACCGAGACGGCACTCCAAAGTCCTAAAAAGCTTCAGGAACTCGCATCGGGGAAGGAGAGAGCCGCTCGAGGATCAAGATCTACACCACAACGCCAGAGGGAAGAGCTGCAATTACATTGTAATTCATATTTCTTGCACATTTATCATTATACTCATGAATTTTATAATGTATTGTGACTCTCTTCTCGTATTCATGGAGTAGATTCTCTAATTCTAGGATTAGGGAGTAGTTTGTGTTGAGTTGAACATTGCTATTTCAAATATGTTTCCGTTCTTGAAATTGTATTTGTAGTTGAATGATTGTTTAGATCTATAGCTTTGTGTTTTGGTTTTATATCTTCTGTGCATAGACAATACGAGTGATAGTCCTTGTATCTAAGATTTAGGGGATATTAGGAGGAACCTAGAGGTTGGTCTCATCGCCTGCAACTGTGGATAGAAGGATGCGATAGAGTCGGTAATGTGTCTCGTTTCCGGCTCGTCGCAGGGATCGATTCTGTATCCTTGTACCATAGTGTATGATGTCCTTTCCATAAAACCCTAGCTAAAAAATCTGGATACATTCGATTGATAGCATGTTCTGTGACACACAAACGAAACCGAAGTCCTAGAATCCAATCCAAATCCTCGTAGCAACCTTTTCTCTTCTTCCATGTGACACCGTACTGAGTTTGGACCACCGACGATCTCTCATTCGTTAACCCTCATATTACCAATCCAAACAACAACACATCCACTGGACAAACCGATACTCAAAATCTCAGTCCCTGTGGGATCGATATTATTTATTACTTGACGACACTCGTGCACTTGCGGGCATTGAGCGTGAGCGCGCACTTCGAGTCCTCGACGGTCTCCATCGCGAGATTTGAGGTCGCGTTTGCATGCATCAACATGCTTGCTCTTGCCAGAGACTTCTGAGTAACAATCCTAACAAGAGGCCTAGGGTATACATCTCCTTTATCAGGAGTGGTGAATCCTCTGTGGGCTATTCAAACACCTTCGATCACTTTGGCTTATACCCAATCATCCCGGAGTTACACCTACTATGTAGATGGTTTCGAAGAAGTCAAAGTACAAGGCGCCATGATCAAGGTTACTTGTATACCTCAAGTCTAAGGAAGCTCGCACTCAAGCTGCAATAAGATCTTCAACGACATATAGAACCATATGAAGTCTCATAGCAAGCCACTCCAATGAACTAGTTATCATAACTAGCATCCACATGTTCACTCTCAACATCCCTATGCTTCCATTCAGTGAGTATCGAATGCTTGGATAAACCAAGGAGCATAACATGTGCTAGTCTCATAGAATTGATGATGTCCAATCTCATCAATTCATCGACTAGGGATAGTTTCAATACTTGCATATTTACACATGATGAGATACCCACAAATTGTGATCCAATCATAATTTCTCTCATGCTATGCATCGTATTGTAGACTTCAGTACATGAGTTTAAGATCCAATCAAATGCATAGATAATGTATACTCCAATAGTGAATTTTATTAATTACTTCTAAGGTGATTGTCTTAGGACATCTCCCAATTACATCAAACTCCCACTTTGCTTACAGCCAATTTCCTTGATATCTAATACCATAGGCTTCTATATGCCTCTCAAACTTTTCTTGGGGAAGAGGCTTTGTCAAGGGATCTACTAGATTTCTATCCATGGAAACTTTCTCTATTTGTACATCTCTTCTACCAATAATCTCTCTGATTAGATGTTAACGATGTAGTACGTGCTTGGATCGCTGATGAGACCGTGGTTCCTTCGCCTGTGCAATGGCGTCATTATTGTCACAGTAAACTAGTAATGCTTCAACAATGCTCAGAACTACTCCAAGTTCAGTAATGAACTTCTTGATCCAGACTGCCTCTTTTGCTGCTTTAGAAGCTGTAATGTACTATGCCTCCGTAGTAGAATCAACAATGGTGTCTTGCTTGGAACTCTTCCAACTCACCGCACCTCCATTGAAGATGAATATGTATCCAGACTAAGATTTGGAATCATCATTATCTGTCTGAAAGCTGGCATCAGTATACTCGCTTACTACCATATCACCTCCTTTATATACTAAGAACAAATCCTTAGTCCTTCTCAAGTACTTAAGGATTGTCTTGATAGCCACCCAATGGTCCATACTAGGATCCGACTGGTATCTACTTGTAACACTCAAAGAGTACAATACATCGGGCCTCGTACATAACATAGCGTACATGATCGATGTTATAGCTGATGCATATGGGATCTGACTAATGTGAATCCTCTCGTCTTCAGTGCGCGAGCACATAGACTTCGAAAGGTGAATCCCATGCCTCATGGGAATAAAACCTTTCTTGGATTCTTCCATGCTAAACCGTTTTAGCATTTTGTTTATGTATGTAGATTGCAAAAGACCAAGCAACCGATTCAATCTATCTCTATAGATCTTAATCCTCAAAATATAGGTTGCTTCTCCCATGTCTTTTATAGAGAACATTTTTGACAACCAGACTTTGACTGTTTACAAAATAGGAATATCATTTCGTATAATTAATATGTCATCGACATACAATACTAGGAACATGACCGCACTCCCACTTACTTTCTTATATGATTTTGTGAGAAATCAAACTGTTTGATTGCCTCATCAAAATGGATATTCCAACTCCTAGATGCTTGCTTCAATCCATAAATGGAACATTGAAGCTTGCATACTTTGTTCTTGTCGATGGATGTGAAACCCTCAGGTTGTATCATATATACATCCTCAGATAGGTTTCCATTAAGGAAAGTTATTTTCACGTCCATCTGCCATATCTCATAATCAAAATGAGCCACCATGGCTAGGAGTATCCGAATGGATTTAAGCATAGCTACTGGTGAAAAGGTTTCGTCATGTTGGTGATCGATTAGAAGCTAGAGGGGGGTGAATATCTTGTTTTTCGTCTCTACAAAAAGATTAGCGAAAGCACAACAAAAATATTAATAACATAAATGAAAAACAATGCTAACACGATTCTTTTACGTGGTTCGGAGATAGCGCTCCTACTCCACGGTGATCCTTGAGGTGGATCAACCCTAATCAATATCACTATGAAGCTTTTCTTTACAACACTCCTCCTCATGTTACAAAGGATGTAGATGGAGCTTAGAGAGGAGAAGGAGATTTAGAATCACTAGAAAGCTTTGAAAAATCATGGAGGCTTGAGAGTATTATCAGAGAATAAGAATTAGCCCTAAAAACCTCCACAAGCCCTCTTTTTATAGAGAGAGGGTTGATTTTCCCATTGGAGCACCATCAATCGACTGATGCACAGCATCAGTCGACCGTCGGCGCGGTTAACGGCTTCTGAATAGCCGGATTCACGGGATTCAGAGTCGTTACCTCCAACGGCACTCTCATTAGTCGACTGATCCCTCCATCAGTCGACTGATGGAGTGATCAGTCGAGTGATCACAAGCCGCAATCAAGTGAGACTCCATTCTCGTGTTTAGAAAGCGATCTGATCGCCGATCGCATCGCTGGCCGATCGATGATCATCGCCGATCGCTGACCAAAGCAATGATCGATCGTTAAAGTTTCATCCCGACTAATCGAAAGACGACCACCGATCGATACATCATATCAGTCGACTGATACTCATCAAGTATGAATAATTCATACTTGATTTCACCCCCTAGATCTAGACCCAACCTTCTAGCTCTTCCTTAAGCCTTGCGCCTCCAGGATCCCTCCGAGTCCGCGACTTGTTCATCCTTTGCGCTTTGCTTCCAAGAGCTTCCTTCGGTTTTGTCATGTCTTGGGTTTCCTTTTGCCAAAGCGTGCTTGGACTTTACGTCGCCATGTCTACATGCTTGGACTTACGCTGTCAAGACTTGCCTTTGGACTTCCTTTGCCAAAGTCCGTTTGGACTTAATGTCGCCAAGACGACATGCTTGGTCTTATGCCGCCAAACCTTTACCTTGGACTTTTCTTGCCAAGATCATACTTGGACTTTGCCTTTACCAAGTCTTCATACTTGGATTTCCCTGTCACTTGAATATGTTCACAATTAGATCACAAATTGTTGCCTAACTTAGATGATTATCTAAACATCAAAACATATAAATGCTTGGGCCATTGTTGCACCAACAATCTCCCTCTTTTTGATATTTGGCAATCATTTAAGTTAGGTCTTTTAAAGATACGCACATAATCATATCATATAATCAATTCAATTTTTTCTCTCTGCAGTGGGTATTTCACTCTTACATGATTTATGTTGTAAAATTCATCTCTAGAGATTCGAAGAATTTTCAAGAAAAAGTGTAGCGATCATGTGAAACATATTCTCCTAAAGTCATCGAAAACTAGATGTAAAATGCGCATTACGGTAGCAAAGGAGAAATTGGAATAAGATTGTTGAATATTGTGGCGTGGAGAGAAAGCAGGGCTTCATAGCCCAATCCGTGGAACAAAATAAGAAAAATCAAACTTTTAATTACAGCTGGCACTAACCAGCGCTACGCGTATATGGGTGTGATCGTCGATAATCGATGAGCATTTAATATTTGTAGTGAGTTTTCTAAAATCCTACGATCGCTTATGAATACTAATACACTAATTTGTAGACATTGCAATCTGAAGTATTTGTTAGGCCATCATCGAAAGTTGAAATGGTGAATGAGCCACTATTCAATTTCCTTTCTACTGCGTACATTACATGTCCAGAAAAACCTGATAAAATTGGAGGAAGTTAGAAGTCGATGATGAAGGTCATGAATATTTTAAGTGCCCAATTTAGAAGCTAAGCATCTTAGAATCAATGTACTTGCTAAAACTTGTTTCTAGCTTGAAAATCAAACATGAACTACCTACATGAGCGAGTACAGGAACATAATGCAGATCAAACCTCAATTGTCATCTATTAGAAACCATAACCAGGTTGTATGGCTCGCTTAAGCGTGGCGGGTCAAAAAATGGAAGAATAATTGGACTGAGATGGGCAAATAAATTACTGCGGTGCTTCTTCGTTCGGAGAATGTCCACCTTACAGCAGGATAGTTCTAAGGTGAAATAAATCGGGTTTACCCAGAATTCTTGGAATCGAACCATCTTGTGAAGAAATTACTATGCTGTGTTTGTTTCAAAGGTAAAATGTGTCGTTTCTAAGACGAAAGAGTTTCTCTTGGTAAACTCACAAGATATAGTGGGAGCATGTTAAATGACCCGAATGTCAGTGAATTTCCCGGACAATAGAATCTTAATCAGCTGAACTCAATCTTGTATATCCTCTGGTTACACAACCGTCAACTTCCTCTTAACCCATGACTCATCCTCTACGGTGATTTAGCCTTGTCAATATTCAGAACACCATGTTTCAAGATGAATCTGATGATGAACATGGGTAAGTTCTATGTTTGAATTATTAGATATCTTATGACTTGCCTGTTGTGATATCTTGTATTATAATTGCATATTCATTTAATGAATGAGGAGTTCCTATCGCTTATGATAATGACTTTATTGAAAAGTCTTTTGTAAAGTGTTACAACGATGCAAGTTTTACGGTATCTAATTGATTACATATTGTATGGGATATGAAGTTTGAACTTATGGGATCTGAAGTAGGTAAAAACGCTAAGCCCATAGGATTGCAAAATTGAGTATTTTTCCTATTTTGATTGCGACAAAAGCCTAAAAGATTTAATCATGATTTGCGTGACGAGAAAAGTCGTCCTAGATTTTCGTGAAAGCCTTTTAGATTAGTACAAAAAATAAAGTGACTATCTGCCAATCAATTAGTCGTTGCTTGATCGACGGTCATTAGCTAGAGCTGCGCTTTAAAAACTATTCGATTGATACGCCATAGCACTGAGTTTGATCGATGTTTGTCAGAGAGCTACGCATGTATGGGTATACATAAGTCGAATGGAATGACAGTGATTGTTTACAATAAGCCTAACTATATCATTCCGCAGTATACATCGTTTTTGATCGGCTTAGAGGGTTTCATTTGAATCTATTGAGGAAATCATTGATGGCTACGTGTAAGGATTGATGTAACATATTTTGCAGTGACGGTCCATAAACCGATTCTCACGGTTAGGTGATGCAAATTTGTTTTCATATCCGTACTCGTTAAAATCTATAAGTCGATTGGAAGTATCCGCTTAGACAATTCCAGAATGACTAAGTATTGTAGCGATTTAGAGCCTTGTCACAAAATAGACGAAACCCCATGGGTCGGCTAGTCGAGGAATTAGTCGGTGATGGCTACATGCGGTCGATTCCATAAGCGTTTTAGCATGCGAAAACTTGATTCGTCCGATTGGTATTTGGCGAATGAAGCATTTTTAAACGCTAATATCTTCTTAAGTCGGTCAAATTCACTGGGTTATCCTAAAATATATCAGTCTTTAGCGAGAAATACATATTTTAGTGATTGATTGGGACTGAAAACAATTTTTTATTAGTATTCCGTCGTGAAGAATTATTTAAATCTCATCAAGATTTAGTAAACGTAAACTGGTTGTTTACAATTCTTCGCACTATATATATGTTTTAATCGAGTGCTAAATAATACTTGATTTAGCATGTAAATTATTTTAAGTCCATAGAAAGCGTGCTTCCCATTGAATAATTGGGATACACCTGTTTCCTCGAGAAGTGAAACTTCGGTTTGCGGGTGATGAAAATTTTCATTCTGATGAGCTATTTTTATCAACTCATAATCTCTAATTAATTTCTTATGAAATATTCGTTTCGATATAATTTTGATGAATTTTTTATTTTCGTTACGGAAAATAAACAAGACAATTTAATGTTACTTCGAATGGGCTTACACAATTTTCTATTTCTCACCTAAGAAAAAATCCTAAAGGCCCTATGAATTACCTTGAATAACCGTGCTAGACTACCGGTGGCAATCCACTATAACTTTTAGGGTGTTCTCGGCTCGTTAGGAAGCTCGGCCAAGTGGAGACCCATCAGGAACTGGTGTTGGTTACGAACCACGAGGATGAGTGCAAGTATTATCATATTAGCCGTGCTTTGTATGTGTAATTAAAACCATGTCTACAAATATAGTATGTTCCAGAAATACTTGACTATGACCTTGTTAATCAAATGACAAGAATGAAAGCAATCAGTGAACATTGAAATTTACGTAATGTCATTCAGCTCGGCTGCATGTCAAATCAATCCCAATTGAGTAGCAGTGGGGCTTGATTCATGCCTACAAGTGTGCTCAGCCAGGCCTCTCTTCAAGGACTAGTTTTGCATGGAGAAAGTCTCTAGAGGAGAGAGAGCATTGGAGTTTGGAACAGCATGGATTAGTTCTGAGGTATCAACATTTTCCATTCAGGAAGGGCCACGCCTTTGGACGATTGATCCATTTCGAGTATTAGCGCAGTGAGGATAAGATATTTTACTTGATTCCATCGCCAATATAGAAATCATTGGATGGTATTGGAACCATGTGCATTGAAGCCACTACCATGGCCCAGCCGCCACCGTCGCCGCAATAAGAGGAAGAGATGGGTGAGGAGCAAATCCAAAATCTAGAGACGATGGCCAGGAGTAATGACGATGGCCTCTTTAACGGTTTGATTCGACCTGTGACCTTCCACGAACCAGTCTTAGGGGATCGCCACGTAAAATGCCATCCAACTATGAGACAGCGCATGGGACACAAAATTCATGAAAAACCATCTTCACCTAGCTTCAAATACAAGAAGTAGAGGTACGCTCTAGTCCTTTATGTGAGAATCCTGTCATGTGTCCTTCTACAGGCTTGAAGAATCGAAAGTTCGACCCCACACATCCAAGGAGAAGAGGATGCGTGTCGAAAAAGCTTCCCACCTCCACAAGATTGCAGAGGTAGAGACGCTCGGTTTCACCAGACAGAGCATGGAAGGTCACCTTCACCATTCTAGGAGATGAGCTGAAGACGAAGCTCAGGTCTTAGGTAACTGCATTTGAGCTATTGGGTAATCTGATCAAATGACCTTCACACTTAAGACATGGAAAGATCATGTGCCATATCAAAACATAGGCCAAAAGATTATCTCAGTTGGAATGAGACCTTTGGGGTAAAGCAACAAATACAATACGGGGGCTTTTGAAAGTAGATGATATCATACGCACATGAAGATTTACCATAGGTCTGTAAACTGCCCAACTCGTTCTGTGCTCATGGCCATGGTCCCATGCAAGCCAAGCCTCTGATGAAGGAAGTGGAGCTATGTTATGGCAGCCCCATGTGAGAACTCTTGAACACATAAGCGAAAGTCTAGGTAGATTAGGAGGGCAGATACTGGCCCCGTTAATTACAAGAAGTCGTTGGTAGGTTGAGGCTGGACATCAAAGCGCATCTTTGAGGATAGATAGGCTTGAGGGCTCAGTATGTCCCTTACGTTTGACAGTTATTGAGAGTGTGGTGGAATGATATAGTAAAATCACCATGGTATACGCATTGTCAAGATCTTCCTGGACAGATAAATTTACTTATAAGATGAAAAAATATCTCCAATTGGTAATATAGCAAGCATTTTTGTAAAACACGGAGGCCGAAATATTAAACCATGAGGCAGCTTAAACCCAAGTAGACTCCAAGCAAGATACCATTGTGGAGATATATGGATCTTATAGGCACTATCAAGCTCAAATGCATGCATTAAAATAAAAACATTAGTAACATTTGCTTTGAGTGTAGGGAATTAGAAAAGGAATTATAAGCAAATGTTCAAATAACATGATTAAGCAGGCTCTCCAGGCTTTTAAAGGTGAATGGTGAAGATCTCATCAAGGACAATTAAGCCTCGTTTGCAAGAGCAAACATAGCCGCTAGTATGGCTCAAATGCCAACAAGGGACATTATCAAAGAGGCCTAATTATCGAGAAGTTTCCCAACCCTCGACAAGGACAAAAGAAGGGAGCTTTTCACATGTAGGGAGGCTAAGGCAAACCCTAAGGTAAGCCTTGATAATGCTCTTTCTTTATGTAAGGATAAAAAGTATGGCGGTTGGGAATGATTTTAATCAGGGTAGCTTGCTATTGTTTCATTGATCAATATTTTAGTATAAACATAAATAATTTTCCTTAGGCATAAATCTATGAATTTAAATCTAAGAATTTTGAAAATTTATTTGGATAATTACTTACAATGCACTATCAAATTACCTAAGGATAAGAACAATCTAGTGTGTCAAGAAAAATAGTATTCGAATTTGAGACACATGCCCCTGGGTTCATTTATTGAATGAAAATATGATTCCAATGAAATAATGGAAGAGATCAAAAATTAAAATTAGAGATAGAAAATCAAGCTTTGAGGATTTTTCTTGAGAAAATCAAAAAGACCCTTAGGAAAATGGAAAACGTAATGGTCGTGAAGGTCAAATTGGTCCCAAGTTTAGGTATCAGGAGGCAATCGACCTACCTAAAGACACCATCAAGTTCCGCTGTTATGGGTCACAAACTAAGTCTAAGAAGAATGTGTCATCTTACCACCTTGGTTTATCCATTTAAGCTACCTGGAACCAATTTCTTACTTGTACAAGACATACCAGGTCACAGAGTAATCTAAGATTGACCATGGAGGTGTCTAGTGATAAGTTTCAAAGGAGCCTAATCGGGCCGATTAGCAGGTCTGCGGAAACAGAAGTTAACCCTTCCCATGACCAAGGCTATCTAGGGGATGCTATTCGGGGAGGTGTTAGGAAGGTATAGACAGCCAGTCTAAGTATTTTCCCAGTACCTAGTAAACCCAATTCTAAGACTTCAAATGGTTTTTGGGTTCCTATGAGTATGCTTACCTTTCATGATCTAGATGGGTTTAGGGACATATAAATGGATAAGTGAACAACCTTTTACCCATAGTGGAAGTTTACTTTAGGACATTTCAAGGTAATATGATAATGGAAATAGATAGATTTTAATCCTAAAAGGATTTTAGGATGTGCATTAGGTAAAATAATAAGAAGTATAAGAAAAATTGATCATTAAGTACCACAAATAGAGTTAGAAGGTCATGGCATGTTATCTATTGGTGTTTTAGGCACACTTGAGAAAAAATGGGTATTAGGAAAATTAGGTATGTGTTGTACTTTATTTAGTAAACAATTTACAGCTTGTATTGTCGTTCTTATACCTTGCCTTTTATATTGTCATGCTTTGTTTATCTTACCATGTCCAGCTGACATCATGCTCTATTAGACGATTTTAAAACCGTATGTTGGTGCAACAATGGCTAAGCATGCTAGGGCATTCCCAACCCTCTAAGCTGCCATTTCGATCCCCAACAAGTGGTTTCGAGGGGTTCGCAGGACTAACCTTAAGGAATCCATTTCATCAAAAGCTATGGTCGACTCCAACATTCAACCACCCTCATGTAATCTGGTAAATAGTTTAATGAGGTATTTTTCAAAACTGATTTTCTTTATGATTACAATGGAACTGCTTGACTTGCTCTTTGGCCTAGTGATGTTAAGGATAGGGAAGCCAATAGAGAAATCTAGGTGGGACCAAAAGTCAAAATGAGCACTTTAACTCAAAAGCCCTATCTCTTCTACCGTGCATCCCCAACATTAGAGATCATACCAATTCATGTGAGAATGCATCATCATGACTAAGGAGAAATGTGGAGAAGCTAAGCGATGATTCATGAAGGCACATCCTTAAGGCGAAGTTAGAAAGGAGAGATGCTCCTCTCCCTAACTCAATCATAGTTAAAGCTAGAAACCAGGAGAAACTATTTTTACATTCTGGGCTTTCAAGGAAATTTATAACCGGGTTTGCTATGTGGCTATCAAACCGGATATGACATGGCTGATAGACGCTCGCGATCTCAAAATGGAGCTCCTCCTCACTTTATACCTGATTCTTCATTAAGCACCTTGGAGGATGATTCTTCGTCAACTATGGAGCTTCAATAGTCAGGCTTGAAGGTATACAAGAAGAGCCTTTTCTTCATGTGAGTAGCATTGCTAATGACAAAGGAGGAAGGGTCATAGAGATTCCTCCTCCGATGATGCCTTCCTCCCTCTCCTCCATGGATAGCACGGAAGAAGCCTATATGGCCCCTTCTTCTTGTGCTGTTTCTAGATTTAACAAATCTGATAGGAATAGAAGACCAAGGGGGAAAATCATGTGTCATATAATCGCTAAGGAGAGGGCCACATAAGGCATAATTGTCCTCCCCTTGAGCAAGGAAGAGAGGAAAAAAGAAAAGAAGAAAAGAAGCCTTAAAAGGGAAGCAAGAAGAAAAAGGAGGAGGAGAAGACTGCCAGGTGCCATCCATGGAGGAGGAGGAGGATGCTCATCCCGGAGGAGGAGGTGTTTGTGCAACAAATGCCCCAAAAAGCATTTATATGTTTTGATGTTTGGATAATCATCTAATTTAGGCAATGTTCTGTGATCTAATTACGTAAAATATGTTTAAGTGACAGGAAATCAAGGATGAAGACTTGGTAAAAAGAAGTCCAAGTATGATCTTGGCAAGGAAAGTCAAGGAAGGTCTTGGCGATAAGACCAAGCTGTAGTCTTGGCGCGTAAAATTCCAAGTGAACCTTGGAAGGAAGACCAAGTATGATCTTGGCAAGGAAAGTCCAAGGATGGACTTGGTAAGACCAAGCTTGTAGTCTTGGCGGCATAAAGTCCAGCGAACCTTGGCAAAGGAAGTCCAAAGTAAGTCTTAAGAAGCATGTGGCAGAAGTCCAAGCATTTTGAACGCATGGATGGTCGTGGACTCAGAGGAAGAAGGTCCTAAGGCCAAAGTGATGGGAAAACTAGAAGGTTAAGTCTAGGCAGGTTATGTTTTCAAGTATGAATTAGTCATACTTGAGGGTGTGCCGATCATTGGAACATGGTGTCGGTCGCCCGGCCGCAAAAATCGACATTAGAGGTTGGAAGGCGGCCATTGCTCAGGGGATCTCGGTGGTGGTGATCATCGACTCAAAAAAGCTTCTGCATCGATTTGCGATCAAAAGCCCCTTACATAAAGGAATGGCCTGTTGGTAGCGGTCGCTCCCGATGCTCATCAACCTTCTCTTCTCTAGTTCTTAATCATCCATCATTGTAAAGAAGAGGAGAGCATTGTAAGAAAGGTTTCTCCACCTTGGTTCATCCAAAGGAGAATATAGTGAAGCTTGGCTAGGACTAATCAACCTTACGGATTGCCGTGGAGTAGGAGCGTCATCTCCGAACCACGTACATCGGGTGTTAGCATTGCTTTCATCGTTTTCTTGTATTCTTATTCGTATTTGTGTTGCTTCCATTAACTTGCTTGTAGAAACGAAGAAACGCTATTCACCCCCCTCTAGCCATTACAAAGATCCTAACAAGTGGTATTAGAGCTCGGATAGCTTGGAAGATCTCACCATCAACCAAGGCATCAATGGCTCTTCAAGAGGGATATAGCACCGCCAAGCCACCACTCTTCGATGGGAGTCATTTTGCATATTGGAAAGGTAGGATGAAGTACTATCTTATGAGTAACATTGTAATTTGGCATAGTATTGTAGATGGCTTCGAGGAACCGGTGGATGAACATGGAAACCCTATTCCGAGCAAGGATTGGACGAGGGAAATAAACCGGAAGTTCAAATCAAATTCCAAGGCAGTACTCACCATCCAATGCGGCATTACAATGGAACAACTCAACAAGGTGGGGCCTTTTGAATCCGCCAAGGAGTTATGGGAAAAGCTCATTGAGCTAAACGAAGGTTCCAAGGAGTCAAAGAGGGCCAAGAAGGACCTACTAATTGGACAACTTCAAGCTTTCCAAATGAAGATGCATGAAACCGTAAGCCAAATGCATGGAAGGTTCAAGGAGATTGTGAATGGACTTCACATCATAGGTGAGCGAGTTGACAACCGGGACTTGGTAAGATACATACTTCAAGCATTTCCTAGAAATTCTTTATGGACTTCTATAGTTGATGCCATTAAGGTAACTAGGGATCTTTCTCAAATTAAAATTGATGAATTATTTTGTGAGTTTGAATTACATGAGCAAACTAACATGTCCTCTAAGGAAAAGGGTTTAGCTCTATTTGTTGAAAAGAAGGAAAAGAAGAAGAAGGAAAGAAAAGAAGTATCATCATCATCCGAATCGGAGCATAACTCAAGTAGTGATGAAGACTCATCTAGTGAGATGGTCAATTTTGTCAAGAAGCTCTATAGGAAATCAAAGGAGTTCAAGAGTAGAGAAGTAAGGAAGGGGTCTCATTCTTCAAAAGGTAAGTTTAGTGGTAATTCAAGCTTCAATAACAATGTGATTTGCCATGCTTGCAACAAGAAGGGGCACATAAAGCCAAATTGCCCGGAGCTAAAGAAGAAGGAGGAAAAAAAAAGAAAAAGAAGGACAAGAAGGATAAGAAGAAGAAGGAGGCTATGGTAGCTCAAACCACATGGGACACACCAAGTGTTGAAGACTCCTCCTCCGATGATGAGCTTTGCCACATCACATGTCATGTGGCACTTATGGCCCTAGGAGATGATTCCGATACATCAAGCCAAGAAGACTCCTCAAGTGATGAATCGTCATCTAGTGACGATGAGGTAATGAACTCTCCCAAAGTTAAGCTTCTCTATAAATCAATTGCCTACCTTAAAGAAGCTCTAGATAAGTCTAAATCTAAGGTTAAGAGCATGAAGGTAGAACTAAAGGCCATTAGGAATGAAAAACCTTCACATGTCGATTCTTGCATGCTTAAGGAAGAAAATGACAAACTTAAGGATGAGGTTAGTGAATTAAAAACATGTTTAGAAAAATTTTCAAATGGCTCAAAATGTCTTGATATGATCCTTAGTCGACAAAGAGCCGTTTACAACAAGGCCGGCTTAGGATATAAGCCAAAAGAAAAAGAAGTTGCTTATATTTCATTGATTAATAGAAAAGCAACCATTAAGGGAAAGGTTAAGCATGGGTACCTAAGAAGTTTTTACTTAATGTTACGGTCCAAATGTTTGGGTACCAAAAGCTTGTGTTTTTCATGTGATTTAGGTAGAGAGCAAGGTATGTGGATTAGCGATAGTTTGCTCAACACATATGACCGGGATGTGAGCAAGTTCTCCACAATTAAGTATGTGAAGAAGGAGCGGTGTCCTTTGGGAAGATATTAGGTAGAGGTACAATTGAGGTATCCCTAAAATTGTCATTCACAAAGTCTTACTAGTTGAAAATATGAAATTTAATTTATTAAGTGTTAGTCAACTTTGTGATGCAAACTATCATGTCTCGTTTGAATCCTCTAAATGCATGATTAGGCACAAGGAATTAAATGATTGCATGTTAGTTGGATATAGAAAATCAAATATCTATTATGTTGATCTTTCATATGCTTCTAACATTTCTACTAAGTGTCTTGTTGCAAAAGAAGAGGAAAGTTGGCTATGGCATAGGAGATTGGGGCACATCAACATGAAAAACATAGCCAAGGTAGCCAAGATGGAGTTGGTCAAAGGGCTACCAAAGATCAAGTATGTCAAGAACAAAATGTGTGATGCTTGCCAAGAAGGAAAACAAACAAAGGCATCACACAAAGGTAAAACCCTAACTAGTACATCTTTACCATTAGAATTAGTGCATCTTGACTTATTTGATTGCCATAGTATGTCATCTTTAAATGGTAACAAATATTGTTTGGTTATAGTAGATGATTTTTCTAGGTATACTTGGGTCTACTTTATGAAACATAAGGATGATACCTTAGAAATAATCATAGGATTTAGTAAAAGGGTTGAAAATGAAAAGAGTCTCAAAATCAATCGGATCTGTAGTGATCATGGTGGTGAATTTGAGAACTCAAAATTTTCACAATTTTTTTTAGAGCAAGGGTACAAGCATGAGTTCTCTTATCCTAGAACACCCCAACAAAATGGGGTGGTGGAAAGGAGAAATCGTGCCCTACAAGAGGCGGCTAGGACTATGCTTAATGCATATTCTCTACCTAGCTACTTGTGGGCGGAAGCGGTTAATACCGCTTGCTATATCCAAAATAGGGTTCAAATCCATAGGTTTTTAGGAAAGACATCATTTGAGTTATGGAATGGGACTACTCCCACAATTCATTACTTCAAAGTTTTTGGATGTAAAGTTTATATTTTAAACACCAAAGATAATTTAGGAAAATTTGAATTCAAAGCGGATGAGGGAATCCTAGTTGGATACTCATCTACAAGTAGAGGTTATAGAGTCTACAATAAAAGAACCCAAGGGATTGAGGAGTCTTCTAATGTTCAATTTGATGAAGCCACTAGTACCTACCCTAGAAAGTCCTCCATTGATAAGGATATTAATGAAAAATAATCAAGACATCACCCAAAAACTTCAAAATTTGACCATTAAGGGTAATGATCAAGGGGGAGGAAGAGGAGATTCCGATGATGAAAGGAGGGTAGAAGATAATAATGATCAATTTGAAACCCCTTCTAGAACCCTAAGAGTTCATCAAGGTCATCCACTTGACCAAGTAGTAGGAGATCTATCTCAAGGAGTAAGAACTAGGTCATTTCATAGACCTCTTACTAGTCAAGTAGCTCTTATTTCATAAATTGAGCCCAAATCGATCAATGATGCATTACATGATCCGGATTGGATTTTGGCAATGCAAGATGAATTGGCCCAATTTGAGAGAAGTCAAGTATGGGAATTAGTACCTAGACCCAATGATAGTACCATAATTACTACAAGATGGGTCTTTAGGAATAAGCTAGATGACCAAGGAAATATCACTAGAAATAAGGCTAGGTTGGTTGCTAGGGGATTTAATCAAGTTGAGGGGCTTGACTATGATGAGACTTATGCCCCGGTTGCTAGGTTAGAATCTATTAGATTTCTCTTAGGGTATGCTTTCTATATGGGATTTAAACTTTACCAAATGGATGTTAAATCGGCATTCTTAAATGGTCATATTAAGGAGGAAGTATATGTAGAGCAGCCACCTGGATTTGAGAACATAGATTATCCAAACCATGTATGTAAGCTTAGGAAAGCATTATATGGGTTAAAACAAGCTCCTCGGGCATGGTATGAAAGATTGTCATCTTTCTTAATTTCTAAGGATTTTAGAAGAGGCCAAGTAGATCAAACGTTGTTTATAAAGGCAACATTCAAGGATATATTCATAGCCCAAGTATATGTTGATGACATCATTTTTGGGTCAACAAATAATGATCTTCTTCAAGACTTTATAAAAAATATGGAAAATGAATTTGAAATGAGTTTAGTTGGAGAGCTTACATTTTTCCTAGGTTTACAAGTCAAGCAAACCAATGAAGGGATTCACATTTATCAAACCAAATATGCAAATGAAATGATCAAGAAATTTGGTTTGGAAAATGCCAAAATTGTAACCACTCCTATGGCCACTAGTACTAGAATAGATAGTGATCATGAAGGAAAATCAATTGATGTTAAACTTTATAGGAGTATGATTGGTAGCCTACTATACCTAACTGCTAGTATACCCGATATCTTATTTGCGGTAGGTATGTGTGCAAGATACCAATCTTGTGCCAAAGAATCACATTTAGTAGTCGTTAAGAGAATTTTAAGATATATTAAAGGCACCCTAAATGTAGGACTCTGGTATCCTAGGACTAGGTCGTTTGAATTGCTTGCTTATACCGATTCCGATTATGCCGGGTGCAAATTGGATAGGAAGAGTACTAGTGGTGGATGCCAATTTCTTGGGTCCTCCCTAGTTAGTTGGAGTAGTAGGAAGCAACATTGTGTTGCCTTATCAACCACCGAAGCCGAATATGTGGCTATAGGGGGTTGTGTAGCTCAATTACTTTGGATGAGGCATACCCTTGTGGACTATGAGCTACACTACTCTAACATTAAAGTTTATTGTGATAATGTGAGTACCATCAACTTGACCAAAAATCCGGTACATCACTCTAGGACCAAGCACAATGAAGTGAAACATCACTTCATAAGCGATCATGTGGCAAGAGGGGACATTGAACTAAATTATGTAGAATCTAAGTCCAACCTTGCCGATATCTTCACCAAAGCTCTTCCCGAAACCAAATTTTCATCATTAAGGAGAGAGCTTGGTATGTGCTTTATAGAGTAAAATTCTAGGTATGCATGATCCTATATTTATATGTTAGCATTATACCTTGATACATCTCACAAAAGCCTTAAGAAACCTTGATTTTTGTATTGAGACACTTAGAAACATGTGAGATGAGAGGGAAGGTGTACTTGGCTCATCATGCTTGTTATGATGCATTACTATGAGTCAATGCCACACCTAGAGACATGAATACCTTATGGACCAATCATTGGGAAGGCTTGTATTCAAGTAATGAATACATAGCTCTAAGAACATGGTTGGAAATTCCAAATACTATATATTTTAAACTATGTTCATTATATTTTGAAAAACAGTTTTCAAGTGGAACACAAAAGTGATACAAAGTGTGCAAAATCTTTAGAACTTTTGTTAGGTTCCAAGTTTGTATCAATATTGAAATCTGGAAAACATATATTTTTAAAAATATTTTTCCTTAATAAATTATGATCTCAGAAATGTGTACGCAAAATTTCGTGATTTTTCGAGGTTTCTAGAATTTCTAATGCATTTTTGAAGTTGGGCTGAAAAGGCTGAAATTTCGATTTGAGTTGATCGGCTTCATAAAAGCTCCATTTTATGATATTTAGTGTATCTTTGATATCCTAAAACTATAGTATGATAATATTGCGTATACACAAGTTTTAGGACTGTTTAATGTAGTGTTTTAGGGGGAGTTTCATATATTATATCTTTTTCATCCCCAAAATCCATTGTTGGTGCAAAGTTAGGACTTAATTTTTTATGCTTTGCTTCAAATATTGTTTACACATTATAAAGCATATCTTGGATTAAGGGGGAGCTTAATTTCAATCTTATATCTTAGTCCAAGATCCAACACATTAATTCTTTCATGTTTGCATCCTTCTCTTTTTGATGTATGTCAAAGGGGGAGAAGGAGTGTTTAAATTATAATTCATATTGAAATAGCAAACCGGTTATAATTTCCTTGAAACGAGAATGTAAGGAAATTACCTTTTCTCCCTTTTCGAGTTTAATGTTGTTGGGTTGGGAGCGGAGGAGGTCTCTCCTTGCTAGCTTCGCCTCGGATGTGCCTTCATGAAGCTCAATTAGCTTCTCCCACATCTCCTTGGCACTTAGGCATTCTCTAATTCTATTTATTTCTTGTTGAGGAAGCACATTGTAGAGATGGTGCTTTGCTTTTGAATTTGCAAGGTGCTCCTCTCTTTGCCTCTTGGTCCACCTTGACTTCTCTATTAGCTTTCCCTCTTCATCCCTAGGCAAAACGAAACCGGATTCCATTGTAATCATAATATCAAAATCGGTTTCGAAAAATACCTCCATTCACTTTTTCCACCAAGCGAATTCTCCTTCAAACTTCGGTGGATGGATGTTGGAGCCGGCCATTTTAAAAGTTGCTTGTTGTGGCGGTTAGTCCTCGACAAGCTTTCCTTGTCTCTGATACCACTTGTTGGGGATCGAAACGGCCGGCTAGAGGGGGGTGAATAGCCCTCAATCGATGGATGTCGTAATTTACTCGTCTACAAAAGGTTAGCGCAAGCGGAATATAATAAGACAAGACAAGTAAATATACAAGACAAGAATCAAAATGCTAACGCAAGATGTAACGTGGTTCACGGCTACGCCGCTAATCCACGATCCCGATTCGTCCGAGGTGAATCACTCCTTCAAAGCCAATCACTATTGGTCTCTCCTTTGCACCAAGCTAGGTGGAGGTAACCTTTACAATCAAGATCACTCTTCTTACAATAAGAATGAAGTAAAAGCAAGTAAGAAGAGTTTAAAGCTTGTGGGGCACTTGGATGGTCGTTTGGAGTAAGAGCATTAGCCATCCAAAAGCCCACACCCTCTCTTTTTATAGAGAGGAAGCTTTTCTTCCCGTTGGCCGCCACCAGTCGACTGTTGCCCTTGGCGCATCGCCACTCCAGCAACGGCCTCGAACACGTCCGGATCCCAACCGTTGTAGTCCAGCGGAATACTGGCACCAATTGATGGACCTCATCACCGACTTATCGCCTCCGTAGTCGATCGCCTACGGGCTACGGCTTACGTGGCTAAACCCTTTCGACTACGATCGCCTTGAGTGATGGTCTTGGCGGTCGAATACCCGGTCGAACCATGTTCGACGTACCAACCGCCATTCCATGGCGATCGGTGTCGAAATCCCATCGACACTTAGCCAAATGGCCAAGTTTCACCTAAGAGCTACCCCTTCGGGTTACATTCGGCTCACTCATCTCTCGAGTCCTCGCCTTTGAAGTTCTCTTCGTTCACGCCACGTCCCTCGCGATCAGCGTATGGCTCTACAATGCTCCTTCGCGTCTCTTGCCTCGAAGTCTACTTCCTCCGGCTTCACTGCAAGCTCCTCGTCCGGCGGTCCCTCGGATGCTCCAAGCGCACGGCTTCCACAAAGCTATCCTTCACTGACTCAAGGACCGAGTCATGAGATGTGAAACTCGCCACGGCTCCATGTGCGAATTACTAAGTCCTGCACGACTTCAATGCACATATCAAATCAACATAACAAACTAACTTAAACCCTTTGCCACACACATCAAAACCTAATCATGGCAAGAGATTGCCCTAACAGTGAATAGCTTGTTTTTCATCTCTACAAAAAGATTAGCGGAAGCACAACAAAAATAATAATAACATAAATGAAAAACAATGCTAACACGATTCTTTTACGTCGTTCGGAGATAACGCTCCTACTCCACGGTGATCCTTGAGGTGGATCAACCCTAATTAATATCACTATGAAGCTTTTCTTTACAACACTCCTCCGCTTCTTACAAAGGATGTAGATGGAGCTTAGAGAGGAGAAGGAGATTTAGAATCACTAGAAAGCTTTGAAAAATTGTGGAGGCTTGAGAGTATTATCAGAGAATAAGCATTAGCCATAAAAACCTCCACAAGCCCTCTTTTTATAGAGAGAGGGCTGATTTTCCCGTTGGAGCACCATCACGATCACGACGCGGTTAGCATGACTCGAATAGCTAGATTTGGGATTGAGTCATTACCTCCAACACTCTCTCATCATCGATGATCCCTCCATCGATCGATGGAGTGATCACCGATCAGTGATCGGTCGCGATGAGTGATCACAGCCGCAATGATCAGTGAGACTCCATTACAGGCTACTGTGTTTAACCGATCGATCGATTACCGCTTTGTGCGATCGATCGCAACATCGATCATTGCAATGACCAAAGCAGTTGACTGATCATCAGGGTTTCATCTTGATTCAGTCGTGCACCTGAATAGTCGAGTGATATATCGTATCAGTCGACTGATACTCATCAAGTATGAATAATTCATACATGATTTCACCCCCTAGACCTAGACCCAACCTTCTAGCTCTTCCTTAAGCCTTGCGCCTCCAGGATCCCTCCGAGTCCGCGACTTGTTCATCCTTTGCTCTTTGCTTCCAAGAGCTTTCTTCGGTTTTGTCATGTCTTGGGTTTCCTTTTGCCAAAGCGTGCTTTGACTTTACGTCACCAAGTCTACATGCTTGGACTTACGCTGTCAAGACTTGCCTTTAGACTTCCTTTGCCAAAGTCCGTTTGGACTTAATGCCGCCAAGACAACATGCTTGGTCTTATACCGCCAAACCTTTACCTTGGACTTTTCTTGCCAAGATCATACTTGGACTTTGCCTTTACCAAGTCTTCATAGTTGGATTTCCCTGTCACTTGAACATGTTCACAATTAGATCACAAAATGTTGCCTAACTTAGATGATTATCCAAACATCAAAACATATAAATGCTTGGGGCATTGTTGCACCAACACGTCATAGTTAACACCTTGTCTTTAACGATAGTCTTTTGCCACTAATCTAGCTTTATAGATAATAATATTACCATCCATGTCGGTTTTCTTCTTGAAACCCCACTTGCACCCTATAGGCGTTATGCCTTTGGGTGGGTCTACCAAGTTCCAAACTTGGTTTTCACACATGTAATCTATTTTTGATTTCATGGCTATTAGCCATCTATCCCTGTCTGAACTATTCAGTGCCTCATCGTAACTAGTAGGCTCCTCATCATCTATGAGTAACACGTCATTAGATTCACTTATGAGAAATCCATATATCTCAGGAATCCTACGTGTCCTACTAGATCTACGAGGAGGTAGTGTATTATCAGGTTCAGCTATTACCTCGTCTGAATGAGTAATCAGCTGTGGTTCTTGACTAGGCATCATTTCTGTGTCTACCAAAGCCTCTTGAACTACACTTAGTTCAACATCACTCCCACTATTTTCCTATAAGAGAAACTCCTTCTCTAGGAATAAAGCATTGTAGGTGATCGATAAGGCCGGCTAGAGGGGGGTGAATAGCCCTCGTACGTTGGACGTCGTAAATTGCTCGTCTACAAAACGTTAGCGCAAGCGGAATACACAACTATAAGTAACGACAAGCAAAATATAAACAAGCAATACAAACACCGAGATATAACGTGGTTCACGGCTACGCCGCTAATCCACGGTCCGATTCGTCCACGGTGAATCACTCCGCCAAAACCAATCACTATCGGTCTCTCCTTTGCACAAAGCTAGGTGGAGGTAACCTTTACAACCAAGATCACTCTTCTTACAATAGGATTGAAGTAAAGACAAGTAAGAAGAGTTTAGAGCTTGTGGGGCACTAGGAAGATTGTTTGGAGTATGAGCATTAGCCTCTCAAAGGCTTACACCTCTCTTTTATACTAACTCTTCCTAACGGCCTCCGAACACATCGGATCCCGACGTCCAATCTCGGGCGATGATGGACTCATCACGATCGGCCACCTCCGTAGTCGATCGCGCCACGCAATCGATCGCTGGGTCAACCCTTATTGACTACCGATCGCCGATCCGCCTGCCGATCGATGGTCTTGGCAATGACCGATCGATGGGCGCCGAATCACGCCAATCCACCAATCGATACGAACTCACTGATTAGACCGATGCCATGACATGGCAATGATCGTGTCGAAAACCCATCCGACACTTGGCCAAATGGCCAAGTTTCACCTAAGAGCTACCCTTCCCGGGTTACAATCGCCACTCATTTCTGAGTCCTCGCCTAAGTTCTCTTCGTTCTCGCCACGCCCCTCGGCAAAGATCAGCGCACGGCTCGCAATGCTCCTTCGCCTCTTGCCTCAAGTCTACTTCCTCCGGCTTCACTCCAAGCTTCTCGTCCGGCGGTCCCTGATGCTCCAAGCGCACGGCCTTCGAAAGCTATCCTTCACCGACTCAAGGCACGAGTCATGAGATGTGAACTTCGCCACGGCTCCATGTGCGAATTACTAAGTCTGCACGACTTCAACGCACATATCACATCAACATATCAAACTAACTTAAACCCTTTGCCACACCATCAAAACCATATCACGGCAAGAGATTGCCCTAACAATCTCCCCCTTTTTGATGTGTGGCAATCCGTTTAAGTTAGGTAAAAACATTTGATATAAATTCTAAGGTAAGAAAGCATGTAAAGATAAACATGATATAGCAACATGCAACTCCCCCTTAATCCATGAAACTCTCTATGCAAATTTTCTCCCCCTATCATATATTTCTCCCCCTAAAATATATTTCTCCCCCTAAAGTGATTAACTTAAACATAATTATTTCTCCCCCTTTGACACCATCAAAAAGATTAACACTAAGTTATAAGCTCATGGCATCAAGTATAATAGAGGAAAAATATGACAAGTTGATTTAAAATTGGGTACCACTTGTTGATGGCATTAAGTATATTTCTACCACTTGTTGGTGGCATCAAGTATATTTCTACCACTTGTAGGAGATTTACAAACTGAATTCGGCCTTCAATATTCTGATTTACAGGCCACCAGTCGACTGCTATCAGTATGGTAGTCGATTGGCACAAAGGAATCTAAATTTCTGATTTTCTGGACGAATTTCAGAAATGCATTATAAATTCCAGAAAATTCTAAAAATCATGAAATTTGGGTAACATATTTCTTTTAAGTATATCTATCAAGGAAAAATAGTTTTTCATGAAAACTCATTATATTTTCTTGTTTTTGCCAAAAATCCAAACACTTGAAAAACCACTAGTTTTTGAGCATGTTAGTATCCATTTTAGCACCTAGTCTTGCTTTGAATTGTTCCAAAACATGAATACATAGATTTTAGATTAAGAAATTGTTTTGAAAACATATGAAATATCCAACTATGATCTTTGGGCAATATGTCTATTTATTAAACATAAGCCTTCCCCATGATTGGTCTATTATTGCTATGTTGATACTTTAAATGACCATCTAAATGCCATAGGCATTAGTGGACATTTGTATCATCCTAATATCTCACCCATGCTAAGTTTGCAATCAAGTTAGCCTATAGTGTGTGTGAGATGTATCCTAGGGGGTATTTGTATATACTTAACCCATATATTCATGCAATTCTATCATGGTTAAGTATCAACCTAACATTCTATATGATCATAATGACATATACCAATCAATTCTACATTATGATCATGAAACTCATGTATCCATCAAATAATAGTCATGCATTAGGTATTATACGATGATAATAAACAAATTATCACCTAAAGCATGATTTAAACCTATTTCTAGTGATAACGTGCCAAATTTCAAAATCATAAATCATGATTTAAAACATACATAGCAATTACATCAATCATTATGATTTAAGCATTATTACCTATTTATGGGTACGTTATCATCACCCAACACTATCTAAAAAATGTTGTCCCGTCATCCTAAGTCAACCAAATTATGATATAGGTCAAGTTCATATGGTTGACTACCCTAGGGTTATTCTAACCCTTAAGGATGGATTTTGGAACCCAAAATAGATTCTTTCCTATTGGGTTCTATAATATTCCTTGGGGATCCATTTTCTAGCTATTGCTTCCTTTTTATCTTGTCCCCTAGCTATTAGGCATTTATAGGCCTTTTCATTTTTCTTCTCTTTATATCCTAGGCCCTTCTTGTTAAAACTTGCCCTTTGGCTCCCAATTATCATGTTAAGGGTGTTGGAGCCTATAGTGAATTTCTCTAGGGCTTTTGTTAAATAATCTACCTTTTCCCTTAAAGCCCTATTTTCATTTATACATGCATCACTAACATCCAAAGGCATATAATCATGTGAGCATGCATCATCTAAGCTAGAAGAAATATTATCATTTAAGCATGCCTTTTCTAATTTTTGTTCTAGGTCCTTAATTTGATCTAGCATGCTTTTGTTTTTCTTCTTAGCCCTAAATAAATCCTTAGTTAAACTAGAAATCATAGAAACTATTTTACTAGGTGAAAGATTGGTTACCATAGTTTCCATGTCCTCTTCTTCTTCGGATGATGAGGATGTGGAAGCTCCCCCTTCATTTGAGCTCTCCCCATTTGAGCTTGATCCTTCATTTTCGGATGAAGAGCAATCCAAGTCATCAAAGGCCATCAAGGCCAAATTGGTGACAAAGGCATTCTCCTCATCCGATGATGAGGAGGAGGATGAGGATGGATCATCCCAAGTCCTTGCCTTGAGAGCCTTAGCCTTTCCCTTCTCCTTTGTTTTCTTCTCCTCTTCCTTTCTCTTGCTCCCCTTCTTCTTCTTCCTCTTCTCTTCTTTCTTTTTCTTCTCTTCTTTGCTTTTGTTTAGAGGGACAATTGTCCCTTATATGTGTCCCTCTCCTTGGCAATTATAGCATATGACCTTCCCTTGGTCTTCTATTCCTATCATTAGATTTATCAAATCTAAAATTTAAATGCACGCCTTACCCTCCTTACCATATAGGCTTCTTGCTATCCATGGAGGAGGAGGAAGATGCTTCATCATGAGGAGGAGGGATTTCCATCTTCTTCTTCCCTTTACTTGCCAATAATGCTACTCCTCTTGAGGGTTGAATTTTAGGCTCCTCTTGTATTCCCTCAAGCCTAGTTTCGTGGAGTTCCATTGTTGAGAAGAACTCCTCCAAGGTGCTCACTTCTAAATTCTTTGAGATATAGAATGAGTCCACCATGGAGCTCCACTTTGAGGACCGGGGAAAGGCATCTATGGCCTTCATTACCATATCCCGGTTTGATAGCTTCTCACCTACACTTGTTAGTCCATTTAAAATTTCTTTGAATCTAGAATGCAAAGAAATTACCTTTTCTCCCTTTTCTAATTTGATGTTGGATAGTTGGGAGCGGAGGAGATCTCTCCTTGCTAGCTTTGCCTCGGATGTGCCTTCATGAAGCTCAATTAGCTTCTCCCACATCTCCTTGGCGCTTAGGCATTCTCCTATTCGGTTGATCTCTTGTTGAGGGAGCACATTGTAGAGATGGTGCTTGGCTTTGGAGTTTGCAAGGTGCTCCTCTCTTTGCCTCTTGGTCCACCTAGATTTCTCTATTGGCTTCCCTTCTTCATCCCTAGGCAAAACGAAACCGGATTCCATTGTAATCATTATATCAAAATCCGTTTCGAAAAATACCTCCATTCGCTTCTTCCACCAAGCGAATTCTCCTTCAAACTTCGGAGGATGGATGTTGGAGCCGACCATTTTTGATGTAGGGCTTGTTGCGGCGGTTAGTCCGGTGACAAGCAACCTCGACTCTGATACCACTTGTAGGTGATCGATAAGGCCGGCTAGAGGGGGGTGAATAGCCCTCGTACGTTGGACGTCGTAAATTGCTCGTCTACAAAATGTTAGCGCAAGCGGAATACACAACTATAAGTAACGACAAGCAAAATATAAACAAGCAATACAAACACCGAGATATAACGTGGTTCACGGCTACGCCGCTAATCCACGGTCCGATTAAATCACGGTGAATCACTCCGCCAAAACCAATCACTATCGGTCTCTCCTTTGCACAAAGCTAGGTGGAGGTAACCTTTACAACCAAGATCACTCTTCTTACAATAGGATTGAAGTAAAGACAAGTAAGAAGAGTTTAGAGCTTGTGGGGCACTAGGAAGATTGTTTGGAGTATGAGCATTAGCCTCTCAAAGGCTTACACCCTCTCTTTTTATAGAGAGGGCTACCTGAACACGTCGGATCGGCCGTGTAGTCCAACAGAACTCTTGGCGTCGTGATGGACCTCATCACGATCGCCGCTCCGTAATCGGCGCCGATCGGCTACGAAACGGTTCTCAATGGCGAACCCTTATTGACCCGATCATTGCGCGCCATCGGCCGATCGATCTTGGCGATCGGCCCATGATGGCGGACCGCCCACAATCGATCGATCGTATACGATCGAACTCACTCGATTAGGCGATCACGCCATGACATAGCGATCGGGTGTCGAAAAACCCATCCGACACTTGGCCAAATGGCCAAGTTTCACCTAAGAGCTACCCTTCCCCGGGTTACAATCGCTCACTCTCATTTCTCGGAGTCCCTCGCCTTCGAAGTTCTCTTCGTTCTCGGCCACGTCCCTCGGCAGCATCAGGCGCACGGCTCTGCAATGCTCCTTCGCGTCTCTTGCCTCGAAGTCTACTTCCTCCGGCTTCACTCCAAGCTTCTCGTCCGGCGGTCCCTCGGATGCTCCAAGCGCACGGCTTCCGCAAAGCTATCCTTCACCGACTCAAGGCACGAGTCATGAGATGTGAAACTCGCCACGGCTCCATGTGCGAATTACTAAGTCCTGCACGACTTCAACGCACATATCACATCAACATATCAAACTAACTTAAACCCTTTGCCACACCATCAAAACCATATCACGACAAGAGATTGCCCTAACAAGCATGCCTTGAAACAAACACCTTTTGTTCCAAGGGATGATAGAATTGGTAACCCCTCGTTTCCTTAGGGTAACCAATAAATAGACACTTATCAGACTTAGCCTCCAGTTGTTTGATATTGTCCTCTTCACATAAGCAAGACAATGCCATATATTCAAATAAGATAAATGAAGTTTTCTACTATTCCACATCTCATATGGAGTAGTAGAGATTGCCTTAGTCGGGACTCTATTTAACAAGTAAATAGCGATCTCGAGTGCGTAACTCCTAAAGGTTTTTATAAGACTTGCATGCTACATCATTGACCTAACCATGTCCAACAAGGTTCGGTTTCTCCTTTCAGCCACACCATTATGTTGTGGCATGTAAGGGGGAGTCCTTTGAGACAAGATGTCATTGTCCCTTAGATAATCTTGAAACTCTTGGCTTAAGTATTCACCACCTCGATCTGATTAAAGTACTTTAATACTTTTCCCAAGTTGTTGTTCTACTTTCTTTCTAAAATCTTTAAACTTTTCAAAGACTTCAGATTTGTATCTTAATAGATACAAATACCTATATCATGAATAATCATCGATAAAGGTAACGAAGTAGCTATAACCTCCTATGGCATGAGTTGACATTGGTCTGCATATATCGGTATGTATAAGGCACAGTACCTCAACTTCTCATTCACCCTTTCCTCTGAAAGGTAGTTTAGTCATCTTTCCTTTTAAGCATGAAGCACATGTGTCTAATGAATCTGATTTATAAGACTCTAAAATGCCAAGCCAATGTAGTTTGGACATGCGTTCATTGCTTATATGGTCAAGACGATAATGTCATAATTGCAAGGTTAATTGATTATCTAACTTAGCGCGTTTGCTATTTGATTCGATATTGAATATCTCGTTGGATGTATCTAACATGTAGCTTCCATTATTTAATATCCCAGTAGCATAAAGAACACCATTTAACGTAATGTAACGACAATTATTACTAAATGTCAAATGATAACCTTTCTTATTCAAACATGAAATAGAAACAATGTTCTTTATTAATGCAGGAATATAAAAACAATCATCCAACTCTAAAACTAGTCCCGTAGGTAGTCGCAACATATAAGTATCCTTGGCTACTGCAGCAACTTTTGCTCCATTGCCAACCCTTCGATCTGCTTCTCCCTTAACCAGTCTTCTTCTGTTCCGAAGCCCTTGTATGTCATTACATATATGTGAGCCACACCCGGTATCCAATACCCAAGTTCTAGAAGAAACAGTATGACATTCAATAATAAATATACCTGAAGTAGATTGGGCATCAGATGCCTTTTTCTACTTCAATGAGTCCAGTTACTGCTTGCAGTTTCTCTTCCAATGTCCATCCTTGCCACAATGATGGCAGGTTCCCTCGGGAGTTATTTCTTCCTTCTTTGCCTTTTTCTTCCCTTTAGCTTTGGTTTTTGACTTCCTCTTAGAACCTTTCTTTGAGGAGTCAACCAACATCACCTCCTTCTATTCTTTAACAACAGATGACTCCACTGTTTTGAGCATATTGATCAATTCAGGAATCGTGGACTCAATCTTATTCATCTGATAGTTCATCACAAATTGTGAGTAGCTACCAGTCAAATTGTGAAGAATTAAGTCAATACTTAATTCATGATCCATGAAAAACCCTAATGATCCCAATCGCTCAATATAGCTATTCATCTTTAGTGCAAACTACACTGCAGATGAACCCTCCTGCATCTTTGAGCGAAAGAGGAGCTGGGTGACCTCGAACCTTTCAGATCATGCCTGCTCATTGAACAACTCTTGAAGATGAAAGACAATTGTATTAGCATTCATATGCTCATGTTGCTTCTGTAACTCAGGAGACATCGACGCTAGTATAATGCAACTCGCTATCTCAGAGTCAGCAACTTGTTTCTGGTAAGCAAACTTTTGGTCACCAGATGCATTGTCTGCAAGAGGTTGGGGAAGAACCTCTTCAAGGACATAAGTTAGCTTTTCAGCCTTGAGAACAATTCTCAAGTTGCAAAGCTAGTCCAAGAAGTTTGCCCCAGTCAATTTGTTGTTGTCCAAAATCGAACGTAAATTAATGGAGGTTAACATGATGTTCTAATTAGTACCTAAACATACAAAAGGAGGTGTATAAGAGAGATAAATTTATAGTAATGTAAATAATTTACATTAACAAGAAACTCTCACTATTTTTATCAAATTCAATATCCCTCACTTTGAATTCAAGAGATGTTAGGTGATCTCCTAGTGGGTTGATATCCATTATGACTAAGAACACCCTTGAAGAGAGTCTAACAAGTCATTCATAGTCATAATATTAGGTATCAATAGTACCCATTGTATATCAAATATATAACTATCATTTTATGCTATCAACATATATACATCCAATTCATATCACCTAATTGCACCTCTGGCCACATTGACCTTAGAGAGAGTCCAACAAATCAATGCTTTCAGTTAGGGCCGACCCATTAATCATGAGATCGAATTTAAATGATTTGAACACATCCAATTTACAAGTCAGACTTGGAGAGAGTCCAACAACCCAAACTTGAAATTGACCTCTGGTCCTTACCATTTAAAATAAACATCGAATCTCATATGAATTGAACATGCTCGATGTCATGCCAGGCTTGGAGAGAGTCCAACAACCCAAACACAAAAAAGAACTCTGGTTCAACCATATTAATGGAAGGTGTTAGCCCTAATATTTGCATGAGAGATTTCAGGTTATTATGGGTCTCATCTATAAAAGGAAATAAACCTAAATATGGAAAAACTAGGTCACATTAGGAAATAAATTTCCCGATGTGAACGTGAGTCTAAGCTTAGGCTCTAACGATGCGGCCAACACTTTCGATGTTTCTAGGCGCATCCTCGGTATTTCCTTTTAGGTTACAAATATATCCTATATGTAAAATCAAGTATACTCTAATCTATCATATAGATAAACATGACATAGTTATATTAAAACATCAAACATGCTTTAAATATTCTCCTACAACATGCAATCTATGCCAAACGAACAAGGTGGCTCTGATACCACTTGTTGGAGATTCCGGGATCATGCACAGTGGAATAAAGCGAATAAAATAATTTTTACTCCATCCCAGACATCCCCTGGGGGCTAGGAAAACTTGTTTTGGCATAATCACATTAAAACACATAAGGAGAAGGAGAAGTTATACCTTCGAGATTCTTTTGAATCTGTCAAAACCACAAGCAAGACCAACGGGTCTTGCCTCTATCAGTATCCATGTCGGGATCACCTGAGACAACTCCTAGAGCAGCAAGCCTTTGTCTCCGATTGGTGCTAGCCAATCAGTGGAGACAAGAGAAGAGGAGAGAGGAAAGACGGCTACAAAGGGGAAAACCTAAAATCACTCTTAGCCAAAGATTATCAAGCGATATATTTATAGATCACTTGATTAGGTCATCTTAGGAGGTTTAAATGGAACATATCTTACCATAATTATTCCATAATTAAAGTAAGAACAACCCAAAAAATTTCTATAAAGAGAAATCTCCAAAATCAGCAGAATCGTGACACGACCGTGCAGATTCACACGATTGATCGTGTGGATTCACACGACCGATTGTGTGGATTCACACGACCGATTGTGTGGATTCACACAACCGGCTGTGTGGATTCACATGACCTGCCATGCCAAAAGGCATGGTCATGCCAGGACACATGGCCTGGCCATGTGTCCTTCTGAGGACAGCCCAGTTTCAGTCGTTTTTTTGGCCAGAGCCAGGCACGGCCGTGTGAGGCTCTGTATAGTATGTTTGACTTCGTTTAGGTGTGATATGGTCGTGTCAAGTCCAACAAAGGAATAGGTGGTTCCATAGCCTTCGTTTTGCACCCCCTTGGTCTGGTCCAACCAGACATATCCTCTCTCAAAGAGAATCTCATTCTCAGACTTGTTTTACATCTCAAGATCACCCGTAATGCGTGTGACCCAATAGGTTCCCGGTTATGTTGGTCATTCATAATTAACCCCTTAATTATGAATATATCATGAGTGGCATCTAGCAGTACATCAAGACCCCCAATTGACCAGAAATCTAAATCGACTTCAGAACATTTTTTGAACCCTTCAACAGCTTCAGTTGTTCGTGTTAGGGCAATCAACCCATGTGATATCATTTTGATGTGTGTGTCAAAGAGTTTAAGTTAGGATTGTTATGGATTTGATATGTGCGTTGAAGTCATGCAGGACTTAGTAATTCGCACATGGATGGAGCATTGGCAAGATTCACCATCTCATGACTCGGTCCTTGAGTCGGTGAAAGATGCATTGCGGAAGTCATGCGCTTGGTGCATCCGAGGGACCACCAGATGAGGAGCATTAGAGTGAAGCCGAAGGAAGTAGACTTCAGGGCGAGACGTGAAGGATGGCGCTGTGAAGCCTTGCGCTTGGCGCATCTGAGGGATGTGGTCGAACGAAGATAACTTCAAAGGCGAGGGACTCTAAGGGAATGAGAGTGAGCGATTGTAACCCGGGATGGGGTTGGTCTTAGGTTATCTTGGCCAATTGGCTAAGTGTCAGATGAGTTTTCCCGACACCAGTCGACTGTTATAGGTAGCAGTCGACTGCTCCAAGTCGACTGGAGACTCGACTGGTGTTCGAGTCGAACTTTTGGCCGAACCGTCGACTAACATCTCGTGGCAGTTGACTGATAGCTCCATCAGTCGACTTATGAGAAGATCAATCAACTGATGTCGAGGGTTTCGGGCATAGAAGATTCAGCAATCGAGTGATCGCGTCGACCACTCGATTGATGGGGAAATTAGTTGACTGATGTGGGAGTCATTCATTGAAATCCAACGTGGAAGAAACCGTTGCGAGGCAACGACCACAGAAGCAGTCGACTGATCGAGGCATAAGTCGACTGTCGCTGGCTCAACGGGAAGAATGGCCCCTTCCCTATAAGAAGAGGCCTTTGGACACTTGGGGAGCCTAATGCTTTAACTCCAAACAACACCTAAGTGCCCAAAATGTTTTCCTACTCTTCTTACTTACATTTATCTAAATCCTATTGTAAGAAGAGTGATCTTGTAAGAAAAGGTTACCTCCACCTAGCTTTGTGCAAAGGAGAGATTAGTGGAAAGGTTAAGGAGTGATTCACCTTGGAACGAATCGGGTCATGGATTAACGGTAAGGTCGTGAACCACGTTACATCTCTTTGTTAGCGTTTGTGCTTACTTCTTGCATTTACTTAATTGTCTTTTATTATTCCATTGCGCTAATATTGTTTGTAGACGATTAAGAGCGATCAACCACAACCGTACACGAGAAAGGCTATTCACCCCCCTCTTGCCGACCATTGACGTTCCAACAAGTGGTATCAGAGTCAAGTTGTTTGTCACCGGACTCACCGCCGCAACAAGCACGACAACAAAGATGGTCGGCTCCAATATTCATCCGCCGAAGTTTGAAGGAGAATTCGCTTGGTGGAAAAAGCGAATGGAGGTATTTTTCGAAACGGATTTTGATATCATGCTTATAATGGAATCCAGTTTCGATATGCCTAGGGATGAAGAGGGGAAGCCAATAGAAAAATCAAGGTGGACTAAGAAGCAAAGGGAGGAGCACCTTACAAACTCAAAGGCCAAGCACCACCTTTTCAACGTGCTCCCCCAACAAGAGATAAATAGAATTGGGGAGTGCTCAAGTGCCAAAGAGATGTGGGAGAGATTGATTGAGCTTCATGAAGGCACCTCCGAGGCAAAGCTTGCAAGAAGGGACCTTCTCCGCTCCCAACTCAACAACATCAAACTAGAAAAGGGAGGAAAGGTACTTTCTTTACATTCTCGTTTCAAGGAAATCATAACCGGTTTATCAAGTGTAGGAGAAAAGTTATCAAACTGGGACATGATAATGAAAGCCATAGACGCCTTCCCCCGATCCTCAAAATGGAGTTTTATGGTGGACTCTTTCTACATCTCCAAGAATCTAGAGGTAAGTACTCTAGAGGAATTCTTTTCTACTATGGAATTGCATGAAACACGACTTGAAGGCATAGTAGAAGAGCCAAGGAGCCAACCAAGGGGAGTGGCACTAATAGCCGAGAAGGGAAAGAAGAAAAAGATGCCTTCACCCTCCTCATCCGATGAAGACTCCTCTTCCTCATCCATGGATAGTAATGAAGAGATCTATATGGTAAGGAAGTTAAGGCATGCTTTGAAAACTTTTAAATTTAACAAATCTAATGATAGGAGGAGAAAGCCAAGGAAAATAATATGCTACAATTGCCAAGGAGAGGGACACATAAGGGATGATTGTCCCCTCTTGAACAAAAGCAAGGAGGAGAGAAGAAAGAAAGAAGAGAAGAAGAAAGGGAGCAAGAAGGAGGATGAAAAGAAAACCAAGGAGAAAGGGAAGGCTAAGTCACACAATGCTACATGAGATGATCCATCATCATCATCCGAAGAAGAAGAAGTCTTCACAAACCTTGCCTTAATGGGGATAGATGATTTGGACTCCACCTCCTCCGAGGAAGAAGAAAGAAGCACTAGCGAGGAGGAGAGCTCAAGTGAAGGGGTAGCGTCCTCATCTTCATCCTCATCATCGGAAGGGGATTGGGTGAGTAAGGTAACGAAGCTACCCTCCCATGAAGTAATTTCAATGATTACTAGTTTAACTAAGGACTTGTTTAGGGTTAAAAAGAGAAATAAATGCATGAAAAATGAAATTAAAGCCCTAGAAGAAAAACTAGAAAATGCATGCTCACATAATGATTACATTCCTTTTAATGTTAGTGATGCATGTATGGATGAAAACAAGACCTTAAGGGAAAAGGTAGACCATTTAACTAAGACCCTAGAGAAATTCACCATTGGCTCCAATACTTTAAATATGATCATAGGGAGCTAAAGGGCTAGTTTCAATAGGAAAGGCTTAGGATATAAGGGATCCAAGAATGAGAAAGTCTATCATTATTTAATTGCTAGGGATCAAGCTAAAAATAAAATGATAGCTAGAAAATGGATCCCTAAAGAATATTTAGTGAACCCTATAGGAAAGAACTTATATTGGGTTCCAAAATCCATCTTTAAGGCTTAGGAAAACCCTAGATTATTCAACCATGAGTGGATTTACTTATATCATATTATATGGTTGACTTAGGATGATGTGGGTTATAAATTTTTAACATAGTGTTGGGTGATGATAATGTATAACCCATAAATTGAATGCTTGAATCATGATTCATGCTTAATTTTATATTTTATGATATGTAATTAGTGTTTTATAATCATGATATGCAATAATTGATGATTTATGATCATGATTGATAATTCTTGATGCATGTTCATGATTGAGTTTTTAGGATGATACTTAACCATGGGTAGAATTGCATGAAATTTTGGTTAAGTATAAATACCTTTAGATACATCTCACATCCCACTATAAGGCTTACTTGATTGAGAACATAGCAATGGGTGAGATGATAGGATGATACAAATGGTCCACTAATGCTTATGACATTTAGATGAGTCATTAAGTGTATCAATAGATTAATCATAGACCAACTATGGGGAAAGCAAATGTTTAATCAATGAACATATTGTCCAAAGATCATAGTTGAATATTTTAAATTTTTTAAAACCATTTTATACTTTGCAAACAGTGAGTTCATGCTTTGAAAAGTTTCAAGGCAAAACTAGGCTTTAAAATGGATACAAACTTTAGACATTTTTGCAACTTTTGAGTTTTTGCCAAATTTTCAAAAATAAAATAAATTTTCATGAAAAAATCATTTTTCATTGATAAAGGAACTCACTAGAAATATGTTCTTCAAATTTCATGATTTTTTGAATTTCCTAGAATTTTTAATGCATTTCTGAAATTGGATTTCGAAAATCAGAATTTCAATCGGTGCCGATCGTGATGCTCGATTCATCGGTGATGTATCTGTCTGCAGCATAGTAACCTGTTTTATCAGGTTTTGAACTTGATTTTTGGTATTTTCTCCCATTAGACTTGATGTCATGCGGGTATATTTGAATAATGTTTTTGATGGTGTCAAAGGGGGAGAAATGATGAGTTTAAGTTAATCGTGCTAAGGGGGAAAATTTAGCTTAAACGGATTGCCACACATCAAAAATGGGGAGATTGTTAGGGCAATCAACCCATGTGATATGGTTTTGATGTGTGTGGCAAAGAGTTTAAGTTAGGATTGTTATGGATTTGATATGTGCATTGAAGTCATGCAGGACTTAGTAATTCGCACATGGATGAAGCATTGGCAAGATTCACCATCTCATGACTCGGTCCTTGAGTCGGTGAAAGATGCATTGAGGAAGTCGTGGGCTTGGTGCATCCGAGGGACCGCCAGACGAGGAGCATTGGAGTGAAGCCGAAGGAAGTAGACTTCAGGGCGGGACGCGAAGGATGGCAGTGCGAAGCCGTGCGCTTGGCGCATCCGAGGGACGTGGCCAAACGAAGAGAACTTCAAAGGCGAGGGACTCCAAGGGAATGAGAGTGAGCGATTGTAACCCGGGACGGGGTAGCTCTTAGGTGATCTTGGCCAATTGCCTAAGTGTCGGATGGGTTTTCCCGACACCAGTCGACTGCTCCAAGTCGACTGGTGTTCGAGTCGAACTTTGGAACAATGATCGACAACTCATGGCGGCGATCGATAGCTCCATCGATTGGTGATGTCGAGTTTCGCACGAAGCTTGAAGCCGAGTGATCGCGTCGACCACTCGACTGATGGACTAATGGAGAAATCAGTTGACTGATGTGGGAGCCGTTGGTTGAAATCCAACGTGGAAGAAGTCATTGCGAGGCAACGACCACAGAAGCAGTCGACTGATCGAGGCATCAGTCGACTGCCGCTGGCTCAATGAGAAGAATGACCCCTTCCCTATAAGAAGAGGTCTTTGGACACTTGGGGAGCCTAATGCTTTAACTCCAAACAACACCCAAGTGCCCAAAACGTTTTCCTACTCTTCTTACTTGCATTTATCTAAATCCTATTGTAAGAAGAGTGATCTTATAAGAAAAGGTTACCTCCACCTAGCTTTGTGCAAAGGAGAGATTAGTGGAAAGGTTAAGGAGTGATTCACCTTGGAACGAATCGGGTCATGGATTATGTTGGGTTTCCGACACCACGGCGAGTGTGTGTTCGAACATGTTTCGTAAACATGTGCACAGCGGAAGAAATAAAAATAATAAATCTAATTTATTACAACACACACACCACACGCATGCATAGTACAACATGTGTAGACATAACCATAAATTCAAATTTTGCAATAAAAGGAAATTTATATTACGTATACATGACGTATCACGTGTAGCGGGAAAGGCATCAACCGGAACGATCCTCGCTAGAATCGTCTCTATCCGTATCCACGCCGAGTATCTTCAGGATGACTTCACAAAGTCATGAGCCTCGTCTTCGTATGAGTTACTAGCCTCGTGTTGAATACAATGTGATCGAGAGAAGATCACGATTCGAATTAAAATTCGGATCCAAAACGAGTCCTCAAAAACTCGCTTCTCCGGATAGGTATTCGTCAACGGTTTGACGAATCCTTCGTCCTCCACCTATGAGGATTACTGGAGATCGAATCCCCGGCAAGGAAGCTGTTGTTGGAGCTCCGAACGTCGTCCAAACGACGCTCCGACATGAAATAAACAAGCTGTCCAGAAAAACTGGACAGCTTTGGTGGAGGATTAGGGCCGGCTAAATAAGGAAGTTAGATGCTCACCTTGTCGCCGGACCCAAGGAAGATTACCGGAGGGTCGCCGGAGGATCTCTGGCTGAATCTTGGACGCCGGGAACAAGTTTGGACAATGGCACAAGGCTGGGCAACGACTAAGGTTGGGCGCCGACCCCTAGAGGAGAGGAGGGGTGGGCGGCAACTTGTGGATTGCTTGGATTAGGGCTTAACAAAACCATTAATCCCTATTTTATAGAGAACAAATTCTCTTAATGGTTATCGGATCATAACCAAAATCCCGTTAACCCACTCAATTAATTTAAGTTAAAATAAACCAAACCATGTTGGTCTATTTTAAGTTAAAACGAACCGAACCAACTTTGGTTCATTCGTTTAAAACAAACCAAACCCCTTTGGTTTATTCTCCTCCATTGGATTAGAACCAAACCAATTTGGTTCATCCATCATGTCTTCATAAGACACGGCCCATCCACGCTTCCATTGCGATTGAAACGATTTCATGCTCACTCCTTGTTTGGTCCAACCAAACCTAGTTTCTCTCGGTCTGAGAATCTCATTCTCAAGCTCATTTTAAATCCTTCGGATTACGCTCGTTGTGCGTGTGACCAAATAGGTTCTCGGTTTATGTTGGTCGTCTATAATTAACCATTAATTATAGAATGATCATGAGTGGAACCTAGTAGTACATCATGATTCCTAATTAACCGAAAAGATCAACGGTTGATCCAGAACTATTTCTGAAACCCTTCAGCAGCTCGAATGAATCATGACTCATTCCCTTCACTCATCTTATACCCACTTGGTTCAGGACATGGTCTATAGTGTCAGTCCCCACTAGGTTGACTACGTCACACCTAGCCCAAGTATCATTTCCTAGTCCTTTGGATTCTAGTTACTGCACATGTATCGAAGAGTACCTTACTCTAAATATGTAATGCTTTGGCCAAAGACTTTAGTAATAATCTGACGAGAGGCCATGGGTATACATCTCCTCGCAAGGAGTGGTCAATCCTTTATAGGCTATTCAAATACCTTCAATCACTTCGACTTATACCCAATCATCCCAGGTCCACATCTCCTCAGAGATACTTGCTTGAGATGTCAAAGCATAAGTCTTTATGATCAAGATGACTTGAATACCGCAAGTCAAAGGAACATTACACTTAAGCTGTAGTAAGAACTTCATTGACATATCTATATATGCAGAGAACCATATGAAGTCTTACAGCTGGTCACTCCAATGAACTAGTTACCATAACTAGCATCCACGATTAACTCTGGACATCACAATGTCTCCAGCCAGTGAGAATCAGCTGCTTGGATACACCAAGGAGTATACCTTGTGCTAGTCTTGATGGAATTAATGGTGTCCAAATCCATCAATTCATCGACTAGGGATAATTTCGATACATCACAATTACACATGTGGAGATACTCACTAGTTGTGATCCAATCACAAATTCTCTCATGTTGTGAATCGTATCGTGGACATTCAGTAAATGAGTTTAAGATCTAATCAAATACATGAAAACATGTATACTCAAATAGTGAATCTTCATTTATCATATAAATCGTTCAAACATAAGGCGATTGCCTTAGGACATCTCTCATATATTACTAATAAACTCCCACTTGGCCTAATGTCAATCGCTACGGTATCCAATACCATAAGCTCTAACATGACCCTCAAACTTACTTTGAGGTAATGCCTTAGTCAAAGGATCCGCTAAGTTCCTTTCAATGGGGATTTTCTCGATTTGTATTTCTTTCCTACTAATGATCTCTTTGATCAGATGATAGCGGCGAAGCACATGTTTGGATCATTGATGAGACCTTGGCTCTTTTGGCTGTGCAATTGCTCCATTGTTGTCGCAGTAGACTGTTATTGCTTCAACATTGGCTGGAACCACACCAAGTTCATAAATAAACTTCTTGATCCAAACCGCTTCCTTTGTTGCTTCCGAAGCTACAATGTATTCTACCTCAGTGGTAGAATCCGCTACAGTGTCTTGTTTGGAACTTTTCCAACTCACTGCGCCCCCATTCAAGGTGAACACATATCCAGACTTAGACCTGGAATCATCCTTATCTGTCTGGAAGCTGGCATCCGTATACCCGCGTATCACCATGTCCCCTTCTCCATATATTAGGAACATATCCTTAGTTCTTCTTAAGTACTTAAGGATTGTCTTAACAGCCACCCAATGATCCATTCCTAGATCAGACTGGTATCTACTCGTGACACTCAGAGCATACGATACATCGGGCCTCGTACATAACATAGCATACATGATAGATCCTATTGCGGATGCATAGGGAATCTTACTCATGCAAATCCTCTCTCCTTCTGTGCGCGGAAACATAGACTTCGAAAGGTGTATCCCATGCCTGATGGGTAGGAAACCTTTCTTGGATTCCGACATGCTAAACCTCTTTAGCACTTGGTCTATATATGTAGACTGCGAAAGACCAAGCAACCGTTTCGATCTATCTCTATAGATCTTAATCCCGAGGACGTAAGTTGCTTCTCCCAGGTCTTTCATGGAGAATGTCTTGGACAACCAAATCTTAACTGACTGCAAGACTGAAACATCATTTCCTATAAGTAATATGTCATCGACATACAATACTAGGAACACGACTGCACTCCCACTAACCTTCTTGTACACACAAGGTTTGTCTGGATTTTGTGAGAAATCAAACTTTTTGATTGTCTCATCAAAACCAATATTTCAGCTCCTGGATGCTTGCTTCAATCCATATATGGACCGTCACAATTTGCATACCTTGGTTTTATCAACCGATGTGAAACCCTCAGGCTATATCATATACACGTCCTCGAGTAGGTTTCCATTAAGGAAAGCTATTTTCACATCCATTTATCATATCTCATAATCATAATGAGCCGCTTTGGCCAGGAGCATCTGAATGGATTTAAGCATCGCTACAGGCGAATAGGTTTCGTCATAATCAACACCTTGCTTTTGACGATATCCTTTCGCCACCAATCTAGCCTTATAGGTAATCACATTACCATCCATGTCGATTTTCTTCTTGAAAACCCACTTTCACCCTATAGGCTTTATGCCTTCAGGTGGGTAAACCAAGTTGCAAACTTAGTTTTCATACATGGAATTCATTTCCGACTTCATGGCTTCAAGCCATTTATCCCTTTCTGAACTTGTCAGAACTTCTTCATAACTGGTAGGCTCCTCATCATCAATGAGTAACACGTCGTTCGATTCACTTATGAGAAATCCATATCTCTCAGGAATATTGCGTGTTCTACCAGATCTACGAAGATGTGGTGTTTCAATAGGTCCAGCCGATTGCTCATCACTATGAGTTATCGGCTGTTGTGCTTCACTAGGTATCTCATCAATGTCTATTTGAGTCTCACGAGCCTCCTCAAGCTCGATGACACTCCCACTGTTTTCTTGCAAGAGAAACTCTTTCTGTAGAAACACAGCATGCCTTGAAACAAACACCTTTTGTTCCACAGGATGATAGAATTGGTAACCCCTTGTTTCCTTAGGGTATCCAATAAATAGACATTTATCAGACTTAGCATCCAATTTGTCTGATATAGTCCACTTCACATAAGCAGGATAACCCCATATCTTCAAGTAAGATACATGAGGTTTCTTACTATTCCATATCTCATATGGAGTAGTAGAGACTACCTTGGTTGGCATTCTATTTAACAATAAACAACTGT
Organism: Wurfbainia villosa; assembly: GCA_025175895.1. Classification (NCBI taxonomy): domain Eukaryota; kingdom Viridiplantae; phylum Streptophyta; class Magnoliopsida; order Zingiberales; family Zingiberaceae; genus Wurfbainia; species Wurfbainia villosa. The sequence goes on from CM045990.1 coordinate 86,124,270, forward strand.
CTGAAGTGCATAGCCCCAAAAGGACTTGGGAAGATTCGTATGATTCATCATTGACCTGACCATGTCAAACAAGGTCCGGTTACGCCTCTCAGATACACTATTATGCTGTGGTGTATATGGCGGAGTCCATTGAGACAATATACCATTGTCTCTTAGATAATCAAGAAACTCTTGACTTAAGTATTCACCACCTCGATCCGATCGAAGTATTTTAATACTCTTGTCATGTTGTTTTTCTACTTCATTTCTGAATTCTTTGAACCTTTCAAAGGCTTCAGACTTGTGTTTCATCAAGAACACATACCCAAACCGTGAGTGATCATCGGTGAAGGTAATGAAGTAGATATAGCCTCCTAAAGCTTGAGTTGACATAGGTCCACATACATCAGTATGTATTAGACCTAGCAACTCTCCCACTCGTTCATCTTTTCCTGTAAAAGGTAACTTAGTCATCTTGCCTTTTAAGCATGATTCGCATGTATCGTATGAATCCAATTCAAATGATTCCAGAATTCCACATCGGTGTAATTCGAACATGCGTTTCTTGCTTGCATGGCCAAGACGACAATGCTGTAGGATATTTGATGCCGCTAGAGGGGGGTGAATAGCGTCGTGATCGTTCGTTGTTGGAATTCGATCGTGGTCGTCTCTACAATTTTGTTAGTACGCAGCAAAAATAGAAATAATACAATAACGAAATACGACAAACACAATAAGAACACGAGTATGTAACGTGGTTCGAAACCGCACGGTTACTACTCCACGGATCGAGCTCTATGAGCTCTAGTGATGCACACGTAACCACTAATAAACACTCCTTCTTGGAACAATCCGGAGGCGGAGAAACCTCGTACAAGATGATTACAACAATAATCAAATAGATACAAGCAAATATGATAATGAAATACAAATGCAAGTAAAGGAAAACACTTTACAAAAGCTTTTGATTGCTTGATCTTTGATTGCCTTAAACTAGCTTTGAAGGATTGGAAAGCACCAACTTTACCCTTCAATTTTGCCCAAGAAAATCGCTGCCTTTTCCTCCATCATGAGCTCCTTTTATAGCTTCAACCTGTGCTGGAAAAGGTTGATCAGTCGATTGCTCGGGACCATCAGTCAACTGATCACACTGTTGCTATGAGACAATGGTGTAATCCACGCTGGAAAAATCTAACAGCTAGGACATTAGTCGACTGATCATACACATCAGTCGACTAATGAAGCATCACTCGACTTCTTGTCCCAGCGGTTGAGTGAGACTCCATTATGTGTCCTAAAATCCGAGCATCAGTCGACTGATCACACGATCAGTCGGCTGCTCGTCCAATCAGTCGACTGCCCACCTATGGCAGTCGACTGCTAGGGCAATTCCCATAGTCAAACCCTAGTTGACTATGCCAGTCGATTGCCACATGGCATCAGTCGACTGGCACACCTCAAACATGAGGTTTTAACCCGAGTATGGTGTCCCCATACTTGCTAGACCACCCTTAGCCTAGACATAAGCCTTCTAGCCACCTCCATCAGCCTCATGCCTCTCGGATCCCTCCAAGTCATCCATGACTTGTTTATCCATCATGCTAGCCTTCAGGTGCTTCCATCAGCTATGTCATGCTAACGGTGTCTACACTGTCAAGGCACATTGGACTTACGCCGCCAAGACTCCGCTTGGACTTTACGCCGCCAATACCAAACCCCTTGGACTTCTCAAGTGCCAAGACTCAAGCTTGGACTTTCCCTTGCCAACCCATGTTGGACTTTCCATGCCAAGTACCCAGGACTTGGACTTTCCTTGCCAAGACCCATGCTTGGACTTTTCCCAAATGCCAAGTGTCCCACTTGGACTTTCCCATGACAATCACATTGTCATATGTTTTTGTCGAAACATCAAAACATCACTCGAGTTAAACTCGAGTCCTGGCCAATCGTGACCTGGGCCGATTGCACCAACAATCTCCCCCTTTTTGATGTTTGACAAAAACCAAACAAAACATTGAGTTAGAACACTAACTCAAATCCCTTACCAATTATCCCAAATTGGTAATCTTAAACATTCTCCAAATGTTCTCCCCCAAACATTCTCTCCCTTTTTGACTAACATCAAAAAGGTCTTCTCTCCAAGGAGGTCAATTTCTTATGTCCCAATGAGATCTTACAATCTCCCCCTTGGTATAAAAATACCTAGGATGTCTACCATCTTCCTAGTGATAAGTCCTATATCACTCAAGAGAGACAATCCTATACTCTCCCAATTTCCAAATTGGGTATGTGAAAAACTCATTTTTCCTTCCCATGAACCACCATCCATCATACCATGATGGATACCTCCCCTAAAGGCTTGCTCCCTTAACCATTGCACCAACAATGTCTTTGGGAAATCCCTAAGCCAATAGGAACTCAACCATCAAAGATAAGGTTAGAAGTTCAACATTGATCTTTCCAACACCTTAAATTTTATACAAACCCTAAACACCTCTTCGTGTGTAGATAACTCAGTAATAGGAAATAAATTCTGAGCTGGTGGACGAGGATGACCAAAAACATGCTCATGCATGGAGTCCAAAGAGATATGGTCAAAGGGTTCGGGTAAAGGGGCATCAAAAGTAGGGTAGAAAATGAAGGTGTCATCCGATGGCTTACACTCAAGAAACTCCTGCAATATCGCAGGAGTGAACTCTAAATCGTGTTTTGCAACGCGAGTAGTGTAGGGAAATCTCGTATGCCAAATGGCATATGCGCAACGGAAAAAATTAGGATCCCTTCCAAGTGATCCATGCGAAAGCAAACTCGTATAAAATAAATTTCTCTAAACGAAGCCTATCTTATAGGAGAGTTCTACCTTTGTTGCGTGCCCTTTGCAATCCCGCTTTTCCTTGGATGTGTTGGATCTTTTAGCACGTTCAAATGTTCGTGCCTCTATATGTATCCACACGAGCAAGCTCTTGTCTCACAAAAGAAAAACTAGAGGAGCTCTCCTTTACTTCTTGCTAGAGAAGTCCCTAAAGGAGAGGAAGAGAGGGAAAAGGAGAAAGGAAGAAGAAGACTCCTCTTCTTGCTAGCCTACACTCACAAACCCACACAACCAAAGCTTCCACCAAGCTCTCTCACAACCACAACACCACAACCAAAGCTTCCACCAACAACAAAGCCAATGCTCTCTTTGGCCGGCCACTTAGGGTGTCTTTTATAGGGTTGGAAAAACCCTTTCACCTCCACACATTCAATGCAATCCATTGCATTGAGACATATCCTTGTTTGGCCGGCCACTTAAGGAGACAAAAACCAATTTGTCTTCTTCCACCTCATCTAGCTTAGGTGGATGCTTAGGTGGATGCTTAGGTGGCATGCTTATGTGGCATTCTTATGTGGCTTTCATGCATGTTGAATTAATCTTATTAATTCAATTAAGCTTATGTTATCATATTGAATTAATCTTATTAAATCAATAAGGTAACATATTGAATTAATCTCATTAAATCAATTAGCTAAAATTCTCATTAAGCTTAAAGTCCAAAAAACCATTTTGTACTTAAGCTTATTCCCAAATTATTCTAGTCAAACTAGAATACTCTAATTCCTCTAATTATCATGCTCTTTGTGTGTGACCCTATAGGCTCTCATAACGTTGGCAGTGGACCTAAACTCTTTTAGATACACAAGCAATGAGCGGCATCTAGCAATACATCATTGCTACCCAAGTTACGAGATAAGTCAAGATCCGACTAACCTTTCCATGACTACTATAATATATGACCGTGTCCTTCTATCCTTGATATCAGATTGATCAATGAGGCATAGACCGTGTCATCCTCGATCAATCTATGTGTTTCTTGATCCCTGAGTAAACTAACTCAAACAAATGAGCTCAATATCTCATATTGACTCATTCGAGCATGGCCATGCATTTTAGTAGTTCTACTCAATCAAGGGGCCCACCGATATCACTCTCGTCATATGAGAGGGATAGATCTCATCTACATCACTCACATCCCTCTGCATAATTTGTTATATACCCAGTAATCGCCTTTATGGTCCACCCTGTTACGGGTGACGTTTGACGATACCAAAGTACATAACTCCTTATGTAGGGAACCGTAGTGACTTCAGGTCTGAGGACTATTCATACCAATAGTCACATGAGAAAGTTTATGACACTCATATAACGATCCATGAAACTTTCTTATGGCGGGTCAGTTCAGTATATATTCTCCAATATATACCCATGTGTCAACTTGATATCATATATCCATGACTTGTGAGATCAAGTCATCAATTGACCTACATGCTAGTCTTTATGTATTAATATTGCCCTTGCATATTAATACTCGACTAGGAACATTTAGGAAAGTGTTCTCTACAGCCTCTCATAATCAATTCTGCCAATTGATGTGCTGTAGATAAGAACCTACTTTTCTAGGGCATTATTATATTTAAATTAGCTGGCACAAGCAAGATGTAAATATAATAACCAATCCTTTGCCTTTATAGAATATGATACAAAATGTTCCCTATTCAACCATCACATGATTGGTTCTAGGGCTTTAACTAACAAGTAGTGTAGGTAGGGCCATCGTCTACCTTCTTTAAGTTCTGATAGAACTCCTTAAGGAGATCATCATTGATGGCATGTGTGCATAAGACAATTTTCATAAGATGATAATATGCAAATATGTCCATGACGTCACTACAGTAACGTGTAAAGAAGTCCCTATCAATGTACCTAACAAACATGGTTTGGTACAATCGTGATTCACCCTCGGGTGGATCATTTCTACGGGATCTCCTATATGAATGTAATGCAACGATATGAAATGCAAGGGCACCAATACACGATTAGATTATAATAGATTACAATGGAAAGGAAAAATTAGGGTTTTTGAGTAAGAAAATTTTACTTTGGCGCCATTTGGAGGGATGATGAGAGAATGCTGAAAAAGTCATCGGAAAGTTCGCCGGAGGACTTGGATGTCGGAACCCTAATTGAAAAGGAGGAAACAACCACTGGAAATGAGCGGATTAGGGTTGTGAGATGAGTGAAAACATGAGTGGAAGAGCTTAGCTACCAAACCTAAGGCTTGGGCGGCCGGCACGGTCAGAAAAATTGGTCGGAGAAGAGGTTGGCGATCGAAGAGGAGAAAGAAAATGAGAGGTCACCGCGTGAAGACGCCGAACCCTAGCGGTTCGGCGTTATAAAATTGCGACGCTAGTCGACTGATGTGAAACATCAGTCGACTGATCACGGCTTATTAGCGGGTTTATCGAACCGGCAATGATCGCCCGTCGAATCGATCGAGTCTTCTTTGGCGTGTAAGAACATCACGATCGATGTTTCCCATCACGATCGATGTGCAAACAATGAGTCCTCGAAGCAAAGACTCATCGCTTGACTCATGATATCATGCTACATTGTGATTAGTCGATCCGTAATCGATTACCGATCGATATCTGATTTTCAGTTCTGAAATTCAGAAAATCTCGATTTCTTTATCTAACTTATTCCATTTTGTCATGTTTAATCTTGTATATCGAACATATTGATGTTATTCTTATATTCATGTATTCGTTAATGTATTTTGATATTCTATTTCATTTTAGCAAGCATTAACATTCAATGGTTTCAAAATCCTAACATCTCACCCTTTCTAAGTGTTGAAATACACAATCAAGGTAAAAGACTTGTTTTGTGAGATGCAATCCACCCTAGACATTCCTTCCATGCAAACACATGGTGAAACACATGAAGCATGGTAAGTGCAAGACATCATGGTGTGTGGCACTTGAGTATCACTCTTGATGTAACTTCTATACCTTAAGCACACTTCTCTTGATACATTGATTCCTAAAGTGTGCCAAAAATCAAGGTGACACACTATGACCTTTAAATCTAGATTGTGCCAATTTTATTGATTTTCATGATTTCAAAAATATATTGGCACATCCTAAGATCTTTTAGGATTAAAGCTCAAATGTATTTCCAAGGTAACCATAACCTTGAAAATAACCTAAAATGCCACCTTTACCATGGTTGAGTTCACTACTCATCCAATCAAGGTTGGGACATCCTAACCCATTTAACGTGAATCAATCACGCTCTTTGGAACCCAAAATCTATTTGAGCTCATTGAATTAATTAGGTATTCCTTAGGGATAACCTCCCTAGATATCTTTCTAATGACCCTCCTAGGCTTGTTAGCATTGGTCATTGTGGTCTTACCTAGGTTGACTCTAGAGGTAACTCCCCTTGCAACCTTCTTAATGGCCATCCTAGGTTTCCTAGAAACCCTAGCCACTAGACACAAACCTTGGTCAACTCTAGGAATGACTTCCCTATTGACCTTGGTCTTCCTAGACCTAATTTGTGTTCCATAGTCAAATGGAACACTATGGTAAGCCACCTTAGGCTTAGGTTTGTGACCCAAACCTTGATTGCCCTTGGTTGACTTTTGTCTTTTAGGTCCTAGATGTTGACTTTGAGATCTTGACCCTTGACTTTGACCATTAGACCCTTGAAATTGATTTTGTATCTTATTTAGGGTCTTTTCTAGTTTTTCAAGCCTTGACCTTAAGGCTTGGTTCTCTAATTCTAATTGCCCAAATGATTTTTTATTAGATTTTTGGGCATTACCATTTACCTTAGACATATGTCTACCCTTATTGGGATTGATACCTAAATGGTTTTCGATTTTCTTAATTGCTTTCTTAGGAATGACATTTCTAGGGAGATTTGTCCCAAATTTCTCCTTCTTTGAAATAAATCTAGAGTTATCATTCCTAGCATGCTTTGATTTATGAGTAATAGCAAAGTTATTTGAATTAATTCTAGCATGCTTTTGCTTAGAATTTAAAGAATGAGCATTATGAAAATATACCTTAGGGTTTGCCTTAGTAGCTCCCCCTACTTGTGATGCTCCTTCTTGGGTCTTTTTGCTCCCCCTAGGACATTGATTTCGGTAATGCCCCGGTTGTCGACATCTGAAGCAAATGATGTGCTCCTTGTCTTTAGGTGATGGGGAATAGGCATCCTTTGACTTTTGTTGACTTTTAGGCGCCGGAGGAGTCTTCTTAACCTTCTTTGGGTACTTGCTCTTGTAGTGCCCATACTCCCTACACTCAAAACACAATATATGGATTTTATTTGAAATTAGAGTGTTTGAGTTACCTAGGTTAATTGAGACCGGAATTGGAGCTTCTTCATCTTGACTAGATGTCAAAGCTTTCTCTTGTTGCTCCGGAGTGGAAATTCTTTCCTCCCCCTCAATCCTAGAGGTGGAGGTGTCTTCTACTTCTTCTTCCACCGATCCGGAAGTTGACTCCTCTTCAACTTCCGATTCCTCACTTGCTCGTGAGGAAGATGAACTCTCTTCATCCTCTTCCTTATCTTCTTCTACTTGTGCCAAGTGGGGCCTCTCATTGAACTTGGCTAATTTGTCCCATAGCTCCTTGGCATCAAGATATTCACCTAGCCTAAACAAAACATCATTAGGTATCAAATCTTCTAAAAGTTTTGTTACCTTGGCTTCGATTTTGAATTTTTGTCGTTGCTCTTGGGTCCATTTCTTCAACTTGAGGACTTGTCCCTTCCTATCCCGAGGAGGTTCAAAACCTTCTACAAGGATGAACCAATCCTCTATATCCATCATAAAGAATGTCTCCATTCTTGTTCTCCACGCCGAAAAGTCTTCTTGATCATATGGCGGTGGAGTGTTGATGTCTCATCCAAGCTTGTTATGGAATTCCATCTTCCCTCTAGCCTTTTAGCTCCCGGCGGTTAATCCGTAGAAGAGCCCCGCGCTCTGATACCAAATGTAGGATATTTAAGGCCGCTAGAGGGGGGGTGAATAGCGTCGTGATCGTTCGTTGTTGGAATTCGATCATGGTCGTCTCTACAATTTCGTTAGTATGCAGCGGAAATAGAAATAATACAATAACGAAATATGACAAACACAACAAGAACACGAGTATGTAACGTGGTTCAAAACCGCACGGTTCCTACTCCACGGATCGAGCTCTACGAGCTCTAGTGATGCACATGCTGTAGGGGATCGAATGGCCGGCTAGAGGGGGGTGAATAGCCCTTTTTGTTTGGATGCCGGTATTTGCCCGTCTACAAAACTAATTAGCGCAAGCGGAAAACTTATAAAGACAAGCAAATATAAATACGAGAAAACAAACCCTAACAAAGAATGTAACGTGGTTCACGGCTACGCCGCTAATCCACGGTCCCCGATTCGTCCTCGGTGAATCACTCCGCTAAACCAATCCACTAAATGGTCTCTCCTTTGCACCAAGCTAGGTGGAGGTAACCTTTACAATCAAGATCATTCTTCTTACAAATAGAATGGAGTAAAAGCGAGTAAAAAGAGTTTAGAGCTTGTGGGGCACTAGGAAGATCACTTGGAGCATAAGCATTAGCCTCTTAAAGGCTTACACCCTCCCCTTTTATAGAGAGGTGGATCCCGACCGCTGTAGTCCAACGGAACTCTTGGCAAATCGATGGACCTCATCAATCGATGAGTCGCCTACTGGCCATACTTAACGGTGCTGCAGCTAAAACCCTATTGACTACCGATCACGTTTTTCAGAATGATCGATGTTCGGCAATGACCGCCCACGATCGATGGCGCCGATCGCCGCTACAATCCGATCGCCGATACCAATCCGAACTCACTGAGAGCAATGATCGCCATGACATGGCAATGATCGGTGTTGGGAAAACCCATCCGACACTTGGCCAAATGGCCAAGTTTCACCTAAGAGCTACCCTTCCCGGGTTACATTCGCCACTCATCTCTGAGTCCTCGCCTCGTTCTCTTCGCTTTCGCCACGCCCCTCGGCAAAGATCAGCGACGACTGCAATGCTCCTTCATGTCTCTTGCCTCGAAGTCTACTTCCTCCGGCTTCACTCCAAGCTTCTCGTCCGGCAGTCCCTCGGATGCTCCAAGCGCACGGCTTCCGTAAAGCTATCCTTCACCGACTCAAGGCACGAGTCATGAGATGTGAGACTCGCCACGGCTCCATGTGCGAATTACTAAGTCCTGCACGACTTCAACGCACATATCAAATCAACATATCAAACTAACTTAAACCCTTTGCCACACCATCAAAATCATATTACGGCAAGAGATTGCCCTAACAATCTCCCCCTTTTTGATGTGTGGCAATCCGTTTAAGTTAGGTAAAAACATTTGATATAAATTTTAAGGTAAGAAAGCATGTAAAGATAAACATGATATAGCAACATGCAACTCCCCCTTAATCCATGAAACTCTCTATACAAATTTTCTCCCTTATCATATATTTCTCCCCCTAAAGCAATTAACTTAAACATAATTATTTCTCCCCCTTTGACACCATCAAAAAGATTAACACGAAGTTATAAACTCATGGCAACAAGTATAATGGAGGGAAAATACCAAAAACATGATTAAAATCTGAAATCAGAAAATTGCAGGCTGATTAGTGAGCAATGATCGCTATCAAGATGGCAATGATCGGCACAATTGATTCAAATTCGATTTTCAAGTATTTAAATGCATTAAAAATTCCAGAAAATTTGAAAAATCATGAAATTTGAGGAGCATATTTCTATTAAGTATATCTATCAAGGAAAAATAGTTTTTCATGAAAAATCATTATATTTTCTGAGATTTGCCAAAAATCCAAACACTTGAAAAACCACTAGTTTTTGAGCATGTTAGTATCCATTTTAACACCTAGTCTTGCTTTGAATTGTTCCAAAACATGAATACATAGATTTTAGATTAAGGAATTGTTTTGAAAACATATGAAATATCCAACCATGATCTTTGGGCAATATGTCTATGAATTAAACATAAGTCTTCCCCATGATTGGTCTATTATTGCTATTTTGATACTTTAAATGATCATCTAAATACCATAGGCATTAGTGGACATTTGTATCATCCTAATATCTCACCCATGCTAAGTTTGCAATCAAGTTAGCCTATAGTGAGTGTGAGATGCATCCTAGGGGGTATTTGTGTATACTTAACCAATATATTCATGCAATTCTATCAAGGTTAAGTATCAAACTAATAATCATCATGATCATAAAGGCATATATGAATGAATTCTACATTATGATCATGAAATACATGTATTCATTAAATAATAATCATGAATTAGGTATTATATGATGATAATAAGCAAAGTGTCACCTAAAGCATGATTCAAACCTATTTCTCATGATAATGTGCCAAATGTCAAAATCATAAATCATGATTGCACACATACATAGCAATTACATTAATCATCATGATTTGAGTAATATTATCTATTTATGGGCACGTTATCATCACCCAACACTATCTAAAAAAAAATGTTGTCCCGTCTTCCTAAGTCAACCAAAATATGATATAGGCTAGGTCCATGTGGTTGACTACCCTAGGGTTATTCTAACCCTTAAGGATGGATTTTGGAACCCAAAATAGATTCTTTCCTATTGGGTTCACTAAGTACTCCTTGGGGATCCAATTTCTAGCTATTATCTTCTTCTTATCTTGTCCCCTAGAAATTAGGCATTTATAGGCCTTTTCATTTTTCTTTTCCCTATATCCTAGGCCCTTTTTATTGAAGCTTGCCCTTTGGCTCCCAATAATCATATTTAATGTGTTGGAGCCAATTGTGAATTTCTCTAGGGCTTTGGTTAAATAATCTACCTTTTCCCTTAATGCCCTATTTTCCTCTATGCATGCATCATTAACATCCAAAGGCATATAGTCATGTGAGCATGCATCATCATGGCAAGAAGAAACATTATCATTTAAGCATGCTTTTTCTAGTTTTTGTTCTAAATCCTTAATTTGATTAAGCATGCTTTTATTTTTCTTTTTATGCCAAATAACTCCTTAGTCAAACTAGAAATTATGGAAACTATTTTCTTAGGAGAAGCATTCGTTACCATAGTTTCCATATCTTCTTCTTCTTCTTCGAATGAGGAGGATGTAGAAGCTCCCCCTTCACTTGAGCTCTCTCCTCTTGAGCTTGATCCTTCATTTTCGGAGGAAGAACAATCCAAGTCATCAAAGGCCATCAAGGCCAAATTGGTGACAAAGGCATTCTCCTCATCCGATGATGATGAAGAGGATGAGGATGGGTCATCCCAAGTCCTTGCCTTTAGGGCTTTGACCTTTCCCTTTTCCTTTGTCTTCTTCTCCTCTTCCTTTTTCTTCTTGCTCCCCTTTTTCTTCTTCTTTTCTTCCTTCTTTTTCTTTTCTTCTTTGCTTTTGTTTAGGAGGGGACAATTATCCCTTATGTGCCCTTCTCCTTGGCAATTGTAGCATATGACCTTCCCCCTTGGTCTTCTATTCCTATCATGAGATTTATCAAATCTAAAATTCTTAAATGCACGTCTTACCTTCCTTACCATGTAGGCTTCTTCCGTGCTATCCATGGAGGAGGAAGATTTCATCATCATCGGAGGAGGAGATCTCTATCTTCTTCTTCCCCTTATTTGCCAACAATGCTACTCCTCTTGAGGGTTGAATTCTAGGCTCCTCTTGTATTCCTTCAAGCCTAGTTTCGTGGAGCTCCATTGTTGAGAAAAATTCCTCCAAGGTACTTACTTCCAAGTTCTTGGAGATGTAGAACGAATCCACCATGGAGCTCCACTTTGAGGACCGGGGAAAGGCATCTATAGCCTTCATGAGCATGTCCTGCTTTGATAGCTTCTCACCTACACTTGTTAGCCCAATTAAAATTTCTTTAAACCTAGAGTGTAGTGAGGTTACCTTTTCTCCCTTTTCTAGTTTTATATTGGATAGTTGGGAACGGAGGAGGTCTCTCCTTGCTAGCTTGGCCTCGAATGTGCCTTCATGGAGTTCTATAAGCTTCTCCCACATCTCTTTGGCGCTAGCACATTCTCCGATCCTGGTTGATCTCTTGTTGGGGAGCACATTGAAAAGATGATGTTTTGCCTTTGAGTTCGCAAGGTGCTCCTCTTGCTTCTTAGTCCATCGTGATTTTTCGATTGGTTCACCCTTTTCATCCCTAGGCAACTCAACCCATTTTCCATTATTAGCATAATATCAAAATCGGTCTCAAGAATACCTCCATTCTCTTTTTCCACCAAGAGAATTCGCCGCAACTTCGTGGGTGGATGTTTGAGCCGCCATTTTGAATGTTGCTTGTTGTGGCTGTTAGTCCTCGACAAGCTTTCCTTGGCTCGATACCACTTGTAGGGATCGAATGGCGGCCAGAGGGGGTGAATAGCCCTTTTGTTTGATGCCGATTTGCTCATCTACAAAACTAATTAGCGCAAGCGAAGACTAATAAAGACAAGCAAATAGAAATACGAAAAACAAATGCTAACAAAGAATGTAACGTGGTTCACGGCCACGCCGCTTAATCCACGGTCCCCGATTCGCCCTCGGTGAATCACTCCGCTAAACCAATCCACTAAATGGTCTCTCCTTTGCACCAAGCTAGGTGGAGGTAACCTTTACAATCAAGATCACTCTTCTTACAAATAGAATGGAGTAAAAGCGAGTAAGAAGAGTTTAGAGCTTGTGGGGCACTAGGAAGATCACTTGGAGCATATGCATTAGCCTCTTAAAGGCTTACACCTCCCTTTATAGAGAGGGCTGTTTATTCCCGCTGCGCCACTACGATCGTCGCCGCTTTGGCACGATCGTTACTACAACGGCCTCCAAACACGCCGGATCCCGACCGTTGTAGTCCAACGGAACTCTTGGTAGTCGACTGATGGACCTCATCACGATCACGCCTCCGTAGTCGATCGCCTACGGCCATTTAACGGTTCAAAAACCCTATTGACTACCGATCGCTTTCGCAGCCGATCGATGGTCTTGGCAATGACTTCCCACGATGGCGCTCGATCCGCCAATCCGCCTCAGATACCACGAACTCACTGATTAGAGAAGTCGACTGCCATGACATGGCAGTCGACTGGTGTTGGGAAAACCCATCCGACACTTGGCCAAATGGCCAAGTTTTACCTAAGAGCTACCCCTTCCCGGGTTACATTCGCTCACTCTCATCTCTCGGAGTCCCTCGCCTTCGAAGTTCTCTTCGTTCTCGGCCACGTCCCTCGGCAGCATCAGGCACACGACTTTGCAATGCTCCTTCGCGTCTCTTGCCTCGAAGTCTACTTCCTCCGGCTTCACTCCAAGCTTCTCGTCCGACGGTCCCTCGGATGCTCCAAGCACACGGCTTCCGTAAAGCTATCCTTCACCGACTCAAGGCATGAGTCATGAGATGTGAAACTCGCCACGGCTCCATGTGCGAATTACTAAGTCCTGCACGACTTCAACGCACATATCAAATCAACATATCAAACTAACTTAAACCCTTTGCCACACCATCAAAACCATATTACGGCAAGAGATTGCCCTAACACATGCAACCACTAATAAACACTCCTTCTTGGAAAAATCCGGAGGCGGAGAAACCTCGTACAAGATGATTACAATAATAATCAAATAGATACAAGCAAATACGATAATGAAATACAAATGCAAATAAAGGAAAACACTTTACAAAAGCTTTTGATTGCTTGATCTTTGATTGCCTTGAACTAGCTTTGAAGGACTAGAAAGCACCAACTTTCCCCTTCAATTTTGCCCAAGAAAATCGCTGCCTTTTCCTCCATCACGAGCTCCTTTTATAGCTTCAATTTATGTTGGAAAAGGTTGATCAGTCGACTGCTCGGGACCATCAGTCGACTGATCACACTGTTGCTGTGAGACAACGGTGTAATCCACGCTGGAAAAATCCAACGGCTAGGACATCAGTCGACTGATCATACACATCAGTCGACTGATGAAGAATCACTCGACTGCTTGTCCTAGTGGTCGAGTGAGACTCCATTCCGCGTCTCTATTCGAGCATCACGATCCGATCACACGATCCCGATCGCTGTTCAATCACCGATCCGCCCACCTATGGCAGTCGACTGCTAGGGCAATTCTCGCAGTCAAACCCTAGTTGACTATGCCAGTTGACTTCCACATGGCATCAGTCGACTGGCACACCTCAAACATGAGGTTTTAACCCGAGTATGGTGTCCCCATACTTGCTAGACCACCCTTAGCCTAGACCTAAGCTTTCTAGCCACCTCCATCAGCCTCACGCCTCTCGGATCCCTCCAAGTCATTCATGACTTGTTTATCCATCGCGCTAGCCTTCAGGTGCTTCCATCAGCTATGTCATGCTAACAGTGTCTACACTGCCAAGGCACATTGGACTTACGCTGCCAAGACTCCGCTTGGACTTTATGCCGCCAATACCAAACCCCTTGGACTTCTCAAGTGCCAAGACTCAAGCTTGGACTTTCCCTTGCCAACCCATGTTGGACTTTCCATGCCAAGTACCCATGACTTGGACTTTCCTTGCCAAGACCCATGCTTGGACTTTTCCCAAATGCCAAGTGTCCCACTTGGACTTTCCCATGACAATCACATTGTCATATGTTTTTGTCGAAACATCAAAACATCACTCGAGTCTTGGCCAATCGTGACCTGGGCCGATTGCACCAACAAATGCCACATGTAGAAGTCTAATTGATTATCCTTTCGAGCATGCTTGTTGCTCGCTTCGATATTGAAAATGTCACTAGATACGTCCAACGTATAAATACCATTGCTCAAAGTTCCAGTCCCATAAAGAACTCCATTCAAAGTTATGTAACAACAATTGTTACTAAAAGTCAAATGGTACCCATTTCTATTTAAACAAGAAATAGAAATGATGTTTTTATCAACGAAGGAACATAAAAGCAATTGTCCAATTCTAAGACAAGTCCTATAGGGAGTTTCAATAAATACGGTCCGATGGCGAGTGCAGCAACCTTTGCTCCATTCCCAACACGTAAATTTGACTCTCCCTTGATGAGTCTTCTTCTATTCCTTAGCCCATGTATGTCATTACATATATGTGAGTCATACCCAGTATCCAATACCCAAGTGTTTGAGGAAATAGAATGACAATCAATAACGAAGATATCTAAAGAAGATGGGGCATCCGATGCCTTATTCTTCATCACGAACTCAAGATAAATCTTGCAATTTCTTCACCAATGGCCCTTCTTGCCATAATAATGGCAAGTGCCCTTTTGAGCTGGTTCTGCCTTTTTAGCCTTTTTCTTCTTCCCCTTCTACTGTTCCTTTGACTCCCTCTTAGAACCTTTCTTCGATGAATCAACTAACAGCACCGTCCCCTGCTCAGGCTTCTCAGAAGGCTCCACAGTCTTCAGCATGTTGAGCAGTACCACAGATGAACCTTCTTGCATCTCAGAGGTGAAGAGGAGCTTGGAGAATTCGAACCTTTCGAATCTAACTTGCTCATCAACCAACTCATAAAGATGAAAGACTATGGTATGAGCATCCAAATGCTCATGCTACTTCCGCAGCTCAGGTACCATCATGGCTAGTATGATGCAACTCGCCATTTCAGAATCAGTCATATGTTTCTGATAGGCCAACAATTGGTCCAGAGTTGCATTGTCACTAGGACGGGCGGGAAGAGGCGCTTCGAGGACATTTGCAAGCTTTTCAACCTTGAGAATAATTCTCAAGTTTCTAAGCCAGTCCAAGAAGTTCATCCCAGTCAATTTATTAGAATCCAAAATGGAACGCAAATTCAAAGACATCATGATCAATAGATTAACTTAGAAATACAAAATGAGCATATATGAGAAAGATGATTTAAAATGCATCAATATACATTTATAAATCCCATTCATTTTTTGAATTTCAAAAACCCCAAAATCACTTCGGGAGATCGTAGGTCCATCTCCGAATGGGTTGATATCCATCATAGATATCAACAACCTTGGAGAGAGTCCAACAAGTCATTCATAGATATGATGGTAGGTATCAAATATACCGATTGCATATCACATATATGCAACTATCACAATGTGCTATCAACTAATTGAATGTTCACACATACATCGGGTTGTTAACTCATTAACAAGTATGCATCATATGCATAACACCCAACCTCACCTCCCTAGAATCGTCTCTATCCGTATCCACGCCGAGTATCTTCAGGATGACTTCACAAAGTCACGAGCCTCATCTTCGTATGAGTTACTAGCCTCATGTTGAAGACAATGTGATCGAGAGAAGATCACGATCTGAATTAAAATTCGGATCCAAAACGAGTCCTCAAAAACTCGCTTCTCCGGAGAGGTATTCTTCAACCGTTTGACGAATCCTTCGTCCTCCACCTATGAGGATTACCGGAGATCGAATCCCCGGCAAGGAAGCCGCTGTCGGAGCTCCGAACGTCGTCCAAATGACGCTCCGACATGAAATAAACAAGCTGTCCAGAAAAACTGGATAGCTTTGGTGGAGGATTAGGGTCGGCCAAATAAGGAAGCTAGATGCTCACCTTGTCGCCGGACCCAAGGAAGATTACCGGAGGGTCGCCGGCTAAAGCTTGGACACCGGCAACAAGTTTGGATGACAGCACAAGGTTGGGCGACGGCTAGGGTTGGGCGCCAACCACTAGAGGAGAGGAGGGGTGGGCGGCAACTTGTGGATTGCTTGGATTAGGGCTTACCAAAACCCTTAAGCCCTATTTTATAGAGAACAAATTTTCTTAATGGTTATCGGATCATAACTAAAAGCCCGTTAACCCGCTCCATTAATTTAAGTTAAAATAAACCAAACCATGTTGGTCTATTTTAAGTTAAAACGAATCGAACCTACTTTGGTTAATTCGTTTAAAACAAACCAAACCCCTTTGGTTTATTCTCCTCCATTGGATTAGAACCAAACCAATTTGGTTCATCCATCATGTCTTCGTAAGACACGACACATCCACGCTTCCATTGCGACTGAAACGATTTCATGCTCGCTCCTTGTTTGGTCCAACCAAACCTAGTTTCTCTCGGTCTGAGAATCTCATTCTCAAGCTCGTTTTAAATCCTTCGGATTACACTCGTTGTGAGTGTGACCAAATAGGTTCTCGGTTTATGTTGGTCGTCTATAATTAACCATTAATTATAGAATGATCATGAGTGGCACCTAGTAGTACATCATGATCCCCAATTAACCGAAAAGATCAATGGTTGATCCAGAACTATTTCTGAAACCCTTCAGCAGCTCGAATGAATTGTGCCTCATTCCCTTCACTCATCTTATACCCACTTGGTTCAGGATATGGTCTATAGTGTCAGTCCCCACTAGGTTGACTACGTCACACCTAGCCCAAGTATCATTTCCTCGTCCTCCGGATTCTAGTTACTGCACATGTATCGAAGAGTACCTTACTCTAAACATGTAATGCTTTGGCCAAAGACTTTAATAACAATCCGACGAGAGGCCATGGGTATACATCTCCTCGCAAGGAGTGGTGAATCCTTTATAGGTTATTCAAACACTTTCGATCACTTCGACTTATACCCAATCATCCCGGGTCCACATCTCCTCAGAGATGCTTACTTAAGATGTCAAAGCATAAGTCTTTATGATCAAGATGACTTGAATACCGCAAGTCAAAGGAACATCGCACTTAAGCTGCAGTAAGAACTTCATTGACATATCTATATATGCAGAGAACCATATGAAGTCTTACAGCTGGTCACTCCAATGAACTAGTTACCATAACTAGCATCCATGATTAACTCCGGACATCATAATGTCTCCAGCCAGTGAGAATCAGTTGCTTGGATACACCAAGGAGTATACCTCGTGCTAGTCTCGACAAAATCAATGGTGTCCAAATCCATCAATTCATCGACTAGGGATAATTCCGATACATCTCAATTACACATGTGGAGATACTCACTAGTTGTGATCTAATCACAAATTCTATCATGTTGTGAATCGTATCGTGGACATTCAGTAAATGAGTTTAAGATCTAATCAAATACATGAAACATGTATACTCAAATAGTGAATCTTCATTTATCATATAAATGGTTCAAACATAAGGCGATTGCCTTAGGACATCTCTCATATATTACTAATAGATTAGTGGCAAGGTCGTGAACCACGTTACATCTCTTTGTTAGCGTTTGTGCTTACTTCTTGCATTTACTTAATTGTCTTTTATTATTCTATTGCGCTAATATTGTTTGTAGATGATTAAGAGCGATCAACCACCACCGTACACGAGAAAGACTATTCACCCCCCTCTAGCCGGCCACCGACGTTCCAACAGTTCGTGTCTTGTTCCTTTCATTCATCCTATACCCATTTGGTTCAGGACATGGTCTCTGTGTTCGTCCCCACTAGGCTGACTACATCACCCCTAGCCCAAGTTAATTTCCTTGTCCTGTGGATTCAAGTTACTCTTACATGTTCCCAAGAAGACCATCTTCTTGACATGCTTGCTCTGGCCAGAGACTTCTGAGTAATAATCCTGACAAGAGGCCTAGAGTATACATCTCCTTTATCAGGAGTGGTGAATCCTCTGTGGGCTATTCAAACTCCTTCGATCACTTTAGCTTATACCCAATCATCCTGGAGTTACACCTACTATGTAGATGGCTATGAAGAAGTCAAAGTACAAGGCACCATGATTAAGGTGACTTGAATACCTCAAGTCTAAGGAAGCTCGCACTCAAGTTGCAATGAGATCTTCAACGACATATAGAACCATATGAAGTCTCATAGTAGGCCACTCTAATGAACTAGTTACCATAACTAGCATCCACATGTTCACTCTCAGCATCCCTATGCTTCCATTCAGTGAGTACCGAATGCTTGGATAAATCAATGAGCATAACATGTGCTAGTCTCACAGAATTGATGATGTTCAATCTCATCAATTCATTGACTATGGATAGTTTTAATACTTGCATATTTACATATGATGAGATACCCACTAATTGTGATCCAATCACAATTTCTCTCATGCTATGCATCGTATTGTGGACTTCAGTTCATGTGTTTAAGATCCTATCAAATACATAGATAATGTATACTCAAATAGTAAATTTTATTAATAACTTCTAAGGCAATTGTCTTAGGACATCTCTCAATTACATTATTTCTAATGACCCTTTTAGGTTTGGAAGCCTTGGTCAATTTGGTCTTACCTAGGTCAACTCTAGGGATAACTTCCCTTATGACCTTCTTAGTGGCTTTCCTAGGTTTCATGGAAATCTTGGCCACTAGACACCTACCATAGTTAGCCTTAGGAATAACTTCCCTAGTAATCTTTGTTTTCCTAGACCTAGAACTTGTTCCATAGTTAAATGGAACATTGAACAATTTCTCTTATGTTATGCATCGTATTGTGGACTTCAGTACATGTGTTTAAGATCCAATCAAATACATAGATAATGTATACTCAAATAGTGAATTTTATTAATAACTTCTAAGGCGATTGCCTTAGAACATCTCTCAATTACATCATTTCTAATGACCCTTTTAGGCTTGGAAGCCTTAGTCAATTTGGTCTTACCTAGGTCAACTCTAGGGATAACTTTCCTTGTGACCTTTTTAGTGGCTTTCCTAGGTTTCATGGAAATCATGGCCACTAAGCACCTACCATAGTTAGCTTTAGGAATAACTTCCCTAGTAACCTTGGTTTTCCTAGACCTAGAACTTGTTCCATAATCAAATGGAACATTGTGGTAGGTTGGCATGACTTCCTTGGACTTAGGTTTGTAACCCAAACCTTTTCTATCTTTGGAAGGCTCTTGCCTCCTAACACCTAAACTTTGACTACTAGACCCCTTAATTGAATTTGTCATATTTTTAAGGGTCTTCTCTAACTTCTCAAGCCTTGACCTCAAGGCTTGGTTCTCTAACTCAAATTTTCCTAATTTAGAATTTTTCATTCTTTCTTTGGGAAGGATTCTTTATTTTAGGCATATGATTACCCTTTTTAGGGTTAATACCTAAATGATCCTTTACCTTCCTAATAGTTTCTCTAGGTAGAATTGTTTTAGGGTTATTGGTTCTAGATTTATCCTTAACCCTAATATTGCAAGATTTTGTACCTAAGCAATAAGACCTATTTTTAGCATGCTTTTCATGATTATAAACAATAGAAAGAGCACGCTTTTGACTATTAATTAAAGAAGGAGCATAATTTAAATTTACCTTAGGGTTTGCCTTAGCTCCCCCTACATTTGAAGCTCCTCCTTTACCCTTGGTTTGCTTCCTCCCCTTAGGGCATTGAGTCCTATAGTGTTCTCGTTGTTGGCATTAGAAATACACCACGTGCTCCTTTCTCTTCCTAGTGAGAACTCCATCATCCTTAGACTTTTGATTGACTTATGGTGCCGATGCTTTCTCCTTGGCCAATTTTGGGCATTTACTCTTGTAATGCCCATGTTCCCTACACTCAAAACACATTATATGATATTTATTTTTAATTATAGTGTTTGAGTTACCTAGGTCGGTGGTGGGATGAATTTGGTCGGATTCTTCATGGCTCCCGGAAGTTTAAGCTTCTTCTTGCTCTTCCTCTGGCGTGAAAGGTCTCTCCTCCCCCTCAATCCTAGAGGTGGAGGTTTCCTCCAATTCTTCCACCAATTCTACCAATCCAGATGTTGACTCCCTTTCAACCTCCAAATCCTCACATTCTTGAGTCGATGGACATTCTTCAGCTTCTTGGAATTTTTCTTCACTTGAGGTCGGTGAGGGACTTTCATGAAGGTTTGCCAATTCACTCCATAGCTCCTTGGCATCTTGAAATTCACCTATCTTGCATAATAAATCATTAGGTATTGATTCAACTAACATATCGATTACCTTGTAATTTATTTCGAATTTTCAGATTTGATCTTAGGTTCATCTCTTCTTCTTGAGATATCCTCCCTTTGAATTCCTTGGACATTCGAATCCGTCTATTATGGTGAACCACAGCTCGAGGTCCATCATTAAGAAATTCTCCATCCACATCCTCCATTGATCAAATCCCTTGGCTCCAAAAAGTTCATATGGAGGAGGCATGTTAATGTCACAGCCTAGTCTCAAACTTGGCTCCTCCATCTTCTCTAGCGCGTTTGCTCCTTGGTGATTAGTCCAAATGAAGAGTCTACCGGGCTCTGATACCACTTGTAGGACCGTAAGTGATGCGCTAGAGGGGGTGAATAGCGGTTCAATTTGACGCTTGGAATTCGATCGTGTTCATCTCTACAATTCGTTAGTATGCACGGCGGAAATAATAAAGTATAAAGTCAAAATAAAGACAAACACTCACATGCAATATACAAGCATATAACGTGGTTCGGAACCTAGGGTTCCTACTCTACGGGTTGAGCTCAAATGAGATCTAATGATGCACACTACCACTAATACACTCCTTCTCGGAACAATCCGGAGGCGGAGAAACCTCTTACAAGTTATTACAAAAGTAATACAATAATAATAACAAGATAAAAGAAAATAAATACAAGTAAAGAAAATACTTAATAAATGTGAGCTTTTGAATGCTTGATCTTTAATTGCTTTTGGAATGCCTTGAAGATCTAGAATGCAACAACAATTCCCCTTTAAATTCCTCAGAAAATGCAAGCGAAAATCCTCCTTTTCATGCTCCTTATAATGCTACAACTCAAGCTGATTTTCGCCTAGCAGTTGACTATCATAAGGCACCAGTTAATTGCTCCTATAGCCATTGTTTCACAGCAGCTCAATCCATGCTGAAAAAACTCCAATGGATACACTAGAAGTCAACTTCCCTTACCAGCAGTCAACTGCTGGTATGACAGTCGACTGATCATTCAACTACCAAATCTTCTATGCTCGTGTCCACTTAAAATAGTCGACTGCCCTTCATGGCAGTCAACTACTGTGACCGGTCGACTACTAAATCTTCTATGCTCATGTCCAATTAGAACTGTCGACTGCCCTTCATGGCAGTCAACTATTGTGACCAATCAACTGCTAACCCCTAGCAATTGACAGATGGACCATAGAACAACAGTCGAGCATCAATTGACTCTCACCAGTCGACTGATCCAAGTTAACTAGGTTGCCAAGTATCACACACTTAGCTAGTCGACTGATAAACCTCAAACATAAGGTTTAACTCAAGTATGATCCCTTCATACTTCCACACTTAGCCTAGACCTAAGCCTTCTAGCCACCCCCATCAGCATCACACCTATTGGATCCCTCCAAGTCATCCATGACTTATTCATCCATACGTTAGCCTTTAGGTGCTTCCATCGGCTATTGTCATGCTAAACAAGTCTACTTTGTCAAGGTACATTTGGACTCACGCTGCCAAGACACACGTTGCCAAACATTGGACTTATACTGACAAGACTATAGCTTGGACTTTACGCCGCCAATATCACACCCTTGGACTTTCCATTTGCCAAGATCCATTCTTAGACTTTTCAATTGCCAAGTACCAATGACTTTACAAGTAAATTATTAACATGCTTTTCATCATTTATAATTGAAATGATATTATTAAAAGTTACCTTACACTTTGCCATATGAGCTCCCCCTACATTTGAGCTCTCTCCTTTATCCTTGCTAGGGTGCCTCCCCCTCAAACATTGTTTTCGGTAATGTCCCTTTTGTTGGCATTTGAAGCACATTATGTGCTTCTTGCTCTTGTGGATCGGGACTCTAGCCTCCTTGATATTCTCCTTCGCCTTTGGCACCACTTGTGCCTTTTTCTTGATCAATTTAGAGCACTTACTTTTGTAGTGACCCTTCTCCCTACACTCAAAGCACATTATATGATCTTTATTTTTAATAAATGCATTTGAGTTACCTATAAAGATGGAAGGTTCCTCTTCTTTGTTCCGGTGTTGAAGTTCTAACCTCTCCCTTAATCCTAGAGGTGGAGACTTCCACCAACTCTTCTACCTCTTCTTTGGAAGTTGAACATCTTTCAACCTCTGAGTCTTCATGAGCTTGAGAGGGTAAGCATTCCTCCTTGGACTCTTCCTCTACTCGTATCGGTGAGGGATTTTTGTGGAGCTCAATCAATTTACTCCATAATTCCTTTGCGTCATAGAATTCTCCTATGCTATATAATAAATTCTTAGGTATTGAAGTAGCTAAAATTAATGCTACCTTTCCATTTATCTTGAATTTTTAGATTTTCTCTTCTGTCCACTTCTTTTTCTTGAGAACTCTTCCTTTCATGTCCACCGGGGGTTCAAATCCTTCTGTCAACACAAACCAATTATCTTTATCATTCATCAAAAAATATTCCATTTTACCTTTCCAATATGCAAAATCTTCGGCATCGAAGATAGGTGGAAGTTGCATGTTGTATCCCAATCCATCATTGGGAAACTCCATCTTCCTTGATGCTTCCAATGGATATTCAACTCCTCTAGAACAAACTCTTTTGGCGATCAGTCCTTGAAGAGAAGCCTTGCTCTAATACCACTTGTTTGGGACCTTTGGATGCACTAAAGGGGGGTGGGGGTGAATAGCGTTTCGTCGATTCTTCAATTCGTTCATTGTCATGCTCGTCTACAATCATTAGTGTGCAATGGAATATACAAAAATAACACAAACGAAATACAAGACAACAAGAACACGCAATACGCATGAGATTTATGTGGTTCGGAACCTACAGTTCCTACTCCATGGTCGGGTTTTAGTGTATACTCTACTAAATCTTGTCTCTTTCTCGGCAATACATCGGAGGTGGAGAAAACCTCTTACAATAAGTTTATACAACAAATACAACTGAAATACAAGACAAGAATGAATTACAAATGCAAAGAACACTTTACAAAGAGCTTTTGATTGTTTGCTTATTTGGTTGCTTTAAACGACTTTGAAGACCTAGAATTGCAACAACACTTCCCTTCAAATCCCTTAAGAATTGGTAACCCTTTCTTCTCCCACAACTTGCATTTAAGGATTTTGGCTTGGGCTGATTTTTTGCCTAGCAGTCGATTGCCAAATGCCCCAATCAATTGCCCACCTATCTGTTATCTCACAATGGACTAATCCACATAGGATTATGCCCAACGGACACTTGAGCAGTCGACTGCTATTACTGTTAGTCGACTACCAAGCTATAAGTCGATTGCCCAGTCTACTACGAGACCTTCTGTGCCCTGTCCACTTAAGGCCAATTGACTAGCCATCCATGGCAATCAACTGCCAGTGGTCAATCCAATGCTCAACCCTAGTAGTCGACTACCAGAACCATAGTCAGTAGTCGAACCTCAGTCAATTACTCTGTCAGTCGACTGGGTCATAACCCCAGTTGACTGCTCTAGTCAACCAAGCCTCCTGAGTGTTGAACACTCGACCAGTCGACTGACGAATGACATCAGTCAACTGGTAAACCTCAAAACTGAGGTTTAACCCAAGTATGATCTCCTCATACTTAATACTTACTTTAAATCTAAACCTAAGCCTTCTAGCCACCTTCATCAGTCTCATGCCCTCAGGGTTCATCCGAGTCCTCCACGACTTCTTCACCTTTTGTGCTACCCTTCAGGTGCTTCCATCGGCTTCGTTATGCGATTGAGTACCCTTAGCCTATGTCTAAGCCTTCAAGCCACTTATATTAGCCTCAAGCACTTGGTTCGAGTCCATGACTCCTCACCCTTGGCCCTAGCCTTCAAGTTCTTCCATCGGCTATGCTAATGGGTCTCCTTTACCAAGAGATCATGCCTATGGGATTTCTCTATTGCCAAGCATCAATGCTTGGACTGTCGTTATTAAGACTACACCCTTGGACTTTCCCTTGCCAAGACTCCATTTTTGGGTTTTCCTTTCCAAGTATCCATACTTGGACTTCTCGATTGTCAAGACTCCACTCTTAGACTTCTTCATTGCCAAGTATCCATACTTGGATTTTTTCTTGCAAAATCTCCAAACTTGGACTTTCACTTGAGTCTCACTCGAACTTGGTCAACCTTGACGTGAGGCTAATTGCTCCAACAATCTCCTTATAACAATCTCCTCCACATGAACTTGGATATCTGAATCATCCACTAATTATATGGTCAACATATGATCAAACAATTGTCAAACCCTTTGTCAATTATCCAAACCCTACTCGAGTTTCACTCGAGTCTTGTCAATCGTGACTTAGGTCGATTGTACTAATGTACCACTATCAATCTTTCTTTTCCTCGAATCAAATTCGGAGGTGGAGAAACCTATTACAGAAAAATAGTTTACAAATTTCAACTCCAAAGAAAAAGAAAGAAGAGAAGACAATTTAAAATACCTTAAGCAAAATCACACTTCTTTTTTTCACTCTAAGATTGGTGAGAATGGAAACTTTGAGCAACTAAAGTTGATAGGAATTCGAGAGCAGTTGTTCTTGAGAAAAGAGGCCAACCCCCCTTTATAAATAGTCATCAATCGAGATAGTTTCTACACCCTTTTGCTGTCACAAGTCGATTGTTGATCCGGACATTGAACGATAATTGACATCTAATGAAATTGACCCAATTTTGAATACCAGTTGACTAATGGTCATCAATTGAGTGAATCAGTCAGGTTGAAGGCTTTCTGAGTTGTTTCAAAAGGTACATCAGTCAACTGGTCACATGCACCATTCGATTGGTAAACTTTCTATGATGTTTAAAAAACTACACCAGTCGATTGGTCAAAGGCATCAGTTGATTGGTAACCTTTATGTGGACTTCGAGTTTCAACTAGCCAAGTTCATCAGTAACTAGAAAACATTCTGTGAACTTTTAATTCTAGGTCAATTGACTGATTAACTCGACTGTTAAGGTCATTGTGCATAAACTATCAAAATCCATAGACCCTCTTCTTCTGTTGTATACTAGGCAACTGATAGACCCTACCAGTCGACTAGTACACTATTTTCAGCAATTCTAAGCTAAAATTTGCTTATCTTCTCTATCCTCGACAAACATATGCTTCATGCTAGATGAACCTCCTGTTTCCTATACTTTGATGTCTGAATCCTTGTCTCCAGGATTTCGTTTGCCCTATATCTAATCTTATTTATCTACTTGGGTTTCCTCTTGCCAAGAATTCAATCTCTAACCTTCTTGCACTTCACCATCTTGAATCTAGTTTTTTGACCTACAATGACTTCTTCTTGCCAAGAATCCGACCTCTAGTCTCTTTGAACTTTTATGCTTGCATCGGATTGTCAAACCCATGAGCACTTTTCCTCCATACTTGTCATATAAGTGAGATTCTATAATCCACCTTTAACTTAAATAGTGTTAAATATTAAAACATCATATGTAAGGCATGATTACACCAATAGTCTAGTCCTCTTTGACCTATCGAGTTGTCTTGCTAAATGTTTGGTCCTCCTGATCCATCTGGACTTTTCTGTCAATTTATTCGGTCTTACTGATCCAACTAGTCTTTCTGCAGTTGTTCGATCCTACTGACCTAATTGGTCTTTCTGCTTGGTATTCAGTTCTCTTGATCCGTCAAGACTCCTTGTCTAGTATCTAATTCACCTGATCTACTAGGACTTTTTATAAAATCCTGCACACTTAATAGTTGTATCAATTTATAGAAGCTTAACTTTAAATTTTTATCAATATAAAAATTATAGGTTCGATATAGTACTCCCTACACCAACAATTATGATAAATTATAGATTATAGGATTGTAAACTAGAGTTCCCAACCATATAAATCAATTTATATAGTTTTTTTTATTTTATTTTGATGTTTATTATTGTTTTTCCATTGCACACTGAAATCTTGCACAAATTCAAAATTTTTTAAAGGCTTTTCTTACCTTACCATACATGTTTCTTCACTACTATCACGAAAGGATGAAAATTCGACCATTTACCAAATAGCGCACGTGAAGTTTACAATTATTCAAACAGTGTCCCATATTTTTATATTTATCAAATAACGTACTTAATTCCCTTTTTACTCCTCCTGCCAAATAGACCTGCACCACTGTGGTGTTGGAATTGTAATTCCCAGCACTACAGTGGCGTTGGAATCCCAGCACCACTACTGTGGTGCTGAAATTGTAATTCTCAGCAACACAGTGATGTTGCAATTTCAACACTACCGCTGTGGTGCTGGAACAGCGGTGGTGATGGGATTCCGACACCACTATGATACTGGAATTTGAATTTTCAGCACTACGTTTGGATGATTTGAGATTTCCACTGTGATGTAGGTCTATTTGGCGGGAGGGGTAAAAAGGAAATTAAGTTCACTATTTGATAAATATGAAATTATGGAATGCTATTTGAACAATTCTAAACTTCATATGCACTGTTTGATAAATTGCCAATGAAAATTAGGACTCATCTTCCTTTACTTTTGCACCTCATCTTGTTATATATATATATATATATATATATATATATTACACATTTATGCAGCTCGATTGTAGAAAATAATTCATCTATGGTATTTACTTTGAGATTCTTCGATATATATAAGACATTCACCATCGATATCCATTGCTGTATTTATAGGAATGCAATGAGAGCTTTATAGATTATATTTCAATTTGATATTTGACCTCCGATCATAGTGAATCCATACAAGAAAAAATAAAAAAAAACATTTATCATAATAATAAATATGTTTTTGCACAAATAAATAACAAATACAAAATATATATAAAAAGGAAATAAAAAATAAAAAACATATATGGATTCTTAAATATTGTAATGAGTACAATATGAAAAATAACTCAGATAAGAGAAGTTCGTTTAAAAAATTTCTTCATTTTGGTAGGATTACAAGGCTAAACTAATATATAGTTGAATAGTTGGGCCAGTTATGCGAGCCATTGACTTTGCAAATGGATGATAAGTTTTGGTTGGTTTGAGAGATGCTTTTTAAGAGGGGAACAAAAAAAGTATGATGTGCTTTCTGGGAATAAACGAAATTAGAGGTTCCATTTGAAAATTTTTCCAAAAAAATATTTAATAGAAAAACGTAAATAACCATTTATTTATTTGCTAGTTTGTTTGTTTGTTTTGTGCGAATGGCTGCGAAGGTGCGTTGAGGATCAACAATTCTTCCTTTCTTCTCGATCTGATCAATTCCTTCACTTTTAGGGCTTCCATTTCTGTCTGAGTTTTGTCAGATTTCCGACTCCCTCTCCCGATCCGATCCTTCCTCCTCGATTAGCTGGATTTCGTCGGTGAGTTCTTCCTTGCCGGCGACGATGTTCCTTGTCGATTGGTTCTACGGCGTCCTCGCTTCCCTTGGCCTCTGGCAGAAGGAGGCTAAAATCCTGTTCTTAGGACTGGACAACGCCGGAAAGACCACGCTGCTTCACATGCTTAAGGATGAGGTCGAATTCTACGATTTCCTTTTCCGCTCGTGTTTTGCCTGCTGATTTATACTTTGATTTGAGGCGGATCATTTTGGATTTGTCTTGTGTGAATCCAGAGGTTGGCTCAGCACCAGCCTACGCAGTACCCGACGTCAGAGGAGCTGAGCATCGGGAAGATCAAGTTCAAGGCTTTTGACTTGGGAGGACATCAGATCGCTCGGCGTGTCTGGAAGGATTACTACGCCAAGGTCGATTATCTCTCCGCAGTCATTGGTCTCCTTTTTTTTAGTCCTAATAGAGTAAGAGAATTTCCCTACGACATTTTAGTAGAATGGAGGTTGGATCTATCAGTTGGGCGGTCGTATAATCAAGTAATATTGGAGTCATAACAGAAGATAGAAATTAAGAAATAAAACAAATACAATTTGTATCTGTGACAGATTCGTCATCCCTATTTCCTCCTCCATTCTTCTGAAGAAAGCTGTATTTGCTACCATTGGTTGCCCTTCATTCTCAGCCAAAAGAGAAAGAGCTACTATCACTAGCCGAGACTGGTTGATTGTTCAACTCTTCCAAGGCTGCACTATGCAGTCCTTGATACTTGATTGCCTGTGTGTTTCAAGATACATTTGGACCATGTTTCCATTTCCTTTTCTTGCATGACACATTGCTTTAAGGCTACGTTTGAAAGGGCATAATATAATCAAGTTTGTAATGTAATGTAACGTACTCTTGATTACAATACTATGTTTGGTCAAAAAGTTATATGTAATCTTTGATTACAAGAGTGATTACATTCTTTTGTTTGGTGTCTATTACAAGGATGGTAGGAGTGGTCGGCAATGGGGAGTGAGCGGCGATCGTCGGCCGGTAGTGAGGGGGGGGGGGCGGTTGGTGGCGGTGATAGACCGGCGATGGCAGCGACCGTCGGGCGAGGCTGACCGTTGGTCGGCAGGGGCGGCCGACGGTGGTTCCAGTCGGCAAGGCCGTCGACTGTCGACCAACGACGGCGGTGCTTGGCAGCGATAGTCGACGGTCGGTGATGCCCAGCTGAGGGCGGCGGTGGCGACGACGACGATTGACGTTGATTACTGAGCATCCGACGCTTTTTAGATTATGACTTAGAATGTAATCGGATTACATAAATTTTATCTTGTAATGCAGATTACAAAATTTTAATGTCTTTTATAATCTAGATTACATTACATTACAATTTTAAAATGGTAACAAATAAAGTAATCAATCTTGTAATGCAATCTGGATTACATTACAAAGTGAATTACAACGTACCAAACGTAGCCTAAGTCATTAGTCACACCATTGCCCTTACTATTTGAGGTTAGTTACATGGTTATTGATCCATTGAGCTCATGTACGGCAATATCATAGTAGTATTTGCACATTAAATTATGTTTTATTAATTTGATTAATATTGTCTTCGGTGATTCAACTCTTTCAATTATAAAATATTAGTTGTCTTTGGATTAAAGCATGAGATCTACTGAGTAGTTGTTAGGTGTTTTAAATTAAAAGCATGGGAATCATCCTTATATTACTTGATAGTTTTTTGTTAGTTTCACCCTCAAACTTTCTTCATATCAGGACAACTATGATATGCCTAATTTTTCTGTTGCCAGAACTTTTTGATTCCATTTCTCTTTTTAATGGAAGGTTATTATTGTCATGGCTGTCCCAGTCTGTACAAAAGGCTTTTATTTTGACGGACGAAACCATCATGTAGTCTTGAACTAAAATTGGTGTTGAACTAAGACATATACGTAAAGCTGCATGGAGACCAGAAATAGGTGTTCTTTTGAAAGTGAAGTTTAGATTTGTAGGATTGTTCGCTCCTTTTTTATGATTGTATTTTTTTTCTAATCAATTATTTTTATGTGGGTATTATTGTATATAGGAAAGAGTAAAATAAGAAATGGAATGAGTATTATTGTGGATAGTTCGTTAAAGGATAAAGTTGTAGGAGTAATTAGAAAGGGGAATAGAATTATAGCTCTCAAAATAGTAATGGAGAAAGTAACTATGAACATAATTAGTATATATGCACCTCAAATAAGATTAGATGAAAATACCAAATTAAGGTTTTGGGATGACTTGGATAAGTATTACAAAATATTCCATCAAATGAGATAATTTTAATAGGAAGCGATTTAAATGGGCATGTTTGAGTGAAAAATGACGAATATGAGAGGGTGCAAAGGGGTTATGGGTTTGGAACAAGAAATGAAGAAAGTAAAACTATATTGGATTTTGCAATAGCATATGATCTTATACTAGCTAATATATTTTTTAAGAAACGAGAAGAACACTTGGTCATGTTCAAAAGTGGAAATAATAAATCACAAATTGAGTTTCTTATGGTTAGGAAGAGAGATAGAAAGATTTGTAAAAATTGTAAGGTTATCTCTGAAGAAAGTTTAACTACTCAACATAAGTTAGTAGTATTCGATATACGCCTCAAATATAATAATAATAGAAGGAAAATATACACGACTCCTAGAATTAAGTGGTGGAAGTTAAATGATGAGAAACTAAATATATTCAAAGAGAAGGTAGGAGTACAAGTATTAGATAAAATATACAGTGACCCTAATACGACATGAGATAAGATGGTATCAAAGTTAAAAATAATAGCCAAGAGTGTACTCGGTGAGTCAAAGGGGCATTCACCACCAAGTAAAGAATCTTGGTGGTGGAATGAGAAAGTACAGGAGAAAGGTAAAGAAAAACGAACCGCCTATAAGAAATTATATATTTGTAAAAATGAGGAAAATTTGAAAAAATATACAATAGCAAAAAAAGAAGCTAAGAAAGCAGTGAATGAAACTAAGACTGAAACTTTTGAAAGGTTATATCGAAAATTAGATACAAAAGAAGGGGAAATAGACATTTATAGAATAGCTAAAGTGAGAGAGAGGAAGACAAAAGATCTTAATTAAATAAGATATATTAAAAATGAATGCAATATGGTACTAGTAAATGATGAAGAAATAAAAGAGCAGTGGAAGAGATATTTTTATCAACTTTTTAATGAAGGTTTAGGAGACCAACTTAATTTAGGTAATTTAAGTAGGTCAAATGAGTATAGAAATTTAAATTTTTATCGTAGAATTCAAATTTCAGAAGTAGAATAAGTTTTAAATGGAATGCAAAATGGGAAAGCTGTTGGACCAGATGATATTCCAATAGAGGTATGGAAGTGCCTAGGGAAACAAGGTATTGAATAACTTACAAAATTATTTAACATGATATTAAAAACAAAAAGGATGTCTGATCAATGGAAGGTAAGTATCCTAATTCTAAGGGAGACATACAAACTTGTGAAAACTACATGGGTATTAAACTAATGAGTCATACCATGAAACTTTGGAAAAGAGTAATAGAAAAAAGATTAAGGAAGGAGACCACAGTTCTCGAAAATCAATTTGGATTTATGCCAGAGAGGTCGACAATAGAAGCTATATATCTTCCCAGACAACTAATTGAAATGTATCGATAGCAAAAGCAGGATCTACACATGGTATTTATTGACTTAAAAAAAGCTTATGATAGAGTTCCAAGAGAAATTATATGGAGAATTTTAGAAAAAAGATGTGTTAGTGTAACATATATTGAACTAATTAAGGGTATATACGAGGAAGTAACGACCAGAGTTAAGACTTCAGGAGGATTAATTGAGGCATTTCCAATAAAGATAGGGTTACGTCAAGGATCAACTCTAAGTTCCTATTTTTTTTATACTAATCATAGACGAACTCACTAGATACATTCAAGATACAGTACTGTGATGCATGTTGTTTGTAGATGATATTATTTTAGTAGATGAGACACGTGAAAGAGTAAATGCTAAACTAGAATCTTGACGGGAAACACAAGAAGTGAAAGATTTTAGTCTTAGTAGAGTAAAAATAGAATATATGGAATTTAAGTTTAGCAATATTTGACGTAATGAGACAAGTGTTAAGATAGGAGATGACGAGTTGTCTGGAACTGAGAGTTTTAAATATTTATGATCATTTTTCCAAGATGATGGAGGGATTGAGAGAGATGTCTTACATAGAATACAAGCAGGATTGTTGAAATGGAGGAAAACATCGGGTGTTTTATGTGATCGTAAAGTGCCTCTAAAACTTAAAGGGAAGTTCTACAAAACGACGATTAGACCTACTATGTTATATAACGCTGAATGTTGGGCTACGACTCGAGCATATGAGCAAAAGATGAGAGTTGCAAAGATGAGGATGTTAAGGTGGATGTGCGGACATACGAGGATGGATAGAATAAGAAATGAGAGCATTAGAGAAAAAGTCGGTGTTGCATCTATTGAAGGAAAGCTCCGAGATACACCTTTAAGGTGGTACGGACATGTACTTAGACGACCAATAAATGCTTTAGTTAGGCAATGTGAAACGATGACAAATATATACATTAAACGAGGAAGAGGAAGACCAAAAAGAACTTGGTTAGCAATAATAAAACAAGATAAAATTTATTTAAATATAGATGATAATATAGCAGGGGATAGAGCCCAATGGCGTAGAAGGATCCATATAACCGACCCCACCTAGTGGGATAAGACTTTGTTGTTGTTGTTGTAATTATTTTTATGTGGAACTTTAGTTAGTTTTAACAAAATTTTGTTCAAATTTATCCAATTACTCCGCCCATGATGAATTAATCCTGTCATGGCTAGTCCCAAGCCTGGATAAAGGAGAAGAATTATGTTAAATTGCCAGCCAGGGTTACACTAAAATAAATATTCAATGAATGAATCTATCAAACTATTGTGTTAATGTTAGGTTGTTCCTTGGAAGGAATGCATTATAAGGTTCGACTGTAACATCTCGGCAAGGATCATTACATTTTCAGAACTCGAGTGTAGTAATAAATATGCAAGAGTTCGCATTGCAAGGTCTGACTATAACGTATTAGCAATGACCGCTACATCTCTATGAGAACTTGAGTATAGTATTAAATAGACAAGAGTTCTCACATCATAGATTTGGTTAGATCAAATATTATAAAAAAATTAATAATGTAAGATTTGGAATGTGGAACATAGGAATCCTCACTAGCAAAGCAGTGGAGGTAGTAGATACGATAATTAGAAGAAGAATTAATATTTTATGTGTACAAGAGACAATGGGTATGCGAAAAGGCAAAGATGATAGAGAACTCGGATTTAAATTATGGTACATAGGAAAGAGTAAAACAAGAAATGGAATGAGTATTATTGCAGATAGTTCGTCAAAAGATCAAGTTGTAGGAGTAGTTAGAAAGGAGGATGAAATTATAGCTCTCACAATAATAGTGAAGAAAGAAATTATAAACGTAATTAGCGTATATGCACCTTAATGAAGATTAGATGAAGATACCAAATCAAGGTTTTAGGATGACCTAGATGAAGTAATATAAAATATTCTGTCAAATGAAATGATTTTAATAGGAGGCGATCTAAATGGACATGTCGCAGTAAAAAATGAAGAATATGAGAGGGTGGATGGGAGTTATGGGTTTGGAACAAGAAATAAAGAAGGTAAAACTATATTAGATTTTGCGATAGCATATAACCTTATACTAGCCAATATTATTTTTTAAAAAAGAGAAGAACACTTAGTCACGTTCAAAAGTAGGAACAATAAATCGTAAATTTACTTTCTTATAGTTAGGAAAATAGATCGAAAGATTTATAAAGATTGCAAGGTCATCTCTGGAGAAAGTTTAACTATTTAACATAAGTTAGTAGTATTTGATATACGTCTCAAGTATAACATTAATAAAAGAAAAATATACACGACTGCTAGAATTAAGTGGTAAAAGTTAAAGAATGGGAAACAGAACATATTTAAGGAGAAGATAGGAGTACAAGTATTTAGTGAAATATACAGTGTCCTTAATACGACATGGGATAAGATGATATTAAGGTTGAAAATAGTAGCCAAGAGTGTACTCGGTGAGTCAAAGGGGCATGCATCACTAAGTAAAGAGTCTTGGTGGTAGAATGAGAAAGTACAGGAGAAAGTGAAAGAAAAACGAACAACCTATAAAGAATTATATACTTGTAAAAATGAGAAAAACTAAAAAAAATATGCAACAACCAAGAAAGAGGTTAAGAAAGCAGTGAATGAAGCTAAGAATGAAACTTTTAAACGATTATATCGAAAATTAGGTACAAGAGAAGGGGAAAAAGACATTTATAGAATAGCTAAACTGAGAGATAGGAAGACAAAAAATCTTATCCTAATACGATGTATTAAAGATGAATATAATAGGTACTAATGAATATTAGAGACATAAAAGCGCAGTGGAAGTGGTATTTTCATCCACTTTTTAATAAAGGTTTAGGTGACCAATTTAATTTAGGTAATTTAAGTAGGTATGAGTATAAAATTTTAAATTTTTATCGTAAAATTCAAATTTAAGAAATAGAACAAGTTTTAAATGAGATGCAAAATGAAAAAGTCGTTAGGCCAGATGATATTTCGATAGAGGTATGGAAATGTTTAGGGAAATAAGATATTGAATGACTTACAAAATTATTGAACATGGTATTCAAAACAAAAAAAAAATATCTGATTAAAGTAAGTACTCTAATTCCCTTATATAAAGAATAAGGGAGACATACAAATTTGTGCAAATTATAGAGGTATTAAACTAATGAGTCATAATATGAAATTTTGAGAAAGAGTAATAGAAAAAAGATTAAGGAGACCACATTTTTCGAAAATCAATTTGAGTTCATACTTGAAAGGTTGATAATAGAAGCTATACATCTTCTCAGGCAATTAATTGAAAAGTATCAAGAGCAAAAGCAAGATCTATATATGGTGTTCATTGACTTAAAAAAAATTTACGATAGAGTTCCAAGAGAAATTTTATAGAGAATTAAAAAAAAAAGAGGTATTAGCGTAACATATATTTAACTAATTAATGATATGTATGAGGAAGTAACGACCAGAGTGAAAACTTCAGGCAGATTTATTGAAGCATTTCCAATAAAGATAGAGTTACATCAATGATTAACTCTAAGTTTCTATCTTTTTACACTAATCATGGACGAATTCAATGGATACATTTAAGACACAATATCGTGGTGCATGTTGCATATTATATTGTTTTGGTAGATGAGACACATGAAGGAGTAAATGCTAAACTAAAATTTTAGCAGGAAATACTAGAAGTGAAAGATTTTAGGCTTAGTAGAGTAAAGACAAAATATATAGAATTTAAGTTTAGCAATATTAAACGTAATGAGACAGGTGTTAAGATAGAAGATGACGAGTTATCTAGAAC
Organism: Wurfbainia villosa; assembly: GCA_025175895.1. Classification (NCBI taxonomy): domain Eukaryota; kingdom Viridiplantae; phylum Streptophyta; class Magnoliopsida; order Zingiberales; family Zingiberaceae; genus Wurfbainia; species Wurfbainia villosa. The sequence goes on from CM045990.1 coordinate 86,159,717, forward strand.
TGAAAGCTCTAAGTATTCAGGATCATTTTTACAAGACGATGAAGGGATTGAGAGAGATGTCTTACATAGAATACAAGTAGGATGGTTGAAATAGAGGAAGACGTTGAGTGTTTTATGTGATCGTAAAGTATCTCTAAAATTTAAAAGGAAATTCTACAAAACGGTAATTAGACTTGCTAGTTTATATGACGCTAAATGTTGGGTTTCGACTCAAGCACATAAGCAAAAGATGAGAGATGCAGAGATGAGGATGTTAAGGTGGATACGTGGACATACGAGATTAACAGAATAAGAAATGAGAGCATTAAAGAAAAAGTCGGAGTTACATCTATTGATGGAAAACTCCGAGAGATACGTTTAAGGTAGTACAAACATGTACTTAGACAATCAATAAGTGCTCTAGTTAGACGATGTGAAATAATGACAAATGCGCACATCAAATGAGATAGAGGAAGATCAAAAAAGATTTTGTTAATAATAATAAAATAAGATAAAATTTATTTAATTATAGATGATGATATAATAAGGGATAGAGTCAATGACATAGAGGGATCCATATATCCAATCCCACGTAGTGGAATAAGACTTGATTGTTATTGTTTATCCAATTACTAGACTTTTTGCCCAAGCATGAATCAAATAATCGTTTTGACTATTTAACCTATAAATTAGTTGGACTCCTAAGCCCTTGTTTACTTTGTGGATAGAAAATAAGAAAGAAGAGATTGAAGGGTACAGATGGAGAGAAAAAAAATGAAGAGAAGAGAATGGAAAAGAAAAGAAATCTATTCTATGTTTACTATTACTGATAAAAAATAGGAGGATAAATTAACTAAGAAATAGATTATTCATGATTGACAATGTCGTGTGCTGTTGTCAACTGATTAAGCTGAAAGTCACCTCACACTCAGTTTATTCCATTATTTCTTTGGGAAAACTATTGGTTATCTCATGTTTCTTTCCTTCGTCCCATAACATGAGAATGAACCAACGTTTCCAACATCCTTGCTTAGAAACAAGGCCTATGTGCTGATTATTATAAAATTGATACATTGACATTAACTCTAATGAAAGGCTTGGAGAGGTATATGTTCTAGGAAGCCATATCATAATTTGTAATTATAACTTGCTAGAATATCCCTGCATTGGCTCACATAATAATAAATGGCAAATCATCTAACATATCTAAATTGATAAAGAGTTTATCGAATTATGGTTCTTTTTGTGAATCAATTTTCGATTCATATGTGACAACCACATAGTTATATGTGAAACATAATGTATCATATGATATGAATCGTGAATAGTATGCCTTCTGGCAACTATGGTCAATACTTGAAGGATGCCGGGACCATTATTATTTGCATACCTCATATCCATTCTTGCAGTAGCAAGCTTAAGTTACAATGGTAATGACAACTGTGCAAATACTAAATTTGTTTGGAAATTGTTCACTTATCAAGTCTGATACTGTAGATATTTGCATATGTCATCGTAGCTCCATTTTCAAAATTGATGAGCTACACTGCTGGTGCATTTGTTGACTATTTTACATTTTCTAAATGAGTGGTTTCCTGAATAGGTGGATGCAGTGGTATACCTAGTAGATGCATATGACAAGGAGAGATTTGCAGAGTCGAAGAAGGAATTGGATGCACTTCTATCTGATGATGCCTTGGCAAATGTTCCATTTCTCATTCTTGGAAACAAGATTGACATTCCATATGCAGCATCAGAGGATGAGTTGTGTTTTCATTTAGGCTTGAACAATTTCACCACTGGCAAAGGCAAGGTGAATCTTGCAGACTCCAATGTCCGTCCCCTCGAAGTTTTCATGTGCAGCATTGTGCGTAAGATGGGGTATGGCGATGGCTTCAAGTGGGTTTCACAATACATAAAGTAGGTTATGAACTCAAAACTTCAAAGGTTGCAGCATATGTTTCTCTAGTTGGATTCAGTCAAAACTTTTCTTCCTTTTCTTTGTTGTGATGGGTATCGACTCTTAAAGAGGAATTAGTGTAATAGCAAAAATAGATTTGCGAATTGTGATTATAAAGCCTGTTCTCTTTCTGGTTCTTGATAGTGGCTGTGCACGCTATTTTTACTAAATTTTATTTTCTTTCAGAGTATTTATTAGATGATTCATTCTTCCATAAGTAAAAAATGTAGATCAATTTATTTACACAACTTATTCCTCTTAAAACTTATGAAACTTGCTGGATATCAGAAGACATAAAATTCTTGCGGATCCATGCTAACACTGACATGGTTGACCTTTTTATGGGTCGCACTCTTTGTATTAATGGATCTGTCTCCTCTCCATCTTGTGTCTCGTAATACCATTAGTACCATAGCTCCAATATTTCTTCTATGAAGGGCATGTACTCTGATCATCACTAATCCCATGTGAATATGATGAAAATCTGCTTCTCGGAGCCTTTGATGACTTTCTTCAGTGACCAATGGAAGGTCTACTTGACTTTCTTCAATACATAAAAGATCCTCCTCTTGTTTCTACCCTGGTTGGTGCCATAGGGTTTCTTCTGGCTGATGGCCTTAGTATCCACCTTTGCTGTTGTAGTTCTTCAGTAGTGAATCTTGTGCCTGGGATTGCGTTGACTCCTCTACTCACCAAGTAGTCTGTAACATTCTGAACATTGTAGGAGAAATTAGTGAAACTAGTATTGGTTAAACGTCCTACCATCATCCTTGTGATTAGTAGATTGCTAGTTCCTCCTTGCCACTCTTGATATCCATGTGTTTGAATGGATAACTCAATGTTATTTGCAAAATCTTCAACATTGATCATTAGGTCCGGGATAACATATACCATCTGGGTTCCTCTGCTTAGATCCATCTCCATTGTAGCAATAATGGATCTGTCTCCTCTCCATCTTGTGTCTCATAATACCACTAGTACCATAGCTCCAGTATTTCTTCTATGAAGGGCATGTACTCTGATCATCACTAATCCCATGTGAATATGATGAAAACCTGCTTCTCGGAGCCTTTGATGACTTTCTTCAGTGACCAATGGAAGGTCTACTTGACTTTCTTCAATACATAAAAGATCCTCCTTAGAGTAATGCTGATATACTCTGTGTTGAGTGGGCTGAAAGCCTGTAGAATATAATATTTCAGCTGGCACCATATTTGCTCTTCTTATTCTGGAAATTTCTAATTGCTCTTCCGGATCTACTTGACTCTCAATAGATCTTCTATATCTCCTTTGGTTGGGAAATATCCTTCTTTGAAGATTATAAAGCATCCTTTGACCCTGCCTGTAATCTCGTATTTGATTTTCTGAGCTTGGTACCTGAACGGTTGAGGACGTACCAATAGCAGGTGGTCGGGTGCTAGTGGAATGTCTTGCACTTGAAGACATTATTTTGCCTTTTCGTTGTTGAGAATATCTGCTGGGTTTTTGAATACCAATAAGACTGATGATGGAAATTGACAGGCTCAATAGGAAATCAGCAGAGGAGATTTTGTATCATGACCTTGAAAGAGAGTTTGAAGAGATGAACCCAGAAAATTCTGAGAAAGGAAAGGAACAGGTCAGTTACCTTGAAGAAAGAACTATTTCCAAGATAGGTACTGAATATCATTCCAAACGAATGATAAACAGGCTTTACAATATGATGGTTATACTGGAAATTCCTAACCATACTCCAATCAAAGTTAGTGCAATCTTAGATACAGGAGCCACAACATGTTGCATAGACAAAAGGGCAGTCCCGGAAAGCATTTTGGAAAAGAACCCTTACACCATTGTAATAAATGGTGTAAATTCCAGGCAATTGGCAAAATAGAAGCTAAAAGGCGGACAAATGATCATAGGAGATAACAAGTTCAGAATTCCCTTTACTTACTCATTTGATATGTCTCTTGGAGATGGAATTCAGATGGTGGTAGGTTGCAATTTCATTCGAAACATGCAGGGAGGACTTCAGATTGAAGGTAACTTGATTACTATTTATAAAAATGTTACCTCAATAACCACAAATGATGCAGCAATCCATGCAATACAAGAATTGAGCATGGATGAGGAAGAATATCTAAATATTCAGGAGTTTTTCGGTAGAACTTACTTGATAATTCTTCATTAATGAACATTCTGTCTGTCTTTGCTGCTAGCTCTTTGTATTGGTTCATATAGGCAACCAATTCCTTTGTGCTTGGGCAGGCTAATCTTTCTAGATCAAGATAAGCCTGGTTTTGCTCCGCTGTTGACCCTGAAGTGGGATCTTCTAGGGTAATTATTCTTCTTATTTGTGATAGAACATTTTGTGTTTCATCTGCTACATTGATTAGCTTATCATATTGATCAGGGAACATCATCCTCCATTGGATGAAAGTCTTCTTCTCGATTTCCCCCAATAGATTTTCAATGTATAGTACTTTGGATCTCTTATCAGCCCAAATTTTTGAGTCAATTACATTAGTAGTAATTGATTCCCACCTGGAAATGACATCGTTATACAAACCAATATCATCAGGTAAGACCAGAAGTGCACCTGTTTGTTGTTGGGCAGGAGGGAGTTGCCGTAATCTGCACAAGGTGCACAAGCTGTTAGATTACAATTACTGCAATTAATTCTGGACCTGATTTTGGTTTATCTTCCACAGAATTTGCACCCAGCATAAATGGTCTGAACTTCTTTGTTATGTAGCCATGTGTGATCACAATAAGCTTGCTCCTCAGGGATATTAATTTGAACCTGCCAGCCTTTATCTTCACCAAAAAGAACAAACAAAAATTCTTTTTCAGGAAAAGTAGATGTTACCATGCTACAGTGTTGTTCAGTATCCATCTCTCCTTCTGATATTTCTTCATAAGCTTGTCCCATGCTTCTGTACCCATCTGAGTACTGCTTTCCCCAAATCCTTGTTGTTGTCTTGTTGTGTCAGATAGCTGTTCCACTTGTTGGATTGGAATAATGCTGGCCTTCTCTAGGACAAGTTGAGCCACTACTTCTCCCTGTGATAATTTTAGAGTCTCTGAAGTCATATTGAAAACCAAAATAAACGTCCTACCATCATCCTTGTGATTAGTAGATTGCTAGTTCCTCCTTGCCACTCCTGATATCCATGTGTTTGAATGGATAACTCAATGTTATTTGCAAAATCTTCAACATTGATCATTAGGTCCGGGATAACATATACCATCTGGGTTCCTCTGCTTAGATCCATCTCCATTGTAGCAATAATGGATCTGTCTCCTCTCCATCTTGTGTCTCGTAATACCACTAGTACCATGTTGCTTGGCTCCTTCCCAGTGTCGCCTGCAATAAAAATCTGATTCTTTTACCTGCTGAACCAGCTCCAGCTCTTTGAAGGCGAAAGAAAGTTGATTGATTGATTCTTCTTCAATTTCTGCCATTCTTTTTCTTTTGTCATGTTCTTCTGGAGGGAATGTATTCTTTGTGGTTGATGCGACTAAAGCTTCATATTGATTCAAGAGTTTGTAATCAAATGAAGTAGTTGTATCAGGATGCATGATCCTTGTCCATTCGTCCTCAGTTCTGATCATGTGGATGGCTTCCTCCTTTTCTTCAATTAACCTAGATAGTGAATATGCAAAAATGTTTAGTTTTCCATCTATATGTTCAAAATTAATTTTTACACCTGTTCTTGTAATGTAATCGGTGAAAGCCAACCATCGAACCCTGGAAGGTTTGTTCCTCACAGTTTTGTTGTGAAAACTAATGATTGCTTGGCAATCTAAAAATCTGATGTTGTTTGGCTCCTTCCCAGTGTCGCCTGTAATAAAAATCTGATTCTTTTACCTGCTGAATCAACTCTAGCTCTTTGAAGGCGAAAGAAAGTTGATTGATTGATTCTTCTTCAATTTCTGCCATTCTGTTGTGAAATTAAGTAGATTTCATGATTAGGTGGCGGTTCAGATATTTGAGTTCAAGTAGAGGTTGGAAGGGAAAGCAATGTTTTAGGTAATATCTTAAGATGGAAGGCTTGGCTTGTTTGGTGTCACTCTCAATTGCTCTGGAATATGGTTAGATTGGCTTTTGATCTTCAACTCATCGATGCTATTTATGTTATAGAATTTCTCTTCGACCATTTATTGAACGTAGAAGGGATAACCTGTCATAATATAATACGCGCAAAGCACGATTTCATACTTTATTGCGTGCATTCGAAGTCTTGAAAATAATGGTCAAATGTTGATTTTTCACATCTTTATTACTTATTTTACTATGCAATTTATGTTAAAGTTGATTTTTTTTCTCTTTTTTTCTCTTTTGAATGTATTTTTTCTAGTTAAAATTTTCTCTCCTTTGCATATATGCAACAATTAGTGTGGCGTTATAATAAAGAGGCTTTGTAGCCACACATACATCTAAGGTTCGATCCCTAGCTGCGGTGCACTGCAGGAATTTTTCTTCAGTGGAATGACAAATCTTAAGATGTTGGACTTTTTGTTGCACACGCTTTTCAATTTACCTGATGGTCAGTGGGAGCTTCTGTGGAGTTGAGTCGTCCACTTTCAGGATTTAGTTGGATCGAAGATCTGGATACCTAGATTATAAAAAAAAAATAACTACCATGGTGTTGATTTTTAAAAACCAACACTACAGTTTAATTACATTAGCATCACAACAATGCTAATTGCACTACGACGATGTTGATTTTTAAAAATCAACACCATGGCAATGCTGGTGTGTTAAGATGTGATATTGATTTTTTAAAAACTATAAAGAAGGGTATATTTGGACTCCATAACACTGTAGAAATCCATCGGAGTTAGAATGGGGCCAATCGGAGTTCTCTAAGTTCGTCAATCAATTTGACCAAAATCCATTAATAGACCAAGTGGATTTTTGAAAAGTTAATATGTAATAGAAGAAAATAGTGCAGTGAAAGTATTTATGGTATATATGTCTAGTTTTGACATTCATACGATAAGTTATGTGTATGTATTAATTATCTTAAAGTCATAAACTTTGAAACCCTTTAGATTACTATTGTTAATGACTTTGAGTTGATATTTTTGGGCGCATATAGACTCTAGAACACTTTAGAAACTTGTAGCATTGGAATGAGTTTGATTGGAGTTCTCTAGATCCATTAATAGATTTTGATCGAAACCCATTGATGACCCTAGGGGATTTAAATTTTTAAAAAATTGACATGTAATGGAAGAGTGTAATGCAGTGAAGGTATTTATGGTGTCGATGTCTAGTTCTGATATCCCTATGATAAGTTATGTATATGTATGTGTCAATTAAACTTTTTTCTCTCCTTTTCATGCAATAATCACTATGACGTTGATTTTTAAAAATCAGTACCACCGTTTAATTACACCAACACTATGACGATGCTGGTTTTTAAAATCAACACTAAGTGGTATTGAAAAATCAACACCCATCAATATTATAGTGTTGATTTTCAAACATTAGCACGAAGTGATTCCGGAGCTTATTTCAAAAATCAACACCAAGCAAAATCAGCACCACTTGTGTTGATTTTCAAAATCAACATCACTTGTTAATGATTTTAAAAATTAGCATCCCCTAACCCCCGAGCTATAGTGCAGGAGCAAGGCCTCAGCTTGGCTCCCAGGAATCCACGGTTCGATCCTTAGTTACAATAAATTTACAAGATTTTCTTCCAAATGGAGTGACAAACAAGGGAAACTGAGGCTGTCCACGTGAGCACTTCCCGATTTAACTCCATCCTTCAGGTGTGGGCAGTTGTAGGTGGCCGCTAGTATGGTGGTTCTGTATTTTTCAAAATTAGCACCACTTAGAGCTATTTTTTGAAATCAACACCATATTTCAGCACCACTTGGTGTTAATTTTTGAAAATCAATACTACCGTGGTGCACTTTAGAAACTTGTAGCACTTTGAATGGGTCAAATCGAATTTCTTTAGATCCATCAATGAATTTTGATGAAAATCCATTGATCAACATAGGAGATTTTTTTTTAAAAAAGTTGACATATAATGGAAAAGGTAGTGCAATGAAGGAATTTATGATGTACATGTCTAGTTTTGAAATCCCTACGATAAGTTATACGTATGTGCTAATTGTCTTAAAGTCATAAATTTTGAAAACCTTTTGATGACAGTTGTTAATGACTTCAAGCTGATATTTTTGGCACATATAGACTCTAGGATACTTCAAAAATGATATAACACTTGGAATGGATACGATCGGAGCTCTCTAAGTTCATCAATGAGTTTTGACTGAAACCCCTTGATGGATCCAAAAATACTTTAAATGTTATTTTTTGGCTTGAAACTGTGTTGTTATGGGTTTTGCCTGGTAACAAATATAGATCTCACAATGAACTTTGATTCAAAAAAAAAATTATATCTCATTCTGATACCCTAGTCAAAAGTTATTACCTCCGAAAGTAGACAATTGTCACACACCAACACTGCAGTGGTGCTGATTTTTAGAAACCAATACTATGGTGGTGCTGGTTTAATTACACTAGCACCACGACAGTGCTAGTTTTTAAAAATTAGCACCACTATGGTCTTGATTTCTAAAAATTAGTACTACGCCAATGATGGTGTGTTAAGCAATGATGTTATTTTTTAAAAAATAGTAAAGAAAGACATATTTGAACTCTGGAGCACTATAGAAATCCATAAGAGTTGGAATGAGTGTAATTAGAGTTCTCTAGGTTCATCAATGAGTTTCGATAACTTAGAGAATTTGGATTTTTGAAAAGTTGACATGTACTGGGGAGGATAGTGCAATAAAGGTATTTATTGTTGGTGCAATCGACCCAGGTCACGATTGACCAGACTTGAGTTGAACTCGAGTAGTATTTTGATGTTTAACATTGATGTTTGACAAAGGAGTTGATCGTTGTTTGACAATGAGTTGACTAGTATTGGTGCAATCGGCCTAGGTCACGATTGACCAGACTCGAGTTTGACTCGAGTAGTATTTTGATGTTTGACATTGATGTCTGACAATGTATTGGGGAGATTGTTGATGCAATCGACCCAGGTCATATTTGATGTTTGACGATAGTTTGACCATTGTCATGGGAAAAGTCTAAGTCTTGTGTACTTGGCATGAAAAGTACAAGCTTGAGTCTTGGTATGGAAAGTCCAATATGGGTTGGCAAGGAAAGTCCAAGCATGGGTCTTGGCAAGGAAAGTCCAAGCATGGGTCTTGGCATGGAAAGTCTAACATGGGTTGGCAAGGGAAAGTCCAAGCTTGAGTCTTGGCAATTGGAAAGTCTAAGGGGAATATTGGCGGCGTAAAGTCCAAGGGTGGAGTCTTGGCAGCATAAGTCCATTGGTTGGCGGTGTAAAGTCCAAGCGGAGTCTTGGCAACGTAATCCCAATGTGTCTTAGCGGTGTAGACCACATTAGCATGACAATAGCTGATGGAAGCACTTGAAGGCTAGCGTATGGATGAACAAGTCATGAATGACTTGGAGAGATCTGATAGGTGTGAGACTGACGGAGGTGACTAGAAGGCTTAGGTTTAGGCTAAGGGTGGTCTAGCAAGTATGAGGACACCATACTTGCAGTTAAAATCTCATGTTTTCGATGGCCCGAAAGCGTACCCAATCGATCGAGATCAATCGATCGCCGGGTCCGTATTCGGGCACAGAAGGTTCCTGAGTCGACTGTTAGGGTTTGACAGTCGAGTGATGACTTGATCAGTCGACTAATGGTCTATCCGTTGGACTTATCCGACGTAGTTCATGCCGTTGTGAGACAACGACTATAGGGGCAGTCGACTGATGGTCCCGATCATTCGACTGCCAGGCAGAATCCAGCCCAAGGAGAAGCTTTAAAGGGAGCTCGTGGAGGAGGTTTTCGCCATCGATTTTCTTGGACGATTTAGAGCGATTTGCTGGTGCAAATCAGGGTCTTCAAGGCTAGTCCAAGACAATAAACAAGTAAGCTTCCAAAAGAGTTTTTGTAAAGTGTTCTTTACTTCTTTTATTGTATTTCATTCATATTTGCTTGTTGTTCATTGTATTACTTAGAGTAATCACTTGTACGGTTTCTCCACCTCCAGATTGTTCCGAGGAGTTATTGATTAGTGGTGTTGTTCGCATCGCTAGAGCTCGTTTAAGCTCGATCCGTGGAGTAGGAATCATTCGGTTCCGAACCACGTTATATTTGGTGTTGTGTTTGTGTGCTTGTATTCATGTTATTGTTTTTATTATTATTCCGTAGAACACTAACCGAATTGTAGCAAGCACGCGATTGTAATCCATCGACAAGCAACAACGCTATTCACCCCCCTCTAGCGGGCGCACAGGTCCTAACAAGTGGTATTAGAGCGGGTCTCTCTTCACCGACTTCACATCCGAGGGAGCAAAAGCGCTAGAGGGCAAAATGGAGCTCAATGAGAGATTGGGTGATGATATCAATATTCCACCTTCCTTCGACCGCGAAGACTTCGCATATTGGAAAGGTAGGATGATGCATTTTCTAATGTGTGACTTTGACAATTGGATTAGTATCTTAGTAGGTTTTTACACTCCAAAAGACGAAGAAGGAAGAAAAATCAAGAAGAAGAATTGGAGTCAAGACCAACTTCGATATTACAACATCAAAAATAAGGTAATGAGTATATTGCTTAATGTAATTCCTAATGATATTTTGATCAAGATAGGAGATTGCAAAGATGCCAAGGAGATATGGAACAAATTGGCAAAATTCCATGAAGAGCCTCACTCAATCCAAGAAGATAAGGAAGAGGAGGAAGAAAGCTCATCCTCACAAGAAAGTGAGGATTCGGAGGTCGAGGAATGTTCGACATCCGAGGAGGAAGAGAAGGTAGAAGAAGTAGAGGAACCCTCCACCTCTAGATTGAGGGGGAGGAGAGATCACCTTCCATTCCGGAGCAAGAAGAAGAGCCATCTACCTCTGGTCGAGGAGATGAAGAATCAACTCCGGTTCCCACCATTGACCTACGTAACTCAAGCATTTCGATTAATATTAAAAATTATATTATATGCTTTGAGTGTAGGGAAGTAGTACATTACAAGAGTAAATGTCCTAAAAGAGTCAAGAAAAGTCCTCCGGCACCAAAAGTCAACAAAAAAGTCAAGGATGTCATTGCCCCAATGAGAAAGAGCAAGGAGCACGTGGTGTGCTTCAAGTCTCACCAAAGAGGGAATTATAGGAGTCAATGCCCTAGGGGGAGCAAAAAGGTCAAAGAAGGAGCATCACAAGTAGGGGGAGCCTCTAAGGTAAACCCTAAGGTATATTTAAATAATGCTCATTCTTTAAATTATAGGCAAAAGCATGCTAGAAATAATTTTAGCAATCTTGCTATTGTACATGAAGAGCATGCTAGAAATAGACACTATTGCTTAGGTGCCAAGTCATACAATGTTAAGAATAAGGAGAAATTTGGGACTAATGTCCCTAAGAAAATCCTTCCTAAGGAGACCATTAGGAAGATAGAGGATCATCTAGGCATCAACCCTAAATGGACTAGATATACGCCTAGAAATAAGAATATCTCAAGAGTTAATGAAAAATAAAAAATTGAGATATTAGAAAAGGAAAATCAAGTCTTGAGGTCAAGACTTGAGAAAATGGAAAAGACCCTTAGGAATTTACAAAATCAAATACAAGGGTCAAAGGATCAAAAATCTAGGTCAAGGAGTCAAAACCTAGGTTTTAGGAAGCAAGGTCCAACCAAGGGCAAGAAAGATTTGGGTCACAAACCTAAGCCCAAGGAGACCTATCATAGTGTTCCATTCGATTATGGAACACAACCTAGGTCTAGGAAAGCCAAGGTCAATAGGAGAGTCATCCCTAAGGTTAACCAAGGTAGGTGCTTAGTGGCTAAGGTTTCAAGGAAACCTAGGGAAGCCATTAAGAGGGTTACAAGGGGAGTTACCCCTAGAGTTAACCTAGGTAAGACTCAAATGACCAAGGCTTCTAAGTCTAGGAGAGTCATTAGGAGGGTATATAGGGAAGTTATCCCTAGCGAATACCTAGTTAACCCAAGGAGCTCCAATAGATATTGGGTTCCTAGGAGCGTGATCGATTCACGCTAAATGGGTTAGGGCGTGCCAACTTTAAAATGGATGGGTAGTTAACCTAACTATAGTAAAGGTGACACTTTAGGTCATTTTCAAGGTTATGGATACCTTGGAAATATGTTTGAATTTAAATCCTAAAAGATTTTAGGATGTGTCAATATTATTTAAGAAGTTTGATAAATTGATCAAATTGACACAATTTAGGTTTAGAGGTTAAGATGTACTATTTTGGGTTTTTAGCACACTTGGGATAAGCTAGTAATATGGCAAAAAGAATTTGATTCTAACAAATGGCAACAAATATTAAAATTTAGGTATTATATACCTTTACTTTTTATTTGTCATGCTTAATTTGTCATATATCATGTCATGACATCATATCTACTTTTAATTATATAATATGTCATGATCATGCTTAGGATTAAGGTTAAATATCATGTATGCTTAGATTCCATTTTATGCCATGAGCACATGCTTATTTATATCATCATTCATGAATTAATAAAAAATTGAGTTAAGGACAATTGGCATAACTTGAAGTCCCATGTATAAGGGAATCAAGTAGTGTTGCCTTAGAAAAATGCATGAAACCCTAGATTAGGATGAACAAAACCCACATCTCACATTATATTGACATGTATGTGTATTGATACACCCTAGATACATGTGAGATGCTAGGATATGAGTTAAGTTCAAGGTGCATAGTTTTTACATCTGGATGAACTCAAACTCATTTAAAATCATGTATGGATCATTGGGAAAGCTTATGTTCAAGCCATGTACATTGAGCCCGAAGAACATGATCCAATATAAGATTTTAAAAACATTTTAAAATCATTTTGAAAAATCTTGGTGAAGTCTATCTTTTGATAGCAATCACCATTGATGATGTTGATACAAAGAGGGCTCCAATATTGAAGTTTTTCTTCATTTTTGAACTTTGTATCAATTTCACTATTTTATGGGTAAATTATTTTTTGCATATTTTTCACCCATTGTATTGCTTATAAGTAATGTACGTATGAATTTTCATGATTTTTTAAAATACGTAGAATTATTTATGAATTTCCAAAATTCATTTCTGATAATTTAAATTCAAATATTTCAGTTATCAGTCGACTGTCGCCTGATGGCAGTCGACTGATGAGACCAGCAGTCGACTGATTTTTGTTAGAGTCGACTACCAGAGCTGATTTCCGGTAAACAAGGATGTTTAGCCTATGTTTCAGCTATGTTAGGGTTCCCTAACTACTCATTGTTAGTAATATATGAGAGATGTCCTAAGGCAATCGCCTTATGTATGAACCATTTATATGATAAATGAAGATTCACTATTTGAGTATACACGTTTTTATGTATTTGATTGGATCTTAAACTCATTTACTGAATGTCCTTCATACGATTCACAGCATGAGAGAATTTGTGATTGGATCACAACTAGTGAGTATCTCTACATGTGTAATTGTGATGTATCGGAATTATCCCTAGTCGATGAATTGATAGATTTGGATACCATCAATTCTGTCGAGACTAGCACGAGGTATACTCCTTGGTGTATCCAAGCAGCTGATTCTCACTGGCTGGAGACATTGTGATGTCCGGAGTTGATCGTGGATGCTAGTTATGGTAACTAGTTCATTGGAGTGACCAGCCGTAAGACTTCATATGGTTCTCTGCATATATAGATATGTCAATGAAGTTCTTACTGTAGCTTAAGTGCGATGTTCCTTTGACTTGCGGTATTCAAGTCATCTTGATCATGGAGACTTATGCTTTGACATCTTAAGCAAGCATCTCTAAGGAGATGTGGACCCGGGATGATTGGGTATAAGTCAAAGTGATCGAAGGTGTTTGAATAGCCTATAAAGGATTCACCACTCCTTGCGAGGAGATGTATACCCATGGCCTCTCGTCGGATTGTTACTAAAGTCTTTGGCCAAAGCATTACATGTTTAGAGTAAGGTACTCTTCGATATATGTGGAGTAACTAGAATCCGTAGGACGAGGAAATGATACTTGGGCTAGGTGTGACGTAGTCAGCCTAGTGGGGGCTGACACTATAGACCATGTCCTAAACCAAGTGGGTATAAGATGAGTGAAGGAAATGGGGCACGAATCATTCGAGCTGCTGAAGGGTTTCAGAAATAGTTATGGATCAACCGTTGATCTTTTCGGTTAATTGGGGATCATGATGTACTACTAGGTGCAACTCATGATCGTTCTATAATTAATAGTTAATTATAGACGGCCAACATAAACCGAGAACCTATTTGGTCACACGCACAATGAGCGTAATCCGAATGATTTAAAACGAGCTTGAGAATGGGATTCTCAGACCGAGAGAAACTAGGTTTGGTTGGACCAAACAAAAAGCGAGCATGAAATTGTTTCAGTCTCAATGGAAGCGTGGATGGGCCGTGTCTTATAAAGACATAATGGATGAACCAAAATGGTTTGGTTCTAATCCAATGGAGGAGAATAAACCAAAGGGTTTGGTTTATTTTAAATGAATGAACCAAAAGTTGGTTCGGTTCGTTTTAACTTAAAATAAACCATCATGGTTTGGTTTATTTTAACTTATATTAATGGAACGGGTTAACGGGCCTAATGGTTATGATCCAATAACCATTAAGAGAATTAGTTCTCTATAAAAGAGGGCTTAAGGGATTGTTAAGCCCTAATCCAAAAACCCTAGCTAGAGTTGCCGCCCACCCCATTGAAGGTCTCGGCGCCAACTCCTTGCCGCCGCCCACTTATACTCCAATCGGCATCCAGAAGGAGCTTTCCTTCCCCCTCGCCGACGTCGAGCTGCTGCCGGTTGGTACTCCGGTGATCTCCCTTGGGTTCGGCCATAAGGTGAGCACTTGGCTTCCCTTGGTTGGCCGGCGCCCACTCCTCCACCAAAGCTGTCCAGTTTTCTGGACAGCTTGTTTTCCTCTCGTCGGAGCGTCGTTTGGACGACGGTTAGAGCTCGGACATCACCTAACTTACCGGGGATTCGATCTCCGGTAATCCTCTGAGGTGGAGGACGAAGGATTCGTCAAACGGTTGACGAATACCTCTCCGGAGAAGCGAGTTTTGAGGACTCGTCTTTGGATCCGAATTTGGATTCGGATCGTGATCATCTCTCGATCACGTCGTCTTCAACACGAGGCTAGTAACCCGTACGAAGACGAAGCTCGTGGCTTAGCGAAGTCATCCTAAGGATACTCGGCGTGGATACGGATAGAGACGATTCTAGCGAGGATCGTTCCGGTTGATGTCGTTCCCGCTATACGTGATACGAAAGGTATACATAGTAAAATTTCCTTTATTGCAAAATTTAAATTTACGGTTATGTCTACACATGTTGTACTATGCATGCGTGTGTTGTGTGTGTTGTAATAAATATAGATTTATTATTTTTATTTCTTCCGCTGTGCATATGTTTACGAAACATGTACGAACACACACTCGCCGCGGTGCCAGAAACCCAACAGTGGTATCAGAGCCCAGGTTGTGTTTCAACATAATCGTAAAATGGTTTTGCGATAGTCATAATGTTATTTCTGAAAATTTTCTAATTTTGAAAATTTAGAAGTATTTATAGAAATTTTTCAATTTTGGAAAGTCTAGAAGTATTTATGGAAATCTTCCACTTTTGGAAAGTTGGAAGTGTTTATGAAAATTGATATTTTCCATAAATAAAATATTTGATTAGATTTTGGAAATTTGTTTCCTAATTTAATTATGATTTGATTTGGGAAATCAAATCTTAAAATATTTTATTTCCATAAGTAGTTTTGATGATTTAGGAAATTGGTTTTCGAAATTGATTTTCCTTAATCAACTATTTCCATAAATAAAATATGTCATTAGATTTGGAAATTTGTTTCCTAATTTAATCATGATTTGATTTGGAGAATCAAATCTTAAACATATTTTATTTCCATAAATAGTTATGACAAATAAGGAAATTATGTACATGACATAATTGTATGCCATGTAATTACATTAGATGCATATCATTATGCCATACGTGTCGTGACATGTAGATGTATGCCATGTATGCCATGTCATGTAGATAATAGTTATTTGCATGCAAAGAGGATGAGACATAAAAACCCTAACTCAATATTAAAGCCTACACCTTCCATTAATATGGTTAGAACCAGAGTTCCGTTTCTTGTTTGGGTTGTTGGACTCTCTTCAAGCCCGGCTCGAACCCGAACATGTTCAAACCATGGAATAGTTTAATACTAATATGGTAAGAGTCAGAGGTCAATCGTTAGCTTTGGTTGTTGGACTCTCTCCAAGCTGGGCTAATTGGTTGAATGCGCTCTAACCATATTAAAACTATTTCTCGATTAATGGGTTGGCTTTAACCTGGAGAATCGGCTTGTTGGACTCTCTCCAAGGTCGATGTAAAAGGAGGTGAAGTTGGGTGCTATGCATATGATGCATACTTGTTAATGTGTTAACAACCCGATGTATGTGTGAACATTCAATTAGTTGATAGCACATTGTGATAGTTGCATATACGTGATATGCAATCGGTATAGTTGATACCTACCGTCATAGTTATGAATGGCTTGTTGGACTCTCTCCAAGGTTGTTCATATCTATGATGGATATCAGCCCATTCGGAGATGGACCTACGATCTCCTGAAGTGATTTTGGGGTTTTTGAAATTCGAAAAATGAATGGGATTTATGAATGTATATTGATGCATTTTAAAATCATTTTATCATATATGCTCGTTTTGTATTTCTAGGTCAATAAATTGATTATGACGTCTTTGAATTTGCGCACTATTTTGGATTCAAACAAACTGACTGGGCCTAACTTCCTAGACTGGCTTAGAAACCTGAGAATTGTTCTCAAGGCAGAAAAGCTTGCATATGTCCTTGAAGAGCCTCTTCCCGCCCGTCCTAGTGACAATGCAACTCTGGACCAATTGTTGGCCTATCAGAAACATGTGAATGATTCTGAAATGGTGAGTTGCATCATGCTAGCCGCGATGGAACCCAAGCTACGAAAGCAACATGAGCATATGGATGCTCATATCGTAGTCCTTCATCTTTATGAGTTGTTTGATAAGCAAGTGAGATTCGAAAGGTTCGAAGTCTCCAAGCTCCTCTTCACCTCTGAGATGCAAGAAGGTTCATCGTATGTCTTGCTCAACATCTTTGAAGACTGTGGAGCCTTCTGAGAAGCATGAGCAGGGGACGGTGTTGTTAGTTGATTCCTCGAAGAAAGGTTCTAAGAGGGAGTCAAAGGAACAACAGAAGGGGAAGAAGAAAAAGGCTAAAAAGGTAAAACCAGCTCAAAAGGGCACTTGCCATTATTATGGCAAGTAGGGCCATTGGCGAAGGAATTGCAAGATTTATCTTGAGTCCGTGAAGAAGAATAAGGCATAAGATGCTCCATCTTTTTCATATATCTTCGTTATTGATTATCATTCTATTTCCTCAGACACTTGGGTATTGGATACTGGGTGTGACTCACATATATGTAATGACATACATGGGCTAAGGAATAGAAGAAGACTCATCAAGGGAGAGTCAAATTTACATATTGGGAATGGAGCAAAGGTTGCTGCACTCGCCATCAGAACGTATTTGTTGAAACTCCCTGCAGGACTTGTCTTAGAACTGGACAATTGCTTTTATGTTTCTTCGTTGATAAAGAACATCATTTCTATTTCTTGTTTAAATAGAAATGGGTACCATTTGACTTTTAGTAACAATTGTTGTTACATAACTTTGAATGGAGTTCTTTATGGGACTGGAACTTTAAGCAATGATGTTTATACGTTGGGCGTATCCAGTGACATTTGCAATATCGAAGCGAGCAACAAGTGTGCTCGAAAGGATAATCAAATAGACTCCTACATGTGGCATTGTCGTCTTGGCCATGTAAGCAAGAAACGCATGTCCGAATTACACCGATGTGGAATTCTGGAATCGTTTGAATTGGATTCATACGATACATGTGAATCATGCTTAAAAGGCAAGATGACTAAGTTACCTTTTTCAGGAAAAGGTGAACGAGTGGGAGAGTTACTAGGTCTAATACATAGTGATGTATATGGACCTATGTCAACTCAAGCTTTAGGAGGCTATAGCTACTTCATTACCTTCACCGATGATCACTCACGGTTTGGGTATGTGTTCTTGATGAAACACAAGTCTGAAGCCTTTGAAAGGTTCAAAGAATTCAGAAATGAAGTAGAGAAACAACATGACAAGAGTATTAAAATACTTCGATCGGATCGAGGTGGTGAATACTTAAGTCAAGAGTTTCTTGATTATCTAAGAGACAATGGTATATTGTCTCAATGGACTCCGCCATATACACCACAACATAATGGTGTAACCGGACCTTGTTGGACATGGTCAGGTCAATGATGAATCATGCGAATCTTCCCAAGTCCTTTTGGGGCTATGCACTTCAGACAAATTTTTACTTGTTAAATAGAATGCCAACTAAGGTAGTCTCTACTACTCCATATGAGATATGGAATGGTAAGAAACCTCATGTATCTTACTTGAAGATATGGGGTTGTCCTGCTTATGTGAAGCAGACTGTATCAGACAAATTGGATGCTAAGTCTGATAAATGTCTATTTATTGGATACCCTAAGGAAACAAGGGGTTACCAATTCTATCATCCTGTGGAACAAAAGGTGTTTGTTTCAAGGCATGCTGTGTTTCTAGAGAAAGAGTTTCTCTTGCAAGAAAACAATGGGAGTGTCGTCGAGCTTGAGGAGGCTCGAGAGACCCAAATAGACATTGATGAGATACCTGGTGAAGCACAACAGCCGACAACTCATAGTGATGAGCAATCGGCTGGACCTATTGTAACACCACATCTTCGTAGATCTGGAAGAACACGCAATATTCCTGAGAGATATGGATTTATCGTAAGTGAATCGAACGACATGTTACTCATTGATGTTGAGGAGCCTACCAGTTATGAAGAAGTGCTGACAAGTTCAGAAAGGGATAAGTGGCTTGGTACCATGAAGTTGGAAATGGATTCCATGTATGAAAACCAAGTTTGGAACTTGGTTGACCCACCTGAAGGCATAAAGCCTATAGGGTGCAAGTGAGTTTTCAAGAAGCTAGAATATCCGTTTTGATGAGACGATCAAAAAGTTTGATTTCTCACAAAATCCAGACTAATCTTGTGTGTACAAGAATGTTAGTGGGAGTGCAGTCGTGTTCCTAGTATTGTATGTCGATGACATATTACTTATAGGAAACGATGTTTCAATCTTACAGTCAGTTAAGGTCTGGTTATCCAAGACATTCTCCATGAAAGACCTGGGAAAAGTAACCTACATCCTTGGGATTAAGATCTATAGAGATAGATCGAAACAGTTGCTTGGTCTTTCGCAGTCTACATATATAGACCGAGTGCTAAAGAGGTTTAGCATGTCGGAATCCAAGAAAGGTTATCTACCCATCAGGCATGGGGTACACCTTTCGAAGTCTATGTGTCCATGCACAGAAGACGAGAGGATTTGCATGAGTAAAGATTCCTTATGCATCCGCAATAGGATCTATCATGTATGCTATGTTATGTACGAGGCCCGATGTATCGTATGCTCTGAGTGTCACGAGCAGATACAAATCTGATCCAGGAATGGATCATTGGGTGGATGTTAAGACGATCCTTAAGTACTTGAGAAGAACTAAGGATGTGTTCCTAATATATGGAGAATGGGACATGGTGATACGCGGGTATACGGATGCCAGCTTCCAGACAGACAAGGATGATTCAGTCTCGGATGCGGATCGTGTTCACCTTGAATGAGCGCGATGAGTTGGAAAAGTTCCAAACAAGACAACATGGCGGATTCTACCCTGAGGCGAGAATACATTGTGCGGCGAGCGTGAAAGGCGGTTTGGATCAAGAAGTTCGTTATGAACTTGGTGTGATTCGGCCATTGTTGAAGCAATACCGGTCTCTGCGACAACAATGATGGAGCAATTGCCTGACGAAAGAGCCAAAGGTCTCATCAACGATCCAAACATGTAGCCATAGCTATCATCTTATCAGAGAGATCATCAGTAGGAACGAAATACAAATCGAGAAAATTCCCACTGAAAGGAACTTAGCGGATCCTTTGACTAAGGCATTACCTCAAAATAAGTTTGAGGGTCATGTTAGAGCTTATGGTATTGGATACCGTAGCGATTGGCATTAGGCCAAGTGGGAGTCTGTTAGTAATATATAAGAGATATCCTAAGGCAATCGCCTTATGTATGAACCATTTATATGATAAATGAAGATTCACTATTTGAGTATACATGTTTTTATGTATTTGATTGGATCTTAAACTCATTTACTGAATGTCCTCGATACGATTCACAACATGAGAGAATTTGTGATTGGATCATAACTAGTGAGTATCTCTACATGTGTAATTGTGATGTATCGGAATTATCTCTAGTCGATGAATTGATGGATTTGGACACCATCAATTCTGTCGAGACTAGCACGAGGTATACTCCTTGGTGTATCCAAGCAGCTGATTCTCACTGGCTGGAGACATTGTGATGTCCGGAGTTGATCGTGGTTGCTAGTTATGGTAACTAGTTCATTGGAGTGACCAGCCGTAAGACTTCATATGGTTCTCTGCATATATAGATAT
The DNA here is from genome assembly GCA_025175895.1 of Wurfbainia villosa. Taxonomy (NCBI): domain Eukaryota; kingdom Viridiplantae; phylum Streptophyta; class Magnoliopsida; order Zingiberales; family Zingiberaceae; genus Wurfbainia; species Wurfbainia villosa. The sequence goes on from CM045990.1 coordinate 86,180,360, forward strand.
GTCAATGAAGTTCTTACTGTAGCTTAAGTGCGATGTTCCTTTGACTTGCGGTATTCAAGTCATCTTGATCATGGAGACTTATGCTTTGACATCTTTGTTGGGTTGGCTGTGTGGTTCGGCAGTGGCTCGGCGAAGAGGGTGAGAAGCGTAGAGAAGCATCCGGCAGATTTGGTTTGTGGAAACAGAGGAGTCTTCCGGCTGTGATCACTCCTTCGACGCAAGTTGAAATTCCACCGGGTAATCAACAAGGAACATGTATATTTTGCAACATTGGTATCAGAGCATATTTCATTTCTGAAATTTCATACCTGTTTGATACCCTCGCCGGAGAAGACAACCGAATGTAATTCTATTCTCGTTACATGACGCGCCGCCAGCATCCGGTCGCTATGACACGCACGCGATGGAGGCACTTGCTTTGGAGGCGGCACTGTCGCCGACGGTAAGGCCATATTTCGGAGGCGATGTGGACGTCGACGATCGACCGCCGAGGCGGCGACATGGTCGCCAATGCCTCGCAACGCCGGGCGGATGCGGTGGACGCCGTCCACCGCCGAAGCGATTCGGCGCGCGATTAATCGGGCGTCGCCGCGACAAGGCATTGGGGCGAACGCGACACGCATGCCGCAAGGGCGGTCACGACACGCCCATGCCAAGACAGAGCCGACACGCCATGCAAGACGCGAATGACACGCCCATGCCGCACGGCACGGCCGACACGCCCATGCTTACGCGCGCGCCAACACGGGGCGTGTTGGTTGCTGAACAGGGGCGTGTTGAGCGATGGAACTCTAAACACGGACGTGTCAATGACTGTGTTGTTTTGATACGCCGCCCTGTTAACACGAAAAACTCATAAATAAATAATTTTTTTTTTGTTTTAGATTATAAAATTTATTTTTGAATAACTCAATGATAGGACTAGATTATGACTGTCTATGGGTCAAAATTGATTGATCAATGGGTCAATTAATTGTAGCCTAAAATTCAAGAAGTTTAGTTCTTCTTGATCAATGGGTATTTATTCTGTGCCTTGATTAAATTGGAATATGCCAGTATTTGTACTGGTTTTGTCGGTTATGTACTGACATGATTTATTTCAATTTTACAGATGGTGCAGATGTATACCACTAATCTTGCCGATGTGTCGCAATCGGATAGGAGGCTATCGGGATCGACTACTACTACGGAGTCGCTGGACACATTGGGAAGTGGATGATTGGTCCGAAGCTCAAATGCGTGAGTTTCCAGATAGACAACTACGTGATTTGGGCGGATTCGCTCACGTTCATAACGGCTTCGAGCAATACGTACCGAACGCAATTTTGGGGGTTACATGAAGGACGAATTTCATATACCCGGTTGTGCACAGAGATAAACTAAACTACGCTGTGAAGAGGATCCTGAAGAAGACCCTGTGGAGGATTTTGGTTCTCGAATAGTAAGGTCTTTGAAGGACTCTATATCAGGGCAGCATGTGTTGCCTGTGAGTGTCCCAACAGTGAGTACTGTAGTTGAGTCCAGACGGAGGGGACATGTCATGATTACTGTTGTGCTAGGGCTTGTCCTAGTGGGAGCAGTAATCGCTTATCTAGTCTATTAGGAGTTGTTTTAGTTTATGAGTAGGAAGAATGTAATCTGTTACATTCTTAGTAGACTTTGTTATTCGTTGACATTGTACAACATGTTTATTTTAATGATGTGTTCATTTAAAATGATTAGTTCATATAATGCTGTTGACTCTACATGATGCATGATTAATGAATATGCCTTTGATTAGTTCAAATGAGTATATAATGATATGTTCATTTAATGTGTAAAATCATGCTGTAATAATGATTAATATCATTAAGTGGGATGTCTGTAATAAAATATATCAATCTAAGTCTGATTGGCACATACAAATGATGAGTGATAACACAGTTGTCACTTGATTTTGTAAACCAGATCAGATTTATCTTGAGTTTATTTTTGGAGATTACATACATAAAAGCATACACTGAGTAACTAAATAATGTGTTTATTTATGTTAGGTTATGGCGACTAAAAATATCATAGCTGAATTGAACAAAGGTGAAAAACTGAATGGGGATAACTATAAAATATGACACCTCAAGATTCAGTATGTTCTTGAGGAACAAGAAGTCCTAGAGGCTGTTAATCAGGTTGTGATGGAACCTGTTGAGAGTAATACAACACAGTACAGACGTGACCTTGATACCTATAAGGTATGGAAAAGGAAGGATTCCACTGCTAAGGGCATATTGATAAGTTCAATGGTAGATGACCTAGTGTTAGAGTATGAGCCATATCCTTCAGCTCATGCAGTCTGGGTAGCCCTTAGAGAGAGATACAGTGGAATAAGTCTCAGTAAGCCGTCGGTGCGACGATCAGTTTAATGACTACAAGAAGCGCCCGAATGCAACGATGGTTCAACATCTCAGGGAGATGTCTAATATGATTCGGGAGCTGAAAACTGTCGGTCATGAGTTGACCGATGAACAACAGGTTCAGGCGGTTATTCGTTCTCTTCCCGATTCTTGGGAGACCATGAAGCAGACCTTAACTCACAGTGAGAGTATTAAGACTTTCGCTGATGTCTCACGGCATGTTGAGCTGGAGGCTGAGAGAGTAGAATCCGCGAGGATTTCTGGCCAAGCCTATTTGGCTGTCGGTTCTGCTGGATCCAAGAAGAAATGGTACAAGAAGGGAAAAAGAAAGAATAAAAACGTTGTTACTGCTGCTGGGAAGGAATAAATCAAGAAGAAGAAGACAGAGAAGAAATCTAAAAGCAAGTTATCTTGCTTTAATTGTGGCAAGAAGTGCCACTTTGCTCGGGAGTGTACTGAGCCAAAGAAGGTAACTTCTAATCTGTCTTCTGAGCATTTTGTTGCTAGTACTGTGTTGATGGCTGATTCTTATCCTTTGTGGATTATAGATTCGGGAGCAACCAACCATGTAGCTCGAGAGCGGGTTACATATGTAGATCTGGAATACTGTGCAACAAATGGATCTATGTAGGAAACAATGCAAGAGTCGAAGTCAAGGGAGTCGGCACTTGTAAACTTAACCTTCGTGGTGGAAGTACTTTGTTTCTGCATGATGTCTTGTATGCTCCAGAGATTCGAAGGAATCTTGTATCTGTTACTTGTCTTCTTGATTTGGGGCACTCTGTAAATTTTTTCAGTCGCTGTGTAGAACTTAAGATTGACTCTGTGTCAATCGGATATGGTTATTTATCTAATGGTTTTATGGTACTAGATGTGGTGCCTGAAGTGAATTGTGCGATTCATAGTTGTTTTTCAAACATTGCTCTTACTAGTAATGCGGATATAACTGATGAGGTTTGGCATGCTAGATTGGGACATATAGGACAAGATCGCATGAATCGATTAGCTAGAGAGGGTTTATTGGGCTCTCGTGCTAAGATTAGCTTGTCACAACATATTTCCTGTTTTTATACAAAGGAAATACATGTCGCATGTTGATCATGCTCTGAAAGAGGTTCTGAATTCTACCTCAGTCTAATGCGACTTACGAGGTGATTCCAGGGTGGAGCCTGGGTCGAAAGGAGCGACAGTAGTGGGACGAAAACCATCCGACTCATAAAAGTTGGATGAAAGAATCATACCGATGAGGAGGCTATGTGAGAGCTGGAAAATACTATCCGAGCTCGATACCCTCATCTGTTCACTTGAGGAATGTATGTGGTTCTTTCAGAAACTTGCTTAAAGTAATTTTTGCATGTTAGTACGAAATTTGGGGACCAAATTTTTATAAGTGGGGGAGAATTTAAAATACCGGGAAAAAAAATTAAATTATATAATGCTTGTTAATTAGGAAAATACCATATAGATTTTTCCTAGAATTTTAGAAATTTTCCTGGACTTAAATGGAAATTTCTATAGCTATTACGGGGGAAAAATTTAATAGGCTTCGGGAAAGCCTGTTTGGTCCATCTGGGTATGAGGGGCTTAATAAGGTTTAATTGACTTAAGTTTAATTGTAAAACTCTAAGGTCAATGGAATTAATGGATTGATCAGTGCCGGATCCAATTATTTTTCCCTAAACCCGACCCGGTATTTTCTTACCCGATCTGCTTCCTTCTCATTAACGCCCAGCCCTTACTATTTTCATTCTCCCGTTTCTCACCGCGGCTTTTATTTCCGAGCATTTTCGACTTCTCACCGACCCGACTTCCCCACGCGATCTCTCTTCTTCCGCGCCTCCACCGCTCATCGGTCTTCCCCCTCCTCGCGGCAAGTAGCGGCGACTGGACCGCTTGATGACCCCCACTGCAGACAAGCGGGAGCAGAGAGTGAGCAAGTGGCAGGGGGGAGCTTGAATCGGCGATGTCCGACGGTGTTCTGCCAATTTGGGATCTCTGCCGGAGCAGATGGTGGTCTAGCAGCGGCTGGACGGCGATAGCAATCAGAGCCACTGGTGTGGGCGAATTTGCTGCCGGCGGTTGCAGGAGCTAGGGCAGTAGGGGCCTAGGCGTTGATTTCATCGGTGAGCAGAGTCATCGGTAGGAGGCTTGGACCGACGACAGCATCACTTGCGCTCGATTTCACGCTGTCGAAGGTGGGTTTGGTCCGATCGAAGTGGAGGCTGCGTCGGCGATCGCTGTGAGTGCTAGGTAAGGCACTGTCCGATCTCATTTTTTTCTTGATCTCAAAAGGGATCTACTTGTGAATGAATTCCGGCTGTGATTTCCCTTCACGAAGCTTGACCTAGCGATTTGGGCAGTAGGTGATCTGGTGAACAGGGCTGCCTGTTGTTGGGGATTTTGCTGCCGACGAGGTTCAACTTCGGGTAAGCATGATTGATTTCCTATTTGTGATGTGAATTCCATTCGGTTGAATGGTTGTGATGTGCTGTGGCTATTTCTCCTTTTGAATTGATTGATCTATTTTGGGCAGTGGGTTTTTCCGACGGATTGGACAATTAGGGAGGAAAGCTGCCGAGGGGAGGTTTCAATCGCTGGTGTGGATTTGTTGAGTTCAAAGGGGACGGTGGAAGGTTGGATCGAAGCCATGAAGTCACATTGAGGTGAGTTTTGTATGGATCTGTGATGTTTGCGGTAGATTACTTAGTTACAGTTGTTCACAGGTTGTGCCGGTGAATAGAATAGGTTGGAATGGTTGTGCATAAGCTGTGATGTTGTGGAGTTAGCGATGATGCTTTGTGTTGAAGTTAGGATTGAGTGATGGGTGGGCAGCGGGTGTTGTTGACCTTCTCCTATATTGGCGTGGATCGATCTTGTTGCTTCCTTGTGGTTGAGAGATGAGTTTCTTTCATTTGTTGTTCTTCTTAATTGGTGAGTAATTGATTCCAAGGAATAAGTTGATGTATGGAAGGATTTATGATGCTCTGTTAAAGGGGATGTATACGAGCTGGTGGAAGCAGAATGGATTAGGAGGTAAGGTTTTTATATGTTGATTAAGTTAACATATTTCTATAGGATGAACAAATTTAATTATGGAGTGATAATTAAATTTTTAGTGAACATATCAGATTATGAGGTTGCTTCCAATTGGGCTATTTGAATTTTAATTCGAAACCTTGGATCAAGAAGTTGAGCTAGGAGAGGCTAACCATGGTAAGTCCATATTTAGATGTTTATGGATGCATACTGTGTTTACAATGGATTTGATAATTAATGAATGGTATGAGATTGTATAACTATGGGAATTAGTTGATCAATCAGGGATTAGCATTGGATTAGACTCATATTCCTATAGATTGATTAGGTTAGTGTTGAGTTATGTTTGTATGTTTTGTTGCAGGATTTTGGTTCGAGATATTCGCGGACGTGAAGACGATTGGTGTCTACAAAGCAGGTGGGTAATTTCCTACCTGGTCCGGGTAGATGTATTGCATTCAAATTTAGTCATAGATATGAGCATGTTAGGTGTTCATATTACGTTGACCCTGCTCTTATTTATCGTATGCTTGAACTTATCATTGGATGTATTTATGCTCAATTGTTGATATCACACATATACCCTATCATGATTTAGGAGTTATAGATGTGATGTAAATTGGCCTAGATGTTTTAGCAGGGTGTAAATGTTAGTACGGGGGATGACCCAATTTATAAATTGGCAAAAAGGTCATCGGTGGGTAGGTAATGCCCTAAAAGTAGGATTTATTACCAATACCCGTATCTTGCATATTATTACCAACCATGAGTTGTGTAATGGTTAAGTGAAAAGTGATTAGTGTGTCGCTACGGACCGGTGGTCCTAGCTTGATATGATTAGTCTAGTACGACTCTCTATTGGAGAGAGAGTTATGATCAGTCGAGTACGACTCTCCATAGGATAGAGAGTGCGTCAATCAGTTGAGTACAACTCTCTCTATTGGAGAGAGAGTCATGATCAATCGAGTATGACTCTCTACAGGATAGAGAGTCCATCGATCAGTTGAGTACGACTCTCTACAGGATAGAGAGTGTATTGATCAGATGGGTACGACTCTTTGTTGAACAGAGAGTCTGTAGTAGATGGTTGTACGAATGATAGCATACTCATTTCATATGCATGCATTCTGACGACATAGTCTCCCTTGGGGTTAAGAGAGTCGTTAGTCATCTTGCCTCATAGAGCACTCTCCGAGGAGTAACTAGTGTGAGGGCAGAGCATCTGTTGTGCCGCACTCTACCACTATAGATGGTGGTAGTTGGAGTTGCGTGCAGTTGTCCTGGGTTCGTGGTACTCGACCACTCATTGGTAGTGTTAGTCAGAGTGCCAGCAGCAGGGACCCCCGTTGTGTAGCGAGCTCTTTACGCTCATATGCTACTTGATCATACTGCCCACTCGGCTACTCTATAGCAATGGTTGGTGTGAGTTGGGACAGTTGTCATGTCGTGCCACCTAGGCCACATTGGGGTCGTGGTAGCGAGTAGGGGTGAGCAGGCATGACCATGCATGCTGCATTGCCGTATCTGATGGCGCTTTGCATATTACCATATATATATACATATATGTATGTATATATATATATATGGATGGTTGAGATTAATATATATAGATACAGTCTATATATATATGCTTATTGTGTTGTTGCACTTGATTGTATTATTCTTGCTGCATTTGGTTGTACATCATATTCATCCATGCTTCCTTCATATGTTATACGGTTGTGCCGGGTACTAGTATATGTGTTGGACAGACCATTAGATACCTTGACCTGTAGCTAGAGTATATTGTGAGTTGATCTACTCTTTCTGTTATATATATATATATGTTGGATATATGTTCAGGTTGGATCAGAGTAGCGTAGCAGACTTCAGGTATGTCTACATTTTTACGTTGTTTATTTGGTTAGACGGTATATGCTTGTATTTATATACTATGTTGATATACCTGTTGTACCTCTAGATTATGTTGTTGAAAATACATGTGATATGACATATATACATGTTTTTCTATTACCTGCTGAGTTTTACTCACCACCCCAACGGACCCTGGGTTTTTCTGTTGCCCAGGTAATAGGTAGCCGACTTCGTGATGGACTTGGAGCACCGCTGGCTGACATTTCATCTCACCTCCGAGGCTTCCGTGTTGGTTTTGGATTTTCTGTATGTCTTGTTATGTATTCGGAGTTTTCGTGATGTTATGTATTATGTGATGTACGCACATGTTGGTGCGGGTTTTGATGAGGTTTTCTTTATGTTCTGGTGTTAGTCATACCGGTATACATGTGTGTAGGTTGGGATGTTATTGTATCATGTTTCCGCTATGTTTTGTGTAGTTGTTGTTTTCATATATATATATTATTGTTATTGTGGGCCTACGGACCTTGTATTAACCCGAAATGTTGCCACGTACAGGGGAGGTGTCATCTGTTTGATTTTCGGCTCGGCATGCTCTCGGGGCGTGACACTGTCAAGATACATGCCTAGTATCCGGTCAACATGACCTACTAGGACTTCCTGTTAAGCTTGCACACTTAATGTCACGCCCGCCCTTTTTTTGGACCAGAAGTCCGGAATCCGGAGGGGCGGCGCGTGACGCGACCGTACATACATACATTACTTACAGCGGAAGACTTTATACATATTTCGTACTTCTTACAGCGGAAGACATTAGACTTTTTTTTTCTTCTTTTAAAACATAAATATGCATTGACATATATAGATACTTCTTCTTACTTCTTCCTTACTTCTTCTTATTAACATAGAGCATGCATCATAACATATATAGATACTTAGTTCTTAGTTCAAGTTCATAAACATCATCATCATAAGGAGACATAAATAAGGACATCCATAAACGTCATCATCATGGGGAAACATATATATAAGGACATAACGGATCTTCTCCACCATGCCACTACCACACACATTTGGCCCATCCTGCTGCTCCCTTTAGTTTATCCATCCCTTACCCTTATCTGCAGTACGAGGGAAAGATAAACTATAAGCACATAGGCTTAGTAAGATCCTGTCCTACTCACAAAAATCATACATCGACATTAATCATGGCATGTAACATTCATAACATATAAGCAACATAACATGTAACATACATGACGTAAGCAACTTAACACGTAGCATAAGTAACATAAGTAAACATAACATGAATCATCTATAACATAGCAGCATAACATGTATCATCTATAACATAGCAACATATCATGTAAATATAGGACTTAATCAAACATAACATACAACATATATAACATAGCAAATCAACATAACATACAACATATATAAACATAGAGGCATAAACATGACATTTCAAACATAACATGTAACATATATATAACATATCAAACATAACATACATCATATGTAACATAGCAGCATAAACATGACATATCAAACATAACATGCAACATATATATGACATATCACATAGCATGTGAACATAGCAATCAAATCATGAAAACCTATGCAGGATGCTTTTGAAAACATATATTATAAGTACGTAAACATAATCTCAACATATTTGTGCCCGACATTGTACCACTTCTTCATTATCATAGCGCTCATCCCTAAATAGACCCGAGGTAGCAAGTCTTGAACCTACTAGGTTACTAGGCCCGATCTTAGTCCGTCGACCTAGGGCAATCGTCATAGCGTAGAAGCCCATCCTAGGCCCGAGTCTTACTCCATCGACCTAGGGCATCTTGGAGCCCATCCCATACTAGGCCCGATCTTAGTCCGTCGACCTAGGGGCAATCATACATAGAGGCCCATCCTAGGCCCGAGTCTTACTCCATCGGCCTAGGGCATCTTAGGAGCCCATCCCTTTGGACCTTGTTAAGGTCTTGGTACAAGCCATGCAGAAGGTAAAATACTTATATGCTTTTATTATAACATAGATTATTTCATTTTGCAAACATAGCATACTTCATTTCATAACATATCATATTTCACTTCATGAACATATCATCTTTCATTTCATAAACACATCATACTTCATTTCATAACATGTCATATTTCACTTCATGAACATATCATATTTCATTTCATAAACACATCATACTTCATTTCATAACATGTCATGTTTCACTTCATGAACATATCATATTTCATTTCATAAACACATCATACTTTATTTCATAACATGTCATATTCATTTCATGAACATATCATTTTTCATTTTATAATCATATCGTATTTCATTTCATAGCATATCTTAAATATCACATACACATAGGGCATGGCATAAGGCATAAACATCAAGAGTAAGTAAACGCTAACCTAAAGCATGTTATCTTCATCTAGCATCATTTAATATCACAAGTCAACATGAATTCACCCAACATAAAACACATGTTAACCTAACCTAGAGCATGTTAAAGGACAATGGTTGGCCGAATGGTCCATGTAGGTTTTTAGGGCTAGTCTTTTAACCTAATTCAATTAACATACTAACAACATCATATGCATACAAACATGGAATAAAACTTCATTGGAGCACCCATACAAGAGGGGTGGCCGAATGGTCCTTGTAGGTGTTTAGGGCTAGTCTTTTAACCTAATCCAATTAACACACTAACAACATCATATGCATATAAAACATGGATTAAAGCTTCATGGAGTCATCAAAATAGAGGGGTGGCCGAATGGTTCAAGGGCTTTTAGGGTTAAACCTTTAACTCAATCCTCTAACATACTAACATCATCATATGCATACAAATCATTGTATAAAACTTCATTGAAACATAAAACCAAGGGTGGTCGAATGGTCCATGTAGGCTTTTAGGGTTAGACTTTTAAACTAATCCCTCTAACATACTAACATCACCATATGCATACCATACATAGTATAGAACTTCAATTAATCACCAAAAATACATGATGGCCGAATGGTTCATAGAGGTGTTTAGGGTTAACTTTTAACCTAATTCATTCTACATCCTAACATCATCATTTGCATGTAAAACAAGATATAGAACTTCAATAAAACACTAAAAATCCATGTTGGCCGAATATATCATAGGGATTCCTAGGGTTAAATTTTAACCTAATTCATTCTATATCCTAACATCATCATTTACATGTAAAACAAGATATAGAACTTCAATAAAATACCAAAAATCCAAGTTGGCCGAATGGTTCATGGGGGTTCCTAGGGTTAACTTTTAACCTAATTCATTCTACTTCCTAACATCATTATTTGCATGTAAAACAAGATAAAGAACTTCAACAAAACACTAAAACCCATGTTGGCCGAATATATATCATATGGATTTCTTTTACAAAACATCAATCGAAGCTAATCGTATGCAGGTGAGGGATACTTACATCCTTTGCTTTGCTTTTGGTTGGAAGATGACCTAAGGGAAACAAAACCTAGCCTTCTCCTTGCTTGGATGGGGTTCGGCCAAAGGATGAAAATGGAGAGGGGAAGCTCTAGGATTCGGTGAGGAAGAAGAAGAGAAGAGGGAGAAGTGGATAAGTGGTTTTTCTCTTGTCCCTTCATTCCCTATTTATTCTCTTGAAGTGTCCCTTAGCCTTTCTTACCCTTAACTATCATTTCCCCTATTCCTCTACTAATAGCATCTCATTGGGCTTCTGGTTAGTGGATGCATCTATAGGGTTTGACTATCTTTAGAGGTTTGGGGTTCAATTCCTAGGCCTTGCATCTTTTTTTTTTTTAGCTCATTTTCTTTTATTTTTGAAAGAGCCCACATAAAGGCCATTATAATCATACAAAAATTCTTATAAAATTTCTAGAGATTGGGATGAAAAAGGGAGGAAAGGGAAATGGGGAATTCGGCCAAGGATGAGGAAGAAGGAGAATGAAGAAGGAAAGTGGGGTTTTACTTCCTCTCTTTTCTTAATTCTCCTCTTTAATACCTAGGGAATGAACACTCTTCATCCTTTCATGGGAGGGGATGAACCAACTCCTCATCTTCCCATCTATATTATTTGTATATTCTTTATATATCTTATCCATAAATCATCCTATGGTCTTGTACATTCTTTATATATCTTATCCATAAATTATCCTAGGGTCTAGTGGTGTCAAGGCTACCTCCATATTAGGAGGTTCATGGTTCAAATCCTACCTATAACCATCTTTTATTTTATTTTATTTTAAACCTTTTATGGCCTTAAAACCTATATAATTACTTGGCATAGTTTAGAATTTTACGGGCGTTACACTTAACACTTATATTAGATCACAAGTGTATCCTAACTCTTAACTGTGGTTCATACATCAAAATTAAGGAGTGATGCTTACTACATCAACAATCTCCCCCTTTTTGATGTACGACAACACATCAGTTAAAGTTAGGAGAATCAAATACCAATCTCCATATTTTGACTTGTATAAAATATGAACTAACGATTATTGTCATGCATAAATTTAACCATGTATGAAATGCATAGGTCCTTATCAAATTTTTGCATCCTCTTAATTTTATATCTCTTTTTAAGTCTATAATCTTATATATCTTCTCTCCCCCTTTGGCATGCATCAAAATAAGTATTTAAGTTAAAAATATGGCAACTTAATGTAGTGTAGAGTTAAGGTTTCACAAACATGATAAATTATCAAACTCAAAAAAACTTTGAAATTTACTTTAAGCTTTTCAACAATATTTCTAACTTCAAAAATTGTCAAACTATATAAAATTTTCAAACTTAAAATTTTGCAACTTTTTAACACTTCCTGAATAATATTTATACTTTTCAAAATTTTCAAATATTTCAAAAACTCCCCCTGAATAATTATTTTTTTTTTAAACTCCAAAATCTCCCCCTAAATAATTCAAAATTTTTAAAAATTTTAAAATTTTCAACTTTTTTGAAAAATCCAAAATCTTCCCCTGAATAATTCAAAATTTTTAAATTTTTCAAAATTTTCAACTTTTTTCAAAACTCCAAAATCTCCTCCTAAATAATTCAAAAATTTTAAAATTTTCAAAAAATTTCAATTTTTTCAAAACTCCAAAATCTCCCACTGAATAATTTTAAAATTTTAAAATTTTCAAAAATTTTCAATTTTTTCAAAACTTTAATGCAAAAGTGATAGGGAATAAGTCCAAGCATGAATTTCTAAATATTAAATTTAAATATCAAAAATACACATATAAAAATTATCCTTAAAGCAAATGTCCAACTCTTTACTAGCTCAAATGATATATAATTAATCATCAAGCTTTGAATTAGAGTTAGTCAACGAACAGATTGATTTGCTCTTGTAAACCCCATGTTGGTTCATGTCGATGCACTTGATCTACATCTAGAACCAGGGGTGCAGTCCTAACATCTCACGCACATCTTCATAGCTCAATACACAAATAGGTAATCCTAGGTGTTTGTGAGATGCAAAGGCAACCTAGATCTCTAGAATCAATCAAACCCTAATGCAGCTAAAAGAGATGTAATGACATGGCAGTAAGGCAAATGTGACTTCCTGCTAGTGACTGACCTGGAATGATAAATGATGGAATGAAACATCTGTAGGCTAATGTCTAAATCTAACCTAAGACTAAGTGCATAAAGTAAAAATGAATGATAAGGGCGCATCATAGCGATGTCCCTAGTAGTGAGCGACAAAATGTAGTTCACTATGACTCGGTACAGAGCATAGTCCTATACTCTGAGTCTAGTAGAACTAAAGATACTCACAGACGGAGTTCTTTCCTCACCAAAAAGATGCATGTGAATCCTATCTAATGTTATATTAGAGTAAGGGTCACTGTATGGTAACTCCGTGGATGGAAAACATGCAACAGGGCATGTTGAATGCATAAGTCCTAAATGCTCTCTTAACAAGGTAGGGATAAAAATAAAGTCCTTACCCTATACCCTAGTCGAGTATGAAAGATCATCAATTTTACTAAAGTTATTGAAAAACTCCGCACATATATCTATGTTAATGGAGTTTTTACAATAAACTAATATTTCTAATCCATAGTGTGCGATGACCTCCATGCTAAGCATGCATGCATTACTAAAATATGATCTACTAATGTACCTATTCGGCATTGGAATGTAAATGGCGCTTTCAAACCTAATCATATGGCCCTCAGTGGGAAACCTAATATCCATGCATGGAGTCGAGGACTCAAACTCAATAGCTCTTCTTTTACCCCTAATTGTAATATAGATATTCAATATTTATTGAAAAATAATTCAAAATAACGTTTTAGAGTTATTACCTTGGCATTTTGGATGATTTTTAATGAATATGATGACCAAAGCACTTCGGAAGCCTGAAGTTAGGGTTTTTACCGTGGAATATTGGTTGTTGTGAATGAATTGGGCATGGCTCGGCATTGGTCTTATAGATATAATTCAATCGACTTAAATCATTCCAGTCGCCTGAAATTAAGTATACTGAACACGTTTCAGTCGACTGTAATAAATGTTACCATTTACTTCGCCGCCTAAACTTTATCTACCGACTCATTTCAGTCGACTGAATTGACTTCAGTCGATTGAAGTTACATTTTTTACCTTCCTGATACTCGAAGGCAACTGATTTTGATTCAGTCGACTCTTATTGAGTCGACTGAACACAATTCAATCGACTTAATTGGATTATTTTCGATTTTTGACTATTTAATTCGATTTACTCAAAATTTAAATTTAAATTTATTTACTTAATTATTCTTATTTGATTAAGTTTAGTTATAATGATTAAATTTAGTAGGATAACTAATTTGGTGATTAAGTTCATTTTAATCTTGCTAACTTAGGTTTAACTTAAGTTTAACCCTTGTTATTAATTAATTTGTTAAGTTAATTTATTTTAGTTGGGTATGTTTATTTAGTTTAAGTTTAAGTATAGTAAATTAAGTTGAGTTGAATTAAGTTAAGTTTAATTAAAGTAAGTTTTTTTTAAAGTAAACTAATTAAGTTTATTAGGTTGAGTTAAGCTAAATTAAACTTAATTAAGTTCTAAATCATCTCACCCAAGCTAAGTTTTCAATAAACTTATCCCTATGTGTTTTGTGAGATGAGAATTTCTTTTATCTTAATTAAATTTAATGACCATTTTCAAAGTGTTTAAACTTGTGTTAGATTCAAGCTTGGTTTGAGCTAGTCAAGTAGGTTTTTCCAATATTGACTTCCAGGTCGTGGTGAGACACATGACCTTCTTGGTTATCAGAGAAACGACCACTTCTTAGACAAAGTCAATAAAGGAATCAAGTAATTGATTCACTTTAGACTAAGTCTTGGTCTAACTAGTCAAAGACTTAGTGAGTTAGCTTCGGTCAGATCCACTCGACTTAGTGCACCAAGTCGTGGCGAGGCACATGGCCTTCTTGGTTATTGGAGCAACGACCACTTCCTAGACATGCACCTCGAAGAGCTTCCCTAACTTACTATCAGTTCACTTGTCTTAGTACTAGGTTGTTCAAGTTTAAACTACTTTGTTTCCTATCTAGTCCATTCTAAATTAAGCAAGTAAGATAAACTAAGACATTCAAGTGTTTAACTAAAACAAGTAAAGTAAACTAAAACATGCAAGTGTTTTAACTAAACAAGGAAACAAGTAAGGTGTTAGCTCCCCCTAAATGGTAGCTAGTTTGAGTTTTGTTGACTAAGTGAACTTGACTCTTGGAAACCCAAAATTGATTTGGTCCAACTTGGTTGACTAAGCTAGATTTAGGATCCCATGCTTGGACTCGATTCTTAGCATTTTGGCTAAGTAAAGACATGTATGATTTATAGGTGGACTTAGCCTTATACCCGAGTTCGGATCTGTTGTACATTGCTCATTGAGATCCAAGCATCATGTTGAGATACTTAGAACCCGAAGTGAACTTTTCCAAAGATCTAGTTAGATATTCTATTTGCCTTTTTAGGACTGAGTTCTCTTCCTCAAGCTTTGCAACTTGAGTTGAGTCTCTATCCTTAATTTGGCAAGTCGAAGTCTTCGAGTCGACTTGCTCCTTAAGTACTTGGACTTCCTTAAGTAGCGAGTCGACTCGATTTTCAGACTTAGCTAACTTCATACCTAAGCATGGAATGATATTATATAATTTATCTTCTAATGGGGAAGTTACCTCATTTGAACCTTCAGAAACGGATACGGATCTGTGGTTTCTCTCGGACTCGGAATCGGACTCATATTCGAAACTTGACTCGGCTCCGGATCTTGATTCGGCCATAAACACGACGAAGCTTCTCTTCATCTCTTCCGCGTCTGACTCTTCCGATGACGACTCATTCCATGTTGTCTTAAGAGCCTTCTTCTTCTTTTCCTTTTTTGGTTTTTCTTCCTTTTTTAAGTTTGCGCACTCCCACTTGTAGTGTCATTTTGCCTTGCATTCATAGCACGTCACTTCCTATTGGGGTCTTGGCTTGTTGTCGGCCACCTTTTTGGCATCTTTCTTCGTAAACCTCTTCTTCCGATTGAACATCTTTCTTACCATATTTACAATCCATTTGTTTCTGACTCCGACTCATCTTCGGACTCACTCTTCACTTTTCTTTCCTTTTTAGTTGAACCTGCCATAAAAGCAATACCATTCTCGGTTTGACCCGAGTTAGCTTGTTCATGTAGTTCATGTTCACAAAATAGTTCATCTAACATAATTGTGGAGAGATCCCTAGATAGCTTATAGGCATCGACAATCGATGTCCATAAGGCATTTCTCGGGAATGCCTTAAGGGTATACCTAATTAAGTCTCTATTCTCTATTTGGTGTCCTATTAAATGTAATCCATTTAATATATCTTTAATCCTTGTATGAAGTTGACTAGTGTTTTCATTTTAGTTCATTTTACAATTAAATAATTTATTTAAAAGCATGTCCCGTTTGGCTATGCTAGTGTCATTTGTACCCTCATGCAATTCAATTAATTTCTCCTATAATTCTTTAGAATTTTCAAATGGACCTACCCTATTTAGCTCTTCTTTGGCAAGTCTGCATTGCAAGGTGTTAAGTGTCTTGTAATTGGCTTGAGCTCTCTTCCTAATATCCGAGGTCCATTTCTCTGATTCTAACAACTCACCCTAGTCATCTACCGAAGTTGTGAACCCTTTCCTAATTGAAAACCAGACCTCTAGGTCGGTTTTCAGATAACACTTCATTCGCCTTTTCCAATAGAAAAAGTCCTCTCCGTTAAAGAGAGGAGAGCGAACGGTATTGTATCCCTCTAAGTGTGACATTATCAATGAAATACTTTCTAAGGACAAAAATTAAATTAAATGAAATAAATCTAATATGCAGAAAATAATCCTAATATGTAGAAATTTTTTTTAATTAATTTAAATATGCTAAAAATGAATTTAATATGCAGAATATTATTTTAATAAATATTAAATATGCAGAATATTAATTTAATATGAAGAAAATTTTTTTATTGATTTTTAAATATGAAAAATATTAATTTAATATGCAGAAAATTATTTTAATGAATTTTAAATATGTAGAATATTAATTTAATATGCAAAAAATTATTTTAATTAATTTTAAATATGTAGAATATTAATTTAATATGTAGAAAATTATTTTAATGAATTTTAAATATGCAGAATATTAATTTAATATGCAGAAAATTATTTTAATGAATTTTAAATATGCAAAATATTAATTTAATATGCCCAAAATTATTTTAATGATTTTTAAATATGCAGAATATTAATTTATATATGCAAAAAATAATTTTAATGAATTTTAAATATGCAAAATATTAATTTAATATGAAAAAATTTATTTTAATAATCTTTAAATATGAAGAATATTAATTTAATATGAAAAAAAATTATTTTAATAAATTTTAATAAGTAGAAAATTAATTTAATATGTAGAAAATTATTTTAAAGAATTAAAAATTATTCTAAAGCAATAAAAATTATCTAAAGAAATAAAAAATTATCTAAAGTAATAAAAAATGTTCTAAAGCAATAAAAAATTATATAAAGTAATAAAAAATTATCTAAAGCTCACGATGGCGGTTTCACCAACTCGGAGCACCCCTGCTCTGATACCAATTGTAAGGTCGAGTAAGCCTAGAGAGGGGGTGAATCTCGGTGTTTAATAATTTTTTATTAATTTGAATTTGAGTACGCAGCGGAATTAAAATGAAATTAAAGACAGGCAATTTACTTGGTTCACAACCCGGACTGGGTTGCTACTCCAAGGCCCGTAGCTCTACCACGAGCTACCTCGATGGGCAATCTCTATAATGCTCTATGATTCGAGAACTCTAGACTACGGAGGGAGTTCACTTTTTACAAGTATGAGAGAAGGGTAACAATCTACCCTCTCTTGAATTATAATACAAAAGCGAAATAGAAAATAAATCTAAGACTACTTTATACTGACACTAGTGAAGATTCGGATACATCTCAAGGTGTCGGAAAAGAGTCCTTTCTGAAGGTTGAAGCTCTTGTGATCGTGAGTAAATTTTTGTAGCATTTCAACGTTAATTGATTTCGATAAATGGATCTGGTCAAGCACAACTTTTATAAACTCTTTCTAGTCGACTGAAATGCCTTTCAGTCGACTCCACATCAGCCCGTTGATATGGAATTCGTGGTCTTCCAGTTGACTGAATCCTCTCCAGTCGACTCCATGTCACTCGGTTGCGTATCGGGAATTTTCCCTCTTCAGTCGACTTCAACTCTTCAGTCGACTCAAGCCCTTTCCATCTGCATCACATGATCTCCGATCCATCACCAGCTGACCCTGCCAAATAGGAATCCAGTTGACTGATACAGCTCCAGTCGACTGGAGTTCAGTCGACTTGAATCCATTAAGTCGACTGTTCTCTGCAAAACAGGATTAGTACAAGATATGAAATATGATAGCAGTATTAATACTGCTTGATCTCAACTACTACGTCCCACGTGAACTTTTCATCGGATCAACGCCTAGCTTTGTCCCCCTAAAGAGGACTCGGCCACACCTCTTTACTCGAGGCTTACCTATCGGCTACCTACCGAACTTACCATTCTTGACATCTGATCTGACCTACCAGGGCTTCCACAAGCTGTCCGGTCTGCCTGACCCAGCCGGACTTTTTGCCGATTGTCCGGTCTCCTGACCCAACCAGTCTTCATGCCAAATGTCCAGTCCACGCAACCCATCTAGACTTCACTGGTGTCCGGTCCTCCTGATCTATCAAGATACGTGCCTAGTATCCGGTCAACATGACCTACTAGAACTTCCTGTTAAGCCTGCACACTTAACACTTATATTATATCACAATTGTATCCTAACTCTTAACTATGGTTCATACATCAAAATTAAGGAGTGATGTTTACTGCATCACCTCTATCCATTATATCTACATTACATGCTCAGAAGTTATTTGCCCAAGGTTGTCAGGGTTATATACTATCTTTAGTCAATGTTGAGAATGAAGGGCTACCACCCCTCTCCAATGTGCAGGTAGTCCAAGAGTATTCGGAGGTGTTTCCAGATGAACTTCCAGGCTTGCCACCTCCTAGGCAAGTGGAATTTGCATTAGAGGTGATTCCAGGAACCGCGCCAATATCGAAACCTCATTATCGGATGGCACCAAAGTAGCTGAACGAACTTAAAGTTCCACTGCTGGAGTTGTTGGATAATGTATTTTTTCGGCCTAGTGTTTCTCCATGGGGAGCTCCGATACTTTTTGTCAAAAAGAAGGATGGATCATTGTGGTTATGCATTGACTAATGGCAACCGAATGCGATAACTATAGAGAACAAATATCCATTGCCAAGGATAGAAGATTTGTTTGATCAACTTATGGATACCTGTGTGTACTCCAAGATTGTTTTGCGCTCAGGATATCATCATCTTCGGATAAGAGATGAGGATGTGCAGAAAATAGCGTTCCGCACTCGTTATGGGCATTACGAGTTTCCGGTGATACCTTGTGGTCTCATGAATAATCCAGCTGCATATATGGACTTGATGAACCGGGTATTCTTGAGGTATATAGATCAATTTGTGATATTATTCATAGATGATATTTTGATATATTCTCAGTCTGAGGAGGAGCATGAATAGCATCTTCAGATAGTGTTGGAGAGGTTGCGACGAGAGAAGCTATTTTCCAAGTTCAGTAAATGTGTGTTCTGGTTATCCTCAGTGAGTTTTCTTGGACACATGGTGTCTAACATAGGTCTTTATGTAGATCCCCAGAAAATCAAGGCGATTACCAATTGGGAGCTGCCAAAATCAATGTAGGAGGTCCATAGTTTCCTGGGTCTGGCTGGGTAGTATTGGAGATTAGTGGAGGGATTCTCTAGTATTGCCATGCCACTCACTTGACTGACCCAGAAGGGGGTCAAGTTCACCTGGTCAGAGGCTTATGAAACTACCTTTCAAAATATGAAACAACAGCTAATTTCCGCACCAGTTTTAGTGATTCCTTCCGGTGTTGATGGGATGATACTATATACTGACCCTTCTATCCAAGGGTTGGGTGCAGTTCTGATGCAGTCTAGTCGTGTGGTATCTTATGCCTCCCATCAACTAAAGGATCACGAGAGGAATTATCTAGTGCACGATCTAGGGTTAGCAGCCATCATTTTCGCATTGAAAATATAGAGGCATTATCTGTATGAGATTACTTTTGAGATCTATATAGATCATAAAAGTTTGAAATATCTCTTCGCACAGAAAGAACTGAACCTGAGATAGAGATGGTGGATGGAATATCTGAAAGATTATGACTGCACCATTCATTACCATCCGGGAAAGACTAATGTGGTAGCAGATGCGTTGAGAAGGAAGTCTCATGGGGTTTTAGCCAATCATCTGACAGCAGTTACCGATCTAGTTCGACAGCTCTCAGAGTTGGGATTGTCTGAACATGGTCAAATATCCCGGGGAGTATTAGTTTCTATGGTTTTCCAGTCCACTATTGTTGAGAAGATCAAGAAAGCACAAGTTAGTGATCAACATCTGTATTTCTTGAGCAATACAATAGACGAAGAATGACAGATAGATTTCTCGAGTGACGAGAATGGAGTACTTCGTTTCCATTGACAATTATGTGTTCCGAATACACATCTAGTTAAAGAGGAGTTGTTACAAGAAGCACATCACTCGAGATTTGCTATACATCTTGGTGGTACTCGGATGTACCGAGATTTGAAACGCTTATACTGGTGGAATGGTGTGAAGAGAGATATTGTAGACTTCTATGCTCGATGTTTAGTATTCCAACAGGTGAAGGCTGAACATGAGAAACCTGTTGGATTGCTTCAGGAAATTTTGATTCCAGAATGGAAGTGGGAGCATATCACTATGGATTTCGTTACATGATTGCCCAGAACATGTAAAGGACATGATGCGATTTGGGTGATCGTGGATTGATTAACCAAATCTGCTCAATTTCTACCTATTCGTGGGACGAACTCGTTGGATCATCTGGCAGAGTTGTACTGCTGAGAGATTATCATATTAAATGGCGTTCCTTTGAGTATCATATCCGATAGAGATCCAAGATTTGCCTCGTGATTTTGGCAGAGTCTTTAGCAGGCCATGAGCACAGAGCTTTGACTTAG
Source organism: Wurfbainia villosa (assembly GCA_025175895.1). Lineage (NCBI taxonomy): Eukaryota > Viridiplantae > Streptophyta > Magnoliopsida > Zingiberales > Zingiberaceae > Wurfbainia > Wurfbainia villosa. The sequence continues at coordinate 86,201,294 of CM045990.1, forward strand.
TACAACATTTCATCCGTAGACAGATGGACAATCTGAGCATACCATTCAAACATTAGAGAATTTCCTGAGATCTTGTGTTATGGATTTCGGAGGTAGTTGGGAGGACCACGTTCATTTAGTGGAATTTGCCTACAATAACAATTATCACTCCTACATTCAGATGACTCCTTTCGAGGCCTTATACGACAGACCCTGCAGATCTCCTATTTTGTGGGAGGAAGTTGGGGAACGACAGCGATTGGGGCCATAGGGTATTTAGTGTTGGGTTTCCGGCACTGTCGCGAGTGTGTGTTCGAACATGTTTCGTAAACATGTGCGCAGCAGAAGAAACAAAAATCAATAAATCTAATTTATTATATCATACACACCACACGCATGCATAGTACAACATGTGTAGATATAACCGTAAATTCAAATTTTTCAATAAAAGGAAATTATTCTACGTATACTTGGTGTATCATGTGTAGCAGGAAAGACATCAACAGGAGTGACCCTCGCTAGAATCGCCTCTATCCGTATCCACACTGAGTATCTTCTGGATGACTTCGTAAAGTCACGAGCCTCGTCTTCATACGAGTCACTAGCCTCGTGTCGAAGATGATGTGATTGAGAGAAGATCACAATCCGAATCGAAATTATGATTTAAAACCGAGTCCCCAAAACTCGCTTCTCCGAAGAGGTATTCGTCAACCGTTTTACGAATCCTTCATCCTCCACCTATGAGGATTACTAGAGATCGAATCCCCAACAAGGTAGCCGCTGTCAGAGCTCCAAATGTCATCCAAATGACACTCCGACAAGAAGGAAACAAGCTGTCCAGAAAACTGGACAGCTTTGGTGGAGAACTTGCGTCGGCCAAATAAGGAAAGCTAGATGCTCACCTTGTCGCTGGAGCCAAAGAAGATCACCGGAGGGTCGCCGAATGATCGCTGGCAGGAGCTTGGATGCCGGCAACAACTTGGACAATGGCAAAAGGGCTGGGCGCCGGCTAGAAGAGGAGAAGAGAGGGAGGGGCGGCACAATTAGGGTTGGGGCTTTCTCAAAACCCTTAAGCCCTATTTTATAGAGAACAAATTCTCGTAATGGTTATTGGTTCATAACCAAAAATCCGTTAACCTGCTCCATTAATTTAAGTTAAAATAAACAAAACCGATTTGGTCTATTTTAAATTAAAACGAACCGAACCAACTTTGGTTCATTCGTTGAAAACAAACCAAACCCCTTTGGTTTATTCTCGACCATTGGATTAGAACCAAACCAATTTGGTTCATCCATCATGTGTTCATAAGACACGACCCATCCACGCTTCCATTGCGATTGAAACGATTTCTTGCTCGATCCTTTTTTGGTCAAACTAAACAAAGTTTCTCTCGGTCTGAGAATCTCATTCTCAAGCTCGTTTTAAATCCTTTGGATTACCCTCGTTGTGCGTGTGACCAAATAGGTTCTCGGTTTATGTTGGTCGTCTATAATTAACCATTAATTATAGAACGATCATGAGTGATACCTAGTAGTACATCATGATCCCCAATTAACCAAAATGATCAACGGTTGATCCAGAACTATTTCTGAAACCCTTTAGCAGCTACAATGAATCGTGCCCCATTCCTTTCACTCATCTTATACCCACTTGATTCAGGACATGGTCTATAGTGTCAGTCCCCACTAGGTTGACTACGTCACACCTAGCCCAAGTATCATTTCCTCGTCCTACGGATTCGAGTTACTGCACATGTATCCAAGAGTACCTTACTCTAAACATGTAATGCTTTGGCCAAAGACTTTAGTAACAATCCGACGAGAGGCCATGGGTATACATCTCCTCGTAAGGAGTGGTGAATCCTTTATAGGCTATTCAAACACCTTTGATCACTTCGACTTATACTCATTCATCCCGGGTCCACATCTCCTCAGAGATGCTTGCTTAAGATGTCAAAGCATAAGTCTTCATGATCAAGATGACTTGAATACCGCAAGTCAAAGGAACATCGCACTTAAGCTACAGTAAGAACTTCATTGACATATCTATATATGCAGAGAACCATATGATGTCTTACGGCTAGTCACTCCAATGAACTAGTTACCATAACTAGCATCCAGAATTAACTCCGGACATCACAATGTCTCCAGCTAGTGAGAATCAGCTGCTTTGATACACCAAGGAATATACCTTGTGCTAGTCTCGACAGAATTGATGATGTCCAAATCCATCAATTCATCGACTAGGGATAATTTCGATACATCACAATTACACATGTAGAGATACTCACTAGTTGTGATCCAATCACAAATTCTCTCATGTTGTGAATCGTATCGTGGACATTCAGTAAATGAGTTTAAGATCTAATCAAATACATGAAAACATGTATACTCAAATAGTGAATCTTCATTTATCATATAAATGGTTCAAACATAAGGCGATTACCTTAGGACATCTCTCATATATTACTAACAAACTCCCACTTGGCCTAATGTCAATCGCTATGGTATCCAATACCATAAGCTCTAACATGACCATCAAACTTACTTTGAGGTAATGCCTTAGTCAAAGGATCCGCTAAGTCCCTTTCAGTGGGGATTTTCTCGATTTGTATTTTCTTTCCTACTTATGATCTCTCTGATCAAATGATAGCGGCGAAGCACATGTTTAGATCATTGATGAGACCACATCAAGTTCAGAGATGAACCTTTTTTATCCATACCGCTTCCTTTGTTGCTTCCGAAGTTGCAATGTATTCTGCCTTAGTGGAAGAATCCGCTATAGAGTCATGCTTGGAACCTTTCCAACTTATTGCGCCTCCATTCTAGGCGAATACATACCCAGACTGAGACTTGGAATCATCCTTGTCTATCTGGAAGTTGGCATCCGTATACCCACGTATCACTATATCCCCTTCTCCATATATTAGGAACGCGTCCTTAGTTCTTCACAAGTACTTAAGGATCGTCTTAACAGCCACCCAATGATCCATTCCTGGATCAGACTGGTATCTTCTCGTGACACTCAGAGCATACGATACATCAAGCCTCATACATAACATAGCATACATGATAGATCCTATTACGGATGCATAGGGAATCTTACTCATGCAAATCCTCTCGTCTTCTGTGCGCGGAGACATGTACTTCGAAATGTTTATCCCATGCCTGATGGGAAGGTAACCTTTCTTGGATTCCGACTTGCTAAACCTCTTTAGCACTCGGTCTATATATGTAGACTGTGAAAGACCAAGCAACCATTTCGATCTATCCCTATAGATCTTAATCCCAAAAATATAGGTTGCTTCTCCCAGGTCTTTCATGGAGAATATCTTGGACAACCAAATCTTAACTGACTGCAAGACTGAAAAATCATTTCCTATAAGTAATATGTCATCGACATACAATACTAGGAACACGACTGCACTCTCACTAACCTTCTTGTACACACAAGGTTCGTCTATATTTTATGAGAAATCAAACTTTTTGATTGTCTCATCAAAATGGATATTCCAGCTCTTGGATGCTTACTTCAATCCATATATGGACCGTCACAATTTGAATACCTTGATTTTATCAACCGATGTGAAACCCTCAGGCTGTATCATATACACGTCCTCGAGCAGGTTTCCATTAAGGAAAGTTGTTTTCACATCCATCTGCCATATCTCATAATCATAATGAGCCGCTATGGCAAGGAGCATCCGAATGGATTTAAGCATAGCAACAGGAGAATAGGTTTTGTCATAATCAACACCTTGCTTTTGATGATATCCTTTCGCCACCAATCTAGCCTTATAGGTAATCACATTACCATCCATGTCAGTTTTCTTCTTGAAAACCCACTTGCACCCTATAGGCTTTATGCCTTCCATGTGGATCAACCAAGTTTTAAACTTGATTTTCATACATGGAATCCATTTTTGACTTCATGGCTTCAAGCCATTTGTCCCTTTCTGAACTTTTCAGAACTTCTTCATAATTGGTAGGCTCCTCATCGTCAATGAGTAACACGTCATTCAATTCACTTACGAGAAATCCATATCTCTCAGGAATGTTGCGTGTCCTACTAGATCTACAAAGATGTGGTGTCACAATAGGTTCAGCTGATGTCTCATCACTATGAGTCATCGGTCGAGGTGTTTGACCAAGTATCTCTTCAATGTCTACTGGAGTCTCTTGAACCTCCTCAAGTTCAATGACACTCCCAATATTTTTTTGCAAGAGAAACTCTTTCTCTAGAAACACAGCATTCCTTGAAACAAACACCTTTTGTTCCAAGGGATGACAGAATTGGTAACCCCTCGTTTCCTTAGGGTATCCAATAAATAGACATTTATCAGACTTAGCATCCAATTTGTCTGACATAGTCCGCTTCACATAAGCAGGACAACCCCATATCTTCAAGTAAGATAAATGAGATTTCTTACTAGCCCATATCTCATATGGAGTAGTAGATACTACCTTGGTCGGGACTCTGTTTAACAAGTAAACAGCTGTCTGAAGTGCATCGCCCCAAAAGGACATGGGAAGATTCGCGTGATTCATCATTGACCTGACCATATCCAACAAGGTATGATTTCTCCTCTCAGATACACCATCAAGTTGTGGTGTATACGGCGGAGTCCATTGAGACAATATACTATTATCGCTCATATAATCTAGAAACTCTTGACTCAAGTATTCACCTCCTCGATCCGATCGAAGTATTTTAATACTCTTGCCAAGTTATTTCTCTACTTCATTTCTGAATTCTTTGAACCTTTCAAAGACTTCAGACTTGCGTTTCATCAAGAACACATACCATGTTGGGATGTATACTGAAAGCCTAACTCTTTGGTATGAACATTTTATTTTGAAATAAAAATCATATGATCATTATTTGCACTTATATATGTGCATATTGTCTAATACTTTACATTGTACATAACATGGTGCTTGGGTGTGGCACAGAAGATCATGTTATCAGTCCCATGTAGACTATAAGTAGAGGCTCACAACCAAGATGGTTTTGGACAAACCATTGGCATGGTTGTAGTGTAGCTTGGTATTGTTTTGTCTTGAACATAAAGTTACACTAGTACACTTAGGTGTATTGAGCAGGACCGACATAGAGGTGATTCAATTTGTTGCTGACTACATAATTGAATCGGACCTCGGATATTATGTTGTACATGCTCTTAATCCCGATATAATAACGGACACGTGTACTTAGTATTTATTTCTTTGATTTACCAGAGGGTGAGATTTCTATGGATTAAATCAATATGCCCAGTAAGTTGGGAAATGATATTATTTACATGGTGTGCCGTTGATTATAGGAGGAATCCGTGTCCTATGTATTAGGTTGATGATGTCCCCTTGAGGAGCTCATAAGGTTCATCATGTAAACCCTGCAGGTTGACTTAGTCAACATGATGATAAGGTTGAGTGGTACTACTCGAGGAGTTAGATGTTAATTAATTGATGGTCAGTAAATCAATTAATTGACGGACATTCGATATCTTAAACACAGGGAGATGGATGTACAAAAAATATATGGAGCCCATATTAATTTATGGGGTTTGGTGAGGTAGTTCGATGATGATCCTCTAGTGGAATGGAACATCATTGATGGATCAAGTTTGTGTGGTTCCGATCCATCGGGTGGCCAAGACCCAACTCCTCCTCATGGTCCTTATCGTAGCCTAATATAAACCTCATAAAGTCTAGATCAAATAATGGAAAACAAATCTCTAGATCCAACGGTTGGGATTAAATCCCTAGAACCGACGGTGGAGATTAAATCTCTAGATCCGACGGTTGGGATTAAAACCCTAGAACCTACAGTTGAGATTAAATCTCTAGATCCGATGGTTAGGATTAAAACCCTAGAACCGACGGTTGAGATTAAATCTCTAGATCCCACGGTTGGGATTAAAACCCTAGAACTGATGGCGGAGATTAAACCAAGGCCTAAACCTAACTCTCTATATATATAGGCTTAAGGTGGGTGGCAAGAAAAAATTGATCATGGATGGTTTAGGGGATTAGGGTTTGCTTCCTTTGGAGGCTAGGAACCCTAGTTGGTTTAGAATCTTTTGGGCGGCTAGGGTTTGGGAGAAAGGCATGGGGCGGCAACAAGTGGAAGAAGAGTTTCTTCTTCTTCCTAAGGCATGGCCGGTCCCTTCCTTCTACCCTTCTACCTTGGTTGGTCCACATTCTATTCTTCTATCCCCTCTTCCATGGCCGGCGCATGGTTGATGGAGTTGGATGGCTTGGGCGGCAAGAAACCCTAAGGAGGAAACCCTAATTAGGTTTTGGCTCCTTTTGGGTTGGGCGGCCAAGGTTTGGAAGGAGGGTAGGCGGCATCTTGTGGAAGAGTTCTTCTTCTTCCTAGGAAAGGTGGCCGGTTTAGATCTCCTCCTTCCACCTTGGTTGGGCGGCAAGAAGACCTAAGGAGGAAACCCTAATTAGGGTTTGGCTCCTATGGTTGGGCGGCTAGGGTATGCAAGGAAGGTGGGCGGCAACTATAGGAGAGGAGCTCTTCCTCTTCCTAGGTTGTGGCCGGCTCCTTCCTCTATTCCCTCCACCGTGGCCAGCGCCCAACATATTCCCTTTCTCCTCTTCACTCCATCTTGGTCGGCGGCACTAAAACTAGGGTTTGTCCCTAGTTCGGTTCCTTGGTTGTTTCATTATGTTCTCTCTATTCTTGGGGCCGGCGGCATCAATCCTTTTATGGATTGGTGGTTGGCTCAAGCAAGAAGGGAAAGAGAGTTCTTCTTTCTTTGGATTGAAGAAGATCTAGGAAGCTTCAACTTGTGGAGGATCTTCGCCCACACGAAGTCTACAAGGAGGTTAGGACATACGATAGAAGATCAAGAGGTATAAAAGTTTTACAACTTTTATTATTGTTCTTTGCATGTTCTTATTGATATGCTAGCTTATGTTCTTTATGTTAGTATATGTTGATTATACTAGTTTACATTTGCATGTATTTGTATAATCATGGACCCCGAATAAGAAACACAAAAATCGGCGATCCGTCCATCGTCTCTTCCGCGGCTAATCGACTAGAAGAGTTTGGTTGCTTGAACAACTAGTTTGTTCAAGCGATCGCTCGAGTCATTGGCACGACGACGAATTGGTTGTGCTTAGGAAACTCATCTCATCCGGATTAGTTTTCATTAGTGAAAATTTTAATCCGGGGACATGGGAGCCGATGAGCATTCCGAGGATTAGCACATTGCCAACATACCCAACCCGCGAGTGATCATCGGTGAAGGTAACGAAGTAGCTATAACCCCCTAAGGCTTGAGTTAACATAGGCCCACATACATCAATATGTATTAGACCAAGCAACTCACCCACCGATTCACCTTTTCCAGTAAAAGGTAACTTGGTCATCTTGCCTTTTAAGCATGATTCACATGTTTCATATGAATCTAATTCAAACGATTCCAGAATTCCACATCAGTGTAATTCGGACATGCGTTTCTTGCTCACATCGCTAAGACGACAATGCCACATGTAGGAGTCTAATTGATTATCTTTTCGAGCACGCTTGTTGCTCACTTCGATATTGAAAATATCACTGGATACGTCCAACAAATAAATACCATTGCTTAAAGTTCCAGTCCCATAAAGAACGCCATTCAAAGTTATGTAACAACAATTGTTACTAAAAGTTAATTGGTACCCATTTCTATTTAAACAAGAAATAGAAATGATGTTTTTTATCAACGAAGGAACATAAAAGCAATTGTCCAGTTCTAAGACAAGTCATGTAGGGAGTTTTAATAAATACATTCCGATGGCGAGTGCAGCAACCTTTGCTCCATTCCCAATATGTAAATTTGACTCTCCCTTGACGAGTCTTCTTCTATTCCTTAGGTCCTGTATGTCATTACATATAGGTGAGCCACACCCAATATCCAATACCCAAGTCTCTAAGGAAATAGAATGACAATTAATAACAAAGATACCTGAAGAGGATGGGGCATTGTGTAGGGAATTCTCGTATGCCTAATGGCATATGCGCAACGGAAAATAGGATCCCTTCCAAGTGATCCATGCGAAAGCAAACTCGTATAAAATAAATTTCTCTAAACCAAGCCTATCTTATAGGAGAGTTCTACCTTTGTCCTTTGACTCCCTCTTAGAACCTTTCTTCGAGGAATCAACTAACAACACCGTCCGCTACTCACACTTCTCAGAAGGCTCGACAGACTTCAGCATGTTGAGCAGTATCGCAGATGAACCTTCTTGTATCTCAGAGGTGAAGAGGAGCTTGGAGACTTCGAACCTTTCGAATCTCACTTGCTCATCAAAAAACTCATAAAGATGAAGGACTATGGTATGAGCATCCATATGCTCATGCTGCTTCTGCAGCTCGGGTACCATCGCGGCTAGCATGATGCAACTCACTTGCTCAGAATCACTCACATATTTTTGATGGGCCAACAATTAGTCCGGTGTTGCATCATCACTAGGATGGGAGGGAAGAGACTCTTTGAGGACATACTCAAGTTTTTTTACCTTGAAAAGAATTCTCAAGTTTCTAAGCCAGTCCAAGAAGTTCGGCCCAGTCAATTTATTCGAATTCAAAATAGAGTGCAAATTCAAAGTCATCATGTTCAAGCGATTAACCAAGAAATACAAAACGAGCATATATGAGAAACATGATTTAAAATGCATCCACATACATTTACAAAATCCCATTCATTTTTCGAATTCAAAAACCCTCAAAATCAATTCGGGAGATCGTAGGTCAATCTCCAAATGCGCTGATATCCAATATAGATATGAATAACCTTGGAGAGAGTCCAATAAGCCATTCATAGCTACGATGGTAGGTATCAAATATACCGATTGCATATCATATATATGCAACTATCACAATGTTCTATCAACTAATTGAATGTTCACACATACATCGGGTTGTTAACTCATTAACAAGTATGCATCATATGGATAGCACCCAACTTCACCTCCCTTCACATCGACCTTGGAGAGAGTCCAACACGCTTATGCTTCAGGTTAAAGCCAACCCATTAATCGAGAAATAGTTTTAATATGGTTAGAGTGCATTCAACCAATTAGCCCAGCTTGGAGAGAGTCCAACAACCAAAGCTAACGATTAACCTCTGACTCTTACCATATTAGTATTAAACTATTCCATAGTTTTAACATGTTCGGGTTCGAGTCAGGCTTGGAGAGAGTCCAACAACCCAAACAAGAAACATAACTCTTGTTCTAACCATATTAATGGAAAGTGTAGGCTTTAATATTGAGTAAGGGTTTTATGTCTCATCCTCTTTGCATGCAAATAACTATTATCTACATGACATGACATACATGACATACATCTACATGTCATGACTTGCATGACATAATGATATGCATCTAATGCAACTACATGACATATAATTATGGCATGTAAAAAATTTCCTTATATGTCATAACTATTTATGGAAATAAAATATGTTTGAGATTTGATTCTTCAAATCAAATCATGATTAAATTAGGAAATAAATTTCCAAATCTAATCACATATTTTATTTATGGAAGGTCTCAATTAAGGAAAGTCAATTTTTTAATTTAGGAAATAAATTTCCTAAATTGTCAAAACTATTTATGGAAATAAAATATATTTTAGATTTGATTTACCAAATCAAATCATGATTAAATTATGAAATAAATTTCCAAATCTAATCAAATATTTTATTTATGTAAAATGTTAATTTCCATAAATACTTCTAACTTTCCAAAAGAAGAAGATTTCCATAAATACTTCTAGACTTTGCAAAAATAGAAAATTTCCATAAATACTTCTAACTTTCCAAAAGTAGAAAAATTCCATAAATACAATTACGACTATCACAAAACAATTTTACGATTATGTTGAAACACAACCTGGGCTATGATACCACTGTTGGGTTTTCGCCACCGCGGTGAGTGTGTGTTCAAACATGTTTCGTAAATATGTACGCAGCAGAAGAAACAAAAAGCAATAAATCTAATTTATTACATCACACACACCACACGCATGCATAGAATAACATGTGTAGACATAACCGTAAATTCAAATTTTACAATAAAAGGAAATTATTCTACGTATACCTGACGTATCACGTGTAGAGGGAAAGACATCAACCGGAGCGACCCTCGCTAGAATCACCTCTATCCGTATCCACGCCGAGTATCTTCAGGATGACTTCACAAAGTCACGAGCCTCGTCTTCGTACGAGTCACTAGCCTCGTGTCGAAGACGATGTGATCGAGAGAAGATCACAATCCGAATCAAAATTCGGATTCAAAACTGAGTCCCCAAAACTCGCTTCTCCGGAGAGGTATTCGTCAACCGTTTGACGAATCCTTCATCCCCCACCTATGAGGATTACCGGAGATCGAATCCCCAGCAAGGTAGCCACTATCGGAGCTCCAAACGTCGTCCAAATGACACTTCGACAAGAAGGAAACAAGCTGTCCAAAAAATTGGACATCTTTGGTGGAGAACTTGCGCCGGCCAAATAAGGAAAGCTAGATGCTCACCTTGTCGCCGGAGCCAAGGAAGATCACCGGAGGGTTGCCGGAGGATCGCCGGCAGAAACTTGGACGCCGGCAACAACTTGGACGGCGGCACAAGGGCTGGGTGGCGGCTAGAGGTGATGGCATTATGCTCGGAGGCTCATTGGCTCCCATGTCCCCGGATTAAAATATTCACTAATGAAAACTAATCCGGATGGGATGAGTTTCCTAAGCTCAACCAATTCATCGTCGTGCTAATGACTTGAGCGATTGCTTGAACAAACTAGTTGTTCAAGCGACCAAACTCTTCTAGTCGGTTAGCCGCGGAAGAGACGACGGACGGATCGCCGGTTTTTGTGTTTATCTTCGGGGTCCATGATTATACAAATACATATGGATGTAGACATGTATAATCAACACATACAATCATATTAATAAGAACATGCAAAGATCAATAATAAAACTTGTAAAACTTTTATACCTCTCGATCTTCTATCGTATGTCCTAACCTCCTTGTAGACTTCATGTGGGCGAAGATCCTCCACAAGTTGAAGCTTCCTAGATCTTCTTCAATCGAAAGAAAGAAGAACTCTCCTTCCCTTCTTGCTTGAGCCAACCACCAAGCCACAAAGGATTGATGCCACCGGCCCCAAGAAAAGGAGAACAAGATGGCCAACCAAGGAACCGAACAAGGGAACAATCCCTAGCTCCTTTGTGCCGACGACCAAGAGGAAAAGAAGAGGAGAAGAGGAATCGGTTGAGCCCCGACCAAGGTAGAGGGAAGAAGAGGTAGGAGCTAGCCACCCCTTAGGAAGAAGAAGAGCTCCTCTCCTATAGTTGCCGCCCACCTTAGCTTCCAAACCCTAGCCGCCCAACCAAGGAACCAAACCCTAATCTCTCTAGGGTTTCCTCCTTAGGGTTTCTTGCCGCCCAAGCCAATGAAAGGCAAAACCCTAATCTCCAAAACCAACCAACAACTTCTCTTGCCGCCCACCTTAAGTCGCTTTTTATAGAGTTGGGCTTAAGCCTTGTTTTAATCTCCACCGTCGGTTCTAGGGTTTTAATCTCAATCGTCGGATCTAGAGATTTAATCTCAACCGTCGGAACTAGAGATTTAATCTCCACCGTCGAATCTAGGGATTTAATCTCAACCGTCGGATATAGAGATTTAATCTCAACCGTCGGATCTAGATATTTAATCTCCACCGTCGGATCTAGGGATTTAATCTCAACCGTCGGATCTAGAGATTTAATCTCAACCGTCCGATCTAGAGATTTAATCTCCACCATCGGATCTAGGGATTTGTTTTCCATCATTGGATCTAGGCTTCATGAGGATTATATTAGGCAACGATAGGGACCATGAGGAGGAGTTGGATCTTGGCCACCCGATGGATCGGAACCACACAAACTTGATCCATCAATGATGTTCCAGTCCACTAGAGGATCATCATTGAATTACCTCACCAACCCCCATAAATTAATATGGGCTCCATACTTTATTTGTACATGCATCTCCCCGTGTTTAATATATCGAATGTCCATCAATTAATTGATTTACTGACCATCAATCAATTAACATCTAACTCCTCGAGTAGTACCACTCAACCTTATCATCATGTTGACTAAGTCAACCTGTAGGGTTTACATGATGAACCTTATGAGCTCCTCAAGGGGACATCATCAACCTAATATGTAGGACACGGTTTTCTCCTATAATCAACGGCACACCATGTAAATAATATCATTTCCCAACTTACGGGGCATATTGATTTAATCCATATAAATCTCACCCTTTGGTAAATCAAAGAAATAAATACTAAGTACATGTACCCGTTATTATATCGGTATTAACAGCATGTACAACATAATATCCGAGGTCCGATTCAATTATGTAGTCAGCAATAAATTGAATCACCTCTATGTCGGTCCTGCTCAATACACCTAAGTGTACTAGTGTAACTCTATGTTCAAGACAAAACAATACCAAGCTACACTACAACCATGCCAATGGTTTATCCAAAACCATCTTGGTTGTGAGCCTCTACTTATATTCTACAAGGGACTGATAACATGATCTTTTGTGCCACACCAAGCACCATGTTATCTACAATGTAAAGTATTAGACAATATGCACACATATAATAAATATAAAGTGCAAACAATGATCATGTGATTCTTATTTCAAAATAAAAATGTTCATACAAAAAGAGCTAGGCTTTCAGTATACATTCCAACAAACTCCCACTTATACTAAAAGACTATGTTGTCCTCATACTGCCATACATCTGATTCCCCTTCCCTCCACATGCCTATCAAAGCTCTCGCTAGAAGGGCCTTAGTGAAAGGGTCTACCAGGTCATCCTATGATGCAATCTAGGCGACAGCAACTTCTACCTCCTTTACGATTTCTCGTATCAGGTGGTACTTGCGCTATATGTGTTTACTAGCCTTATGGGCTCCTGGTTCCTTCGAGTTTGCAATTGCACCATTATTATCACAATAAATTGTGATAGTTCTGTGCAAACTACGAATCACATCCAAGTCCATCAAGAAGTTCCTGAGTCATACAGCTTCTTTAGCCGCCTCAGAGGCTGCCACATACTCAGCTTCCATGGTGGAGTCCGCCACGCATTTCTACTGGACACTCCTCCATACAATGGCTCCACCTCCCAAAAGTAAACACAAACCCCAAGGTAGACTTACTGTTGTCCCTATCTGATTGGAAATCAGAATCCGTGTAACCCACAGGGACTAATTGATCTGTCCGGTAAACCAGCATATAATCCCTAGTCCTTCTCATGTACTTCAATATATGCTTTACCGCAGTCAAATGTCACTGTCCAGGATTACTCTGATATCTGCTAACCATGCCCACGGCAAAGCAGATATCTGGTCTCGTACATAACATAGCATATATGAGGCTTCCTACTACCGAAGCATAAGGAACCGCCTTCATTTCCTCTTTCTCCTTTGATGTTTTGGGACACATCTCTTTAGATAAAGGTACTCCATGCCTAAAAGGTAGAAAACCATTCTTGGAGTTCTGCATGCTAAAACGAGCAAGGATAGTGTCAATGTATGAAGCTTGAGATAAGCACAACATCCTTTTCTTGCGATCCCTTATTACCTTGATCCCAAGGATGTGTCCTACTTCTCCCAAGTCCTTCATATCAAACTGTTTGGAAAACCATACCCTTACGTCTGATAACACTCTGATATTGTTGCCAACTAACAAAATGTGATCTACATATAGTACAAGAAATACCACTGCGTTTCCATCACATCTCTTGTATACACAAGGCTCATCCGGACTTTGAATAAATCCATATAACTGGATTACCTCATCAAAGTGGATGTTCCAAGATCTAGAAGCTTGCTTCAATCCATAAATGGACCGATTAAGCTTACACACAAGATGCTCTTTGCCCTTTGCAATGAATCCCTCTGGTTGCTTCATATAGATGTTTTCCTCAAGACTTCCATTAAGGAAAGCTATCTTGACATCCATCTGCCAAATCTCATAATCCTCATGAGCAGCAATAGATAAGAGAATTCGGATAGACTTAAGCATAGCTACCGGTGAAAAGATCTCCTCATAATCGATACCCTCTTTCTGAGTATACCCTTTCACAACAAGCCTAGCTTTGAAGGTCTCAACCTTCCCGTCTACTCCTCTCTTTCTCTTGTAGATCCACTTGCATCCAATGGCTTTCACACCATCGGGTGGTTCTACTAGCTCCCAGACATGATTAGAATCCATAGATTCTATCTCTGAATTCATCGCTCTTTGCCAAGATACCGCATCTCTATCTTGGAGTGCCTCATCATATGTCCAGGGATCAGGTTCATGTTTACTAGGGACTAAGTCCGAAGACTTTCCCAAGAACATGAATCTCTCGTGTTGTCTAACAACCCTCCCACTACGACGAGGTGCCTCCTGTGTATGCTCTGTGACACGTGGTGCAGTGACTTGTGGTATTTCCTCTTGTACCGGTGGTACTGAAGTCGGGACTTCCCCTGTCAACTCCTCAAGAACAATCCTACTCGTGGGCTTGTGGTTCATCACATAGTCCTTCTCTAGAAATCTGGCATTCATACTCACGATCACCTTCTGATCTCTACGACTATAGAACAAACCACCCTTTGTTCCCTTAGGGTAGCCAACAAACAAGCGTACTTCTGTACGAGATTCCAACTTACCAGCATCTCCCTTCAGCACATGTACTGGACTACCCCAAATTCGAATATGTCTTAGACTAGGCTTTCGCCCAGTCAACAATTCTGTGGGAGTAGAGGGTACTGACTTAGATAGAACCAAGTTCAGAATGTGTGCTGCCATTTCCAGAGCAAACCCCCAGAATGAATCAGGTTACTCAGAATAACTCATCATTGATCTGACCATCTCCATAAGAGTCCTATTCCTTCGCTCCGCCACACCATTCTACTGGGGTGTGCCAGGTGCGGACAATTGGGATTGAATCCCAGCCTCTGATAAGTAACTCCTAAACTCTCCCAAGAGGTACTCACCACCACGATCCGATCGTAGTATCTTGATACTTTTACCTTGACGGTTCTCTACATCAGCCTTGAATTCTTTGAACTTGTCAAAGCATTCAGACTTGTGGCGCATCAAGTAAATGTATCCATACCTTGAATAATCGTCTATAAAAGAGACAAAGTATTTAAAGCCACCTCTAGCCTGGATAAACATAGGACCGCACAAATCAGAATGAACCAATTCCAATACATCTTTGGCTCTATACCCCTTAGCCTTAAAAGGCCTCTTGGTCATCTTACCTTCCAAGCAAGACTCACAGGTTGGGAGATCTTCCACCACTAATGAACCCATGGGTCCATCAGCTATCAACCTTTGAATTCTACTCAGGTTAATATGACCAAGTCTTAGGTGCCAAAGATATGTCTAGTTCATTTTCGAAGGTTCTTTTCTCTTATTAGACTTAGAAGATGAGTTATTCACTTCTATATGCATCGTGGGAGTTTTCGGTTCAAGAGTGTACAAATTGCCAACCAATGTACCAGAACAAATAATCTCCCTATTCCTTATTATAACAACTTTGTCATTAAAAGAAACAGAATATCCATCCAGAAACAATTTAGAAACTGAAATTAGATTCTTTCTAAAAGTAGGTATATAAAGGCAATTTCTCAAAACCAAAACTTTATTCCTATCAAAAGATAAATAAACTTCTCCCACTGCAATAGTCGGCACCTTTGAAGCATTGCCCATGAAAACGATAATCTCTCCCTCAGCTAGTCGTCGGGTTTCCTGGAACCCCTGCAAAGTATTGCAGACATGATCAGTGGCTCCTGTATCTACACACCAGGTACTGATAGATAACACCGCTAAACATGTTTCAACGACTAAACAAGAAGATATGCCTTTGTTCTTTCGGCGAGGACAGTCAGCCTTTCAATGTCCAGTCTGCTTACAAGTGAAGCACTTGCCTTTCGGCTTCTTCACTCCTCCCTGAGATCCTCCCACCACCTTTGTTCCACCTTGTTTCTTCTTCTTCTTGCCTTTAGGCTTAGAAGTAGAAACCTTTTGGGCAACCATGGTTTGAGGACACTCTTCGAAGAGTACATATTTGTACTCCTCTGCAGTTAAGACAATATCCAAATTTCTTTTCCAATCAATATAATTTGGGTACAGTAAGTTTGTTTCCTTTAGCATCATAACAAGTGGACTGAAAGTCAATTTTGAAAATCCTAAGAATCACATAGATCATTACTGTAGATTTTAAAAAATTATTGATTCCTCAAACAATAAAATTTCGAAATCAACCAACACCTCAAAACACCAAGAATATCGCATGCCACGATAGTGTGGACGTATACGAATTCTACATTTATAAGAGGAGGTTTAACCCATTATTTTTATTATCTTGTCAACCTTACTTTTTGACAAATAAAATTAATAGTTGGTTCCTCTTTGGCCCTACAAATAAAAGTAGTGACTCCGATGGGGAGGATACTTTTAATTTGCATCTAAGTGTGCACCATTACACGATACTAAGGGAATTATCTCGGATTATGTGCCTTACCGATGGGGAAGTACACACGCTCCTAAATAATTTCCTATAACCATTATTTGACCTAGTGATCCGCAAACAAACTCATCCGATGGGGAGGAAGGAACTCAGAGCCGACGCGCAAGTTTGTTGCATCACACATCAAATTGTAATGGAGGCCGCGGGAATTAATTAAAATGTCCCTCTCCCACTTAGTAAATTGACAGTGAGGAATTTTCAAGCACACACAATATGCATATAAAACAAATCAGCAATAAATATGGAAAAAACAGAATTTTTCCAACTATTATGGCATTGTTCTCCAATATGCGTCCCGTGCGCAAGTCACCAAGGAGATCCACCTTTTCCCGTGCGCAAGTCACCAAGGAGATCCGAGCCAAGATAAACTATTTTAATTTACATCCATCGATCCTATACTCCACGAAGGAGTGTACAAATAATCTAGATCTAAAATGAGTGGCTAAACAATGCCATATTTAATTACAAAAATTAAATACTAATTTAGCCTCGTCAACCCCGAGGATTCAAATAATATACAATCACACACACATACAATCACATACACACATATATAGCCATAATAGTTGGAACTTATGCCTGCAACCAAAATGTTATGCTATGCACATCCAACTATTATCCGGCATACACAATATATGATAAGTGCGTGAAAGTAACCGAATCCAAAACACACAAAACCGGAAACCGTGGATATGATACCAATTTTTGATGGCATTGTGCCCGGAGGCTCATTGGCTCCCATGTCCCCGGATTAAAATTTTCACTAATGAAAACTAATCCGGATGGGATGAGTTTCCTAAGCTCAACCAATTCGTCATCGTGCTAACGACTTGAGCGATCGCTTGAACAAACTAGTTGTTCAAGCAACCAAACTCTTCTAGTCGGTTAGCTCGGAAGAGACGACGGACGGATCGCCGGTTTTTGTGTTTATCTTCGGGGTCCATGATTATACAAATACATATGGATGTAGACATGTATAATCAACACATACAATCATATTAATAAGAACATGCAAAGATCAATAATAAAACTTGTAAAACTTTTATACCTCTCGATCTTCTATCGTATGTCCTAACCTCCTTGTAGACTTCGTGTGGGCGAAGATCCTCCACAAGTTGAAACTTCCTAGATCTTCTTCAATCGAAAGAAAGAAGAACTCTCCTTCCCTTCTTGTTTGAGCCAACCACCAAGCCACAAAAGATTGATGCCGCCAACCCCAAGAAAAGGAGAACAAGATGGCCAACCAAGGAACCAAACAAGGGAACAATCCCTAGCTCCTTTATGCCGTCGGCCAAGAGGAAAAGAAGAGGAGAAGAGGAATCGGTTGAGCCCCGACAAAGGTAGAGGGAAGAAGAGGTAGGAGCCGGCCACCCCTTAGGAAGAAGAAGAGCTCCTCTCCTATAGTTGCCACCCACCTTATCTTCCAAACCCTAACCGCCCAACCAAAGAACCAAACCCAAATCTCTCTAGGGTTTCCTCCTTAGGGTTTCTTGCCGCCCAAGCCAATGAAAGGCAAAACCCTAATCTCCAAAACCAACCAACAACTTCTCTTACCGCCCACCTTAAGCCCCTTTTTATAGAGTTGGGCTTAAGCCTTGTTTTAATCTCCACCGTTGGTTCTAGGGTTTTAATCTCAACCGTCGGATCTAGAGATTTAATCTAAATCGCTGGAACTAGAGATTTAATCTCCACCGTCAGATCTAGGGATTTAATCTCAACCGTCGGATCTAGAGATTTAATCTCAACCGTCGGATATAGAGATTTAATCTCCACGGTCGGATCTAGGGATTTAATCTCAACCGTCAGATCTAGAGATTTAATCTCAACCGTCAGATCTAGAGATTTAATCTCCACCGTCGGATCTAGGGATTTGTTTTCCATCATTGGATCTAGGCTTCATGAGAATTATATTAGGCTACGATAGGGACCATGAGGAGGAGTTGGATCTTGGCCACCCGATGATCGGAACCACACAAACTTGATCCATCAATGATGTTCCATTCCACTAGAGGATCATCATTGAATTACCTCACCAACCCCCATAAATTAATATGGGCTCCATACATTATTTGTACATCCATCTCCCCGTGTTTAAGATATCGAATGTCCGTCAATTAATTGATTTACTGACCATCAATCAATTAACATCTAACTCCTCGAGTAGTAACACTCAACTTTATCATCATGTTGACTAAGTCAACCTACAGGGTTTACATGATGAACCTTATGAGCTCCTCAAGGGGACATCATCAACCTAATATATAGGACACGGTTTCCTCCTATAATCAACGGCACACCATGTAAATAATTTCATTTCCCAACTTACCAGGCATATTGATTTAATCCATATAAATCTCACCCTTTGGTAAATCAAAGAAATAAATACTAAGTACATGTGCCCATTATTATATCGGGATTAAGAGCATGGACAACATAATATCCGAGGTCTGATTCAATTATGTAGTCAGCAATAAATTGAATCACCTCTATGTCGGTCCTGCTCAATACACCTAAGTGTACTAGTGTAACTCTATGTTCAAGACAAAACAATACCAAGCTACACTACAACCATGCCAATGGTTTGTCCAAAACCATCTTGGTTGTGAGCCTCTACTTATATTCTACAAGGGACTGATAACATGATCTTCTGTGCCACACCAAGCACCATGTTATCTACAATGTAAAGTATTAGACAATATGCACACATATAATAAATATAAAGTGAAAACAATGATCATGTGATTCTTATTTCAAAATAAAAATGTTCATACAAAAAGAGTTAGGCTTTCAGTATACATTCCAACAAGAGGTTGGGCGTCGGCTAGAAGAGGAGAAGAGAGGGAGGGGCGGCACAATTAGGGTTGGGGCTTTCTCAAAACCCTTAAGCCCTATTTTATAGAGAACAAATTCTCCTAATGGTTATTGGTTCATAATCAAAATCCCGTTAACCCACTCCATTAATTTAAGTTAAAATAAACTAAACCATTTTGATCTATTTTAAGTTAAAATAAACTGAACTAACTTTGGTTCATTCGTTTAAAACAAACCAAACCCCTTTGGTTTATTCTCCACCATTGGATTAGAACCAAACCAATTTGGTTCATCCATCATGTCTTCATAAGACACGACCCATCCACGCTTTCATTGCGACTGAAACGATTTCATGCTCAATCCTTGTTTGGTCCAAACAAACCTAGTTTCTCTCGGTCTGAGAATCTCATTCTCAAGATCGTTTTAAATCCTTCAGATTACGCTCGTTGTGCGTGTGACCAAACAGGTTCTCGGTTTATGTTGGTCATCTATAATTAACTATTAATTATAGAATGATCATGAGTGACACCTAGTAGTACATCATGATCACCAATTAACCGAAAAGATCAACGGTTGATCCAGAAGTATTTCTGAAACCCTTCAGCAGCTACAATGAATCGTGCCTCATTCCTTTCACTCATCTTATACCCACTTGGTTCAGGACATGGTCTATTGTGTAAGTCCCCAATAGGTTGACTACGTCACACCTAGCCCAAGTATCATTTCCTCGTCCTACGGATTCTAGTTAATGCACATGTATCCAAGAGTACCTTACTCTAAACATGTAATGCTTTGGCCAAAGACTTTAGTAACAATCCGACGAGAGGCCGTGGGTATACATCTCCTCGCAAGGAGTGGTGAATCCTTTATAGCCTATTCAAACACCTTCGATCACTTCGACTTATACCCAATCATCCCGGGTCCACATCTCCTCAGAGATGCTTGCTTAAGATGTCAAAGCATAAGTCTTCATGATCAAGATGACTTGAATACCGCAAGTCAAAGGAACATCGCACTTAAGCTACAGTAAGAACTTCATTGACATATATATATATGCAGAGAACCATATGAAGTATTATGGCTGGTCACTCCAATGAACTAGTTACCATAACTAGCATCCACGATTAACTCCAGACATATCAATGTCTCCAGCTAGTGAGAATCAGTTGCATGGATATACCAAGGAGTATACCTCGTGCTAGTCTCGACATAATTGATGATGTCCAAATCCATCAATTCATCGACTAGGGATAATTCGGATATATCACAATTACACATGTAGAGATACTCACTAGTTGTGATCCAATCACAAATTCTCTCATGCTGTGAATCGCATCGTGGACATTCAGTAAATGAGTTTAAGATCTAATCAAATACATGAAAATATGTATACTCAAATAGTAAATCTTCATTTAACATATAAATGGTTCAAACATAAGGTGATTACCTTAGGACATCTCTCATATATTACTAACAAATTCAGCATGATGGAGAGTTTGTGCAAGTAATCATACGACAATTATCTGAGGCACAGGATCGATAGAAGAGTTATGCGGACTAGAGGCGAAGACCTTTTGAATTCTCAATCGGGGATAATGTATTTCTGCATGTTTCACCTACAAAGGGAGTCAAAAGATTCGGGCTAAAGGGGGAATTAGCTTTACACTATATTGGTCCATTTGAGATATTGGAGCGGTTTGGGGGGGTGGCCTACCGGTTAGCTTTACCTCCGACTCTTGTGGGTGTACATAACGTATTTCATGTGTCTATGTTGAGGAAATACATGCCACATTCTGATCATTTTCTGAAAGAGGTACCAATTCCACTCCAGCCTAATGCAACTTATGTGGAGATTCCAGTGCAAATTCTTGGTCGCAAGGAACGTCAGTTGCGGAATAAAACCATCCGACTTGTAAAGGTTGGATGGCAGCATCAAATTGACGAGGAGGCTACATGGGAGTTAGAGGATACTATCCAAGCTCGATAACTCATCTGTTTACTTGAGGTATGTAGTAGTTCAAAAAACTTCTTGAATTTATTATTGCATTTAAGTATGAAATTTGGGGACCAAATTTTATTAAGTGGGGGAGAATGTAAAATAACACAAATAAATTGCTACGGAATAGTATTTGTTATTCATTAATTAGAAAACTTATGGTTGGGTTAATTAGATTAATGATGGAAGACTAGGGATTTATTTGAAGCAAACCTAGGGTTAAAGCTTTTGGATTAATTAAAAACCTAATGTAGATTAGGTTTAACTAATTAATCCGGTCCTTTACTAAAACCTATCCCATTTATTTCCATTCCTTGGTTTTATTTTTCTCCCCGCCGTAATCGACACCTCCTACTCGTGATCCTCTCCTGAGCCTCTCCTTCTCACAGCACCATTTCTCACCGCAACCTTTATTTTCCCTCCTTTCATCCTTCCTTCCTCGTGGCAAGCGACGGTGACCTGATCTCTATGGATGAGCGAGAGTAGTTAGCGAGTGGTGGGGCGGGGGGGGGGGGTTTGAATCGCCGACGTTCCGAGGGTAAACTGTCATCATGATCTCTGCCGGAGCAAGGTGAGGCTTCATCCTTCATTCTCGATTTCGGATGAGAAGTTATCTCTGATCGCATACCGTCCCCCTCCCCCTTGCAGTAGATGAATATGGGATTAGGGCAGTAGTGGATTTCTACCGGCAAACAGGGTAGTTGGTGGGGGATGTGACGATGGGGAAGCTGAATTCAGGTATACCTCTCGGTTGTTTTCTTTTCTCTATTGTTTAGTGTGTATTATTTTATCGATGTGGTTGAATGGAGCATTGATGTCGATTTGTGAGACAAGGGCAGTGACAGCAGGGTGGATTGGAACGGTGGATTGGGCTGTGGGTGAGATTTGTGTGTTATCCTGGAGTTGTTCAAATTGGTTTTGAGCTATGATGTGGTTACATGGATATTGTTCAGCATGGATGAATGTCGATGGGGTGTAATGCTCTGGTTGTGCTTGTGATGGAGCTGTGAGCGATGGATTAAGGGATTAAGTTAGCTATTTGGGTTTCGTACTGTGAATGTGCTAAATGTACAAGCTGAGGGTTCAGTGGGGAGTTTGGTTATTGTGAATTAGCCATGGATAATTGGGGGGTTTCTAATTCGTATTCTATAAAAGGACGCAAATATAAGAACGATATTACAGTTAATTAGTATGTTTTCGTATACTTCAATTAATCGTAGTTGATGATATTTGCAGGACGTGGATACGAGGCCAGTCCGCGGGCGTGAGGATTATCGTTACGAGCTTCATATTAGGTGGGTAATATTTCCTACCCTGGTCAGGTAGTTGGTTATTTTAAGTACATGAGCTTATATATTGTTAATCTCGTACCTTGACTCCACTCATGTTTTTCTGTGCTTGATACTTAATCTTTGCACTTGAGATATACTATTGTTGTTGTCATATTTCATTCATCATTGCTATAAATTTTTATGCTATGGTATGTAGATCTTTAGGACACTTAACCATGTGTATGTAGCTGAGTATGGATGTTGATTTGACTCATGTCATCAGGACAATCATCCGAGGGAGGGATGGTGTCCTTAATGTAGAGTTAGTGGTTGGGTCATCTCACTTTCATTTTATAACTATTACAGATCATATGTTTGTACCTAGTAGTGTGGCTCGTCGATAGTGTGTTGCAATGGAATGGAAGTCTTGGCATGGTCGTTGGTTATTTGTATACGACTCTCTGAGAGATAGAGAGTGTGTTGTGGATCTACCTATGTGTGGTTGTGCATGTTGGTGATCGTTTGGAAGCTAGAGGGGGGGGGGTGAATAGCGTTTTTCGTTTCTACAAAAATGATTAGCGGAAGAAAACACAAATAATATATGTAAAAACAACAACAACGCAAACAAAGCCTTTACGTGGTTCGGAGAGAACGCTCCTACTCCACGGCGATCCTTAAGGTGGATCAATCCAAGCAAATCCACTAAGAAGCTTTCCTTTACAACACAACTCCTCTTCTTTACAAAGAATGAAGATCTAAGCTTAGAGAGAAGAGGAGGAGATTTAAAATCACTTAGAAAGCTAGAAAATTCGTGGAGGCTTTTGAGAAGGATTAGAGAATGAGCATTAACCCCAAAAATCTCCGCCAGCCCTCTTTTTATAGAGAAGAGGTTGATTTTCCCGTTGTAGCATGATCAGTCGACTGATGTTCAGCATCAGTCGACTGCTGGCGTGGTTAACGGCTTCTGAATATCCGAATTCGTGGGATTCAGAGTCGTTTCATCCAACGACACTTTCATCAGTTGACTGATCCCTCCATCAGTCGACTGATAGAGTGATCAGTCGAGTGATCACCGGACGCAGTCGAGTGCGACTCCATTCTGTGCTCGTATTTACGTTTATTTGGCCGCCCCGTTGGCGATCCGATCGATCGCAACATCGATCGACTACCTTGATCAGCTGACCGATGGTCGTGGTTTCATCCTCGACTCGCCGAGCACGACCGGTCCGATCGATACTCATCAAGTGTGAGTAATTCACACTTGATTTCTCCCCCTAGACATAGACTTAACCTCCTAGCTCTTCCTTAAGCCTTGCGCCTCCAGGATCCCTCCGAGTCCGCGACTTGTTCATCCTTTGCGCTTTTCTTCCAAGAGCTTCCTTCGGTTTTGTCATGTCTAGGGTTTTCCTTTGCCAAAGCGTGCTTGGACTTTACGCTGCCAAGTCTACATGCTTGGACTTACGCTGCCAAGATTTGCCTTTGGACTTCCTTTGCCAAAATCCATTTGGACTTAATGCCGCCAAGACAACATGCTTAGTCTTATGCCGCCAAACCTTTACCTTGGACTTCTTTTGCCAAGATCATACTTGGACTTTTCTTTCACCAAGTCTTCATACTTGGATTTCTCTGTCACTTAAACATTATCACAATTTAGATCACAAATTGTTGCCTAACTTAGATGATTATCCAAACATCAAATCATATGAATGCTTGGGGCATTGTTGCACCAACAATCTCCCTCTTTTTGATGTTTGGCAATCATTTAAGTTAGGTCTTATAATCATATTTTCAAATCATATATCCAATTCAAACTTAAACATTTTTTCTCCCCCTTTGACATACATCAAAAAGAGAAGAAAGACAAAAGCATATATTTCATGAAAGGATTTGAATGTGTAACAATCTTGAACTAAGGTATAGATTTAAAATTTAACTCCCCCTGAATCCAAGATATAGGTTATAATGAATAAAATACATGTGGAGCTAAAGTCATCAAACAATTTGAAATTTTAAATCCTAACTTTGCACTAACAATGTAAATTTGGATGAAAAAGATATATATTTTTTAAAACTCCCCTTAAAACTCTGCATTAAACAGCTATACACGTTGTTTATACTTAATATTATCATGCTATAGTTTTAGGATATCAATGATACACTAAATATCAAAAAATGGAGCTAATTTGCCGAAAACATAGTGTATCAGTCGACTGGTTTCTGAACCCGTCGACTGCTACGTTTGTAATGCGAAATTCAGCCTTTTCAGTCCAAATTCAGAAATGCGTCAGAAATTCCAGAAACCTCGAAAAATCACAAAATTTTGTCTACACATTTATGAAATAATACTTTATCAAGGAAAAATATTTTGAAAAATATATGTTTTCCATATTTCAATTTTGATACAAACTTGGAAACTAGCAAAAGTTCTAAAATTTTGCAAACTTTGTATCACTTTTGTGTTTCACTTGAAAACTGTTTTTCAAGACATAATAAAAATATTTTAAAATATGTTTTATTTGACATTTCCAATCATGTTCTTGGAGCTATATGCACATCAATTGTGAATAAGCCTTCCCAATGATTGGTCCAATGAAGGATTAATGTCTCTAGATGACACTTTGGTTCATAGTAATGCATCATAACAAGCATGATGAACCAAGTGCATCTTCCTAACATCTCACAGGTTGTCTAGGTGGCTCAATACAAAAATCATGGTTTCCTAAGTATTTTGTGAGATGGTTAAAGGTATAAATCCTAGTATTTCTATAGGATCATGCAAACCTATACCTTTACTCAACCAAGTACATTCCAAGTTCTCTCCTAAGTGATGAGAATTCTACCTCGGGGAGAGCCTTGGTAAATATGTCGGCTAGGTTGGACTTGGATTGAATATAATTAAGCTCAATGTCCCCCTTAGCCACATGATCTCTAATGAAGTGATGTTTCACTTCAATGTGCTTGGTCCTAGAGTGATGCACCGGATTTTTGGTCAAGTTAATGGTGCTCACATTATCACAAAATACTTTCATGTTGGAGTAAGATAGCTCATAATCTTCTAAGGTATGTTTCATCCATAATAGTTGAGCTACACAACCACCCATAACCACATATTCGGCCTCAGTGGTGGATAAAGCAACACAAGGTTGCTTCCTACTACTCCAACTCACTAGGAAGGACCCAAGGAATTGGCATCCACCACTAGTACTCTTCCGATCCAATTTGCAACCGGAATAATCGGAATCGGTGTACCCAATCAAATCAAAGGACCTAGTCCTAGGGTACCATAGGCCTACATTTAGTGTGCCTTTAACATATCTTAAAATTGAATCGGTGTACCCAATCAAATCAAAGGACCTAGTCCTAGGGTACCATAGGCCTACATTTAGTGTGCCTTTAACATATCTTAAAATTCTCTTAACGGCAACTAAATGAGATTCCTTAGCACATGATTGATACCTAGCACACATACCAACCGCAAATAATATGTCGGGTCTACTAGAGGTTAAATACAAGAGGCTACCAATCATGCTCCTATAAAGGGTAAGATCTATTTGTTTTCCTTCACTATCACTATCTATTTTAGTATTGGTTGCCATTGGAGTTGACACTACCTTAGCATTTTCCAAACCAAATTTCATAATCATTTCCTTAGCATATTTGGTTTGATAAATGTAAATTCCTTCACTTGTTTGTTTAACTTGCAATCCTAGGAAGAAATTTAATTCTCCAACTAGACTCATCTCAAATTCTTTTTTCATATTTTGAATAAAGTCTTGAAGAAGTTCATCATTTGTTGACCCAAAGATAATGTCATCAACATACACTTGGGCTATAAAGATGTCCTTAGATGTTGACTTTATAAAGAGAGTTTGATCTATACTACCCCTTTTGAAATCCTTAGAGATTAGGAAAGATGACAATCTTTCATACCAAGCCCAAGGAGCTTGTTTCAAACCATATAAGGCTTTCCTAAGCTTGTATACATGGTTTGGGTAGTCCATATTTTCAAACCTGGGAGGTTGTTCTACATACACCTCTTCCTTAATAAACCCATTTAGGAATGCCGATTTGACATCCATTTGATGGAGTTTGAAACCCATATAGGAGGCATATGCTAAAAGTATTCTAATGGACTCTAACCTAGCAACCGGGGCATATGTTTCATCATAATCAAGTCCTTCAACTTGATTAAAACCCCTTGCAACTAATCGTGTTTTATTTCTAGTGATATTCCCTTGGTCATCTAGTTTATTCCTAAAGACCCATCTTGTAGTAATAATAGTGTTTTCACTTGGTCTAGGAACTAACTCCCATACTTGACTCCTTTCAAATTGAGCCAATTCATCTTGCATTGCTAAGATCCAATCCGGATCAAGTAATGCATCTTTAATTGTTTTAGACTCAATTTGAGAAATTAGAGCTATATGACTAGTAGGATCCCTATGGAATGACCTAGTCCTAACTCCTTGAGATAATTCACCCACAATTTGATCTAAGGGGTGACTTTGATGAACTCTTATGGTTCTAGGAGGTGTATTAATTTGATTTTGATCATGATCAACCTCAATCCTATGCTCATCATCGGAATCATTCCTTACTCCCCCTTGATCCAATCCTCCCCCTTGATCATTACCCCCTAAGGTTAAATCTTGCAATTGTTGGGTAATTTCTTGATTTTCATTATTAATATCATCATCAATAGGGGATTTTCTAGGGTAAGTATTGGAAGCTTCATCAAATTGGACATTTGAAGATTCTTCAATCTTTTGAGTCCTTTTATTGTATAGTCTATACCCTACACAAGTGGATGAGTATCCAACTAGGATTCCCTCATCCGCTTTGGACTCAAACTTACCTAGGTTGTCTTTGGTATTTAAGATATAAACTTTACATCCAAAGACCTTAAAATAATGAATTGTTGGAATTGTACCATTCCACAATTCAAATGGAGTTTTTCCTAAAAACCTATGAATTAATACCCTATTTTGGATATAGCAAGTGGTATTAACCGCTTCCGCCCACAAGTAGCTAGGTAAGGAGTATGCATTAAGCATTGTCCTAGCCGCTTCTTATAGGGCACGATTTTTCCTTTCCATAACCCCATTTTGTTGGGGTGTTCTAGGACAAGAAAATTCATGCTTGTATCCTTGTTCTAAGCAAAAATTTGAAAAATTAGAATTCTCAAATTCTCCACCATGATCACTACGGATCTGGTTGATTTTACGTTTTCTTTCATTTTCTACTCTTTTGCTAAATCCTATGATTATTCCTAAGGTTTCATCTTTATTTTTCAAGAAAAACACCCAAGTAAACCTAGAAAAATCATCTACTATTACCAAGCAATATTTACTACCAATTATAGATGGGGTACTATGGCAATCAAATAAATCCATATGTAGTAATTCTAACGATAAAGTGGTACTAAGTAAATTTTTACCTTTGTGTGATGTTTTTGATTGTTTCCCTTCTTGGCAAGCATCACACATCTTGTCCTTGAGAAATTTGACTCTAGGCAATCCTTTGACTAGCTTCAATTTTGCTATTTTGGCTATATTCTTCATGTTTATGTGTCCTAGCCTTCTATGCCAAAGCCAACTTTCTTCCTCTTTTGCAATATGACACTTAGTGGAAGGATTAGTAGCATAGGATAAATCAACATAATATATATTTGATTTCCTAAAGCCTACTAACATGCAATTATTTATAGTTTTGTGTCTTATAAAACATTTTGAGGAATCAAATTTAACATCAAAGTTTGCATCACATAATTGACTTACACTAAGTAAATTAAATTTCATATTTTTAACTAATAGAACTTTATGAATGGCAAGATTGGGAGATACCTCAATGGTGCCCTTTCCTAGAATTTTAAGTTTGCCGCTATTACCAAATGACACTTTTCCTTTGCTAGTGTGGTTGATAGTGGAGAATTTTCTCTCATCCCCGGTCATATGCTTTGAGCACCCACTATCAACTATCCACAAGCTTGGTTCTTCTACCTATATCACATGAAAAACACAATCCTTAGGTACCCAAATCTTAGGACCACTAGCATCAATTATAAATTTCTTTGGTACCCATGCCTTTCTCCCCTTGCTTTTAATAATTGATTTTCTACTAACAAGGGATGCAAATGCTACCTCTTTCTCCTTAGGTCTATATCCTAATCCGGCCTTATTGTAAATTGCCCTTTGATCCTTAATAATCATATCTAGATATTTAGAACCATTAGTGAATTTTTCTAGGCATGCTCTTAATTTACCTATTTCTTTTCTTAACTCATCATTTTCATCCCTAAGAGTACATTCATCAATATCACTAGATGGTTTGCAACATGATGAATCTACACTCTTAAGTGATTTGATTTCTAATTTTAGATCCTTAACCCTAATTTTTGATCTATTTAAAGCATTTTGTAAACATGCAATAGTCTTATAAAGTAAATCTACTTTAGGTGAGTTATTTACCTCATCATCATCACTTGATGATGATTCATCACTTGAAGAGGAAGAGGACTCCCCGCTTGAGCCCCCGGCTTCTTCCTCTAATGCCATAAGGGCTAGGTTCCGGGTGGCATGACATACTTCCTCATCGTCGGAAGACTCCTCCATACTTAGAGTGTCCCATGTTTGTGCCACCATTGCCTCCTTCTTCTTCTTCTCCTTCTTTTCCTTCTTTTTCTTTTCCTTCTCCTCCTTCTTCTTTAGTTCCGGGCAATTTGGCTTTATATGCCCTTTCTTGTTGCAACCAAAATAAGTCACGTTAGAGATAGAATTTGAATTACTTGAAGATTTACCTCTTGAGGATTGGAACATCCTCTTCACGTCTTTCTTTGTGAGTCTCCTTGACTTCCCACCGAACTTCTTGACGTAATGTGCCACCTCACTTGCCGATAACTCATCTTCACTACTTGATGAGTCTTCCTTAGATTCGGATGAGGAGGACGCTTCCTTCTTCTCCTTCTTCTTCTTCTCCTTCTTTCCTACAAAAAGAGCTATACCCTTCTCTTTGGATGAAGTGTTAGCTTGTTCATGTAATTGAAATTCACAAAAAATTTCATCTAACTTGACTAATGAAAGATCCCTAGAGACCTTATAGGCATCTACCATTGAGGCCCATACGGTGGTCCTAGGGAAAGCTTGTAATACATACCTTACAAGGTCTCGGTTGTCGACCTTTTCACCTATAACGTGTAGTCCGTTGACTACTTCCTTGAAACGCCCGTTCATTTGTCTCACGGTCTCGTTTGTCTTCATAGTGAAGCTTTGGAGTTGGCCAATCAAAAGATCCCTCTTGGCCCTTCTTGTCTCTTTGGATCCTTCGTTGAGTTCGATGAGCTTCTCCCAAAGCTCTTTTGTGGAGTTGAAGGGCCCGACCTTAGAGAGTTGCTCCTTGGATAGACCACATTGAAGTGTGGTCATTGTTTTTGCATTTGCTTGTGCTTTCTTGGCCATCTCTCTTGTCCAATCTTTTGTCGGTAGTGGTGCTCCGAATTCGTCGACCGACTTCTCAAAACCATCTACAACACTAAACCAATTCTCAATATCGTTCATTAAATAATACTCCATCCTACCTTTCCAAAATCTGAAGCCGTTGCCGTCGAAGAACGGAGGCCTCGCCATGCTATACCCCTCTTGAAAAGCCATCTTTGCTCCGGTTGATTGCTAGATCTTCCGATGCGATCCGGGCTCTGATACCACTTGTTGGTGATCGTTTGGAAGCTAGAAGGGGGGTGAATAGCGTTTTTCGTTTCTACAAAAATGATTAGCGGAAGCAAACACAAATAATATATGTAAAAACAACAACAACGCAAACAAAGCCTTTACGTGGTTCGGAGATAACGCTCCCACTCCATGGTGATCCTTAAGGTGGATTAATCCTAGCAAATCCACTAAGAAGCTTTCCTTTACAACACAACTCCTCTTCTTTACAAAGATGAAGATCTAAGCTTAGAGAGAAGAGGAGGAGATTTAAAATCACTTAGAAAGCTAGAAAATTCGTGGAGATTTTTGAGAAGGATTAGAGAATGAGCATTAACCCCAAAAACCTCCACCATCCCTCTTTTTATAGAGAAGAGGGAGACGATCTCGATGTACAACATCACGATCGCTAGCGCGTGGTTAACGGCTTCTGAATAGCCAGATTCGCGGGATTCAGAGTCATTTCATCCAACGACACTTTCATCAATTGACTGATCCCTCCATCAGTCGACTGATGGAGTGATCAATCGAGTGATCGCCGGCCGCAGTCGAGTGCAACTCCATTCTGTGCTTATATTTACGTTTATTAGTCGACTCCCACTATTGGCGTGATCGATCGATAACATCGCCGATCATCGCCTTGATCATCAAGCAATCGTGATGGTCGTGGTTTCATCCCGACTCGGCCGAGCACTGACCGATCGATACATCGTATCAGTCGACTGATACTCATCAAGTGTGAGTAATTCACACTTGATTTTACCCCCTAGACCTAGACTTAACCTCCAAGCTCTTCCTTAAGCCTTGCGCCTCCAGGATCCCTGCAAGTCCGCGACTTGTTCATCCTTTGCGCTTTGCTTCCAAGAGCTTCTTTCGGTTTTGTCATGTCTAGGGTTTTCCTTTGCCAAAGCGTGCTTTGACTTTACGCCGCCAAGTCTACATGCTTGGACTTACGCTACCAAGATTTGCCTTTGGACTTCCTTTGCCAAAATCCATTTGGACTTAATTCCGCCAAGACAACATGCTTGGTCTTATGCCGCCAAACCTTTACCTTGGACTTCTTTTGCCAAGATCATACTTGGACTTTTCTTTCACCAAGTCTTCATACTTGGATTTCCTTGTCACTTAAACATTATCACAATTTAGATCACAAATTGTTGCCTAACTTAGATGATTATCCAAACATCAAAACATATGAATGCTTGGGGCATTATTGCACCAACAGTGCATTCATTCTATTTGCATGCATGCTGGCGACTTGGTCTCCCTTGTGGTTGAGAGGGTCATTAGTCATCCTGCCTCCACAATTACTCATGGTAGTAGTTACTGGTGTGAGGGCAGTTCATTGGTTGTGTCACACTCGACCACTATTGATGTCATGGTTGAGGGCATTTGTATATATGCATATACATATATTTATGTATATATAAGTGTGTGAGTGTGAGCAGAATATATAGATACAGTCTATATATATATGCTTGTTGTACTATTGCATTTGTTTGTGCTATGGTTGTTACATTTGGTTGTACATAATATTGCATGTTATTTGTAGAGTCTATGTTGGTTATGTGTCGGATACTAGTGTATGAGTTGGGCAGACTGTCGTACGCCTTTGACCAGTACCATGATGTTGAGTAATTAGAGTCAGATTAGTTATGGTATTTGTTTTAGAATGTAAGACAGTTTGTCTATTACAGAGGTAGTTTTACTATTACTGGTTGTATGTGCTATATTGCATATATGTCCCCAGGTCGTATGAGTTGTAGTGTTGCAAATCTTCAGGTATGTCATTACGTTATGCTGTTCAGTTGATCTTTTAGTGTACGCATTGATCATATTATATTGGTAGTTACCTGTTATATCTTTAGATTGCTATCGTTGACTCTCATGCGATATTTGATATGCATGCACTATACTTTTATATTACTGTTGAGTTTTATACTCACCACCACAGACCCTGGGTTTCTTGTCGCCCAAGTAACAGGTAGCTGACTTCGTGATGGGCTTGGAGCATCACTGGCTGATGTCATCTCATCTCATTTTTCGAGGGTCCAGACTTTGGAGTTATTCATTTTTTCTTGGTTTCAGATGTTTCTTATTATGGACTTGGATTCATATGGTGGTTTGTAGTATTGGACATTGCTAGTGTTGTATTGGACTTTCTAGTTTACTTTCAGTACTTTCTGATTTGTAGTTAGTCATACTAGTATGCAGTCTGTTTGAGGTTGTAACTCTTTGTGATGCTTTCTGCTATGATTTTAGTTGTATACTTTTATATATGTTGTGTGGATGT
The DNA here is from genome assembly GCA_025175895.1 of Wurfbainia villosa. NCBI lineage: Eukaryota > Viridiplantae > Streptophyta > Magnoliopsida > Zingiberales > Zingiberaceae > Wurfbainia > Wurfbainia villosa. The sequence goes on from CM045990.1 coordinate 86,233,924, forward strand.
GGCCGAAAGGCTTTGTGTCATCAGGGAATTGTACAACGTACATGGGAGATGTTGTCTATTTTTCAGGCTTGACATACTCTCGGGGCGTGACATGGATCGTCATCCAAACCGGATTCTCGCTACCTACCAATGACGACGACGAGTTCTTAGATTGCGACAAGTGGTCGAACACCATGAAGTGTCAAGTTGAGGTCGATGCCAAGCCTATACAGATCCTACAATGAGAGCTCTCCAAAGAGGAACTCAACTGGGTCGGACTATTCATAAGCACGAAGGACTTATGGAACAAGCTCATTGAGCTACACGAAGGAACGACCAGCATGAAGGTATGTAAGTGAGATTTATTATTAAATAAATTGTTTAATTTGAAAATGCAGGATCACGAGACCGCTACACAACTTCATGCGAGGATCCTGGATATTATGAACGACCTCCACTCAATCGAACAAAAATTTGAGAATCGAGATGTAATCAGGTACGCTCTTAATGCTTTTCCTAGGAACACCTTTTGGGCATCCATGGTTGATGCCTACAAGGTATCTATAGATTTATCTAAGAATAGATTAGATGAACTTTTCTATGAATTTGAGCTACCTGAACAATCTAACTCAGCCCCGATCGAGAAAGGTGTTGCCGTGGTTGCAGGTCGAAAGAAGAAGACGAAGAGCAAACCACCTCCCGAAGAAGAAGAAGAGGAGTACGAATCGGAGGTGAACGATGAGATGGAGACCGAATTAGTGAATCTAGTTCAGAAGATGATCAAGAGTAGAAGACGACCCATCAAGCAATCTAAGGAAAAGAGACCCGAGCAAAGTTCCAATTACAAATGCTACGAGTGCAACAAGAGGGGTCACATCAAATCGGAGTGCCCAAGACTAAAGAACAAACCATCACAATCAAAGAAGGTTCTCAATGCAACTTGGGAGGAGTCGTCGGAAGAAGAAGATGAGCTCAACAACCTTGCATTCATGGCCAAGCCGACCGAGCCCGAAGATGAATCCAGACCCGAAACGAGCTACGAGTCGGAGACTGAGTTCGACTCCAGATCCGACGATGAACTCCAATTCAAGACAAGTCACGGATCCATATCCAATTCAAGAGATTCGATCAAGGTAAGTCGGTCATTAATTAATACTCTTTATAATGCAATTAAGTATTTAACTAAGAAATTAGCTAAATCCGAGTCCAAGGTTGAGACCTTAGTTGAGGAGGTTAAACTCCTTAAACATGAGGTCTCCCTAACCTCTTCGACTAGTCAAGTTCGAGAAGAGAACTCAACTCGAGTTGAAGAACTTGAAGAAGAGAACTCCCTCTTGAAAGGACAAGTCAAAGACCTTAAAAAATCACTAGAAAGTTTTACTTTGGGGTCCAAGGGTCTTGACCTACTACTTGGATCACAAAGGGTCATGTACAATAAGGCCGAACTCGAATTTAGATCAACCACAATGAACAAATCATACATGTCAATTGTAAATTGAAATAAACTAAAAGGTCAAGCATGGGTCACTAAGACTGTTTGAATTCTCAATTAGGATCCACCAAGTATTGGGTTCCCAAAGACCAAATCCACTATGTGTAAAGACCGAATCGGTTCAATGGTCAAGGGGGAGCTAGTACTAAACTTGTTTGCTTTACTTCTTGATTTAATTCTGCATGCTTAGTTAAATTTGTGTTTTAATTTTTAGAACGGCTAGATAGGATCAATAGTTAGTCAACCTTGATAACATAGTATCAAGATACGGCGAGATGATAGTATGTTAAAGAAACAAAGTCTTGTGTGTCCGAGTTAGATAAGGTGTATCTAACTTAGTGCACTCAACTAAGTTGAACTAGCAGAAGCTACCTCGCTACATCCTAAACTAGTTAGACTAGGAAGTGACTCTAAGTGACTTAAGTGAATATTTGTTAGTGAAAGCCCTAGAGCCAATCATGTGATGATTGTTGTATGGACTTTATTGTATCATATTCCTATTTATAAAGACATGGTTATTATATTTACTTGTATTGGTGCCAAATAACTAAGTATAATAACGTCCTTGAGTAGTAGGTTCTTATCTATATCAATCGATTGGTTGAATCAATAATGAGACGATATAGAGAACACTACTCTTAATCATTCCTAGTCAAGTATTAACATTCAGAGACAATCTTAATGCATAGAGACTAGCATGTAGGTCAATACGATGGCTTGATCTCACAAGTCATGGATATGAGATATCAAGTTGACAGATTGGTATGCATTGAAGAATGTATACTGAATGACCCGCCATGAGAAAGCATCATGGATCGTTATATGAGTTTCATATACTTTCTCATGTGGCTATTAGTATGACTATTAGCCCTTAGACCTGAAGTCACCATGGTTCCCTACATAAGGAGTTGCATACTTTGGCTTCGTCAAACGTCACCCGTAAATGGGTGGACTATAAAGGCGATTACTGGGTATGTGACAAATTATGCGGAGGGATGTGAGTGATGTAGATGGGATCTATCCCTTCTATATGATGGGGGTGACATCGATATTCTTGATAGAGTGAGACCACGAAGTGCATGGCCATGCCCAAATGAGTCAATATGAGATATTGAGCTCATTTGATTAGAGTGAGTCTACTTGGAGTTCAAGATATAGATTGTACCGAGGATGACATGGTCTATGCCTCAATTAGTCAATCTAGATGTCAAGGATAGAGGGACATTGTCACATATTGTGAGAGTCACAATTAGTAGTCACAAAGGTGATGTTGGAGCTCAACATTCTTGTAACTTGGGTAGCAATGATGTGTTGCTAGATACCGCTCATTGTTTATGTTCCTAAATTGGTTTAGGGACATTGACAATGTTACAAGAACCAATAGGGTCACACACAAAGGGCAATTAGATGGAGATTAGGTTCATATGATGAACCATAAGGATTAGGTTCATGGGATGAACCAAATTGGATTAAGTGCAATCTAAATTAGACTAATTGAGTTAGACTCAATTTGATTCAAGTGTTGATTGAGTGAAATATAGATTTGATTCATTGAGTCAATTTAAATTAATGAATAGAGATTCATTAAATCAAATTGACTTGAATCAAGTGGTTAGATTTGATCAACCATGGGAGATAAGAGGTCAAGTTTGACTTAACTTGAGAAGGAAGATGAATGGTCATTTTTGACTTGACCAATTGCCATGTCATGGTGACATGGCATGGGGGCCAACCAATGATGGTGTTCCACATCATCATTGACTTATCATGCGGTGCCACCTCATGAGGAAGACCAAGAGCCATTGGCTCTTGAAGTTACATGCATGCATGTAACCCCCACCCATTAAAGTGGCCGGGGACTCCACTTGATGAAGGTAATTCATTTGGTGGTAACTCCATCTTCTTCTTCCATGGATCTTCTTCCTCTCAAGCTCTCTCCCAATCCTCTATCTTGGATGAACCATCCAAGGGGTGCTAGCACACTCAAGGTTGTGTTTTCTCCACCATTTGTCCGTGTGGATACCAATAGAGGAGTGTGCACTTGACACTCTTGAGTTCCGATGAAGCTTTTGGACGAGCGGGATAAACGAAGGGCGTCGCTACGAGGGTAATGCTCTATCTTGTAGATCTAAGGTATATCTAGGATCTTTAAACACATACCTATTTTATATTTTTATATCTTCGCACGGATCCGTGGCCGGGCTTTCGAGGTTTTCGCAACGCAAAAAGCGATTTCTGCAGCTCGAAAAACCCAATAGTGGTATCAGAGCCACGTGTGAAGCATGTATGTGTTTCATATTTGTAGTTTTTATATTAGATATAAAAATTACATATTTTTAAGTTTCTGTAAATTTCCTATTTTTATAGAAATTTTGGGTATTTTTCTCGAAGAGTCGAAGCAATGAGTGTTGGGACACTTGTAGGCTTCAACCACCGAGAAAAACTCTCCGAAATGGCAAGTTCTCGCTTTAGGTTTTTGGGACAGCGACCTAAGTCGCTGTAAGATCTAGTAGGGACACTTGCAAAGTTTATTTTTGTGAGTAGGGGTGCTTCCCCTATCCCCGAAAGGGCCCTTGTCCCACGATCACGCCCGAAAACTGTTTAGCGAGACCGTTATGGAGAGTTGACTCATAAAATTGAAAAAAAAAAGGAAAAAATATAGAAATTTTCTGTTAAAATATATAATTTATAATTATGTATAATTCTGTAATGGTCATGGCCCAAGAACCCCAATATGATTGGATATTAATGTGTTGTAATTCATAATACGGCCTGCGTGCCATTTTTGTGATTGTACTTGTTGTATAGGGTATGCGACCTGCGCGTCGTGCCTCTTCTTTTAAAAATTCTAGCTGTACATAGTTTTTGACTCGAATGTAACTCGAGTTTCATGTTTGTAATGTACAAAATGGAGCGGTGGAAGGTCCACTTCTAGACGGAGTTACGAGAAGGGTGTCGACGACACATGGCGGTCAAAGGAGGCGCTTGGAGAAGTCGCTAACCCTAGGTTGACCGTCCGATCTTCTAATTAGCTTGAGAAGATCATAGTAGGGCCATGACCACATCACAATTATATATATATATATATATATATATATATATATATATTTGTTTTTTCTTGTATGTATGTGATGCATGCTAGTAGAATAATGCTTGTATGTATATGATGCATGCTAGGATATTTTTCTTGTATGTATATGATGTATGCTAGAATAATGCTTGTATGTATGTGATGCATGCTAGTGTAGGATAATAAAGGCCTTAATGCGTATATGATACACATTACGATTAGATTAGATCTTAATCGAATCAACTCGAAAATGCCTACCAAATCCTTGATACCCATCACTACCTCGATCATTTGTAGTTGTTGAATCTGCCAAAGCAGAGCAATGCATATTATCTTGGTAGGGTGCGAAGGGACAATCTTGGTCCCACCTATCACAGCTTGGATTAGAGTAAGCTCAATTAGATTGAGTAAAACTAGTTAACTCAATTGGATCAAGTAGAACTATAGGCATATTCCAACCGTTGGAAAGATAGGATAAGATCGCATTTACACTAAATCTTGGGCGATTTAGCCAAAGCTAACTCAAGGTCTTTTGTAAATGTGGGTCTTGATCCTATAAACAAGAGTTGCATAGAGATGTAATCGATAATGTGTTACCCACCGATCATACTAAATCTTGGGCGATTTAGCCAAAGCTAACTCAAGGCTTAGTATGATGTGGATTTTGTCCCGCAGGAATTATAGCTAGTTTGTATGAATCTAGTAATGTGGTTTGACCACATCCATAACTCGATTCTACAAAATTCCTATAATTCAGTGGGAGCATCATTTAATTAAAGGCCTAATTAAATGATAAAAGGAATATGATATTAATTCTCTGCATTGTATGTTGTAGATTACTATGTCGACAAACAAGAACACTCTCTCTCTACGTTCTGTCCTTGAGAAGGACAAGCTCAATGGAGCAAATTTCCTAGACTGGTACAGGAACCTGAGAATTGTTCTCACTCAAGAAAGGAAATTGTACGCCGTAGAGTAACCCATTCAAGAGGCACCTCCTACCACTGCCTTGCGAGTTGACAAAGATGCTTACAAGAAGCATCAAGATGATGCATTAGATGTGTCATGTCTAATGCCCGCGACCATGAACTCTGAGCTTCAGAAGCAACACGAGTTCATGAATGCTTATGATATGGTTGAACATCTTTGTCAACTATATCAAGGACAAGCAAGGCACGAGAGATATGAAGTCTCTAAGGCATTGTTTGGGTCCAAAATGCAAGATGGGACTCCCATAGGTACATATGTACTCAAGATGATTGGGTACATAGAAAACCTATAGAGATTGGGATTCCCCCTTGGCCAAGAGCTGTCCACTGACTTGATCTTGCTGTCTTTACCACAAAGCTACAATCAATTTGTCATGAATTACAACATGAATGAAATTGATAAGCCACTGCCTGAGATGCTCAGCATGTTGAGAACTGCTGAGCTCAACCTTAAGAAGGTAAAATCTGACTCCATTTTGATAGTGCAAAAGAAGAAAGGCAAGGGCAAGCCTAAAGGTAAGGGAAAGTCCCAAGCCAAGTGCAAAGGCAAAGAACTTAAACCCAAAGGAGGGGTGGCCAAGGAAGGGGCTTGCTTCCACTGCAAGGAAGCTGGACACTAGAAGCGTAACTACAAAGCTTAACTGGAAGATCTTAAGAAGAAGAGAAGTGAGACTTCTACTTCAGGTATAAATGTTATAGAAGTCAATCTATCTATTTCTTCATCATGGGTATTAGATACCGGATGTGCATCTCACATTTGTACCAATGTGCAAGCGCTGAGAAATAGTAGGGCATTGACAAAGTGTGAGGTGGACCTATGAGTAGGCAATAGAGCAAGGGTTGCTGCTGTTGCTGTAGGAACTTATGATCTATCTCTTCCCTCTGGGCTTGTACTAGAATTAGATGAATGTTGTTATGTGTCTTCTTTAACTAAGAACATAATTTCGGTTTCTTGTTTGGACAAGAAAGGATTTACATTTATAATAAAGAACAAATATTGTTCAATTTATTTAAATGATATGTTCTATTGTAGTGCACCTCTAATGAACGGACTCTGCTTTCTAGACTTAGAGAGCCCTATCTATAACATAAGTACCAAAAGGTTCAAGTCAAATGAGTTGAACCAAACCTATCTCTGGCATTGTCGCTTAGGTCACATAAATGAGAGTCGCTTATCTCAGCTCCATAAAGATGGGCTGCTAGACTCATTTGATTTTGAATCATATGAGACATGCGAGTCTAGCCTTTTAGGCAAGATGACCAAGACTCCCTTTAGTGGACACAACGAAAGAGCAACAAACTTGTTAGGACTTATACATAGTGATGTATGTGGCCCTTTCAATGTTGCTGCTAGAGGTGGTTACAAGTACTTCATTACATTTACTGATGACTTCAGTAGATATGGTTATGTGTATCTCATGACACATAAATTAGAATCCTTTGAAAAGTCAAAGAATTCAAGAATGAAGTACAAAACTAGCTTGGCAAGAGTATTAAGATACTTCGATCAGATCGAGGTGGTGAATACCTTAGCCATGAGTTTCGTGACTATCTAGTTGAGTGTGGGATTCTATCCTAACTCACTCCTCCTGGAACACCACAGTGGAATGGTGTATCCGAAAGGAGGAATCGTACCCTATTAGATATAGTACAATCTATGATGAGTTACATAGATCTTCCTATATCCTTTTGGGGATATGCTCTAAACACAGCAGCATTCACCCTTAACCGTGTACCATCCAAGGCTGTGATAAAGACACCATATACGATATGGACAGGGAGAAATCCCAAGATGTATTTCATAAGGATTTGGGGTTGTGAGGCTTACATTCGACGTCAAGTCTCAGACAAACTGGGACCCAAATCTGATAAGTGCTATTTTGTTGGATATCCCAAGGACATGAAGGGATATTACTTCTACATTCCTAGTCAGCATAAAGTGTTTGTGGCAAAGACTGGGGTTTATCTAGAAAGGGCTTTTATTTTTAGAAAAACTAGTGGGAGTATGTTCGATCTTGAAGAAATTCAAGATAAGGACCATAACACTGAGGCCTTGATGGAGGTTGAACAGGAACCACAAAGTGTTGTGGGTGATGAGGTTGTTGCACAAAGAGTTGTGGAACAACCACCTGTTCAAGTAGACCTACCTCTTCGCAGGTCTGATAGGGTACGTCATCAGCCTGAGAGATACTCATTTCTCTTGTCTGACCATGATGACGTTGTGCTCATTGAGAATGAGCCTACCTCCTATCAGGAAGCTGTGATGAGCCCAGACTTTGAGAAAATTCTAGAGGTCATGAGATCCGAGATGGAATCCATGTACACCAACCAAGTATGGACTTTGGTTGATCCACTTGAAGGGGTCAAACCCATTGGGTGTAAGTGGGTCTTTAAGAGAAAGACTGACATGGATGGACATATGAATACCTATAAGGGCTGATTGGTGGCTAAAGGTTTCAAGCAAATTCATGGTATTGACTATGATGAAACCTTTTCTCCAGTGGCAATGTTTAAGTCTATTCGGATCATGCTTGCTATTGCAGCATACCACGATTATGAGATCTAGTAGATGGATGTCAAAACCAAATTTCTGAATGGAAACTTACTCGAGGATGTGTACATGACATAACCTGAGGGTTTTGTAGATCCACAGCAAACTGGGAAAGTATGCAAGCTACAAAGGTCCATTTATGGGCTAAAGCAAGCTTCTCGGAGCTGGAATATTCAATTCGATGATGCGATCAAATAGTTTGGTTTCATCAAGAATGAAGATGAACCCTGTGTCTGTTAGGGCAACCTCTTTCCATGATTAGGTTTTGATGTGTGTGGCAAAGGGTTTAAGTTAGTTTGTTATGATTTGATATGTGTGTTGAAGTCGTGCAGGACTTAGTAATTCGCACATGGAGCCGTGGCGAGTTTCACATCTCATGACTCGGTCCTTGAGTCGGTGAAGGATTGCTTTGCGGAAGTCGTGCGCTTGGAGCATCTGAGGGACCGCCGGACGAGGAGCTTGGAGTGAAGCCAGAGGAAGTAGACTTCGAGGCAAGAGACACGAAGGAGCATTGCAGAGTCGTGCGCCTGATGCTGCCGAGGGACGTGGCCGTGAACGAAGAGAACTTCGACGGCGAGGGACTCCGAGGGATGAGAGTGAGCGAATGTAACCCGGGAAGGGGTAGCTCTTAGGTGAAACTTGGCCATTTGGCCAAATGTCGAATGAGTTTTCCCGACACCAGTCGACTGCCATGTCATGGCAGTCGACTGCTCTGAGTCGATAGTTCGATCGACTGGTCTAATATGGCTGGATCAAGTTGATCAGTCAACTGCCGGCAAGGGTCAGTCGACTGATGGCACTGTGCATGGGCACAGAATGGAGTCGACCTCGTTAAGGACTCGACTGATCGAGCACCAGTCGACTGATAGTAATATCAGTCGACTGATGCCAGTACCGTTGGATGAAATCCAACGTGGAAAGAGGCCGTTATTGGGCAATGGCTACAGGACCAGTCGACTGATCGAGGGCATCAGTCGACTGCTCCTGTGTCAACGGGAAGAAACCCTCTTCCTCTATAAAAAGGAAGAGGATGGGGCTTTGGGAGGCTAATGCTTGAGCTCTAAACTTCTCCCAAAGTGTCATACACGATTCGCTACTCTTCTTACTTGCTTTTACTTCAATCTTATTGTAAGAAGAGTGATCTTGATTGTAAAGGTTACCTCCGCCTAGCTTGGTGCAAAGGAGAGACCAATAGTGATTATCTTTGACAGAGTGATTTACCGTGGACGAATCGGACCGTGGATTAGCGGCGTAGCCGTGAACCATGTTACATCTCAGTGTTTGTATTGTTTGTTTATCTTTTTCTTTGTCCTTATTTATATTTGCATATTCCGCTTGCGCTAACATTTTGTAGACGAGCAAAATCCGACATACATCGATTGAGGGCTATTCACCCCCCTCTAGCCGATTGTTTCGATCCCCAACAAGTGGTATCAGAGCCAAGGAAAGCTTGTCGAGGACTAACCACCACAACAAGCAACATTCAAAATGGCCGGCTCCAACATTCACCCACCAAAGTTCGAAGGAGAATTCGCTTGGTGGAAGAAGCGAATGGAGGTATTCTTTGAAACCGACTTTGAAATTCTCTTAATAATGGAAAACGGTTTCGAGTTGCCTAGGAACGAAGATGGGGAGCCATTGGAGAAATTGAGATGGAGCAAAAGACAAAGAGAGGAGTATTTGGCAAATTCAAAGGCCAAGCACCACCTATACAATGTACTCCCTCAACAATAAGTCAACCGGATAGGAGAGTGTGCTAGCGCCAAGGAAATGTCGGAGAAATTAATAGAGATCCATGAAGGCACATCCGAGGCAAAGCTAGCAAGGAGAGATGTCCTTCGCTCCCAATTGTCAAATATCAAACTCGAAAAGGGAGAGAAGGTAAAATCCCTACACTCTAGATTTAAGGAAATTCTAACCGGTTTGACAAGTGTAGGTGAAAAGCTCTCCAATCGGGATATGGTAATGAAGGCCATAGATGCCTTTCCCCGGTTCTCAAAGTGGAGCTCCATGGTGGACTCCTTCTATATCTCGAAGAATTTAGAAGTGAGCACCTTGGAGGAGTTCTTCTCAACAATGGAACTCCAGGAAACGAGGCTTGAAGGAATACAATAAGAGCCAAGAATCCAACCTTCAAGAGGAGTAGCTTTGATGGAAAACAAGGGGAAGAAGAAGATAGAGATCCTCTCCTCCTCCGATGATGAAGCCTCTTCCTCCTCCTCCATGGATAGCACGGAAGAAGCGTATATGGTAAGGAGGGTAAGGCGTGCATTAAAATGTTTTAGATTTAATAAGTCTAATGATAGGAATAGAAGACCAAGGGGGAAAGTCATATGCTACAATTGCCAAGGAGAGGGGCACATAAGGGACAATTGTCCTCTCCTAAACAAGAGCAAAGAAGAAAGGAAGAAGAAAGAAGAAAAGAAGAAGAAAAAGGGGAGCAAGAAGAAAGAGGAGAAGAAGGCAAAGGAAAAGGGGAAGGCCAAAGCGTTCAAAGCCAAGACATGGGATGATCTTTCCTCCTCATCCTCATCCGAAGAAGAGGAACAAGTATATTCCAACCTTGAATTGATGGCCTTCGACGACTTGGATTGCTCCTCCTCCGAAAATGAAGGATCAAGCTCAAGTGGAGAGAGCTCAAGTGAAGAGGGAGCTTCCTCATCCTCCTCATCAGAAGAAGAAGACATGGAAACTATGGTAACGAATGCCTCTCCTAAGAAAATAGTTTCCATAGTTTCTAGCTTAACTAGAGATTTATTTAGAGCAAAGAAGAAAAATAAGAGCATGCTAGATCAAATTAAGGACTTAGAAAATAAACTAGAAAAAGCATGTTTAAATCAAAATGAAAATATTTCTTCTAGCTTAAATTATGCATGCTCACATGATAACTATATGCCTTTGGATGTTAGTGATGCATGTATAGAAGAAAATAGGGCTTTAAGGGAAAAGGTAGATTATTTAACCAAAGCCCTAGAGAAATTCACAATTGGCTCCAACACATTGAACATGATCATAGGGAGCCAAAGAGCTAGCTTCAACAAAAAGGGCCTAGGTTATAAAGAAAAGAAAAATGAAAAGGCCTACAAATGCCTAATTGCTAGGGGACAAGATAAGAAGAAAGTAATAGCTAGGAAATGGATTCCTAAGGAGTATCTAGTGAACCCCATAGGCAAGAACTTATTTTGGGTTCCAAAATCCATCCTTAAGGGTTAGAAAACCCCTAGGGTAGTCAACCATATGCAATTGACCTATATCATATTTTGGTTGACTTAGGATGGCGGGACAACATTTTGAAATAGTGTTAGGTGATGATAACGTGCCTATAAATAGTTAATAATGCTTAAATCATGATGATTAATGTAATTGCTATGTATGTTTGCAATCATGATTTATGATTTTGATATTTGGCACATAATCATGAGAAATAGGGTTAAATCATGCTTTAGGTGATACTTTTCTTATTATCATGATATAATACCTAATGCATGAAAACAATTCAATGAATACATGTGTTTCATGATCATAATGTGAAATTAAGTCATATATGTCTTTATGATCATGTGGTTTGCTAGGATGATACTTAACCTTGATAAAATTCATGAATATAATGGTTAAGTATATACAAATACCTCTAGGATACATCTCACACTCACTATAGGCTACCATGATTGAAAACTTAGCATGAGTGAGATGTTAGGATGATACAAATGTCCACTAATGTCTATGGCATTTAGATGGTCATTTAAAGTATCAGAATAGCAATAATAGACCAATCATGGGGAAGGCTTATGTTTAATTCATAGACATTTTGTCCAAAGATCATGGTTGGATATTTCATATGTTTTCAAAACAATTTCTTACCTTAAAATATGTGTATTCATGTTTTGAAACAATTCAAACTGAAACTAGGTGTTAAAATGGATACTATAATGATCAAAAACCTAGTAGTTTTTAAAGCTTTTGGTTTTTTGGCAAATATCAGAAAATATAATGATTTTTCATGAAAAACTATTTTTCATTGATAGATATACTTACAAGAAATATGTTTCCCAAATTTCATGATTTTTTAAATTTTCTGGAATTTTTAATGCATTTCTGAAATTCGGTCCGAAAATTAGAAAGTTCTGAAATTATACCGATCGTAGTCCAACCGGATCGTGGCCTGAAAATCAGACTAGTTAAGGCCGAATTCAGGTTTTAGACTAAGTTTTGGTATTTTCCTTCTATTATACTTGATGCCATGCGTTTATAACTTAGTGTTAATCTTTTTTATGGTGTCAAAGGGGGAGAAATGATTATGTTTATGTAAATTATGATAGGGGGAGAGATAGTTTCATGGATTAAGGGGGAGTTGCATGTTGCTATATCATGTTTATGTTTACATGCTTTCTTACCTTAGAAATTTTTATCAAATGTTTTTACCTAACTTAAACGGATTGCCACACATCAAAAAGGGGGAGATTGTTAGGGCAATCTCTTGCCATGATTAGGTTTTGATGTGTGTGGCAAATGGTTTAAGTTAGTTTGTTATGATTTGATATGTGCGTTGAAGTCGTGCAAGACTTAGTAATTCGCACATGGAGCCGTGGTGAGTTTCACATCTCATGACTCGGTCCTTGAGTCGGTGAAGGATTGCTTTGCGGAAGCCGTGCGCTTGGAGCATCCGAGGGACCGCCGGACGAGGAGCTTGGAGTGAAGCCAGAGGAAGTAGACTTTGAGGCAAGAGACGCGAAGGAGCATTGCAGAGTCGTGCGCCTGATGCTGCCGAGGGACGTGGCCACGAACGAAGAGAACTTCAATGGCGAGGGACTCTGAGGGATGAGAGTGAGTGAATGTAACCCGGGAAGGGATAGCTCTTAGGTGAAACTTGGCCATTTGGCCAAGTGTCGGATGAGTTTTCCCGACACCAGTCGACTGCCATGTCATGGCAGTCGACTGCTCTGAGTCGATGGTTCGATCGACTGGTCTAATGTGGCTGGATCAAGTTGATCAGTCGACTGCCGGCAACGGTCAGTCGACTGATGGCACTGTGCACGGGCACAGAATGGAGTCGACCTCGTTGAGGACTCGACTGATCGAGCACCAGTCGACTGATGGTAATATCAGTCGACTGATGCCAGTACCGTTGGATGAAATCCAACGTGGAAAGCAGCCGTTATTGGGCAATGACTACAGGACCAGTCGACTGATCGAGGGCATCAGTCGACTGCTCCTGTGTCAATGGGAAGAAACCCTCTTCCTCTATAAAAAGGAAGAGGATGGGGCTTTGGGAGGCAAATGCTTGAGCTCTAAACTTCTCCCAAAGTGCCATACACGATTCCCTACTCTTCTTACTTGCTTTTACTTCAATCTTATTGTAAGAAGAGTGATCTTGATTGTAAAGGTTACCTCCACCTAGCTTGGTGCAAAGGAGAAACCAATAGTGATTGGCTTTGACGGAGTGATTCACCGTGGATGAATCGGACCGTGGATTAGCGGCGTAACCGTGAACCACGTTACATCTCGGTGTTTGTATTGTTTGTTTATCTTTTGCTTTGTCTTTATTTATATTTTCATATTCCTCTTGTGCTAACGTTTTATAGACGAGCAAAATCCGACATACATCGATTGAGGGCTATTCACCTCCCTCTAGCTGGCCGTTTCGATCCCCAACAGTGTCTACAAGAGGTTAATGGGAACACAATTGTCTTTCTTGTATTGTATGTGGATGACATACTACTCATTGGGAATGACATCCCTTCGCTACAGTCTATGAAGACTTGGCTGGGGACGTGCTTCTCAATGAAGGACTTAGGTGAAGCAGCATGTATTCTAGGCATCAAGATCAATAGAGATAGATCTAAGAGATTGCTTGGCCTAAGTCAGAGTACATACATTGATACGGTATTACTATGGTTTGCCATGCAGAATTCCAAGAAGGGACTTCTGCCGATGTCACATGGTGTGAGTCTTTCGAAGACTCAAAGTCCCTCTTTTAGAGAGGAGAGAGACCGCATGGATAAGATCCCTTATGCATCTGCTATAGGATCTATCATGTACGCCATGCTATGTACTCGTCCTGATGTCTCGTATGCTTTGAGCATGACGAGTAGATACCAATCAGATCCGGGTGAGCGTCACTGGATAGCAGTCAAGAATATTTTTAAGCACTTGAGAAGGACTAAAGAATATTTCTTGATATTTAGAGGCGATGAGGAGCTAGTTGTAAAGGGTTACAACGATGGCAGCTTCCAAACTGACCAGGATGATTATAGATCACAGTCAGGGTTCGTGTTTTGCTTGAATGGTGGTGCTGTGAGCTGGAAGAGTTCGAAGCAAGACACAATTGTTGATTCTATAAGAGAAGCCAAGTATATTGCTGCATCTGAGGCAGCAAAGGAGGCAGTTTGGATCCGTAAGTTCATTACTGAGCTTGGGGTGGTTCCAAGCATAGCAGATCCCATAGAGCTCTATTGTGACAACAATGGACCGATTGCACAGACTAAGGAACCTCGCTCACACCAGCGGACCAAACACATACTACGACGCTTCCATCTCATTCAAGAGATTATCGATAGAGGAGATGTGATGATTTGTAGAGTACCCACAGAGGCTAACATCGCAGATCCCTTGACCAAGGCTTTGGCACAGAAAAAGCATGATGGTCACACTAGGTCATTGGGTATTAGATACTATGGTGATTGGCACTAGTGCTAGTGGGAGATTGTTAGTGAAAGCCCTAGAGTCAATCATGTGATGATTGTTGTATGGACTTTATTGTATCATATTCTTATTTATAAAGGCATGGTTATTATATTTACTTGTATTGGTGCCAAATAACTAAGTATAATAACGTCCTTGAGTAGTAGGTTCTTATCTATATCAATCGATTGGTTGAATCGATAATGAGATGATATAGAGAACACTACTCTTAATCATTCCTAGTCAAGTATTAACATTCAGGGACAATGTTAATGCATAGAGACTAGCATGTAGGTCAACACGATGGCTTGATCTCACAAGTAATGGATATGAGATATCAAGTTGACACATGGGTATGCATTGGAGAATGTATACTGAATGACCCATCATGAGAAAGTATTATGGATCGTTATATGAGTTTCATATACTTTCTCATGTGGCTATTAGTATGACTATTAGTCCTTAGACCTGAAGTCACCATGGTTCCCTACATAAGGAGTTGCATACTTTGGCTTCGTCAAACGTCACCCGTAAATGGGTGGACTATAAAGGCGATTACTGGGTATGTGACAAATTATGCAGAGGGATGTGAGTGATGTAGATGAGATCTATCTCTCTTATATGACGGGGGTGACATCGATATTCTTGATAGAGTGAGACCACGAAGTGCATGGTCATGCCCAAATGAGTCAATATGAGATATTGATCTCATTTGATTAGAGTCAGTCTACTTGGAGTTCAAGATATAGATTGTACCAAGGATGATACAGTCTATGCCTCAATTGGTCAATCTAGATGTCAAGGATAGAGGGACATTGTCACATATTATGAGAGTCACAATTAGTAGTCATAAAGGTGATGTTGGAGCTCAACATTCTTGTAACTTGGGTAGCAATGATGTGTTGCTAGATACCGCTCATTGCTTATGTTCCTAAATCAGTTTAGGGACATTGCAAATGTTACAAGAACCTATAGGGTCACACACAAAGGGCAATTAGATGGAGATTAGGTTCATATGATGAACCATGAGGATTAGGTTCATGGGATGAACCAAATTGGATTAAGTATAATCTAAATTAGACTAATTGAGTTAGACTCAATTTGATTCAAGTGTTGAATGCGTCTAATTTAGATTTGATTCATTGAGTCAATTTAAATTAATGAATAGAGATTCATTAAATCAAATTGACTTGAATAAAGTTGTTAGATTTGATCAACCATGGGAGATAAGAAGTCAAGTTTGACTTGATTTGAGAAGGAAGATGAATGGTAATTTTTGATTTGACCAATTGCCATTTCATGGTGACATGGCATGGGGCCGACCAATGATGGTGTTCCACATCATCATTGACTTATCATGTGGTGCCACCTCATGAGTGAGACCAAGAGCCATTGGCTCTTGGAGTTACATGCATGCATGTAACCCCCACCCATTGAAGTGGTCGGCCACTCCACTTGATGAAGGTAATTCATTTGGTGGTAACTCCATCTTCTTCTTCCTCTCAAGCTCTCTCCCAATCCTCTATCTTGGACGAATCATCCAAGGGGTGCTAGCACACTCAAGGTTGTGTTTTCTCCACCATTTGTCCGTGTGGATACCAATAGAAGAGTGTGCACTTGATACTCTTGAGTTCCGGCGAAGCTTTTGGATGAGTGGGATAAGTGAAGGGCGTCGCTACGAGGGTAACGCTCTATCTTGTAGATCTAAGGTAGATCTAGGATCTTTAAACACATACATGTTTTATATTTTTATATCTTCACACGGATCCGTGGCTGGGCTTCCGAGGTTTCCACAACGCAAAAAGCGGTTTTTGCGGCTCGGAAAACCCAACAATATTTTCTTGAAATTAGCTTTGTCTATGGAAGTGGTCATTGTTTCGATCAAAAAAGGCCTTTGTGCCTCGCCATGACCTGGAAGCTAGGCTCTCGAAAAGTTTACTTAACGATATATGGGTTAAATCCAAATCTAACCCAAGGTTTATTATCTTCAAATCACTAAACTTAATCAAATAAAATTGAAGTCATCTTGCAAAACATGTTTTGTGAATATGTTTGATCATGTAGAAAAGGGTGAGATTACTCCTAGGATTAAAAAGTTTCAACCAACTCTTAAAATTCCAATATCCAATCCAACTACTATATGTGTATGATCAATGGATGTTGGACAGTGGGTGCTACCGACACTTGACTAGAGACCAACTAAAGTTTTCAAAGTTCAGATTCAAAATTCAAGGATCGTTAGCATTCGGAAGCAACAGGAAGCTCAAAATCATCGATTCAGACCGTATTGAGCTAAACTCAAACTTTATAATTCGTAATGTACTTTTAGTTGATCATTTCGAATTTAATCTACTTAGTGTTAGTCAATTGTGTGATAATAACTATAAGCTCATCTTTTTAAAAAATGAATGCCTAATTAAAAATAATGATACTTCAAAAACTATACTTAAGGGAACTAGGAATAGTAACATTTATACAATCAATTTACCCAACTCCTCAACCAAGTATCTAATGACACAGCAAGAGAAATCTTGGTTGTGGCACCAATGACTCGCCCACTCTCACCCAAGACTCGTACATAAAATGAGTCGGAGTGGCTTAGTTAGAGGTCTACCCAACCTTAATAACTTGGAAAATAAAATTTGTAATGCTTGTCAACAAGGTAAACAAACTAGGACCTCACATCAACTAACCAATCAAGAAACAACCAAAAGTGTACTTGAGCTCCTACACTTAGACCTCTTTGATTCTCATGAAGCTAAGTCACTAAACAGAAGCCAATACTGTCTAGTTATAGTCGATGACTACTCTAGGTTCACATGGGTTAGGTTTTTATAACATAAGAGTGAAACCTTAGAACAACTCACTAACTTATGAAAATTAATAGAAAATGAAAATAATCTTAAGATAAAAATAATTAGAAGCGATCATGGTGGTGAATTCGAAAACCATAGGTTCATCGACTTTTGTAACCAAAACGGATACCATCATGAGTTCTCCTGCCCTAGGACCCCTCAACAAAATGGTCTAGTAGAACGTAAGAATAGAACCTTACAAGAAGTTGCTAGAACCATGTTAAAGGAGTACAACCTATTAATAGGTTTTGGGCAGAAGCAGTCAATACGGTCTGCTATGTTCAAAATAGGATCCTACTAGTTAGAAAACACCTTAAAACTTCATATGAAATCTATTACGAAAAATTACCAAACATTAAGTATTTTAGGATCTTTGGTTGTAGGGTGCGCATATTGAACACTAAAGATTACTTAGGGAAATTCACCTCTAAAACTAGTACCGGAACCTTTCTAGGTTACTCAATCGCTAGTAAAGCATATAGAGTGTATAACAATGAAACCTTAAAAATAGAAGAAACAATTAATGTAGTATTTGATGAAGAAACAAAACTAAAAAACCCAGATTAGAAGTAATTAATGAACCTAACTCTAGACCTGAACCTGAAACTGAACCTAACTCTAACTCTAGACCCAAATCTAACTCACAAAACGAATCTAGTGTAGATCCTAACCCAAATCAATCTAGGTTACAAGCAAATAATCCTATTTATCAAGTAATAGGTGATCCCAATTTAGTAGTTTGAAATAGAGCATCCTATAGGAACCTAAGCCAAATTTCACTCATCTCAAAAATCGAACCCAAAACAATTAAGCAAGCTCTTCTTGATCCCGATTGGATTATAGTTGTACAAGAAGAGTTAGCTGAATTTATTAGAAGTGAAGTTTGGGAATTAGTACCCCCACTTAAGGGGAAAACAATAATTGGAACAAGGTGAGTATTTCGAAACAAACTTGATGAAAAAGGAGATGTTGTTAGGAATAAAGCTAGGCTAGTTGCTAAAGGATTTAATCAAGTCGAGGGGTTAGACTATGATGAAACATATGCACCCATAGCTCAACTTGAATCAATTAGAATGTTATTATCCTATGCTGCACATCGAGAATTCAAGTTATTTCAAATGGTTGTTAAGTCAGTGTTTTTGAATGGATTCATTAAGGAAGAGGTGTATGTTAGCCAACCACTTGGATTTGAGAGTCTAGACAAACCTGACCATGTCTTTAAACTTAGAAAAGACTTATATGGTTTAAAATAAGCTTCTAGAGCCTGGTATGAAAGGCTTTCAATTTACCTTAAGTCTAAGGGATTTAATCAAGGTTTAGTTGACCCAACCCTTTTTGTAAATCCATAGGAAAAGAAATATTCATTGCCCAAATTTATGTAGATGAAATAATTTTTGGAACGACCAATACATCATTATTAAATGAGTTCATTTAACTAATGGAAAGTGAATTCAAAATCAACTTAGTAGGAGAACTTACTTTTTTCTTAGGCTTACAAATAAAATAAACTAGAGAAGGTACCTACTTGCACAAATGTAAATATGCTAAGGAGTTAATTAATAGGTTTGGAATGCAAAACGCTAAGGAAATTAACACACCAATGGCAACTAATGTGAATATAGGAGAAAACTTAGAAGGAAAACCAATCCATTTAAAATACTATAGAAGCACGATAGGTAGCCTCCTATACTTAATTGCGAGTCGACCTGATATACTTTTCGCAGTAAGCATGTGTGCAAGATTTCAATCTTATGCTAAGGAGTCTCACCTAACGCTAGTCAAATGTATTTTTAGGTACCTAAAATGAACACTAAACGTAGGAATTTGGTAGCCTAGGTCAGACGAGTTCGAACTAATCGGCTACTCCGACTCGGATTATGCCGGTAGTAAACTCGATAGGAAGAGCACGAGTGGGTGTTGCCAACTCCTCAGCTCGAGTCTAGTTCGCTGGTGCAGTAGAAAGCAACATTGTGTTGCCTTATCTACCACCGAAGTTGAGTACGTTGCGATGGATGAGTGTGTATCTCATCTCTTTGGGATGAAGCACACTCTCCGAGACTTCCAATTAAACATTTATAATACTAAAATTTTAATTGAAAACATTAGTTCCATCAACCTAACTAAGAACCCAATTTGTCACTCTAAGACTAAACACATAGAGGTTAAACACCATTTTGTTCGAGAACATGTAGCAAATGGAACAATACAACTCGAATATGTTGAGTCTAAATCGAACCTAGCAGATATTTTTACTAAACCCTTATCTGAAGCAGAATTTAGTCTGCTATGACGAAGATTAGGAATGTGCATAGTAGAGTAGGACTCAACTCTTATTTTTACTCTATCTTTATTTTTCATGCTATATGGAACTAGCTTAGGGTTTACCTTATAAAGCATGCACCAATATATTTAAGGAGCCAACACATCTCACAACACATAGGATTAATGTGTTTATGTATTGAGCCATGTAGATGGGAATGAGATGTTAGGACCTTACTCCTCCTCCCAGATATAGATGGGCGTGAAATGGAAACCCTTTATATTTAAATAAAAAATAGAAACAATGTTCTTTATTAATTCAAGAACAAAATAACAATTGTCTAGTTCTAAGACAAGTGCACTAGGAAGCTTCAGCGAATATGTTCTGATGGCGATAGCTACAACCTTTGCTCCATTGTCGACTCATAGATTCTCTTCTCCCTTGACAAGTCTTCTGCTATCCCTTAGCACCTATATGTCATTACATATATGTGAGCCACACCCGATATCCAATATCCAAGTGTCAAAGGAAATAGCATGATAGTCAATAACGAAGAAACCTGAAGAGGATGGGGCATCAGATGTCGGCTTCTTCTTCATAGACTCGAGATAGATCTTGTAGTTTCTTTGCCAATGGCTCATCTTGCCATAGTGATGGCATGTGCCATTTAGAGCTGACTCTCCAATCTTGGCCTTCTTCTTCTTCCCCTTTGGATGTTGCTTTGACTTCCTCTTAGAACCTTTCTTCGAGGAGTCAACCAACATCACTGTCTTCTGTTCTTTAGTCACAGAAAGTTCTACAGTCTTGAGCATATTGTTCAGCTCGGGAATGGTGGATTCAAGATTGTTCATCCAATAGTTCATCACAAATTGTGAGTATCTCTTGGACAAACTATGCATAATTAAGTCAATACTTAATTCGTAATCCATCACAAACCCTAGTGATCCTAGCCGCTCGATGTACCTGTTCATCTTCAGTACAAACTGTACTGTAGATGAACCCTCCTCCATCTTCGAGCTAAAGAGAAGCTTCGAGACCTCAAATCTTTCGAATCTCGACTGCTCATCGAAGAGTTCACGAAGATGGTAAATGATCCTATAAGCATCAATATGCTCGTGCTTCTTTTGTAACTCAGGAGTCATTGTCGCTAGCATGTGCAACTGGCAAGCTCATAATCAGTTGTATGGTTCTTAAGGGGCAACATTTGGTCCGGAGTTGCATCAAGGTCAAGACTGGTGGGAAGAGGCTCTTCAAGGACATAAGCAAGATTCTCAACCTTTAGAACGATTCTCAAGTTTCGAAGCCAGTCCAAGAAGTTAGACCCAGTCAGTTTGTTCAATCCCAAAATTGAACACAAATTAACAGACGACATTATCAAATGATTAACCTAGAAATACAAAATTGAGAATGTGAGAGAGATGATTTGATATGTAAACAATTTACATATTAGGCTCCCACTCACTTTTCGAATTCAATAGCCCTTACTTTGAATTCGAGAGATCGTAGATTTTTCTCCAAGTGGGTTGATGTCCACTATAGATAAGAACATCCTTGATGTTAGGCCAACAAGTCATTCATAGCTATAGTGGTAGGTATCAAGTATATCGATTACATATCACATATACGTAACTATCACATTATGCTATCAACTATTTGAATGTTCGTATAAACATCGGGTTGTTACCACATTAACAAGTATACATCAAATGTATATCACCCGACTTCACCTCTATCCATATTGACCTTCACGTTAGGTCAACAAGGCAATGCTTCAAGTTAAAGCTAACCCGTTAATCATGAGGTTGTATCTCTATGGTTCGAACAAATCTAATTTCAGGTTGAGCTTAACATGGGCCAACAACTCATACAAGGAATTAGACACTAGTTCTTACCATATTAACGGTAGGTGAAAGCTTTAAAATTTCTATAAGGGTTTTAGGTCTCATCCTCATGCATATGTTCTACCTATACGACATCGCACGCATGACATATATGATGACATGCCACAACACACACATGGTAAAATTCATCTAATCATGGCATATGATATGACATGATTATGTCATAGTTGTAATTATATTATTTTGGAGTTAAAATATATTTAGGAATTTAATTTCCATAAATTAACATTCCTTGGATTAAATTAGAAAACAATTTCCAAATTTAATCTCATATTTTTTTTTGGGAAATATATTTTAAAATCTAGATTTCATAAATCATGATTTTTTAATTAAATAATGATTTAAATTCAAATTTAATATTATATTTTATCTAGGAAATATATTAGAAATAAAATAACATTTAAAATCTTGATTTTCATAAATCATGATTCTCTAATTAAATAAGGAATTAATTCAGAATTTAATTTCATATTTTATTTGGTAAATATTTTTCGGAAATAAAATACGTTATAGAATATTGATTTCCATAAATCAAAATTCCATAATTAAATTAGGAAACAATTTCCAATTTAATCACATACTTTATTTAAAGAAATAAATACCTATCAAGAAAATCCAATTAATTAGGAAACATTTTCAATATTAATATTTCTTGATCAAATATTTTCAGAATTGGAATTTTCTAAATTATTTCTAAATTTTTTAAATCTCGATTTTTTTAACAACTTAGAAAACTTTCCAAAAATGGAAATTTTTCCAAAATAGAAAAATTTCCAAAATAATTTTACAACCAACTGCCACTTCGTAAAACCTATTTTACGAATATGTTGAAGCACGGTCAGGCTCTGATACCACTGTATGGTTACGATCAACGCGTATATGTGCTTTTGTCGTTCCATAAACGAACATAGCGGAAGAAAAATGTAATAATTTCCTAAATTATTACAACACTTACAACCACACATGCAGGATTACAACACGTGGGGACATATCTACAAAATAAAATTTTACATATAACAAGAATAAAATAAATTTTACTCTAGGTATACATTTCTGATGATGGCGAGTCGGAAGGGCATCAACCGTACAACGCTCGCGGAGCTTCATCTCTACTCGTATCTACGTCGAATCTTCAGAGGGATGACTTCTCAAAGCCACGTGTTTGACCTTCTCTTCTCTATTAGACGAAGCAAGAAGGTCGGATGATCAGAGAGCAATCGCCGACTCGTTTTGTTACACAAACGAGTCCTCGAACAACCATCATAAGATTATCGATTCATATCGGAATTAGCCCCGGTCTTTGAAGCTTCAATAAGAGACAATAACAACCCTAAAACCTAGAGTGGTAGGCCTCTAAAAAGGTGGAAATAACCCTTGTTTCCTTGATGGTCGGTGGAACACCAAACCTTAATTCTCCTAGGTTTGGCTAGGTTGAGGAAGAGGGCCTTAAGAACTTCTATTCCTTAGATTTAGCCTTCATAACCCTTTATATAGGCACTAATCCTAATGGGTTATAGGTTTGAGGATCAAATCCCTAAGCCCATAACCATTAAGGCTTAATCTCATCCATTTAACCCTAATTGGGCCCTTAACCAAAAGAGGGCTATTTTAATTAAAACCAAATGGGTTTGGTTTATAATTAAACCTTTTAAGGTCCAACCCGTCTTATTAAGATGTGCTCCTTTTGCATTTCCGACTTGAAAATATTTCCATATTTATCATGTTTGGTCCAACCAAACTTGATCTCTTTTGTTCTTGAGAATTCAATTCTCAAACTCGTTTTAAGTCTCTTCGAAATATTTGTAGTGTGTCTGACCTAATAGGTTCTCGGTTTATGTTGGTCATCCATAATTAACCATTAAGTATGGAATGATCATGAATGGCACCTAGTAGTACATCATGATCCCCAATTAACTAAAAAATCAATAGTTGATCTCGGAACCATTTCCGAACCCTTCAACAGCTATAGTGAATCGTGCCTCGTTCCTTCACTCATCTTATACCCACTTAGTTTTGGACATGGTCTATGTGTCAGTCCCCACTAGGCTGACAACGTCACACCTAGCCCAAGTCTTACTTCCTCATCCAGTGGATTCTAATTACATAGACATGTATCCAAGAGTACCATACTCTTGACATGCAATGCTTTGGCCAAAGACTTTGAGTAACAATCCCGATGAGTGGCCATAGGATATACATCTTTGTGCAAGGAGTGGTAAATCTTTTGTTGGATATTCAATCACCTTCGGGCACTTCGACTTATACCCAATCATCTCATACCCACACCTTCATTGAGATGTATCGACTAAGATGTCAAAGTATAATTCTCCATGACAAAGATGACTTGAATGTTGGTGCAATCAGCCTAGGTCACGATTGACTGAACTTGAGTTTGACTCGAGCAGTATTTTAATGTTAGACATGTTGGGTTTCCGGCACCGCGGCGTGTGTGTGTTCGATCATGTTTCGTAAACATGAGCACAGCGGAAGCAATTAAAAATAATAAATCTATATTTATTACAACATACACAACACACGCATGCTATTACAACAAGTGTAGACATAACCGTAAATTAAAATTTGCAATAAAAGGAAATTAAACTACGTTATACCTTCCGTATGACGTGTAGCGGGAACGGCATCAACCGGAACGATCCTCGTAAGAATCATCTCTATCCGTATCCACGCCGAGCTCCTCGGGATGACTTCGCTAAGTCACAAGCTTCGTCTTCGTACGGGTTACTAGCCTCGTGTTGAAGACGACGTGATCGAGAGATGATCACGATCCGAATCCAAATTCGGATCCAAAACGAGTTCTCAAAACTCGCTTCTCCGGAGAGGTATTCGTCAACCGTTTGACGAATCCTTCGTCCTCCACCTCAGAGGATTACCGGAGATCAAATCCCCGGTAAGTTAGCCGCTGTCGGAGCACTAACCGTCGTCCAAACGACGCTCCGATGAGAGGAGAACAAGCTGTCCAGAAAACTGGACAGCTTTGGTGGAGACCTTGCGCCGGCCAAATAAGGAAAGCGACTTGCTCACCTTGTCGCCGGAGCCAAGGAAGATCACCGGAGCTCCTCCGGCAGCAGCTCGTCGCCGGCAAGAGGAGGAAACGGCAGCAGCTGGTCGCCGGTTGGAAGAGATGGTTGGCGGCAATAGAGTTGGCGCCAACAAGAGGAGGAGGGTGGGCGGCCAAATTAGGTTTGCCTCTCCATTAGGGCTTAACAATCCCTTAAGCCCATTTTTATAGAGAACTAATTCTCTTAATGGTTAATGGATCATATCCATAAAGCCCGTTAACCCGCTCCATTAAGATAAGTTAAAATAAACCAAACCATGATGGTTTATTTTAAGTTAAAACGAACCGAACCAACCTTTGGTTCATTCGCTTAATATAAACCAAACCCTTTGGTTTATTCTCATCCATTGGATTAGAACCAAACCATTTTGGTCCATCCATTATGTCTTCATAAGACACGGCCCATCCACGCTTCCATTGCGATCAAACAATTTCATGCGCTTTATGTTTGGTCCAACCAAACATAGTTTCTCTCGGTCTGAGAATCCCATTCTCAAGCTCGTTTTAAATCCTTTGGATTACACTCGTTGTGCGTGTGACCAAATAGGTTCTCGGTTTATGTTGGCCATCTATAATTAACCATTAATTATAGAACGATCATGAGTGGCACCTAGTAGTACATCATGATCCCCAATTAACCGAAAAGATCAACGGTTGATCCAGAACTATTTCAAACCCTTCAGAGCTCGAATGAATCGTGCCCCATTCCTTCACTCATCTTATACCCACTTGGTTCTGTGACATGGTCTATTGTGTCGGGCCTCACTAGGTCGACTTCACGCCACACCTAGCCCAAGTATCATTTCTCGTCCCTACGGATTCTAGTTACTCCACATGTATCGAAGAGTACTTTACTCTAAACATGTAATGCTTTGGCCAAAGACTTTAGTAACAATCCAACGAGAGGCCATGGGTATACATCTCCTCGCAAGGAGTGGTGAATCCTTTATAGGCTATTCAAACACCTTCGATCACTTCGACTTATACCCAATCATCCCGGGTCCACATCTCCTCGGAGATGTTTGCTTAAGATGTCAAAGCATAAGTCTCCATGATCAAGATGACTTGAATACCGCAAGTCAAAGGAACATCGCACTTAAGCCACAAGAAGAACTTCATTGACATATCTATATATGCAGAGAACCATATGAAGTCTTACTACCGGTCACTCCAATGAACTAGTTACCATAACTAGCATCCACGATTAACTCCGACATCACTATGTCTCGGCCCGGTGAGAATCGGTGCTTGGATACGAGGAGTATACCTCGTGCTAGTCTCGACAGAATTGATGGTGTCCTAATCCATCAATTCATCGACTAGGGATAATTCCGATACATCACATTTACACATGTAGAGATACTCACTAGTTGTGATCCAATCACAAATTCTCTCATGCTGTGAATCGTATCGTGGACATTCAGTAAATGAGTTTAAGATCCAATCAAATACATAAAACATGTATACTCAAATAGTGAATCTTCATTTATCATATAAATGGTTCATACATAAGGCGATTGCCTTAGGACATCTCTCATATATTACTAACAGACTCCCACTTGGCCTAATGCCAATCGCTACGATATCCAATACCATAAGCTCTAACATGACCCTCAAACTTATTTTGAGGTAATGCTTTAGTCAAAGGATCCGCTAAGTTCCTTTCAGTGGGAATTTTCTCGATTTGTATTTCGTTCCTACTTATGATCTCTCTGATAAGATGATAGCGACGAAGCACATGTTTGGATCATTGATGAGACCACATCAAGTTCAGAGATGAACTTCTTGATCCAAACCGCTTCCTTTGCTGCTTCCAAAGCTGCAATGTATTCTGCCTTAGTGGCAGAATCCGCTATAGTGTCAAGCTTGGAACCTTTCCAACTTATTGCGCCTCCATTCTAGGTGAATACATACCCAGACTTAGACATGGAATCATCCTTGTCTGTCTGGAGTTGGCATCCGTATGCCCACGTATCACCATGTACCCTTCTCCATATATTAGGAACACATCCATAGTTCTTCTCAAGTACTTAAGGATCGTCTTAACAGCCACCCAATGATCCATTCCTGGATCAGACTGGTATCTGCTCGTGACACTCAGAGCATACGATACATCGGGCCTCGTATATAACATAGCATACATGATAGATCCTATTGCGGATGCATAGGGAATCTTACTCATGCAAATCCTCTCGTCTTCTGTGCGCGGACACATAGACTTCGAAAGGTGTACCCCATGCCTGATGGGTTAGAAACCTTTCTTGGATTCCGACATGCTAAACCTCTTTAGCACTCGGTCTATATATGTAGACTGCGAAAGACCAAGCAACCTTTTCGATCTATCTCTATAGATCTTAATCCCAAGGATGTAGGTTGCTTCTCCTGTGTCTTTCATGGAGAATGTCTTGATAACCAAACCTTCACTCGATCAGTAAGATTGAAACATCGCTTCTATAAGTAGTATGTCATCGACATACAATACTAGGAACACGATCGCACTCCCACTAACCTTCTTGTACACACAAGGTTCATCCGATTTTGTGAGAAATCAAACTTTTGATGGTCTCATCAAAACGGATATTCCAGCCTCTCGGATGCTTGCTTCAATCCATAAATGGACTGGCCGCAATTTGCATACCTTGGTTTTATCAACCGATGAAAACCTCAGTCAGTATCATATACACATCCTCGGGTGTTTCCATTAAGGAAAGCTATTTTCACATCCATCCGCCATATCTCATAATCATAATGAGCATATGGCCGGGAGCATCCGAATGGATTTAAGCATAGCTACAAAGTAATAGGTTTCGCCATAATCAACACCTTGCTTTTGACGATATCCTTTCGCCACCAATCTAGCCTTATAGGTAATCACATTACCATCCATGTCGGTTTTCTTGAAAACCCACTTGCACCCTATAGGCTTTATGCCTTCAGGTGGGTCAACCAAGTTCCAAACTTGGTTTTCGTACATGGAATCCATTTCCGACTTCATGACACCAAGCCACTTATCCCTTTCTGAACTTGTCAGCACTTCTTCATAACTGGTAGGCTCCTCATCATCAATGAGTAACACGTCGTTCGATTCACTTACGAGAAATCCATATCTCTCAGGAATATTGCGTGTTCTACCAGATCTACGAAGATGTGGTGTTACAATAGGTCCAGCCGATTGCTCATCACTATGAGTTGTCGGCTGTTGTGCTTCACCAGGTATCTCATTAATGTCTATTTGAGCCTCTCGAGCCTCCTCAAGCTCGACGACACTCCCACTGTTTTCTTGCAAGAGAAACTCTTTCTCTAGAAACACAGCATGCCTTGAAACAAACACCTTTTGTTCCACAGGATGATAGAATTGGTAACCCCTTATTTCCTTAGGGTATCCAATAAATAGACATTTATCAGACTTAGCATCCAATTTGTCTGACATCGTCCGCTTCACATAAGGTGACAACCCCATATCTTCAAGTAAGATACATGAGGTTTCTTACCATTCCATATCTCATATGGAGTAGTTGAGACTACCTGGTAGGCATTCTGCTTAACAAGTAAACAAATGTCAAGTGCATAACCCCAAAAGGACTTGGGAAGAGTTGCATGATTCATCATTGACCGACCATGTCCAACAAGGTCCTAAGCACGCCTTCTCGATACACCATTATGCTGTGGTGTATAGGGCTGAGTCCATTGAGACAATATGCCATTGTCTCTTAGATAATCAAGAAACTCTTGACTTAAGTATTCACCACCTCGATCCGATCGAAGTATTTTAATACTCTTGTCATGTTGTTTCTCTACTTCATTTCTGAATTCTTTGAACCTTTCAAAGGCTTCAGACTTGTGTTTCATCAAGAACACATACCCAAACCGTGAGTGATCATCGGTGAAGGTAATGAAGTAGCTATAGCCTCCTAATGCTTGAGTTGACATAGGTCCACATACATCAGTATGTACTAAACCTAGTAACTCTCCCACTCGTTCACCTTTTTCCCGTAAAAGGTAACTTAGTCATCTTGCCTTTTAAGCATGATTCGCATGTATCGTATGAATCCAATTCAAACGATTCCAGAATTCCACATCGGTGTAATTCGGACATGCGTTTCTTGCTTACATGGCCAAGACGACAATGCCACATGTAGGAGTCTATTTGATTATCCTTTCGAGCACTCTTGTTGCTCGCTTCGATATTGCAAATGTCACTGGATACGTCCAACGTATAAACACCATTGCTTAAAGTTCCTGTCCCATAAAGAACCCCATTCAAAGTTATGTAACAACAATTGTTACTAAACGTCAAATGGAAACCATTTCTATTTAAACAAGAAATAGAAATGATGTTCTTTATCAACAAAGGAATATAAAAGCAATTGTCAGCTTCTAAGACAAGTCCCGCAGGAGTTTCAACAAATACGCTCCGATGGCGAAAAGAACCTTTGCTTCATTCCCAACACGTAAATTTGACTCTCCCTTGACTAGTCTTCTTCTATTCCTTAGCCCATGTATATCTTTACATATATGTGAGCCACACCCAGTATCCAATACCCAAGTGTCTAAGGAAATAGAATGACAATCAATAAAGAAGATTTCTGAAGAAGATGGGGCATCCGATGCCTTATCCTTCTTCACGGACTCTTGATAAACCTTGCAATTTCTTCAAGAATGACCCTCCTTGCCATAATGATGGCAAGTGCCCTTTGAGCTGGTTCCGCCTTTTAGCCTTTTTCTTCTTCCTTCTATTGTTCCTTTGACTCTCTTAGAACCTTTCTTCGAGGAATCAACTAACAACACCGCCCCTACTCATGCTTCTCGTAAGGCTCCACAGCCTTTCAAAGATGTTGAGCAAGACTACAGATGAACCTCCTTGCATCTCGTGAGGTGAAGAGGAGCTGAGACTTCAACCTTCAATCTCACTTGCTCATCAACCAACTCACAGAGATGAAGGATCACGATATGAGCATCCATATGCTCATGCCGCCAGAGCTTGGGTTCCATCGCTGCCAGCATGATGCAACTCATTTGTTCGTAATCACTCACATGTTTCGATAGGCCAACAATTGGTCCAAAGTTGCATCACACTTGATGGGCGTGAAGAGGCGCTCGAGGACATACGCAGCTTTTCCACCTTGAGAACAATTCTCAAGTTTCTAAGCTAGTCCAAGAAGTTCGCCCATACCAATTTATTCGAATCCAAAATGGAACGCAAATTCAAACACATCATGATCAATATATTAACTTAGAAATACAAATCGAGCATATATGAGAAAGATGATTTTAAAATGCATCAATATACATTTATAAATCCCATTCATTTTTCGAATTTCAAAAACCCCAAAATCACTGAGATTGTAGGTCCATCTCCGAATGGTTGATATCCATCATAGTTATGAACAACCTCGAGAGAGTCCAACAAGCCATTCATAACTACGATGGTAGGTATCATCTATACCGATTGCATATCCCGTGATATGCAACTATCACAATGTGCTATCAACTAATTGAATGTTCACATACATCGGGTTGTTAACACATTAACAAGTATGCATCATATGCATAGCACCCAACTTCACCTCCCTTTACATCGACCTTGGAGAGAGTCCAACAAGCCGATGCTCCAGGTTAAAGCCAACCCATTAATCAAGACATAGTTTTAATATGGTTAGAGCGCATTCAACCAATTAGCCCAGCTTGGAGAGAGTCCAACAACCAAAGCTAACGATTGACCTCTGACTCTTACCATATTAGTATTAAACTATTCCATGGTTTGAACATATTCAGGTTCGAGCCGGGCTTGGAGAGAGTCCAACAACCCAAACAAGAAACAGAACTCTGGTTCTAACCATATTAATGGAAGGTGTAGGCTTTAATATTGATTAAGGGTTTTTATGTCTCATCCTCTTTGCATGCAAATAACTATTATCTACATGGCATGACATACATGGCATACATCTACATGTCACGACACGCATGGCATAATGTTATGCATCTAATGCAATTACATGGCATACAATTATGTCATGTTTATAATTTCCTTATATGTCATAACTATTTATGGAAATAAAATATGTTTAAGATTTGATTCTCCAAATCAAATCATAATTAAATTAGGAAACAAATTTCCAAATCTAATCACATATTTTATTCATGGAATTATTTGATTAAGGAAAATCTATTTAGGAAACCAATTTCCTAAATCTTTAAAACTACTTATGGAAATGAAATATTTTAAGATTTGATTTCCCAAATCAAATCATGATTAAATTAGGAAACAAATTTCCAGAATCTAATCAAATATTTTATTTATGGAAAATATTGATTTCCATAAATACTTCCAACTTTCCAAAAGTGGAAGATTTCCATAAATACTTCTAGACTTTCCAAAATTGAAAAATTTCCATAAATACTTCTAAATTTCCAAAATTTAGAAAATTTCCAGAAATACATTATGACTATCGCAAAACCATTTTACGATTATGTCGAAACACAACCTGGGCTCTGATACTCATCAAGGTTTCCTAAGATCACAAGGCAGGTGTGTTCGATCATGTTTCGTAAACATGAGCACAGCGGAAGCAATTAAAAATAATAAATCTATATTTATTACAACACACACAACACACGCATGCTATTACAACAAGTGTAGACATAACCGTAAATTAAAATTTGTAATAAAAGGAAATTAAACTACGTTATACCTTCCGTATGACGTGTAGCGGGAACGGCATCAACCGGAACGATCCTCGTAAGAATCGTCTCTATCCGTATCCACGCCGAGCTCCTTGGGATGACTTCGCTAAGTCACGAGCTTCGTCTTCGTACGGGTTACTAGCCTCGTGTTGAAGACGACGTGATCGAGAGATCATCACGATCCGAATCCAAATTCGGATCCAAAACGAGTTCTCAAAACTCGCTTCTCCGAGAGGTATTCACAACCGCTTGACGAATCCTTCGCCCTCCACTCAGAGGATTACCGAGATCAAATCCGTAGTTAGCCGCTGTCGGAGCACTCAACCGCCGCCCAAACGACGCCCGACGAGGAGAAGAAGCTGTCCAGAAAACCCAAGGAAGATCACCGAGCTCCTCCGCAGAGCTCGCCGCCGCAAGAGGAGGAAACGGCCCAGCTGGTCGCCGTTGAAAGAGATGGTTGCAACAGAGTTGGCGCCAACAAGAGGAGAGGAGGGTGGGCGCCAAATTAGGGTTTGCTTTATTAGGCTTAACAATCCTTAAGCCCTTTTTATAGAGAACTAATTCTCTTAATGGTTAATGGATCATATCCATAAAGCCCGCTAACCCGCCTCCATTAAGATAAGTTAAAATAAACCAAACCATGATGGTTTATTTTAAGTTAAAACGAACCAACCAACCTTGGTTCATTCGCTTAATATAAACCAAACCCTTTGGTTTATTCTCATCCATTGGATTAGAACCAAACCATTTTGGTCCATCCATTATGTCTTCATAAGACACGCCCATCCACGCTTCCATTGCGATCAAACAATTTCATGCTCGCTTATGTTTGGTCCAACCAAACATAGTTTCTCACCGAGAATCAATCCCATTCTCAAGCTCGCTTTTAAATCCTTTGGATTACACTCGGCGTGTGACCAAATAGGTTCTCGGTTTATGTTGGCCGCCTATAATTAACCATTAATTATAGAACGATCATGAGTGGCACCTAGTAGTACATCATGATCCCCAATTAACCGAAAAGATCAACGGTTGATCCAGAACTATTTCAAACCCTTCAAGAGCTTCGAATGAATCGTGCCCCATTCCTTCACTCATCTTATACCCACTTGGTTCAGGACATGGTCTATTGTGTCAGTCCCCACTAGGCTGACTACGTCACACCTAGCCCAAGTATCATTTCCTCGTCCTACGGATTCTAGTTACTCCACATGTATCGAAGAGTACTTTACTCTAAACATGTAATGCTTTGGCCAAAGACTTTAGTAACAATCCAACGAGAGGTCATGGGTATACATCTCCTCGCAAGGAGTGGTGAATCCTTTATAGGCTATTCAAACACCTTCGATCACTTCGACTTATACCCAATCATCCCGAGTCCACATCTCCTCGGAGATGTTTGCTTAAGATGTCAAAGCATAAGTCTCCATGATCAAGATGACTTGAATACCGCAAGTCAAAGGAACATTGCACTTAAGCCACAGTAAGAACTTCATTGACATATCTATATATGCAGAGAACCATATGAAGTCTTACGGCTGGTCACTCCAATGAACTAGTTACCATAACTAGCATCCACGATTAACTTCGGACATCACTATGTCTCCAGCCAGTGAGAATCAGCTGCTTGGATACACCAAGGAGTATACCTCGTGCTAGTCTCGACAGAATTGATGGTGTCCTAATCCATCAATTCATCGACTAGGGATAATTCCGATACATCACATTTACACATGTAGAGATACTCACTAGTTGTGATCCAATCACAAATTCTCTCATGCTGTGAATCGTATCGTGGACATTCAGTAAATGAGTTTAAGATCCAATCAAATACATAAAACATGTATACTCAAATAGTGAATCTTCATTTATCATATAAATGGTTCATACATAAGGCGATTGTCTTAGGACATCTCTCATATATTACTAACAAGACAAAATATATGACATATGATTGTCAAGGGAAGACCAAGTGTGTAGACTTGGCCGTGTAAGTCCAAGTGTATATCCTTGGCAGTGAGAGACCAAGCATGAGGCTTGACAATTGGAAGTCCAACATGGCGTTGGCAAGGGAAGACCAAGTGTGTAGTCTTGGCTACGTAAGTACAAGTGTGTGTAGCCTTGGCGATGAAAGTTTAAGCATGGGGCTTGGCATTGGAAGTCCAACATGGAGTTGGCAAGGGAAGACCAAGTGTGTAGTCTTGGACACGTAAGTCTAAGTGTGTAACCTTGGCAGTGAAAGTCCAAGCATGGGGATTTGGCATTTGGGAAGTCCAAGCGGTGGTATGGTGGCATAAGGCCAAGCTATAGTCTTGGGAGCATAAGTCCATATGTACCTTGGCAGTGTAGACACCGAGAGCATAACAATATCCGAAGGAAGCTCCTGGAGGCTAGCGTAAGGATGAACAAGTCATGAATGACTTGAAGGGATCCGCGCATGGATGACTTGGAGGGATCGACACATTGATGACTTGGAGGGATCTGGTAGGCGTAGGCTAGCAGAGGTGACTAGAAGGCTTACGTCTAGGCTAAGGGTGGTCTAGCAAGTATGAGGGCATCATGCTTGGGTTAAACCTCATTATTGAGGTTTACCAGTCGACTGGGGTGGGGTGATGTACCAGTCGACTAGTGGGAGCCGACTGATGCTCGACTGCATCGTGAGGCATAGCAGTCGACTGCCAACATTACACAGTTGACTGATGGCTTGATCAGTGGACTACCATGAAGGGCAGTCGACTGATGGTGATTGATTGCGAGAACAGAATGCTTGGTAGCCCACTGATCAATCAGCTATAGGGTTGGCAGTCGACTGATGGTAATGGCTAGTCGACTTCCAGTATATTCGTTGGCTTGGATACTAATGTGAATTAAGTCGTTGTGAGACAACGGCTACAGGAGTAGTCGATTAAGGCCTTATGGCAATCGACTGCTAGGCACGGAATCAGCATGAGACAAGCATAAAAGGAGAAGCTTGGGGAGGATTTCCACAGTGATTTTTGGTGAGATTTTAGAGGGGAATTGTTGTTGCATTCTAGACCTTCAAGAGCAAACAAAAGCAAGGAACAAGCAAGTGATCAAAGCAAAGTGTTGTAAAGTTTTTCTTTACTTGTATTTCATATTGTCTTTATATTTTACTTGTACTTTTGTATTACAATTTTGTAATTTCTTGTACGAGGTTTCTCCACCTCCGACTTTTTGTCGAGATAGAGTTTGAGTACTGGTGTGTTCATCACTAGAGCTCGTTGAGCTCGCCCCGTAGAGTAGGAACCCTAAGGTTCCAAACCACATATATCGCGTATCTATTGTGTGTGTTTGTGTATTTGTCTTTATATTCGCATTTGTATATTGTATTTCCACTGCGCTAACGAATATTGCAAACGAACGAATGAATTCCAACGAATAACGCACACGGGCTATTCAACTCCCCTTCTAGCCTGGCCACGATCCTCTAACAAGTGGTATAAGAGCAAGGCTCTTATCATCGGACTCATCGCCAGGATAAGAACATTAAATGACCAATATTAACATCCACCCACAAAAATTCAAAGGAGATTTTTCGTGGTGGAAGAAAAGGATGGAGGTATAGTTCGAAACCGATTTTGATATTATGTTAATCATGGAAAATGGTTTTATAGTGCCTAGGGATGAAGACAACAAGGCAATAAAAAAATCATGATGGACCCAAGAGCAACGGCAATAATTCAAGACAATCATTAAGGTAACGAAAATGTTAATAAAATTAATACATTACGATATTTTGTTCAAGCTAGGTGAATATTGGGACGCTAAGGAGTTGTGGAGTACATTGGTCAAATTCCATGAGAATTTTGATCCGGCACAAATAGAGAAGGATGTCAAGGAAGAATTGCCATCAACATCCGAGAATGCAATGAATTGGAGGAAACCTCCACCTTTAGCATTGAGGGGGAGGAGAGATCTTCCATCCCGGAGCAAAAACAAGAAGAAGCATCTACATTCTGGAGAAGTGAATAACAAGAAGAAAATTCCCTAGGTAAATCATGCATTTTAGTCAAAAATAAAGATCATATTATATGCTTTGAGTGTAGGGAGCAAGGACACTACAAGAGTAAGTGTCTGAAAATAGTCAAGAAGACTCCACTATTGCCTAAAAGTCAAGAAAAAACTAAGGATGTTGGAGCCCCAATTAGAAATAGCAAGGAGCACGTGGTCTGCTTCAAATGCAACCAAAAAGGGCACTATAGGAGTCAATGCCCTAGGGGGAAAAAGCAAAAGAAGGGGCAAAAAGGAGCCACACAAGTAGGGAGAGCTTTTAAAGCAAACCCTAAGGTATATTTTAATGCACCTTCTAGTTCTAAGGTTAAAAAGCATGCTAGAAATTATTTTAGTACCCTTGCTATTGCTCATGAAAAGCATGCTAGTAGAAATAATAGATTTTACTATTTAGGTGCTAAGCATGTTAATTTACCTAAGGACAAATCTAGAACTAATAACTCTAGACCCATTCTACTTAGGGAATCCATTAGGAGGATAGAAGAAAATTTAGATATTAACCCTAAGAAGAGTAGGCATATGCCTAAGAGGAAGAACCATTCCCAAAAGAACGATGAAAAATCAAAATTGGGAAAATTAGAACTAGAAAACCAAGCCTTAAGATCAAGGCTTGACAAACTAGAGAAGATCCTAGCAAAAATGACAAATTCATATAAGGGGTCTAATGGTCAAAATTTTGTTTCTAGGGGGCAAGAACCATCAAGGGGGAAGAAAGGTTTGGGTAACAAACCTAACCCCAAGAAGACCTACCATGATGTTCTATTTGATTATGAAACAATATCTAGGTCTAGGAAAAACAAGGTTAATAGGGAAGTTATCCCTAAGATTAACCAAGGTAGGTGGCTAGTGGCTAAGGTTTCAAGGAAGCCACTATGAAGGTTACAAGGGGAGTTACCCCTAGAGTTAACCTAGGTAAGACCCAAATGACTAAGGCTTCAAAGCCAAAAAGGGTCATTAATAAGGTATCTAGGGAAGTTATCCCTAGTGAATACCTTGTTAACCCAAGGAGATCCAATAGGTATTGGGTTCCTAGGAGCATGATCGATTCACGCTAGATAGGTTGGGGTGTGTCAACCCAAAGTGGATGGGTAGTTAACCTAACCATGGTAGATTTGACACTTTAGGATGTACTAATGTGCTTTGAGAAGTTGAAAAATGATAAAATTGCCACAATTAGGTCTTAGAAGTCATGGTGTGCCATTTTGAGTTTTTGGCATACTTGGTAGAGTTTGGTAATATGGTAAAATGAACTTAATTCTATCAAATGGCAACTAATATTAAAAGTGAGGTATTCTTATGTCTTACATTTATTTGCCATGATTTTTTGCCATGTGCTATGTAATGATATCATATTTATTTTTAATCATAAAAATGTCATGATTTATGCTAAGGAATGTCATGTTATACTTAAGTTAGAATCACATGCCATGACATCATGATTATTGGCACATGCTTATTTATATTATCATTTATGTCATAATCATTATTCATACATTAAATAAAATTGTGTTAAGGACATTGACACGATTTGAAGTCCCATATATAAGGGAATCAAATAGAGTTGCCTAACATATGTATGAGACTCTAACTAACCAAAACCCACATCTCACAAGAACACTTGACTTGTATGTGTTTCATACAATTAGATACAAGTGAGATGTTAGGAAAAGGAATTAAGATTTTTAAAATCATTTCAAAACCATTTTGAAAAACTTTGGTGAAGTCTATCTTTTAATAGCAATCACCATTGAAGGAGGTGATACAAAGTAGGGTCAAACATTGAAAATTTCAATAGTTTTGAACTTTGTATCAATCTCACTAGTTTATGGGTATTTTATTTTTTAAATATTTTTCACCCATAATGATTATTATAAGTAATGTACGTATGATTTTTCAAAAATTTTCAAATTAAGTATTTTTACTTATGAATTTTGCAAATTCATTTTTGAAGTCTGATTTATGCACAGTGCAAAAATCAGTCGACTACTGTGGATGACAGTCGACTAGTAGCTGACAGAGTCGACTGCCAAGTGCTGATTTCGGGTAAACATGGTTTGTTAGACCAATGTTCAGCTATTTCTTGTTCCCTAACTACTCCTAACCCTAGGATATGCTTTGGAGAGAATTGAAAGGGTGGAAATCCATTGAAAATGGATTAAAAGAATTGTTTAGGGTATGTATCGAATTTTAAGTGAGGTGAAAATTCAATGTTGAATCTTTGTCCTTAATTTCGATTGTTTAGGTTTCCTATTGGCTTAGGGACTCTCCAAGAACATTGTTGGTGCAATGGTCAAGGGGGAGCAATCCTTTAGGGGGAGGTTATCTATCTTGGGTTGATCGATGTATTTTTTCTCATGGGAGGAGAATTGCGGGATTACCTCTCTTAAATGATTTGGGACTTATCACTAGAAAGAGTGAAGGCATCCTAGATTGTTTGAAAGGTATCAAACATCTCTTTGGTGCAATCACCCAGTCAGCATACAACATGTAACTGGAACAGGACTCGAGCTTGACTCGAGAGATGTTTTGATGTTCGATAAAAATATATGACAATGTGATTGTCATGGGAAAGTCCAAGTCTTGAGTACTTGGCAAGGAAAGTCCAACATAGGTTGGCAAGGAAAGTCCAAGTCTTGAGTACTTGGCATGTAAAGTCCAACATGGGTTGGCAAGGAAAAGTCCAAGCATGGGTATTGGCATGGAAAGTCCAACGTGGGTTGGCAAGGGAAAGTCCAAACTTGAGTCTTGGCATTTGAGAAGTCCAAGGGGTTTGATATTAGCGGTGTAAAGTCCAAGCGGGAGTCTTGGCAGCATAACTCCAATGGTTGGTGGCGTAAAGTCCAAGCGGAGTCTTGGCGGCATAAGTCCAATGTGCTTTGGCGGTGTAGACACCATTACCATGACATAGCCGATGGAAGCACCTGTAGGCTAGCGCAATGGATGAACAAGTCATGGATGACTTGGAGGGATCCGAGAGGCGTGAGACTGATGGAGGTGGCTAGAAGGCTTTGGTCTAGGCTAAGGGGTGTCTAGCAAGTATGGGGGAACCTTACTTGGGTTAAGACCTCATGTTTGAGGTGTGCCAGTCGACTGGTGCCATGTGGCAGTCGACTGGAATGAGTCAACTAGGGTTTAACTGCGGGAATTGACCTAGAAGTCAACTAGTAGAGGTGGGCAGTCGACTGATTGGCCAAGAAGTCAACTGATCTTGTGATCAGTCTACTGGTGCTCGGTTTTTCGGGCACAATGGAGTCTGACTCGACTGCTGGGGTTAGTAGTCGAGTGAGGCTCAAACAGTCGACTGATGGTCATTATCAATCGACTGATGATGGATCCGTTGGATTTTTCCAGCGTGGATCTAGCCATTGTCTCATGACAACAATGGCATCAGTCAACTGATGGTCCCGAGCAGTCGACTGATCGGCGATTTCCAGCACAGGTTGAAGCTTTAAATGGAGATCCTGAAGGAGGAAAATTCTTTGGTTTCTTGAGGGCTTTTGGGGCGATTTGCTGCTGCAAATCAGGGTCTCCAAGTGCAAGTCAAGCTACCAAGTATTCAAGCAATCAAAAGCAAAGTGTTGTAAAGTTCTCTTTACTTGTTTTCATATTTACATTGTATTTGCTTGTTTGTTTTTCGTATTACTGTTGTAATCAATTGTACGAGATTTCTCCACCTTCGACTTGTGTCGAGAAGGAGTTATTACCTAGTGGTGTGTGATTGGCATCGCTAGAGCTCGATCCGTGGAGTAGGAACCTTGAGGTTCCGAACCACGTTACAGCTCATGTTTGAGTGTTTATGATTGTGTCTTGTGTATTGTTATTATTATTATTATTCCGCTGCACACTAACACGCTTTGTAGATGGGATCACAAATGAATTTCATCACGCAATGAAAACGAGCTATTAACCCCCCCCCCTCTAGTGTTCCAACGATCTCCTACAAGTGGTATCAGAGCGAGGCCGCTCTTCAAGTTTAACAACTAAGGGAGCACGCTAGAGGGTGAAGATGGAAGTTCAAGAGCAACTAGGATGGGATATCAACACACCTATCCCTTATGCCTTCTATGGACAAGAAGGGTTTAGACAATGGAAGGCAAGGATCGAAGACTTCCTAATGATGAGGGACTTCGAAGAATGATCCATTTTAGTGGAGGGATATAGCTATCCAATAGGACCAAAAGGAGGGTTCCTCAAGAAAAAGAGACGGACCGAAGAGCAAGTCCAAGCCTTCGAGAAAAATAATAAGGTATTGAAGTTTTTAATTGATTTAATACCTAACAATATCTTGTGTATGTTAGGTAATTATTTAGATGCCAAGGAGCTATGGAGCCAAGTGGCCAAGCTCCATGAAAGTCCATCACCGGTCTAAGAGGAAGGGACCGAAGAGGCAAACACATCATCCTCACAAGGAAGTGAGGACTTGGAGGTTGAGAGACCATCAACATCCAAGGAGGAAGAGGAAGTAGAATCGGAGGAGACCTCCACCTCTAGGATTGAGGGGGAGGAGATTAGAGCATCCTCAACACCGGAGCAACAAGAGGAGCCATCCACATCCGGTCGAGAGGAAGAGAAAGCTCAAGAAACCCTCACCATCGAACTAGGTAACTCAAGCAATTTGGTTTTAAATAAAAAACATATAATTTGTTTTGAGTGTAGGGAAAGTGGGCATTACAAGAGAAAATGCCCAAAGAGAATAAGAAAAACTCCATCGGCACCTAAAAGACAAGAGAAGTCAAAGGAAGCTGGAGCCCCGACAATTAAAAGCAAAAATCACGTGGTGTGCTTCAAGTGTCACCAAGAAGGACATTATAGGAGTCAATGTCCTATGTGAAAGAAGAAGGGGCAAGAAGGAGAAACTCATGTAGGGGGAGCTAAGGCTAACCCTAAGGAATTTTTCATTAATGCACCTTCAAATTTTAAGGTCAAAAAGCATGCTAGAAATAATGTTAGCAATCTTGCTATTTATCATAAAGAGCATGCTAGGAATAACAAATATTTTTGTTTAGGAGCTAAAAATGTCCACTTAGATAATAAGGAGAAATTTGGGACTAATGTCCCTAAAAATAATTTATCTAAGGACAAACCTTGATCAAACATCTCTAGACCAATTATACCTAGGGAGACAATTAGAAAGGTACAAGAGCATCTAGGTCTTAATCCTAAATGGACTAGGCATATGCC
This sequence comes from Wurfbainia villosa, assembly GCA_025175895.1. Classification (NCBI taxonomy): domain Eukaryota; kingdom Viridiplantae; phylum Streptophyta; class Magnoliopsida; order Zingiberales; family Zingiberaceae; genus Wurfbainia; species Wurfbainia villosa. The sequence continues at coordinate 86,274,678 of CM045990.1, forward strand.
TAGGAAGAACATTGCCCAAAGACCAAATCAAAAATCTAAAATTGGGAAATTAGATATTGAAAATCAAGCCTTGAGGTCAAGGCTTGAAATACTTAAGAAGACCCTCAAGATTATGCAAAATCAATTTCAAGGGTCAAATGGTCAAAGTCAAGGGTCTAGATCTCAAAATCAACACCTAAGGCTTAAGAGACAAAAGTCAACCAAGGGCAAGAAAGATTTGGGTCACAAACCTAAGCCTAAGGTGACTTATCATAGTGTTCCATTAGATTATGGAACACAATATAGGTCTAGGAAGACCAAGGTTACTAGGGAAGTTATCCCTAAGAGTAACCAAGGTTTGTGCCTAGTGGCTAGGGTTTCAAGGAAACCTAGGGTGGACACTAAGAAGGTTACTAGGGAGGCAATCCCTAAGGTTAACCATGGCAAGAACACAATGACCAAGACTAATAAGCCTAGAAGAGTCATTAGAAAGGTATCTAGGGAGGTTATCCCTAAGTGTTGAAGATCGATTTGAAGCTAGAGGGGGGGGGTGAATAGCTTGTTTTTCTTCTCTACAAAAATATTAGCGGAAGCACAACAAAAATAACAATAACACAAATGAAAAACACACTAACACAATTCTTTTACGTGGTTCGGAGATGGCGCTCCTACTCCACGGTGATCCTTGAGGTGGATCAACCCTAATCAAATCACTATGAAACTTTCCTTTACAACAATCCTCCTCTTCTTACAAAGAATGAAACTTGAGCTTAGAGAGAGGAGGAGGAGATTTAAAAACACTAGAAAGCTTGAAAACTTGTGGAGGCTTGAGAGAATAATCAGAGAATGAGCATTAACCCCAAAAACCTCCACCAGCCCTCTTTTTATAGAGAGAAGGCTGATTTTCCGTGTTGAGCATGATCGATCGACGACAACATCACCGACCGCTAGCGATTACGCTTTTGAATGCCGATTCACGGGATTCAGAGTCGTTTCCTCCAACGACATTCTCATCAGTCGACGTATCCAACCATCAGTTGACTGATGGAGTGATCAGTCGAGTGATCACAGGCCACAGTCGAGTGTGACTCCACTCTGTGCCCGTATTTAACTTGATCACCGACGCCATCGTTGGCGGTCGATCGATCGCAACATCATCGATCGTCATGACCGCAAATGATCGATGGTCGTGGTTTCATCTGTCTCGGCCGAGCACCGAGCGATCCGATTGATACATCGTATCAGTCGACTGATACTCATCAAGTATGAGTAATTCATACTTGATTTTACCCCTTAGACCTAGACTCAACCTTCTAGCTCTTCCTTAAGCCTTGCGCCTTTAGGATCCCTACAAGTTCGCGACTTGTTCATCCTTTGCGCTTTGCTTCCAAGAGCTTTCTTTGGTTTTGTCATGTCTTGGGTTTCCTTTTCCATGGCGTGCTTGGACTTTACGCCGCCAAGTCTACATGCTTGGACTTACGCTGCCAAGACTTGCCTTTGGACTTCCTTTGTCAAGGTCCGTTTGGACTTAATGCCGCCAAGACAACATGCTTGGTCTTATGCCGCCAAACCTTAACCTTGGACTTCTCTTGCCAAGATCATACTTGGACTTTGCCTTTACCTGTCACTTAATCATGTTCACCATTAGATCACAATTTGTTGCCTAACTTAGATGATTATCCAAACATCAAAACATATAAATGCTTGGGGCATTGTTGCACCAACAATCTCCCCCTTTTTGATGTTTGGCAATCATTTAAGTTAGGTCTTTTAAAGATACACATAATCATATCACATAATCATATATCCAATTCTAACTTAAAAATTTCTTCTCCCCCTTTGACATACATCAAAAAGAGAAGAAATCATATATTTCATAGAAGAATTGAATGCATTGTAATCTTGAACTAAGGTATAGAATTGAAATTTAGCTCCCCCTTAATCCAAGATATAGTTCATGATGAGTAAAATACATGTGGAGCAAAAGTCTATCAAACAATTTGAAGGTTTAAATCCTAACTTTGCACCAACAATGTAAATTTGGAAATGAAAAAGATACATCTTATGAAACTCCCCCTAAAACACCGCATTAAACAGTTCTAAGAGTTGGTTTATACTCAGTATTATCATTCCAAAGTTTTAGGAGATCAAAGATACACTCAATATCAGAAAATAGAGCTATTTATCAAAAAACATAGTGTATCTTTTACGAACGATCATTGCTATACTCAAGTTCAATTCAGTCTTTTAAAATCGAAATGCATCAGAAATTCCATAAATCTCGAAAAATCATGAAATTTTGTGTACACATTTCTGAAATCATAATTTATCAAGGAAAAATATTTTGAAAAATATATGTTTTCCATATTTCAAGATTGATAGAAACTTGGAAACCAACAAAAGTTCTAATGTTTTTGCAAATTTTGTATCACTTTTGTGTTTCACTTAAAACTATTTTTCAAAATATGATAAACATAGTTTATAATATGTTTTATTTGACATTTCCAATCATGTTCTTAGAGCTATATGCACATCAATTGTGTATAAGCCTTCCCAATGATTGGTCCAATGAAGGATTAATGTCTCTAGATGACACTTTGGTCCATAGTTATGCATCATAACAAGCATGATGAACCAAGTGCATCTTCCTAACATCTCACATGTTGTCTAAGTGGCTCAATACAAAAATCATGGTTTTTTAGGTATTTTGTGAGATGCTTAAAGGTATAAATCCTAGTATTTCTATAGGATCATGCAAACCTATACCTTTACTCAACCAAGCACATTCCAAGTTCTCTCCTAAGTGATGAAAATTCTATCTCGAGGAGAGCCTTAGTAAATATGCCGGCTAGGTTGGACTTGGATTCAATGTAATTAAGCTCAATGTCCCCCTTAGCCACATGATCTCTAATGAAGTGATGTTTCACTTCAATGTGCTTGGTCCTAGAGTGATGCACCGGATTTTTAGTCAAGTTTATGGTGCTTACATTGACACAAAATACTTTCATGTTGGAGTAAGATAGCTCATAATCTTCTAAGGTATGTTTCATCCATAGTAATTGAGCTACACAACCACCCATAGCCACATACTCGGCCTCGGTGGTAGATAGGGCAATACAAGGTTGCTTTCTACTACTCCAACTAACTATGGAGGACCCAAGGAATTGACATCCACCACTAGTACTCTTCCGATCCAATTTGCAACCGGCATAATCGGAATCGGTGTACTCAATCAAATCAAAAGACCTAGTCCTAGGGTACCATAGTCCTACATTTAGTGTGCCTTTAACATATCTTAATATTCTTTTAACGACAACTAAATGAGATTCTTTTGCACAAGATTGATACCTAGCACACATACCAACCGCAAATAATATGTCGGGTCTACTAGCGGTTAAGTACAAGAGGCTACCAATCATGCTCCTATATAGTGTAAGATCAATTTGTTTGCCTTCATTATCACTATCTATTTTTGTAGTGGTTGCCATTGGAGTTGAAACTACTTTAGCATTTTCCAAACCAAATTTCTTAATCATTTCCTTAGCATATTTGGTTTGATAAATATAAATTCCTTCACTTGTTTGTTTAACTTGTAATCCTAGGAAGAAATTTAATTCCCCAACTAGACTCATTTCAAACTCTTTTTCCATATTCTTAATAAAGTCTTGGAGAAGTTCATCATTTGTTGACCCAAAGATGATGTCATCAACATATACTTGGGCTACAAAGATGTCCGTTGATGTTGACTTTATAAATAGAGTTTGATCTACACTACCCCTTTTAAAGTCTTTAGAAATTAAGAAAGATGATAATCTTTCATACCAAGCCCGGGGAGCTTGTTTCAAACCATACAAAGCTTTCCTAAGCTTGTATACATGGTTTGGATAGTCCATATTCTCAAACCCGGGAGGTTGTTCTACATATACTTCTTCCTTAATAAACTTATTTAGGAATGCCGATTTAACATCCATTTGATGGAGTTTGAAACCCATATAGGAGGCATATCCTAATAGTATTCTAATATACTCTAACCTAGCAACTGGGGCATATGTTTCATCATAGTCAAGTCCTTCAACTTGATTAAAACCCCATGCAACTAATCTTGCTTTATTTCTAGTGATATTTCCTTAGTCATCTAGTTTGTTCCTAAAAACCCATCTTGTAGTAATAATGGTGTTTTCATTAGGTCTAGGAACTAACTCCCATACTTGACTCCTTTCAAATTGAGCCAATTCATCTTGCATTGCTAAGATCCAATCCGGATCAAGTAATGCATCTTTGATTGTTTTGGGCTCAATTTGAGAAATTAGAGCTATATGACTAGTGGGATCCCTATGAAATGACCTAGTCCTAACACCTTGAGATAATTCACCCACAATTTGATCTAAGGGGTGATTTTGATGAATTCTTATGGTTCTAGGAGGTGTATTAATTTGTGTTTGATCATAATTAATCTCAATTCTTTGCTCATCATCGGAATTACCTCTTACTCCCCCTTGATTCAATCCTCCCCCTTGATCATTATCCCCTAAGTTTAAATCTTGAAATTGTTGGGTAATTTCTTGATTTTCATTATTAATATCATCATCAATAGGGGATTTCCTAGGGTATGTATTGGAAGTTTCATCAAATTGGACATTTGATGATTCTTCAATCTTTTGAGGCCTTTTATTGTAAACTCTATACCCTACACTAGTGGATGAGTATCCAACTAGGATTCCCTCATTCGCTTTGGACTCAAACTTACCTAGGTTGTCTTTGGTATTTAAAATATAGACTTTACATCCAAAGACCTTAAAATAATGAATTTTTGGAAATGTACCATTCCACAATTCAAATGGAGTTTTTCCTAAAAACCTATAAATCAATACCCTATTTTGGATATAGCAAGCGGTAATCAGTCGAGTGATCGCCGCGAGGAGTCGAGTGAGACTCCATTCTGTGCCCATTTTCGACTTGATCGGGTTGATCGCTCGATTGGCGATGAATTCCTCACGATCGAGATCCTGATCGGTCACCGATCGATAGTCCGATTCGGCTGACCGACTCGAGCACCTTATCAGATCGCTACATCGTGTCCGATCGATACTAGTCAAGTATGAATAATTCATACTTGAGTTGACTCCCTAGACCTAGACTTGACCTTCTAACTCTTCCTTCAGCCTTGCGCTTGCCTTAAAGAGTTTACTTCGGCCTTGTCATGTCTTGGGTTGCCAAAAGCTTAGACTTTACGCCGCCAAGACTACAATCTTGGACTTATGCTGCCAAGACTTTACTTTGGACTTCTTTTGCCAAGGTTCACTTGGACTTTATGCTGCCAAGACTACAAGCTTGGTCTTACGCTGCCAAGTCCATCCCTTGGACTTCCTTTGCCAAGATCATACTTGGACTTCCTTTGCCAAGGTTCACTTGGACTTTACGCTGCCAAGACTACAAGCTTGGTTTTACACTGCCAAGTCCATCCCTTGGACTTCCTTTGCCAAGATCATACTTAGACTTCCTTTGCCAAGGTTCACTTGGACTTTATGCTGCCAAGACTACAAGCTTGGTCTTATGCTGCCAAGTCCATCCCTTGGACTTCCTTTGCCAAGATCATACTTGGACTTCCTTTTACCAAGTCTTCATCCTTGGATTTCCCTGTCACTTAAACATGTTCACAATTAGATCACAAAGCATTGCCTAAGTTAGATGATTATCTAAACATCAAAACACATGAATTCTTGGGGCATTATTGCACCAACAATTTCCCCCTTTTTGATGTTTGACAATCATTTAAGTTAGGTCTTTACCATATGCATATAATCATATTTTTAATATGAATTCTAACTTAAACATTCCTTCTCCCCCTTTGACATACATCAAATAGAGAAGGATTCATAAATTTCAAGAAAGAATTAAAGTTGTTGTATCTTGGACTAAGGTATAAGATTGATATTAAGTTCCCCCTTAATCCAAAATATGCTTCATGATGTGTGAATAACATGTGAAGAAAAGCATAACAAAAGTTCGAAAGTTAAGTCCTAACTTTGCACCAACAATGTAAGTCTGGGGATGAAAAGATATATATTACGAAACTCCCCCTAAAACACTGCATTAAACAGTCCTAAAAATTTATTTATACCCAATATTATCATGCTATAGTTTTAGGACATCAAAGATACACTAAATATCAAAAAATGGAGCTATTTATCAGAAAACACAGTGTATCAGTCGACTGGTTTCTGAACCAGTCGACTGCTACGCCTGAAATCTGAATTTCAACCTTTTCATCCCAACTTCAGAAATGCATTAGAAATTCTAGAAACCTCAAAAAATCACGAAATTTTTTGTACACATTTCTGAGATCATACTTTATTAAGGAAAAATAGTTTGAAAAATATATGTTTTCTAGATTTCAAGATTGATACAAACTTGGAAACTAACAAAAGTTCTAAAAATTTGCAAACTTTGTATCACTTTTGTGTTCCACTTGAAAACTATTTTTCAAAATATGATAATCATAGTTTAAAATATGTTTTATTTGATATTTCCAATCATGTTCTTGGAGTTATGTATTCATTACTTTAATACAAGCCTTCCCAATGATTGGTCCATGAAGTATTCATGTCTCTAGGTGTATCATTGGCTCATAGTAATGCATCATAACAAGCATGATGAACCAAGTACACCTTCCCTATCATCTCACATGTTCCTAAGTGTCTTAATACAAGAATCAAGGTTTCTTAAGGCTTTTGTGAGATGCATCAAGGTATAAGGCTAACATATGAATATGGGATCATGCAAACCTAGAATTTTACTCTACAAAGCACATACCAAGCTCTCTCCTTGATGATGAAAATTCGGTTTCGGGAAGAGCTTTGGTAAAGATATCAGCAAGGTTGGACTTAGATTCTACATAATTAAGTTTAATGTCCCCTCTTGCCATATGATCTCTTATGAAGTGATGTTTTACTTCAATGTGCTTGGTCCTAGAGTGATGTACCGGATTTTTGGTCAAGTTGATGGTACTCACATTGTCACAATAAACTTTAATGTTAGAGTAGTGTAGCTCATAGTCCTCAAGAGTATGTCTCATCCAAAGTAATTGAGCTACACAACCACCCATAGCCACATATTCGGCTTCAGTGGTTAATAGAGCAACACAATGTTGCTTCCTACTACTCCAACTAACTAGGGAGGACCCAAGAAATTGGCATCCACCACTAGTACTCTTCCTATCCAATTTGCGACCGGCATAATCGGAATCGGTATAGCCAAGCAACTCAATTGACTTAGTCCTAGGATACCAAAGTCCTACATTTAAGGTGCCTTTAATATATCTTAAAATTCTCTTAACGGCTACTAAATGTGATTCTTTGGCACAGGATTGGTATCTTGCACACATACCTACCGCAAATAAGATATCGGGTCTACTAGCGGTTAGGTATAGTAGGCTACCAATCATACTCCTATAAAGTTTAAGATCAATTGATATACCATCATGATCACTATCTATTCTAGTGCTAGTGGCCATAGGAGTGGTTACAATTTTGGCATTTTCCAAACCAAATTTCTTGATCATTTCATTTGCATATTTGGTTTGATAAATATGAATCCCTTCATTGGTTTGCTTGACTTGTAACCCTAGGAAAAAGTTAAGCTCTCCAACTAATTGTTAGTTATAGCCCTAGAACCAATCATGTGATGGTTGAATAGGGAACATTTTGTATCATATTCTATAAAGGCAAAGGATTGGTTATTATATTTATGTCTTGCTTGTGCCAGCTAAATTAAATATAATAATGCCCTAGAAAAGTAGGTTCTTATCTACAACACATCAATTGGCAGAATTGATTATGAGAGGCTGTAGAGAACACTTTCCTAAATGTTCCTAGTCAAGTATTAATATGCAAGGGCAATATTAATACATAAAGACTAGCATGTAGGTCAATTGATGACCGATCAAAGTCATATATATGATATCAAGTCGATACATAGGATAATATGAGTTAGCAATACGTAAATTGAACGAAGTACAAGTTTCATGGATCGTCATATGAGTGTCATAAACTTTCTCATGTGACTATTGGTATGAATAGTCCTCAAACCTGAAGTCACTATGGTTCCCTACATAAGGAGTTATGTACTTTGGTATCGTCAAACGTCACCCGTAACAGGGTGGACCATAAAGGCGATTACTGGGTATATAACAAATTATGCGGAGGGATGTGAGTGATGTAGATGGGATCTATCCCTCCCATATGACGGGAGTGATATCTGTGGGCCCCTTGATTGAGTAGAACTACTAAAACGCATGGCCATGCTCGAATGAGTCAATATGAGATATTGAGCTCATTTGTTTGAGTTAGTTTACTCAGGGATCAAGAAACACATAGATTGATCGAGGATGACACGGTCTATGCATCATTGGTCAATCTGATATCAAGGATAGAAGGACACGGTCATACATTATAGTAGTCACGGAAAGGTTAGTCGGATCTTGACTTATTTCGTAACTTGGGTAGCAATGATGTATTGCTAGATGCCGCTCATTGCTTGTGTATTTAAAAGAGTTTAGATCCACTGCCAACGTTATGAGAGTCTATAGGGTGACACACAAAGAGCATGATGATTAGAAGAATTAATGCATTCTAGTTTGACTAGAATAATTTGGGAATAAGCTTAAGTACAAAATGGTTTTTGGAGTTTAAGCTTAATGAGAATTTTAGCTTATTGATTTAATGAGATTAATTCAATATGCTAAGCTTATTAATTTAATAAGATTAAATAAATATGTTATCATGATAGCCTAAGCTTAATTGATTTAATAAGATTAATTCAATATGTTACCTTATTGATTTAATGAGATTAATTCAATATGATAACATGAGCTTATTGAATTAATAAGATTAATTCAACATGCATGAATGCCACATAAGCATGCCACCTAAGCATGCCACATAAGCATGTCACCTAAGCTTGATGAGGTGGAAGGAGACAAAGGGTTTTGACCTTTGGAATTTCTCCACATGTGGCCGGCCAAACAAGGAGTGTAACTCCTTGTTTGATTATCTTTCAATGCAATTGATTGCATTGAATTTGATAGGAGGTGAAAGGTTTTTCCAATCCTATAAAACACTCCATGGGGTGGCCGACCATGGTTGGTGAAGCTTGAGGCTTGGAGAGAGCTTGGTGGTGAGAGGCTTTGGTTGTGTGGTTTTTGTGAGTGTAGGCTAGCAAGAAGAGTGGTCTTCTTCTTCCTTTCTCTTTTTCCCTACCTTCCTCTCCTTTAGGGACTTCTCTAGCAAGAAGTAAAGGAGAGCTCTTCTAGTTTCTTTTGTGAGACAAGAGCTTGCTCGTGTGGATACATATAGAGGCACGGACATTTGAACGTGCTAAAAGATCCAACAAACCCAAGGAGAAGCGGGATTAAAAAGGGCACACAACAAAGGTAATATTCTCCTATAAGATAGGTTTTGAGAAATTTAGTTTTTGTACGAGGTTTTCTTTCGCAAGGATCACTTGGAAGGGATCCTATTTTTCCGTTGCGCATATGCTATTTTGCATAATAAATCCCTACAAAGGGTATCGAGCCACTTATAAAGATCGTATAAAAAATAGGTTTTCTATTTTATATATGATAGAGAAGTAGGATAAATTTTATTATGAGTTGATAAATGCATTAGCAATTTTTCAAACATAATAAAATATCCGATGTCTTTTAAAAGTTAAAATTGACATGGTGCATGGTTATGGCCTAGTCCCAAAAGGTTGTGAATGTGTGTGTTGTAATTCTTAATACGGCCTATGTGTCGTGCCTTTCTCCTAAAAATTCTTGTTGTAAAAATTAGTTTTAGACTCGAATGTAACTCGAGTATTTCTCCTTTTGTAATATACAAAATAAAGATGGAGGGTCCATTGGAAGATGACGTTACAAGGAGGAAGTCAACAACACAAGACAACCAAAAGGAAGCACTTGGGAGAAGATGCTATCCCTAGGTTGACCAATCAATCTTTTCATTGGCTTGAGAAGATTGTAGAATAAGGGCCATAACCATGACACGCTTAGTTTAATATGTATGTGATGCATGTTAATTTAGCTTATATGTGATGTATGCTAATATGTATGTGATGCATGTTTATTTCTTAATAAGTCAAAAACGATATGCCTACCAAAGTTTGGTACTCACTACTTCCTCGATCATTTGTTGTTGGGTTTGCCAAAGCAAAGCAATGCATTTTATCTTGGAAGAGTGCGAGTGGACAATCGTGATGTCCCGCTATCAAACTTGGTTAAGACTTAATTAAGTTTTTCTTAATTTAATTAAGAAAGTAGAGGCATATATTAGCTTTGAACATAAGTTTTAAAATTAGTTTTGTGTGATTTCAACATCAGCTTTGTCTTAGAAAGTGGTCGTTGTTCGATATCAAAGAAGGCCTCGTGCTCGCCACTACCGAAGCTGGTTTAGGAATAAGCACTAAACTAATCTAAAACTTAACCAAAGCTATTAAAGAGTTACATCAGATGTAATTGGCAAAAGATTGCCTACCTAATCATACTACGTCTTGGGCGATTAGCCAAAGCTAACTCAAGACGAAGTATGATGTGGATCTTTATCCCATATAAATTTATAGCTAAATAGAAGCTAATGATGTAAGCAAAATGTGTTTGCCTACATCAATGATTAGCTCATATCAAAGCTATGAGAATTTAGTGGGAGCCTCATTTAATTAAAGGCCTAATTAAATGACTTAGGTATGATACTTAATTTTGTATTTTAATGTTGTAGATCACCATGTCATCTAACACGACACACCCCCTCAACTTGCGATCTGTCCTTGAGAAAGACAAGCTCAATGGAGCTAACTTTCTAGACTGGTATAGGAACTTGAGGATTATCCTCAAGCAAGAACGTAAATTGTATGTCCTAGAGCGCCTATCCTCAAACACCGCCATGCCACTGGCTTAAAAGGATGCTTATAAGAAGCATCAAGATGACGCATTAGATGTGTCATGTCTTATGCTTGCCACCATGAACTCTGAGCTTCAGAAGCAACATGAGAACATGGATGCCTATGATATGGTTGAGCATTTGAAACAACTATATCAAGGACAAGCTAGTCACGAGCGTTTTGAAGTGTCTAAGGCTCTTTTTGCATGCAAGATGCAAGAAGGAACACCTGTAGGAACTCACGTACTTAAAATGATAGGGTACGTTGAGAACCTTGAAAGACTAGGTTTTCCATCGAGCCAAGAATTGGCAACCGATGTTATCCTCGCAATCATTGCAAGCATATAATCAATTCGTCATGAATTATAACATGAATGAAATTGATAACCTTTGCTCGAGATTCTCAAAGATGTTAAGAATCACAACCAATCTCAAGAAGAAAGTTAGTAACGTACTAATGGTCAAGAAGGGCAAAGGTAAGCGCAAAGGCAAGGGTAAGACCCAAGCCAAAGGCAAGGCCAATTCATCCACTTCAAAGGGTAAAGGTAAAGTACCTAAGGAAGGGGATCGCTTCCATCATGTGAGATCGACACCGGAAGCGAACGCAAAGTCTACCTTGAGGAAGTAAAGAAGAAAAGAAGTGGACTTCGCCTGTGTATACACGTTATAGAAGTTAATCTATCTATTTCTTCTACATGGGTATTAGATACGGATGTGCATCTCACATTTGTATAAGTTAAAATAAACTGAACCATAGATGGTTTAATTTGGCTAAAGGCCAAGTGAACCTTTTTGTCTATCTGCTTAAATAGCAACTAAAGTTTATTTATTCTCCTCCATCGATTACATATTCATTTTGGTTTGGCAACATACCGAACGAAGCAGAACATAATTTCTGTATCTTGTTTAGACAAGAAAAACTTTTCTTTTATAATAAAGGACAAATGTTGTTCCATTTATTTGAATGAAATGTTCTATTGTAATGCACCACTTATGAATGGTCTCTATGTTCTAGATTTAGAAAACCTAATTTATAACGTAAATACCAAACGGTTCAAATCGAATAATTTGAACCAAACATATCTCTGGCACTGTCGCCTAGGTCACATAAATGAAAAATGCATATCCCAACTCCATAAAGATGGATTATTGGACTCATTTGATTTTGAATCATATGAGGTATGCGAATCTTGTCTTTTAGGAAAGATGACTAAAACTCCATTTAGTGGACATGGCGAGAGAGCGACGGACTTGTTAGGACTCATACATACTGATGTATGTGGCCCTTTCAATGTCAAGTCGGAGAGAGGCTATAAGTACTTTATTACTTTCACGATGATATAAGTAGATTTGGATACTTATATTTGATGAGACATAAGTAATCCTTTGAAAAGTTCAAAGAATTCAAGAATGAAGTACAAAACCAACTTGGTAAGCGTTACTTCGATCGGATCGAGGTGGTGAATACCTTAGTCAAGAGTTTCGTGATCACTGGTGAGTGTGGGATAATATCCCAACTCACTCCACCGAACACCACAATGGAATGGTGTATCCGAGAGGAGAAATCGTACTCTATTAGATATGGTATGATCATGATGATGAGCGGTGATCTACCTACTTCCTTTTGGGGTTTAGCTCTAGAGACAGCCGCTTTCACACTTAATCGCGTCCCATCAAAAGCTATAGAAAAGACACCATATACGTTATGGATTGGGAAGAGTCCCAAAATGTCTTTTATAAAGATTTGGGGTTGTGAAGCTTATGTTAGACGTCAAGTCTCAGATAAACTAGGACCCAAATCAGATAAGTGTTATTTTGTAGGATATCCCAAGGAAACTAAGGGATATTACTTTTACAATCCCACACTTGGCAAGGTGTTTGTTGCCAGAAATGTTGTCTTTCTAGAAAGAGAATTTATTTCTAGAAACACTAGTGGGAGTAAAATTCATCTTGAAGAAATTCAAGATGAAGATAACACTAAAGCTTCGATGGAAAATGAACAGGCACCACAAAGTGTTGTGGATGAGGAAAATGTTGCCCATAGAGTTGTGGAGCAAACACCTGTTCAAGTAGACCAACCTCTTCGTAGATCTGATAGGATCCGTCGTCAACCAGAGAGATATTCTTTTCTCTTGACTGACAACGGTGATGTATTGCTTGTTGATCTTGATGAGCCTACATCCTATCAAGAAGCTATGATGAGCCCAGATTCCGAGAAATGGCTAGAGGCCATGAGATCCGAAATGGAATCCATGTACACTAACCAAGTATGAACTTTGGTTGATCCACCTGAAGGGGTAAAACCCATTGGGTGTAAGTGGATCTTTAAAGTAAAGACTGACATGGATGGTAATAAGCATACATATAAAGGTAATTGGTGGCTAAAGGATTCAAACAAATTCATGGTATTGACTATGATGAAACCTTTTCACCAGTTGCGATGCTTAAATCCATTCAGATCATACTTGCTATTGCAGCCTACCACGATTATGAGATCTGGCAGATGGATGTCAAAACCACTTTTCTGAATGGAAAGCTACTCGAGGATGTGTACATGACACAACCTGAGGGTTTTAAAGATCCAAAGCATCCTGAAAAGGTATGCAAACTGCAAAGGTCCATTTATGGACTAAAGCAAGCCTCTCGAAGCTGGAATCTTCGATTCGATGATGCAATCAAGGAGTATGGTTTCATCAAGAATAAAGATGAACCTTGTGTCTACAAGAGAAATAGTGGGAGCACAGCTGTATTTCTTATCTTGTATGTAGATGACATACTTCTCATCGGAAATGATATTCCCTCACTCAAGTATGTGAAAATGTGGTTAGGGAATTGTTTCTCGATGAAAGACTTAGGTGAAGCTGCCTATATTCTAGGCATTAAGATCTATAGAGATAGATCTAAAAGATTACTTGGCCTAAGTCAGAGTACATACATTGATAAAGTGATAGATCGTTTTGCTATGCAAAATTCCAAGAAAGGATTTCTGCCTTTATCACATGGTGTGAGTCTTTCGAAGACTCAATGTCCCTCTTCTAAGGAGGAAAGAGATCGCATGGATAGGATCCCTTATGCATCTGCTATAGGGTCTATCATGTACGCTATGCTTTGTACTCGTCCTGACGTCTCGTATGCTTTGAGCATGACGAGTAGATACCAGTCGGATCCAGGTGAAAGTCACTAGATAGCAGTCAAAAATATTCTTAAATACTTACGAAGAACGAAAGAATATTTCCTGATATTTGGAGGCAATGAAGAGCTAACTGTAAAGGGTTACAGTGATGCAAGCTTCCAAACAGACAAGGATGACTATAGATCGCAATCGGGGTACGTGTTTTTCCTGAAAGGTGGAGTTGTGAGCTGGAAGAGTTCGAAGCAGGACACAATTGCTGATTCTACAATAGAAGCCGAGTATATTGCTGCGTCTGATGCAGCAAAGGAGGCTGTTTGGCTCCGCAAGTTCATCAGTGAACTTGGGGTAGTTCCTAGCATTGCAGATCCAATAGACCTCTATTGTGACAACAATGGGGCTATTGCACAGGCTAAGGAACCTCGATCACATCAGCGGACCAAACACATACTGCGGCGCTTCCATCTCATTCGAGAGATCATCGATAGAGGAGATGTGAGGATATGCAGAGTACCGACAGAAGCTAACATCGCAGATCCATTGACCAAGGCTTTGGCACAGAGGAAGCATGATGGTCACACTAGGTCACTAGGTATCAGATATTATAGTGATTGGTACTAGTGCTAGTGGGAGATTGTTAGTTATAGCCCTAGAACTAATCATGTGATGGTTGAATAGGGAACATTTTGTATCATATTCTATAAAGGCAAAGGATTGGTTATTATATTTACGTCTTGCTTGTGCCAGCTAAATTAAATATAATAATGCCCTAGAAAAGTAGGTTCTTATCTACAGCACATCAATTGGCAGAATTGATTATGAGAGGTCAGAGAACACTTTCCTAAATGTTCTAGTCAAGTATTAATATGCAAGGGCAATATTAATACATAAAGACTAGCATGTAGGTCAATTGATGACTTGATCTCACAAGTCATGGATATATGATATCAAGTTGACACATGGGTATATATTAGAGAATATATACTGAACTAACCCGCCATGAGAAAGTTTCATGGATCGTCATATGAGTGTCATAAACTTTCTCATGTGACTATTGGTATGAATAGTCCTCAAACCTGAAGTCACTACGGTTCCCTACATAAGAAGTTATGTACTTTGGTATCGTCAAACGTCACCCGTAACAGGGTGGACCATAAAGGCGATTACTGGGTATATAACAAATTATGCGGAGGGATGTGAGTGATGTAGATGGGATCTATCCCTCCCATATGACGGGAGTGATATCTGTGGGCCCCTTGATTGAGTAGAACTACTAAAACGCATGGCCATGCTTGAATGAGTCAATATGAGATATTGAGCTCATTTGTTTGAGTTAGTTTACTCAGGGATCACGAAACACATAGATTGATCGAGGATGACACGGTCTATGCCTCATTGGTCAATCTGATATCAAGGATAGAAGGACACGGTCAAACATTATAGTAATCACGGAAAGGTTAGTCGGATCTTGACTTATTTCGTAACTTGGGTAGCAATGATGTATTGCTAGATGTCGCTCATTGCTTGTGTATCTAAAAGAGTTTAGATCCACTGCCAACGTTATGAGAGCCTATAGGGTCACACACAAAGAGCATGATGATTAGAAGAATTAATGCATTCTAGTTTGACTAGAATAATTTGGGAATAAGCTTAAGTACAAAATGGTTTTTGGAGTTTAAGCTTAATGAGAATTTTAGCTTATTGATTTAATGAGATTAATTCAATATGCTAAGCTTATTAATTTAATAAGATTAAATAAATATGTTATCATGATAGCCTAAGCTTAATTGATTTAATAAGATTAATTCAATATGTTACCTTATTGATTTAATGAGATTAATTCAATATGATAACATGAGCTTATTGAATTAATAAGATTAATTCAACATGCATGAATGCCACATAAGCATGCCACCTAAGCATGCCACATAAGCATGCCACATAAACATGCCACCTAAGCTTTATGAGGTGGAAGGAGACAAAGGGTTTTGACCTTTGGAATTTCTCCACATGTGGCCGGCCAAACAAGGAGTGTGATTATCTTTCAATGCAATTGATTGCATTGAATGTGATAGGAGGTGAAAAGTTTTTCCAATCCTATAAAACACTCCATGGGGTGGCCGGCCATGGTTGGTGAAGCTTGAGGCTTGGAGAGAGCTTGGTGGTGAGAGGCTTTGGTTGTGTGGTTTTTGTGAGTGTAGGCTAGCAAGAAGAGTGGTCTTCTTCTTCCTTTCTCTTTTTCCCTACCTTCCTCTCCTTTAGGGACTTCTCTAGAAAGAAGTAAAGGATATCCCTTCTAGTTTCTTTTGTGAGACAAGAGCTTGCTCGTGTGAATACATATAGAGGCACGGACATTTGAACGTGCTAAAAGATCCAACAAACCCAAGGAGAAGCGGGATTAAAAAGGGCACGCAACAAAGGTAATATTCTCCTATAAGATAGGTTTTGAGAAATTTATTTTTTGTACGAGGTTTTCTTTCGCAAGGATCACTTGGAAGGGATCCTATTTTTCCATTGCGCATATGCTATTTTGCATAAGAAATCCCTACACTAAACTCATTTCAAATTCATTCTCCATGTTTTTTATAAAGTCTTGAAGAAGATCATCATTTGTTGACCCAAAAATAATGTCATCAACATATATTTGGGCTATAAAGATATCCTTTAATGTTGACTTTATAAACAAGGTTTGATCTACTTGGCCCCTTCTAAAATCCTTAGAAATTAAGAAAGATGACAATCTTTCATACCATGCCTGGGGAGCTTGTTTTAACCCATATAATGCTTTCCTAAGCTTATATACGTGGTTTGGATAATCTATGTTCTCAAACCTGGGTGGTTGTTCTACATATACTTCTTCCTTAATATAACCATTTAGGAATGTCGATTTAACATCCATTTGATAAAGTTTAAATCCCATATAAGAAGCATACCCTAAGAGAATTCTAATAGATTCTAACCTAGCAACCGGAGCATAAGTCTCATCATAGTCAAGCCCCTCAACTTGATTGAATCCCCTAGCAACCAACCTAGCCTTATTTCTAGTGATATTTCCTTGGTCATCTTGCTTATTCCTAAAGACCCATCTTGTAGTAATTATGGTGCTATTATTGGGTCTAGTAACTAACTCCCATACTTGACTCCTCTCAAATTGAGCCAATTCATCTTGCATTGCCAAAATCCAATCCGGATCATGTAATGCATCATTGATCGATTTGGGCTCAATTTGTGAAATAAGAGCAACTTGACTAGTAGGAGCTCTATGAAATGACCTAGTTCTTACTCCTTGAGATAGATCTCCTACTACTTGGTCAAGTGGATGATCTTGATGAATTCTTAGGGTTCTAGAAGAGGTTTCAAATTGATCATTGTTATCTTCTACCCTCCTTTCATCATCGGAATCTCCTCTTCCTCCCCCTTGATCATTACCCCTTATGGTCAAATTTTGAAGTTTTTGGGTAATGTCTTGATTATTGTCATTAATATCCTTATCAATGGAGGACTTTCTAGGGTAGGTACTAGTGGTTTCATCAAATTGAACATTAGAGGACTCCTCAATCCCTTGGGTTCTCTTATTGTAGACTCTATATCCTCTACTCGTGGATGAGTATCCAACTAGGATTCCCTCATCCGCTTTGGATTCAAATTTTTCTAAGTTATCTTTGGTGTTTAAAATATAAACTTTACATCCAAAGACTTTGAAATAATGAATTGTGGGAATAGTCCCATTCCATAATTCAAATGGTGTCTTTCCTAAAAACCTATGGATTTGAGCCCTATTTTGGATATAGCAAGCGGTATTAACCGCTTCCGCCCACAAGTAGCTAGGTAGAGAATATGCATTAAGCATAGTCCTAGCCGCCTCTTGTAGGGCACGATTTCTCCTTTCCACCACCCCATTTTGTTGAGGTGTTCTAGGAAAAGAGAACTCATGCTTGTACCCTTGCTCTAAACAAAATTGTGAAAATTTAGAATTCTCAAATTCACCGCCATGATCACTACGGATCCGGTTGATTTTGAGACTCTTTTCATTTTCAACCCTTTTACTAAATCCTATGATTATTTTTAAAGTATCATCCTTATGTTTCATAAAATAGACCCAAGTATAGCTAGAAAAATCATCTACTATAACTAAACAATATTTGCTACCATTTAAAGGAGTACTATGGTAATCAAATAAGTCAAGATGCAATAGTTCTAATGGTAAAGAGGTATTAGTTAAGGTTTTACCTTTGTGTGATGTCTTTGTTTGTTTTCCTTCTTGGCATGCATCACACATTTTGTTCTTGACATACTTGATCTTTGGTAGCCCTTTGACCAACTCCAACTTGGCTACCTTGGCTATGTTTTTCATGTTGATGTGCCACAATCTCCTTTGCCATAGCCAACTTTCTTCTTCTTTTGCAACAAGACACTTAGTAGAAATGTTAGAAGCATATGAAAGATAAACAAAATAAATATTTGATTTCCTATATCCAACTAACATACAATCATTTAATTCCTTATGTCTAATCATGCATTTAGAAGATTCAAAAGAAACATGATAGCTTGCATCACAAAGTTGACTAACACTTAATAAATTAAATTTCATATTTTCAACTAGTAAAACTTTGTGAATGACAATTTTGGGGGATACCTCAATTGTACCTCTACCTAATATCTTGAGTTTTCCATTATTTCCAAAAGACACCGCTCCCTTCTTCACATACTTAATTGTGGAGAACTTGCTCACATCCCCGATCATGTATGTTGAGTAACCGCTATCCACAATTCACATACCTTGCTCTCCTACCTAAATCACATGACAAACACAAGCTTTTGGTACCCAAACATTTGGACCAGTAACATTAAGTAAAAACATCTTAGGTACCCATGCTTTCTTAACCTTACCCTTAATGGTTGCTTTTCTATTAATCAATGAGATATAAGCAACTTCTTTTTCTTTTGGCTTATATCCTACACTGGCCTTGTTGTAAACGGCTCTTTGTCGGCTAAGGATCATGTCAAGATATTTTGAGCCATTCGTAAATTTCTCTAAGCATGCCTTTAAGTCACTAACCTCATCCTTAAGTTTGTCATTCTCTTCCTTAAGTATGCAAGAATCAACATGTGAAGGTTTTTCATTCCTAATGGTCTTTAGTTCTACCTTCATGCTTCTAACCTTTGATTTAGACTTATCTAGAGCCTCTTTAAGATAAGCAATTGATTTATAAAGAAGCTTAACTTTAGGAGAGTTCATTACCTCATCGTCACTAGATGACGATTCATCACTTGAAGAGTCTTCTTCTTGGCTTCATGTACCGGAGTCATCTCCTTGGGCCATGAATGCCACATGGCGTGTAACGTGGCAAACCTCATCATCGGAGGAGGAATCTTCAACACTTGGTGTGTCCCATGTGGTTTGAGCCATCATGACCTCCTTCTTCTTCTTCTCCTTTCTTTCCTTCTTTTTCTTTTCTTTTTCTTCCTTCTTCTTTAGCTCCGGGCAATTTGGCTTTATGTGCCCCTTCTTATTGCAAGCATGGAAAATCACATTATTGTTAAAATTTGAATTACCACTAAACTTACCTCTTGAAGAATGAGACCCCTTCCTTTCTTCTCTATTCTTGAACTCCTTTGATTTTCTATAGAGCTTCTTGACAAAGTGGGCCATCTCACTAGATGAGTCTCCATTACTACTTGAATCATGCTCCGACTCGGATGATGATGACACTTCTTTCCTTTCTTTCTTCTTCTTTTCCTTCTTTTCAACAAATAGAGCTAGACCCTTTTCCTTAGGGGACATGTTAGTTTGCTCATGCAATTCAAACTCACAAAATAATTCATCAATTTTAATTTGAGAAAGATCCCTAGTTACCTTAATAGCATCAACTATAGAAGTCCATAGAGAAGTTCTAGGAAATGCTTGGAGAATGTACCTTACCAAATCCCGGTTGTCATCTCGCTCACCTATGATGTGGAGTCCATTCACAATCTCCTTAAACCTTCCATGCATTTGGCTTACGGTTTCATGGGTCTTCATTTGGAAGGCTTGAAGTTGTCCAATTAGCAAGTCCTTCTTGGCCCTTTTTGACTCCTTGGATCCTTCATTTAGCTCAATGAGCTTTTTCCATAACTCCTTGGTGAATTCGAAAGGCCCCACCTTGTTGAGTTGCTCCATTGTAATACCTCATTGAATGGTGAGTACCTCCTTTGCATTTGATTCGAACCTCCTATTCATTTCCCTTGTCCAATCCTTGCTTGGAATAGAGTTTCCATGTCCATCCACCGGTTCCTCAAAGCCATCTACAACGCTATGCCAAATCTCAATATTACTCATTAGATAATACTTCATCCTACCTTTCCAATACGCAAAGTGACTCCCATCGAAGAGCGGTGGCTTGGCGATGCTATATCCCTCTTGAAGAGCCATTGATGCCTTGGTTGATGGTGAAATCTTCCAAGCTATCCGGGCTCTGACACCACTTGTTGTATCTTTGTAATGGCTAGAGGGGAGTGATTAGCCTTTCTTTGTTTCTACAAGTACATTAGCGGAAGCAATACAAATACAAATACAAATAAGAATGAGAAACAAGAAAACAATGCTAACACCCGATGTACATGGTTCGGAGATGATGCTCCTACTCCACGATAATCCATAAGGTGGATTAGCCCCAGCCAAGCTTCACTAAATACTCCTTTGGATGAACCAAGATGGAGAAACCTTGTCTTACAATGCACTCCTCTTCTTTACAATGATGGAAGATGAAGACTAGAGAAGAGGAGGTTTAGAATCACAAAAACACTTGGAGAAAACTTGGTGAGCACGAGGGTGTAGCTAGGAATGAGAGCACTAGTTTTACCAAGCTCCCCAAGGCCTCTTCTTATAGAAGAAGGGTTGTTTTTCCCGTTGAGCTTTGATCAGTCGACTGATGCTCACCATCAGTCGACTACCGTCGAACGGCCGACGGCAGTGGATCCGCGGGGATTCGCAGTCGCCATTTCCAACGGGAGGCCTATCAGTCGACTGATCGCTTCATCAATCAACTGATGAAGCGATCAGTCGAGTGATCGCCGCGAGGAGTCGAGTGATCGCCGCGAGGAGTCGAGTGAGACTCCATTCTGTGCCCATTTTTGACTTGATCACCGATCGCTGGATTGGTAGTCGATCGATTGTCATCGAGCGGCGCGGTTCGCTCGCCGATCGATAGTCCGATTTTCAACCGACTCGATCGAGCACCTTATATCACGATCGCTACATCGTATCAGTCGACTGATACTAGTCAAGTATGAATAATTCATACTTGAATTGACTCCCTAGACCAAGACTTGACCTTCTAACTCTTCCTTCAGCCTTGCGCTCACCTTAAAGAGTTATCTTCGACCTTGTCATGTCTTGGGTTGCTAAAAGCTTGGACTTTACGCCGCCAAGACTACAAGCTTGGACTTATGCTGCCAAGACTTTACTTTGGACTTCTTTTGCCAAGGTTCACTTGGACTTTATGCTGCCAAGACTACAAGCTTGGTCTTACGCTGCCAAGTCCATCCCTTGGACTTCCTTTGCCAAGATCATACTTGGACTTCCTTTGCCAAGGTTCACTTAGATTTTACGCTGCCAAGACTACAAGCTTGGTCTTATGCTGCCAAGTCCATCCCTTGGACTTCCTTTTCCAAGATCATACTTGGACTTCCTTTGCCAAGGTTCACTTGGACTTTATGCTGCCAAGACTACAAGCTTGGTCTTATGCTGCCAAGTCCATCCCTTGGACTTCCTTTGCCAAGATCATACTTGGACTTCCTTTTACCAAGTCTTCATCCTTGGATTTCCCTATCACTTAAACATGTTCACAATTAGATCACAAAGAATTGCCTAACTTAGATAATTATCCAAACATCAAAACACATGAATGCTTGGGGCATTGTTGCACCAACAGACTTGAGTTACGTCACCTAACTCAAAGATGTTTGGGTTTTTTATCAAACATCAAAAAGGGGGAGATTGTTGGTGAAATCAGCCCAAGTCATGATTGATCGGACTCGAGATTGACTCGAGCAGTATTTTGATGTTAGACAAAACATGTGACAAGTGATTGTCAAGGGAAGACCAAGTGTGTAGCCTTGGCGGTGAAAGACCAAGCATGGGCTTAGCAATTGGAAGTTTAACATGGAGTTGGCAAGGGAAGACCAAGTGTGTATCCTTGACCACGTAAGTCTAAGTGTGTAGCCTTGGCGGTGAAAGTCCAAGAATGGGGCTTGGCATTGGAAGTCCAACATGAAGTTGGCAAGGGAAGACCAAGTGTGTAGCCTTGTCCACGTAAGTCCAAGTGTGTAGCCTTGGCCACGTAAGTCAAAGTGTGTAGCCTTGGCAGTGAAAGTCCAAGCATGGGGACATGGCATTTAAGAAGTCCAAGAGGTGGTCTAGCGCCTTAAGGCCAAGTGGTAGTCTTGGGAGCGTAAGTCCATTTATCCCTTGGCAGTGTAGATACTGAGAGCATGAAAATAGCCGAAGGAAGCACCTGGAGGTTAACGTATGGATGAACAAGTCATTAATGACTTGGAGGAATCTGTGCATGGATGAATAAGTCATGGATGACTTGGAGGGATCCGGTAGGCGCGAGGCTAGCAGAGGTGGCTAGAAGGCTTAGGTCTAGGCTAAGGGTGGTCTAGAAAGTATGAGGGCATCATACTTGGGTTAAATCTCATGGTTGAGGTTTACCAGTCAACTAGTAGGAGCCGACTGGAGCTCGACTGCATCGCGAGGCATAGCTGTCGACTGTTAGCATTGGGTAGTCAACTGATGGCTTGATCAGTCGACTGCCATGAAGGGAAGTCGACTGATGGTGATTGGTCATGAGCATAGAACGCGAGCGAACGATCAATATTATAGGGTTGGCAAATAATCGCCGGTATCCGTTGGCTTGGATGCCAATGTGGATTAAGTTGTTGTGAGACAACGACTACAGGAGCAGACGACTGGGGCCTTATGGAAGTCGACTGCTAGGCACTGTATCCGCCCGAGACAAGCATAAAAGGAGGAGCTTGAGCAGAATTTCCACAACAATTTTTGGTGAGATTTTGGAGGGGAATTGCTGCTGCATTCTAGACCTTCAAGAGCAAACCAAAGCAAGCGACAAGCAAGTGATCAAAGCTAAGTGTTGTAAAGTTTTTCTTTACTTGTATTTCATATTGTCTTTGTATTTTGATTGTACTTTTGTATTACATTTTTATAATTACTTGTACGAGGTTTCTCCACCTCCGACTTGTTGTCGAGAAGGAGTTTGAGTAGTGGTGTGTTCATCACTAGAGCTCGTTAAGCTCGCCTCATGAAGTAGGAACCCTAAGTTTTCGAACCACGTATATCACATGTCTATTGTGTGTGTTTGTGTATTTGTATTTGTATTCACATTTTTATATTGTATTTTTGCTGCCCTAATGAATATTGTAGACGAACAAACAAATTCTAACGAACAACGCACACGGGCTATTTGATAACTGTCATTTTATCATATTTTTTGGTCTTTAATATCAATTCTTTTATCATCTCGAGTGATTTATTGTTGATTATTAACATGTTTTATGAGTTTGGATTTATTTTGGACCTTATTTTAAATTCTCCTAAATTTTAAACTCATAAGCAAATTTTATCTTTGTTTGTAGGAGATCGAGATGAGCCAATAGACTAGACTCAAGTTGGATCAAATATGGTGTCATCTAGGGTCATAATGAGCATTTCAAGTTGATTTAATCTAAGCTCTTCATCAAGATCGAAGGCAATCCAATCAAGAGATCAGATCTTAGTGATATAGACCGTTTGTTAGTAATATATAAGAGGTGTCCTAAGGCAATCGCCTTATGGTTGTACCATTTATTTGATAAATGAAGATTCAGTATTTGAGTATACACGTTTTCATGTATTTGTTTGGATCTTAAACTCATTTACTGAATGTCCACAATACAATTCACAGCATGAGAGAATTTGTGATTGGATCACAACTAGTGAGTATCTCTACATGTGTAATTGTGATGTATTGGAATTATCACTAGCCGATGAATTGATGGATTCGAACGCCATCGATTCTATTGAGACTAGCACGAGGTATACTCTTTGGTTTATTTAAGCAGTTGTTCCTCACTAGCTTGAGACATTGGGATGTTCAGAGTTAATCGTGAATGATAGTCATGGTAACTAGTTCATTGGAGTGACCAACTATAAGACTTCATATGGTTCTCTGCATATATGGATATGACAATGAAGTTCTTACAGCAGCTTAAGTGTGATGTTCCTTTGACTTGCGGTATTCAAGTCATCTTGGACCCCAGATGATTGTGTATAAGTCAAAGTGGCCGAAGGTGTTTGAATAGCCAACAGAGAATTCACCGCTCCTTGCGAGGAGATGTATACCCTATGGCCTCTCGTCGGATTGTTACTAAAGTCTTTGGCCAAAGGATTGTATGTTTAGAGTATGGTACACTTGGATACATGTGCAGTAACTAGAATCTGGAGGCCAAGAAAGTAATACTTGGGCTAGGTGTGACGTAGTCAACCTAGTGGGGACTGACACAATAGACCATGTCCTAAACCAAGTGGGTATAAGATCAGTGAAAGGAATGGGGCACGATTCATTGTAGCTGTTGAAGGATTTTAGAAAAGGTTTTGCTATCAACCGTTGTTTTTTCGGTTAATTAGGGATCATGATGTACTTCTAGGTGCCACTCATGATCGTTCTATAATTAATGGTTAATTATAGACGACCAACATAAATCGGGAACCTATTTGGTCACACGCACAACGAGCGTAATCCGAAGGATTTAAAACGAGTTTGAGAATAGGATTCTCAGATCGAGAGAGACTAGGTTTGGTTGGACCAAACAAAGAGCGAGTATGAAATGGTTTAAGTCGCAATGGAAGCATGGATGGGTCGAGTCTTATGAAGACATCATGGATAAACCAAATTGGTTTGATTCTAATCCAATGGTGGAAAATAAACCAAAGTGTTTTGGTTTGTTTTAAACGAATAAACCAAAGTTGGTTCGGTTCTTTTTAACTTAAAATAGACCAACATAGTTTGGTTTATTTTAACTTAAGTTATTGGAGCGGGTTAACGGGTTTTGGTTATGAACGAATAACCGTTAGGAGAATGTGTTCTCTATAAAAACACGGCTTAAGGGTTTTTCGTGTAGGACTTAAGAAGTTTGAACCGTAGCCGCCCACCTCTTCTTCTCTTCCTCTCCTTGCCACCCAAGGAGTTGCCGCCCAACCTTGGACGTCGCCCATTGGAGCTGCTCCTCCTCCTCCTTGCCGCCGGCCACCCATCAGCCGCCGACAACTCCTCCGGCCATCCTCTCTTGCCCATCGGCGACCAAGGAGCTGCCAGCAATTGATTGTCCAACCATCTCTTCCATCGTAAACAAACTATCCAGTTTCTGCATAGCTTGCTGTTCTCCTCGTGGAGAGGTCGTTTGGTCGGCATTTTGTGCTCTGATAGTGACCTACTTGTCGAGGATTGGATCTCCGACAATCCTCATATGTGGAGGGTTATGTTTTCGTCAATTGGTTGACGAAAATCACTTCTGAAAAGCGAGTTCGTGTAGCTCATTTTTAGATCCGAATTTGATTTTGATTGTGATCGTCTCTCGGATCACATCGTCTTCGACTCGAGGCTAGTGACTTTTGCGAAGATGAGGCTCGTGGTTTTGTGAAGCCATCCCAACGATACTCGGTGTGGATACAGATAGAGGTGATTCTAGTGAGGGTCACTACGGTTGATGTCATTCCCACTACACGTGATATGTCAAGTATAACTCGAATAAATTTCCTTTTATTGCAAAATTTTAAATAGCAATTATGTCTACACATGTTGTATCCTGCATGCGTGCGATGTGTGTGTTGTAATAAAATTAGTTTATTACTTGTTTTTGCTTCTGCTGTATGCATGTTTACGAAATATGTTTGAACACACACTCGTCGTGGTGTCGGGGAAGCCCAACAGTGGTATCAGAGCCAAGTTGTGTTTCGACATAATCGTAAAATTATTTTTCGATAGTCATAATTGTATTTATAGAAATTTTCTACTTTTGGAAAATGTAGGAGCATTTATGGAAATTTTATTTGTAAAGAAATTCAAATTGGAATTTTCCAAATATGATTAGGAAATTACAATTTAGGAATTTTTTTCCTAAATTAGATTTGACTTTCCTTAATTAATATTTTCCATAAATAAAATATGTGATTGTATTTGGAAATTTATTTCCGAATTTAATCGAGATTTGATTTGAGAAATCAAATCTTAAACATATTTTATTGTTGGTGCAGGGGCACTAGATAATCAAACATGTGTTTTGATTATGGCAAAGACACAAAGTTAAGTTTATATCGTTATCTTACGAGCTAAATCGAGTGTGCAAAAAAGTACTAAAGCTGGAGCTAAAGGCTAACGACACCCGAAGGAAGTCACGGTGGTCGGGCAACACTCGAGTGACTTCGAGGGAGCCGAAGGAATCGAGTGGAAGGCCGAAAGCGAGAGAAACAAGGTAAGTATCGAGGTAAGCTTGTGTGACTGAGAGATGGTAAGGTTGTGTCCTCTATACGGGGACGACCGTAGGCGGCGATCCGACTAAGACTTCCTGTGGAAGGTCTAGGTCGA
Organism: Wurfbainia villosa; assembly: GCA_025175895.1. Taxonomy (NCBI): domain Eukaryota; kingdom Viridiplantae; phylum Streptophyta; class Magnoliopsida; order Zingiberales; family Zingiberaceae; genus Wurfbainia; species Wurfbainia villosa. The sequence continues at coordinate 86,301,341 of CM045990.1, forward strand.
GATCAGATGGTTAGAAACCATCACATTTACCATTTTCCATACTAACCTCTTACCACAGGGAAGTGGCTAGGCTGGCAGTCGACTGCTGGACATTGGATAGTCGACTGATGCTCATCAGTCGACTGATGGGAGGCATCATTCAACTGATGGCGATGAATCAGCCTTTGCGCTAGGTCAAAATAGATAAGGTTTGATGCGACCACTTCGCGATAAAATTTGTACAACTTCGTGATCTGTTTCGAAAGATGAGGAGACACATTCAGAGGCTAAAATCTATAAAAGGAGGGGAGGATTCCAACTCCAAACATCATCAAGTTTATTCTCAAGTGCTCCTACAACGCTAAAGCTCCAAGATCGTCATAACGCTGACGCGATGACAAGTTCTGATCTTCTTTGTAGGTAGCAGCATCAAGTAACATATTTTATTATTGTATTCTTTGTTTTTATTCATAACAAGGTGAGGTAGGCTTGTTGCCTCATCCTAGTACTTTCGGTTTTATGATCGTTGTCTCCTACCTCCAATGAGGAGATGTTATAGTGCTTTGCCCTCCGTACACGGTCTAGGACCGTTAGGGCCTTGGAGTAGGCTGGGTTGTGAACCAAGTAAAAATAAACATGTCTCTTTATTTTCCGCTGTGCTTACTCGTGTATCGAACGATCGAACGAAAAGATTTACGCTCGCTATTCACCCCCCCTCTAGCGACGCTTCTCGATCTAACATTTATTTCCAAAATAGTTATGACAAATAAGGAAACTATTTGTACATGCCATAATTGTATGCCATGTAATTGCATTAGATGCATATCATTTTGTCATGCATGTTATGACATGTAGTTGTATGTCATGTGTGTCATTCCATGTAGATAATAGTTATTTGCATGAAAAAGAGGATGAGACTTTAAAACCCTGACACAATATTAAAGCATATACCTTCAATTAATATGGTTAAAACCAGAGTTCCGTTTCTTGTTTGGATTGTTGGACTCACTCCAAGCTCGGCTTGAACCTGAACATGTTCAAATCATTGGAATAGTTAACACTAATATGGTAGGAGTCAAAGGTCAATCGTTAGTTTGGGTTGTTGGACTCACTCCAAGCGTGGATAATTAGTTGAATGCGCTCTAACCACATTAAAACTATTTCACGATTAATGGGTTCTCTCTAACTTGGAGCATTGATTTGTTGGACTCACTCCAAGGACGATGTGAAGAGAGGTGAAGTTGGGTGCTATGCATATGATGCATACTTGTTAATGTGTTAACAACCCAATGTATGTGTGAACATTCAATTACTTAATAGCACATTGTGATAATTACATATACGTGATATGTGATCGGTATACTTGATACCTACCATCATAGCTAAGAATGGCTTGTTGGACTCACTCCAAGGTTGTTCTTATCTATGTTAGATATCAGCCCATTCGGAGATGGACCTACGATCTCCCGAATTGATTTTGAGGGTTTTTGAATTCGAAAAATGAATGAGATTTTGTAAATGTATGTGGATGCATTTTAAATCATCTTTCTCATATATGCTCAATTTGTATTTTTAGGTTAATCGCTTAATCATGATGTCTTTGAATTTGCGCTCTATTTTGGATTTGAATAAATTAACTGGGTTGAACTTCTTGGATTGGCTTAGAAACTTGAGAATTGCTCTCAAGGATGAAAAGCTTGCGTATGTCCTCGAAGCACCTCTTCCCGCCCGTCCTAGTGATGACGCAACTCCGGACTAATTGTTGTCCCATCAGAAACATGTGAGTGATTCTAATCTAGTGAGTTGCATCATGCTAGCCGTGATGGTACCCGAGCTACGGAAGCAGCATGAGCATATGGATGCTCACACCATAGTCTTTCATCTTTATGAGTTGTTCAATGAGCAAGTGAGATCCAAAAGGTTCGAAGTCTCCTAGCTTCTCTTCACCTCTGAGATGCAAGAAGGTTCATCTATGGTATTGCTCAACATGCTGAAGATTGTGGAGCCTTCTGTGAAGCATGAGCAGGGGACGGTGCTATTAGTTGATTCTTCAAAGAAAGGTTCTAAGAGGAAATCAAAGGAACAACACAAGGGGAAGAAGGCAAGAAAGGCAGAACTAGCTCAAAAGGACACTTGCCATCACTGTGGCAAGGAGGGTCATTGGCGAAGAAACTGCAAGATTTATCTTGAGTCTGTGAAGAAGAATAAGGCATCTAATGCCTCATGTTCTTTAGATATCTTTGTTATTGATTGTCATTCTATTTCCTTAGAAACTTGGGTATTGGATACTGGGTGTAGTTCACATATATGTAATAACATACATGGGCTAAGGAATAGAAGAAGACTCGTCAAGGGAGAGTCAAATTTACGTGTTGGGAATGGACCAAAGGTTGCTGCACTCGCCATTGAAACGTATTTGTTGAAACTCCCTACAGGACTTGTCTTAGAACTAGACAATTGCTTTTATGTTCCTTCGTTGATAAAGAACATCATTTCTATTTCTTGTTTAAATAGAAATGGATATCATTTAACTTTTAGTAATAATTGTTGTTACATTTCTTTGAATGGTGTTCTTTATGGGACTGGAACTTTAAGCAATGGTATTTATATGTTGGACGTATCCAGTGACATTTTCAATATCGAAGTGAGCAACAAGCGTGCTCAAAAAGATAATCAATTAGACTCCTACATGTGGCATTATCGTCTTGGCCATGTGAGCAATAAAAGCATGCCCAAATTACACCGATGTGGAATTTTGGAATCGTTTGAATCTGATTCATTCGATACATGCGAATCATGCTTAAAAGGCAAGATGACTAAGTTACCTTTTACGGAAAAAGGTAAACCGGTGGGAGAGTTGCTTGGTCTAATACATACTGATGTATGTGGACCTATGTCAACTCATGCTCTTGGAGGCTATAACTACTTCATTACCTTCACTGATGATCACTCACGGTTGGGTATATGTTCTTGATAAAACACAAGTCTGAACCCTTTGAAAGGTTCAAAGAATTCAGAAGTGAAGTAGTGAAACAACTTAACAAGAGTATTAAAATACTTCGATAGGATCGAGATGATGCATACTTAAGTCAAGAGTTTCTAGATTATCTGAGGGGCAATGGTATATTGTCCCGATGGACTCCGCCGTATACACCATAGCATAATGGTGTATCTGAGAAGCGAAACTGAACCTTGTTGGACATGGTTAGGTCGATGATGAATCACACGAATCTTCCCATGTCCTTTTAGGGCTATGCACTTCAGACTGCTGTTTACTTGCTAAATAGAGTTCTGACTAAGGTAGTCTCTACTACTCCATATGAGATATGGAATAGTAAGAAACCTCACATATCTTACTTGAAGATATGGGGTTGTCCTACTTATGTGAAGCGGACTGTATCAGACAAACTGGATGCTATGTTTGATAAATGTCTATTTATTGGATACCCTAAGAAAATGAGGGGTTACAAATTCTATCATCCTGTAGAACAAAAGTTGTTTGTTTCAAGGATGTTGTGTTTCTAGAGAAAGGGTTCTCTTGCAAGAAAACAGTGGGAGTGGCGTTGAACTTGAAGAGGTTCAAGAGACTCCAATAGACATTGAAGAGATACCTGGTCAAGCACCTCAACCGATAACTCATTGTGATGAGACATCGGCTGAACCTATTGTGACACCACATCTTCGTAGATCTGATAGAACACACAACATTTTCGAGAGATATGGATTTCTTGTAAGTTAATCGAACGACGTGTTACTCATTGACAATGAGGAGCCTACCAGTTATGAAGAAGTTCTGAAAAGTTCAGAAAGGGACAAATGGCTTGAAGCCATGAAGTCGAAAATGGATTCCATGTATGAAAATCAAGTTTGGAACTTGGTGGGCCCACCTGAAGGTATTAAGTCTATAGGGTGCAAGTGGGTTTTCAAGAAGAAAACCGACATGGATGGTAATGTGATTATCTATAAGACTAGATTAGTGGTGAAAGGCTATCGTCAAAAGCAATGTGTTGATTATGACGAGACCTATTCACCAGTTACTTTGCTTAAATCCATTGGGATACTCCTGGCCATAGCTGCTCATTATGATTATGAGATATAGCAGATGGATGTGAAAATGACTTTCCTTAATGGAAACCTGTTCGAGGACGTGTATATGATACAGCCTGAGGGTTTTAAATCGGTTGATAAAACCAAGGTATGCAAGCTTCAACGGTCCATTTATGGGCTGAAGCAAGCATCCAAGAGCTAAAATATCCATTTTGATGAGACAATCAAAATGTTTGATTTCTCACAAAATCCAAACAAACCTTATGTGTACAAGAAGGTTAGTGGGAGTGCAGTCGTGTTCCTAGTGGTGTATGACGATAACATATTACTTATAGGAAATGATATATCTATCTTACAGTCAGTTAAAATGTGGTTATCCAAAACATTCTCTATGAAAGACCTGGGAGAAGTGACCTACATCCTCAGGATTAAGATTTATAGAGATAGATCGAAACGGTTGCTTTGTCTTTCGCAGTCTACATATATTGACCGAGTGCTAAAGAGGTTTAGCATGTCAGAATCCAAGAAAGGTCTTCTTCTCATCAGGCATGGGATGCACCTTTCGAAGTCTATGTGTCTGCACACAGAAGACGAAAGGATTTGCATGAGTAAGATTCCCTATGCATCCACAATAGGATCTATCATGTACGCTATGTTATGTACGAGGCCCGATGTATCATATGTTGTGAGTGTCACAAGCAGATATCATTCTGATCCAGGAATGGATCATTGGGCGGCTGTTAAGACAATCCTTAAGTACTTAAGAAGAACTAAGGATATGTTCCTAATATATGGAGAAGGTGATATGGTAATATGCGGGTATACGGATGCCAACTTCCATACAGATAAGGATGATTCCAGGTCTCAATCTGGGTACGTATTTACCTTAAATGGAGGCACAATAAGTGGAAAAGTTCCAAGTAAGACATTGTAGTAGATTCTACCACTGAGGCAGAATACATTGCAGCTTCAGAAGCAGCAAAGAAAGCGATTTGGATCGAGAAGTTCATCTCTGAACTTGATGTTGTCTCATCAACGATCCAAACATGTGCTTCGCCGTTATCATCTGATCAGAGAGATTATAAGTAGGAAGGAAATACAAATCGAGAAGATTCCCACTGAAAGGAACATAGCGGACACCTTTAACTAAGGTCTTACCTCAAAGTAAGTTTGAGGGTCATGTTAGAGCTTATGGTATTGGATACCATGGCGATTGGCATTAGGCCAAATGGGAGTTTGTTAGTAATATATGAGAGTTGTTCTAAGGCAATCTCCTTATGGTTGTAACATTTATTTGATAAATGAAGATTCACTATTTGACTATTCATGTTTTCATGTATTTGATTGGATCTTAAACTCATTTACTGAATGTCCGCAATATGATTAATAGCATGAGAGAATTTGTGATTGGATCACAACTAGTGAGTATCTCTACATGTGTAATTGTGATGTATTGGAATTATCCTTAGTTGATGAATTGATGGATTCGAACGCCATCGATTCTATTGAGACTACCACAAGGTATACTCTTTGGTTTATCCAAGCAACTGTTCCTCACTGGCTAGAGACATTGGGATGTCCGTGTTGGATCGAAAGTGTCGCTAGAGGGGGGGGGGGTGAATAGCGATACGGTGTCGTTAAAAAAACTTTTGCAATAAGTAAAAAGCAAGTAGAGAGTGCACAGCGGAAATATAAAGTAGACAAGATATTTTTACGTGGTTCACAATCTTTCGATTGCTAATCCACGGCCCTAGTGATCCTTGATCACGTACGGAGGGCAATTCACTAAAACCACTCCTCCTCGTTGGAAGTAGGAGCAACGATCACAAAAAGAAATCAAGGCAAAGGGACACTCCCCCTTTCCTTGTTACGATTAAAGTACAAAGACAATTTAAAGAAGTAGAACTTAAATAAATATACCGACAACTCTTATAAGTAGAAGATGTAGCTTTCGTTGTCGGCGGCACTTCGTCGTAGCAAATGTGAGTAGTAGTAGCGGCGTTACGACGGCGTGTTGAGAGCTCTTGATTTCTTATATTTTTTGCTTGGCGTGAACATGTCTATTTATGGATATTGATCTATGAATTTAGACATAGGTAGTGTCCAAGGTGAGGTTCTTATCCCCAAGTCTTGCTCATCCACATCCTTTGCGCCAACTCAAGGATGAGGTGCTTCATCCAACCACCTTGTGCCACAACTCAAGGATGAGGTGCTCATCCAACCACCTTGTGCCACCTCAAGGAGGCCTTCACGCCAACTTGTTGGAGCCATCCAACTTGTGCCACATCATGGGAGCCAACCATCTTGTGCCAACTCTCCTCATTTTGGGCGTCAAGCTTGATGGTGGTTTGCCAACCATCTTGTGCCAACTCACCTCATTTTGGGCGTCCAACTTGATGATGGTTTTGGATGTCCACCTTGATGCCACATCACCTAATTTTGGGGTCCAAGCTTGGTGATGGTTTGGATGTCCACCTTGATGCCACATCACCCTTTGTACCAAAACACGAGTCAAGTCCAAATTCACCCCCTTGAAATTCGAGCTCTTCTCGAGGTGGAACTAGACCGTGAGTTGGTAGTAGTACATTGGTCAAAGGGTTTTGGACTACGATACAAGTTAAGCTTAAAATATAAAATGCGATGGTTCTAACCATGATCTCGACCTAGACCTTCCATTGGAGGTATTGGGTCGGATCTCGCTAACGTCCTTGCCGGCTTTCACGAGCTTACCTTGTAGCCTCGCTTAGGTCTTCACCGAGTACCTCGGCTTCCGAAATCCCTCTGGCGTTGCCCGACACCTCGGTTCCCACCGGTGTCGCGAACCTTCCGCTCAACTTTAGCATTTACGCACATAATTGAGCTCGTAAGATAACAAATATACCCTTAACTATTGAGCCTTTTGCCATAATCAAAATACGGTTCGACTTTGGTGCCCTTTGCACCAACAATCTCCCCCTTTTTGATTCATGGCAAACCCGACCTAAAGTTAAGGAAAAATTAAGCTAGCATAATGATTAAGCATGAATGAGCTAGCATAAAGATTAAATATGAATGAGCTAGCATAATGATTAAATATGAATGAGAAATATTATTGTTTCAAGTTCTCCCCTTTGAGGTAACCTCCCCCTTGACCGAAGGTGAGTTCTTGAAAAATAATTTTTACTCCCCCTTAATAGTTGCTTAAGTAAACGGAATTACTTAATATAATAGGTAATAATTTTGTTTACTTTCTTCCACTTTAATTTTGTTTAATTTTTGTTACTTTTGTGACTTTCTCCGCCATTTGCCTTAACTCAAAAAGTTTGTAAATATATTTTAGGGTTTGTAAGTCCAAGCAAGTTCCCAATATATATATATATATATATATATTTTAAATAATAATAAGCTTGAAAATATGTTCATCTAAAATGTACAACTCCGGTTGGACTTGATTGATATAGAATGATCAATAAGTCTTGAAGGAGTTGATTAATTTTAAATAATTATACTCCATAGTTCATATCGATACCTTTGAATCTACACAACCGAGTAAGGTCCTAACATCTCACGCCTGTCTCGTGGCTAAGTACACAAACACATTAGTCCTATGTGTTGTGAGATGTGTTGGCTCCTTAAATCTATAGGTATATGATTTCTAAGGTAAGACTTAGGCTAATTTCATAAAAGAAGCAAAATAGAGTACATATATAGAGAAATTTAAATCCTACTCTATTATGCACATACCTAACTTTCGTCTTAATAAACTAAATTAAACCGGGTAGTGGTTTGGTGAAGATGTCCGCTAGGTTTGATTTGGACTCAACATACTCTAGTTGTATAGTTCCATTAGTTACATGTTCCCTAATGAAGTGGTGTTTAACTTCTATATGTTTTGTCCTAGAATGACATATTGGATTTTTAGTTAAGTTAATTGAACTGATGTTATCTATGTAGGTTTTAATGTTGTTAAAGATTAAGCTAAAGTCTTGGAGAGTGTGCTTCATCCACGGGAGGTGAGAGACACACTCACCCATCGCATACGTATTCGGTGGTAGATAAGGCAACGCAATGAATCTTTGCTTCCTCGCACTAACTCACTAGACTCGGAGGATTTGACAACAACCACTCGTGCTCTTTCTATCGAGTTTACTACCGGCATAGTCGGTCGGATAGCCGATTAGATTAAACTCGGTAGATCTAGGGTACCAAATACCTACGTTTAGCGTGCCCTTTAGATATCTAAGGATACGCTTGACTAGGGTTAGGTGAGACTCCTTGGCACAGGTTTGTAACCTTGCGCACATACTTACCGCGAATAAAATGTCGGGTCGGCTCGCGGTTAAGTATAGGAGACTTCCTATTGAGCTCCTATAGTATTTTAGGTCAACGGGTTTTCCTTCTACATCTTCGTTTATATTAACATTAGTTGCCATAGGTGTATTGATTATTTTAGCATCTTGCATTCCAAATCGATTTATTAAGTCCTTAGTATATTTTTGTTGATGTAAATATATTCCATCTTTAGTTTGTTTAATTTGTAAACCTAAGAAGAAACTTAACTCTCCTACTAAATTCATTTCAAATTCACTTTCCATAAGTGAGATGAATTCGTTTAGCAGGATCGAGTTGGTAGTTCCAAAAATTATATCATCTACATAGATTTGGGCTATAAAGATTTCTTTTCCTACGGTTTTTACGAATAAGGTTGGGTCGACTAAACCTTGGTTGAATCCTTTGGACTTAAGATAGATCGAAAGCCTTTCGTACCAAGCTCTTGGGGCTTGTTTGAGTCCATATAGGGCTTTCTTAAGTCTAAGGACATGGTCAGGTTTATCTAGATTTTCGAATCGGAGGTTGGTAGCGTAAACTTCTTCCTTAATGTATCCATTCAAAAATGCTGACTTGACATCCATTTGAAACAATTTAAAACCTCGATGTGCAGCATATGCTAACAACATTCGGATGGACTCTAGTCTTGCTACGGGGGCGTAGGTCTCATCGTAATCTAAACCTTCGACTTGACTAAACCCTTTTGCGACTAACCTAGCTTTATTTCTAACTACTTCACCTTTATCATCAAGTTTATTTCGAAATACCCACCTTGTTCCAATAATTGATTTTTCTTTAGGTGGTGGTACTAATTCCGGACTTCATTTCTAGTGAATTGAGCTAGCTCTTCTTGCATAGCAATAATCCGATCGGGATCAAGAAGTGCTTGTTCAATAGTTTTGGGTTCGATTTTGGAAATTAACGAGATTTGACTAAGGTATTTCGATATGAAGCTCTAGTTCGAACCCTAAATTTGGATCACCTATAACTTGATTGATAGGATGACTTGGGTTAGGGTCATCTATCACTTGGTCGATAGGATGACTTGGGTTAGGACGAGATTCAAGTTCAAGATCGTAGTCGGGTTTGCTATAAGTTGATTTGCTAGTTGGTTTTGTTAAGGATTGAAGCAGGTTCGTGTCCCTTCGAAAACTATATTAATGGTTTCTTCGACTCTAAGAGTGTCGTGATTGTATACCTATAAGCTCTTGGTGGTTGAGTATCCTAGAAAGGTTCGATGAGGTTTTGGATTTGAATTTCCCTAGGTAATCCTTAGTGTTTAAGATATGTACCTTGCATCCAAATACCCTAAAGTATTTGATGTTCGTATTTTATCGTGATAAATCTCTGAGGACTTTTGGTGCCTCTTTACCATAAGGATCCTATTTTGGACATAGCAAGCCGTACTAACTATGGCCTCTGCCCAAAATCTATCGGGTAGGTTATACTCGTTTAACATTGTCCTAGCGGCTTCTTGTAGGGTTCTATTTTTCCGACTAACCCATTTTGTTGTGGGGTTCTAGGACATGAAAACTCATGGTGGTATCCGTTTAGGTTACAAATCTGTAAACTGTGGTTTCGAATTCACCACCATGATCGCTTCTAAGTCTTTTAATCTTAAGGTTCTTTTGATTTTCGATTAACCTACAAAGATTGATTAGTTGGTCTAGGGTATCATTTTTATGTTTGATAAACCTAACCCAAGTAAATCTAGAATAGTCGTCAATTATGACTAAGCAAAATTGACTACCATTGAGTGACTTAGCTCCATGTGAATCAAATAGATCCATGTGTAGGAGCTCAAGAACACTTTTGGTTCGTTCTTGATTAGTTAATTGATGTTGTGTCCTAGATTGTTTACCTTGTTGACAAGCATTACATATTTTATTATCCAAGTTGTTTAGTTTAGGCAAACCTATAACCAAGCCACTCTGACTCATCTTGTGGACGAGTCTTGGGTGCGAGTGTCAAGTCTTGATTGCCATAACCAAGATTCCTCTTCTTTGTGTCATAAGACACTTGGTTGAGGAGTTTGGTAAATTTATTGTGTAGATGTTGCTATTCCTAGTTCCTTTAAGTATTATTTTAGATGTTGCATTTATCTTGATTACGCATTCATTTTCTAGAAATATGACCTTATAATTGTTATCACACAATTGGCTTACACTAAGTAAATTATATTGAAAGTTTTCTACTAATAAGACATTTTGAATTGTAAAGTTAGAGTTGAGCTCAATATCACATGATCCGATGATTTTGAGCTTGCCGTTATTTCCGAAGGCTACCGATCCTTGTCGTTTGAATCGTAACCGAAAATTTGAGTTGATCCCCGGTCATGTCGGGAGCAACCACTGTCCAACATCCATTGATCCTACATATAAGGTAGTTGGATCGGATATTGGAATTACTAAAGGGTTGTTTGTAAGTTTTCAAACCTAAATCATCTCACCAATATCTACATGATCAAAACATGTTATTCCTATGTGTTATTGTGAGATGACTTTCAATTTTACTTGATTAATTTTAATGAATTTAAATTAACCAACATTAGGTTAGATTCGGATTTAGTCTAAGCTCATCAAGTAATCTTTTCAAGAGATTAGCTTCCAGGTCGTGGCGAGGCACAGAGGCCTTCTTTGATCGGAACAACGACCACTTCCTTAGACAAAGCTAATTTCAAGAAATTGATAACTCGACTTACTTGAGACTACATCTTGGTCTAACTAGTTATTTTTGAAAAGAGGCTCCCCGAGGCTCAATCTTTTAAATAGGATTTTAGTTGATTATGAGTCCTATCTAACCATTCTAAAAATAAAGGAAAAACTAAGCATGCAATTTCTAAGACTTAACAAAAATACATTTTGTATTGGCTCCCCGTGGACCATTGAATCGAGTGGGTCTATTCACATAGTGAATTTGGTCCTTGGGAACCCAATACATGTTAGATCCTAAAGTTGAAATCAAAGTGATCTTAGGGACCCATGCTTGGACATTTTTCTTATGTTGGTTTACTATAGACATATATGACTTATTGGTTGTATTTGAGTTAAACCCGAGTCCGGCCTTGTTGTACACGGCCCTTTGTGATCCAAGTAAGAGGTCAAGTCCCTTGGATCCCAAAGTGAACCTTTCCAACGTGTTCCTAAGGTCTTCGACTTGTGTTTTCAAAAGCGAGTTCTCAACTTCAAGCTTTTCAGCAGGTTGAGTCCTCCTCTTGAATACGAGTAGTCGAAGAGGTTAGGGAGACCTCATGTTTGAGGAGGTTAACCTCCTCAATTAGGGTCTCGACCTTGGACTCGGACTTAGCTAGTTTCTTATTTAAAAATTTAATTGCACCATACAAAGTATTAAGTAACGACCGACTTACCCTTAATGATTCTTTTGAACCGGATACGGATCCGTGGCTTGTCTTGAATGGAAGCTCATCATCGGATTCGGACTCGGACTCTTCTTCGGTTTCGGAGTCGTGCTCGGTCGGCTTGGCCATTAGAGCTTGGATATCGTCTTCTTCCTCCGACAACTCCTCCCAAGTAGCGTTTAGCGCTTTCTTGGTCTTTGATGCGTTATTCTTTAGCTTTGGGCACTCGGACTTGATGTGGCCAAACACATTGCACTCATAGCATCTAAAATTAGAAGTATTTGAATTAGGTTTAGGCTTACCTTGAGTTGTTGGTCGTTTTCGTCTCTTGATCATCTTCCGAACTAGATTGACTAGTTCGGATTCTATTTCGGAGTCTACTTCCGATTCGGACTCGTCTTCTTCCTTCGGGGGTGGCTTGCTTGCGGGCTTCTTCTTCTTGGAACCTGCAACTAACGCAATACTCTTCTCGGCCTGGACCACGTTAGTTTGCTCATGTAATTCAAGTTCCGAAAACAATTCGTCTAACCTAATTTTAGAAAGGTCCTTGGAGACCTTGTAGGCATCGACCATGGATGCCCACAAGGTGGTCCTAGGAAACGAGTTAAGAGAATACCTGATAAGGTCGCGATTCTCGACCTTTTGTCCGATGGCATGGAGTTGGTTGACGATGTCTTGGATACGAGAATGTAGTTGAGTTGCGGTCTCGTTTTCCTGCATTTTCAAGTTATACAATTTATTTAAAAGTAAATCTCTTTTACATACCTTCGTGTCATCGGTGCCTTCGTGTAGTTCCACTAGCTTGGTCCATAAGTCCTTTGCACTAATGAAGGGGCCGACGCGGTTGAGCTCTTCCTTGGACAACCCACATTGCAAGATTTGAGTTGCCTTGGCATCGGCTTCTACTTGTTTTTCATGGAATTTGACCATTGATCGTAACCCAAAGATTCACCATCTTCATTAATAGGAAGTGTGAAACCGGTTTGATTACGATCCACATCTCGATTTGGGTTTTAAGAAAGCATTCCATCCGACCCTTCCAATAACGAAAGTCATTACCGTTGTAAACGGGGTCGGTGCTAAACCCTTCGAGATGGGCCATTTAAAAACAAGAAGAAGAACGCATTTAAAAGAATCTTGCAAACACACACGAAAAGAATATTCCAAGACTTTCGTCTTGGATTAGTAGTCTTGAGAAGTAAAAAAAATATATATAAAATGTAACTTGCAAAAAGAAATAAACAATCAAATGCGAATGTCGTTGAAGTTCCGGAGGACAACCTTACTCGGGATCTAACCCGAAGGACAACCTTATCCGGATCCTAAAGCCTCTAATGCAATTCTATATGTAGGAGAAGATAAGCAAGTGAAATAATTATACGAAAACAGAAATAAATAAATAAAAAATCTTTGAAAAAAAGAAAAACAAAGCTAGATTGGTGGTTTCACCGAATCTTAGCGCCCCCGGCTCTGATACCAATTGTTGGATCGAAAGTGTCGCTAGAGGGGGGGGGGTGAATACCGATACGATATCGTTAAAAAACTTTTGCAATAAGTAAAAAGCAAGTAGAGAGTGCACAGCGGAAATATAAAGTAGATAAGATATTTTTACGTGGTTCACAATCTTTCGATTGCTAATCCACGGCCCTAGTGATCCTTGATCACGTACGGAGGGCAATTCACTAAAACCACTCCTCCTCGTTGGAAGTAGAACGATTACAAAAAGAAATCAAGGCAAAGGGACACTCCCCCTTTCCTTGTTACGATTAAAGCACAAAGACAATTTAAAGAAGTAGAACTTAAATAAATATACCGACAACTCTTATAAGTAGAAGATGTAGCTTTCGTTGTCGGCGGCACTTCGTCGTAGCAAATGTGAGTAGTAGTAGCGGCGTTACGACGGCGTGTTGAGAGCTCTTGATTTCTTATATTTTTTGCTTGGCGTGAACATGTCTATTTATGGATATTGATCTATGAATTTAGACATAGGTAGTGTCCAAGGTGAGGTTCTTATCCCCCAAGTCTTGCTCATCCACATCCTTTGCGCCAACTCAAGGATGAGGTGCTTCATCCAACCACCTTGTGCCACAACTCAAGGATGAGGTGCTCATCCAACCACCTTGTGCCACCTCAAGGAGGCCTTCACGCCAACTTGTTGGAGCCATCCAACTTGTGCCACATCATGGGAGCCAACCATCTTGTGCCAACTCTCCTCCTTTTGGCGTCAAGCTTGATGGTGGTTTGCCAACCATCTTGTGCCAACTCACCTCATTTTGGCGTCCCAACTTTATGATGGTTTTGGATGTCCACCTTGATGCCATCATCACCTAATTTTGGGGGTCCAAGCTTGGTGATGGTTTGGATGTCCACCTTGATGCCACATCACCACTGTACCTTGTACCAAAACACGAGTCAAGTCCAAATTCACCCTTGAAATTCGAGCTCTTCTCGGAACTAGACCAAAGAGCTTGATCGTAGTAGACGATCGTCAAAGGGTTTTGACCAGCATAAGTTAGCTTAAAATATAAAGTACGATGGTTCTAACTAACTGATCTCGACCTAGACCTTCCATTGGAGGTATTGGGCCTCGGATCTACGCTTAACGACCTTGCTTCGCTTTCACACGAGCTTACCTTGTAGCCTCGCTCGCCTTCACCCGAGTACCTCGCTTCCTCCGAAGTCCTCAAGGCGCTTCGACCACCTCGGTTCCCCACCGGTGTCGCAGACTTCCGCCAACTTTAGCATTTCTCGCACACTTAATTGAGCTTCTTTGCCATAATCAAAATACCGGTTCGACTTTGGTGCCCACTGCACCAACAGTCCGGAGTTAATCGTGGATGGTAGTTATGGTAACTAGTTCATTGGAGTGACCAGCTGTAAGACTTCATATGGTTCTGTGTATATATGGATATGTCAATGTTGTTCTTACAGCCGCTTAAGTGCGATGTTCCTTTGACTTACGGTATTTAAGTCATCTTGGTCTTGAAGACTTATGCTTTGACATCTTAAGCAAGCATCTCCGTGGAGATGTGGACCCGGGATGATTGGGTATAAGTCGAAGTGGCCGAAGGTGTTTGAATAGCCTACAGAGGATTCACCACTCCTTGTGAGCAGATGTATACCCTATGGCCTCTCGTCGAATTGTTACAAAAGTCTTTGGCCAAAGCATTACATGTTTAGAGTATGGTACTCTTGGATACATGTGAAGTAACTAAAATTCGGAGGACGAAAAAGTAATACTTGGGCTAGGTGTGACGTAGTCAACCTAGTGGGGACTGACACAATAGACCATGTCCTGAACTATGTGGGTATAAGATTAGTGAAAGGAATGAGGCACGATTCATTGAAGTTGCTGAAGGATTTCAGAAAAGGTTCTGGGATCAACCGTTGATTTTCTGGTTAATTTGGGATCATGATGTACTACTAGGTGTCACTCAAGATCGTTCTATAATTAATGGCTAATTATAGAAGGCCAAAATAAATCTGGAATCTATTTGGTCACACGCACAATGAGCGTAATCTGAAGGGTTTAAAATGAGTTTGAGAATAGGATTCTCAGATCGAGAGAGACTAGGTTTGGTTTGACCAAACAAAGAGTGAGTATGAAATGGTTTCAGTCGCAACGAAAGCATTGATGGGCCGAGTCTTATGAAGACATGATGGATGAACCAAATTGGATTGGTTCTAATCCAATGGTGGAAAATAAACCAAAGTGGTCTTGTTTGTTTTAAACGAAAGAACCAAAGTTGGTTCTGAAAGTTGAAGCTTCGCTTCTGTCGCTGGTGTATGGCGATCCTATCATTCGTCCCCAGAGTAAAAAAATTAATCCAGACAATGATGGATTACCCAAGCAATCGATCCATCATCATGTTATTCGATTTGAGTGGTCGCTTGAACAAACTTGTTGTTCAAGCTACCTAACTCTTTTCCTCGATTAGTTGTGGAATAGATGATGTATGGATCACCGATTTTTGTGTTTATCATCAGGGTCCAAGTAAAATAATGACATACATAATACAAAAGGACTAAAATCAAAATAAACAAGATTATACCTCTTGTTTACCTCTTGATCTTCTATTGTATGACCTATCCTCCTCTTGGACGTTGTGTGGACAACGATCTTCTAAGAGTTGAAGCCTCCTAGATTACATATCTTCCCTTTCTTGCTCGCTCTGAATAATGAAAGATACAAACTCCCTTCTTCTCCTATCTAGCGCCGACCACCAAGCCTCCTTGCTTGGTTCTTGCCGCTGGCAAAGGAGATGGAATGATGGCGCCAACCGGTCAAAGGATTAGGAAGAGGAGAAGCGCCGGCCTTGAGAAAGAGAAAGGAGTCGCTGGACCAAGAGAAGGAGAGGGGTGCCGACCAAAGCTTGAGGAAAGAAAGGAAAACCCTAATCCCTCTTACTCTAGCCGCCGACCCTTAGGGAAGCAAACCCTAGCACCACTCTTTTCCTTGCCGTCCAAGAACTCCACGCCAACTCCAAACCCTAGGTTCATCTCTCACACCCAAGCCTCTTCACTTCTTATATAGATTTGGCCCAAGCCTCCTTTTATTTGTGTTCGTTGGATCTGGGCTTCTTGAGGGTTTTAATAGGCTACAATAGGGACCATTAGGAGGAGTTGGATCTTGGCCACCCAATGGATCCGACCCACATAAAATCCGATCCATTAATGATAATTCATTCCACTAGAGGATTATCATTGATCTATCTCACCAACCCCCATAATTAAATATGGGCTTCATATATTAATTGTACAAATATCTCTCCATGTTTAAGATATCAAATGCCCGTTAAATTAATTTATTGACAATTAATTAATTAACATCTAACTCCATGAGTAGTACCACTCAACCTTATCATCATGCTGGACCAAATCCACCTGCAGAATTTACATGATGATCCTTATGAGCTCCTCAAGGGGACATTATCATCCTAATTCATAGGACATGGTTTCCTCCTATAATCAATGACACACCATGTAAATAATATTATTTCCCAACTTACCGGGCCTATCAATTTAATACATAAATCTCGACCATTGGGAAATCAAAGAAATAAATATTAAGTACATGTGCTCGTTATTATATCGGGATTAAGAGCATGTACACCATAATATCTGAGGTCTAATTCAATTATGTAGTCAGCAATAAATTGAATCACCTCTAAGTTGGTCTTGTTCAATACATACAAAGTGTACTAGTGTAATTCTATGGTCAAGATAAACCAATACCAAATTACACTACAACCATGCCAATGGTTTGTCCAAAACTATCTTGGTTGTGAGCCTGTACTTATACTCTACAAGGAACTGATAACATGATATTCTGTGCGACACCACACATCATGTTATCTACAATGTAAAATATTAGACAATATACATAACTATAAATATGCAAACAATGATCATATTATTCTTATTTCAAAATGAAGATGTCCATACAAAGACTAGGCTTTCAGTATACATCCCAACAATCTCCCACTTATACTAAAAGACTATGCTGCCATCAAAGTGACATACATCTGATTCTCATTCCCTCCACATGCCCATCAAAAGCTCTCGCTGGAAGGGTCTTAGTGAAAGGATCTTCCAAGTTATCCTCTGATACAATCTTGGCGACAACAACTTCTCCTCGCTTTACGATCTCTCGTATCAGGTGGTACTTGCACTCTATGTGTTTACTTGCCTTATGAGCTCGTGGTTTCTTCGAGTTTGCAATTGCACCATTGTTATCACAATAAATTGTGATAGTTCTTGGCAAACCAAGAATCACATCCATGTCCATCAAGAAGTTCCTGAGCCATACAACTTCTTTGGCTGCCTTAGAGGCTACCACATACTCAGCTTCCATGGTGGAGTCCACAACACATTTCTTATTGACACTCCTCCATACAATTGCTCCACCTTCCAAAGTAAACACAAAACTCGTGGTAGACTTACTATTATTCCTATATGATTGGAAGTCAGAATCTGTGTAACCCACAAGGAGTAATTGATCTGCCTGGTATACCAGCATATAATCCCTAGTCCTTCTCAGGTACTTCAATATATGTTTTACCGTAGTCCAATGTCCCTGTACTAGATTACTTTGTTATCTGCTAGCCATGCCCATGGCAAAGCAGATATCCAGCCTCGTACATAACATACCATACATGAGGCTTCCTACTGCCGAAGCATAAGGAACCACCATCATCTCCTCTATCTCCTTTGATGTTCTAGGACACATCTCTTTAGATAAAGGTACTCCATGCCTAAAAGGTAGAAAACCTTTCTTGGAGTTATGCATGCTAAAACAAGCCAAAATAGTGTCTACGTATGAAGCTTGAGATAAACACAACATCCTTTTCTTTCGATCCCTTATAACCTTGATGTTGGTGCAATCGGCCCAGACTCGAGTTTGACTCGAACTGTATTTTGATGTTAGACAAAATGCATGACATGGGATTGTCATGGGAAGTCTGACGTAGGGTTGGCCACGTAAAACCAAGTGTGTAGCCTTGGTGATGAAAAGTCCACGCATGGGGCTTGGCATGGAAAATCCAAGCATGAGGCTTGGTGTGGGAAGTCTTGAGGACTTGGCAAGTTTACTAGGCTCGGGGTCCTTGAGTCGGTGAAGGATGGCATTACGAAGTCGTGCACTTAGTGCATCTGAGGGACCGCCGGACGGGGAGCGAATGGAGTGAGACCCAAGGGATGTTGGGATGTATACTGAAAAGTCTATCTTTTGTATGAACATCTTTATTTTGAAATAAGAATCACATGATCATTGTTTGCATATTTTTATGACTATGCATATTGTCTAATACATTACATTGTAGATAACATGGTGTACGGTGTCACACGGGAGATCATGTTATCAGCTCCTTGTAAAGTATAAGTAAAGGCTCACAACCGATATGACTTTGGACAAACCATCGGAATGGTTGTAGTGTGATATGGTATTGGTTTTTCTTGACCATAGAATCACACTAGTGCACTTTGTGTGTATTGAGCAGGATCGACTTAGAGGTGATTCGATTTATTGCTGACTACATAATCGAATCGGACCTCAGATATTATTTTGTACATTCTCTTAATCCCGATATAATAATGGGAACATATACTTAGAATTCATCTCTTTGATTTACCAATGGGCAAGATTTATAGATTAAATCGATAGGCTCGGTAAGTTGGGAGATGATATTATTTATATGGTGTGTCGTTGATTATAGGAGGAAACCGTGTCCTATATATTAGGATGATGATGTCCCCTTGAGGAGCTCATAAGGTTCATCATGTAAACCCTGTAGGTGGACTTGGTCCGGCATGATGAAAAGATTGAGTGGTACTACTCATGGAGTTAGATATTGATTAATTAATTGTCAGTAAATTAATTAATCGACGGACATTCGATATCTTAAATACGATGAGAAAATGTAACATCCCAAATTTTATATATATATATATATATATATATATGATATGATATGATTTAAGAAGAGAGTAGTTATAATATCATAGAAAAGTTAGATCACACGTTATACTAGAATTCATAGATACGAAATGAAGAAATATAAATTCATATATATATATATATATAGAAATAAGAATAAAAAAAATGAATAAATAGTTCGTAGTCGAGGCTTGAACCATGAACCGTTGATTTGGGGAATAGGCTTCCCACCACTAAGTCATAAGATTACCAATGAATAAGATATAACAGAATATATCTATTGGTAGAAAAAAAAATAAAGAAGTTGATTAATCTAGCTGATCATTTAAAGGGATAATTAGGTTAAGAAAAATCCTAATTTATATATATATATTTCCATCTTTCCTTTCCTAAACCCCAAACGCCAAACTCCCCTTCTCTCTCTCTTATTTTTTTCAGCCGCCGAACGCCTTCTCTCCCTCATGCCGACCAACTCTTTCCCTTTTCCCCTCCCATTTTCTCCAGCCGCCGAATAACGCTGACCACAACCTCACCTCTCTCTCTCTCTCTCATATTCCTCCAGCCACAGAATAAAAAAAAAAGCTTTCCCCTTCCGTTTTTCAGCCACCGAGAAACCAAAAGAGAAAAAAAAAGAGTTTCTATAATTTCTCCACCGTGAGATATTTCAAGAGGAGATTTTCAAGAGGGACTTGGTAGAGGATCACGCTAAAGCAAGGAAACACGTAGGAGGTTTTCTCTTTACGAAATCTAACGGAATAAATTGGTGAAAAAGAGTAGGATGTAAGTATCCCCTCACCTGCAGTACAAGTGCTTACGATGTAATTTTGTATGCTTGATTTTGAACGAAAGAATCTAGAACTATGTGTAGAAGGTTCAGCTAATAGGATTAGAGAAAATTATTCACCAGATATGTGCTTGTTGAAGCTTGTGCTTGTCTGTCATAGTTGTATGATTGGGTGTCCTAGTCACCAAAAATTATCTTCCTAAGGGTATGGAAATATGCTTATTCTTTGGTTAATCTTTAATGCATAGTGTTTTTTTTAATAATTGGACATATCTATATAAATTTTGTTCGTAATTCGTAGGAACAGATTCATTAATGATTCAATTAGAGATTCTTTGTACTATATGACCTTTTGAGATGGTAAAGTGATAAAGCTCAGTTCTTTTATTTAAATTTCCATCTAATAGCTAATATGTTGACATAATTTTTGTTGGTTTAAGAATCATTGTAAACGAAGAAGAGCTTTGGCACAATAGTAAGTGGGTGTGCTGGCATTGGTAAAGTCATCTTATTATTATAAGAATGAACCATCTGTCTATTTATATTTTTGGGGAAATACTAATTTATGTTAATCCATTGTACTTAGTTAATGTTTTCTATGATTTGTATATATTTCTTAAATTTTCTGCATATTTTATTGTAAAGGATGTGTCAGTTTGGTAGGCTTGCATGAATCTTCTTATGCTTGTAACAAGGTTTTGATTTGATGATTTCTATTTATGTTAGCTTAATTTTCCTTATGTCACTACCTTATGCCATGTTAAATTGTACTCATGCCGATTTATGCTATGCTACATGCTTATGTTTTCACCCATGTTAGACATGACTCACGTATATGAAATGTCTAAGAAATGTTTCCCTAAGAGTGGGGACAAGAACACTCTTTAGGACAAAGAACATGTATGTTATTTTACTTTATGCATGGCTTGTACCGAACCCTAACAAGGTCCACGGTATGGGCTCCAAGTTGCCCCTAGGTCGACGGACATAGTACAGACCTAGTAACCACTAGGTTCGGGATTAGCTTCCTCGGATCTATTTAGGATGCACGCGAATGATGTATGTGGTACAATGTCGGGCCCAATATGTTGAGATTATGTTTAAGTATATAAACTATATGGTTTCAAAGAGCATCCTGCATATACCATTTTATGTTCATCGAATTATCATGTTTAGAGACATTGTACTGTTGCGATGAAAATGCTAAGTTTATGTTCTTTTCCTAAATTGATCATGTCTCTACTTTAAATAAATGTTGTGCTCATATGTTGTTTAAACGAACATGTCATTACTTTACGTTTAATTCATGATGCATGTTTTTGTGAATAGGAAAGAAAATTACTAAGCCTATGTGCTTACAGTTTACTTTCCTTGTACTGCAGAAAAGGGCAAGGAATGGATAAATTAAAGGGAGTAGCAGGAGGGGCAAAGATGTGTGTGGCAGTGGCATGGTGGACGAGATCATTTTTCATATACGGACTTATGCATGATTTTCAGTTTATGTGTAAACTATTAGGAGACATTAATGCTTTCTATGGTTGTTACTCATGTTTATTTTTATGAACCTTGAAATGGTTAATACATGTTTAGTTAAATAAATTGCTAAGACCTTTTGCCATGATTAAATTGTTAGGTTGATTGGGATAATGTAATTAGAGTTAAAAGTTGTAAAGTTTTTTTAAATGCTTCCGCTGTTATATGCATGAATGTATGATCGCGTAGCGCCGCCACCCATCTATAGGATGTGTGTTAGGAGGACGGGAAGGGCGGGCGTTACAGAAAATGTACAAATAATATATGGGGCCCATATTAACTTATGAGGGTTGGTGAGGTAGATCAATGATAATCCTTTAGTGGATTGGATTATCATTAATGGATCGGACTTTATGTGGGCTTGATCCATGGGTGGCCAAGATCCAACTCCTCCTCATGGTCCCTATTGTAGCCTATTAACACCTCATGAAGCTTAGATTTAATGGATAGAAACAAAATTCTAGATCCAAAGGTAGAGATTAAATCTCTAAGATCCAACGGTTGAGATTAAATCTCTAGATCCGATGGTTGAGATTAAATCCCTAGAACCAATGGTGGAGATTAAAAGGAGGCTTATCCCTAACTCTATAAAAGGAGAACAAGGGGTTGGCATGGAGACAATTAAGAGAAGCTAGGGTATTTGGAGGTTGGCGGCAAGAGCTTGGAGCTAGGGTTTGGGCTTGGCGGCACCTAATAAGGAAAGTTTTTCCTTGCCTTCTTCTTCTTCCTCAAGCTGTCGGCACCCATTGAAGCCTTTCCAGCTCTTGGTCGGCATCCAAAGTAGGTCTGCTCCTTCTCCTTGGCTGGTGGAACAAAGGCTTAGGGTCCTCCCTTGAAGCTTTTGGCCGGCAACCATTAATATCCTCTTCCTTCTTGGCCGGTGGCAAGCTCCATCCTTGGAGGTTGTTGGTTGGTTGAAAAAAAGGAAAAGAGCCTTGTTTCTACTCTTCCTCTTGCTCGGAACGAGAAAGGAAGGAAGATTGGAGATCTAGGAGCTTCAACATTTGGTAGATCGTCTCCCACACGACGTCCGAAAGGAGGAAGATCATACACTAGAAGATCGAGAGGTATATCGATTCTCTATTCTCTTTTGTAACATGTTTATTTTTGTTTTTCAATTATGAGTATGATATAATCTGTTTGTGGCTAAATAATACTTGGATCCTGAACATAAACATGAAAGCCGGCGATCCGGACATCGTCTATTCCGTGGCTACTCGTAGAATTGAGGTTGGTCGCTTGAACAACAAGTTTGTTCAAGTGACCTCTCTAAACGAATAGCATGACGATGATATGATTGTTTGAGCAATCCCTTTTTTCTAGGATTAAATTTTTTTAATCCGGGGACATCGATGGGATCGCCATGAACAAACAACCGAGGCGAAGTGGGAAGCGAAGTTTCCCCTCACGGATGAATGAAACCAACCCTTCAATTGGTATCAGAGCCAAGGTTTCCGATTTTGTGTGTTTAGGATTCGGTTAATTTTTATGCACTTTTCATATATTATATGTGCCGAATAATAGTAGGATATGCGTAGGTTAACTCTTTGGTTGTAGGCATAAGATCCGACTATTATGGCCATATGTGTGTATGTGATTGTATGTGTATATTTTGTTGAATCCTCGGGGTTGACGGGGCTAGTATTTAATTTTTTTTGTAAATTAGATACGACTTTGTTTAGCCATTCTTTTTATTTTAGTTTACTTTCGATCTAGATTTCATGTACACTCCCTCGTGGAGTATAGGATCGATAGATGTAAATTAAAATAGATTTTAGTCTCGGCTCGGATCTCCGGATTTCTCGTACATGGCGTAGGAGGAGCGGACGAGAAGGTGATGCGACGGGAGACATATTGAAGACAAAAGCCATAATAGTTGGAAAATAATTTATTTTTCATATTTATTGCTTTTTGTTTGATATGCATGTCGTAGGCTAGGAAAATTCCTCAATTTCAAATTACTAAGTGGGAGAGGGATATTTTTATAAATTCTCACGGCCTCCATTACAATTTGACATGTGATGCAAACAAACTTGTGCGTCAGCTCTGAGTGCCTTCCTCCCCATCGGATGAGTTTGTTTGCGGATCACAAGGTCGAATATGATTATAGGAAATTATTAAGGAGCGTGTGTACTTCCCCATCGTAAGGCACATAACCCGAGATAATTACCTTGGTACCAAGTAATGGTGAACACTTAGATACAAATATAAGTATCCTCCCCATCAGAGTCACTGCTTTTATTTGTAGGGCCGAAGAGAAACCAACTATTAATTTTAGTTGTCAAAAAGTTAGGTTGACAAGATAGTAAAATTAATGGGTAAAACCTCCTCTTACAAATATAGAATTCGTATACATCCACACTATCGTGGCATACGATATTCTCGTTGTTTTGAGGTGTTGGTTGATTTTAAAATTTTATTTTTTGAGGAATCAATAATTTTTTGAAATCCAAAGTAATGATCTATGTGATTCTTAGGATTTTCAAAATGACTTTCAGTCCACTTGCTATGATACTAAAGGAAAATAAACTTACTGTACCCAAATAATGTTGATTGGAAAAGAATCTAGATATTGTCTTAACTGCTAAGGAGTATAAGTATGTACTCTTCGAAGAGTGTCCTTGTAAACCCGCGAATGAGCTGGAAGTCCTTGGCACTGAAATCGATGGGGAAACCCAAGTCGATATCATTCTCCAATCGATAGAAAGGCTTGCTCAGGCTTAGGCCATGGTTGCTCAGAAGGTTTCTACTTCTAAGCCGAAAGGCAAGAAGAAGAAGCAACAAGGTGGAGAAAAGGTGGTGGGAGGACCTCAGAGAGGAGTGAAGAAGCCAAAAGGCAAGTACTCCACTTGCAAGCAGACTGGACATTAGAAGAAGGACTGTCCCAACCCCAAGCAAAACAAAGGTATATCTTTTGGTCTAGTCATTGAAACATGGTTAGCGGTGTTATCTACTGGCACCTGGTTGTGTAGATACAGGAGCCACTGATCATGTCGGCAATACTTTGCAGGGGTTCTAGGAAACCCGATGACTAGCCAATGGGGAGATTACCGTTTACTTGGGCAATGCCAAGAAGGTGGCGGCTATTACAGTGGGAGACGTTTTATTTATCTTTTGAGAAAATAAAACTTTGGTTCTGGAAAATTCCCTTTATGTACCTTTATTTAGAAAGAATTTAGTTTCAGTTTCTAAATTATTTATGGATGGATATTCTATTTCTTTTAATGACAAAGTTGTTATAAAAAGGAATAGGGAGAATATCTGTTCAGGTACATTGATAGGAAATTTGTATACACTTGAACCAAAACCTCCCATGATGTAAATTGAAGTTAATAACTCATCTTCTAATTCCAATAAGATAAAAGAACCTTCAAAGATGAATCAAACATATCTTTGGCATCTTAGGCTTGGTCATATTAACCTAAGCAGAATTCAAAGGTTGATAGCTGATGGACCTCTGGGTTCATTAGTGGTGGAGGATTTCCCAACCTGTGAATCTTGCTTGGAGGGTAAAATGACCAAGAGGCCTTTTAAGGCCAAGGGGTATAGAGCCAAAGATGTGTTAGAATTGGTTCATTCTGATTTGTATGGTCCTATGACTATCCAGGCTAGAGGTGGTTTTGAGTATTTCGTCTCTTTTATAGACGATTATTCGATATATGGATACATTTACTTGATGCGCCGCAAGTCTGAATGCTTTGACAAGTTTAAAGAATTCAAGGCAGATGTGGAGAAATGTCAAGGTAAAAGTATCAAGACACTACGATCTGATCGTGGTGGTGAGTACCTCTTGGGAGAGTTTAGGAATTACTTATCAGAGGCTGGGATTTAATCCAAATTGTCTGCACCTGGCACACCCCAGCAGAATGGTGTAGCAGAGCGAAGGAATAGAACTTTTATGGAGGTGGTTAGATCGATGATGAGTTATTCTAAGTTGCCAGATTCGTTCTGGGGATATGCTCTAGATACGGCAGTGTACATTCTGAACTTGGTTCCATCTAAATCAGTGCCTTCTACTCGCACAGAATTATGGACTGGGCGAAAGCCTAGTCTAAGACATATTCAGATATGGGGGAATCCAGCACATGTACTGAAGGCGGATGCTGGTAAGTTGGAACCTCGTACAGAAGTATGCATGTTCGTTGGCTATCCTAGAGGAACGAAGGGTGGTTTGTTTTATAGTCCTAGAGATCGAAGGGTGATCGTTAGCACGAATGTCAGATTTCTAGAGGAAGACTATGTGATGAGCCACAAGCCCAAGAGTAAAATTGTTCTGGAGGAATTAAAAGGGGAAGTCACTTTTTTAGTACCATCGGTACAAGAAGATATACCACATGTCACTGCACCGTGTGTCGCAGAGGATACACAGGTGATGCCTCGTCGTAGTGGGAGGGTTATGAGACAGCCAGATAGATTCATGTTCTTGGGAGAATCTTATGATTTGGTCCCTGGCGAACATGAACCTGATCCCTGAACATATGACGAGGCAATCCAAGATAAAGATGCAGTATCTTGGCAAAGTGCAATGAATGCTGAGATTGAATCTATGGATTTAAATCAAGTCTGGGAGCTAGTAGAACCACCCGATGGTGTAAAAACCATTGGATGCAAGTGGATCTACAAGAGAAAGAGAGGAATAGATGGGAAGGTTGAGACCTTCAAAGCAAGGCTTGTTGCGAAGGGGTATACTCAGAAAGAGAGTATCGATTATGAGGAGACCTTTTCGTCGGTAGTCATGCTTAAGTCTATCTGGATTCTCTTATGCATAGCAGTTCATATGAATTATGAGGTGTGGCAGATGGATGTCAAGACAGCTTTCCATAATGAAAGTCTTGAAGAAAACATCTATATGAAGTAACCAGAGGGATTCATTGCTAAAGGCAAAGGGCATCTTGTGTGTAAGCTTCGAGGTCTTCGAACATCCGCTTTGATGAGGTAATCTAGTCTTATGGATTTATTCAAAGTCCGGATGAGTCTTGTGTATACAAGAGATGTGACGGAAACGTAGTGGTATTTCTTGTACTATACATAGATGATATTTTGTTGATTGGAAACAATATCAGGTGTTATCGGACGTAAGGGTATGGTTGTCTAAACAGTTTGATATGAAGGACTTAGGAGAGGTTGGACACATCCTTGGGATCAAGGTTATAAGAGATCGCAGAAAAAGGATGTTGTGCTTATCCCAAGCTTCATACATAGACACAATTATGGATCGTTTTAGCATGCAGAACTCCAAGAAGGGGTTTCTACCTTTCAGGCATGGAGTTCCTTTATCTAAGGAGATGTGTCCTCGAACATCTGAGGAGATAGAGGAGATGAAGGCGGTTCCTTATGCTTCAGCAGTAGGAAGCCTCATGTATGCGATGCTATGTACGAGACCAGATATCTGGTATGCCGTGGGCATGGTCAGCAGATATAAGAGTAATCCAGGACAGGGACATTGGACTACGGTAAAGCATATATTGAAGTACCTGAGAAGGACTAGGGATTATATGCTAGTTTACTGGGCAGACCAATTACTCCCTATGGGTTACACGGATTCTGACTTCCAATCTGATAGGGATAACAGTAAGTCTACCTCAGGTTTTGTGTTTACTTTGGGAGGTGGAGCCATTGTATGGAGGAGTGTCAAGCAGAAATGCGTGGCGGACTCCACTATGGAAGTTGAGTATGTGGCAGCCTTTGAGGCGGCCAAAGAAGCTGTGTGGCTCAGGAACTTCCTGATGGACTTGGATGTGATTCCTGGTTTGCCCAGAACTATCACAATTTATTGTGATAATAGTGGTGCAGTTGAAAACTTAAAGGAACCATGAGCCCATAAGGCAAGTAAGCACATAGAGCGCAAGTACCACCTGATACGAGAAATCGTAAAGAGAGGAGAAGTTGCTGTGGCCAAGATTGCATCGGAGGATAACCTGGCAGATCCTTTCACTAAGGCCCTTCCGGTGAGAGCTTTTGATAGGCATGTGGAGGGAATGGGGATCTGATGTATGGCAGTTTGAGGACAGCATAATCTTTTAGTATAAGTGGGAGATTGTTGGGATGTATACTGAAAAGTTTATCTTTTGTATGAACATCTTTATTTTGAAATAATAATCACATGATCATTGTTTGCATATTTTTATGACTATGCATATTGTCTAATACATTACATTGTAGATAACACGGTGTGTGGTGTCACACGAGAGATCATGTTATCAGCTTCTTGTAAAGTATAAGTAAAGGCTCACAACCGAGATGAATTTGGACAAACCATCAGAATGGTTGTAGTGTGATTTGGTATTGGTTTGTCTTAACCATAGAATCACACTAGTGCACTTTGTGTATATTGAGCAGGACCGACTTAGAGGTGATTCAATTTATTCCTGACTACATAATCGAATCGAACCTCAGATATTATTTTGTACATGCTCTTAATCCCGATATAATAACGGGCACATATACTTAGTATTCATCTCTTTGATTTACCAATGGGCGAGATTTATAGATTAAATCGATAGGCTCGGTAAGTTGAGAGATGATATTATTTATATGGTGTGTTATTGATTATAGGAGGAAACTGTGTCCTATATATTAGGATGATGATGTCCCCTTGAGGAGCTCATAAGGTTCATCATGTAAACCCTGCAGGTGGACTTGGTCCGGCATGATGAAAAGGTTGAGTGGTACTACTCATGGAGTTAGATGTTGATTAATTAATGGTCAGTAAATTAATTAATCGACGGACATTCAAGATCTTAAACACGGGGAGAAAATGTACAAATAATATATGGAACCCATATTAACTTATGGGGGTTGGTGAGGTAGATCAATGATAATCCTTTAGTGGATTGGATTATCATTAAAGGATCGAACTTTATGTGGGCTTGATCCATGGGTGGCCAAGATACAACTCCTCCTCATGGTCCCTATTGTATCCTTTTAACACCTCATGAAGCTTAGATCCAATTGATAGAAACAAAACTCTAGATCCAAAGGTAGAGATTAAATCTCTAAGATTCGACGGTTGAGATTAAATCTCTAGATCCGATGGTTCAGATTAAATCCCTAGAACCAATGGTGGAGATTAAAAGGAGGCTTATCCCTAACTCTATAAAAGGAGAACAAGGGGTTGGCATGGAGACAATTAAGAGAAGCTAGGGTATTTGGAGGTTGGCGGCAAGAGCTTGGAGCTAGTGTTTGGGCTTGGCGGCACCTAATAAGGAAAGTTTTTCCTTGCCTTCTTCTTCTTCCTCAAGCTGCCGGCGCCCATTGAAGCCTTTCCAGCATCCAAAGTATGTCCTCTCCTTCTCCTTGGCCGGTGGAACAAAGGCTTAGGGTCCTCCCTTGAAGCTTTTGGCCGGCAACCATTAATCTCCTCTTCCTTCTTGGCCAGCGGCAAGCTCCATTCTTGGAGGTTGTTGGTTGGTTGAAAGAAGGAAAAGAGCCTTGTTTCTATTCTTCCTCTTGCTCGGAACGAGCAAGGAAGGAAGATTGGCGATATAGGATCTTCAACTTTTGGTAGATCGTCACCCACACGACGTCCGAAAGGAGGAAGGTCATACATTAGAAGATCGAGAGGTATATCGATTCTCTATTCTCTTTTGTAAAATGTTTGTTTTTGATTTTCAATTATGAGCATTATATAATCTATTTGTGGCTAAATAATACTTGGATCCCGAACATAAACATGAAATTCGGCGATCCGGACATCGTCTATTCCGTGGCTACTCGTAGAATAGAGGTTGGTCGCTTGAACAACAAGTTTGTTCAAGTGACCTCTCTAAATGAATAGCACGACGATGACTTGGTTTTTTGAGCTTTGTTCAAGTGACCTCTCTAAATGAATAGCACGACGATGACTTGGTTTTTTGAGCAATCCCTTTTGTATAGGATTAAATTTTTTTAATCCGGAGAAATCTATGGGATCACAATGAACAAACAACCGAGGCGAAGTGGGAAGCGAAGTTTTGCCTCACGGATCAATGAAACCAACCCTTCAAGGGAAGCATACTTTGAGGGCAAGAGACGCGAAGGATGGCATTGCGAAGTCGTGCGCTTGGTGCATCCGAGGGACGTAGGCCGAGGGAAGAGAGCTTCGGTGGGGAACTCCATGAGAGGATGAGGTGGATTTGGCCAGGTGGCTAAGACTGAGTGTCGGAGGCTCAAACATTGTGTTTGAGGGTTTACCCGACGGTCGGATGCTCAAACAACTTTGTGTTTGAGGTTTTACCCGACATCAGTCGACTGGCATAGGTGCCAGTCGACTGCTCTAGGTCGATTGGGCTCGATCGGTGTTTGACTAACCAGGTTCTGGCCAAACAGTCAATTGCCGAGCGAGGGAAGTCGACTGCTAACACCATCAGTCGACTGATTATGGTATCAGTCGACTGATAGGGGCAAATTTGGGCACATAATGGTTTTCAGTCGAGTGATCGCGGCGACCACTCGACTGATCGGATCATCAGTCGACTGATGGGGATGATCAGTTGACTGATGATGGATCCGTTAGAATTTGGTCAGCATGGTTCGAATCATTGTGAGACAACGACAACAGGACCAGTAGACTGATGGTTATGATCAATCGACTGATGGGCATGGAATCAGCTCGATGTAGGTTATAAATGGAGCTTGAGATGGAGGATTTCGCAAAGACTTTTGGGAAGATTTTGAAGGGGAATTGTTGTTGCATTCCAATCCTTCAAGAGCAATCCAAAGCAAGCAACAAGCAAGCGTTCAAATCCATTGTTGTAAAGTTTTCTTTAAGTATTTCATTGTTGTATTTGTATTTTCTTGTATTACATTTTTGTATTTGCTTGTACGAGGTTTCTCCACCTATGACGTATTGTCGAGAAGGAGTTATTGTCAGTGTCGTGCGCATAACATGAGCTCATTGAGCTCACCCGTGGAGTAGGAACCATTCGGTTCCGAACCACGTATATTTTGTGTATGCATGTATGTGTTGTTAGTATTTTCATTTGTATTACTATTCCCCTATACTAACGACAATTGTAGACAAGTGGCACAAGAAGAACGAACGATTTCCATCGTCTATGCATATCCGGCTATTCACCCCCCTCTAGCCAGCTACCGATGTTCCAACAAGTGGTATCAGAGCGGGTTGCTTGTCAAGGATTAACCGCTAACACAAGCACGACAAGATGGCCGACTACAACCTTCAACCACCAAAATTCGAAGGTGATTTCCATTGGTGGAAAAGAAAAATGGAGGTATATCTCGAAACCGATTTCGATTTCAATTAATTCTAGAATATGGTTTCGAATTGCCTAGGGATGAAAGCAATAGGCAAATTGAAAAGGCAAGATGGACCAAGGACCAAATGAAGGATTTCAAGACAAATCTCAAGGTAATCACATTGCTTAGTGATTTGATTCCTAACAACATTTGGTCTAGGCTAGGTGAATATAGGGATGCTAAGGACCTATGGGAAAAGGTGATCAAATTTCATGAGGATCCAACATTGGTCCATGCCGAGGAAGAGTGCCCATCAACATCCGAATCTGAGGATGTTGAAGAATTGTCATCCACATTCGAAGATGTAGATGACTTGGTGGAAATCTCCACCTCTAGCATTGAGGGGGAGGAGAGGTCTTCCATTCCGGAGCAAGGTCAAGACGAAGCATCTTCCTATGGAAGAAGTGATCATGAGGCTTCCAACACCTCCCTAGGTAACTCATGCATTATAATTAAAAATAAAAGTCATATAATATGCTTTGAGTGTAGGGAGCAATGGCACTATAAAAGTAAGTGTCCCATGAAGGTGAAAAAGGCTCAACTGGTACCAAAGGTGAAAGATACCGGCGTCCCTACAATTAGAAGCAAGGAGCACATTGTGTGCTTCAAATGCAACCAAAGGGGACATTACCGAAGCCAATGTCCTAAGGGGAGGAAGAAGGGCCAAGAAGGGGCATCTCATTTAGGGGGAGCTTCCAAAGCTAACACTAAGGTAAAATTTAATGCACCTTCAATTTCTAAGGTTAATAAGCATGCTAGGAATTATTTTAGCTCTCTTGCCATTATCAATGAAAAGCATGCTAGTAGGAATAAATATGTTTGCCTAGGTGCCAAGCATGTACACTTACATAAGGACAAACCTAGACACTATAATTCTAGAAAAATCCTACCTAAGGAGTCTATAAAGAGGATAGAAGAAAACTTAGGCATAACCCCAAAGAAATCTTGACATATGCCTAAGAAGAGAAACAATTCCCAAATGATCAATGAAAAATCAAAATTGGGAAGGATAGAGGTGGAAAACCAAGCCTTGAGGTCAAGGCTTGAGAAACTTGAAAAGACCCTAGCAAGAATCACAAATTCAATTAAAGGGTCAAATGTTCAAAATTCAAAGCCTAGGAAATAAGAAATGTCCAAGGGCAAGAAAGGTTTGGGTCACAAACCTATGTCCTACCATAATGTTCCATTCAATTATGGAACTATTTCTAGGAAAACCAAGGTTAGTAGGGAAGTTATCCCTAAGACTAGCCATAGTAAGTATTTAGTGGCTAAGGACTTAATAAAAACCAAGAAAGCCACTAAGAAGGTCAAAGGAGGAGTCACCTCTAGAGTTGACCTAGGAAACACCCAATTGACTAAGGCTTCAGAGCCAAAAAGGGTCATTAGGAAGGTATCTAGGGAAGTTATCCCTAGTGAATACCTAGTTAATCAAAGGTGCTTCAATAGATATTGGGTTCCTAGGAGCGTGATCGATTCACGCTAGATGAGTTAGGGTGTGTCAACCCTAAGTGGATGGGTAGTTAACCTAGCCATGGTAGAGTTGACACCTTAGGATGTGCCAATGTGCTTTGAGAAGTTGAAAAATGATTAAATTGTCACAATTAGGTCTTAAGGGTAATGGTGTGCCATTTTGGGCTTTTGGCACACTAGGGGGATAATTGGCGTTAAGGAAAAATGAATTTAATTCTAAGAAATTGCAATTTGAATTTAACACTTAGGTATTTTATACCTTAGTATCTTATAATTGCCATGCTCTGTTTGCCTTGCCATGACATGACATCATGTTTATTTTTATCATATAAAATGTCATGAGCATTTTTAGGGTTATTTCTATATGTCATGTATGCTTAGTTTTCATTCACATGCCATGACATCATGATTTTGGCACATGCTTTTATTCTTGTATCATTATGCCATAATCATCATTCATGCATAGATAAAATGGATTTAAGGACTATGACATGATTTGAAGTCCCATGCATAAGGGAGTCAAATAGTGTTGCCTAGATATATGCATGAAACCCTAAATAACAAATCCCCACATCTCACTAAAGAACTTGACTTGTATGTGTTTCACACATCTAGATACAAGTGAGATGTTTAGGAAAATGAAATTAAAGGTTTTAAAAACATTTCAAAATCATTTTGAAAAACCTTGGTGAAGTTTATCTTTTGATAGCAATCACCATTGAATGAGTTGATACAAAGAGGGCTCGATATTAAAGCTTTTCTCAACTTTTAAACTTTGTGTCAATCTCACTATTTGTTGAGTAAAATAATTTTATAATATTTTTCACCCATAGTGTTTGTTATAAGTATTATAAATATGAATTTTCAAGATTTTTCAACTTACGTATATTTACTTATCATTTTCAGAATTTGGTTTTTGATAGCTGCAAAACTGCATTTTGCAGTTATGAGTTGACTGCCATGGATGACAGTCGACTGGTAGCTGAGAGAGTCTACTGGTAGTTGAGAGAGTCGACTGATACTGCTGATTTTGGGTAAACCTTGGTTGTTAGGCCCATGTTCAGCTATGTTTTGGTCCTCTAACCACTCCTAACCCTAGGGTATACTTGGGAGAGCATTAGAAAGGATGGAAATCCATTGGATATGGATTAGGAGAAGTGTTTAGGGTGAGTATAAATTTTAAGGTGGATGAGAGTTCATTGTTGAACTTTGTCTAAATTTTGATTGTTTTAATGTTCCTATTGGCTTAGAGACTCTCCAAGGACATTGTTGGTGCAATGGTCAAGGGGGAGCAAGCCTTTAGGGGGAGGTATCCATCAAGGGAAGATGGATGTGTATTTCCTCATGGGAGGCAAATTGGGTTGCCTCTCTTAAGTGATATGGTACTTATCACTAGAAATATTGTAGGCATGTGTGTTCCTCCAAGGGAGAGATTATAAGATCTCTTTGGGATATGAGACATTCATACCCTTGGGAAGGACCTTTTTTATGTATGTCAAAAAGGGGGAGAAGTTACCAATTTGGATAGTTGGAATTCTCATTGGGATGTCAGAATTACTAATTGGGGATAATTGGTAGAATTGGGTTTGAGGTTTTAACAAACATCAAAAAGGGGAAGATTGTTGGTGCAATCGGCCCCGACTCGAGTTTGACTCGAACTGTATTTTTATGTTAGACAAAATGCATGACATGGGATTGTCATGGGAAGTCCCACATAGGGTTGGCCACGTAAATCCAAGTTTGTAGACTTGGTGATGAAAAGTCCAAGCATTGGGCTTGGCATGGAAAATCCAAGCATGAGGCTTGGTGTGGGAAGTCTTGAGGACTTGGCAAGTTCACTAGGCTCGGGGTCCTTGAGTTGGTGAAGGATGGCATTACGAAGTCGTGCGCTTGGTACATCTGAGGGACTGTCGGACGAGGAGCGAATGGAGTGAGGCCCAAGGGAAGCATACTTCGAGGGCAAGAGACGCGAAGGATGGCATTGTGAAGTCGTGCGCTTGGTGCATCTGAGTGATGTAGGCCGAGGGAAGAGAGCTTCGGTGGGAAACTCCATGGGAGGATGAGGTGGACTTGGCCAGGTGGCTAAGACTGAGTGTCGAAGGCTCAAACGTGATATTTGAGGGTTTACCCGACGGTCGGATGCTCAAACAACTTGGTGTTTGAGGTTTTACTCGACATCAGCCGACTGGCATAGGTGTCGCTCTCGATCGATTGGGCTAGGCCGGTGTTGGTCGACAGGTTACGGTCGAGCGGTCGGCTAGGCGAGGGAGGGCGATGAATGTCGACGCCATTAGTCGATTGATTATGGGATTAGTCGACTGATAGGGGCGAATTCGGGCACAGAATGATTTCCAATCGAGTGATCGCGGTGACCACTCGACTGATGGGATCATCAGTCGACTGATGGGGATGATTAGTCGACTGATGATGGATCCATTAGAATTTGGCCAGCGTGGATCGAGTCGTTGTGAGACAACGACAACACGACAAGTCAACTTATGGTTAGGATCAGTCGACTGATGGGCGCGGAATCAGCTCGATGCAGGTTATAAATGGAGCTCTAGATGGAGGATTTCGCAAAGACTTTTGGGAAGATTTTGAAGGGGAAATGCTGATGTATTCCATTCCTTCAAGAACAATCCAAAGCAAGCAACAAGAAAGCATTCAAATCAATTGTTGTAAAGTTTTCTTTATGTATTTCATTATTGTATTTGTATTTGCTTGTATTACATTTGTTTATTTGCTTGTGCGAGGTTTCTCCACCTCCGACGTGTTGTCGAGAAGGAGTTGTTGTCAGTGTCGTGTGCATAACACAAGCTAGTTGAGCTCACCCGTGGAGTAGGAACCATTAGGTTCTGAACCACGTATATCTTGTGTATGCTTGTATGTGTTGTTAGTAGTTTCATTTGTATTACTATTCCGCTGCGCTAACGACAATCGTAGACAAGTGACACAAGAAGAATGAATAATTTCCAGCGTCTAAGCATATCGAGCAATTCACCCCCCTCTAGCCGGCCACCGATGTTCCAACACTTGATCCCAAGGATGTATCCCACTTCTCCCAAGTCTTTCATATCAAATTGTTTGGACAACCATACCCTTACGTCTGACAACACTTTGACATTGTTGCCAATGAGCAAAATGTCATCTACGTATAGTATAAGAAATACAACTACGTTTCTGTCACATCTCTTGTATACACAAGACTCATCCGGACTTTGAATAAATCCATATGACTGGATTACCTCATCAAAGCCGATGTTCCAAGATCTCGAAGCTTGCTTCAATCCATAAATGGACCGATTAAGCTTGCACACAAGATGCTCTTTGCCCTTTGCAATGAATCCCTCTGGTTGCTCCATATAGATATTTTCTTCAAGACTTATATTAAGGAAAGCTGTCTTGACATCCATCTACTGAACCTCATAATTCATATGAGCAGCAATAGATAAGAGAATCCGGATAGACTTAAGCATGGCTACCGGCGAAAAAGTCTCCTCATAATCAATACCCTCATTCTGAGTATACCCTTTCTCAACAAGCCTTGCTTTGATGGTCTCTACCTTCCCGTCTGTTCCTCTCTTTCTTTTGTAGATCCACTTGCATCCAATGGTTTTTACACCATTGGGTGGTTCTACTAGCTCCCATACCTAATTTGAATACAAAGATTCTATCTCAGAATTCATCGCCCTTTGCCAAGATACCGCATCTTTGTCTTGGATTGCCTCGTCATATGTCAAGGGATTAGATTCATGTTCGCCAGGGATCAAATCAGAAGATTCTCCACAGAACATAAATCTCTCAGGTTGTTTAACAACCCTCCTACTACGACGAGGTATCACCTGTGTATCCTCTATGACACGTGGTGCAGTCACTTGTGGTTCATCACATAGTCTTCCTCTAAAAATCGGGCATTCATGCTAACGATCACCCTCTGATCTATAGAACTATAGAATAAACCACATTTCATTCCTCTAGGATAGCCTACGAATAAATGCACTTCTGTACGAGGTTCCAACTTACCAGTATCTACCTTCTGCACATGTGTTGTAATCCCCCAAATCTGAATATATCTTAGACAAGGCTTTCGCCCAGTCCACAATTCTATGGGAGTAGAAGATACTAATTTAGATGAAACCAAGTTCAAAATGTACATTGTCATATCCAGAGCATACCCCCAGAACGAATTTGGTAACTTAGAATAACTCATCATCAATCTAACCATCTCCTTAAGAGTCCTATTCCTTCGCTCCGCCACACCATTCTGCTGGGGTGTACCAGGTGCAGACAGTTGGGATTGAATCCCAACCTCTAATAAGTAACTCCTAAACTCCCCCAAGAGGTACTCACCACCACGATTAGATCATAGTGTCTTGATACTTTTACCTTGACGTTTCTCCACATCAGCCTTGAATTCTTTGAACCTGTCAAAGCTTCAAACTTGCGGTGCATGAAGTAAATGTATCCATATCTTGAATAATAGTCTATAAAAGAGACGAAGTATTCAAAACCACCTCTAGCCTGGATATACATAGGACCACACAAATCAGAATGAACCAATTCCAACACATCTTTGGCTCTATACCCCTTGGCCTTAAAAGGCCTCTTGGTCATTTTACCTTCCAAGCAAGATTCACAAGTTGGAAAATCTTCTACCACCAATGAACCCAAAGGTCCATCAGCTATCATCCTTTGAATTCTACTCAGGTTAATATGACCTAACCTTAGATGTCAAAGATAGGTTTGGTTCATTTTCGAAGGTTCTTTTCTCTTATTAGATTTAGAAGATGAGTTATTTATTTTTATTCGCATCGTGGGAGCTTTTGGTTCAAGAGTGTACAAATTTCCTACCAACATACCAGAATAGATAATCTCCCTATTCTTTTTATAACAACTCTGTCATTAAAAGAAATAGAATATCCATCTAAAAACAATTTAGAAACAGAAATTAAATTCTTTCTAAATGAAGATACATAAAGGCAATTTCTCAGAACCAAAGTTTTATTCCTATCAAAATATAAATAAACATCTCCCACTGTAATAGACGCCACCTTCATAGCATTGCCCATGTAGACGGTAATCTCCCTCTTAGCTAGTCATTTGGTTTCCTGGAACCCCTGTAAAGTATTATAGACATGATCAGTAGCTCCCGTATCTACACACCAGGTGCGGTAGATAACACCGCTAAACATGTTTCAACGACTAGGCCAAAAGATATACCTTTGTTCTCCTTCCAGTTGGGGCAGTCAGCCTTCCAATGTCAAGTCTGCTTGCAAGTGAAGCACTTGCCTTTCGACTTCTTCACTCCTCCCTTAGATCCTCCCACCACCTTCGCTGCACCTTGTTTCTTCTTCTTCTTGCCTTTCATCTTAGAAGTAGAAACCTTCTGGGCAACCAAAACCTGAGAACTCTAACGAAAAAGCCCCTCTGCCACCAGGAGTTCTGTCAGAAGCTCCGCTAACAAATACAACCTCTTATTCATGTTGTAGTTCAGGCGAAACTGCTCAAAACTCCTAGGTAGAGATTGGAGAATGATATCAACTTGTGTTTCCCCATCGATCTCAGCTCCAAGGACTTCCAGCTCATTCAAATGAGTCATCATCTTGAGAGCATGGTCCCTCATGGGTGTTCCCTCAACCATGGTGGTCATCATCAAGTTTCTCATGGCTTCTTGCCTAGCAGCCAGATTTTGGTGTCCGAAAAGTTCCTTGAGATTGAGCATCATGTCATAGGCAGTGGTCATGGCCTGATGCTGATGTTGCAATACATTTGACATAGAAGCCAAAATGTAACACCGCGCCATCTCATAAGCCTTGATCCACTTCTTATAACTCTGTTTCTTCTTTTCCCCAGAATCATCCATAGGCTTAGAAGGACACTCCTCGAGAAGTACATACTTGTACTCCTCAGCAGTCAAGACTATGTTCAGATTCCTTTTCCAATCCACATAATTAGGTCCAGTAAGTTTATTTTCCTTTAGAATCACAGCAAGTGGGTTGGAAGTTATTTTGAAGAAACCTAAGAATCACATAGATAAAAAACATTTAGATTTTAAAAAATTATTGATTCCTCAAACAATAAAATTTTAAAATCAACCAACACCTCAAAACACCGAGAATATCGTATGTCACAATAGTGTGGACGTATACGAATTCTACATTTGTAAGAGGAGGTTTTACCCATTAATTTTATTATCCTTTTAATCTTACTTTTTGACAAATAAAATTAATAGTTAGTTCCTTTTCGGCCCTACAAATAAAAGCAGTGACTCCGATGGGGAGGATACTTTTATTTGAATCTAAGTGTTCACCATTACACGATCCTAAGGCAATTACATCGGATTATGTGCCTTCCGATGAGGAAGTACACACGCTCCTAAATAATTTTCTATAACCATATTTGACCTAGTGATCCGCAAAACAGACTCATCTGATGTGGAGGAAGGCACTCAGAGCCAACGCGCAAGTTTGTTCGCATCACTTGTCAAATTGTAATGGAGGCCACGGGAATTTAAAAAATATCCCTCTTCCACTTAGTAATTTAAAATTGAGGAATTTTAACTATGCAAGCACAACAAGCATATAAATCAAAAGCAATAAATATGAAAAACAAATTTTCCAACTATTATGGCTTTTGTTTTCCAATATGCCTCCAGTCGTGTTGCAACCTCGTCTGCTCCTCCCTATGCCATGTACAAGCCATCCGGAGATCCGAGCCGAGAAAAATTATTTTAATTTATATCCATCGATTCTATACTCCACAAAAGAGTGTACATGAAATCTAGATCGAAAGTAAACTAAAATAAAAGAGTGGAAAATAAAAGAGTGGCTAAACAATGTCGTACTTAATTATAAAAATTAAATACTAGCCTCGTCAACCTCGAGGATTCAAATCATATTACGATTACACACATACAATCACATACACTCACATATGGCCATATTAGTTTGATCTTATGCCTACAACCATAAAGATAGCCTACGCACATCCTACTATTATCCAGCACACATAATATATGATAAGTGCATAAAAGTAACCAAATCCTAAACACACAATCGAAAACTATGGCTTTGATACCACTTGAAGGTTGAAGCTTCGCTTTGGTCGCTTATGCATGGCGATCCTATCATTCATCCCCGGATTTAAAAAATTAATCCAGACGAAGATGGATTACCCAAGCAATCGATCCATCATCGTGCTATTCGATTTGAGTGGTCGCTTGAACAAACTTGTTGTTCAAGCTACCTAACTCTTTTCCTCGATTAGCCGCAGAACAGATGATGTACGGATCGTCGGTTTTTGTGTTTATCATCGGGTTCCAAGTAAAATAACGACATACATGATTCAAAATAACTAAAATCAAAACAAACAAGATTATACCTCTTGTTTACCTCTTAATCTTTTATTGTATGACCTATCCTCCTCTTGGACGTTGTGTGGGCAATGATCTTCCAAGAGTTGAAGCCTCGTAGATCACGTATCTTTCCATCCTTGCTCGCTCCGAACAAGGGAAGATACAAACTCCCTTCTTCTCCTATCTAGCACCGGCCACCAAGCCTCCTCGCTTAGTTCTTGCCGTTGGCCAAGCAGAGGAAAAGATGGCGCCAACCGGCCAAAGGATTAGGAAGTGGAGAAGCACCGGCCTTGAGAAGTAGAAAGGAGTCGCCAAACCAAGAGAAGGAGAGGGGCACCGACCAAAGCTTGATGAAAGAAAGGAAAACCCTAATCCCTCTTACTCTTGCCGCCGACCCTTATGGAAGAAAACCCTAGCACCACTCCTTTTCCTTGCCGTCCAAGAACTCCATGCCAACTCCAAACCCTAGGTTCATGTTAGTAATATATGAGAGATGTCCTAAGGCAATCGCCTTATGTATGAACCATTTATATGATAAATGAAGATTCACTATTTGAGTATACATGTTTTATGTATTTGATTGGATCTTAAACTCATTTACTGAATGTCCACGATACGATTCACAGCATGAGAGAATTTGTGATTGGATCACAACTAGTGAGTATCTCTACATGTGTAATTGTGATGTATCGGAATTATCCCTAGTCGATGAATTGATAGATTTGGACACCATCAATTCTGTTGAGACTAGCATGAGGTATACTCCTTGGTGTATCCAAGCAGCTGATTCTCACTGGCTGGAGACATAGTGATGTCCGGAGTTAATCGTGGATGCTAGTTATGGTAACTAGTTCATTGGAGTGACCAGCCGTAAGACTTCATATGGTTCTCTGCATATATAGATATGTCAATGAAGTTCTTACTGTGGCTTAAGTGCGATGTTCCTTTGACTTACGGTATTCAAGTCATCTTGATCATAGAGACTTATGCTTTGACATCTTAAGCAAGCATCTCTAAGGAGATGTGGACCCGGGATGATTGGGTATAAGTCGAAGTGATCGAAGGTGTTTGAATAGCCTATAAAGGATTCACCACTCCTTGCGAGGAGATGTATACCCATGGCCACTCGTCGGATTGTTACTAAAGTCTTTGGCCAAAGCATTACATGTTTAGAGTAAGGTACTCTTCGATACATGTGGAGTAACTAGAATCCGTAGGACGAGGAAATGATACTTGGGCTAGGTGTGACGTAGTCAGCCTAGTGGGGACTGACACAATAGACCATGTCCTGAACCAAGTGGGTATAAGATGAGTGAAGGGAATGGGGCACGAATCATTCGAGCTGCTGAAAGGTTTCAGAAATAGTTCTGGATCAACCGTTGATCTTTTCGGTTAATTGGGGATCATGATGTACTACTAGGTGCCACTCATGATCGTTCTATAATTAATGGTTAATTATAGACGGCCAACATAAACCGGGAACCTATTTGGTCACACGCACAACGAGCATAATCCAAAGGATTTAAAATGATCTTGAGAATGGGATTCTCAGACCGAGAGAAACTAGGTTTGGTTGGACCAAACATAAAGCGAGCATGAAATCGTTTCAGTCGCAATGGAAGCGTGGATGGGCCGTGTCTTATGAAGACATAATGGATGAATCAAAATGGTTTGGTTCTAATCCAATGGAGGAGAATAAACCAAAGGGTTTGGTTTATTTTAAACGAATGAACCAAAATTTGGTTCGGTTCGTTTTAACTTAAAATAAACCATCATGGTTTGGTTTATTTTAACTTATCTTAATGGAGCGGGTTAACGGTTTAGGGGATCGGTACGACCGGCTAGAGGGGGGTGAATAGCCCTTTACGTATGGATGCCGGTATTTGCTCGTCTACAAAACTAATTAGCGCAAGCGGAAGACTAATAAAGACAAGCAAATAGAAATACGAGAAAACAAATGCTAACAAAAAATGTAACGTGGTTCACGGCTACGCCGCTAATCCATGATCCTGATTCGTCCTCGGTGAATCACTCCGCTAAACCAATCCACTAAATGGTCTCTCCTTTGCACCAAGCTAGGTGGAGGTAACCTTTACAATCAAGATCACTCTTCTTACAAATAGAATGGAGTAAAAGTGAGTAAGAAGAGTTTAGAGCTTGTGGGGCACTAGGAAGATCACTTGGAGCATAAGCATTAGCCTCTTAAAGGCTTACACCCTCCCTTTTTATAGAGAGGGTTGTTTTCTTCCGCGTCGCCACTACCGATCACGACCTTGGGCAATGATCGCTGTTACTACAACGGGCCTCCGAACACGCCGGATCCCGACCGCTGTAGTCCAACGGAACTCTTGGCAGCGATCGTGATGGACCTCATCGGGCCGATCGCTACATCCGTAGTCGACCGCCTCACCGGCTACGAATGGTTCTCGCGGCCAAAACCCTATTGACTACCGATCATTGGTCGGCGATCGACCGCTAACGTATGGCAATGATCACGCTACACTCTAGTCGCCAGATACCGCCGAACTTCATTCGATTTCGAAGCGGCCGATCCGCCATGACATGGCATGACCGCGGTGTCTGAAAACCCCTCCGACACATGGCCAAATGGCCCAGTTTCACCTAAGAGCTACCCCTTCCCGGGGTACATTCGCTCACTCTCATCCCTCGGAGTCCTCGCCTCAAGTTCTCTTCGTTCTCGACCACGCCCCTCGGATCAGCGCACGGCTCTGCAATGCTCCTTCGCGTCTCTTGCCTCGAAGTCTACTTCCTCCGGCTTCACTCCAAGCTTCTCGTCCGGCGGTCCCTCGGATGCTCCAAGCGCACGGCTTCCGTAAAGCTATCCTTCACCGACTCAAGGCACGAGTCATGAGATGTGAAACTCGCCATGGCTCCATGTGCGAATTACTAAGTCCTGCACGACTTCAACGCACATATCAAATCAACATATCAAACTAACTTAAACCCTTTGCCACACCATCAAAACCATATTACGGCAAGAGATTGCCCTAACAATCTCCCCCTTTTTGATGTGTGGCAATCCGTTTAAGTTAGGTAAAAACATTTGATATAAATTCTAAGGTAAGAAAGCATGTAAAGATAAATATGATATAACAACATGCAACTCCCCCTTAATCCATGAAACTCTCTATACAAATTTTCTCCATTATCATATATTTCTCCCTAAAGGAATTAACTTAAACATAATTATTTCTCCCCTTCGACACCATCAAAAAGATTAACACGGTTATAAACTCATGGCATCAAGTATAATGGAGGAAAATACCAAAAACATGATTAAAATCTGAAATCGAAAATTGCAGTTGATTTTGTGAGCAGCGATCGCTATTAGTATGGCAATGATCGCACAATTGATTCCGAAATTCTGATT
Organism: Wurfbainia villosa; assembly: GCA_025175895.1. Lineage (NCBI taxonomy): Eukaryota > Viridiplantae > Streptophyta > Magnoliopsida > Zingiberales > Zingiberaceae > Wurfbainia > Wurfbainia villosa. Next base: position 86,344,237 of record CM045990.1, read on the forward strand.
TTCTGGGCGATTTTCAGAAATGTATTAAAAATTCCAAAAAATTCGAAAAATCATGAAATTTGAGGAGCATATTTCTATTAAGTATATCTATCAAGGAAAAATAGTTTTTCATGAAAAATCATTATATTTTCCGAGATTTGCCAAAAATCCAAACACTTGAAAAACCACTAGTTTTTGAGCATGTTAGTATCCATTTTAACACCTAGTCTTGCTTTGAATTGTTCCAAAACATGAATACATAGATTTTAGATTAAGGAATTGTTTTGAAAACATATGAAATATCCAACCATGATCTTTGGGCAATATGTCTATGAATTAACCATAAGCCTTCCCCATGATTGGTCTATTATTGCTATTTTGATACTTTAAATGACCATCTAAATGCCATAGGCATTAGTGGACATTTGTATCATCCTAATATCTCACCCATGCTAAGTTTGCAATCAAGTTAGCCTATAGTGAGTGTGAGATGCATCCTAGGGGGTATTTGTATATACTTAACCAATATATTCATGCAATTCTATCATAGTTAAGTATCAACCTAACAACCTACATGATCATAATGACATATATGATTTAATTTCACATTATGATCATGAAATGCATGTTTTCATCAATTTATAACCATGCATTAGGTATTATGTGATGATAATAAACAAATTATCACCTAAAGCATGATTTAAACCTATTTCTCATGATGATGTGCCCAATATCATAAATCATGATTACACATATACATAGCAATTACATTAATCAACATGATTAAAGCATTATTACCTATTTATGGGCACGTTATCATCACCCAACACTATCTAAAAAAAATGTTGTCCCGTCATCCTAAGTCAACCAAAATATGATATAGGTCAAGTTCATATGGTTGACTACCCTAGGGGTTTTCTAACCCTTAAGGATGGATTTTGGAACCCAAAATAAATTCTTTCCTATTGGGTTCACTAAATACTCCTTGGGGATCCATTTCCTAGCAATTACTTTCTTTTTATCTTGTCCCCTAGCTATTAGGCATTTATAGGCCTTTTCATTTTTCTTTTCTTTGTATCCTAGGCCTTTCTTGTTGAAACTAGCTCTTTGGCTCCCTAAGATCATATTTAAGGTGTTGGAGCCAATTGTGAATTTCTCTAGGGCTTTGGTTAAATAATCTACCTTTTCCCTTAATGCCCTATTTTCCTCTATGCATGCATCATTAACATCCAAAGGCATATAGTCATGTGAGCATGCATCATCATGGCAAGAAGAAACATTATCATTTAAGCATGCTTTTTCTAGTTTTTGTTCTAAATCCTTAATTTGATTAAGCATGCTTTTATTTTTCTTTTTCATGCCAAATAACTCCTTAGTCAAACTAGAAATTATGGAAACTATTTTCTTAGGAGAAGCATTCGTTACCATAGTTTTCATATCTTCTTCTTCTTCTTCGGATGAGGAGGATGTAGAAGCTCCCCCTTCACTTGAGCTCTCTCCTCTTGAGCTTGATCCTTCATTTTCGGAGGAAGAGCAATCCAAGTCATCAAAGGCCATCAAGGCCAAATTGGTGACAAAGGCATTCTCCTCATCCGATGATGATGAAGAGGATGAGGATGGGTCATCCCAAGTCCTTGCCTTTAGGGCTTTGACCTTTCCCTTTTCCTTTGTCTTCTTCTCCTCTTCCTTTTTCTTCTTGCTCCCCTTTTTCTTCTTCTTTTCTTCCTTCTTTTTCTTTTCTTCTTTGCTTTTGTTTAGGATGGGACAATTATCCCTTATGTGCCCTTCTCCTTTGCAATTGTAGCATATGACCTTCCCCCTTGGTCTTCTATTCCTATCATGAGATTTATCAAATCTAAAATTCTTAAATGCACGTCTTACCTTCCTTACCATGTAGGCTTCTTCCGTGCTATCCATGGAGGAGGAAGACGCTTCATCATCGGAGGAGGAGGAGATCTCTATCTTCTTCTTCCCCTTATTTGCCAACAATGCTACTCCTCTTGAGGGTTGAATTCTAGGCTCCTCTTGTATTCCTTCAAGCCTAGTTTCGTGGAGCTCCATTGTTGAGAAAAATTCCTCCAAGGTACTTACTTCCAAGTTCTTGGAGATGTAGAACGAATCCACCATGGAGCTCCACTTTGAGGACCGGGGAAAGGCATCTATAGCCTTCATGAGCATGTCCCGGTTTGATAGCTTCTCACCTACACTTGTTAGCCCAATTAAAATTTCTTTAAACCTAGAGTGTAGTGAGGTTACCTTTTCTCCCTTTTCTAGTTTTATATTGGATAGTTGGGAGCGGAGGAGGTCTCTCCTTGCTAGCTTGGCCTCGGATGTGCCTTCATGGAGTTCTATAAGCTTCTCCCACATCTCTTTGGCGCTAGCACATTCTCCGATCCGGTTGATCTCTTGTTGGGGGAGCACATTGAAAAGATGATGTTTTGCCTTTGAGTTCGCAAGGTGCTCCTCTCTTTGCTTCTTAGTCTATCGTGATTTTTCGATTGGTTCACCCTTTTCATCCCTAGGCAACTCGAACCCATTTTCCATTATTAGCATAATATCAAAATCGGTCTCGAAGAATACCTCCATTCTCTTTTTCCACCAAGAGAATTCGCCGTCGAACTTCGGTGGGTGGATGTTTGAGCCGGCCATTTTGAATGTTGCTTGTTGTGGCGGTTAGTCCTCGACAAGCTTTCCTCGGCTCTGATACCACTTGTAGGGGATCGGTACGGCCGGCTAGAGGGGGGTGAATAGCCCTTTACGTATGGATGTCGGTATTTGCTCGTCTACAAAACTAATTAGCGCAAGCGGAAGACTAATAAAGACAAGCAAATAGAAATACGAGAAAACAAACGCTAACAAAGAATGTAACGTGGTTCACGGCTACGCCGCTAATCCACGATCCCGATTCATCCTCGGTGAATCACTCCGCTAAACCAATCCACTAAATGGTCTCTCCTTTGCACCAAGCTAGGTGGAGGTAACCTTTACAATCAAGATCACTCTTCTTACAAATAGAATGGAGTAAAAGTGAGTAAGAAGAGTTTAGAGCTTGTGGGGCACTAGGAAGATCACTTGGAGCATAAGCATTAGCCTCTTAAAGGCTTACAGTAGTCCAACTCTTGGGATCGGGGCCGATCCGATCATTGTCATCCGTAATCGGCCCGATCGGCTCTGACGACGGTTCTGTGGCAAAACCCTATTGACTACCGATCGGCTGCGCCTTGCGATCGTTGCTAATCTGGCGATCGGCGCTAACGATGGCGATCCGATCGCCACACTCCCTGGTCAGATACCAATGAACTTTATTCGACTCGGAAGCCGATCGCGCCATGACATGGCAATGATCGGCCGGTGTCGAAAACCCCTCCGACACTTGGCCAAATGGCCAAGTTTCACCTAAGAGCTACCCCTTCCCGGGTTACATTCGCTCACTCATCTCTGAGTCCTCGCCGGTTCTCTTCGTTCTCCCGCCACGCCTCGGCAAGATCAGCGACGGCTCGCAATGCTCCTTCCCGCCTCTTGCCTCAAGTCTACTTCCTCCGCTTCACTCCAAGCTTCTCGTCCGCGGTCCCTCGATGCTCCAAGCGCGCGGCCTGTAAAGCTATCCTTCACCGACTCAAGGCACGAGTCATGAGATGTGAAACTCGCCACGGCTCCATGTGCGAATTACTAAGTCCTGCACGACTTCAACGCACATATCAAATCAACATATCAAACTAACTTAAACCCTTTGCCACACCATCAAAACCATATTACGGCAAGAGATTGCCCTAACAAACGGGCCTAATGGTTATGATCCAATAACCATTAAGAGAATTAGTTCTCTATAAAAGAAGGCTTAATGGATAATTAAGCCCTAATCCAAGCCCTAGCAAGGAGTTGCCGCCCAACCCTCATTGCCGCCCAACTCCATTGCCGCCCAGCTTCTTGTGCCGCCGTCCAAGTCCTCACGGGCCCAAGCTTCATCGGTGATCCTCCGCGACCCTCCGGTGATCTTCCTAGGCCTCGTGAAAAGGTGAGCACTTGGCTTCCTTGTTTTGGCCGGGCGCCTACTCCTCCACCAAGCTGTCCAGTTTTTGACAGCTTCTTCTCCTTCCGGAGCGTCGCTTGACGACGGTTAGAGCCCGACAGCGCTAACTTACGAGATTCGATCTCCGGTAATCCTCTGAGGTGGAGGACGGCGATTCACAATTGGTTGACGAATACCTCTCGGAGAAGCGAGTTTTGAGAACTCGATGATCCGAATTTGGATTCGGATCGTGATCATCTCTCGATCACGTCGTCTTCAACACGAGGCTAGTAACCCATATGAAGACGAAGCTCGTGGCTTAGTGAAGTCATCCCGAGGAACTCGGCGTGGATAGGGATAGAGACGATTCTAGCGAGGATCGTTCCGGTTGATGCCGTTCCCGCTACACGTCATACGAAAGGTATAACGTAGATAAATTTCCTTTTATTGCAAATTTAAATTTACGGTTATGTCTACACTTGTTGTAATATGCATGTATTGTGTGTGTTGTAATAAATGTAGATTTATTATTTTTATTGCTTCACTGTGTTCATGTTTATTTAAACGTGATCGAACATACACACGCATGCGTGTCAAAACCCAACAGTGGTATCAGAGCCCAGGTTGTGTTTCGACATAATCGTAAAATGGTTTTGCGATAGTCATAATGTATTTCTGGAAATTTTCTAATTTTGGAAATTTAGAAGTATTTATGGAAAATTTTTAATTTTGGAAAGTCTAGAAGTATTTATGGAAATCTTCCACTTTTGGAAAGTTGGAAGTATTTATGGAAATTGATATTTTCCATAAATAAAATATTTGATTAGATTCTGGAAATTTGTTTCCTAATTTAATCATGATTTGATTTGGGAAATCAAATCTTAAAATATTTTATTTCCATAAGTAGTTTTATTGATTTAGGAAATTGGTTTCCTAAATAGATTTTCCTTAATCAAATAATTCCATGAATAAAATATGTGATTAGATTTGGAAATTTGTTTCCTAATTTAATTATGATTTGATTTGGAGAATCAAATCTTAAACATATTTTATTTCCATAAATAGTTATGACATATAAGGAAATATATACATGACATAATTGTATGCCATGTAATTGCATTAGATGCATATCATTATGCCATGCGTGTCGTGACATGTAGATGTATGCCATGTATGTCATGCTATGTAGATAATAGTTATTTGCATGCAAAGAGGATGAGACATAAAAAACCCTTAAACAATATTAAAGCCTACACCTTCCATTAATATGGTTAGAACCAGAGTTCCGTTTCTTGTTTGGGTTGTTGGACTCTCTCCAAGCCCGGCTCGAACCCGAACATGTTCAAACCATGGAATAATTTAATGCTAATATGGTAAGAGTCAGAGGTCAATCGTTAGCTTTGGTTGTTGGACTCTCTCCAAGCTGGGCTAATTGGTTGAATGCGCTCTAACCATATTAAAACTATTTCCCGATTAATGGGTTGACTTTAACCTGGAGCATCGGCTTGTTGGACTCTCTCCAAGGTCGATGTAAAGGGAGGTGAAGTTGGGTGCTATGCATATGATGCATACTTGTTAATGTGTTAACAACCCGATGTATGTGTAAACATTCAATTAGTTGATAGCACATTGTGATAGTTGCATATACGTGATATGCAATCGGTATAGTTGATACCTACCGTCGTAGTTATGAATGTCTTGTTGGACTCTCTCCAAGGTTGTTCATAACTATGATGGATATCAACCCATTCGGAGATGGACCTACGATCTCCCGAAGTGATTTTGGGGTTTTTGAAATTCGAAAAATGAATGGGATTTATAAATGTATATTGATGCATTTTTAAAATCATTTTCTCATATATGCTCGTTTTGTATTTCTAAGATTGATCATGATGTCTTTGAATTTGCGTTCCATTTTGGATTCGAATAAATTGACTGGGCCAAGCTTCATGGACTGACTTAGAAGCTTGAGAATTGTTCTCAAGGTTGAAAAGCTTGCAAATGTCCTCGAAGCACCTCTTCCCGCCCGTCATAGTGGCGATGCAACTCTGGACCAATTGTTGGCCTATCAGAAATATGTGAGTGATTCTGAACAAATGAGTTGCATCATGCTAGCCGCGATGGAACCCAAGCTACGAAAGCAGCATGAGCATATGGATGCTCATATCGTAGTCCTTCATCTTTGAGAGTTGGTTGATGAGCAAGTGAGATTCGAAAGGTTCGAAGTCTCAAAGCTCCTCTTCACCTCTGAGATGCTAGAAGGTTCATCTGTGGTACTGCTCAATATGCTGAAGACTGTGGAGTCTTTTGAGAAGCATGAGCAGGGGACGGTGCTATTAGTTGATTCCTCGAAGAAAGGTTCTAAGAGGAAGTCAAAGGAACAGCAGAAGGGAAAGAAGAGAAAGGCTAAGAAGGTAGAACTAGAACAAAAGGAAACTTGCCATCATTATGGCAAGGAGAGCCATTTGCGAAGAAAGTGCAAGATTTATCTTGAGTCCGTGAAGAAGGATAAGGCATCGGATGCCCCATCTTCTTCAGAAATCTTCTTTATTGATTGTCATTCTATTTCCTCAGACACTTGGGTATTTGATATTGGGTGTGGCTCACATATATGTAATGACATACATGGGCTAAGGAATAGAAGAAGACTCGTCAAGGGAGAGTCAAATTTACGTGTTGGGAATGGAGCAACGGTTGCTGCACTCGCCATCGTAACATATTTGTTGGAACTCCCTGTAGGACTTGTCTTAGAACTGGACAATTGCTTTTATGTTCCTTCGTTGATAAAGAACATCATTTCTATTTCTTGTTTAAATAGAAATGGGTACCATTTGACTTTTAGTAACAATTGTTGTTACATAACTTTGAATGGAGTTCTTTAAGGACCGGAACTTTAAGCAATGGTGTTTATACGCTTGGACGATTCAAAGGATATTTTCAATATCGGAAGCGAGCAACAAGCATGCTCGAAAAGATAATCAATTAGACTCCTACATGTGGTATTATCGCTCTTGGCCATGTAAGCAAGAAACGCATGTCCGAATTACACCGATGTGGAATTCGAATCGCTTGAATTGGATTCATACGATACATGCTAATCATGCTTAAAAGGCAAGATGACTAAGTTACCTTTTACTGGAAAAGGTGAACGAGTGGGAGAGTTACTAGGTCTAATACATACTGATGTATGTGGACCTATGTCAACTCAAGCATTAGGAGGCTATAGCTACTTCATTACCTTCACCGATGATCACTCACGGTTTGGGTATGTGTTCTTGATGAAACACAAGTCCAAGCCTTTGAAAGGTTCAAAGAATTCAGAATGAAGTAGAGAAACAACATGACAAGAGTATTAAAATACTGATCGGATCGAGGTGGTGAATACTTAAGTCAAGAGTTTCTTGATTATCTAAGAGACAATGGTATATTGTCTCAATGGACTCACATATACACCACAAAGATAATGGTGTATCCGAGAGGCGAATCGACCTTTGTTGGACATGGTCGTCAATGATGAATCATGCGACTCTTCCCAAGTCCTTTTGGGGCTATGTACTTGCATGCTTGTTTACTTGTTAAATGTAATGCCTACTAAGGTAGTCTCAACTACTCCATATAAAGATATGGAATAGTAAGAAACCTCATGTATCTTACTTGAAGATATGGGATTGTCCTCGCTTATGTGAAGCTGATCAGACGTATAAATTGGATGTTAAGTCCGATAAATGTCTATTTATTGATACCCTAAGGAAACAAGGGGTTACTAATTCTATCATCCTGTGGAACAAAAGGTGTTTGTTTCAAGGCATGCCGTGGTTTCTAGAGAAAGAGTTTCTCTTGCAAGAAAACAAGTGGGAGGTGCCGAGCTTGAGGAGGCTCAAGAGACTCAAATAGACATTAATGAGATACAATGTACAAAAATGACAACTCATAGTGATGAGCAATCTACTGACCTATCAGAACACCACATCTTCATAGATCTGGTAGAACACGCAATATTTCTGAGAGATATGGATTTCTTGTAAGTGAATCGAACGATGTGTTACTCATTGATGATGAGGAGCCTACCAGTTATGAAGAAATGCTGACAAGTTCAGAAAGGGATAAATGGCTTGGTGCCATAAAGTCGGAAATGGATTCCATGTATGAAAACCAAGTTTGGAACTTGGTTGACCCACCTGAAGGCATAAAGCCTATAGGGTGCAAGTGGGTTTTCAAGAAGAAAACCGACATGGATGGTAATGTGATTACCTATAAGGCTAGATTGGTGGCGAAAGGATATCGTCAAAAACAAGGTGTTGATTATGACGAAACCTATTCGCCTGTAGCTATGCTTAAATCCATTCGGATGCTCCTGGCCATAGCGGCTCATTATGATTATGAGATATGGCAGATGGATGTGAAAATAGCTTTCCTTAATGGAAACTTGCTCGAGGACGTGTATATGATACAGCCTGAGGGTTTCACATCGGTTGATAAAACCAAGGTATGCAAATTGCGACGGTCCATTTATGGATTGAAGCAAGCATCCAGAGTCGGAATATCCGCTTTGATAAGACAATCAAAAGGTTTGATTTCACAAAATCCGCATTTAACCTTGTGTGTACAAGAAGGTTAGTGGGAGTGCAAATGTGTTCCTAGTATTGTATGTCGATGACATACTACTTATAGGAAACGATGTTTCAATCTTACAATGAAGGTTTGGTTATCCAAGACATTCTCCATGAAAGACTGGGAGAAGCAACCTACATCCTCGGATTAAGATCTATAGAGATAGATCAAATGGTTGCTTGGTCTTTCGCACTACATATATAGACCGAAAAGCAAAGAGGTTTAGCATGTCGAATCCAAGAAAGGTTTCTTACCCATCGTGCATGGGGTACACCTTTTCAAGTCTATGTGTCCGCACAAAGACGAGAGGATTTGCATGAGTAAGATTCCCTATGCATCCGCAATAGGATCTATCATGTATGCTATGTTATGTACGAGGCCCGATGTATCGTATGCCCGAGTGTCACGAGCAGATACTACCGATCCAGAATGGATCATTGGGTGGTCTAAGACGATCCTTAAGTACTTAAGAAGAACTAAGGATGTGTTCCTAATATATGGAGAAGGGTACATGGTGATACGGGTATACGGATGACCCGCATGCATACAAGGATGATTCCATGTCTCACCGGGTATGTATTCACCTAGAATGGAGGCGCAATAAGTTGGAAAGGTTCCAAGCTTGACACTATAGCGGATTCTCGCCACTAAGGCGTAATACATTGCAGCCTTTGGAAGCAAAAGGAAGCGGTTTGGATCAAGAAGTTCATCTTTGAACTTGATGTGGTCTCATCAATGATCCAAACATGTGCTTCGCCGCTATCATCTTATCGAGAGATCATCGAGGGAACGAAATACAAATCGAGAAAATTCCCACTGAAAGGAACTTAGCGGATCCTTTGACTAAAGCATTACCTCAAAGTAAGTTTGAGGGTCATGTTAGAGCTTATGGTATTGGATACCGTAGCATTGGCATTAGGCCAAGTGGGAGTCTGTTAGTAATATATGAGAGATGTCCTAAGGCAATCGCCTTATGTATGAACCATTTATATGATAAATGAAGATTCACTATTTGAGTATACATGTTTTATGTATTTGATTGGATCTTAAACTCATTTATCAATGTCCACGATACGATTCACAAAGATGAGAGAATTTGTGATTGATCACAACTAGTGAGTATCTCTACATGTGTAATTGTGATGTATCGGAATTATCCCTAGTCGATGAATTGATGGATTTGGACACCATCAATTCTGTCGAGACTAGCACGAGGTATACTCCTTGGTGTATCCAAGCACCGATTCTCACCGGCCGAGACATAGTGATGTCCGAGTTAATCGTGGATGCTAGTTATGGTAACTAGTTCATTGGAGTGACCACCGTAAGACTTCATATGGTTCTCTCGCATATATAGATATGTCAATGAAGTTCTTATGTGGCTTAAGTGCGATGTTCTTCGACTTATGGTATTCAAGTCATCTTGATCATGGAGACTTATGCTTTGACATCTTAAGCAAACATCTCTAAGGAGATGTGGACCCGGATGATTGGGTATAAGTCGATGATCGGCTGTGTTTGAATAGCCTATAAAGGATTCACCACTCCTTGCAGGAGATGTATACCCATGGCCTCTCGTCGGATTGTTACTAAAGTCTTTGGCCAAAGCATTACATGTTTAGAGTAAGGTACTCTTCGATACATGTGGAGTAACTAGAACTGTAGGACGAGGAAATGATACTTGGCTAGGTGTGACGAGTCACTTAGTGGGATCGGCACTATAGACCATGTCCCAACCAAGTGGGTATAAGATGAGTGAAGGGAATGGGGCACGATTCATTCGAGCCATCAAGGGTTTCGTAAATAGTTCGATCAACCGCTGATCTTTTCTGCTAATTGGGGATCATGATGTACTACTAGGTGCCACTCATGATCGTTCTATAATTAATGGTTAATTATAGACGGCCAACATAAATCGAGAACCTATTTGGTCACACGCACAACGAGCGTAATCCAAAGGATTTAAAACGAGCTTGAGAATGGGATTCTCAGACCGAGAGAAACTAGGTTTGGTTGGACCAAACATAAAGCGAGCATGAAATCATTTCAGTCGCAATGGAAGCGTGGATGGGCCGTGTCTTATGAAGACATAATGGATGAACCAAAATGGTTTGGTTCTAATCCAATGGAGGAGAATAAACCAAAGGGTTTGGTTTATTTTAAACGAATGAACCAAAAGTTGGTTCGGTTCATTTTAACTTAAAATAAACCATCATGGTTTGGTTTATTTTAACTTATCTTAATGGAGCGGGTTAACGGACCTAATGGTTATGATCCAATAACCATTAAGAGAATTAGTTCTCTATAAAAGAAGGCTTAATGGATAATTAAGCCCTAATCCAAGCCCTAGCAAGGAGTTGCCGCCCAACCCTCATTGCCGCCCAACTCCATTGCAGCCCAACTTCTTGTGCCACCATCCAAGTCCTTGCCGGCGTCCAAGCTTCAGCCGGTGATCCTCCGGCGACCCTCCAGTGATCTTCCTAGGCCTCGGTGAAAAGGTGAGCACTTGGCTTCCTTGTTTTGGCCGGCGCCTACTCTTCCACCAAGCTGTCCAGTTTTCTGGACAGCTTCTTCTCCTCTCGTCGGAGCATCGTTTGGACGACGGTTAGAGCTCCGACAGCAGCTAACTTACCGGAGATTCGATCTCCGGTAATCCTCTGAGGTGGAGGACGAAGGATTCGTCAATTGGTTGACGAATACCTCTCCGGAGAAGCGAGTTTTGAGAACTCGTATTAGGATCCGAATTTGGATTCGGATCGTGATCATCTCTCGATCATGTCATTTTCAACACGAGGCTAGTGACCCGTACGAAGACGAAGCTCGTGGCTTAGCGAAGTCATCCCGAGGAACTCGGCATGGATACGGATAGAGACGATTCTAGCGAGGATCGTTCCGGTTGATGTTGTTCCCGCTACACGTCATACGAAAGGTATAACGTAGATAAATTTCCTTTTATTGCAAATTTAAATTTACGGTTATGTCTACACTTGTTGTAATATGCATGCGTGTGTTGTGTGTGTTGTAATAAATGTAGATTTATTATTTTTATTGTTTCCGCTGTGTTCATGTTTACGAAACGTGATCGAACACACACACGCCGCGGTGCCGGAAACCCAACAGTTCATCTCTCACACCCAAGCCTCTCCACTTCTTATATAGATTTGGCCCAAGCCTCGTTACAATTGTGTCTATTGGATCTAGGCTTCTTGAGGGTTTTAATAGGCTACAATAGGAATCATGAGGAGGAGTTGGATCTTGGCCACCCAATGGATCCGACCCACATAAAATCTGATCCATTAATGATAATCTATTCCACTAGAGGATTATCATTGATCTACTTCACCAACCCCCATAATTAAATATGGGCTCCATATATTAATTGTTCAAATATCTCTCTATGTTTATGATATCGAATGTCCGTTAATTAATTAATTTATTGGCAATTAATTAATTAACTTCTAACTCCATGAGTAGTATCACTCAACCTTATCATCATGCTGGACCAAGTCCACCTGCAGGATTTACATTATGATCCTTATGAGCTCCTCAAGGGGACATCATCATCCTAATTCATAGGACACGCTTTCCTCCTATAATCAATGACACACCATGTAAATAATATTATTTCCCAACTTACCAGGCCTATCAATTTAACACATAAATCTTGCCCATTGGTAAATCAAAGAAATTAATATTAAGTGCATGTGTCCATTATTATATCAGGATTAAGAGCATGTACACCATAATATCTGAGGTTTGATTCAATTATGTAGTCCGTAATAAATTGAATCACCTCTAAGTCAGTCCTGCTCAATACACACAAAGTGTACTAGTGTAATTCTATGGTCAAGATAAACCAATACCAAATTACACTACAACCATGCCAATGGTTTGTCCAAAATCATCTTGGTTATGAGCCTCTACTTATAGTCTACAAGGAACTGATAACATGATCTTATGTGCGACACCACACACCATGTTATCTATAATGTAAAGTATTAGACAATATGTATAACTATAAATATGCAAACAATGATCATGTGATTCTTATTTCGAAATGAAGATATCCATACAACGACTAGACTTTACGTATACATCCCAACAGGGTCGGTTCGTTTTAACTTAAAATAGATCAATGCGGTTTGGTTTATTTTAACTTAAGTCATTGGAGCGGGTTAACGGGTTTTGGTTATGAACCAATAACCGTTAGAAGAATGTGTTCTCTATAAAAACACTGCTTAAGGGTTTTTCGTGTAGGACTTAAGAAGTTTGAACCCTAGCCGCCCACCTCCTCTTCTCTTCCTCTCCTTGCCGCCCAAGGAGTTATTGCCCAACCTTGGATGCCGCCATTGGAGCTGCTGCTCCTCGTCCTCCTTGCCTCCGACCACCCACCACCCGCCGGAAAATCCTCCGGCCATGCTCTGTTTGCTGTCGGCAACCAAGGAGCAGCCGACCATTGACTGGCCGGCCATCTCTTCCACCGCAAACAAGCTGTCCAGTTTCTGGACAGCTTATTATTCTCCTCGTGGAGAGTTCGTTTGGTCGGCATTTTGTGCTCCGACAGCGACCTACTTGCTGGGGATTGGATCTCCGGCAATCCTCATAGGTGGAGGGTTATGTTTTCGTCAATTGGTTGACGAAAATCGCTTCCGAAAAGCGAGTTCATGGAGCTCATTTTTAGATCCGAATTTGATTCGGATTGTGATCGTCTCTCGGATCACATCGTCTTCGACTCGAGGCTAGTGACTTTTGCGAAGACGAGGCTCATGGCTTTGTGAAGCTATCCCGACGATACTCGGCGTGGATACGGATAGAGGCGATTCTAGCGAGGGTCACTACGGTTGTTATCATTCCCACTACACGTGATACGTCAGGTATAAATAGAATAAATTTCCTTTTATTGCAAAATTTTAAATAGTGATTATGTTTACACATGTTATATCCTGCATGTGTGTGATGAGTGTGTTGTAATAAAATTAGTTTATTACTTGTTTTTGCTTCCGTTGTGGCATGTTTATGAAATATGTTCGAATACATACTAGTCGTGGTGTCGGGGAATCCCAACACCGTTCGATGAAAGCGGCTTGATTCTGAGCCATCTATCCAGATCTAGAGAGATCCAGTCTATACATTTAGATCTGGAAATCTTACCCCATCATCTAGATTCTACCGATTGTGATCGTCCCTTCAGATTGATCAGATCTGCCCATCCAGAGTTAGATCGATCAACAACGTTGGATGGAGCAACCTAATTAAGCAAATAACTGATTCATCAAAACCTAGCTTTAATTGAGGGCTAAGTGAAGGTAGGAAACTTCACTTCCCACTTCAACTTGGTCGCTTGTTCATGGCGATCCCGTCTACGTTCCCGGATTAAAAAAATTAATCCTAGACAAAAGGGATTACCCAAGCAACCGTTTCATCGTTGTGCTATTCGATTAGAGTGGTCACTTGAAAAAACTTGTTGTTCAAGCAACCAACCTCTATTCTTCAATTTGCCACAGAATAGACGATGTATGGATCGCCGGTTTTTGTGTTTGTATTCAGGGTCCAAGTAAATTAGCCACATATAATTGAAAACAATTATAGACATAATACAAAAGAACATAAACAAGCATTATACCTCTCGATCTTTTATTGTATGTCCTTCCTCATTTTGGACGTCGTGTGGGCGACGATCTTCAAAAAGTCGAAGCCTCCTAGATCATCAATCTTACTTTCTTTGTTCACTCCGAACAAAAGGAAGAATAAAAACAAAACTCTTCTTCATATCTAGAACCGGCCACCAAGTCAATGGACTTGATGTTGCTGCCGGCCAAGGAGGAGAAAAGGATCGCTGGCCAACCTTGAAGAGAGGTTGCCGCCGGCAAAAGGAGAGGAGAAAGCACCGGCCAAAGCTTGAGGGAGAGAGTCACTGGACAAGGAAAAGAGGAGAAGAAGAAAACCTAAGCCTCCCATCTTGTTGTCGCTGGCCCTAGGAGGAGCAAACCTTAGCTTGCCACCCCAAACCCTAACCCTAGAAGCCTTGCTGCCCAAGCCAAAACCTAATCTCCCTACTATTAGTTGTCGCCCAAGCCATAAGTCCTTATTTGTAGGGTTAGGCTTAAGTCTCCTTTTAATCTCCACCGTCGGATATAGGGATTTAATCTCAATCATTGGATCTAGAGATTTAATCTCAATAGTCGGATCTAGAGATTTAATCTCCACCATCGGATCTAGAGTTCCATTTTCCACCACCGGATCTAAGCTTCATGAGGGTTTTAATAGGCTACAATAGGGACCATGAAGAGGAGTTGGATCTTGGCCACCCAATGGATCAAGCCCACATCAAGTCCGATCCATTAATGATTATTCATTCCACTAGAGGATTATCGTTGATCTACCTCGCCAACCCCCATAAATAAATATGGGCTCCATATATTATTTGTACAAATATCTCTCCGTGTTCAAGATCTCGAATGTCCGTCGATTAATTAATTTATTGACAATTAATTAATCAACATCTAACTCCATGAGTAGTACCACTCATGATGAACCTTATGAGCTCCTCAAGGGGACATCATCATCCTAATATATAGGACACAGTTTCTGTTGGGATGTATACTGAAAAGTCTATCTTTTATATTAGGATGATGATGTCCCCTTGAGGAGCTCATAAGGTTCATCATGTAAACCCTGCAGGTGGACTTGGTCCGACATGATGATAAGGTTGAGTGGTACCACTCATGGAGTTAAATTTTGATTAATTAATTGTCAGTAAATTAATTAATCGATGGACATTCGAGATCTTAAACACGGAGAGATAAATGTAAAAATAATATATGGAGCCCATATTGACTTATGGGGGTTGGTGAGGTAGATCAATGATAATCCTCTAGTGGAATGGATTATCATTAATAGATCGGACTTTATGTGGGTTTGATCCATTGGGTGGCCAAGATCCAACTCCTCCTCATGGCCCCTATTGTAGCCTATTAAAACCTCATGGAGCCTAGATCCGTTGATGGAAAATAAAACTCTAGATCCGACGGTGAAGATTAAATCTCTAGATCCGACGATTGAGATTAAATCTCTAGATCCGACGATTGAGATTAAATCCCTAGAACTGACGGTGGAGATTAAAAGGAGGCTTAAGCCTAACT
Source organism: Wurfbainia villosa (assembly GCA_025175895.1). Taxonomy (NCBI): domain Eukaryota; kingdom Viridiplantae; phylum Streptophyta; class Magnoliopsida; order Zingiberales; family Zingiberaceae; genus Wurfbainia; species Wurfbainia villosa. The sequence goes on from CM045990.1 coordinate 86,359,978, forward strand.
CTATAAATAAGAGCTTATAGCTTGGGAGGCAACATATAGAAGAGAGGTTAGGGTTTTTCTTCCTTGGCTTGGGTGGCAAGGAAGAAGTGGGCGGCTAGGGTTTTTGGAGGTGTCTTGGGTGGCCACAATTAAGGAAGGTTTTCTTCTTCCTTAGGTGTCACTGGCACCCTTCCTTCTCCTCTCCACCTTGGTCGATGCTCAACCTATTCCTCTTCTTCTCCTTGGCCAGTGGAAACAAGGGCTAGGGTTGTTCGTTGGAGCTTTTGGCCGGCACCCACATCTCCTTGTTCTTCTCCTTAGCCGGCGGCAAGCACCAAGCTTGGAGCTTGGTGGTCGGTTAAAGGAAGGAGAAGAGTTTTGTTTCATATTCTTCCTTTTGTTCGGAGCGATCAAAGAAAGGAAGATTGGTGATCTAGGAGGCTTCAACTTTTGGAAGATCGTTGCCCACACGATGTCCAAACGGAGGAAGGACATACAATAAAAGATCGAGAGGTATAACGCTTGTTTATATTCTTTTGTATTATGTCTATAATTGTTTGTCAATTATATGCAAGTTGTATGTTTTGTTTTGTGGCTAAATTAACTTGGACCCTGAATACATGGTGTGTCGTTGATTATAGAATCACATCAATACGGTTTCCTCCTATAATCATCATCCTAACTAGTGTGATTTGGTATTGGTTTGTCTTGACCATAGAATCACACTAGTACACTTTGTGTGTATTGAGCAAGACCGACTTAGAGGTGATTCGATTTATTACTGACTACATAATCGAATCGGACCTCAAATATTATTTAGTACATGCTCTTAATCCCGATATAATAACGGGCACATATACTTAGTATTCATCTCTTTGATTTACCAATGGGCGAGATTTAAAGATTAAATCGATAGGCTCGGTAAGTTGGGAAATGATATTATTTATATGGTGTGTCGTTGATTATAGGAGGAAACTGTGTCCTATATATTAGGATGATGATGTCCCCTTGAGGAGCTCATAAGGTTCATCATGTAAACCCTGCAGGTGGACTTGGTCCGGCATGATGAAAAGGTTGAGTGGTACTACTCATGGAGTTAGATTTGATTAATTAATGGTCAGTAAATTAATTAATCAATGGACATTCAAGATGTTAAACATGGGGAGAAAATGTACAAATAATATATGGAGCCCATATTAACTTATGGGGGTTGGTGAGGTAGATCAATGATAATCCTTTAGTGGATTTGATTATCATTAATGGATCGGAATTTTTGTGGGCTTGATCCATGGGTGGCCAAGATCCAACTCCTCCTCATGGTCCCTATTGTAGCCTATTAACACCTCATGAAGCTTAGATCTAATGGATAGAAACAAAACTCTAGATCCAAAGGTAGAGATTAAATCTCTAGATCCGACGATTGAGATTAAATCTCTAGATCCGACGGTTGAGATTAAATCCCTAGAACCAATGGTGGAGATTAAAAGGAGGCTTATCCCTAACTCTATAAAAGGAGAACAAGGGGTTGGCGTGGAGAACAATTGAGAGAGCTAGGGTTTTTGGAGGTTGGCAGCAAGAAGCAAGGGCTAGGGTTTGGAGCATTGGCGGCACCAAATAAGGAAACAACTTCCTTGTTTGTCTTCTTCCTCAAGCTTGTCGGCACCCATTAAATCCCTTCCAGCCCTTGCCCGGCATCCAAACTCCATCTTCTCCTTCTCCTTGGTTGGTGGAAACAAGATTTAGGGCTTTCCCTTGGTGTCTTGGCCAGTTTCCACCTTAATCTCCTCTTCCTTCTTGGCCGGCGGCAAGCTCCAACATTGGATGTTGGTGGTTGGTTGAAAGAAGAAAAGGAGCTTTGTTTCTATTCTTCCTCTTGCTCGGAACGAGCAAGGAAGGAAGATTGGCGATCTAGGAGCTTCAACTTTTTGTAGATCGTCGCCCACACGACGTCCGAAAGGAGGAAGGTCATGCATTAGAAGATCGAGAGGTATATCGATTCTCTATTCTCTTTTGTAACATGTTTGTTTTTGTTTTTCAATTATGAGCATGATATATTCTGTTTGTGGCTAAATAATACTTGGATCCCAAACATAAACACGAAAGTCGTCGATCCGAACATCGTCTATTCCGTGGCTACTCGTAGAATAGAGGTTGTTCGCTTGAACAATAAGTTTGTTCAAGTGACCTCTCTAAACGAATAGCACGACGATGACTTGGTTGTTTGGGCTATCCCTTTTGTCTAGGATTAAATTTTTTTTAATCCAGGGAAATTGATGGTATCGCCATGAACAAATTACTGAGGTGAAGTGGGAAGCGAAGTTTCCCCTCACGGATCAATGAAACCAACCCTACAATTTCCTCCTATAATCAACGGCACACCATATAAATAATATCATTTCCCAACTTACCGAGCCTATCGATTTACTCTAAAAATCTCACCCATTGGTAAATCAAAGAAATGAATACTAAGTATATGTGCCCGTTATTATATCGGGATTAAGAACATGTACAACATAATATCTGAGGTCTGATTCGATTATGTAGTCACCAATAAATTGAATCACATCTAAGTCGGTCCTACTCAATACACACAAAGTGTACTAGTGTAATTCTATGGTCATGACAAACCAATACCAAATTACACTACAACCATACTAATGGTTTGTCCATAACCATCTCGGTTGTGAGCCTTTACTTATACTTTACAAGGAACTGATAACATGATCACCCGTGTGACACTACACACCATGTTATCTACAATGTAATGTATTAGACAATATGCATAACCATAAATATGCAAACAATGATCATGTGATTCTTATTTCAAAAATAAAGATGTTCATATAAAAGATAGACTTTTCAGTATACATCCCAACAATCTCTCACTTATTCTAAAAGACTATGATGTCCTCAAACTGCCATACATCTTATTCCCATTCCCTTCACATGTCTATCAAAAGCTCTCGTTGGAAGGGCCTTAGTGAAAGGATCTGCCAGGTTATCCTTCGATGCAATCTTAGCCATAACAACTTCCCCTCTCTTTACGATTTCTCATATCAGGTGGTACTTGTGCTCTATGTGTTTACTTGCCTTATGGGCTCGTGGTTCCTTCGAGTTTACAACTGCACCACTTTTATCACAATAAATTGTGATAGTTCTAGGAAAACCAGGAATCACATCTAAGTCCATCAAGAAGTTCCTGAGCCACACAGCTTCTTTAGCCTCCTTAGAGGTCGCCACATAGTCAGTTTCCATGGTAGAGTCCATCACGCATTTCTGCTTGACACTCCTCCATACAATGGCTCCACCTCCCATAGTAAACACAAAACCTGAGGTAGACTTACTATTATTCTTATCTGATTGGAAGTCGAAATCTGTGTAACCCACAAGGAGTAATTGGTCTGCTTGGTAAACTAGCATATAATCCTTAGTTCTTCTCAGGTACTTCAATATATGCTTTACCGTAGTCCAATGTCCCTGTCCTGGATTACTCTGATATCTGCTAACCATGCTGACGGTAAAGAAGATATCCGGTCTCATACATAGCATAGCATACATGAGGCTTCCTACTACCGAAGCATAAGGAATCGCCTTCATCTCCTCTATCTCCTCAGATGTTTTAGGACACATCTTCTTAGATAAAGGAACTCCATGCTTGAAAGGTAGAAAACCTTTCTTGGAGTTCTGCATGCTAAAATGATCCATAATGGTGTCTATGTATAAAGCTTGAGATAAGTACAATATCCTTTTCCTGCGATCCCTTATAACCTTGATCCCAAGGATGTGTCCCACTTCTCCCAAGTCCTTCATATCAAACTGTTTGGACAACCATACTCTTATGTCCGATAACACCTTGACATTGTTGCCAATTAATAAAATGTCATCTTTGTATAGTACAAGAAATACCACTACGTTTCCATCACATCTCTTGTATACACAAGACTCATCCGGATTTTGAATAAATCCATAAGACTGGATTACCTCATCAAAGCAGATGTTCCAAGATCTCGAAGCTTGATTCAATCCATAAATGGACCGATTAAGCTTGAACACAAGATGCTCTTTGCCCTTTTTAATGAATCCTTCTGGTTGCTTCATGTAGATGTTTTCCTCAAGACTTCCATTAAGGAAAGTTGTGTTGACATCCATCTGCCATACCTCATAATCCATATGAGCAGCAATACATAAGAGAATCCGGATAGACTTAAGCATGGCTACCAGCGAAAAGGTCTCCTCATAATCGATGCCCTCTTTGTGAATATACCCCTTCGCAACAAGCCTTGCTTTGAAGGTCTCAACCTTTCCGTCTATTCCTCTCTTTCTTTTGTAGATTCACTTGCATCCAATTCCTTTTACACCATTGGGTGGTTCTACTAGCTCTCAGACCTCATTTGAATCCATAGATTCAATCTCAGCATTCATTGCACTTTGCCAAGATACCGCATCTTTATCTTGCATTGCCTCATCATATATCCAGGGATCAGGTACATGTTCGCCAGGGACCAAATCTGAAGATTCTCTCAAGAACATGAATCTATCAGGCTGTCTCATAACCCTCCCACTACGATGAGGTATCACCTGTGTATTCTCTATGACATGCGCCGGTGGTACTAAAGTAGTGACTTCCCCTTTCAATTCCTCCGGAACAATCTTACTCATGGGCTTGTGGTTCATCACATAGTCTTCCTCTAGAAATCTGGCATTCGTGATAACGATCACCCTCTGATCTCTAGGACTATAAAACAAACCTCCTTTCGTTCCTCTAGGATAGCCAACGAACATGCGTACTTCTGTATGAGGTTCCAACTTACCAGCATCTGCCTTCAATGTTGGGATGTATACTGAAAAGTCTATCTTTTGTATGAACATCTTTATTTTGAAATAAGAATCACATGATCATTATTTGCATAATTTTATGGTTATGCATATTGTCTAATACATTACATTGTAGATAACATGGTGTGTGGTGTCACATGGGAGATCATGTTATCGGCTCTTTGTAAAGTATAAGTATAGGCTCATAACCAAGATGGCTTTGGACAAACCATTGGTATGGTTATAGTGTGATTTGGTATTGGTTTGTCTTGACCATAAAATCACACTAGTACACTTTGTGTGTATTGAGCAGGACCAACTTCGAGGTGATTCAATTTATTGCTGACTACATAATCAAATCAGACCTCAGATATTATATTGTACATACTCTTAATCCCGATATAATAACGGGCACATATACTTAGTAGTCATTTCTTTGATTTACCAATAGGTGAGATTTATAGATTAAATCGATAGGCTCGATAAGTTGGAAAATGATATTATTTATATGGTGTGATGTTAATATTAGGAGGAAATTGTGTCCTATATATTAGGATGATGATGTCCGTTTGAGGAGCTTATAAGGTTCATCATGTAAACCCTGCAGGTGGACTTGGTCCAGCATGATGAAAAGGTTGAGTGGTACTACTCGTGGAGTTAGATGTTGTAGGGATGTATACTAAAAAGTCTATTTTTTGTATGAACATCTTTATTTTGAAATAAGAATCACATGATCATTGTTTGCATATTTTTATGGTTATGCATATTGTCTAATACTTTACATTGTAGATAACATGGTGTGTGGTGTCACATGGGAGATCATGTTATCGGCTCCTTGAAAAGTATAAGTAAAGGCTCACAACCGAGATGACTTTGGACAAACCATCAGAATGGTTGTAGTGTGATTTGGTATTGGTTTGTCTTGACCATAAAATCACACTAGTGCACTTTATGTGTATTGAGCAGGACCGACTTAGAGGTGATTCGATTTATTGCTGACTACATAATCGAATCGGACCTCAGATATTATATTGTACATACTCTTAATCCTGATATAAAAACGGGCACATATACTTAGTATTCATCTCTTTGATTTACCAATGGGCGAGATTTATAGATTAAATCGATAGGCTCGGTAAGTTGGGAGATGATATTATTTATATGGTGTGCCGTTGATTATAGGAGTAAACCGTGTCCTATATATTAGGATGATGATGTCCCCTTGAGGAGCTCATAAGGTTCATCATGTAAACCCTGCAGGTGGACTTGGTCCGGCATGATGAAAAGGTTGAGTGGTACTACTCATGGAGTTAGATTTGATTAATTAATGGTCAGTAAATTAATTAATCGACAGACATTCGAGATCTTAAACACGGGGAGAAAATGTACAAATAATATATGGAGCCCATATTAACTTATGGGGGTTGGTGAGGTAGATCAATGATAATCCTTTAGTGGATTGGATTATCATTAATGGATAGGACTTTATGTGGGCTTGATCCATGGGTGGCCAAGATCCAACTCCTCCTCATGGTCCCTAATGTAGCCTATTAACACCTCATGAAGCTTAGATCCAATGGATAGAAACAAAACTCTAGATCCAAAGGTAGAGATTAAATCTCTAAGATCCGACGGTTGAGATTAAATCTCTAGATCCGACGGTTGAGATTAAATCCCTAGAACCAATGGTGGAGATTAAAAGGAGGCTTATCCCTAACTCTATAAAAGGAGGACAAGGGGTTGGCGTGGAGATGGAATGAAGAGAAGTTAGGGTTTTGGAGGTTGGCGGCAAGAGAGCTAGGGTTTGGGCTTGGGCGGCACCTAATAAGGAAAGAATTCCTTGCTTTCTTCTCCTTCCTCAAGCTGTCGGCGCCCCTCTAACCCTTTCCAGCCATTGGTCGGCGGCCAAATACCCTCTTCTCCTTCTCCTTAGGTGGTGGAAACAAGATATAGGGCTTTCTCTTGCTGTCTTTGCCGGTTTCCACCATAATCTCCTTCTCCTTGTTGGCCGGCGACAAGCATTCTCTTTATTGCTTCTTGGTTGGCTATAGGAAGGAGAAGAGCCTTATTTCTATTCTTCCTCTTACTTTGCAAGAGCAAGGAAGGAAGATTTGCAATCTAGGTGCTTCAACTTTTGGTAGATCATCGCCCACACGACGTCCGAAAGGAGGAAGGTCATACATTAGAAGATCGAGAGGTATACCTATTCTCTATTCTCTTTTGTTACTTACTTGTATTTGTTTTTCCAATTATGAGCATGATAAATTCTGTTTGTGACTAAATAATACTTGGATCCCAAAAATAAATACAAAAGCCGACGATCTGTACATCGTCTATTCCGCGGCTACTCGTAGAATAGAGGTTGGCCGCTTGAACAACGAGTTTGTTCAAGTGACCTCTCTAAACGAATAGCACGATGATGACTTGATTGTTTGGGCAATCCCTTTTTTCTAGGATTACTTTTTTTTTAATCCGGGGACATCGGTGGGATCGCCATGAACAAACAACCAAGATGAAGTGGGAAGCGAAGTTTCCCCTCACGGACTCGATAAGCAAAACCCTTCAATTTTATCAGAGCCAAGGTTTTCGATTTTGTGTGTTTAGGATTCCGTTAATTTTTATGCACTTTTCATATATTATATGTGCCGGATAATAGTATGATATGCGTAGTTTAACTCTTTGGTTGTAGGCATAAGATCCGACTATTATGGTCATATGTGTGTATGTGATTGTATGTGTGTAAATGTTTATTTTGTTGAATCCTCGGGGTTGATGAGGCTAGTATTTGATTTTTTTGTAAATTAGATACGACATTGTTTAGCCACTCTTTATTTTATTTTACTTTCAATCTAGATTTCATGTACACTCCCTCGTAGAGTATAGGATCGATGGATGTAAATTAAAATAGGTTTTAGTCTCGGCTCGGATCTCCGGATGGCTCGTACATGGCGTAGGAGGAGCAGACGAGATGGCGATGCGATGGGAGACATATTGAAGACAAAAGCCATAATAGTTGGAAAATAATTTATTTTTTATATTTATTTCTTTTTGTTTGATATGCATGTCGTAGGCTATGAAAATTCCTCAATTTCAAATTACTAAGTGGGAGAGGGAATTTTTTTTTTTAATTCGTACGGCCTCCATTACGATTTGACAAGTGATGCAAACAAACTTGCGCATCGGCAGTGCCTTCCTCCCCATCGGATGTGTTTGTTTGCAGATCACAAGGTCAAATATGGTTATAGGAAATTTTCAAGGAGCGTGTGCACTTCCCCATCGGAAGGCACATAACCCGAGATAATTACCTTGGTACCGAGTAATGGTGAACACTTAGATACAAATATAAGTATCCTCCCCATCAGAGTCACTGCTTTTATTTGTCGGGCCAAAGAGGAACCAACAATTAATTTTACTTGTCAAAAAGTTAGGATGACAAGATAGTAAAATTAATGGGTAAAACCACCTCTTACAAATGTAGAATTCGTATACGTCCACACTATCGTGGCATACAATATTCTCGGTGTTTTGAGGTGTTGGTTGATTTTAAAATTTTATTGTTTGAGGAATCAATAATTTTTTGAAATCTAATGTTTTGATTTATGTGATTCTTAGGTTTTCTTTCAAAATGACTTTCAACCCACTTGCTGTGATACTGAAAGAGAACAAACTTACTAGACCCAATTATGTTGATTGGAAGAGGAATCTAGACATTGTCTTGACTGCTAAGGAATACAAATATGTACTCCTCGAAGAGTGCCCTCCTAAGCCTGCAGAAGATTCTAGGGAAAAGGAGAGAGAGAGTTATAAGAAGTGGGTAAAGGTCGATGAGATGGCGCGATGTTACATTTTGGCATCTATGTCAAATGTACTGCAACATCATCATCAAGCCATGCCCACAGCTTATGACATGATGCTCAATCTCAAAGAGCTTTTCGGACACCAGAATCGGGCTACGAGGCATGAAGTCATGAGAAACTTGATGACGACCACTATGATCGAGGGAACACCCGTAAGGGATCATGTTCTCAAGATGATGGCTCATTTGAATGAGCTGGAGGTCCTTGGAGCTGAGATCGATGGGGAAACCCAAGTCAATATCATACTCTAGTCTCTACCTAGGAGTTTTGAGCAGTTTCGCCTGAACTACAACATGAACAAGAGGTTGTATTCGTTGGCGGAGCTTCTAACAGAACTCCAGGTGGCAGAGGGGCTATTTCATCAGAGTGCTCAGGCACATGCCATGGTGACCCAAAAGGTTTCTACTTCTAAGCCGAAAGGCAAGAAGAAGAAGAAACAAACTGGGGTGAAGGCGGCGGGAGGTACTCAGGGAGGAGTGAAGAAGCCGAAAGGCAAGTGCTTCACTTGTAAGCAGACTGGACACTGGAAGAAGAACTGCCCCAACCGCAAACAGAACAAAGGTATATCTCTTGGTCTAGTCGTTGAAACATGTTTAGCGGTGTTATCTACTGGCACCTAGTGTGTAGATACGGGAGCCACTGATCATGTCTGCAATACTTTGCAGGGGTTCCAGGAAACCAAACGACTGGCTGAGGGAGAGATTACCGTGTACTTGGGCGATGCCATGAAGGTGGCGGCAGTTGCAGTGGGAGACGTTCATTTATCTTTTGAGAAAAATAAAGTTTTGGTTCTTAAGAATTGCCTTTATGTACCCTTATTTAGAAAGAATTTAATTTCAGCTTCTAAATTGTTTATGGATGGATATTCTATTTCTTTTAATGACAGAGTTGTTATAAAAAGGAATAGGGACATTATCTGTTTGGGTGCATTGATAGGAAATTTGTACACACTTGAACCAAAAGCTCCCACGATGCATATTGAAATTAATAACTCATCTTCTAATTCCAATAAGAGAAAAGAACCTTCGAAAATGAACCAAACATATCTTTGGCATCTTAGGCTTGGTCATATTAACCTAAGCAGAATTCAAAGGTTGATAGCTAATGGAGCTTTGGGTTCATTAGTGGTGGAAGATCTCCCAACCTGCGAATCTTACTTGGAGGGTAAGATAACCAAGAGGCCTTTTAAGGCCAAGGGGTATAGAGCCAAAGATGTGTTAGAATTGGTTCATTCTGATTTGTGTGGTCCTTTGTCTATCCAGGCTAGAGGTGGTTTTGAGTATTTCGTCTCTTTTATAGATGATTACTCAAGATATGGATACATTTACCTGATGCATCGCAAGTCTGAATGCTTTGACAAGTTCAAAGAATTCAAGGCTTATGTGGAGAAATGTCAAAGTAAAAGTATCAAGACACTACGATCTGATCGTGGTGGTGAGTACCTCTTAGGAGAGTTTAGGAACTACATATCAGAGGCTAGGATTCAATCCCAATTGACTACACCTGGCAAACCCCATCAGAACGGTGTAGCAGAGCGAAGGAATAGGACTCTTATGGAGATGGTTAGATCGATGATGAGTTATTCTGAGTTACCAGATTCGTTCTGGGGATATGCTCTAGATATGGCGGTGTACATTCTGAACTTGGTTCCATCTAAATTAGTGCCTTCTACTCCCACAGAGTTGTGGACTGGGCGAAATCCTAGTCTAAGACATATTCGGATATGGGGGAGTCCAGCACATGTGCTAAAGGCAGATGCTGGTAAGTTGGAACCTTGTACAGAAGTACACATATTCATTGGTTATCCTAGAGGAATGAAGGGTGGTTTGTTTTATAGTCGTAGAGATCAGAGGGTGATCGTTAGCACAAACACCAGATTTCTAGAGGAAGACTATGTGATGAGCCACAAGCCTAAGAGTAAAATTGTTCTGGAGGAATTAAAAGGGGAAGTCACTTCTTTAGTACCACCGGTACAAGAGGATATATCACATGTCATTGTACCGTGTGTCACAGAGGATACACAGGTTATACCTCATCGTAGTGGGAGGGTTTTAAGACAGCCTGATAGATTCATGTTCTTGGGAGATTCTTCTGATTTGGTCCCTGGTGAATATGAACTTGATCCCTGGATATATGATGAGGCAATCCAAGATAAAGATGCAGTATCTTGGCAAAGTGCAATGAATGCTGAGATTGAATCTATGGATTCAAATCAGGTCTGGGAGCTAGTAGAACCACCCGATGGTGTAAAAACCATTGGATGCAAGTGGATCTACAAGAGAAAGAGAGGAATAGATGGGAAGGTTGAGACCTTCAAAGCGAGGCTTGTTGCGAAGGGGTATACTCAGAAAGAGGGTATCGATTATGAGGAGACCTTTTCGCCGGTAGCCATGCTTAAGTCTATCTGGATTCTCTTATGCATAGCAGCTCATATGGATTATGAGGTGTGCATATGGATGTCAAGATAGCTTTCCATAATGGAAGTCTTGAGGAAAACATCTATATGAAGCAACCAGAGGGATTCATTGCTAAAAGCAAAGAGCATCTTGTATGTAAGCTTAATCGGTCTATTTATGGATTTAAGCAAGGTTCGAGATCTTGGAACATCCGCTTTGATGAGGTAATCCAGTATTATGGATTTATTCAAAGTCCAAATGAGTCTTGTGTATACAAGAGATGTGACTGAAATGTAGTGATATTTCTTGTACTATACGTAGATGATATTTTGAGGATTGACAACAATATCAAGGTGTTATCAGACGTAAGGGTATGGTTGTCCAAACAATTTCATATGAAGGACTTTGGAGAAGTGGGACACATCCTTGGGATCAAGGTTATAAGGGATCGAAGGAAAAGGATGTTGTGCTTTTCCCAAGCTTCATACATAGAAACGATTATGGATCGTTTTAGCATGTAGAACTCCAAGAAGGGTTTTCTATCTTTCAGGCATGGAGTACCTTTATCTAAGAAGATGTGTCCTAGATCATCTGAGGAGATAGAGGAGATGAAGGCAGTTCCTTATGCTTCGACAGTAGGAAGCCTCATGTATGCGATGAAATGTACGAGACTAGATATCTGCTTTTCCATGGGCATGGTCAGCAGATATCAGATGAATCCAGGACAGGGACATTGGACTGCGGTAAAATATATATTGAAGTACCTAAGAAGGACTATGGATTATATGTTGGTTTACCGGGCAGATCAATTACTCCCTTTGGGTTACACGGATTCTGACTTCCAATCTGATAGGGATAACAGAAAGTCTACCTCAGGTTTTGTGTTTACTTTGGGAGGTGGAGCCATTGTATGGAGGAGTGTCAAGCAGAAATTCGTGACGGACTCCACCATGGAAGCTGAGTATGTGGCAGCCTCTAAGACGGCCAAAGAAGCTGTGTAGCTAAGGAACTTCCTGATGAACTTGGATGTGATTCCTTGTTTGCCCAAAACTATCACAATTTATTGTGATAATAGTGGTACAGTTGCAAACTCGAAGGAACCACGAGCCCATAAGGCAAGTAAGCACATAGAGCGTAAGTACAACCTGATACGAGAAATCGTAAAGAGAGGAGAAGTTGTTGTGGCCAAGATTGCATCGGAGGATAACCTGGCAGATCCTTTCACTAAGGCCCTTTCGGCGAGTGCTTTTAATAGGTGTGTGGAGAGAATGGGGATCAAATGTATGGCAGTTTGAGGACAGCATAGTCTTTTAGTATAAGTGGGAGATTGTAGGGATGTATACTGAAAAGTCTATTTTTTGTATGAACATCTTTATTTTGAAATAAAAATCACATGATCATTGTTTGCATATTTTTATGGTTATGCATATTGTCTAATACTTTATATTGTAGATAACATGGTGTGTGGTGTCACACGGGAGATCATATTATCAGCTCCTTGAAAAGTATAAGTAAAGGCTCACAACCGAGATGACTTTAGACAAACCATCGGAATGGTTGTAGTGTGATTTGGTATTGGTTTGTCTTGACCATAAAATCACACTAGTGCACTTTGTGTGTATTGAGAAGGACCGACTTAGAGGTGATTCGATTTATTGCTGACTACATAATTGAATCGGACCTCAGATATTATATTGTACATACTCTTAATCCCGATATAATAATGGGCACATATACTTAGTATTCATCTCTTTGATTTACCAATGGACGAGATTTATAGATTAAATCGATAAGCTCGGTAAGTTGGGAGATGATATTTTTTATATGGTGTGTCGTTGATTATAGGAGTAAACCGTGTCCTATATATTAGGATGATGATATTCCCTTGATGAGCTCATAAGGTTCATCATGTAAACCCTGCAGGTGGACTTGGTCCGGCATGATAAAAAGGTTGAGTGGTACTACTCATAGAGTTAGATGTTGATTAATTAATGGTTAGTAAATTAATTAATCGACGGACATTCGAGATCTTAAACACGGGGAGAAAATGTACAAATAATATATGGAACCCATATTAACTTATGGGGGTTGGTGAGGTAGATCAATGATAATCCTTTAGTGGATTGGATTATCATTAATGGATCGGACTTTATGTTGGTTTGATCCATGGGTGGCCAAGATCCAACTCCTCCTCATGGTCCCTAATGTAGCCAATTAACACCTCATGAAGCTTAGATTCAATGGATAGAAACAAAACTCTAGATCCAAAGGTAGAGATTAAATCTCTAAGATTCGACGGTTAAGATTAAATCTCTAGATCCGACGATTGAGATTAAATCCCTAGAACCAATGGTGGAGATTAAAAGGAGGCTTATCCCTAACTCTATAAAAGGAGGACAAGGGGTTGGCGTGGAGATGGAATGAAGAGAAGTTAGAGTTTTGGAGGTTTGCGGCAAGAGAGCTAGGGCTTGGGCTTGGGCGGCACCTAATAAGGAAAGAATTCCTTGCTTTCTTCTCCTTCCTCAAGCTACCGGCGCCCCTCCAGCCCTTTCTAGTCATTGGCCGGCAGACAAAGACCCTCTTCTCCTTCTCCTTAGGTGGTGGAAACAAGATATAGGGCTTTCCCTTTGTGTCTTGGCCGGTTTCCACCATAATCTCCTTCTCCTTGTTCACCGGCGGCAAGCATTCTCTTTGTTGCTTGTTGGTTGGCTAGAGGAAGGAGAAGAGCCTTGTTTCTATTCTTCCTCTTTGTTTGGAAGAGCAAGGAAGAAAGATTTGTGAACTAGGAGCTTCAACTTTTGGTAGATCGTCGCCCACATGACGTCCGAAAGGAGGAAGGTCATACATTAGAAGATCGAGAGGTATACCTATTCTCTATTCTCTTTTGTTACTTGATTGTATTTGTTTTTTCAATTATGAGCATGATAAATTCTGTTTGTGGCTAAATAATACTTGGATTCCGAACATAAATACAAAAGTTGGCGATCCGTACATCGTCTATTCCGCGGCTACTCGTAGAATAGAGGTTGGTCCCTTGAACAACGAGTTTGTTCAAGTGACCTCTCTAAACGAATAGCACGATGATGACTTGATTGTTTGGGCAATCCCTTTTGTCTAGGATTAAATTTTTTTTAATCCGGGGACATCGGTGGGATCGCCATGAACAAACAACCAAGGTGAAGTGGGAAGCGTAGTTTCCCCTCACGGACTTGATAAACAAAACCCTTCATATGTTGATTAATTAATGGTCTGTAAATTAATTAATCGATAGACATTCGAGATCTTAAACACGGGGAGAAAATGTACATATAATATATGGAGCTCATATTAACTTATGGGGGTTGGTGAGGTAGATCAATGATAATCCTTTAGTGGATTGGATTATCATTAATGGATCAGACTTTATGTGGGCTTGATCCATTGGGTGGCCAAGATCCAACTCCTCCTCATGGTTCCTATTGTAGCCTATTAATATCTCATGAAGCTTAGATCCAATGGATAGAAACAAAACTCTAGATCCAAAGGTAGATATTAAATCTCTAGATCCGACGGTTGAGATTAAATCTCTAGATTCGACGATTGAGATTAAATCCCTAGAACCAATGGTGGAGATTAAAACAAGGCTTATCCCTAACTCTATAAAAGGAGGGCAAGGGGTGGGTGGCAACTTAAATCCAATTAGAGATAGGATTAGTATTTTGGGCGGCAAGGCTTGGAGGCTAGGGTTTGGAGTTGGCGGTACCTATTAAGGAAATATTTTCCTTATCTTCTTCTTCCTCAAGGTGGCCGGCGACCTAGCATCCCTTTCCATCCCTTGGCCGGCGTCCAAAGAAGCCCCTCTCCCTCTCTTTGGCCGGTAAAACCTAGGCTTAGGGTTCTCCCTTGGAGCTTTGGTCGGCTTTCGCCTTTTCTCCCTTCTCCTTGTTGGCCGGCGGCAAGCAAATTGCTTGTTTCTTGTTGGTTGGCTAAACGAAGGAGAAGAGTCTTGTTTCTATTCTTCCTCTTGCTCGAAACGAGCAAGGAAGGAAGTTTGGTGATCTAGGAGCATCAACTTTTGGTAGATCGTCGCCCACACGACGTTCGAAAGGAGGAATGTCATACAATAGAAGATCGAGAGGTATATCGATTCTCTATTCTCTTTTGTAATATGTTTATATCTGTTTTTCAATTATATGCATGATATACATTTTTTTTTTGTGGCTAAATATACTTGGACCCCGAGCATAAACACAAAATCTGGCGATCCGTACATCGTCTATTCCGTGGCTATTCGTGGAATAGAGGTTGGTCGCTTGAACAACAAGTTTGTTCAAGTGACTACTCTAAACCAATAGCACGACGATGACAAGGTTGCTTGGACAATCCCTCTTGTCAAGGATAAATTTTTTTATCCGGGGACGTAGAAGGGATCGCCATGAACAAGTGACTAAGTCGAAAGGGGAAGCGAAGTTTTGCCTCACCAACAATTGGTATCAAAGCTACGGTTTCCGGTTTTGTGTGTTTAAGATTTGGTTACTCTTATGCATTTTTCATATATTATATGTGCCGGATAATAGTAGGATATGCATAGGTTAACTCTTTGGTTGCCGGCATAAGATCCAACTATTATGGCCATATGTGTGTATGTGATTGTATGTGTGTAATAGTATATTTTGTTGAATCCTCGGGGTTGACGAGGCTAGTATTTAATTTTTTATAAATTAGATACGGCATTGTTTAGTCACTCTTTCCATTTAATTTTACTTTCGATCTAGATTTCATGTACACTCCATCATGGAGTATAGGATCGATGGATGTAAATTAAAATAGTTTTTAGTATCGGCTCGGATCTCCGGATGGCTCGTACATGGCGTAGGAGGAGCGGACGAGAAGGTGATACGACGGGAGACATATCGAAGACAAAAGCCATAATAGTTGGAAATTTTTTATTTTTCATATTTTTTGCTTATTGTTTGATATGCATGTCGTAGGCTAGAAAATTCCTAAATTTCAAATTACTAAGTGGGAGAGGGAAATTTTTATAAATTCTCACGGCCTCCATTACGATTTGACAAGTGATGCAAACAAACTTGCGCGTCGGCTCTGAGTGCCTTCCTCCCCATCGGATGAGTTTGTTTGCGGATCACAAGGTCAAATATGATTATAGGAAATTATTAAGGAGCGTGTGTACTTCCCCATCGGAAGGCACATAACCTGAGATAATTACTTTGGTACCGAGTAATGGTGAACACTTAGATACAAATATAAGTATCCTCCCCATCGGAGTCACTGCTTTTATTTGTAGGGTCAAAGAGGAACCAACTATTAATTTTACTTGTCAAAAAGTTAGGTTGACAAGATAGTAAAATTAATGGGTAAAACCTCCTCTTACAAATGTAGAATTCATATACGTCCACACTATCATGGCATACGATATTCTCAGTGTTTTGAGGTGTTGGTTGATTTTAAAATATTTTTATTTGAGGAATCAATAATTTTTTGAAATCTAATGTTTTGATCTATGTGATTCTTAGGTTTTCTTTCAAAATGACTTTCAACCTGCATGCTATGATACTGAAAGAAAATAAACTTACTGAACTCAACTATGTTGATTGGAAGAGGAATCTTGACATTGTCTTGACTGCTGAGGAATACAAATATGTACTCCTCGAAGAGTGCCCTCCTAAGCCTGTGGATGATTCTGGGGAAAAGGAGAAGGAGAGTTATAAGAAGTGGATCAAGGCCGATGAGATGGCGCGGTGTTACATTTTGGCATCTATGTCAAATGTACTACAACATCAGCATCAAGCCATGCCCACTGCTTATGACATGATGCTCAATCTCAAAGAGCTTTTCAGACACCATAATCGGGCCGCAAGGCAAGAAGCCATGAGGAACTTAATGACGACCACCATGATCGAGGGAACACCTGTGAGGGATCATATTCTCAAGATGATGGCTCATTTGAATGAGTTGGAAGTCCTCGGAGCTGAGATCGATGGGGAAACCCAGGTCGATATCATTTTCCAGTCTCTACCTAGGAGTTTTGAGCAGTTTCGCCTGAACTACAACATGAACAAGAGGTTGTATTCGTTGGCGGAGCTTTTGACAAAACTCCAGGCGACAAAGGGGCTATTTTGTCAGAGTGCTCAGGCCCATGCCATGGTGACCCAAAAGGTTTCTACTTCTAAGCCGAAAGGCAAGAAGAAGAAGAAACAAACTAGGGCAAAGGCGATCAGAGGAACTCAGGGAGGAGTGAAGAAGCCGAAAGGCAAGTGCTTCACTTGTAAGCAGACTGGACACTGGAAGAAGGTCTGCCCCAACCGCAAGCAGAACAAAGGTATATCTTTTGGTCTAGCCGTTGAAACATGTTAAGCAGTGTTATCTACCGGCACCTGGTGTGTAGATACGGGAGCCACTGATCATCTCTGCAATACTTTGCAAGGGTTCTAGGAAACCAGACGACTAGCTGAGGGGGATATCCGTATACTTGGGCGATGCCACGAAGGTGGCGGCTATTGTAGTGGGAGGCGTTCATTTATCTTTTGAGAAAAATAAAGTTTTGGTTCTTAAGAATTGCCTTAATGTACCTTTATTTAGAAATAATTTAATTTCGGTTTCTAAATTGTTTATGGATGGATATTCTATTTCTTTTAATGACAGAGTTGTTATAAAAAGGAATAGGGACATTATCTGTTCAGGTGCATTGATAGGAAATCTATACACACTTGAACCAAAACCTCCCATGATGCAAATTGAAGTTAATAACTCATCTTCTAATTCCAATAAGAGAAAAGAACCTTCGAAGATGAACCAAACATATCTTTGGCATCTTAGGATTGGTCATATTAACCTAAGAAGAATTCAAAGGTTGATAGATGATGGACCTTTGGGTTCATTAGTGGTGGAGGATTTCCCAACGTGTGAATGTTGCTTGGAGGGTAAAATAACCAAGAGGCCTTTTAAGGCCAAGGGGTATAGGGCCAAAGATGTGTTAGAGTTGGTTCATTCTGATTTGTGTGGTCCTATGTCTATCCAGGCTAGAGGTGGTTTTGAGTATTTTGTCTCTTTTATAGACGATTATTCGAGATATGGATACATTTACATGATGCGCCGCAAGTCTGAATGCTTTGACAAGTTCAAAGAATTCAAGACTGATGTGGAGAAACGTCAAGGTAAAAGTATCAAGACACTACGATCTGATCATGGTGGCGAGTACCTCTTGGGAGAGTTTAGGAATTACTTATTAGAGGCTGGGATTCAATCCCAATTGTCTGCACCTGGAACACCCCAGCAGAATGGTGTAGCAGAGGGAAGGAATAGGACTCTTATGGAGATGGTTAGATCGATGATGAGTTATTCTGAGTTGCCAGATTCGTTCTGGGGATATGCTCTAGATACGGCAGTGTACATTCTTAACTTGGTTCCATCTAAATCAGTGCCTTCTACTCCCATAGAATTTTGGACTGGGCGAAAGCCTAGTCTAAGACATATTCGGATTTAGGGGAGTCCAGCACATATGCTTAAGGCAGATGCTGGTAAGTTGGAACCTCATACAAAAGTACACATGTTTGTTGGCTATCCTAGAGGAACGAAGGGTGGTTTGTTTTATAGTCCTAGAGATCAGAGGGTGATCATTAGCACGAACACCAGATTTTTAGAGGAAGACTATGTGATGAGCCACAAGCCCAAGAGTAAAATTGTTCTAGAGGAATTAAAAGGGGAAAGCACTTCTTCAGTACCACCGGTACAAGAGGATATACCACAAGTCACTGCACCACGTGTCACAGAGGATACATGGGTAATACCTCGTCGTAGTGGGAGCGTTGTTAGACAACCTGATAGATTCATGTTCTTGGGAGAATCTTCTGATTTGGTCCCTGGCAAACATGAACCGGATCCCTGGACATATGACGAGGCAATCCAAGATAAAGATGCAGTATCTTGGCAAAGTGCAATGAATGCTGAGATTGAATCTATGGATTCAAATCAGGTCTGGAAGCAAGTAGGACCACCCGATGGTGTAAAAACCATTGGATGCAAGTGGATCTACAAAAGAAAGAGAGGAATAGACGGGAAGGTTAAGACCTTCAAAGCGAGGCTTGTTGCGAAGGGGTATACTCAGAAAGAGGGTATCGATTATGAGGAGACCTTTTCGCCGGTGGCCATGCTTAAGTCTATTCGGATTCTCTTATGCATTGTAGCTCATATGGATTATGAGGTGTGGCAGATGGATGTCAAGACAGCTTTCCTTAATGGAAGTCTTGAGGAAAACATCCATATGAAGCAACCAGAGCCATTCATTTCGAAGGGCAAAGAGCATCTTGTATGTAAGCTTAATCGGTCCATTTATGGATTGAAGCAAGCTTTGAGGTCTTGAAACATCCGATTTGATGAAGTAATCCAGTCTTATGGATTTATTCAAAGTCCCGATGAGTCTTGTGTATACAAGAGATGTGACGGAAACGTAGTGGTATTTCTTGTACTATACGTAGATGACATTTTGTTGATTGGCAACAATATCAAGGTGTTATCGGACGTAAGAGTATGGTTGTACAAACAGTTTGATATGAAGGACTTGGGAGAAGTGGGACACATCCTTGGGATCAAGGTTATAAGGGATCGCAGGAAAAGGATGTTGTGTTTGTCTGAAGCTTCATACATAGACACGATTATGGATCGTTTTAGCATGCAGAACTCCAAGAAGGGTTTTCTACCTTTCAGGCATGGAGTTCCTTTATCTAAGGAGATGTGTCCTAGAACATCTGAGGAGACATAGGAGATGAAGGTGGTTCCTTATGCCTCGGCAATAGGAAGCCTCATGTATGCGATGCTATACACGAGACCAGATATCTGCTTTGCCATGGGCATGGTCAGCAGATATCAGAGTAATCCAGGACAGGGACATTGGACTGCGGTAAAGCATATATTGAAGTACATGAGAAGGGCTAGAGATTATATGTTGGTTTACCAGGAAGACCAATTACTCCCTGTGGGTTACACGGATTCCGACTTCCAATCTGATAGGGATAACAGTAAGTCTACCTCTGGTTTTGTATTTACTTTGGGAGGTGGAGCCATTGTATGGAGGAGTGTCAAGCAGAAACGCGTGGCGGACTCCACCATGGAAGCTGAGTATGTGGCAGCCTCTGAGGCGACCAAAGAAGTTGTGTGGCACAGGAACTTCCTGATGGACTTGGATGTGATTCCTGGTTTGCCCAGAACTATCACAATTTATTATGATAATTGTGATGCAGTTGCAAACTCGAAGGAACCACGAGCCCATAAGGCTAGTAAACACATAGAGCTCAAGTTCCACCTGATACGAGAAATCGTAAAGAGAGGAGAAGTTGTTGTGGCCAAGATTGCACGGAGGATAACCTGGTAGATCCTTTCACTAAGGCCCTTCCTGTGAGAGCTTTTGATAGGCATGTGGAGGGAATGGGGATCAAATGTATGGCAGTTTGAGGATAACATAGTCTTTCAGTATAAGTGGGAGATTTTTGGGATGTATACTGAAAAGTCTATCTTTTGTATGAACATCTTTATTTTGAAATAAGAATCACATGATCATTGTTTACATATTTTTATGGTTATGCATATTGTCTAATATATTACATTGTAGATAAAATGGTGTGTGGTGTCACACGGGAGATCATGTTATCGGATCCTTGTAAAGTATAAGTATAGCCACACAACCGAGATGATTTTGGACAAACCATTGGTATGGTTGTAATGTGATTTGGTATTGGTTTGTCTTGACCATAAAATCACACTAGTACACTTTGTGTGTATTGAGCATGACCGACTTAGAGGTTATTCGATTTATTGCTGACTATATAATCGAATCAGACCTCAGATATTATATTGTACATACTCTTAATCCCGATATAATAACGGGCACATATACTTAGTAGTCATTTCTTTGATTTACCAATGGGCGAGATTTATATATTAAATCGATAGGATCGGTAAGTTGGGAAATGATATTATTTATATGGTGTGTCGTTGATTATAGGAGGAAACCATGTCCTACATATTAGAATGATGATGTCCCCTTGAGGATCTCATAAGGTTCATCATGTAAACCCTGCAGGTGGACTTAGTCCGGCATGATGAAATGGTTGAGTGGTATTACTCATGGAGTTAGATGTTTATTAATTAATGGTCAGTAAATTAATTAATCGACGGACATTCGAGATCTTAAACACAGAGAGAAAATGTACATATAATATATGGATCCCATATTAACTTATGGGGGTTGGTGAGGTAGATCAATGATAATCCTTTAGTGGATTGGATTATCATTAATGAATCAGACTTTATGTGGGCTTGATCAATTGGGTGGCCAAGATCCAACTCCTCCTCATGGTTCCTATTGTATCCTATTAATACCTCATGAAGCTTAGATCCAATGGATAGAAACAAAACTCTAGATCCAAAGGTAGAGATTAAATCTCTAGATCCGACGGTTGAGATTAAATCCCTAGAACCAATGGTGGAGATTAAAACAAGGCTTATCCCTAACTCTATAAAAGGAGGGCAAGGGGTGGGCAGCAACTTAAATCCAATTAGAGATAGGATTAGGGTTTTGGGTGGCAAGGCTTGGAGGCTAGGGTTTGGAGTTGGCGGCACCTATTAAGGAAATATTTTCCTTATCTTCTTCTTCCTCAAGGTGGCCGGCGACCTAGCATCCTTTTCCAGCCTTTGGCCGGCGTCCAAAGCAGCCCCTCTCCCTCTCTTTGGCCGGTAAAACCTAGGCTTAGGGTTCTCCCTTGGAGCTTTGGTCGACTTTCACCTTTTCTCCTTCTCCTTGTTGGCCGGCGGCAAGCAAATTTCTTGTTGCTTGTTGGTTGGCTAAAGGAAGGAGAAGAGTCTTGTTTCTATTCTTCCTCTTGCTCGGAACGAGCAAGGAAGGAAGTTTGGTGATCTTGGAGCATCAACTTTTGGTAGATCGTCGCCCACACGACGTCCAAAAGGAGGAAGGTCATACAATAGAAGATCGAGAGGTATATCGATTCTCTATTCTCTTTTGTAACATGTTTATATTTGTTTTTCAATTATATGCATGATATATATTCTATTTTGTGGCTAAATATACTTGGACCCCGAACATAAACCCAAAAGTCGGCGATCCGTACATCGTCTATTCCGCGGCTATTCGTGGAATAGAGGTTGGTCATTTGAACAACAAGTTTGTTCAAGTGACTACTCTAAACGAATAGCACGACGATGACAAGGTTGCTTGGGCAATCCCTCTTGTAAAGGATAAATTTTTTTATCCGGGGACGTAGAAAGGATCTCCATGAACAAGCGACTAAGTCGATAGGGGAAGCGAAGTTTCCCCTAACCAACATTAAACACATGTGTTGGACTCCCCCAAATCCAAATATGTCTTAGACTAGGCTTTTGCTCAGTCCACAATTCTGTGGGAGTAGAAGGCACTGATTTAGATGGTACCAATTTTAGAATATACACTACTGTATCTAGAGCATATCCCTGGAATGAATCTGGCAACTCAGAATAACTCATCATCGATCTAACCATCTCCATGAGAGTCTTATTCCTTCGCTCTGCTATTCCATTCTGTTGGGGTGTGCCAGGTGCAGACAATTGGGATTGAATCCCAGCCTCTGATAAGTAATTCCTAAACTCTCCCAAGAGGTACTCACCACCACGATCAGATCGTAGTGTCTTGATAGTTTTACCTTGACGTTTCTCCACATCAGCCTTGAATTCTTTGAACTTGTCAAAGCATTCAGACTTGCGGCGCATCAAGTAAATATATCCATATCTTGAATAATCATCTATGAAAGAGACTAAATACTCAAAACCACCTCTAGCCTGGATAGACATAGGACCACAAAAATCAGAATGAACCAATTCCAATACATCTTTGGCTCTATATCTCTTGGCCTTAAAAGGCCTCTTGGTCATTTTACCCTCCAAGCAAGATTCACAGGTTGGGAAATCTTCCACTACTAATGAACCCAGAGGTCCATCAGCTATCAACCTTTGAATTCTTCTTAGGTTAATATGACCTAGCCTTAGATGCCAAAGATATGTTTGGTTCATCTTCGAAGGTTCTTTTCTCTTATTGGAATTAGAGGATGAGTTATTCACTTCTATTTGCATCGTGGGAGAATTTGGTTCAAGCGTATATAAATTTCCTATCAATGCAACAGAACAGATAATCTCCCTATTCCTTTTTATAACAAGTCTGTCATTAAAAGAAATAGAATATCCATCCATAAACAATTTAGAAATCGAAATCAAATTCTTTTTAAATAAAGATACATAAAGGCAATTTTTAAAAACCAAAACTTTATTCCTCTCAAAAGACAAATAAACATTTCCCACTGCAACAACCGCCACCTTCGTGGCATCGCCCAAGTATACGGTAATCTGCCCCTTAGTCACTCGTCTAGTTTCCTGGAACCCCTGCAAAGTATTGCAGACATGATCAGTGACTCCCGTATCTACACACCAGGTGATGATAGATAACACCACTAAACATGTTTCAACGACTAGACCAAAAGATATACCTTTGTTTTTCTTTTGGTTGGGGCAGTCCTTCTTCTAGTGTCTAGTCTGCTTGCAAGTGAAGAACTTGCCTTTCGGCGTCTTCACTCCTCCCTGAGATCCTACTGCCACCTTTACCCCATCTTGTTTCTTCTTCTTCTTGCCTTTCGGCTTAGAAGTAGAAACCTTTTGGGCAACCATGGCCTGTGCCTGAGCACTCTGACGAAATAGCCCCTCTGCCACCTGGAGTTCTGTCAGAAGCTCCGCCAATGAATACAACCTTTTATTCATGTTGTAGTTCAGGCGAAACTGCTCAAAACTCCTAGGTAGAGACTGGAGTATGATATTGACCTGGGTTTTCTCCATCGATCTCAGCTCCAAGGACTTCCAGCTCATTCAAATGAGTCATCATCTTGAGAACATGATCTCTCACGGGTGTTCCCTCGATCATGGTGGTCATCATCAAGTTCCTCATGGCTTCCTGCTTCGTAGCCTGATTCTGGTGTCCAAAAAGCTCTTTGAGATTGAGCATGATGTCATAAGCAGTGGGCAAGGCTTGATGCTGATGTTGCAGTACATTTGACATAGATGCCAAAATGTAACATCGCGTCATCTCATCATCCTTAATCCACTTCTTATAACTCTCATTCTCCTTTTCCCCAGAATCATCTGCAGGCTTAGGAGGATACTCTTCGAAGAGTATATATTTATACTCCTCGGCAGTCAAGACAATGTCAAGTTCCTCTTCCAATCAACATAATTGGGTCCAGTAAGTTTATTTTCTTTCAGTATCACAGCAAGCGAGTTGAAAGTCATTTTGAAAAATCTAAGGATCACATAGATCAAAACTTTAGATTTCAAAAATTATTGATTCCTCAAACAATAAAATTTTAAAATCAACCAACACCTCAAAACACCGAGAATATCGTATGCCACGATCGTGTGGACGTATACGAATTCTACATTTATAAGAGGAGGTTTTACCCATTAATTTTACTATCTTGTCAACCTAACTTTTTGACAAATAAAATTAATAGTTGGTTCCTCTTTGGCCCTACAAATAAAAGCAGTGACTCCGATGGGGAGGATACTCCTATTTGCATCTAAGTGTTCACCATTACTCGGTACCAAGGCAATTATCTCGGGTTATGTGCCTTCCGATGGGGAAGTACACATGCTCCTTAATAATTTCCTATAACCAAATTTTACCCTATGATCCACAAATAAACACATTAGATGGGGAGGAAGACACTCAGAGAAGACGCGCAAGTTTGTTTGCATCACATGTCAAATCGTAATGGAGGCCGTGGGAATTTATAAAAATATCCCTCTCCCACTTAGTAATTTAAAATTGAGGAATTTTCTAGCCTACGACATGCTTATCAAAGAATAAGCAATAAATATGAAAAAGAAATATTTTCCAACTATTATGGCTTTTGTCTCTAATATGTCTGCTGTCGTATCGCCATCTCGTCCGCTCCTCCCTATGCCATGTACAAGCCATCCGGAGATCCGATCCGAGAATAACTATTTTAATTTACACCCATCGATCCTATACTCCTCAAAGGAGTGTACATGAAATCTAGATCGAAAGTAACCTAAAATAAATGAGTGGCTAAACAATGTCGTACTTAATTAAAAAATTAAATACTAGCCTCGTCAACCCCGAGGATTCAAAAAATATACAATTACACACATACACACATATGGCCAAAATAGTTGGATCCTATGCCTGCAACCAAAAAGTTAACCTATGCATATCCTACTATTATCCGGCACATATAATATATGAAAAGTGCATAAAAGTAATCGAATCCTAAACACACAAAATCGGAAACCATGGCTCTGATACCACTTGAAGGTAGGAAACTTCACTCCCCACTTCAACTTGGTCACTTGTTCATGGCGATCCCATCTACATCCCCGGATTAAAAAAATTAATACTAGACAAAAGAGATTACCCAAGCAACCGTTTCATCGTCGTGTTATTCGATTAGAGTGGTCACTTGAACAAACTTGTTGTTCATGCAACCAACCTCTATTCTTCAATTAGCCGCGGAATAGACGATGTACGGATTGTCGGTTTTTGTGTTTGTATTCCGGGTCCAAGTAAATTAGCCACATATAATTGAAAACAATTATAGACATAATACAAAAGAACATAAACAAGCATTATACCTCTCGATCTTCTATTGTATGTCCTTCCTCCTTTTGGACGTCGTGTGGGCGACGATCTTCCAAAAGTCGAAGCCTCCTAGATCACCAATCTTCCTTTCTTTGTTCACTCCAAACAAAAGGAAGAATAAAAATAAAACTCTTCTTCCTATCTAGAACCGGCCACCAAGTCAATGGACTTAATGTTGCCGCCGGCCAAGGAGGAGAAAAGGATCGCCGGCCAACCTTGAAGAGAGGTTGCCGCCGGCCAAAGGAGAGGAGAAAGAACCAGCCAAAGCTTGAGGGAGAGAGTCACCGGACAAGGAAAAGAGGAGAAGAAGAAAACCAAAGCCTCCCTTCTTGTTGCCGCCGGCCCTAGCAGGAGCAAACCTTAGCTTGCCGCCCCAAACCCTAACCCTAGAAGCCTTTCCGCCCAAGCCAAAACCTAATCTCCTTACTATTAGTTGCTACCCAAGCCATAAGCCCTTAATTATAGAGTTATTCTTAAGCCTCCTTTTAATCTCCACCGTCGGATCTAGGGATTTAATCTCAACCGTTGGATCTAGATATTTAATATCAACCGTCGGATCTAGAGATTTAATCTCCACTATCGGATCTAGAGTTCCTTTTTCCACCACCGGATCTAAGATTAATGAGGGTTTTAATAGGGTATAATAGGGACCATGAGGAGAAGTTGGATCTTGGTCACCGAATGGATCGAGCCCATATAAAGTCCGATCCATTAATGATTATCCATTCCACTAGAGGATTATCATTGATCTACCTCACCAACCCCCATAAATAAATATTGGCTCCATATATTATTTGTACAAATATCTCCCTGTGTTTAAGATCTCAAATGTCCGTCGATTAATTAATTTACTGACAATTAATTAATCAACATCTAACTCCATAAGTAGTACCACTAAACCTTATCATCATGCCGGACCAAGTCCACCTGCAGGGTTTACATGATGAACCTTATGAACACCTCAAGGGGACATCATCATCCTAATATATAGGACACAGTTTTCTCCTATAATCAATGATACACCATATAAATAATATCATTTCCCAACTTACCGAGCCTATCAATTTATTCTATAAATCTCGCCCATTGGTAAATCAAAGAAATGAATACTAAGTATATGTTTCCATTATTATATCGGGATTAAGAGCATGTACAAGATAATATCTGAGGTATGTTTCGATAATGTAGTTAGCAATAAATCGAATCACCTTTAAGTCGGTCCTGCTCAATACACACAAAGTATACTAGTGTAATTCTATGGTCAAGACAAACCAATACCAAATTACACTACAACCATACCAATGGTTTGTCCATAACCATCTCAGTTGTGAACCTTTACTTATACTTTACAAGGAACTGATAACATGATCTCCCGTGTCACACTACACACCATGTTATCTACAATGTAATGTATTAGACAATATGCATAACCATAAATATACAAACAATGATCATGTGATTCTTATTTCAAAATTAAAGATGTTCATATAAAAGACAGACTTTTCAGTATACATCACAATACTAAGATTGAAGGGGCTTTGATCGAATGGTGGAGATCAACCATTTAATCCCTCTTCATCGCGCGACAAAAAGAAATCGTACAGAAATAGAAGCTTCTTTTGCGACGCACAGTGCAGAGCCAACGACGACGCTTCCTCCTCTCTCGCAAGCAGCGACTTCCCTCTACGAGTGCTAGAGATAGCTTCGGCAGCTCCTTCAGGCGACCTTCCTTCCATTCGGCCGACAACAACCTCAATCCATCCGCCGGCAAGCGAGATGTTGGGATTTGGAGAGCTCATCAGCGGTGATCAATGGTAGAGAATCTGGCAAATCCCCCTCTTCACCGATTCACCCTCCCTTCCTACAGCTGGGATTAGGTAGCTGATAACTGTCATTTTATTGTATTATTTCGGTCCTTAATATCATCATTTTAATCCTCTCATATGTTTAATTGTTGATTATTTGTATGTTTTATGAGTTGGATATATTTTTGAGCCTTATTGTAAATGCTCCTAAAGTTTGGACTTATATGCATATTTTATCTTTGTTTGTAGGAGATCGAGATGAGCCACTGGACTAGACTCAAGTTGAATCAAATATGGCTTTATCTAGGGCTAGAAGGATCATTCCAAACTAGATTAATCTGGGTCTTTCATCATGATCGAAGGCAAATCGATCAAGGGATTAGATCTGAACATTATGGACCGTTCGATGAAAGTAGTTGATTCTGAGCCATCTATCCAGAGTTGGAGAGATCCAGTCCATACATTTTGATCTGGACATCTGAGCCCTTCCTCTAGATTTGACCGATCGTAATTATCCCTTCAAATGGATTAGATCCATCCATTCAAAATCGAAGGAATTACAGCCGTTGGATTACAACCTTCTTAGTGGATTAATAAACTTCATCAAGCCCTAGTTTCATTTGGACGGCTGAGATCAATGGGCTAAATGATCGGACGACTCAGAAAAATCCTTTAATCAACCTAGCTTCACGCATAGAAACAGTAGAGCTGCAGTTCTTTCTTCCCAAATTGCGACGTCAGCTTCCTCCCCAATCGCACGCCGCCGGCGTTTCTTCTCCACGCCACCGCCCGAAGCACCGCCGGTCGGTCCCTTCCTCCACCAAGGCCGGCGGTGGCATTCCCTCCTCCCTCCTCTTCTCCATGCAAGCAGCTCGCCTTCTTCCCTTCATGCGCGGCGGCGACGACTTCTTCAATAGTTCTTCCACAGCAGCACTCCGGCGACGAATTCCAACAATCCATGGTCTTCCCTGATTCCATTTCATTGGGCGTCCTCTCCTTCCTTCGGTCTGGCGGAGCTCGCAGCTGTATTTGGGCGGCGGCAGTCCATTGATCGAGCGGTGGGATGTCGTCTGTCTTCACCGTCGATCCTCAGAGCCCTCACCGGCGGAACTGAGCTACCCTAGTGGGATGTGGTCACGCGAAGCTAGGGGTGACTTGCTACGGTCAGGATTCCGCAGAATCTTTTCCCAGCTTCGGCGGCAGCGCTTCTTCCAATCCAGGGAGGTCTTCAACAGCAGCTGGTGGCGACGAGTATCAGTTCCCAGATCCGATTTCATCCACATTGACTGCTCATGGTCACGGCAGTCTTGCATCATCATCGGAGCTGTGAACTACCGCATCGATCCAACTCTCGTCGGAATCCGACGAGAGATCCGCACCCTGAGATCCTTGGAGTGTTCGGTATTATCGTAGGTCACCGGAGAGGGTGGTACCTTTCCGGTGTTTGTGGATGACGGTTGATTTACTTTATTGATTTACTGTTGATTCAGTATTGTGTTTGTTATTGTTTTACTGTGTTACCTAGTTACTTTGTGTGATTTCAGTTTGTGTTTTCATTTGTATTTGCACTTGTGTTTTCCTTCGTATTTGCACTTGTGTTTTCATTTGTGTTGTCACTGGTGTTATTAGATTGTGTTTGCATTAGCGTTTTCAATTGTGTTTTCGCTAGTGTTATTAATATGTACTTTCACCAGTGGCCTTGAACTGTGTTTTTACTAGTGTTTGTAATCTGTGTTTTCACTAGTATTTTACTTTATATTTTAATCTACGGTTTACCTTGTATTTTATTCTGTATTCTAACTTTTGTTTAATTCGAGTCGTAGTTAGAGTTTTATTTGTGTTATGATTTAGTTGTTAGGTTAGTTTCATTTACATTTGGCCAATGCACCGTATAGTGACAGTGCGGTGCTTGGTTGAATTGCTTTCGTTTATTGTATTTCGTTTATTGCAGTTTTTAGTGACTGTTTGACTACTGTGTCATATAGTGACAGTGCGGTGCATGGTTGAATGGTTCACATTTGTTTGATCGATCGTACCATATAGTAGCACGGTGCTTGGTCGATTTCTTTTCATCTGTTAGTTTAGTTTTGATGTTTGATCGCTGATCAATGTGATCGTATAGTTGAATTGCTCACATTTGTTTGATCATTGTACTGTATAGTGACCGTGCGGTGCGTGATCACTTACTTTTGTGCATTAGGATAGTTTCTTGTTACATGTTATTTGGTAGTTAGATTTACTTCTTGCATGTTTAATTCTCATGTTTGCTTTTGATTTTACATTTTAATTGTTTTGATAAATTGTGAAAACCCCCAGTCTTTACTTCTGTTTAAAAACAAACGTCCAGCCATTAGGTTCATTGGGAGATGACCCGAGTCAGTCCTATACTACATTAGTGTAGTTAGGGGGTTCGGTAAATAATTTTATAACGGTATTGTGACAATTAAAAATCGTTCGATCAAAATTTTGGCGTCGTTGCCGGGGAACTTTAATGGGTTCGTTTGTCTTTAAACTGTAGTTTGTTTTTTTGTTTTCTTTTTCTTTTGTTATTATTGTCTTTCTTATTATCTATATTTGTTTCTCATTGTATTTGTTTGTGTGGATGACTAGGTCTTCAGGCGATAATCTACTTGAGTTTTATGC
Organism: Wurfbainia villosa; assembly: GCA_025175895.1. Taxonomy (NCBI): domain Eukaryota; kingdom Viridiplantae; phylum Streptophyta; class Magnoliopsida; order Zingiberales; family Zingiberaceae; genus Wurfbainia; species Wurfbainia villosa. Next base: position 86,390,159 of record CM045990.1, read on the forward strand.
AGCAGTTTTTCTCTTCCCTCAGAGGCCCAGCCTAGGAAGGGGGTTGTTGAAGAAAAGGCTAGGGAATTCCAAGAGCTAGCATATTCCCAAGTATGCCAAGTTTTTTTTAAAGATCTGTGTGTTCACGAGAAGTTGCACTCTTTCTATGGAGGTAGGAGATACTGTAGTTCGGTTCAGTATTTTGGACGCTATGAGGTACCCGATGGAGGATCATTCTATTCTTAGCGTGGTTATAGCTAATGAGCTGGACTGCATGAACTTTATTTCTTAGTCTGTTTTTCATTTGGATATCTCTGCACATTCTATATTTTGTTGTGATTTTATTGATTCTGATGTTGATAATGATTTGCTATTAGGACCTATCTGTCGGCCCTTTTATGTAGACAGGGATATGGAATGTGTAGGGACTGCCCCAAGGATCACTTCCATCAGATGTTTGTGAGAAATGTTATTTCATGGTCGAGCATGGGATATCTTAGGTCATATCATCTCTGTGTATGGTATTGAAGTAGATCCTACTAAAATTCATGTTATATCTTCTTTATTTTACCCTGCTTCTGTGCGGGAAGTGTTGGTGCAATCGGCCCAGGTCACGATTGACCAGGACTCGAGTTTGACTCGAATGATGTTTTAATGTTCGACAAAAATATATGACAATGTAATTATCAAGGTAAAGTCCAAGTCATGCGTACTTGGCATGGAAAGTCCAAGTGGAACACTTGGCATTTGGTAAAGTCCAAGTCTTGAGTACTTGGCATGAAAAGTCCAAGTGGGACACTTGGCACATGAAAAGTCCAAGCATGGGTTGGCAAGGGAAAGTCCAAGCTTGAGTCTTGGCATGAGAAGTCCAAGGGGTTTGATATTGGCTGCGTAAAGTCCAAGTAGGAGTCTTGGCAACATAAGTCCAATGGTTGGCGGCGTAAAGTCCAAGCGGAGTCTTGGCGGTGTAGACACCGTTAGCATGACATAACCGATGGAAGCACCTGAAGGCTAACACGATGGATGAACAAGTCATGGATGACTTAGAGGGATCTGAGAGGAGTGAGGCTGATGGAGGTGGCTAGAAGGCTTAGGTCTAGGCTAAGGGTGGTCTAGCAAGTATGGGGGCACCATACTTGGGCTAAAACCTCATGTTTGAGGTGTGCCAGTCGACTGGTGCCATGTGGCAGTCGACTGGACCGAGTCAACTAGGGTTTGACTGCGGGAAGTGGTCTAGCGATCATTTGCGGAGGTGGGCGATCGGTGATGTCTCAGCGATCGGCGATCGTGTGATCGATCGACTAGTGCTCATTTTCGGCCACGAATGGAGTCTCACTCGGCCGCGATGGCGGTCGGTGATGGCTCATCGATCGGCCGATGCTCATGATCGGTCGGTGATGTCTAGCCGTTGGATTTTTCCGGCGTGGATTACACCGTTGTCTCACGGCCTTGATGTGATCGATCGTGATAGTCCGTCGATCGGTGATCGACGACCTTTTCGGGAGTTGAAGCTATAAAAGGAGCTCGTGATGGAGAAAAAGACAGTGATTTTCTTGAGCGAAATTGAAGGGGGAAGTTGGTGCTTTCCAGTCCTTCAAAGCTAGTTCAAGGCAATGAAAGATCAAGCAATCCAAAGCTCTTGTAAAGTGTTTTTCCTTTACATGCATTTGTATTTCATTGTATTTGCTTGCATCTATTTGATTATTGTTGTAATCATTATTGTACGAGGTTTCTCCGCCTCCAGATTGTTCCAAGAAGGAGTGTTATTAGTGGTTGTGTGTGCATCACTAGAGCTCGTAGAGCTCGATCCGTGGAGTAGGAACCGTGCGGTTCCGAACCACGTAACATACTCAGGTTCTTGTTGTGTTTGCGTATTTTGTTATTGTATTATATCTATTTCCGCTGTGCACTAATGAAATTGTAGAGACAAACACGCGATCGAATTCCATCTACGAACGGTCAAACGCTATTCACCCCCCCTCTAGCGGCGTCAAATATCCTACAGGAAGTTTATGTTTTTCTAGGTCATGTAGGTTTCTATAGACATTTTATCAGAGACTTCAGTCAGATTGCCCTACCCTTGACCAAATTGTTGCAGAAGGAGGTTGTATTTCAGCTTGACTAGGATTGTAATGGAGATCAAGCCCACCCCCATGGCAAATTCTTTTCCAGATGAGCAATTTTTTTCACCAGTAGGGTAAGACACCATGGTATGCAAATCTTGCTATTTTTTTAGTTGTCGTGTTATACCTTCACATTCTACTCATGCACAAGTTCAGAAATTGAAAAGTGATGCTAAGTATTATGTATGGGATGAACTTTATCATTGAAAATTTTGTAGTGATCAGATTACTAGATGATGTGGACTTGATTATGAGTTTCATTCCATACGTACTTACTTTTTGTTATTCTCTGGCTTGTGAGGGGGGGGCACTTTGGACCCCAAAAGAACTGCTAGGAAAGTTTTATAGTCTAGTTTGTATTGGCCCACCTTATCTCATGATGCCTCTGAATTCTACAAGTCTTGTGAGCGATGTCAATGAACAGGGAAAATAGGACGTAGAAATGAAATGCCTCAAAAACTTTTGTTATTCTGTGAGATTTTTGATATTTGGGGTATTGATTTTATGGGTCCGTGTCCTGTATCTTTTGGATTTTCATATATTCTTTTGGCATATGATTATGTTTCTAAATAGGTGGAGGTCATTCCCACCAGGACTGATGATTCTCTAGTTGTGGATTTTGTAGATTTCGAGTTCCCAGGCCGATCATTAGCGATCAAGGGTCTCACTTTTGCAACAGACTCATGAAGTGTCGAGCAAAGAGATCAAGTCTATTCTGGAGAATACGATGGGGCCGGACATGATGATGCTTCTTCTCCGACTTGAAAGGGGAGTGTGTTCTTTTATTTACTGCATTTATTTTCTTCCTTTCATGTTCAAAATAATTTGTGTGGATGATTGCTTGTTTGCCTGTTTACCTAGGTTTAGTGTTGTTGTTGAGTCAAATAATATTCCCTATGCATGCCTTAGTATCATTTCAGAGGTGGTAAAAATTAGTTAAGTTTGATCATCAAATTGTGGATTTTTGTGTATGATAGGAGACTTCACCTCCATGCAGTCACTTGTTATGATGGCAAACCTTTTATTGATAGACTAAGCTTGATTTTGATTCACCTAGTGAGGTTGCAAGCCATTCTTATCATCTACCCACTTTTGTGTGATAACACATGTGATTCTTGTTACTCTAGAACTTGCTTTGAGTCTTTTCAAAACTGCAGTAACATTTACTTGCATGAATATGATGAAGGATTTCATTCTTGACTCTTTTCCTGACTTGGTTTGATTGTCTAATCCACTTGATACTTCCATCTTCCATGTCTTACTTGTCTTATCTCTTCATTTCTATTCATTGTTTTTGTATCTTTGTGGATTATCTTTTGTATATCTATTGTTTTCCATGTTGGAGGAATAGTTTGATGGGTTGTATTGTCCGAGACGGACAAAATTTTTAAGTGTGGGGGAGGAGCTATATTATTTGTGTTGGAAACATGATATGGAAGGCATGATTTTCAAAGGTCATTAGTCCTAAGATATATTTGTCTGTGATTAGTAATTGAGTTTCTGCACACAAAAAAAAAGAAAAAAAAATGGCGCCATTGATGTTTCTTTTGTTAAAAAAAAAAAGAAAGAAAATGTGCAATTGTAATACAGGCGAATGGAATTGCAATGTATTGGATAGAGCCATTTGATCCTGAATCCAATTCTAAAGTTTCCATTGTCCTAGTCTCTTCCCATATTGCTGGTTACTGAGCATTTCATAGAGCAACTTATCAAGTTTATTTCTCTAATTCTTCTATTGTTTCCTATTCATTATACCTTTGTCTTGTACTTCTCTTTGAATGCTTTATCTGCGATCTACTTTTGATCTCATTATGATTCTTGATAAATCCTTTTGATTCATGTATGAGATGTATTGATAACAGTAGAGAAGTAGATGATAAGCAAGCATATGGTAGTACAAAATTGCATGTTGTTCTGAGGGTACCCCACTCCTATGTTATTATGTGAGCATCAGTGCATTTATCCATTTTGGAAGGTTTTGTATCAGGTTTAGTCTATTTGATTTGACTGTAAATCATCATACATGTTGACTATTGTAGGAGTCAGATTTTTTGACTACCCTAGATCCGGATCGATTTGGTGATCCTAAGTAACTTATTTTTCCTGTCTCTGAATTATTGATCTGGGTATTGTTTTAAGGAAATAAATGATTGAGTCAGTCTTTCTTTATTTTTATTATTGCTCGGGACGCGCAAGAATAAGTGTGGGGGAGTTGATAACTGTCATTTTATTGTATTATTTCGGTCCTTAATATCATCGTTTTAATCCTCTCGTATGTTTAATTGTTGATTATTTGTATATTTTATGAGTTGGATATATTTTTGAGCCTTATTGTAAATGCTCCTAACGTTTGGACTTATATGCAAATTTTATCTTTGTTTGTAGGAGATCGAGATCAGCCACTGGACTAGACTCAAGTTGAATCAAATATGGCTTCATCTAGGGCTAGAAGGATCATTCCAAACTAGATTAATCTGGGTCTTTCATCGTGATCGAAGGCAAATCGATCAAGGGATTAGATCTGAACATTATGGACCGTTCGATGAAAGCAGTTGATTCTGAGCCATCTATCCAGAGTTGGAGAGATCCAGTCCGTACATTTCGATCTGGACATCTGAGCCCTTCCTCCATATTTGACCGATCGTAATTATTCCTTCAGATGGATCAGATCCATCCATTCAAAATCGGAGGAATTATAGCCGTTGGATTACAACCTTCTTAGTGGATTAATAAACTTCATCAAGCCCTAGTTTCATTTGGACGGCTGAGATCAATGAGCTAAATGATCGGACGGCTCAAAAAAAGCCTTTAATCAACCTAGCTTCACGCATAGAAATAGTAGAAGTCGCAGTTCTTTCTTCCCAAATCGCGACATCAGCTTCCTCCCCAATCGCACGCCGCCGGCGTTTCTTCTCCACGCCACCGCCCGAAGCACCACTGGCCGGTCCCTTCCTCCACCAAGGTCGGCGGTGGCATTCCCTCCTCCCTCCTCTTCTCCACGCAAGCAGCTCGCCTTTTTCCCTTCACGTGCGGTGGCGACGGCTTCTTCAACAGTTCTTCCACAGCAGCACTCCGGCGACGGATTTCGGCAATCCATGATCTTCCCTGATTCTATTTCATCGGGCGTCCTCTCCTTCCTTCGGTCTGGCGGAGCTCGCAGCTGCATTTGGGCGGATGTAGTCCATTGATCGAGCGGCGGGATGTCGTCTGTCTTCACCGGCGATCCTCAGAGCCCTCACCGGCGGAACTGAGCTACCGTAGTGGGATGTGGTCACGCGAAGCTAGGGGTGACTTGATACTATCGGGATCCCACAGAATCTTTTCCCAGCTCTGGCGGCAGCGCTTCTTCCAATCCAGGGCGGTCTTCAATAGCATCTGGTGGCGACGAGTATCAGTTCCCAGATCCGATTTCATCCACATTGACTGCTCGTGATCACGGCAGTCCCGCATCATCATCGGAGCTGTGAACTACCGCATCGATCCAACTCTCGTCAGAATCCGACGAGAGATCCGCACCCTGAGATCCTTGGAGTGTTCGGTATTGTTGTAGGTCACCGGAGAGGGTGGTACCTTTTCGGTGTTTGTGGATGACGGTTGATTTACTTTATTGATTTACTGTTGATTCACTATTGTGTTTGTTATTGTTTTACTATGTTACCTTGTTACTTTGTGTGATTTAAGTTTGTGTTTTCATTTGTATTTGCACTTGTGTTTTCCTTCGTATTTGCACTTGTGTTTTCATTTGTGTTGTCACTGGTATTATTACATTGTGTTTGCATTAGCGTTTTCAATTGTGTTTTCGCTAGTGTTATTAATATGTACTTTCACCAGTGGCCTTGAACTGTGTTTTTACTAGTGTTTGTAATCTGTGTTTTCACTAGTATTTTACTTTGTATTTTAATCTGTGATTTACCTTGTATTTTATTCTGTATTCTAACTTGTGTTTAATTCGAGTCGTAGTTAGAGTTTTATTTGTGTTATACTTTAGTTGTTAAGTTAGTTTCATTTACATTTGGCAAGTGCACCGTATAGTGACAGTGCGGTGCTTGGTTGAATTGCTTTCGTTTATTGCAGTTTTTAGTGACTATTTGACTACTGTGTCGTATAGTGACAGTGCGGTGCATGGTTGAATGGTTCACATTTTTTTGATCAGTGTACCGTATAGTGACAGTGCGGTGCTTGGTCGATTTCTTTTCTGTCTGTTAGTTTAGTTTTTCAGTGAATGTTTGATCACTGTATTGTATAGTGACAGTGCGGTGCATGGTTGAATTACTCACATTTGTTTGATCATTGTACTGTATAGTGACCGTGCGGTGCGTGATCACTTACTTTTGTGCATTAGGATAGTTGCTTGTTACATGTTATTTGGTAGTTAGATTTACTTCTTGCATGTTTAATTCTCATGTTTGCTTTTGATTTTACATTTTAATTGTTTTGATAAATTGTGAAAACCCCCAGTGTTTACTTCTGTTTAAAAATAAACGTCCAGCCATTAGGTTCGTTGGGAGATGACCCGAGTCAGTCCTATACTTCATTAGTGTAGTTAGGGGGTTCAGTAAATAATTTTGGAACGGTATTGCGATAATTAAAAATCGTTCGATCAGTCGCTCCATCTCCAGAATCACCCACAATGGCTGCGTCGGGATAGGGCAGCTTCGCATCCATAACCGGTGAAAGAGGTCTTCCGCCACTGTACCGGTCCATTCCTTCTTGCAGTTAGGATTAAGATGTTCCATCTCGTCGGAACCACCCACAGGCTATGTCAGGATAGGGCAGCTTCGCCATCCAACCGTCGGAGCAGTGCTCGCATCCCTCCACCTTCAGTCCCTTCTAGTTGCGCCGATTTGGTAGCTTCGCCATCCATTCCACCGTCGGAGGAAACTGTCGGGTTGTCATTTTCGCCAGAGAGGGAGGTCCCTTCTCCAGGTGTTGAGGATCATCAGTTTATCATTTTTGGAATTTGAATTGGATCATTGGTTTACTTTTTAAATGGCATTGTTTTCTTACGTTACATTTGGAATTAGTGAATTAAACTTGCTATCATCCCCCAAATTGTTGTTGTTGTAGGTTCATCTGTAACTTAAGTTATTGACTTATAGTTTAATTTGTAGTTAGTTGTAGTTTAATTTGTAGTTAGTTGACTTATAGTTTGAATTGTAGCTAATTCCTAGTTTGTCTTAGAATTAATTAGTAGTTTAGTTTGGTAGTTTAGTTGTAGTTTAATTAGGATGTTAGTTTTGAGTTTAATTTGTAGTTAATGAGTTTGATTGGTCAATCACAAAGCTTAGCTTAGTTGTCTGTTAGTTTGATTACTTGTTTGTTTAAATGTTAATTCCCTTAGTTAGACGTGTTTAATATTAGGTTAGATTTATTTCATGTTTTCCTTTACACTCATGTTATTTTGCATTCGAATTGTTGTTTAATTTCCTGCATTGTCTTTATGTTTTTGAATACTTTTCTTTGAATGCTTAGTTTATATCTTCTTTAATTTTATTATCATCATAGTTTAGTTAGATTAATGCTTTAATTACACTTGCATTGTCTTTCATTCAGTAGGATTAGTCTTGTAAATTCCAAACCTCCATTTGAAATGGAAAATCTAAAGTAATAATTAGAAATCCTAAGTTTACTATTCTATCGATTACACTCGTTGGGAAACAATCTAGGCCAATCGCTATGCTATATTAGTCTAGAGAGGGTTTGGGTAATTAATTTGGGAATGGTATCGCGACAATTCAATCATTCACATTCACTATTCAACCCCCCTTCTAGCCAGACCACGATCCTCCAACATTGAATACCTTTAGTCGAAGGAAACTCGTACTCGAGCTGCAGTAAGAGCATCACTGACATATCTTATATGCAGAGAACCATGTGAAGTCTTACAGCAGGTCACTCCAATGAACTGGTTACCATAACTAGCATCCATGTTTATCTCTCAACATCTCAATGTCTCCAGCCAGTGAGGAGCAGCTGCTTGGATAAACCAAAGAGTATAACCCATGCTAGTCTCGTAGAATCGATGATGTCTGAACTCATCAATTCATCGACTATGAATTATTTCAATATATTCATAATTACACATTTATAGATACTCACTAGTTGTGATCCAATCATAAGTTCTCTCATGCTATGAATCGTATCGCGAACATTCAGTAAATGAGTTTAAGATCCAATCAAACACATATGACATATGTACTCAAATAATGAATCTTTATTTATCAAATAAATAGTACAACCATAAGGTGATTGCCTTAGGACACCTCTCAAACATAACACCTATTCTAGGAGATTACCTTAGGACTCTGACAACAACCCCCTAAGCTTTGCCAATCAGAAAAGGGAAACTTGGTTAGGAATAGACAATTCACGGTAGAAGCAAAAGTTCATCAGGATTAAATATGATGATCCTCACATAAATTAGTAATTAGAAAACATTGGAGCATTAACTGAATAGCATGTTTGGCAACACACAAGTGAAATCGAAATCCTAGAATCCCTTGACCAACCTTTGAGTAAACCCCTTCATTCTTTCTTCAAGTGACACCGTACTGGAGCTTGCTCACAGCCAACCACGTTAACTCAGGAAGCGATTCACATCCGAACAACATATGTTCACAAGACACAATACTCGAATCACAATATATGTGGGATTGATACATAATTTATTACTTGAAGACAACTATGCACTTGCAGGCATTGAGCGCAAGCATGCACTTCAAGTCCTTGGCGATCTCGGCTAGAGATTTGAGGTCGTGCTTGCCTGCAGTCACAAGTGTAGACATCCGAACTAGAAAGTAACAAATAAATACAAAGTAAGGTAAATATATATGAAATAACTACAAAATGAAATAAGAAGTGTGCCACAATTACCCCTAAAACTCTATATGATTTTAGCACATCAAACTTTGATCCTAGGGTGAGGCTTCCTCAATCGAGACCTACCAATCACAACCATGACGACCATCTATGAATCACAATCGTCAATGTAATTTGTCTCTATAAATCAATGAATAGAAATTCTTCATTTTCTACAAGAAATCGTTAGCGGAAGTAATAGAACATTACAATTGAAAAAGAAAACAAATAAGACAATGCTAACAAAACTCTTTAACGTGGTTCGAAGATGACGTTCCTACTCCACGGAAATCCGTAAGGTGGATCACCCCTAGCAATCTTCCACTAAAAGCCTCCTTTTGATGCAACACACCAAGGTGGAGAAGCCTTTTACAATCACTCCTCTTCTTCTTACAAGGTAATGAATTTGAGCATAGGAATAACAGGTTATAAAACATGGAAGCTTAAGGAAGAGACTTAAGGAGCTTAGTATGATCATTTAGAATGAAAGGATTAACCTCCTCTAAGCTTCCCTAGCTTCTATTTTTACAAAAAGTTTGTTTTTGCCAATTAAGCCTAACATCAATCGACTGCTACATACCATCAGTCGACTGCTATTACAATAGATTGAATCCAACGACTTTAGACGGAGCCTGATTGCATTCGTCACTGCCCAACGTATACTTGAACAATCGACTGCCATAATCAACAGTCGACTGGTGTCTCCTTAACGGACTGATCAGTCGGATACCAGCCTTTCTATACTCATGGCAGTCGACTGCCCATAATGGAAGTCGACTGCCAAACCTTGACTTAGATTTTAGACCTGAGTTCAAGTCTGTCAGATACGAGTACCTTTGTCAAACTATGTTGACCAATCGACTGGTGTTACACACCAGTTCGACTGCCAACTTACGTTCGGTAGTTTGGTCTGTAGTCGACTGCCAGCTTATGTTCGATAGCTCAAGTGTTAAAGGACTCATCAAATTCAACATTAGAAGACTTCTCAATCTTTTGAGTCCTCTTATTGTAAACAATATAACCTCTACTAGTGGATGAGTATCCAACTAGGATTCCCTCATCCACTTTGGACTCAAATTTTCTTAAGTTGTCTTTGGTATTTAAGATATAAACTTTGTAACCAAAGACCTTGAAATAGTGAATTTTAGGAATTTTCCCATTCCATAATTCAAATGGTGTTTTCCCTAAAAACCTATGAATTAAGACTCGATTTTGGATATAGCAAGTGGTGTTAACCACTTCTGCCCACAAGTAGCTAGGTAAGGAATATGTATTAAGCATTGTCCACGCCGCTTTTTGTAAGGCTCGATTTCTACTTTCTATCACCCCTTTTTGTTAGGGTGTTCTAGGACACGAGAACTCATGCTTGTACTGTAACGCCCGTAAAATTTTAAAACTGTTGAAAGTAATTTTATGGATTTTAACGCCCATAAAAGGTTTAAAATAAAATAAAATAAAATAAAAAGTATGGTTTGCTATAGCTAGGATTTGAACCATGAACCTCCTAATAGGGAGGTAGCCTTGCTACCACTAGGCCTTAGGATGATTCTTGGCTAGAATAGATAAGGAATATACAAAGAAGATAAATGAAAAGATGAGAGGGTGAAGAGTTGTTTCATCTCCCCATGAGGAGATGAAAAGTTTTCCTCATCTCCCTAGCTATTAACGTGGGGATTAAAGAGAGAAAGGAACCAAAATCCACTTTATCTTCCTCATTCTTCTTCCTCCCTCATTCTTGACCAAAACCTATCCCTCTCCTTCCTTCCTTTTCCATCCCAAGCTATAGGGCTCCTTGTGTGGGGATTCTCAAGAGGGGTTTTCAAGGAGAGTTTCTCACAAGGCTTGGTGTTTGATAGAGGATCAAACTCCACCTCCTTCCTCACTCCCCATCTGAAACCCTAAGGTCCTTGTTTTGGTGTTCTTGAGAGGGCTTCAAGGGGATCTTCTCACAAGCTTTGTATATGCTAGAGGATCACTCCTAAGGCTAAGTAACAAGGGAAGGTCTTCATCTCACAAAAACCCGAGCGGTATACTAGTACGATAGTGAGAGGATGTAAATATATCTCACCTACAGTATAAGTAGTTCTTCGATTGATTTATATAACTTCTTTTCCTATGTTTTGATAGATTATATATTTGGATCAGATGGTATATGTGTGTGTTTAGATTTATAGTCGAGGTATAGGTCTTTTTAAGCAAGATCTAAGATCACCAAGATATTATTTCTCACCTATAGCATAAGTAACTCTTTGATTTGCCCATCTAGTTTCTATTATCATGTTTTATTCAGATTTATATGTTCTGTCCAGATTAAATTTGTTTGTACTTTTAGGTATTTTAAGTATATTTCATTGGAAGCAAGATGTAAAGATCATAAGATGCTTCCCCTACGAGTTTTGGGGACAAAGAGCATGATCAAATGTCTTGAAAGGCTTCCTATATGGGTTTTTGAGTATGATCATATAAAATACTTGTTAAATGAAAAAAAATATGTTTTTATCAGATTGTATGGGTGTGTTTAGACTTATAGGTAAGGTATATTTTGTTTTAAGCAAGACATAAGATCACTAGGATGCTATCTCTCACCTATAGCATAAGTAACTCTTTGATTTGCACATCTAGCTTCTAGTATGATGTTTTTATTCAGATTTATAGGTTCTGTCCAGATTATGTTCGGTTGAATTTTTAGGTATTTTAGGTATATTTCTTGTGGGACAAGATGTAGAGATTTCAAAGAGGCTTCCCCTACCAGTTTTGGGGACAAAGAGCATGATTAAATGTCTTGAAAGACTCCTTATATGAGTTTTGGGAGTATGAGCTTGTTACATGTTGGTTAAATGACAAAATCAGTAGGTCATATATATTTATAGGTATATTTTATGTTGAAGCAAGACATACGATCGCAAAGATGCATCCCTTATAAGTTTTGGGGACAAAGAGCATGATCGCATGTCTTGAAAGGCATCCTATATGAATTTTGGGAGTATGATCATGTTAAATGTTTGATAAATGACAAACATCAGTAAGTCATATATAAAGGAAATATTTCACTTTGAATATTTTATTTGAAGCAAGATGTAAATATCGCAAGATGCTTGCCCTATGAGTTTTGGGGACAAAGAGCATGATCAAATGTCTTGAAAGGCTTCCTATATGGATTTTTTATTATGATCATGTAAAATACTTGTTAAATGATAAAAATAAGTAACTCATATATAAAGGAAGTATTTTACTTTTAAGTGTCATGTACCAGGCCCTTAGATCACCCACGGGCCCCTAGACCACCCTTAGTAAGTTAAGTTGCCCTAATAAGTTCGGTGACTAGCTACCCTGAATTCTATTAGGGTTGCGCACAAAATGGTAAAATGTCGGACTTCCCAAACAAGGATGATTAGTATTTTAAAGTATATATGTACATATGGTTTTCTAAAGTTAACTAAAGCACAATGGTTACAAGTTTATGTATGTCACATGTATATGGTTCTACAAGCGAAGAATATTTCAAAGCATGTATTGTAAGTTGTGTATGTCAAGTTCATGCATTTCAAGTTGAGTCATTGTGTTATGTACAAGAGGATCTATATGTTTAATACAGAAAGTTTATGCATGTCAAGTTGAATCATTTTATCATGTGCAAGTGTTCCTAAATGTTTAATGCAGAATTTTCTTAAATGCAAGTAAGAGCATATGTTTGTATGAGAGTATTCTAATAGCATGTTTTCTTACAATGCGATGTTTTGTGAGAATAGGATGTACTTAATAAGATTCATTGCTTATAGGTTCATTCCTTATACTGCAGATAAGGGTAAAGCAAGATTGGAATTAAGGGAGGGCAGCGGATGAAGTGCTTGGTGTGTGTGACGGCAGAACAGTGGATTATGATCCTGAACTATCTAGTATTATGTTATGATAAGACCCTCGAACTTGTTAGTGTGCTAGTTCATGTTATGTGTTTGATTATGTTGTGTCTAAGAATGTCGAACTTACTAGTATTTTGCTATTCTAAGACCCTTGAACTTGCTAGGGTGCTAGTGTTTATGTTATGTGCTAGTGTTTATGTTAGGTGCTAGTGTTGATGTTAGTATTGTTGGTTACGTTTATCTTTATGTCAAAGATGCACATCATTACTATCACCATGCATGAGGTTGAGTTACTTAAGAAGTTTTATGTTAGAACCCTAGCGAAGGTGCATTCTTAGATATGTTAAGAACTTACATAATATCCATATGTCAACCTGCCAATGTAGTTGACATATTTCTTTTGCCTCCACTGTTTCTATTTAAGAGTTTGAATTATGATACTTGGTTAGAAACCATGTTTAGATCTTGTTACGGTTTGTTGATACTCTTCGGTTCTAAATCAGGTATTATTTAATTTACAAATAGTGTATGTGAGTTTATGGAATAATTGAGTCATGTTTTACCTGATCACGCAAAGAGTAAGATAAAGTATGACAGTAACACCTCCCTTACTAATGCAAGCAGAGGGGGGGGGGTGTTACAGTATGGTATCAGAGCAAGTTTCTCCCTTTCTCCACACGCACATCGAGCATCAATCCTGCTGCTTCCAAGTAAGAGAGTACATATAAGTTTTACTTTCTTCGATGCTTAGTAAGTAATGTTTTTTTTTGTTAAACATGATTACATATGTAGGTGATGATGATAGAAAGTAAGTAATAGTAGTAACCTTATATTGGTCCTACTTTATGAAGAAAAATGGTTAGAACACGGACGAATGGAAAACAGAGGACAAATGAAGTAGTACTACCACCTGACTTGATGCGGGTAGTCACTCAACTTCAGCATCAAGTGAAGGGTTTAGCTTATCGAGTCCGTGAGGGGAAACTTCGCTTCCCACTTCACCTCGGTTTGCTTGACCATGGCGATCCCTTCGATGTCCCCGGATTAAAAAAATTTAATCCTAGACAAAAAGGATTGCCCAAACAACCAAGTCATCGTCGTGCTATTCGTTTAGAGAGGTCACTTGAACAAACTCGTTGTTCAATCGACCATCCTCTATTCTACGAGTAACCGTGGAATAGGCGATGTCCGGATCGCCGGTTTTCATGTTTATGCTCGTGATCCAAGTATTATTTAGCCACATACAGATTTATATCATGCTCATAATTGAAAAACAAAAACAAGCAAGTAACAAAAGAGAATAAAGAATAGGTATACCTCTCGATCTTCTAATGTATGACCTTCCTCCTTTTGGACGTCGTGTGGGCAACGATCTACCAAAAGTTGAAGCTCCTAGGTCACAAATCTTCCTTCCTTGCTCTTCCAAAGCAAGAGAAAGAATAGAAACAAGGTTCTTCTCCTCCCTAAAACCAACCAACAAGGAACAAATATAATCCTTGCCGCCGGCCAACTAGGAGGAGGAGTTTGTGGTGGAATCCGGCCAAGACACCAAGGGAAAGGCCTATATCTTATTTCCACCACCTAAGGAGAAGGAGAAGAGAAGCTTTGGCCGCCGGCCAAGGTTGGAAAGGGGCTGAAAAAGCTACTGGACGCCGGAAAAGGAAGGAAGAAGAAGAAAGGAAAACCTTCCTTAATTGGTGTCGCCCAAGCCTCCAAACCCTATCCCTAATCCTATCTCAACTAGGATTCCTCTCTTGCCGCCCAAAACCCTAGCTCTCTTGGATATTCTTCATGCCAACCCCTTTGCCCTCCTTTTATAGAGTTAGGGATAAGTCATTATTTAATCTCCTCCATTGGTTCTAGGGATTTAATATCAACCGTCGGATCTAGAGATTTAATCTCAACCGTCGGATCTTAGAGATTTAATCTCTACCTATGGATCTTAGAATTTTATTTCTATCCACTGGATCTAAGCTTCATGAGGTGTTAATAGGCTACATTAGGGACCATGGGAGAGGAGTTGGGTCTTGGCCACCCATGGATCAAGCCCACATAAAGTCCGATTCACAAATGATAATCCAATCCACTAAAGGATCATCATCGATCTACCTCACCAACCCCCATATGATAATATTAGCTCCATATATTATTTGTACATTTTCTCCCCGGGATTAAGATCTCGAATGTCCGTCGATTAATTAATTTACTGACCATTAATTAATCAACATCTAACTCCTTGAGTAGTACCACTCAACCTTTTCATCTTGCCGGACCAAGTCCACTTGCAGGGTTTACATGATGAACCTTATGAGCTCCTCAAGGGGACATCATCATCCTAATATATATGACACGATTTCCTCCTATAATCAACGGCACACCATATAAATAATATCATCTCCCAACTTACCGGGCCTATCGATTTAATCTATAAATCTCGCCCATTGGTAAATCAAAGAGATGAATACTAAGTATATGGGTCCATTATTATATCGGGATTAAGAGCATGTACTAAATGATATCTGAGGTCCGATTCGATTATGTAGTCAACAATAAATCGAATCACCTCTAAGTCGGTCCTGCTCAATACACACAAAGTGCACTAGTGTGATTCTATGGTCAAGACAAACCAATACCAAATCACACTACAACCATTCCGATGGTTTGTCCAAAGTCATCTCGATTGTGAGCCTTTACTTATACTTTTCAAGGAGCTAATAACATGATCTCTCGTGTGACACCACACACCATGTTATCTACAATGTAAAGTATTAGACAATATGCATAACCATAATAATATGCAAACAATGATCATGTGATTCTTATTTCAAAATAAAGATGTTCATACAAAAGATAGACTTTTCAGTATACATCCCTACAATCTCCCACTTATACTAAAAGACTATGCTGTCCTCAAATTGCCAAATATCTGATCCTCTTTCCCTCCACATGCCTATCAAAAGCTCTCGCCGGAAGGGCCTTAGTGAAACGATCTGCCAGGTTATCCTCTGATGCAATCTTGGCCATAGCAACTTCTCCTCTCTTTACGATTTCTCGTATCAGGTGGTACTTGATCTCTATGTGTTTACTAGCCTTATGGGCTCGTGGTTCCTTCGAGTTTGCAACTGCACCACTATTATCACAATAAATTGTGATAGTTCTAGGCAAACCAGGAATCACATCTAAGTCCATCAGGAAGTTTCTGAGCCACACAGCTTCTTTGGTCGCCTCAGAGGCTGCCACATACTCAGCTTCCATGGTTGAGTCCGCCACACATTTCTGCTTGACACAACTCCATACAATGGCTCCACCTCCCAAAGTAAACACAAAACCTGAGGTAGACTCACTGTTATCCCTATCAGATTGGAAGTCAGAATCTGTGTAACCCACAGGGAGTAATTGGTATGTCCGGTAAACCAGCATATAATCCCTAGTTCTTCTCAGGTACTTTAATATATGCTTTACTGCAGTCCAATGTTCCTGTCCTGGATTACTCTGATATCTGCTGACCATGCCCATGACATAGCAGATATCTGGTCTCATACATAGCATCGCATACATGAGGCTTCCTACTGCCGAAGCATAAGGAACCGCCCTCATCTCCTCTATCTCCTCAGATGTTCTAGGATATATCTCCTTAGATAAAGGAACTCCATGCCTGAAAGGTAGAAAACCCTTCTTGGAGTTCTGCATGCTAAAATGATTCATAATTGTGTCTATGTATGAAGCTTGGGATAAGCACAACATCCTTTTCCTGCGATCTCTTATAACCTTGATCCCAAGGATGTGTCCCACCTCTCCCATGTCCTACATATCAAACTGTTTGGACAACCATACCCTTACGTCCGATAACACCTTGATATTGTTGCCAATCAACAAAATGCCATTTACGTATAGTTCAAGAAATGCCACTACGTTTTCTTCACATCTCTTGTATACACAAGACTCATCCAGACTTTGAATAAATCCATAAGACCGGATTACCTCATCAAAGCGGATGTTCCAAGACCTCGAAGCTTGCTTCAATCCATAAATGGACCGATTAAGCTTACACACAAGATGCTCTTTGCCTTTAGTAATGAATCCCTCTGGTTGCTTCATGTAGATGTTTTCCTCAAGACTTCCATTAAGGAAAGCTGTCTTGACATTCATCTGTCACACCTCATAATCCATATGAGCTGCTATGCATAAGAGAATCTGGATAGACTTAAGCATGGCTACCAGCGAAAAGGTCTCCTCATAATCGATACCCACTTTCTGAGTATACCCCTTCGTAATAAGCATCGCTTTGTAGGTCTCAATCTTCCCATCAATTCCTCTCTTTCTCTTGTAGACCCACTTTCATCCAATGGTTTTTACACCATCGGGTGGTTCTACTAGCTCCCAGACCTGATTTGAATCCATAGATTCAATCTCAGCATTCATTGCACTTTGCGAAGATACTGCATCTTTATCTTGGATTGCCTCGTCATATGTCCAGGGATCAGGTTCATGTTCACCAGGGACCAAATCAGAAGATTCTCCCAAGAACATGAATTTATCACGATGTCTCACAACCCTCCCACTACAATGAGGTATCACCTGTGTATCCTCTGTGACACGCGGTGCAGTGACATGTGGTATATCCTCTTGTATCGGTGGTACTAAAGAAGTGACTTCCCCTTTTAACTCCTCCAGAACAATTTTACTCTTGGGCTTGTGGCTCATCACATAGTCTTCCTCTAGAAATCTAATGTTTGTGCTAACGATCACCCTCTGATCTCTAGGACTATAAAACAATCTACCCTTCGTTCCCCTGGGATAGTCAACGAACATGCGTACTTCTGTGCGAGGTTCCAACTTACCAGCATCTGCCTTCAGCACATGTGCTAGACTCCCCCATATCCGAATATGTCTTAGACTAGGCTTTCACCCAGTTCACAACTCTGTGAGAGTAGAAGGCACTGATTTAAATGGAACCAAGTTTAGAATGTACACCGTCGTATCTAGAGCATATCGCCAGAACGAATCTGGCAACTAAGAATAACTCATCATCGATCTGACCATCTCCATAAGAGTCCTATTCCTTCGCTCTGCTACACCATTCTGCTGGGGTGTGCTAGGTGCAGTCAATTGGGATTGAATCTCAGCCTCTGATAAGTAGTTCCTAAACTCTCTCAAGAGGTACTCACCACCACGATCAGATCGTAGTGTCTTGATACTTTTACCTTGACGTTTCTCCACATCAGCCTTGAATTCTTTGAACTTGTCAAAGCATTCAGACTTGCGACGCATCAGGTAAATGTATCCATATCTCGAGTAATCGTCTATAAAAGAGACGAAATACTCGAAACAACCTCTAGCCTGGATAGACATAGGACCACACAAATCAGAATGAACCAATTCTAACACATCTTTGGCTCTATACCCCTTGGCCTTAGAAGGCCTCTTGGTCATCTTACCCTCCAAGCAAGATTCGCAGGTTGGGAGATCCTCCACCACTAATGAACCCAAAGGTCCATCAGCTATCAACCATTGAATTCTGCTTAGGTTAATGTGACCAAGCCTAAGATGCCAAAGATATGTTTGGTTCATCTTCGAAAGTTCTTTTCTCTTATTGGTATTAGAAGATGAGTTATTAACTTCAATTTGCATCGTGGGAGGTTTTTAGTTCGAGTGTATACAAATTTCCTATTAATGTACCTAAACAGATATTCTCCCTATTCCTTTTTATAACAACCCTGTCATTAAAAGAAATAGAATATCCATCCATAAATAATTTAGAAACTGAAAATAAATTCTTTTTAAATAAAGGTACATAAAGGGAATTTTCCAGAACCAAAGTTTTATTTTTCTCAAAAGATAAATAACTTCATGGCATTGCCCAAGTAAACGGTAATCTCTCCCTCAGCTCATCGTTGGGTTTCCTGGAACCCCTACAAAGTATTGCAGACATGATCAAAGGCTCCCGTATCTACACACCAGGTGCCGGTAGATAATACCGCTAGCAATGTTTCAACAACTAGACCAAAGGATATACCTTTGTTCTTGCTTCGGATTGGGACAATCCTTCTTCCAATGTCCATTCTGCTTGCAAGTGAAGTACTTGCCCTGAGATCCTCTCACCACCTTTGCTCCATCTTGTTTCTTCTTCTTCTTGCCTTTCGGCTTAGAAGTAGAAACCTCCTGAGCAACCATGGCCTGAGCCTGAGCAAGTCTTTCTGTCGATTAGAGAATGATATCGACTTGGGTTTCCCCATCGATCTCAACTCCAAGGACTTCCAGCTCATTCGCAGGCTTCGGAGGACCCTCTTCGAAGAGTACATATTTGTACTCCTCAGCAGTTAAGACAATATCTAGATTCTTTTTCAATCAACATAATTTGGGTACAGTAAGCTTATTTTCCTTTTGTATCACAACAAGTGGACTGAAAGTCATTTTTGAAAATCCTAAGAATCACATAGATCATTACTTTAGATTTCAAAAAATTATTGATTCCTTAATCAATAAAATTTTAAAATCAACCAACACCTCAAAACACCAAGAATATCGTATGCCACGATAGTGTGGACGTATACGAATTCTACATTTGTAAGAGGAGGTTTTACCCATTAATTTTACTATCTTGTCAATCTAACATTTTGACAAGTAAAATTAATAGTTGGTTCCTCTTTGACCCTACAAATAAAAGCAGTGACTCCGATTGGGAGGATACTTATATTTGTATCTAAGTGTTCACCATTACTCGGTACCAAGGTAATTATCTCAGGTTATATGCCTTCCGATGGGGAAGTAAACACGCTCCTTGATAATTCCCTATAACCATATTTAACCTTGTGATCCGCAAACAAACCCATCCGATATGGAGGAAGGCACTCAGAGCCGACGCGCAAGTTTGTTTCATCACTTGTCAAATCGTAATGGAGGCCGTGGGAATTTTTTAAAAAAAATTCCCTCTCCCACTTAGTAATTTGAAATTGAGGAATTTTCCTAGCCTACGACATGCATATCAAACAAAAAGCAATAAATATGAAAAATAAATTATTTTCCAACTATTATGGCTTTTGTCTTCAATATGTCTCCCATCGTATCGTCATCTCGTCCACTCCTCCTATGTCATGTACGAGCCATCCGGAGATCCGAGCCGAGACTAAAACCTATTTTAATTTACATCCATCGATCCTATACTCCACGAGGGAGTGTACATGAAATCTAGATCAAAAGTAAAATAAAATAAAGAGTGGCTAAACAATGCCGTATCTAATTTACAAAAAATCAAATACTAGCCTCGTCAACCCCGAAGATTCAACAAAATAAATATTTACACACATACAATCACATACACACATATGGCCATAATAGTCGGATCTTATGCCTGCAACCAAAGAGTTAAACTACGCATATCCTACTGTTATCCGGCACATATAATATATGAAAAGTGCATAAAAATTAACCGAATCCTAAACACACAAAATCGGAAACCCTTGCTCTAATACCAATTGAAGGGTTTAGCTTATCGAGTCCATGAGGGGAAACTTCGCTTCCCACTTCACCTCGGTTTGCTTGACCATGGCGATCCCTTCGATGTCCCCGGATTAAAAAAATTTAATCCTAGACAAAAGGGATTGCCCAAACAACCAAGTCATCGTCGTGCTATTCGTTTAGAGAGGTCACTTGAACAAACTCGTTGTTCAAGCGACCATCCTCTATTCTACGAGTAGCCACGGAATAGACGATGTCCAGATCGCCGATTTTCGTGTTTATGCTCGGGATCCAAGTATTTTTTAGCCACATACAGATTTATATCATGCTCATAATTGAAAAAAAAAACAAGCAAGTAACAAAAGAGAATAAAGAATAGGTATACCTCTCGATCTTCTAATGTATGACTTTCCTCCTTTTGGACGTCGTGTGGGCAATGATCTACCAAAAGTCGAAGCTCCTAGATTGCAAATCTTCCTTCCTTGCTCTTCCAAAGCAAGAGGAAGAATAGAAACAAGGTTCTTCTCCTCCCTAAAACCAACCAACAAGGAACAAATAGAATCCTTGCCGCCGGCCAACTAGGAGGAGGAGTTTGTGGTGGAATCCGGCCAAGACACCAAGGGAAAGGCCTATATCTTGTTTCCACCACCTAAGGAGAAGGAGAAGAGAAGATTTGGCCACCGGCCAAGGTTGGAAAGGGGCTAGAAAAGTTGTTGGACGCCGGCCAATGAAGGAAGAAGAAGAAAGGAAAACCTTCCTTATTTGGTGCCACCCAAGCCTCCAAACCCTAGCCCTAATCCTATCTCAACTAGGATTCCTCTCTTGCCGCCCAAAACCCTAGCTCTCTTGGATATTCTCCACGCCAACCCCTTTTCCCTCCTTTTATAGAGTTAGGGATAAGTCATGATTTAATCTCCTCCATTGGTTCTAGGGATTTAATCTCAACCGTCGAATCTAGAGATTTAATCTCAACCATCTGATCTTAGAGATTTAATCTCTACCTATGGATCTTAGAATTTTGTTTCTATCCATTGGATCTAGGCTTCGTGAGGTGTTAATAGGCTACATTAGGGACCATGGGAGAGGAGTTGGGTCTTGGCCACCCATGGATCAAGCCCACATAAAGTCCGATCCACTAATGATAATCCAATCCACTAAAGGATCATCATCGATCTACCTCACCAACCTCCATATGATAATATGGGCTTCATATATTATTTGTACATTTTCTCTCTATGTTTAAGATCTCGAATGTCCGTCGATTAATTAATTTACTGACCATTAATTAATCAACATCTAATTCCTTGAGTAGTACCACTCAACCTTTTCATCATGTAGGACCAAGTCCACCTGCATGGTTTACATGATGAACCTTATGAGTTCCTCAAGGGGACATCATCATCCTAATATATAGGACACGGTTTCCTCCTATAATCAATGGCACACCATATAAATAATATCATCTCCCAACTTACCGGGCCTATCGATTTAATCTATAAATCTCGCCCATTGGTAAATCAAAGAGATGAATACTAAGTATATGTGCCCGTTATTATATCGGGATTAAGAGCATGTACTAAATGATATTTGAGGTCCGATTCGATTATGTAGTCAGCAATAAATCGAATCACCTCTAAGTCGGTCCTACTCAATACACACAAAGTGCACTAGTGTGATTCTATTGTCAAGACAAACCAATACCAAATCACACTACAACCATTCCGATGGTTTGTCCAAAGTCATCTCGGTTTTGAGCCTTTACTTATACTTTTCAAGGAGTCGATAACATGATCTCCCGTGTGACACCACACACCATATTATCTACAATGTAAAGTATTAGACAATATGCATAACCATAATAATATGCAAACAATGATCATGTGATTCTTATTTCAAAATAAAGATTTTCATATAAAAGATAGACTTTTCAGTATACATCCCTACATCAAGTTGCAGAGCAGCAACAGGTTATCAATACCTTGATAATGAACCAACCAGATAATCCTGTCACTCCACCAGCTGCTCAGAATGTCATACCGACTGCACCCCTTGACCCACCAATTCCCCCAAGAGCCCCAGCAGGGGGAGTGAGGCAAGAGGCGTACTTAATTCAATGGCAGAAGCTGAAGCCAGAGAGTTTTGCTGGTACGAGTGAACCGTGGGATGCTCAGGCCTGGTTCAATGATGGCATGCTCGGAGGCTCGTTGGCTCCCATGTCCCCGGATTAAAATTTTCACTAATGAAAAACTAATTCGAATGGGATGAGTTTCCTAAGCTCGACCAATTCATCGTCGTGCTAACGACTTGAGAGATCGCTTGAACAAACTAGTTGTTCAAGCAACCAAGCTCTTCTAGTCGGTTAGCCGCGGAAGAGACGACGGACGGATCGCCGGTTTTTGTGTTTATCTTCGGGGTCCATCATTTAACAAATACATATGGATGTAGACATGTATAATCAACACATACAATCATATTAATAAGAACATGCAAAGATCAATAATAAAACTTATAAAACTTTTATACCTCTCGATCTTCTATCGTATGTCCTAACCTCCTTATAGACTTCGTGTGGGCGAAGATCCTCCACAAGTTGAAGCTTCCTAGATCTTCTTCAATCAAAAGAAAGAACAATTCTCCTTCCCTTCTTGCTTGAGCCAACCACCAAGCCACAAAAGCTTGATGCCGCCGGCCCCAAGAATAGAGAGAACAAGATGGCCAACCAATGAACCGAACAAGGGAACAATCCCTAGCTCCTTTGTGCCGCCGGCCAAGAGAAAAAGAAGAGGAGAAGAGGAATAGGTTGAGCGCTGACCAAGGTAGAGGGAAAAGAGATAGGTGTCGGCAACACCCTAGGAAGAAGAAGAGAACCTCTCCTATAGTTGTCGTCCACTCCACCTTGCAAACCCTAGCCGCCCAACCAAACCCGAATCTCCCTAGGGTTTCTTGCTACCCAAGCCAATGAAAGGCAAAACCCTAATCTCCAAAAACATCCAACTTCTTTGCCGCCCAACCTTAAGCCCCCTTTTATAGAGTTAGGCTTAAGCCTTGTTTTAATCTCCACCGTTAGTTCTAGGGATTTAATCTCAACCGTCGGATCTAGAGATTTAATATCAACCGTTGGATCTAGAGATTTAATCTCCACCGTCGGTTCTAGGGATTTAATCTCAACCGTCGGATCTAGAGATTTAATCTCAACCGTCGGATGTAGAGATTTAATCTCCACTGTCGGTTCTAGGGATTTAATCTAACCGTCGGATCTAGAGATTTAATCTCAACCGTCGGTTCTAGGGATTTAATCTCAATCGTCGGATCTAGAGATTTAATCTCAACCGTCGGATCTAGAGATTTAATCTCCATCGTCGATTCTAGGGATTTAATCTCAACCGTCGGATCTAGAGATTTAATCTCAAGCGTCGGATCTAGAGATTTAATCTCCACCGTCGGATCTAGAGTTTTGTTTTCCATCATTGGATCTAGCCTTCATGAGGATTATATTAGGCTCCGATAGGGACCATGAGGAGGAGTTGGATCTTGGCCACCCGATGGATCGGAACCACACAAACTTGATCCATCAATGATGTTCCATTCCACTAGAGGATCATCATTGAATTACCTCACCAACCCCCATAAATTAATATGGGCTCCATACACTATTTGTACATCCATCTCCCCGTGTTTAAGATATCGAATGTCCGTCAATTAATTGATTTACTGACCATCAATCAATTAACATCTAACTCCTCGAGTAGTACCACTCAACCTTATCATCATGTTGACTAAGTCAACCTGCAGGGTTTACATGATGAACCTTATGTGCTCCTCAAGGGGACATCATCAACCTAATATGTAGGACACGGTTTCCTCCTATAATTAACGGTACACCATGTAAATAATATCATTTCCCAACTTACCGGGCATATTGATTTAATCCATATAAATCTCACCCTTTGGTAAATCAAAGAAATAAATACTAAGTACATGTGCCCATTATTATATCGGGATTAAGAGCATGTACAACATAATATCCGGGGTCCGATTCAATTATGTAGTCAACAATAAATTGAATCACCTCTATGTCGGTCCTGCTCAATACACCTAAGTGTACTAGTGTAACTCTATGTTCAAGACAAAACATTACCAAGCTACACTACAACCATGCCAATGGTTTGTCCAAAACCATCTTGGTTGTGAGCCTCTACTTATATTCTACAAGGGACTGATAACATGATCTTCTGTCCCCATGTTGACTGATAAATATAAAGTGCAAACAATGATCATGTGATTCTTATTTCAAAATAAAAATGTTCATAAAAAAGAGCTAGGCTTTCAGTATACATTAATCCTGTCACTCCACCAGCTGCTCAGAATGTCATACCGGCTGCACCCCTTGACCAACCAATTCCCCCAAGAGCCCCAGCAGGGGGAGTGAGGCAAGAGGCGTACTTAATTCAATGGCAGAAGCTGAAGCCAGAGAGTTTTGCTGGTACGAGTGAACCGTGGGATGCTCAGGCCTGGTTCAAGACATCAGAAAGTATTGTAGAACTGCTAGATTGGCCTGAAAATGAAAAGGTCAAATGTGCATCATTCTGTTTGACTGGAGATGCCAGAATATGGTGGGAACGAGTAAAGGCAAAAAGAGTGATTAATAAAATGACTTGGGCCAACTTTGAAATGGAGTTCTCTGAGGAGTTTTTCCATATGCGAGTCACAAATAGGCACTACGATGAGTTCATGGAATTCCGACAGGGGGACCTGTCAGTTAATGAAGTCGTGAATAAATTCAATAGACTAGCTCGCTTATGTTCAGAGCTAGTCAGCACTGAATGAGAAAGAGTGAGACTTATGCTCAAAATGCTGAGACCGAAGATAGCTCTGAATGTGGCCAGCGGAATTAATAGACTGCAGACTACAGAAGAGTTAGTCAGTAGTGCTTTAATCATGGAGCATTACCTGAACAACATCAAGCAACAGAAAAAAGCCTCGACTGAAAATAGAAGTCATGGAAGTTTTGGAGGTCCGAAGTCTCAGAGCAATAATTCTAACTGGAAGGGAAATAACAACGGCAAGAGGAAGCAATGGAATAACCCAAAGAGGGGTTCAGCAAGCAAGCGGCCTAAGTATCCTATATGTTCTAAATGTGGGAAGATTCATCTAGGAGTTTGCCGCCAGGGAACGAGCGGGTGTTATACATGTGGCTTAGAGGGACACTTGGCCAAAAATTGTCCTACCAAGACCACTCCACCTCCACCACAGTCAAATCAGTATGGGGGTAAACCTGCTCAGTTGCACTAAATGCAAGCAGCACTGGAGGGTCCTCACATTAGTCAAGGAAGATTGGAGGCCCCACCAATTACACCGAATGCTCGGATCTTTTATCTCACTAAAGAAGAGGTAGCAAATTCTTCTACGATTGTCACAGGTCAGATACTTATCTTTAATAAGTATGCTACTGTGATATTTGATATTGGGGCAACCCATTCATTTATTTCCATGGTATTTGCTAAGAAGATAAATATACCTCCGGATGTCCTGGATCTTAAGTTTGTAACGACATTGCCTTCGGGAGAGGTAATGACATCTGCGCATTGGTTATGTGCCACGCCAGTTAGAATTTCAGTAAGAGAACTTTATAGTGATCTGATAATGCTGGACATGCACGATTATTATGTCATCTTGGGAATGGACTTTCTGAGCAAGTACGGTGCTTCCATTGAGTGTCGTAAGCGAAGAATCGTATTCCAACCAGTAGAGTCTAAGTTTGAGTTTATAGGAGAACCAAAGAAAAGAACTAAGAAGTTCTTATCTGTCGTAAAAGCTCAAAAGATGTTAGTCAATGGATGCACTAGGTATCTAGCGCATGTGGTTGATACAAAGCAAGAAAGAGGCCAAAAGCTCGAAGAAGTCCGAGTTGTATGTGACTACCCAGAAGTATTCCCTGATGAGTTGCCTGGGTTGGCTCCTAATAGAGAAATCGAATATGAGATTGAACTTATTCCTGGTACCAAACCAATCTCAAAAGTACCCTATCTTATGGCCCCGGCAGAATTGAAAGAGCTTTAGGAACAATTATAGGAGTTACTCGACAAGGGATTCATTCGCCCTAGTCACTCACCGTGGGGAGCTCCAATATTTTTCGTGAAGAAGGAAGATGGGTCTATGAGAATGTTCATAGATTATCGAGCACTGAATAAGGGGACAATCAAAAACAAATTTCCCTTGCCAAGAATTGATGATCTGTTTGATCAATTGAGGGGAGCCACAATTTTCTCCAAGATTGACTTGCGGTCCGGTTATCATCAAGTAAAAATTAAAAAGGATGATGTACCAAAAATAGCTTTCCGAATGAGGTATGGACACTATGAGTTCATGGTCATGCCCTTCGGAGTGACAAATGCTCCAGCAACCTTTATGGACCTAATGAATCGAGTATTCAAGGCATTCCTTGACAAGTTTGTGATCGTCTTCATTGACGATATCCTTATTTACTCGAGGACTCAGGAAGACCATGCTGAGCATTTGAAGACAGTGTTAAAAACCCTTCAGCAGAGACAATTGTATGCTAAGTGTTAGTGCAATCAAGCCCATCTAATGTTTCAATGTTTAACAACAAGGTTTAAGTCAAGAAAATAGATATCTAGTTTGAGCTAGAGTGTAGTCAAGACATTACCTCGACTGATACAAACCTAAGGTCACATAGTTAGATGTTTAGAGTGACATTAGAACTATGGATGGAAATCCAAAGGGGAACCTTGGTAGAAGAAGAGTACAAGCTGGCCGGAGGTCCGGAAGCTTGGTGATGGAGAGGGCATAGTAATGTGCTCGTTCTCCAATTGGGAAGAGTACAAGCTGGCCGAAGGTCCAGAAGCTTGGTGATGGAGAGGGCGTAGTAATGTGCTCGTTCTTCATTGGAGTTGGAGAGGGCACAAGGGAGTGCTCGGTCTCTAGCTAGTGTACTCGTTAGTAAGAGAGGGCATAGTAACGTGCTCATTCTCTTACTAGGGTACATGGGCCCAATACTCGTTAGATAAAGAGGGCACCGTAACGTGCTCGTTCTTTGGCTAGGGTACTGGGAGTACTCGTTAGACAAAGAGGGCACCATAACGTGCTCGTTCTTTGCCTAGGGTACATGGAGTACTCATTAGGCAAGGAGGGCATCGTAGCACGCTTGGTCTTTGTCTAAGGTACTTAGAGCATTCGTTAGTTGGAGAAGGCACCATAACGTGCTTGGTCTCTTACTAGGGTGCTTGAAACTCTAGGAGTGGCAGCTTACTAGGGAAGATACTCTTGTGCTTCAAATATTTACCGCATCAGTCGAGCCGCCATGGGGGTCAGCTCGACTGGCACTCTTGCACAAAGGAACAAAATCGAGCTGGCTCGACTGCCAGCTCAACTACTTATCGTTTGGTATAGCACAGAATCGAGCTGGCTCGACTAACAGCTCGACTGCTCACTAAGTGGAACAACACAGAACCAAGCCCAGCTCAACTGCGGCCTCGACTGTATACTCTGATTGCCAAACTCTAAACCCTATACCAGTCGCGTCGATTTGGTAAGCGGCTCGACTGGTAGCTATAGATTCGGTCACAGAATTGAGCCTGGCTTGGTTACGGGCTCGACTGATAGGTGTTTTTCGAGCACAGACACGAGTCAGACTCAACTGCGGGCTCGACTGTGGAGGCGGCAACGAGATGCTTCCGTTTCCAGTAAAGATTCAAACGCGATGATTTCCGACTGGAGGAGCAGGTTTCTTTCCTGGCGAACCACCAGAGGTTGGAGGTGGTTATGGGGACAAGCTCAGGTGGTCAGATTTTGGTCAGGCATGATTTCTAGGCTTCCAATAGAGGAAGATAAAAGGCTTGCTGGAAAACAAGAGAGGCAGTTCTTGTGCTCTAGTTTTTAGTTTTGAGTGATACAAGCTTCCTGTGATTCATTCTTAAGGAGAAGAGGGAAAAGCCTTACTCTCATCTCACCACCTCTCGAACAAGTGCTCACAACTGCTATCAATCATCTTCTTACAAGTGCTACAACTTCATCCTCAATGCAAGAAGTCGAACAGTAATCTGTAACTGGTTTTAACTTCTTATCTTACTGTTCTTGATTATCTTCACTGCATTGTAAGCTTGTAAGAGGTGAAGTTTTTCACCTCCGGAAACATTCCGATCCATTCATAGTGGACTTTCCTTTTGAGCTGCCCATGGAATAGGAACTACTGAGTTCCGAACCACGTAAATACCTGCGTATAGGTTGTGTTTATGTTTTGTGCTTTGTTTTCTATTTCCGCTGTATAATCCGCTATTTTATAGTAGAAGTTGAGCTAGATTTTTCAACTCGCTATTTACCCCCCCCCCTCTAGCGAGCCTCGATCCCAACAAGTGGTATCAGAGCAAGGGCTCTGCACCAGATTTACCTGCCAGAGTATCAAGGAATGGCAGCACAAGAGGGATTCAACACAACTCAACCCTTGTATTTCGATAGCCAAAACTTCTAGTATTGGAAGAGCTAGATGGAATACTACTTGATGATGGACATGGATATGTGGTTCTCCATCGTAGAGGGATTCTCACCGCCAACTGACGACGAAGGAAGGGTTTTGGTGTCTTCTATGTGGTCGACGGAACAGAGGAGAAGAGCCCAGGCCAATGCCAAAGCAACCGTAACTCTGCAGTAAGGTTTAGCCAAGGACCAACTCAACAAAGTTGGCCCCTTCAGTAGTGCTCAAGAACTTTGAAGGAAGTTGATGGAGCTACATGAAGGAACCAGAGATTCAAGGACAGCGAAGAGGGATCTCTACTTGAACCAACTTCAGAATTTCAGCATGAAGGAGACTGAAACTGTAAGTAAACTGCATGGTAGGTTTAAAGACATACTCAATGGCCTCCATTCTGTTGGAAAGGCTATCGAGAATAGGGATTTAGCCATGTATGTACTCAAATCTTTCCCTCGGAATACTTTGTGGTCATCTATGGTGGATGCCTACAAAGTATCAAGGGATCTTTCAACAATTAAGATTGATGAATTATTTTGTGAATTTGAATTGCATGAACAAGCTAATCGAAGCCCAAAGGAAAAGGGTCTAGCTTTTATTGCAGGAGATCGCAGCAAGGAGAGCAAGAAGAAGAAGGAGAATAAGGAAACTTCTTCCTCCTCTTCTTCATCAGATTCGGATGGAGATGATGAGTCATCCTCTAGCGAGATGGCTAACTTTGTGAGGAGATTGATGAGAAGAAGCCAAAAATACAACAAGAAGGATGTGAAGAAATACTTCACCAACAAAAAGAAAGGTAAAAGTTTTAAAATTAATCAGGATAAATCTTATGTAGAGTGCTTTCATTGTCATAGGAAAGGTCACTTCAAAAGTGAATGCCCTAAGTACAAAAAGAAGGATGAAAAGGCCAAGAGGAAGAAAGCATTGAAAGCTACTTGGGATGATACTTCATCCTCATCCTCCTCATCGGAAGAAGAAAATGAGGAGAAGGGAGCAAAGCAAAAGGCTCTCATGGCATTGGAGAATTCTGAAAAATCAGATTTTGATGGAGAGCTGAAGCATTCTGATGGGGAGCAATCAAATTCGGACTCTTCATCATCATCTTCGGATGATGATCAGGTAAACTCTCCCCATCTAGATAAATTGTATAAAACTATTGCTTGCTTGACAAATGCTCTGAAAAAATCCAAAACTAAGGTTAAATTACTGAAAACTGAATTAGAACTAGTTAAGAATACTAATACACTGTCTGATGACAGTGGTGCTGAAAATCCTCATTTGGAGGAGATCAAGGATGAGAATACATCCTTGAAGGCACAGGTGGAAGATCTCAAGTGCACACTTGAGAAATTTACCAATGGATCAAAGACATAAAATATGATCTTAGGAGCCCAACGTGCAGTCTATAACAAGCCTGGACTAGGGTTTAATTCACAACAAAAGGAATTTAGTTATATATCCTTAGTGTCTAGGAAACCTTCATCTAGATCTAAAGTTTCTTTTGGTGGAATTGATGCACCTAAAACTGCTAAAGAAAAATCTGTTAATGCAAGAACTGCTAGGTCTAAATTTGGTAATGGTAGAACTATCACTGCTAATTTTATTTCTACTAGATCACCTTTTATTAGAACTTCTAAAGCTTGGATTCCTAGGAAGTTTGTAGTAAGAATGAGAAAAAATCAACAATTAAAATCATTAGAAGTGATCATGGAGGAGAGTTTGAAAATGGTAAACTTAAGCACTTTTGTAGAGTGAAAGGATATAAACATGAATTCTCCACACCTAGAACACCACAACAAAATGGTGTTGTAGAAAGGAGAAATAGAGTCTTGCAAGAGGCAGCTAGGAGTATGCTAAACGAATACCAATTACCAAACTTCCTATGGGCTGAAGCAGTTAGCACTGCTTGCTATGTTCAAAACCGGGTTTTGATACATAGATTCTTAAGAAAAACACCACATGAACTTTGGTTTGGAAAGACACCAACAATCAAGCACCTTAGGGTATTTGATTGTACTGTGTATATCCTAAATACCAAGGATCATTTAGGAAACTTTTCTACAAAAGTTGATGAGGGTATCCTTGTTGGATATTCCCTCACTAGCAAAGCTTATAGAGTCTACAACCATAGGACTAAGCTGTTGGCAATGTGCTAGTCCTCGGAATGCTCATTGGCTCCCATGACCCCGGATTAAAATTTTCACTAATGAAAACTAATCCGGATGGGATGAGTTTCCTAAGCACAACCAATTCATCGTCGTGCTAACGACTCGAGTGATCGCTTGAACAAACTAGTTGTTCAAGCAACCAACTCTCCTAGTCGATTAGCCGCGGAAGAGACGACGGACGGATCGCCGGTTTTTGTGTTTCTTATCGGGGTCCATGATTATACAAATACATGCAAATGTAAATTAGTATAATCAACATATACTAACATAAAGAACATAAGCTAGCATATCAAATAAGAACATGCAAAGATCATAAATAAAAGTTAATAAAACTTTTATACCTCTTGATCTTCTATCGTATGTCCTAACCTCCTTGTAGACTTCGTGTGGACGAAGATCCTCCACAAGTCGAAGCTTCTTAGATCTTCTTCAATCCAAAGAAAGAAGAACTCTCTTTCCCTTCTTTCTTGAGCCAACCACCAATCCACAAAGGATTGATGCCGCCGGCCCCAAGAATAGAGAGAACATAATGGAAACAACCAAGCAACTGAACTAGGGACAAACCCTAGCTCCTAGTGCCGCTGGCCAAGAAGAAAACAAAAGGAAAAGAGGAATAGGTTGGGCACCACCAAAGGTATAGGAAAAAAGATAGGAACCGGCCAACACCCTAGGAAGAAGAAGAACACTTCCCCTATAGTTGCCACCTACCTTACCTTCCAAACCCTAGCCGCCCAACCAAGCTTCCTTTGGATTTCTTGCCGCCCAAGGTAGAGGAAGAGAAGGTAGTGGCCTTAGAAGGAAGAAGATGAGCCCTTCCCCTATAGTTGCCGCCCAACATAACTTCCAACCTAGCCGCCCAATCCAAAAAGCCAAACCCTAATCTAATTAGGGTTTCCTCCATAGGTTTCTTGCCGCCTAAGCATGGTGGAGAGGAGAGATCTAGGAGCTAGCCACCTTCAATGAAGAAGACAAGCTCCTCCATAGGTTTCCGCCCACCCTCCTTCATCACCTTGGCCGCCCAACCTATGGAGCCAAAACCCTAATTAGGGTTTCCTCCATGAGGTTGCTTGCCGCCCAAGCATACTAGGAAAAACCCTAATTTCCTTAGCATCCATCATGAACCATTAACCCCCCTTGCCGCCCAACCCATAGCCATCCTTTTATAGAGTTAGGGTTAGGCCTTGGTTTAATCTCCACCGTCGGTTCTAGGGTTTTAATCTCAACCGTCGGATTTAGAGATTTAATCTCAACCGTCGGTTCTAGGAATTAATCCCAACCGTCGGATCTAGAGATTTAATCTCAATCGTCAGTTCTAGGAATTTAATCCCAACCGTCGGATCTAGAGATTTAATCTCAATCGTCGGTTCTAGGAATTTAATCCCAACCGTCGGATCTAGAGATTTAATCTCAACCGTCGGTTCTAGGAATTTTAATCCAACCGTCGGATCTAGAGATTTAATCTCCACCGTCGGGTCTAGGGATTTAATACCAACCGTCGGATCTAGAGATTTGTTTTCCATCATTTGATCTAGACTTCATGAGGTTTATATAAGGCTACGATAGGGACCATGAGGAGGAGTTGGGTCTTGGCCACCCGATGGATCGGAACCACACAAACTTGATCCATCAATGATGTTCCATTCCACTAGAGGATCATCATCGAACTACCTCACCAACCCCCATAAATTAATATGAGCTCCATATATTATTTGTACATTTATCTCCCCGTGTTTAAGATATCGAATGTCCGTCAATTAATTGATTTACTGACCATCAATTAATTAACATCTAACTCCTCGAGTAGTACCACTCAACCTTATCATCATGTTGTCTAAGTCAACCTACAGGGTTTACATGATTAACCTTATGAGCTCCTCAAGGGGACATCATCAACCTAATATATAGGACACAGATTCCTCCTATAATCAACGGCACACCATTTAAATAATATCATTTCCCAACTTACCGGGCATATTGATTTAATCCATAGAAATCTCACCCTCTGGTAAGTCAAAGAAATAAATACTAAGTACATGTGCCCGTTATTATATCGGGATTAAGAGCATGTACAATATAATATCCGAGGTCCGATTCAATTATGTAGTCAGCAATAAATTGAATCACCTCTATGTCGGTCCTGCTCAATGCACCTAAGTGTACTAGTGTAACTCTATGTTCAAGATAAAACAATACCCAGCTACACTACAACCATGCCAATGGTTTGTCCAAGACCATCTTGGTTGTGAGCCTCTACTTATACTCTACAAGGGACTGATAACATGATCTTCTGTGCCATCACCCAAGCACAATGTTATCTACAATGTAAAGTATTAGACAATATGCACAACATATAATAAATATAAAAGTGCAAACAATGATCATGTGATTCTTATTTCAAAATAAAGATGTTCATACTAAAGAGCTAGGCTTTCAGTATACATCCCAACATAAGCTAGTAGAAGAGTCAACTAATGTTGTGTTTAAAGAAAAAGGAATGAATATTGATTCAGATAGAAAATCAGTGGAGTTTGAGCTGGAATTGAGGAAGCTGGAATTGGAAGATAGCAACCCTATAGGGGAAGCAAGAGTGGATTCTGATGAAGAAAGAGTGAGAGCTCAAGGGTCATCACTTAAGATTGGAGAATCTAAACAGATTTCTGTTGGTGCAATGGACCCACGTCACGATTGACCGGACTCGAGTTTGACTTGAGCGATATTTTGATGTTTGACATGGAAGTTTGACATCGATGTTTAACATTGATGTCTGATAATGTTTTGGGGAGATTGTTTGTACAATGGACCCAGGTCATGATTGACCGGACTCGAGATTGACTCGAGGGAGATTTTGATGGTTGACTGGATTTGACCATGTCATGGAAAGTCCAAGTCTTGAGTACTTGGCATGTAAAGTCCAAGCATGGGTCTTGGCAAGGAAAAGTCCAAGCATGGGTCTTGGCATGAAAAGTCCAAGCATGGGTCTTGGCAAGGGAAAGTCCAAGCTTGAGTCTTGACATTTGAGAAGTCCAAGGGGTTTGATATTGGCGGCGTAAAGTCCAAGCGGGAGTCTTGGTAGCATAAGTTCAATGGTTGGCGGCATAAAGTCCAAGCGGAGTCTTGGTACCGTAAGTCCAATATGCCTTGGCGGTGTAGACACCGTTAGCATGACATAGCCGATGGAAGCACCTGAAGGATAGCGTAATGGATGAACAAGTCATGGATGACTTGGAGGGATCCGAGAGGGGCGAGGCTGATGGAGGTGGCTAGAAGGCTTAGGTCTAGTCTAAGGGTGGTCTAGCAAGTATGGGGGCACCATACTTGGGTTAAAATCTCATGTTTGAGGTGTGCCAGTTGACTGGTGTCATATGGCAATCGACTAGTGTGAGTCAACTAGGGTTTGACTGCGGGAAGTGTCCCCGTAGTCATCTGCCAGAGTGGCAAATGCGATCAGTAGCTCGATCACCAACTCGTTGCTCAAGAATTCGGGGCATAGAATGAGTTGGGACTCGGCCAGGTTAGCGATAGTGAAGGCTCTATCAGTCGACTAATGGACATGATCAGTCGATTGATGTCCTATCCGTTGGATTTTTCCAGCTTGTATTACATCGTTGTCTCACAGCAACGGTGTCATCAATCGACTGATGGTCCCGAGCAGTCGACTGATCAACAATTTCTAGCCCAGGCAGAAGCTTTAAAATAGTTTGTGGAGGAGGAAATCAATAGCGTTTCTTGAGGTGTTTTGATGTGATTTGCTATTGAAAATCAGGGTCTCTAAGTGCAATTCAAACAACCACAAAGCAAGTAATCCAAGAGCAATTGTAAAGTGTTATTTTCTTTACTTGTTGCGTATTTCATTTGTATATTGCTTGTATTTATTTCTTACTATTGTAAGATCACTTGTACGAGGTTTCTCCGCCTCCGACTTGTGTCGAGAAGGAGTGTTTATTAGTGGTGTGTGATTGTGTTGGGTTTCCGACACCGCGGCGTGTGTGTGTTCGATCACGTTTCGTAAACATGAGCACAGCAGAAGCAATAAAAATAATAAATCTATATTTATTACAACACACACAACACACGCATGCATAGTACAACAAGTGTAGACATAACCATAAATTTAAATTTGCAATAAAAGGAAATTTAACTACGTTATACCTTACGTATGACGTGTAGCGGGAACGGCATCAACCGAAACGATCCTCGCTAGAATCGTCTCTATCCGTATCCACGCCGAGTATCTTCTGGATGACTTCACTAAGCTACGAGCTTCGTCTTCATACGGGTTACTAGCCTCGTGTTGAAGACGACGTGATCGAGAGATGATCACGATCCGAATCCAAATTCGGATCCAAAAATGAGTCCTCAAAACTCGCTTCTCCGGAGAGGTATTCGTCAACCCATTCACGAATCCTTCATCCTCCACCTCAGAGGATTACCGGAGATCGAATCCCCGGTAAGTTAGCCGCTGTCGGAGCTCTAATCGTCGTCCAAACGACGCTCCGACGAGAGGAGAACAAGCTGTCTAGAAAACTGGACAGCTTTGGTGGAGGAGATAGGCGCCGGCCAACCAAGGGAAGATAGAGCTCACCTTGATGCCAAACCTAAAGGAGATCACCGGAACTCTTCCGGCAGCAGCTCGACGCCGGCAATGGGAGAAGACGGCAGCAGCTGGTGGCCGGTTGGAGAAGAGGGGCGGCAGCTTAGGGTTGGCGCCGAAAACTCCTTCAATGGGGTGGGCGGCAACTTTTTGCTAGGGTTTTGGATTAGGGCTTAATTATCCCTTAAGCCCTCTTTTATAGAGAACTAATTCTCTTAATGGTTATTGGATCATAACCATTAGGCCCGTTAACCCGCTCCATTAAGATAAGTTAAAATAAACCAAACCATGATGGTTTATTTTAAGTAAAAACGAACCGAACCAACTTTTGGTTCATTCGTTTAAAATAAACCAAACCCTTTGGTTTATTCTCCTCCATTGGATTAGAACCAAACCATTTTGGTCCATCCATTATGTCTTCATAAGACACGGCCCATCCACGCTTCCATTGCGACTGAAACGATTTCATGCTCGCTTTATGTTTGGTCCAACCAAACTTAGTTTCTCTCGGTCTGAGAATCCCATTCTCAAGCTCGTTTTAAATCCTTCGGATTACGCTCGTTGTGCGTGTGACCAAATAGGTTCTCGGTTTATGTTGGCCGTCTATAATTGACCATTAATTATAGAACGATCATGAGTGGCACCTAGTAGTACATCATGATCCCCAATTAACCGAAAAGATCAACGGTTGATCCAGAACTATTTCTGAAACCCTTCAGCAGCTCGAATGATTCGTGCCCCATTCCCTTCACTCATCTTATACCCACTTGGTTCAGGACATGGTCTATAGTGTCACCCCACTAGGTCGACTACGCCACCTAGCCCAAGTATCATTTCCTCATCCTACGGATTCTAGTTACTGCACATGTATCGAAGAGTACCTTACTCTAAACATGTAATGCTTTGGCCAAAGACTTTAGTAACAATCCGACGATAGGCCATGGGTATACATCTCCTCGCAAGGAGTGGTGAATCCTTTATAGGCTATTCAAACACCTTCGATCACTTCGACTTATACCCAATCATCCCGGGTCCACATCTCCTTAGAGATGTTTGCTTAAGATGTCAAAGCATAAGTCTCCATGATCAAGATGACTTGAATGCCGCAAGTCAAAGGAACATCGCACTTAAGCTACAGTAAGAACTTCATTGACATATCTATATATGCAGAGAACCATATGAAGTCTTACGGCTGGTCACTCCAATGAACTAGTTACCATAACTAGCATCCACGATCAACTCCGGTCATCACAATGTCTCCAGCCAGTGAGAATCAGCTGCTTGGATACACCAAGGAGTATACCTCGTGCTAGTCTCGACAGAATTGATGGTGTCCAAATCCATCAATTCATCGACTAGGGATAATTCCGATACATCACAATTACACATGTAGAGATACTCACTAGTTGTGATCCAATCACAAATTCTCTCATGCTGTGAATCGCATCGTGGATATTCAGTAAATGAGTTTAAGATCCAATCAAATACATGAAACATGTATACTCAAATAGTGAATCTTCATTTATCATATAAATGGTTCATACATAAAGCGATTGCCTTAGGACATCTCTCATATATTACTAACAGATTGGCATCGCTAGAGCTCTTTAGATCTCGATCCGTGGAGTAGGAACCGTTCGGTTCCGAACCACATTACATGATTATGTAATTGTGTGCTTGTATTGTTATTGCTTTATTTCCGCTGCGCTAACGAAGATTTGTAGACAAACACACAACGAAATCCATCACGCAACGAATGGACTAGGCATATGCCTAGGAAGAACAATGCCCAAAGACCAAATCAAAATTCAAAAATTAGACAATTAAAGGTTGAAAATCAAGCCTTGAGGTCAAGGCTTGAGAAACTTGAGAAGACTCTTAAGATTATGCAAAACCAAATAAAAGGGTCAAATGATCAAAGTCAAGGGTCTAGGTCCAAGAGTCAACACCTAGGGTGTAAAATACCGGAGAAAAAAAAATAAAAATATTCCTCAGTAATTGATAAAATATCTTGTGGAATTTTTCAGGAATTTTTAGAAATTTTTCTGGATTTAAACGGAGGTCTTATGGACATTTTATGGGGATAAAGCGGATAGGCTTTTGTAAAGCCTGTTTAGACTATCTGCTATGAATTTATGGGTTTAATTAAAAAGCCTTTATATTTTGCCGTTTCCCTTATTTTTCCCAATTGCGCCGTTCCTTTTTCCCCTCCCGATCCTGCCTCGCGATTCCTTTCACCTCCATCGCCGTCTCTCCCTCGCGTGCCGGCCAGCAGTCGCTGCGCCCCGTCGTCGTGCCTCCATCACCGCCTTTCTCCTCGCCGCGCCTCTTCTGATCCCCATCATCGTCGCTCCTTTTTCCTCGCGACGAGCAGCGGCGAACCGCCTTGATGGTGCCACGGACACGCCGGCGGAGAAGGGGTGCGCAGCGGGGAGACTGTGCCGGCAGGAAGTCGATTTGGGTATTTTCTCTGCCGATTGTCACCGGAGTGATGTTAGGGCAGCGGGATTTCCGACGAACAGGTGGATTTGGGGGTTTGCTTTGTCGTTGGTCATCGGAGTTAGTGGTTTTTCTGGCAGATTGAACAAGAGGGGAGACGAGAGGGTGGCTGCCGGTGGAGTCCAACGACCGGTGAGCTGTGATTTATTTTTCACTTCATCAGCTATTTTAACAAGCTCGATTTGGTGTCACCATCTGCAGGTGATGCCACTGTTCTTCCTCCAAGCAAGTTGTCGGAGGTTCTCACTTGTGATCACGATCTCTGCAGCAGCCGTCCTTGTGATCGTCGAGATCTTGGCCTCGCCGGAGCTGCTGCCCTCTTGATGGAGCATTGTACCGATCACCGTCTTTTCCTTCTTGCCAAGATCAACTTCTGTTGTTGCTCGAATCGGCTGGGAAGCTCAGATCTACCTCTGTCCTCATTTCCTCCATGACGCAAATTGAGTTGGTAAAGGAGATGGGTGTTATTAAATTGGAGGAGTTCGGTGGTGACGCTTTATTTACTATCGTGGGAGTTGTGAATTGGCCATTTGGTGGCTTATACCTTTTCACCCAGCTGCCATCTTGGATTCTTGGTAAGTAGATTGGGATGGTCTATGATTATTGCAATTAGATCTTGTTTTGTTATGGTGGGATGGTATATTAAATTGTTTGTGGATGGGCTGGATGTTGTAGGTTGGCTATGTGTAGTTATGGATTGGATGGTACAGAACTGATTTTCTACCTTGGATCAAGAAGCTCTTATCCTGGATTTGGAACTAGGTAAATGCTATGAATTGTTACTTTAACTGTAGATTGAGATGTTATTTAGTTAGCTCGATTAACTATGATTAAATGGATAGTTGGTACTGTGATTAAGAGTTAATGGAAGAAACTATTTAGTTAGTTGATCTAGATATAAAATTGATGCGGGATTAGGATTTGATCCTAATATTAGAATTGACAGTATGATTGGATCGTATATGTTTCGTTGCAGGATGTTGATTTCAGGACCTTGATTCTAGATGGGTTCATGGGCGTGAAGACTATCGACAGTCTACATAGCAGGTGGGTAATTTCCTACCTGGTCCGGGTAGTTGTATTTCATTCAGATTTAGTCATTGATATGAGCATGTTAGGTGTTCATATTTCCTTGACCCTGTTCTTTTTATCGTATGCTTGATCCTTTACCGTTGGCTATTAACTATATTGCTGATATCATGTTTATTTTACCATGATTAGGAGTTATACATATAGGTGATGCAAGTAACTTAGAATTTGTTTAAGTTAAGTGCAAATGGTAAAGTCCGGATGACAACCTGATTGTACATTGGGCAAAAAGGTTATCCGTAGGTAGATAATGACTCTAACCTAGGGTTAGTTCTAGTACCCTTAGGTTGTATGTTACCACCGAACATGTGTTGTGTAAATGGTCAGAGGAATGATACTTAGGGTATCGCTACGGACCGGTGGTCCTAGCTTGTTATAATCAGATGAGTACGACTCTCTACAGGATAGAGAGTGCGTCGAGTAGATTAGTATGACTCTCTACAGGATAGAGAGTATTATGATCGATTAGTCGACTCTCTACAGGATGAGAGTGCATCGAATAGATTGGTATGACTCTCTACGAGGATAGAGAGTCTATGGTGGATGTCTATGTGAGACATTGCATTCATGCATTTACATGCACCTGCACGGCAGGTCTCTCCTTGTGGTTGAGAGGGTCGCCATCATCCTGTCTCCACGGTTACTCATGAGGAGTAATGCTTGTGTGGCGAGCATTGAGGTGCCGCACTCTACCACTATAGACGGTGGTAGTTGGATTTGCGTGTCGTAGTCCTGCGTGTGTGGTACTCGACCACTCATGGGTAGTGACTGTCGGAGTGACCAACAGCAGGGACCCCTATCGTGTAGCTTGCTCTTTACGCTTATATGCTACTTGATCATACTGCCCACTCGGCCACTCGAGAGTAGTGGTTGGTGTTGAGTTGGGACAGTTGTCATGCTCGAGCCACCGATGCCACACTGGGGTCGTGGTAGCTTTAGGGTGAGCCGACATGACCATGCATGCGCCGCATTGCCGTATCTGATGGCACTTTGCATATTACCATATATAGATACATATATGTATGTATATATATATATGGATGGTTGAGATTAATATATATATGGATACAGTCTATATATATATGATTATTGTGATGTTGCATTTGTTTGTACTATGCTTGCTGCATTTGGGTGGACATCATATTCATGCATGTCTCTTACATTTGTTATACGATTGAGTCGGATATTGGTATGTGTTGGACAGACCACTAGGTACCTTGACTATTTTGAGTTGATTTACTCT
The DNA here is from genome assembly GCA_025175895.1 of Wurfbainia villosa. Taxonomy (NCBI): domain Eukaryota; kingdom Viridiplantae; phylum Streptophyta; class Magnoliopsida; order Zingiberales; family Zingiberaceae; genus Wurfbainia; species Wurfbainia villosa. The sequence continues at coordinate 86,430,512 of CM045990.1, forward strand.
TCTGTTATATATATATATGTTGGATATATGTTGATTTGGATCGAGTAGCGTAGCGAACTTTAGTATGTCTGCATTTTATGTTATTCATTTGATTAGACGGTATATGCTTGTATTTATATACTATGCTGATATACCTATTGTACATCTAGATTATGTTGTCGAAATACATGTGATATTACATATATACATGTTTTCTATTACCTGCTGAGTTTTACTCACCACCCCTCGCGGACCCTGGGTTTTCTGTCGCCCAGGTAACAGGTAGAAGACTTCGTGATGACATTGGAGCATCGTCGGCTGACATCGTCTCATCTCACCTCCGAGGCTCCCGTGTGTATTTGGGCTTTGCATCCGCCGTGTATTGTATTTGGAGTTTTCTTGATGTACATATTGTATATTCGGATTTTGTCGAGGTTCTGTGTTGTTGTGTTGTGTTAGTCATACCGGTATTCATGTGTGGGATTGATATCCTATTGTTGTAGTATGTTTCCGCTGTGTCTTGTGTAGTTTTTGTTTTCGTACATATATATTGTTGTCATTGTAGGCCTACGGGCCTTGTATTAACCCGAAATATTGCCACGTACAGGGAAGGTGCCGTCCGTTTGATTTTCGGCTCGGCATGCTCTCGGGGCGTGACATAGGGCCTTAGAGACATTAGTCAACCAAGGGCAAGAAAGGTTTGGGTCACAAACCTAAGCCTAAGGTGGCTTATCATAGTGTTCCATTTGATTATGGAACTCAATCTAAGTCTAGGAAGACCAAGGTTACTAGGGAAGTCATCCCTAAGGGTAACATAGGTGTGTGCCTAGTGGCAAGGGTTTCAAGGAAACCTAGGGAAGCCACTAAGAAGCCCCGGCCACGGATCCGTGCGAAGATGTATTGAAAACAAAACATGTATGTGTTTATATAAAACCCTAGATCTACCTTAGATCTACATGATAAGGATGTTACCCTCGTAGTGACGCCCTTCGCAAATCCCGCTCGTCCAAAAGGTTCGCCGGAACTCGAGAGTGTCAAGTGCACACCCCTCTATTGGTATCCACACAAGCAATAGGTGGAGAAAACACACCCTTGAGTGTGCTAGCACTCTATGGATGGTTCGGCCAAGGAGGTTGGGAGAGGGAGAGAGCTTGAGGGAAGTTGATCCAAGGTTGAAGATGAAGTTGTGTAACTTCCCAAAATCAATTCCCACATCTAATGGGGTTGGCCGGCCACTTCATGGAGAGGGGGTTACATGCATGCATGTAACTCCCATGACCCTTGGTCTCCCTCATGAGGTGGCACCACATGACAAAGTCAATGATGATGTGGAGCATCATCATTGGCCGGCCATGCCAAGTCATCATCATGACATGGCATTTGGTCAAGTCAAACTTGACCTTTCATCTTCCCTCTCAAGTCAAGTCAAACTTGACCTCTTATCTCCCATGGTTGATCAAATCCAACCATTTGATTCCAGTCAATTTAATTTAATGAATCTCTATTCATTAATTTAAATTGATTTGATGAATCAAATCTAAATTAGACTCATTCAACACTTGAATCAAATTGAGTCCAACTCAATTAGTCTAATTAGGATTACTCTTAATCCAATTTGGTTCATCCCATGAACCTAATCCTCATGGTTCATCATATGAACCTAATCTCCATTTAATTGCCCTTATGTGTGTGACCCTATAAGTTCTTGTAACGTTGGCAATGTCCCTAAACTGATTTAGGAACATAAGCAATGAGCGGTATCTAGCAACACATCATTGCTACCCAAGTTACAAGAATGTTGAGCTCCAACATCACCTTTGTGACTACTAATTGTGACTCTCACAATATGTGACAATGTCCATCTATCCTTGACATCTAGATTGACCAATCGAGGCATAGACCGTGTCATCCTCGGTACAATCTAAATCTTGAACTCCAAGTAGACTCACTCTAATCAAATGAGCTCAATATCTCATATTGACTCATTTGGGCATGGTCATGCACTTCGTGGTCTCACTCTATCAAGAATATCGATGTCTCTCCCGTCATATAGGAGGGATAGATCCCATCTACATCACTCACATCCCTCCGCATAATTTGTTACATACCCAGTAATCGCCTTTATAGTCCACCCATTTACGGGTGACGTTTGACGAAGCCAAAGTATGCAACGCCTTATGTAGGGAACCATGGTGACTTCAGGTCTAAGGACTAATAGTCATACTAATAGCCACATGAGAAAGTATATGACACTCATATAATGATCCATGATACTTTCTCATGACGGGTCATTCAGTATACATTCTCTAATGTATACCTATGTGTCAACTCGATATCTCATATCCATGACTTGTGAGATCAAGTCATCACGTTGACCTACATGCTAGTCTCTACGCATTAACATTGTCCCTGAATGTTAATACTCGACTAGGAATGATTAAGAGTAGTGTTCTCTATATCATCTCATTATCGATTCAACCAATCGATTGATATAGATAAGAACCTACTACTCAAGAACATTATTATATTTAGTTATTTGGCACCAATACAAGTAAATATAATAACCATGCCTTTATAAATAGGAATATGATATAATAAAGTCCATATAACAATCATCACATGATTGGCTCTAAGGCTTTCACTAACATGAATAGCCCTCGATCGATGGATGACGGTATTTGCTCATCTACAAAACTAATTAGCGCAAGCGGAAATAACAAAAAACAAGACAAGCAAACAAACAAAGAAGAATACAAACGGTAACATAAAATGTAACGTGGTTCACGGCTACGCCGCTAATCCACGGTCTGATTCGTCCAAGGTGAATCACTCCTCCAAAGCCAATCACTATTAGTCTCTCCTTTGCACCAAGCTAGGTGGAGGTAACTTTTACAACCAAGATCACTCTTCTAACAATAAGAATGTAGTAAAAACAAGTAAGAAGAGTGGGAAGACGTTTATGGCACTTTGGGAGAAGATTGGAGTTCAAGCATTAGCCTCCCAAAGCCTCATCCCCTTTCTTTTTAGAGAGGAAGAGGGTTTCTTCCCGTTGACACAAGAGCAGTCGACTGATGCCCCGATCAGCCGACTGGTCCTGTAGCCATTGCCCAATAACGGCCACTTTACACGTTGGATTTCATCCAACAGTATCATCATCAGTCGAGTGCTCCACGAGCTCGACTCCATTCTCGCGTCTGCATGCATCATCACCGATCACGATCGACGGCCGATCGGGTCCATGGCAATGATCGCTAGTCCATGGCAATGTCGCTGGGCACTAGTCGAACCCATTCGACACACTAGTAGAACCTCATTCGACATCCATCCATGGCAATGATCGATGTCGGGAAAACTCATCCGACACTTAGCCAAATGGCCAAGTTTCACCTAGGAGCTACTACCCCTTCCTGAGTTACATTCGCTCACTCTCATCCCTCGGAGTCCCTCACCTTCGAAGTTGTCTTCGTCCGGCCACGTCCCTCGGATGCGCCAAGCGCACGGCTCTGAAGCGCCATCCTTCGCGTCTCGCCCTGAAGTCTACTTCCTCTGGCTTCACTCCAAGCTCCTCGTCCGGCGGTCCCTCGGATGCTCCAAGCGCACGGCTTCCACAAAGCTATCCTTCACCGACTCAAGGACCGAGTCATGAGATGTGAAACTTGCCAAGGCTCCATGTGCGAATTACTAAGTCCTGCACGACTTCAACGCACATATCAAATCACAATAACAAACTAACTTAAACCATTTGCCACACACATCAAAACCTTATCATGGCAAGAGATTGCCCTAACAATCTCCCCTTTTTTAATGTGTGGCAATCCGTTTAAGTTAGGTAAAAACATTTGATAGAAATTTATAAGGTACGAAAGCATGTAAACATAAACATGATATAGCAACATGAAACTCTCCCTTAATCCATGAAACTCCCCATACATATTTCTCCCCCTATCATAATTTTACTTAAACATAATAATTTCTCCCCCTTTAACACCATCAAAAAGATCAATACTAAGTTATAAACTCATGGCATCAAGTCTAATAGAAGGAAAATACCAAAGATTTGTTTAACAACCAAATTCAGCCTTGACTGGTCTGATTTTCAGGCCACCAGTCGACTGGTTCAGACTACCAGTCGACTGGCACGTGCATTTCAGGATTTCTGATTTTTCGGGGTGAAATTCAAAAATGCATTAAAAATTCCAGAAAATTCGAAAAATCATGAAATTTGGAGAACATATTTCTTTTAAGTATATCTATCAATGAAAAATAGTTTTTCATGAAAAATCATTAGATTTTCTTGTTTTTGCAAAAAATCCAAAAGCTTTAAAAACCACTAGGTTTTTGATCATTCTAGTATCAAGTTTACTACCTAGTTTTGCATCCAATTGTTTCAAAACATGAATACACAGATTTTAAAGTAAGAAATTATTTTGAAAACATATGAAATATTCAATCATGATATTTGGGCAATATGTCTATGAATTAAACATAAGTCTTCCCCATGATTGGTCTATTATTGCTATTTTGATACCTTAAATGACCATCTAAATGCTATAGGCATTAGTGGACATTTGTATCATCCTAACATCTCACTCATGCTAAGTTTTCAATCAATGTAGCCTATTGTGAGTGTGAGATGTATCCTAGAGGTATTTGTACATACTTAACCATTATTTTCATGCCATTCTATCAATGTTAAGTATCATCCTATCATTCTACATGATCATAAAGATGTATATTTATTAATTTTACATCATGATCATGAGACAAAAGTATTCATCAAGTAATAATCATGCATTAGGTATTATATCATGATGCTAAAGCAAATATCACCTAGAGCATGATTTAAGTCCTATTTCTCATGATTATGTGTCAAATATTAAAATCATAAATCATGATTGCAAACATACATAGCAATTTCATTAAATATCATGATTTAAGTATTATTATTTATTTTTGGGCACATTATCATCACCCAACACTATTTCAAAAATGTTGTCCCATCATCCTAAGTCAACCAAATTATGATATAGATCAAGTCCATATGGTTGACTATCCTAGGGTTTTTCTAACCCTTAAGGATGGATTTTGGAACCCAATACAAATTCTTGCCTATGGGGTTCACTAGAAATTCCTTAGGAATCCATTTTCTGGCTATTACCTTCTTCTTATCTTGTCCCCTAGCAATTAGGCATTTATAGGCCTTTTCATTTTTCTTTTCCTTATATCCTAGGCCTTTCTTGTTAAAACTTGCTCTTTGGCTCCCTATGATCATGTTCAAAGTGTTTGAGCCAATAGTAAATTTTTCTAGGGCTTTTGTCAAATAGTCTACCTTTTCCCTTAAAGCCATATTTTCATCCATACATGCATCACTAACATCTAATGGCATATAGTTATCATGTGAGTATGCATCATCATCATTATCATTAAAACATGATTTTTCTAATTTTTGCTCTAATTCCTTAATTTGGTCAAGCATGCTTTTGTTCTTTTTCTTGGCTCTAAATATATCCTTAGTTAAGCTAGAAATCATAGAAACTATTTTACTAGGTGAAAGGTTAGTTACCATAGTTTCCATGTCCTCTTCTTCTTCTTCGGATGAGGATGTAGAGGAGGCTCTCCCTTCACTTGAGCTCTCTCCACTTGAACTTGATTCTTCATTTTCGGTGGAGAAGCAATCCAAGTCGTCAAATGCCATCAATGCTAAGTTGGTGACAAATGCATTTTCTTCCTCGGATGATGATGAGGAGGAGGAAGGGTCATCCCAAGTTCTAGCTTTTAATGCTTTGGCCTTTCCCTTTTCCTTTGCCTTCTTCTCCTCTTCCTTTTTCTTCTTGCTCCCCTTTTTCTTCTTCTTTTCTTCCTTCTTTTTCCTTTCTTCCTTGCTCTTGTTTAGGAGGGGACAATTGTCCCTTATGTATCCCTCTCCTTGGCAATTGTAGCAAATGACTTTCCCTCTTGGTCTTCTCCTTCTATCATTAGATTTATTAAATTGAAAACCTTTTAAAGCACGCCTTACCCTCCTTACCATATACGCTTCTTCCGTGCTATCCATGGAGGAGGAGGAGGATGCTTCATCATCAGAGGAGGAAGGGATCTCTATCTTCTTCTTCCCCTTGTTTGCCAAAAATGCTACTCCTCTTGAAGGTTGGATTATTGGCTCTTCTTGTATTCCTTCAAGCCTAGATTCATGCAATTCCATAGAGGAGAAAAATTCATCTAGAGTACTTACCTCTAGATTCTTTGAAATATAGAATGAGTCCACCATTGAACTCCACTTGGATGATCGGGGAAAAGCGTCTATGGCTTTCATTACCATATCTCGGTTGGAGAGCTTTTCACCTACACTTGTTAGCCCAATTAAAATCTCTTTAAACCTAGAATGCAATGAAGTTACCTTTTCTCCCTTTTCTAATTTTATGTTGGATAATTGGGAGCGGAGGAGATCTCTTCTTGCAAGTTTAGCCTCCGAGGTACCTTCATGAAGCTCTACTAGCTTCTCCCACATCTCCTTGGCACTTAGGCATTCTCTAATTCTATTTATTTCTTGTTGAGGAAGTACATTGTATAGATGGTGCTTGGCTTTTGAGTTTGCAAGGTGCTCCTCTCTTTGCCTCTTGGTCCACCTTGACTTCTCTATTGGCTTCCCCTCTTCATCCCTAGGCAAAACGAAACCGGATTCCATTGTAATCATAATATCAAAATCCGTTTCGAAAAATACCTCCATTCGCTTCTTCCACCAAGCGAATTCTCCTTCAAACTTCGGTGGATGAATGTTGGAGCCAGCCATCTTTTGAATATGCTTGTTGTGGCGGTTAGTCCTCGACAAGCTTTCCTTGGCTCTGATACCACTTGTTGGATCGATGTGTAGTTGTGGTGGTCGGCTAGAGGGGGGTGAATAGCCCTCGATCGATGGATGATGGTATTTGCTCGTCTACAAAACTAATTAGCGCAAGCGGAAATAAGAAAAAATAAGACAAGCAAACAAACAAAGAAGAATACAAACGCTAACACAAAATGTAATGTGGTTCACGGCTACGCCGCTAATCCACGGTCCGATTCATCCAAGGTGAATCACTCCTCCAAAGCCAATCACTATTGGTCTCTCCTTTGCACCAAGCTAGGTGGAGGTAACCTTTACAACCAAGATCACTCTTCTTACAATAAGAATGAAGTAAAAAACAAGTCAGAAGAGTGGGAAGATGTTTATGGCACTTTGGGAGAAGATTGGAGTTCAAGCATTAGCCTCCCAAAGCCTCATCCCCTTCCTTTTTATAGAGGAAGAGGGTTTCTTCCCGTTGACACAGGAGCAGTCGACTGATGCCCCGATCAGTCGACTGGTCCTGTAGCCGTTGCCCAATAACGGCCACTTTCCACGTTGGATTTCATCCAACGGTATCATCATCAGTCGACTGATGTACCATCAGTCGAGTGCTCCACGAGCTCGACTCCATTCTGTGCCCGTAAATAGTGCCATCAGTCGACTGCCGTCCCTTGGCAGTCGACTGCTAGTCCATGGCAGTCGACTGCTTGGGCCAAATGCCCATGAGTCGGACACTAGTCGAACTCATTCGACTCAGAGCAGTCGACTGCCATTCCATGGCAGTCGACTGATGTCGGGAAAACTCATCCGACACTTAGCCAAATGGCCAAGTTTCACCTAGGAGCTACTACCCCTTCCCGGGTTACATTCGCTCACTCTCATCCCTCGGAGTCCCTCGCCTTCGAAGTTGTCTTCGTCCGGCCACGTCCCTCGGATGCGCCAAGCGCACGGTTCTACAGTGCCATCCTTCGCGTCTTGCCTGAAGTCTACTTTCTCCGGCTTCACTCCAAGCTCCTCGTCCGGTGGTCCCTCGGATGCTCCAAGCGCACGGCTTCCGCAAAGCTATCCATCACCGACTCAAGGATCGAGTCATGAGATGTGAAACTTGCCAAGGCTCCATGTGCGAATTACTAAGTCCTGCACGACTTCAACGCACATATCAAATCACAATAACAAACTAACTTAAACCCTTTGCCACACACATCAAATCCTTATCATGGCAAGAGATTGCCCTAACACTAGTTTTTCTATAAACAAAATCCCTTTCTAGAAATACCCCAGTCTTTGCCACAAACACTTTGTGTTGACTGGGAATGTAGAAGTAATATCCCTTCATTTCCTTGGGATATCCAACAAAATAGCACCTATCGGATTTGGGTCCCAGTTTGTCTTAGACTTGACGTCGAACGTAAGTCTCACAACCCCAAATCCTCATGAAAGACATCTTTGGATTTTTCCTTGTCCATATCGTATATGGTGTCTTTATCACAGCTTTGGATGGAACACGATTAAGTGTGAAGGCTGCTGTGTCTTGAGCATATCCCCAAAAGGATATAGGAAGTTTTGTGTGACTCATCATAGATCGTACCATATCTAATAGGGTACGATTCCTTTTTTTGGATACACCATTCCACTGCAGTGTTGCAGGAGGAGTGAGTTGGGATAGAATCCCACACTTAACTAGATAGTCACGAAATTCATGGCTAAGGTATTCACCACCTCGATCTGATCGAAATATCTTAATACTCTTGTCAAGCTGGTTTTGTACTTCATTCTTGAATTCTTTGAACTTTTCAAAGGATTCTGATTTATGTGTCATCAAATACACATAACAATATCTACTGAAGTCATTAGTAAATGTAATGAAGTACCTATAACTACCTCTAGCAGTGACATTGAAAGGGCCACACACATCACTATGTCTGTTGCTCTTTCGTTGTGTCCACTAAAGGTAGTCTTGGTCATCTTGGCTAGAAGGCAAGACTTGCATGTCTCATATGATTCAAAATCAAATGAGTCCAGCAACCCATCCTTATGGAGTAGGGATAAGCGACTCTCATTTATGTGACCTAAGCGACAATGCCAGAGATAGGTTTGGTTCAACTCATTTGACTTGAACCTTTTGGTACTTATGTTATAGATGGGGTTCTCTAAGTCTAGAATGTAGAGTCCGTTCATTAGAGGTGCACTACAAAAGAGCATCTCATTTAAATAAACGGAACAACATTTGTTCTTTATTATAAATGAAAAACCTTTCTTGTCTAAACAAGAAACAGAAATGATGTTCTTTGTGAGAGTAGACACATAACAACATTCATCTAATTCTAGTACAAGCCCAGAGGGCAAAGATAGAAAATAAGTTCCCAAAGCAACAGCAGCAACCCTTGCTCCATTGCCTACTCGTAGGTCTACCTCGCCCTTCGTCAATGCCCTGCTATTTCTCAACGCCTGCACATTAGTACAAATGTGAGATGCACATCCGGTATCAAATACCCACGATGAAAAAATAGATAGATTGACTTCTATAACATATATACCTGAAGTAGAAGTCTCACTTCTTTTCTTCTTAAGATCTTCCAGGTATCCTTTGCAGTTCCGCTTCCAGTGACCGGTTTGACCGCAGTGGTAGCATTCACTTTCCTTGGCAACCCCTCCTTTAGGTTTCAGTGTCTTGTCTTTGCCCTTGGCTTGGGACTTTCCCTTACTTTTAGGCTTGCCCTTGCATTTCTTCTTTTTCACCATCAAAATGGAGTTGGGCTTTTCCTTCTTAAGGTTGAGCTCAGCAATTCTCAACATGCTAAGCATCTCAGGCAGTGGCTTATTAATTTCATTCATGTTGTAGTTCATGACAAATTGATTGTAACTTTCTGGCAAGGATTGCAAGATCAAGTCAGTGGTCAGTTCTTGACCAAGTGGAAATCTCAACCTCTGTAGGTTTTCTATGTACTCAATCATCTTGAGTACATATGGACCTATGGGAGTTCCATCTTGCATCTTGCACTGAAACAGTGCCTTAGAGATCTCGTATCTCTCATGCCTTGCTTGTCCTTGATACAGTTGATGAAGATGTTCAACCATATCAATAGCATTCATCAACTCGTGTTGCTTCTGAAGCTCAGAGTTCATGGTTGCGAGCATGAGGCATGACACATCTAATGCATCATCTTGATGCTTCTTGTAAGCATCTCAGTCATGTTGGGGATCGAACGGCCAGCTAGAGGGGGGTGAATAGCCCTTTGTCGTTGGATGCCGGTATTTGCTCATCTACAAAACTATTTAGCGCAACAGAAACTACAAGACAAGCAAATAAACAAAGAAAAACAAAAGCAATGCTAACAAAGAATGTAACGTGGTTCACGGCTACGCCGCTAATCCATGGTCCGATTCGTCCGAGGTGAATCACTCCTCCAAAGTCAATTCACTATTGGTCTCTCCTTTGCACCAAGCTAGGTGGAGGTAACCTTTACAATCAAGATCACTCTTCTTATAATAAGAATGGAGTAAAAGCAAGTAAGAAGAGTTTAAAGCTTGTGGGGCACTTGGAATATCACTTAGAGCATAAGCATTAGCCATCCAAAAGCCCACACCCTCTCTTTTTATAGAGAGGAAGCTTTTCTTCCCGTTGGCCGCCACCAGTCGACTGCTGCCCTTGGCAGTCGACTGCCGCCACTCCAACAGCCTCCGAACACGTCGGATCCCGACCATTGTAGTCCAACGGAACACTTGGCGATCCGATAGACCTCATCACGATCACGCCCTCCGTAGTCGATCGGCCTTCGGCTACGAGTGGTTCCGTGGCCAAACCCTTTCGCGATCGGTCGCCTGATGATCGATGGTCTTGGCTGATCGCCCACATATAGCGATGCCGGCGGCTAAAACAACCAGTCGAATACCAGTCGAACCACATTCGACTCAGAGCAGTCGACTGTCATTCCATGGCAGTCGACTGGTGTCGGGAAATCCCATCCGACACTTAGCCAAATGGCCAAGTTTCACCTTAGAGCTACTACCCCTTCCCAGGTTACATTCGCTCACTCTCATCTCTCGGAGTCCCTCGCCTTCGAAGTTATCTTCGTCCTCGGCCACGTCTCTAAAGATTAGGCGCCGCGGCTGCAATGCTCCTTCGCGTCTCTTGCCTCGAAGTCTACTTCCTCCGGCTTCACTCCAAGCTCCTCGTCCGGCGGTCCCTCGGATGCTCCAAGCGCACGGCTTCCGCAAAGTCATCCTTCACCGACTCAAGGACCGAGTCATGAGTTGTGAAACTTGTCACGGCTCCATGTGCGAATTACTAAGCCCTGCAAGACTCCAACGCACATATCAAATCACACTAACACCCTAACTTAAACCCTTTGTCACACACATCAAAACCTTATCATGGCAAGAGATTGCCCTAGCAATCTCCCCCTTTTTGATGTGTGGCAATCCGTTTAAATTAGGTAAAAATATTTGATAGAAATTCTAAGGTAAGAAAGCATGTAAACATAAATATGATATAGCAACATGCAACTCCCCCTTAATCCATGAAACTCCCCATACATATTTCTCCCCCTATCATAATTTACTTAAACATAATCATTTCTCCCCCTTTGACACCATCAAAAAGATTAACACTAAGTTATAAACTCATGGCATCAAGTCTCATAGAAGGAAAATACCAAAAATTGGTCTAAAACCTGAATTCGGCCTTAACTAGTCTGATTTTCAGGCCACGATCATTCTTTATCGATATGGCGATCATGGCGCATAATGAATTCCGAAATTCTGATTTTCTGGGTGAAATTCAGAAATGCATTAAAAATTCCAGAAAATTCTAAAAATCATGAAATTTGGGGAACACATTTCTTTTAAGTATATCTATCAATGAAAAATATTTTTTCATGAAAAGTCATTATATTTTCCGAGATTTGCCAAAAATCTAAAAGCTTTAAAAACCACTAGTTTTTGAACATGTTAGTATCCATTTTAACACCTAGTCTTGCTTTGGATTGTTTCAAAACATGAATACATGGATTTTAAAGTAAGAAATTGTTTTGAAAATATATGAAATATCCAACCATGATCTTTGGGCAATATGTCTATGAATTAAACATAAGTCTTCTCCATGATTGGTCTATTATTGCTATTTTGATACTTTAAATGATCATCTAAATGTCATAGGCATTAGTGGACATTTGTATCATCCTAACATCTCACTCATACTAAGTTTTCAATCAAAGTAGTCTATAGTGAGTGTGAGATGCATCCTAAAGGGTATTTGTATATACTTAACCATTATATTCATGCAATTCTATCAAGGTTAAGTATCATCCTCACAATCCTCATGATCATAAAGGCATGTATGAACTAATTTCACATTATGATCATGAAACACATGTATTCATTGAATTGTTATCATACATTAGATATTATATCATGATAATAAATAAAGTATCACCTCAAACATGATTTAACCCTATTTCTCATGATGATGTGCCAAATTTCAAAATCATAAATCATGATTGCACATATACATAGCAATTACATTGATTATCATGATTTAAGCATTATTATCTATTTATAGGTGCATTATCATCACATAACACTATTTCAAAAATGTGTTCCGACATCCTAAGTCAACCAAAGATATGATATAGGTCAAGTCCACATGGTTGACTACCCTAGGGTTTTCCTAACCCTTAAGGATGGATTTTGGAACCCAAAATAGATTCTTGCCTATGAGGTTCACTAGAAATTCCTTAGGAATTCATTTCCTAGCAATTACTTTCTTCTTATCTTGTCCCCTAGCAATTAGGCATTTGTAGGTCTTTTCATTTTTCTTTTCTTTATAACCTAGGTCTTTCTTATTAAAACTAGCTCTTTGGCTCCCTATAATCATGTTCAATGTATTTGAGCCAATTGTAAACTTTTCTAGGGCTTTGGTTAAATAATCTACTTTCTCTCTTAAAGCCCTATTTTCTTCTATACATGCATCACTAACATCCAAAGGCATATAGTTATCATGTGAGCATGCATCATTTAAGCTAGAAGAAATATTATCATCATTTAAGCATGTTTTTTCTAGTTTATTTTCTAAGTCCTTAATTTGCTCAAGCATGCTCTTATTTTTCTTCTTAGCTCTAAATAGGTCCTTAGTGAGGCTAGAAATCATAGAAACTATTTTACTAGGTGAAAGATTAGTTACCAAAGTTTTCATGTCCTCTTCTTCTTCTTCAGATGAGGATGTAGAGGCTCCCCCTTCACTAGAGCTCCCTCCACTTGAGCTTGATTCTTCATTTTCGGTGGAGGAGCAATCCGAGTCATCAAATGCCATTAGAGCAAGGTTGGTGACGAAAGCGTTCTCCTCTTCCGATGATCAAGTGATCACTTGGTTACCAGGATTCATAAACTTTAGTACTTAGCCTGGAGGTCTAGAGTTCGAATCCTGGAGAAGGCAAAAACCCACTTCCAGGGGTGGGAAGCCCAGGTGGGTAACGACAGGCCAACAGGGGCGACGGTCGCCGACCAATAGGGGTCGCCGAATTCTGCCAATAGGGGCCCGGTCGTTACAATAAAAAAGCGCAATGTTAAATACGGAAAATTTAAAATACCAAAATAAAATGGCCAAAGAATTAAGAAATTTATCCTAGAAATTTTTCAGGATTTTTAGGGAATTTTTTCAAAAATTTTCTGGAATTAAATGGGGCTTGTACGGGGTATTTACGGGGATAAGAAAAATAGGCTTTTTAATGGTCTGTTTAGATTATTTAATGGGTTTAAATAACCTAAGTTATAAACCTAGGTTTTTCTATTCTTATTTCCCCCGCCCGAGCCTTCCCCTTTCTCGCGACGCCATTCACGCGCCGTCGTTCCTCAACTCCGCCGCCTTCTTCCTGGCTTGCCACACCGACGCACCGCCGAGATCGCCTCGCCGCCGCTTGCCTCCTTTCGCTTCCAGATCGCGACCTTCCACGCCTATTACTCTCGTGACGCCGCCGCCAGTCAATCAACGCCGGCCATGTAAGGTGCCGCCATACATGAGCACCCGACATATCTTCACCGTCGTTTTCCCCGTTGTCGACGCTGCTCGTCTGCAACGCCGATCGGCCTCCTCGGACACGACTTGCCCTTTCCCCTCCTCTGCAAGCGATGACCGATCACCCCTCGCCGGAGCCTGCGGACGAGCAAGAGCGCAGAGGAAGCATGGCTAGGAGTGTGCATCGGCGGCAGCTACACCTTGATTTGCTCGGAGGCATAATTTTGCTGGAGTTAGCGGAGTAGTCCAACAAAGAGTCGGCACCAACAGTTGAGCGTTTCAACTCCGATCAGCTTGGTAAGGCCCCCTCGACAGAAGTTGTTCTCAATTTAGTCTACACGAGCCGTCGGTGAGGTCTCAATCGCTGGTATGACGCGTTCTATTTCTTTCTCTTCATCCGTTGGTGTTTGATTTCTGTATTAGGTCGGATGTGAAGGTGGCGGTGAGTTGGGTTTACTGGGAAGGTCCGTGAACATGTGGGTGGACAAAGGTACGGTGTAAGTGGAGTGTGGGTTGGCTGTGAAAGGGTTGTCGATGGATTGGTATTGGCCGAAGCTTGGTAAGCTTGATCTATCTTCTCTTTTTATTAGCTGTAAGTTGATAGATTATGGGTTTGGCTGTGAGATTTAAGATGGAAAAATTGGTAAGTTCGGATATGGGTGTTAATAAATGCATAATATGTTGTTAATTTGCTTAATGGTCGATAGGGATTGATGCGGAGGATTAATTAGGTTAAATGGCATAACTAGATCAATCTGGTTGATCGAGATTTTATTAAGCATTTGGGTTAATTGGTATAAGTCCAAAATCGGCTTAGGATTTGATTTGACAGTGGATCGTATTTTTGTGCGTAACTATAGTTATGTTGTATGCAGGTTTCGGTCACGAGGCAGGTTCACGATCGTGACGATCTGGTTCTTTTTGTGGATATTTTATCAGGCGGGTATTTTGACTTATCTTTTAGATATAGTCAAGTTGATATGTTAGTTAGGATAGCTTTCAATAATTTTCATGCTTATATGGCTAGTATGTTTTTGTGCCAATTGATACATGCTTTGGATAGGATATTATTTCTATCTTCCTTGATTTATTTGGATCATTGTTCCTTGTATCATAGATATGCACTTATTGACTGTGCATATTATTCGGATAAGTATTTTTGGTAGGATTTACATGCTTTAGTATCATGCACCATTTTTGCATGATTGCATGCTGGCTGGACGGGGTTCCATTATTGTTGAGCCCGTAGCCAGTTACATGGCTTGCACACACTGCCACTCATGGGTTAGTGGTACATCAGGAGGGTGTGTGTAGTTGCTCTGTCAGGCTCCGGCCACGGTAGCGATGGTAGCGAGGCGTGGTAGCGGCAGGATCCCTCCTCCGGTCTATAACACCGGAGATGAGAGCTTAGCTCCCCACTATGTTTGGGGCGTAAGGATAGGTGTACTCGACAAAGATCCTCGGCCCACTCTTGGTCCACTCGAGAGCGTTGATGGCAGAGTGCAGCATAGTCATAGCCCACTACCCACTGGGCTTCACCATCGCGTGAGGCGGGGGTCAGGGGTGACCATGTCATATGCACGGCATGCATTTTTGCACGGATTGCATTTGTATTGTGTTTGCTGCATTATTGTATTGATGCCTTGGATGTTGCATATGATTTCCATGCATACAAAATACATGTTTGTATAGGGTGATGACTATTATTGTAGGGCACTTGCTCCTATATCAGGGTAGGAGATTCAGGTGAGTACAGTCCTTTTGCATTTATTTCTTGCTTACCATATATATGAGATTGTACTGACATGATTAGTATTGTTTGCTATAACTTGCTATTCATATCGACAAATATCCGCTAAGTTCTTTGAACTTACCCCGTGGTTTTATTTTTATTTCAGGATGAAGCTGTCAGGAGAGTCCAGTTGTCATATTTCCCCCTCGTAGTGACAGTTTATTAGTTGTTTGAGTTTTGGTGTGAATTTTGTATAGAAGATATGTTTAGACTTGGAAATAGATTTATGTACTCGTGGATTTTTGAGGTTCTTGTGGACCATTGGTCGGATCTTATTTTGATTGGTTTGGTTGTATGTTCCTGCTCAGATGGCAGAAGGGGTAGGTTGATGGCCTGAGGCCTCATATTATGTATATTGTGTTGTGATTGGATTCCGATCGTGTTGACCGATGTATAGTGGCCGTGTAGGTCTTGTATAAAAATTGGTATTGTCATCCGTATTGGGGAGATGCTGTTGAATTTTTCGTGAGGACTCCTATGGCGTGACAATTTATTCGCATCGAGCGTAGGTTTCCAGTTCCTTAGGGTCTTTGGGTTTATGGAGTTAGTTAACTGGGTATTTTGAGTTGTACGGATTCAATGATTTTATGTTTCGAAAATTCGAGGTATTATTGACGAGGTCAATATGGGGGATTTGGCGGCGACAGGACATCGCCAGACAGCTAACAGGTAAATACATTCTAGAAAATTTTCTAGATTTAGTACATATTTATATTGGTTATGCGGTGATATCATGTTTTGTCTGGTATTGTTTTAACCTGATATCTATTGGACTGTTAGATTTTTAGGTTGCTGGTTTATAGATAGCATTTGGTTATAAATTGCTATTACTGCTATACGTAGCTTGTTATCATTGTGATAAAAATGATTAGATATTATTGGTAGATGTTTACCACTTAGGATTTAACTAGTATTAGGATTATTAGACTAGTTGAATAATATGACTAAGATGGATAAAATCGTAGAAGGCATGAGGACATGATTACATAGCTTATGTAGTTTAGAGTATATATAAGCATCTGATGCTTTATTTATATATTGCCTTGACTTTGTTCTGGCATTGACTTTGTTCTGGCATGACCCTTTAGTAATACCCTAATTAATTTCAGCCATTGATTCCCATTAGTAAGACTATGTTGTCGTTTATTAGACAGCTTGTTATATGTTTATATGGTTCTGTGGTTTTTTGCGATGGACACCCTGATAAAGACTAGTAGAGATAGAATAACTTAGATAAGGTTATTCGGTAGGAGCGGATCTTAGGAATGAAACAATATTAGTAGAACCCTAGGTGTGGAAACCCTAGGTGTAATAACCCGGATGTGCATATTGGTATAGGTTTATACATTTACTATTTCAGCTGATATGGTGATCGGATTAGTGGAGGTCATATGATTAGGATGCGATTAATCCTTAGAGGGTATATAACGTTGTTCATATTTATCGGCTGCCAACAATATCACCCATTCGTGGTTGAGGAAAGTTAAAGTAGAGTTTCCCTAAAGGGGCTTTTGTGTATTTGAGGTCGAATAGGTCTCCCATGTATGGTTGAGATAATCTACTGTAAGGTTATACTCTTGCGTTATTCGTTCAGAGTTGGTGATAATCGGATTCGTATGATGTCTGTAGCAAGATAGCTACTTTACAAGTTATGTACCTACGAGATCTGTTCGTGGTAGCATGTTGGAGCATGCATGATTGAACTGGTAGGACGGTATAATTTAGGCTTAATCCTCTTGAAGGGCTTGATAGTAGATTTGTGGTCCTTATTGGCCTGGATAGACATTTCCTGTTAATTGGGACGAAACCCTATGAGTAATCGTCTCGACGTGGTTATTGGAGGACTTATGATTTTGATCGACCTTGATACCGATCATGTTAGAAGGGTTGGAATGCTAGATTTAATCATCTCGACTTATTTATTTATAAGTTGATGATCTTTACCGAATTTGGTAAACATTTCGTATTAGAGGTGTTGAAACCCTCGCTTGACCGCCTCAATGGGTTTAATTATAGATCGATGATCTTTGTCGACGTCAAAGGTCGTTTTATTTTGGATGTATTGGATAACCCGAGGTTTAACAACCTAGGATAATCGACTGCTCACGCGACCTATTGGTGATAGTATGCTAATGCCTACAGTCGATAATTAGATATTTATATACAGCCTGTCTATCCATGAGTCTCATTCGTGGTAGCATATAGTTGCGCGTAGACCGTGTTATTGCTTGTCGGCTCATGGGTTACGTTCGCGGTAGCTAATAGATTGTTCCTTTGTATTACCTCGAGAGCCACGAGACTTTGTCGTGATATTCATATGTGCACTGCTTGTTGCAGTGGTGGGGTTTTACGGGTATATTTATTATCTCGATCGGGATAGTTGCGGTCGATATTGGTACTCGAGGTTGGGTTACTCTAACTTGTTCCCTGTGACTTCCATTATGTGCATTATGATTATGCACTATTGTCTATACATCCACAGAGTGGTTGTACTTATCCCCTCCTCACTTATCCTCTAGGTTAACTGATGGAGGACGTGTCATGTTAACCTACCTTCGAGTCGCTCAGAGAGTTCATTGCCGTGCTTGTCCAACTGCATCGTCGAGATGCCGCTTTACTTACTTTATCGGTGTTGCATTTTATTATGCACTTTGGATTTTGTCGCAGTTTGATTTGGTGTCATAAAACTACTTTACTTTAATGGATATATGTTTAGTCGTGCATGCATGCAGTTATTAAAATACTAGTATTTCTATAATTGTTTCGAGGTTTTTACCAGATTTGGTCTATGTATTTCGGAATATTGTCACTAAGGGGCTCCTCTGTTATTTAGATGATGGATATGCCCCCAGGACGTGACAATTTTATTGGTTTACGGTTTTGGTTTGTGGGTTATGTGTTTCGAGGATTTGATTTCCCTTGGATTTTTGGGAGTTCTCGGGTTTTGGGACCAGGCGAGCTGAAGGATATCTCTGAGCTATAGGAAAAATATTGTCTTTAGTGGTTACTGTACTTTAATGGTTAGGAAAAGTATTGACTTAGTGAAATTGCCCCTACTCATGGTCGTGGACGAGTTCGACGACGTATTGATCTTGAGAAATCTAATGATGATTTCAGAGGTATGGATTCTTTAGAGGTGTCGACTGATGTCGAATTAGGAAGCTAGGAATATGATCTGCTAGTCATCCATTTGAAGGTCAAGGAGTAAACCCTCAGAGAATATCAATCCCTGCTATTAGTGATTTGGTGATGGATAAGGCGTGTATGCCTACACTGGTTAAGACGATGAAAGATCGTTTTACTTTATTATAGGAGGTGTTGGATGGGATATTTATCTGTCCCAGTATTTCTTCCAGAGAAGATCCGGAACTCTTTGTTAAAAGAGAGATAGACCTTTTAGATTTATGTGTCGATTTTCGATGATAGAATGCGGTAGTTGTGGAAGGAAATGAATATTCTTCATTATGGATAGAGGATCTATTTAGATCAACTATAGGGCATCGGTGTATGCTCTAGGATTGATTTATGATTGATGGGTTGATATTGTAGTGACATGGTGTCATACAATTATCATGGTCATTGGAGTTGCGTAACTTGGTCACTGTTGATGGTGGTAGTATGAGTTGCGCACTCGGCCACCGTAGATGGTGATTTTTCTTTGTATTGGTTTAATTATTACCATATATATGGATAGGATGCTCTAGTGGTACTACATTGCTGATTGGTTGGACCAGGAAGGTGATGAAATTTACTTGGTCTGCAGCTTGTGAAACTAGTTTCAGGGCTCAGACGATGGTTGACTTTTACGCCAGTGTTAATTAATTATTCTGGTGTGGATGGAAGGGTAGTGTATATGGATGCAACCTTTCGGGGATCGTAGCAATTCCGATGCTATAGAATAGGACGTATCCTAAGCTTACGGCAGTTAACGAACTGTGAGATAAGTCATATATATGACGTGGACTTAGCAGTGATTAGGTTGTATTGTAGAGGGGAAGAGCAGGAATGTTCATGGGATTTTGGCTAGCTACAGGATAACTACTATAGAGTAGCTGAAACACGAATGGTTGTAACAAGGAAGTCTGGTCGCGATAGCCTCCCATGCACTTAAAGAGTGTGTGGTGGAGTGGATTTTGGACAGTAGATGGATTACCATCTCTGACTCCGAGGAGGATAATGGTTTCCGGAGTTGCTTTAGTTTAAGGAACAGATGCTTCAGGAAATTTTGATTTCGGAATGGAAGTGGAAGCATATTATTATAGATATTGTGGTGGGTTTGCCTAGGACACGTCAAGGTCATGATGCGATTTGGGTAGTTGTTGACCGACTAACCAAATCCGCGCACTTAGCGATTCGGAAGACTGACTCTCTGGATCGTTTGGCAGAGCTATATTGTCGGGAGATCATCAGAGTGCATGGTGTTTCTTTGAGCATTATATCAAATAGAGATCCCCGGTTCACGTCCCGATTCTGGCAGAATCTGCAGCAGGCCTTAGGCAAGCAACTTCGTTTTAGTATTGCATTCCATCCGCAGACAGATGGACAGTCGAAGCGGGCCATTTAGACACTCGAGGACTTGCTAAGGTCCTGTGTAATGGATTTCGGGGGAAACTGGGAGGACTAGTTGTTGGGACCCATAGAGCTCAGTATGAGACAAGGTTGGTCCGTACTATCAGATGTAGGATGGCAGAGGCGCAGGATCGTCAGAAGAGTTATGTAGATCGGAGACGAAGACCTCGGGAGTTCTCTATTGGTAACCAGGTATTCCTGCGAGTTTCACCGACGAAAGGGGTGAAGAGATTTGACCTTCGTAGTAAGCTAGCTCCTAGATACATTGGTTTGTTTGAGATTTTGGAGAGGATCGGAGCAGTCGCTTACCACCTAGCGCTACCACCATCCTTGACGGGTATTTATGATGTGTTCCATGTCTCTATGCTGAGGAAGTATGTGCCAGACTCTACACATTCTGTCAGATGTGTCAGGTTCCATTCAACCTAATGCTACTTACGAAGAGGCTCAGGTACGGATTCTGGATCACAAAGAACGACAGTTGCGGAATAAGATTTTTGCGACTTGTCAAGGTCGGGTGGAGTTACCACACCGGTGAGGAGGCTACTTGGGAGCTTGAGGAAAAGATCATAGCTCAATATCCCCACTTGTTTATTTAATCGTGAGATATATTTTGATTTGTGCTATCTCTTACTCATTATGCATCTGAGTAGGAAATTTGGGGACCAAATTTTAATTAGTGGGGAGAATATTAAATACGGAAAATTTAAAATACCAAAATAAAATGGCCAAAGAATTAAGAAATTTATCCTAGAAATTTTTCAGGATTTTTAGGGATTTTTAGGAATTTTTTAGAAATTTTTCTGGAATTAAATGGGGCTTGTACGGGGTATTTACGGGGATAAGAAAAATAGGCTTTTTAATATTCTGTTTAGATTATTTAATGGGTTTAAATAACCTAAGTTATAAACCTAGGTTTTTCTATTCATATTTCCCCCGCCCGAGCCTTCCCCTTTCTCACGACGCCATTCACGCGCCGCCGTTCCTCAACTCCGCCGCCTTCTTCCCTTCGTCGGCGCAGACCACAGCCACACCGACGCAGCTGCTCGAGATCGCCCCCGCCGCCGTTTGCCTCCTTCCGCTCCAGATCGCGCGCCTCCGCGCCTGTTGCTCCTTGCGACGTCGTCGCCAGATCAGCGTCGCCGAGACAGACGCGCCTGCGCATGAGCGGCGACATATCTTCGCCGTCGTTTTCCCCATTGCCGACGCTGCTCGTCTGCAACGCCGATCGGCCTCCTCGGACACGACTTGCCCTTTCCCCTCCTATGTAAGCGACGGCCGACCACCCCTCGCCGGAGCCCGCGGACGAGCAAGAGCGCAGAGGAAGCGTGGCTGGGAGTGTGCATCGGTGGTAGCTACACCTTGATTTGCTCGGAGGTGCAATTTTGCCGGAGTTAGCGGAGTAGTCCAACAAAAGGTCGGCACCAACAGTTGAGCATTTCAACTCCGATCAGCTTGGTAAGGGCCCCTCAACAGAAGTTGTTCTCAATTTAGTCTACACGAGCCAGGTGAGGTCTCCAGGTATGGGCGTCGCTTTCTTTCTCTTCATCCGTTGGTGTTTGATTTCTGTATTAGGTCGGCTGTGAAGGTGGCGGTGAGTTAGCTGGCTGGGGAAGGCTGTGAACAGCTGTGGGTGGACAGTGCATGGTTGTAAGTGGAGTGTGGGTTGGCTGTGAAAGGGTTGTCGATGGATTGGTATTGGTCGAAGCTTGGTAAGCTTGATCTATCTTCTCTTTTTATTAGCTGTAAGTTGATAGATTATGGGTTTGGCTGTGAGATTTAAGATGGAAAAATTGGTAAGTTTGGATATGGGTGTTAATAAATGCATAATATGTTGTAAATTTGCTTAATGGTCGATAGGGATTGATGCGGAGGATTAATTAGGTTAAATGGCATAACTAGATCAATCTGGTTGATCGGGATTTTATTAAGCATTTGGGTTAATTGGTATAAGTCCAAAATCGTCTTAGAATTTGATTTGACAGTGGATCGTATTTTTGTGCGTAACTATAGTTATGCTGTATGCAGGTTTCGGTCACGAGGCAGGTTCACGGTCATGACGATCTGGTTCTTTTTGCGGATATTTTATCAGGCGGGTATTTTGACTTATCTTTTAGATATAGTCAAGTTGATATGTTAGTTAGGATAGCTTTCAATAATTTTAATGCTTATATGGCTAGTATGTTTTTGTGCCTATTGATACATGCATTGGATAGGATATGATTTCTATCTTCCCTGATTTATTTGGATCATTGTTCCTTGGATCATAGAGATTGACTGTGCATATTATTCGAATAAGTATTTTTGGTAGGATTTACATGCTTTAGTATCATCCACCATTTTTGCATGATTGCATGCTGGCTGGACGGGGTTCCATTATTGTTGAGCCCGCTACCAGTTACATTGCCTGCACACACTGCCACTCATGGGTTAGTGGTACATCAGAAGGGTGTGTGCAGTTGCTCTGTCAAGCTCTGCTGGTCCGCTCATGGGTAGCAACGAGGCAGCGTGGTAGCGGGCAGGGATCCCTCCTCTGGTCTATGACACCGGGAGATGAGAGCTTAGCTCTCCCACTATGTTTGGGGCAGGAGGATAGGTGTACTCCGACAGCATCCTGTCCACTCGGTCACTCAGGAGCAGTGATGGCAGAGTGCACAGTTGTCATAGTCCTACCCACTCGGCTTCACCATCGCGTGTGAGGCGGCTGACTGGGGTCAGGGGTGACCATGTCATATGCACGGCATGCATTTTTGCACGGATTGCATTTGTATTGTGTTTGCTGCATTATTGTATTGATGCCTTGGATGTTGCATATGATTGTCATGCATACAGGATACATGTTTGTATAGGGTGATGACTATTATTGTAGGGCACTTGCTCCTATATCAGGGTAGGAGATTTAGGTGAGTACAGTCATTTTGTATTTATTTCTTGCTTACCATATATATGAGACTGTACTAACATGATTAGTATTGTTTGCTATATCTTGCTATTCATATCGACAAATATCCGCTAAGTTCTTTGAACTTACCCTGTGGTTTTATTTTTATTTCAGGATGAAGCTGTCAGGAGAGTCCAGTTGCCATATTTCCCCCTCGTAGTGACAGTTTATTAGTTGTTTGAGTTTTGGTGTGAATTTTGTATAGAAGATATGTTTAGGCTTGGAAATGGATTTATGTACTCGTGAATTTTTGGGGTTCTTGTGGATCATTGGTCGGATCTTATTTTGATTGGTTTGGTTGTATGTTCCTGCTCAGATGGAAGAAGGGGTAGGTTGATGGCCTGAGGCCTCATATTATGTATATTGTGTTGTGATTGGATTCCGGTCATGTTGATCGATGTATAGTGGCCGTGTAGGTCTTGTATAAAAATTGGTATTGTCACCCGTACTGGGGAGATGCTGTCGGATTTTCGTCTGGCGGGGACTCCCTCGGGGCGTGACAATTTATTCGCATCGAGCGTAGGTTTCCGAGTTCCTTAGGGTCTTTGGGTTTATGGAGTTGCGGAGTTTAACTGGGTATTTTCGGAGTTGTATGGATTTCCGACGATTTTTATGTTTCGAAAATTCGAGGTATTATTGACGAGGTCAATATGGGGGATTTGGCGGCGACAGGACATCGCCAGACAGCTAACAGGTAAATACATTCTAGAAAATTTTCTAGATTTAGTACATATTTATATTGGTTATGCGGTGATATCATGTTTTGTGTGGTATTGTTTTAACCTGATATCTATTGGACTGTTAGATTTTTAGCTTGCTGGTTTATAGATAGCATTTGGTTATAAATTGCTATTATTGCTATACGTAGCTTGTTATCATTGTGATAAAAATGATTAGATATTATTGGTAGATGTTTACCACTTAGGATTTGACAAGTATTAGGATTATTTGACTAGTTGAATAATATGACTAAGATGGATAAATTTGTAGAAGACATCAGGACATGATTACATAGCTTATATAGTTTAGAGTATATATAAGCATCTGATGCTTTATTTATATATTGCCTTGACTTTGTTCTGGCATTGACTTTGTTCTGGCATGACCCTTTAGTAATACCCTAATTAATTTCAGCCATTGATTCCCATTAGTAGGACTATGTTGTCGTTTATTAGACAGCTTGTTATATGTTTATATGGTTCTGTGGTTTTTTGCGATGGACACCCTGATAAAGACTAGTAGAGATAGAATAACTTAGATAAGGTTATTCGGTAGGAGCGGATCTCAGGAATGAAACAATATTAGTAGAACCCTAGGTGTGTAAACCCTAGGTGTAATAACCCGGATGTGCATATTGGTATAGGTTTATACATTTACTATTTCAGCTGATATGGTGATCGGATTAGTGGAGGTCATATGATTAGGATGTGATTAATCCTTAGAGGGTATATAACGTTGTTCATATTTATCGGCTGCCAACAATATCACCCATTCATGGTTGAGGAAAGTTAAAGTAGAGTTTCCCTAAAGGGGCTTTTGTGTATTTGAGGTCGAATAGGTCTCCCATGTATGGTTGAGATAATCTACTGTAAGATTATACTCTTGCATTATTCGTTCAGAGTTGGTGATAATCGGATTCGTATGATGTCTGTAGCAAGATAGCTACTTTACAGGTTATGTACCCACGAGATCTGTTCGTGGTAGCATGTTAGAGCATGCATGATTGAACTGGTAGGACGGTATAATTTAGGCTTAATCCTCTTGAAGGGCTTGATAGTAGATTTGTGGTCCTTATTGGCCTGGATAGACATTTCCTGTTAATTGAGACGAAACCCTATGAGTAATCTTCTCGACGTGGTTATTGGAGGACTTATGATTTTGATCGACCTTGATACCGATCATGTTAGAAGGGTTGGAATGCTAGATTTAATCATCTCGACTTATTTATTTATAAGTTGATGATCTTTACGGAATTTGGTAAACATTTCGTATTAGAGGTGTTGAAACCCTCGCTTGACCGTCTCAATGGGTTTAATTATAGATCGATGATCTTTGTCGACGTCAATGGTCGTTTTATATTGGATGTATTGGATAACCCGAGGTTTATCGACCTAGGATAATCGACTGCTCACGCGACCTATTGGTGATAGTATGCTAATGCCTGCAGTCGATAATTAGATATTTATATACAGCCTGTCTATCCACGAGTCTCATTCGTGGTAGCATATAGTTGCGCGTAGACCGTGCTATTGCTTGTCGGCTCATGGGTTACGTTCGCGGTAGCTAATAGATTGTTCCTTTGTATTACCTCGAGAGCCAAGAGACTTTGTCGTGATATTCAGATGTGCACTGCTTGTTGCAGTGGTGGGGTTTTACGGGTATATTTATTATACTGCTGATCAGGATAGTTGCAGACTGATATTGGTACTCTGAGGGTTGGGTTACTCTAACTTGTTCCCTGTGACTTCCATTATGTGCATTATGATTATGCACTATTGTCTATACATCTACAGAGTGGTTGTACTTATCCCCTCCTCACTTATCCTCTAGGTTAACTGATGGAGGACGTGTCATGTTGACCTACCTTCGAGTCGCTCAGAGAGTTCATTGCCGTGCTTGTCCCACTGCATCGTCGAGATGCCGCTTTACTTACTTTATCGGTGTTGCATTTTATTATGCACTTTGGATTTTGTCGCAGTTTGATTTGGTGTCATAAAACTACTTTACTTTAATGGATATATGTTTAGTCGTGCATGCATGCAGTTATTAAAATACTAGTATTTCTATAATTGTTTCGAGGTTTTTACCAGATTTGGTCTATGTATTTCGGAATATTGTCACTAAGGGGCCCCTCTGTTATTTAGATGACGGATATGCCCCCAGGACGTGACAATTTTATTGGTTTACGGTTTTGGTTTGTGGGTTATGTGTTTCGAGGATTTGATTTCCCTTGGATTTTTGGGAGTTCTTGGGTTTTGGGACCAGGCGAGCTGAAGGATATCTCTGAGCTATAGGAAAAATATTGTCTTTAGTGGTTACTATACTTTAATGGTTAGGAAAAGTATTGACTTAGTGAAATTGCCCCTACTCATGGTCATGGACGTGTTCGACGACGTATTGATCTTGAGAAATCTAATGATGATTTCAGAGGTATGGATTCTTTAGAGGTGTCGACTGATGTCGAATTAGGAAGCTAGGAATATGATCTGCTAGTCATCCATTTGAAGGTCAAGGAGTAAATCCTCAGAGAATATCAGTCCCTGCTATTAGTGATTTGGTTATGGATAAGGCGTGTATGCCTACACTGGTTAAGACGATGAAAGATCATTTTACTTTATTATAGGAGGTGTTGGATGGGATATTTATCTGTCCCAGTATTTCTTCCAGAGAAGATCCGGAACTCTTTGTTAAAAGAGAGATAGACCTTTTAGATTTATGTGTCGATTTTCGATGATAGAATGCGGTAGTTGTGGAAGGAAATGAATATCCTTCATTATGGATAGAGGATCTATTTAGATCAACTATAGGGCATCGGTGTATGCTCTAGGATTGATTTATGATTGATGGGTTGATATTGTAGTGACATGGTGTCATACAATTATCATGGTCGTTGGAGTTGCGTAACTTGGTCACTGTTGATGGTGGTAGTACGAGTTGTGCACTCGGCCACCGTAGATGGTGATTTTTCTTGGTATTGGTTTAATTATTACCATATATATGGATAGGATGCTCTAGTGGTACTACATTGCTGATTGGTTGGACCAGGAAGGTGATGAAATTTACTTAGTCTGCAGCTTGTGAAACTAGTTTCAGGGCTCAGACGATGGTTGACTTTTACGCCAGTGTTAATTAATTATTCTGGTGTGGATGGAAGGGTAGTGTATATGGATGCAACCTTTCGGGGATCGGAGCAATTCCGATGCTATAGAATAGGACGTATCCTAAGCTTACGGCAGTTAACGAACTGCGAGATAAGTCATATATATGACGTGGACTTATCAGTGATTAGGTTGTATTGTAGAGGTGAAGAGCAGGAATGCTCATGGGATTTTGGCTAGCTACAGGATAACTACTATAGAGTAGCTGAAACACGAATGGTTGTAACAAGGAAGTCTGGTCGCGATAGCCTCCCATGCACTTACAGAGTGTGTGGTGGAGTGGATTTTGGACAGTAGATGGATTACCGTCTCTGACTCCGAGGAGGATAATGGTTTCCGGAGTTTCTTTAGTTTAAGGAACAGATGCTTCAGGAAATTCTGATTTCGGAATGGAAGTGGAAGCATATTATTATAGATGTTGTGGTGGGTTTGCCTAGGACATGTCAAGGTCATGACGCGATTTGGGTAGTTGTTGACCGACTAACCAAATCCGCGCACTTAGCGATTCGGAAGACCGACTCTCTGGATCGTTTGGCAGAGCTATATTGTCGGGAGATCATCAGATTGCATGGTGTTCCTTTGAGCATTATATCAAATAGAGATCCCCGGTTCACGTCCCGGTTCTGGCAGAATCTGCAGCAGGCCTTAGGCACGCAGCTTCGTTTTAGTATTGCATTCCATCCGCAGACAGATGGACAGTCGGAGCGGGCCATTTAGACACTCGAGGACTTGCTAAGGTCCTGTGTAATGAATTTCGGGGGCAACTGGGAGGGGACTAGTTGCTGGGACCTATAGAGCTCAGTATGAGACAAGGTTGGTCCGTACTATCAGATGTAGGATGGCAGAGGTGCAGGATCATTAGAAGAGTTATGCATATCGGAGACGGAGACCTCGGGAGTTCTTTATTGGTAACCAGGTATTCCTGCGAGTTTCCCCGACGAAAGGGGTGAAGAGATTTGACCTTCGTAGTAAGCTAGCTCCGAGATACATTGGTTTGTTTGAGATTTTGCTACCACCTAGCGCTACCACCGCCTTGACGGTATTTATGATGTGTTCCATGTCTCTATGTTGAGGAAGTATGTGCGGACTCTACACATTACATCGGATGTGTCGAGTTCCATTCAACCCGATGCTACTACGAAGAGGCTCACGGATTCGGATCACAAAGCGGCGATTCTATGGAATAAGATTTTTGCGACTTGTCAAGGTCGGGTGGAGTTACCACACCGGTGAGGAGGCTACTTGGGAGCTTGAGGAAAAGATCATAGCTCAATATCCCCACTTGTTTATTTAAGGTACGTGAGATATATTTTCAGTACTTGTGCTATCTCTTACTCATTATGCATCTGAGTAGAAAATTTGGAGACCAAATTTTAATTAGTGGGAGAGAATGTTAAATACGAAAAATTTAAAATACCAAAATAAAATGGCCAAAGAATTAAGAAATTTATCCTAGAAATTTTTCAGGATTTTTAGGAAATTTTAGGAATTTTTCGGAATTTTTCTGGAATTAAATTGGGCTTGTACGGGGTATTTACGGGGATAAAAAAAATAGTCTTTTTAATGATCTGTTTAGATTATTTAATGGGTTTAAATAACCTAAGTTATAAACCTAGGTTTTTCTATTCCTATTTCCCCCGCCCGAGCCTTCCCCTTTCTCGCGACGCCATTCACGCGCCGCCGTTCCTCAACTCCGCCGCCTTCTTCCCTGCGTCGGTGCAGTCCACAGCCACACCGACGCAGCTGCTCGAGATCGCCCACGCCGCCGTTTGCCTCCTTCCACTCCAGATCGCGCGCCTCCGCGCCTATTGCTCCTCGCGACGCCATCGCCAGTACTAACGCGCGCTCGCGCTCGCCTGCAGCTGACGACGGCCGTATCTTGCGTCGTTTTCCCGTTCTGCGACGCTCGTCTGCAACGCCGATCGGCCTCCTCGGACACGACTTGCCCTTTCCCCTCCTCTGCAAGCGACGGCCGACCACCCCTCGCCGGAGCCCGCGAACGAGCAAGAGCGCAGAGGAAGCATGGCTGGGAGTGTGCATCGGCGGCAACTACACCTTGATTTGCTCGGAGGCGCAATTTTGCCGGAGTTAGCGGAGTAGTCCAACAAAGAGTCGGCACCAACAGTTGAGCGTTTCAACTCCGATCAGCTTGGTAAGGGCCCCTCGACAGAAGTTGTTCTCAATTTAGTCTACACGAGCCGCCAATGTGGTCTCTACGACGCTGCTCGCTTTTTTCTCTTCATTCATTGGTGTTTGATTTCTGTATTAGGTCGGCTGTGAAGGTGGCGGTGAGTTGGCCGGCTGGGGAAGGCTGTGAACAGCTGTGGGTGGACAGTGCATGGCTGTAAGTGGAGTGTGGGTTGGCTATGAAAGGGTTGTCGATGGATTGGTATTGGCTGAAGTTTGGTAAGCTTGATCTATCTTCTCTTTTTATTAGCTGTAAGTTGATAGATTATGGGTTTGGCTGTGAGATTTAAGATGGAAAAATTGGTAAGTTTGGATATGGGTGTTAATAAATGCATAATATGTTGTTAATTTGCTAAATAGTCGATAGGGATTGATGCGGAGGATTAATTAGGTTAAATGGCATAACTAGATCAATCTGGTTGATCGGGATTTTATTAAGCATTTGGGTTAATTGGTATAAGTCCAAAATCGGCTTAGGATTTGATTTGACAGTGGATCGTATTTTTGTGAGTCACTATAGTTATGCTGTATGCAGGTTTCGGTCACGAGGCAGGTTCACGGTCTTGACGATCTGGTTCTTTTTGCGGATATTTTATCAGGCGGGTATTTTGACTTATCTTTTAGATATAGTCAAGTTGATATGTTAGTTAGGATAGCTTTCAATAATTTTCATGCTTATATGCCTAATATGTTTTTGTGCCTATTGATACATGCATTGGATAGGATATGATTTTTATCTTCCCTGATTTATTTGGATCATTGTTCCTTGGATCATAGATATGCACTTATTGACTGTGCATATTATTCGGATAAGTATTTTTGGTAGGATTTACATGCTTTAGTATCATGCACCATTTTTGCATGATTGCATGCTGGCTGGACGGGGTTCCATTATTGTTGAGCCCGCAGCCAGTTACATGGCCTGCACACACTGCCACTCATGGGTTAGTGGTACATCAGGAGGGTGTGT
Source organism: Wurfbainia villosa (assembly GCA_025175895.1). Taxonomy (NCBI): domain Eukaryota; kingdom Viridiplantae; phylum Streptophyta; class Magnoliopsida; order Zingiberales; family Zingiberaceae; genus Wurfbainia; species Wurfbainia villosa. The sequence goes on from CM045990.1 coordinate 86,460,660, forward strand.
GCGCTGTTGCTCAGTTCACCGTCCGCTCCGGTAGCGACAGGGCGTAGGTAGCGGCGAGGATCCTCCTCCTCTGGTCTATGACACCGGGAGATGAGAGCTTAGCTCCCCCACTATGTTTGGGGCAGGAGGATAGGTGTACTCAGACAGCATCCTGTCCACTCGGTCACTCAGGAGCAGTGATGGCAGAGTGCACAGTTGTCATAACCCTACCCACTCGGCTTCACCATCGCGTGTGAGGCGGCTGACTGGCGTCATGGGTGACCATGTCATATGCACGGCATGCATTTTTGCACGGATTGCATTTGTATTGTGTTTGCTGCATTATTGTATTGATGTCTTGGATGTTGCATATGATTGTCATGCATACAGGATACATGTTTGTATAGGGTGATGACTATTATTGTAGGGCACTTGCTCCTATATCAGGGTAGGAGATTCAGGTGAGTACAGTCCTTTTGCATTTATTTCTTGCTTACCATATATATGAGACTGTACTGAAATGATTAGTATTGTTTGCTATATCTTGCTATTCATATCGACAAATATCCGCTAAGTTCTTTGAACTTACCCCGTGGTTTTATTTTTATTTCAGTATGAAGCTGTCAGGAGAGTCCATTTGCCATATTTCCCCCTCGTAGTGACAGTTTATTAGTTGTTTGAGTTATGGTGTGAATTTTGTATAGAAGATATGTTTAGGCTTGGAAATGGATTTATGTACTCGTGGATTTTTGGGGTTCTTGTGGACCATTGATCGGATCTTATTTTGATTGGTTTGGTTGTATGTTCCTGCTCAGATTGCAGAAGGGGTAGGTTGATGGCCTGAGGCCTCATATTATGTATATTGTGTTGTGATTGGATTCCGGTCGTGTTGACCGATGTATAGTGGCCGTGTAGGTCATGTATAAAAATTAGTATTGTCACCGTGATCGGGAGATGCTTGTCGGATTTTGCGTGGCGGACTCCTGGGCGTGACACCTCGCCGGTTATCTTCATCGCCACGCCCCTCGGTGCATGACTCTGCAATGCTCCTTCGCGTCTCTTACCTCGAAGTCTACTTCCTCCGGCTTCACTCCAAGCTCCTCGTCCGGCGGTCCCTCGGATGCTCCAAGCGCACGGCTTCCGCAAAGCCATCCTTCACCGACTCAAGGACCGAGTCATGAGTTGTGAAACTCGCCACGGCTCTATGTGAGAATTACTAAGCCCTGCAAGACTCCAACGCACATATCAAATCACACTAACACCCTAACTTAAACCCTTTGCCACACACATCAAAACCTTATCATGGCAAGAGATTGCCCTAACAAGTCAGCTCGCGTGGCAGTGGCAGGAGATGCTTCCGGAATACGCTACTCTAGGACGTACAATTTTCTTTCTTGTTTGAGAACAATTCTCAGATTCCTGTACCAGTCCAAGAAATTAGCTCCATTAAGCTTGTCCTTCTCAAGGACAAAACGCAGGGAGAGAGTGTTCGTGTTTGATGACATGGCAATCTACAAAATTAATAATGCAGAAAGTAAATATCATATTTCATTTATCATTTAATTAGGTCTTTAATTAAATGATGCTCCCACTGAATTATAGGACTTTTGTAGAATCGAGTCATGGATATGGTCAAACCACACTACTATATTCATACAAACTAACTATAATTCTCGCGGGACAAGATCCACATCATACTACGCCTTGAGTTAGCTTTGGCTAAATCGCCCAAGACTTAGTATGCTCGGTAGGTAACAAATTATCAATTACATCTCTATGCAACTCTTGTTTATAGGATCAAGATCCACATTTACAAAAGAACTAGAGTTAGCTTTGGCTAAATCGCCCAAGATTTAGTGTAAATGTGATCTTATCCTATCTTTCCAACCATTGGAATATGCCTATAGTTTTACCCGATCCAATTGAGTTAACTAGTTTCACTCAATCTAATTGAGCTTATTCTCACCCAAGCTTTGATAGGCGGGACCAAGATTGTCCCTCCGCACCCTACCAAGATAATATGCATTGCTCTGCTTTGGCAGATTCAACAACAACAAATAATCGAGGTAGTGATGGGTATCAAAACTTGGTAGGCATTTCGAGTTGACTTGATTGAGATCTAATCTAATCGTGAATGTGTATCATATACGCATTAAGGCATTAATTACCCTATACTAGCATGCATCACATACATACAAGCAAAAATAAATAAGGCAATAATTACCCTATACTAGCATACATCACATACATACAAGCAATAATAAATATATATATATACATATATGTATATGTATATATATATATGCATATATGTATATATACTAATTAATTAATTTGTGATGAGGTAGCACTACTACGATCTTCTCAAGCCATTGAGAAGATCGGACGGTCAACCTAGGGTTAGCGGCTTCTCCAAGCGCCTCCTTTGACAGCCATGTGTCGTCGGCACCCTCCTCGTAACTCCATCTACAAGTGGACCTTCCACCGCTTCATTTTGTACATTACAAACATGAATCTTGGAGAGTCTAACATAAACACCTCATAACAACATTTTAAGGCATTAACGCCTCCTACAGTATTCTAAGACATAAACGTCTCTTATAGCATTCTAAGGCTTAAATGCCTCATACAACATTTTAAGGCATAAAATGCCTCATACAATATTTCAGGCATAAACATCTCATACTGTGTCAAGGTTCAGTGACTCATACAGTGTTCAAGATGCAATATGCATGGAATAGTGCCTAGTATAACAGTATGATAGATATGGATATTGGAGGTTGATATGATAAGTGTTTGTGCGCTCATAAACACTCGTAAAACTTCACTCAACTTCGCTCTTCAATTTTACTAAAGACGGAGAACTTATGATAGGTGTGGGGGCCTTTTTTGGCTAAGACAGAGAAATTTTTTGTTAAAAACACTTGTAAAATTTCACTCAACTTCGCTCTTTTGTTTTATTAAAGAGGGGGAACTTATGATGGGGTCGGGGTTTTCAAAGCAGGTAGAAGGTTTCCCGAGCTATTTTTGTGTTCCCGAACAGTTTAGATAATTACCGAGCAGTATATGTGATTCCCGATCTTAGAGAGGAAGAATAGTGTAGAGGGGTTCAATGACTAACAGGATTGACAGAGCGGTGTGTTTATTTTCAGAGTAGTATGTTCAGTTTCAAAGCAATATGTGTATTTTCCGAGCAGTATGTGTATTTCCAGAGTGGTATGTATGATTTCTGAGCATGATAGGGATGAATAGGGAAGTGTGGTTCAGTGATTAAGTATAGTGCTAACGAAGCAATCTATATAAAGTCACGAGCAGTTAAGTTATTTCCAGAGCAGTATGTTCAGTTTCAGAGTAGTATGTATATTTTCCGGACAGTATGTTCATTTCCATAGCAGTATATTTATTTCCCAAGTAGTATGCTCATTTCTCGACCAGCATGTTCATTTCCAGAGCAGTATGTTCATTTTCCAAGCAGTATGTTCATTTCCCGACCAGTATATTCATTTCCACAGCAGTATGTTTATTTTCCAAGCAATATGTTCATTTCCATAGAAGTATGTTCATTTTCCGAGCAGTATGTTCATTTCTCGAGTAGTATGTTCATTTCTAGAGCAGTATGTTCATTTCCCAAGCAGTATGTTCATTTCCTGAGCAGATGTTCATTTCCCGAGCTGTTTTTCTGATGTCAGGATTTTCTCATGAATATGGTGAAATAAGGAGGGAAGGGGTATGCCAGAGGATAAAAAGTAGCAATGGGAAGTTGAGTGTGGTTAGTTTAATATAACCACATTTATTCTTTTATTTTATTTAAATTAATATGCAGCAGGAGATATTTTGAATGGGAGCAAAAAAAATAGTTACGAAGACAGCTTGGCAAAGGGCATTAAAGTAAATTTACTTCATGGAGAAAGCGATTGATCCATCTATAAAAGGGGACAGAGGAGGATGAAGTAGGGGATGATTGTTTCTTCGCTATTCGGTACCTTAAAGGTTTCCCTTTTCACTTCTTCTACATTCCATTTATGTTGTTGCTTTCTTCATACTCTTACAGACTTGAGCGTCGGAGTGGCAACGCCGGACAACTGGTCCATATCTCATGTTCCTTCTTTAACTAGTAGATCTAACTCTACTTCTAAGATCCAAGGTGATTCCAAGAGCAGATATCTCTTTATCTCATTTCTAACCTTCCTTGGTATTAGATCAAGCAATCTACAAGAAGAGGGAGGGGGATCTCAGTAGGTCGAAGAAGTTAACACCATCACATAGAAATCTAGTAGTTCAAAGTAAATGGGGGTATAGGCAGGCGGAGGTCATTCATCAATTGCTTAGAGAAGAAGCAGTGATAGCCAAGGGGGTGATGCGACCGGAAAGAGTGGGAAAGAAATCTATAAATAAGTCCTTAGCATCGAAAAAATAGTGATGACTGTTTATGCGTGTGATGGTATCTTCGTACCAAGGGATCGGTTTAAGATTTTTCGGAGCCAAAGTAGGGAAAGCAAGGAGGGCACTTATTTGGGGTTAAAAGGAGATGTTCGTTTGGAGAAAGAAAACTCTTAAGTGCTAGGAGTTTAAGCGTAGGACAGTCGCTGGTGAAGTCACTGGAAGGAAGAAGAAGAGTCGAAGGTGGTGAGAAAGAAATCGCCACGTGAAGATTGACTTACCAAGGGTTTTGACCTTTAAACTTCCCTCTGAAAGTGGGGAAGCAGGGCCCATTATCCCAGTAAGATGTTTAACGTATTTAAGGTAAGTTAGGGCAAGGAAAACTTTAGCTCGATGGGGTGAAGGAAATGGATAAGGGAATATAGAGGTAAGTAGAGTATGCCTAATGGAGGGTGACGGAAAAAAAATTCTCACTTAGAAAGTCAAACTCAAAACTTTGTTTGACTATTTGGGGGGGTAGCAGCTAATGATACTGCTACAACATGATCTGAGAGTTGGGTAGAGGAACCACGACCATCAGAGTGAAGTATGAGGAAAGGGATATAGTGTGTGATATATGACCTAGTCCGGCTAGACCTGACTAGGGGAAATAAATCGAGGTGATGAGGTGGCAACATGGGGTAGGACGGAGATGTCCGATGGCTAGAAAGAAGCCGGATAAGTGACCCGGGAAGCGAGTCGAGAAATGACTCGGGGAATTAAGGAGGGTATAAGTGCATGGGTCTTATGGCTGAGACGGGGCCAAATATCGACTCGACAAGACGAGTTGAGTCATATACACTTTGGTTTAAGTAAACCAAAAGGGTAAAGGGAATACGCCAGGAAAGTAATCTAAGGGTCATTCGGAAAATATGGTCGAGTTGATGTAGAAGTAAGAAGAGGTGATTAGGGAAAATAAAAACCTTTAGGAGAGAAAGAAAGGATAAAGAAAAGGGAAGGACGCTCCTCGCTATGCTTACTCATAAGAGTTTGGTACATGGTATAACAAACTAGGACCCCACATAAGATTTTCGCAAGTCTCCATTTTCTATCTTCCTAACAAAATTATTCCTCAGGCAAAAGGGCCCCTCCACATGGATGGTGATCTCGGTGATTTGTTACATCACAATTGGCTCCAGGGGAGAAGGTATAAAGGGGGGAAAAGAAGGAAGGAGCAGGGGATTGATTTCCATTAAAGGGACTTCGACTTCTTCGAGAAGGGGACATTCAACTAGGGGTACATCCTGAAAGGAGAGGAAGGGGATCGGAGAAGGGAGAAGAAAAGTGGAGAACCATTTCAACTTTACTCGTCTCTTTGCTCTGTATACATCTTGACTTGTAAGAGGTTTTCTCCACCTCCGGAAGTACTTTCAAGGAGGAATTTTATAGTTAAAGTGTTTAGCACCGTAGCTCGCTTTAGAGCTCATCCTGTGGAGTAGGAATTAAAATTTCGAACCACGTTAAATCTTGTGTTATCATTCTTTGTGGCTTGCTTCATCGTCATAATCTTCTTCTTTTATTGTTGCGACTGGAGAGGACCCCAAGCCTCCTTGACGTCATCATCCAATCTCCTAAAAGGAGGTAGCAAATCCATTGCCACATCACTCGAGAATATGGAATAGGCAAAACTATAATGAATAGTCAAGTTTGTGTTCAATAATCTAATAATCAAGATGCAAGAAATGATTTTTATGGTTTGTTAAATGAAATTTTAGAGGTAAAGTACCCTAGCTTAAATTTGCGAGTTGTTTTATTTATTTGTCGTTGGTTTGATCCTATCAAAAGTACGAAGGTGTATCCACAGTTTAATTTGGTTGAAATAAATTATAAAAAATTATACAAGAGATATGAATCATTTGTGTTGGCACAACAAGCGATTCAAGTATTTTATCCTTCATATCTTAGTTTGAAACGTGACAAAATTAATTAGTGGGTGATGGGTTCGGGATTTTCATTTGAGGTTTCCCGAGCAGTATGTGTACTCGAGTCGTTTATGCATTTCCCGAGCCGTTTATGTATTTTCCGAGCTTAGTAGGGATGCTCAGCGTAGTTGATCCAGAGTTCTGCTATGTGAGGTGTTAATATTGAGTAGTATGTGTAGTTCCCAAGCAGCCTTTGTTTTTGCCGACCGACATGCATTTCCTAAGCTCAATAGGAATGGTCAGTGTAGTTGATCTGGAGCTCTACTATGTGAGGTGTTAATATTGAGTAGTATGTGCAGTTCCTGAGCAGCCTATATATTTCTCGATAGACATATGCATTTTTCGAGCTCAGTAAGGATGATCAATGTAGTTGATCTAGAGCTCTGCTATGTAAGGTATTAGTATTGAGTAGTATGTGCAGTTCCTAAGCAGTCTATGTATTTCCCGAGCTGCTTATATATTTTCCGAGCAGTATGTATATTTCTCAAGTACACCGTTTGTTTTTAGGATTTTATTTCCTGAATTTGATAAGGTGAATAATGTGAGTATTCTAGAGTATAATAGAAGAAGGGGTTTTTGAATAAGAAATATTTTTATTGTTTATTTGGAATATAGTTTATTTTTCAAGTAATTAATCAGGGAGAAGGAGGGACACGTGGAAAGCATGGAAGAAATTATTTTGAAAAGAAGCGGGAAAAATAGTTATCTCAACGGACTAGTAGGGGTATTAAAGTAAATTTATTTGGGAACAAGGCAGTATGAATCTCCTTATAAAGGGGACGAAGAGAAGGAAGATAGGAGGGGTTTTTTTTCTCTATTCGGTACACAAGGATCTCTTCTCGTTTCTTTTTCTTCATTCTACTACTCTATACTTGCGATTCTGACTTGAGCATCGGAGGAGTCGTGCCGGTAACGCCAACCCACCTCTAACATTCTCTTTGAGTGACAGATGTAGCCTCTAGCCCGAAGATTCAAGGTGATCAATAGGGATTCACAAGAAAATAGAAGGGGATCTAAGTGGGCCGAAAAAAAGGACACCATCAGTGGGCTATTTGTAAAACAAAAGTATAAAAAAAATTTGAAGAACGCTGAAAAGACATAGCATATCAACAAGATAAAGTTTTCAATACATTTTAGATCGAAGAATATAATATTTTAACATTATGAGATCCTAGTGGCGTAATGATAGACGTTGATGCAAGCGAAATAAATAAATATGAAGATGATCATGAATTTAATTTTGCGATAGAGAATAAGGATGACGATGACAACGAGGATGAGGATAATGAGATTGAAGAGACAGATGATGAGAATGAAAATGAGAATGAAGACTTCGATTTATGATTATGAATAACTTTTATTCAATGTCAAATATGTTTTTATTTACTGTCTCATTCTAAATTTCATATATTTGATATATTAATGAACTGTCTTTTTTCTATAGATTATTAGAGAATATTTTGACATAATAGTAGATTATTTTGGTATCCAGTACTTCAAATTAAATAAGGTAAATTTTTTATATTCTTTATTATATATCTCATGAAGATGATTTTTTATTATTATAATAATTATGATTGATAGTTTCGACGTGGCGGTCAAAGATCACACTCTTCCCCTGCTTCAGCCTCTGTAGAGTCTGATTCTCTTATAGGAAATATTCCATCGACTCTTCTCCAGTTATAGGATCTTCTGGTTCTCAACATATGTCAGCTAATGTATCTTCTCCTGTGCAACAATCACTTGTTGAGAGGGAAGATATGTGAGAGTTGATATCTCCTCACGGAGATTTGTAAGTATTCAATTTTTAAATTATCTATGTTTTTAATAAGATATATAATTTTTATAAATATTTAACATGATTTATTTTTATTTTATAATATACTTATAAATTTATACATGTTATTTACGAGGTTAATAAAATAGTTAATAACTATTCGGACAAAGCTTCGATGACTTATACGAGCACACCGGAAGAAATAAAAAATCTGTGATAGAATAAGTTCAAGGTAACTTATTCCAATCAATTTATATATATAATTGCAGTTAATATAATCAATTAATATTTCTCCATTGCAGTGGATATTCACTTGGGAGGAGAGTGAAACATTCGAGATAAGGAGAATTTAAAAAAAAATGTGTGTCGACCACATCAAAAATATACTAAGTCATGCGAAAATCAGAAGTAAAAAGTCACACTCATTACTGAAGAGAATTGGATTAAAATTGTTCAATATTGGAGATTTGAGGATAGCAAATGAAAGAGTGAACAAAATAAAAAAAAAAAATCAAACTTATAATTTTGGTGCTTCATCTGCGACGTATGCATGAGACTGAATCAATATCGAGAAACATAGACATCGATTGGTGAGTTTTTTCAAATCCTAATTTTTGAATTTAATGTGCACTATTTTATTATTTATAACGATGTTTGTTTAGGTCATGAAAATGGAGACTGAGTCATTATTCATAGACACTTTCACCCATATATTTTAAAAGAAAGACAAGATGTAGAGTGGGGATAGAACTAGAACAATGAAGGTTTGTAATTTCAAAAATTTAAACTCTTTTAATATAATTTAACTTTTTTCTTTTTGATACCGGAGAAATGTGATGAACTTGTACAGAGAAATTCGAGTGCAAGTGATGATGTAGTCGAATCTGAGTCACCTGTTGGAAATATTAATTTATAGCTCGAAGCGATTGGCAGATCCAAAGATGAAAGAATAGTTGGCCTAGATTCTTTGAGCTAAACTTATAAAGTCCCTAGTACTTCTTCGTTAGCCTCACGACAGTAAGAGCAAAAATAAATCAATTGACCAAAGAGATTAGTCATTTGAAGTAGTTACTAGTGGAAAAGGATAATGAACTTGAAGATGTTCGCACTTTATAAAGACAAAGGGATCATGAAGTCAAGGATTTAAATGAATGAATTTCGTAGACAATAGATGTTAATCATGCAACATCTTCAATTATCATCTGGTTCAAGTCAACTTCCTCCCTCTCGATCTCCTTCTGTTGATGCCTATAATAATGACGATGAAGATGAATTTTTTTGATGATGATGGTTATCTTTGAATTGCTATTTCTAAATAGTACTTGACTAGTTACATTCAATATCCTTGTATTATAGTTTCATACGGTGAATGGTTTGTTATCTATGTTGACTTCATTTTTGAACGATTAAATATTTATGAAATTTGATATGTGAATTATTTTATATTGTTAGATGTATTTGGTTGTAAAAACGAGTAAATATAGTAGATTTTATCGAGGTGTTTTTTTTTTCCATTTTTCCATATTTGCGATGAAAATAAGATTCGTCGCAGATTTGGCGACGAAAAAATATTTTTGTTGTAAAATTTGGATCATTAGTCGACAACCTAAGGGCATCAGTCGACTGACAATGAACCAGTCGACTGGTTAGTAAATTCAAAAACATTTTGTGGTCTGCTACCTCACAAACGACTGAGTATCAGTCGACTGGCAAGCCCATCGGTCAACTGATGGTTCATAATTTACAACGAAAATATTTTTCTTCATCGAATCTGGGATGAAAAAAAATTTTCGTTGCAAATTATGGACCATTAGTAGACTGTGGAAGACATCGATCGACTGATAAAACTGTAAGAGATCACAGAATATTTTTGAGTCGATTGCCCAATCAATTGGTCCATTGGAAGTCGATTGATGGCCAAAAGCAGTCGACTGACTGTATAGATTTTGCAATAAAAACTAGATTCGTTGGAAATTTGGCGACTAAAAATATTTTCATTGCTAAATTTGACAAAACAGTCGTGACCCATATTTACTGAATTTTGTGACGAAATTATATTTCGTTGCGAATTTAGTGACGAATAATATTTTCGCCACAAATATTTGCGACGAAAATTGATTTTCGTTGTGGATTTGGAGACGAAATATATTTTCATGACAAATATTTACGACAAAAATATATTTTCGTGGCAAACATTTACAACGAAAATATTTTTCGTTGCAAATATATGTGACGCATATATTTTTGTCACAATTTTTGTTGCTAATTTGTAATAAATTTTACAACGAAATATTTATTCGTTGCAAAAATTACGATAAATTTCTTCGTAAATTTTTGCAGTGACCTATTTGCAACGTAAATATTTTCATTGCAAAATTTGTTGTAAAATATTTTTGCAACGAATTTTTATTCAAAATTCATTGCAAAAACTATATTTTTGTAGTGTAAGATATTTTTTGAATATAATTACCCTTCTTGAATGCAAAAATAATTACCCTCAAGCAAACTTCCGTGTTCAACTCAATGCATAGGGATTTTGATTTTTCCAAATGAGCTTACACAATTCAAGCATCTTCGGTGACTAAAATGATAATTGAAAGTTACCCATGAATTCCAAAGTACTAATCCAATAAGATGAATCATGACTAATTATGTACTAGATTAACTTTTCGAAATTCAATTTAAGTATAAGTGAAAAATAAAAACTAGCTAGTAGAACTTGTTAAACACTCGTATAACTTTTATAAAATTTTGCACCACGAGATAGATGAATTTAAATTACTAAAAATAATAAAGTATATCAACATGATATCATCAAAATAGTACATATTGAAGTCTACTTAAAGGACAAGTAGATGCATGAACACATAATAAGAATAACAATGCTTGAAAATAAGTAAATTCATAAACCTAATACATGTTGGAAAAATAACGAAAACTAAATCTAAAAATTATTAAAGAAATAACTAAACTATGCAAGTAAGAAAACTAAATGAGCACATGAGCAGTTATATCAAAATGATATTTCTTCCTCAAGACTTACATTGAAGAATACTTCTGCATGTGAAACAATTGAATAGGTCGAGAAGGAAAATATGACAATTAAAGCAATTATATATTTGCATACTCCATTAGTCTCCTGGAAAAGTAATAAACGGAAACAATAAAAGTTGAAAAGGAAATTGCAATAATAAGTGAAAAACTGAAGGTGATATAATCCAATCAATTCACTTTTCAACTAATATCAATTTAAACGTCCTCAGCAACGGCATCAAAAACTATCGGTGCAATCAGCCTAGGTCACGATTGACCGGACTTGAGTTTGACTCGAGTAGTGTTTTGATGTTTGACAGTGATGTCTGACAATGTGTTGGGGAGATTGTTGATGCAATCGACCCGGATCATGATTGACCGGACTCGAGTTTGACTCGAGTGGTATTTTGATGTTTGACGAGGGTTTGACCATTGTCATAGGAAAGTCCAAGTCATGGGTATTTGGCATAGAAAGTCCAAGCATGAGTCTTGGCAAGAGAAAGTCCAAGATTGAGTCTTGGCAAATGGAAAGTCCAACATGAGTTGGCAAGGGAAGTCCAAGGGGTGATATTGGCAGCGTAAAATCCAAGGGTGGAGTCTTGGCAGCATAAGTCTAATGGTTGGCGACGTAAAGTCCAAGTGGGAGTCTTGGCAGTGTAAGCCCAATGTGGTTTGACGGTGTAGACCACATTAGTTTTCGAGCACAGAAGGTTCCCGAGTCGACTGCTAGGGTTTGGGAGTCGAGTGATGGCTAGATCAGTCGACTGATGGGCATGATCAGTCGACTGATGGTCTATCCGTTGGAACTTATCCAACGTGGCTCATGCCATTGTGAGAGAATGACTACAGGAGTAGTCGACTGATGGTCTCGATCAGTCGACTGATAGGTGAAATTCAGCCCGAATGCAGGTTATAAAAGCAGCTCATGGAGAGGGATTTGGCTATGGTTCTTTTAGGAGTTTTGGGGCGATTTGCTGGTGCAATTCGGGATCTCCAAGTGCAACTCAAGCAACCAAACAAACAAGCTTCCAAAAGATCGATTGTAAAGTTTTCTTTGCATTCTTTTATTGTATTTCATTCTTATTATTGTAAGAACCATTGTAAGAGGTTTTCTGCACATCCGGATTGTTCCGAGGAGTTATTAATTAGTGATTGCGTGTGCATCACTAGAGCTCGTTGAGCTCACCCGTAGAGTAGGAACCCTAAGGTTCCGAACCACGTTACATCATCTTGTCGTGTGGTTGTGCTTGTGTATTTATCTTCATTGTATATTTTGTATATTCCCCTGCGTACTAACATTGCATAGCAAGCACAAACGAATTCCGATCAAACGACGAAACACTATTCACCCCCCCTCTAGCGGGTGCATAGGTCCTAACAAGTTGTATCAGAGCTAGGAGTTCTTCTATGGATTAACACCCGGGAGCAAGATCGCTAGAGGAAAGATGGAATTTGAAGAACAATTAGGATGAGATATCAACACTCCAGTTTCGTATGCGCTCTATGGACGAGAAGGCTTCAATTCATGGAAGGCAATGATTGAAGATTTCATGATGATGAGGGATATCAAAGAGTGGTCCGCTTTGATGGAAGGATTTGAATATCCTAGAGAATCAAAGGAAAGTTTTCCTCAAGATGAAGAGATGGACCGAGGAACAACTCCAAGAGTTTGAGAAAAATAAGAAGATAATGAAAGTTTTGATTGATTTAATACCTAACAATATTTTGTCTAGTTTAGGGGACTACATGGATGCCAAGGAGCTATGGAGCCAAGTGGTAAAATTCCATGAGAACCCGTAACCAGTCCAAGAAGAAGAGGAAGAAAGCTCATCCTCACAAAAAAATAAGGATTTGGAGGTCGATGAGTGTTCGACATCCGAGGTGGAAGAATTAGAGGTTGAAAAGCCATCAACTTCCAAGAAAGGGGAAGAATTGGAGGAGACCTCCACCTTTAGGATTGAGGAGGAGGAGAGGATTCCCACACCGAAGCAAACTCAAGAGAAACCATCTACCTTCAATCGAGAAGAAGATGAAGAACCATTTCATTCCACCACCATTCTAGGTAACTCAAGCAATTTAGTTCAAAAAAAATTCATATAATTTGCTTTAAGTGTAGGGAAGTCGGGTACTATAAGAGCAAGTGCCCAAAGAAGATCAAGAAGCCTCAATCGGTGTCAAAGATCAAGGATGTCGGTCCCCCAACAATCAAGAGCAACAAGCATATCATTTGCTTCAAATGCCATCAAAATGGGCATTATAGAAGTCAATACCCTAGGAGGAAAGAAGGAGCATCACATGTAAGGAGCGCCTCTAAGGCAAACCATAAGGTAAAATTTATTAATGCACCTTCTTTAAGTTATAGGTAAAAGCATGCTTTTAATTCACTTGCAATATATAATGAAAAGCATGCTAATAGAAATAATAAATTTTATTATCTATGTGCTAAAATATCGATATTAGAATTAAGGAGAAATTTGGGACTAATGTCCCTAGAAAAATTCTACCTAATGAATATATTAGAAAGGTAGAAAATCATTTAGGCTTTAATCCAAAGAAGTCTAGACATATGCCTAGGAAAGGGAAAAATACTCAAAGAAATAATGGGCCCACAAAATTTGAGCAACTAGAGTTGAAAAATCAAGTCTTGAGGTCAAGACCTGAGAAATTAGAGAAGACTCTTAGAAAAATACAAAGTCAAATGCAATGGTCAAATAGTCAAAGCCTAAGGTCTATGAGTCAAAGTCAAAGGTCTAAAAAACAAAAACCATCCAAGGGCAAGCTTGAGCCCAAAAAGACCTATCACAATGTTTCATTCGATTATGGAACTCGATCTAGGTCTAGGAAAACCAAGGTCAATAGGGAAGTCATCCCTAAAGTTGACCAAGGTAGGTAGGTGCTTAGTGGTTAAGGTTTCAAGGAAACCTAGGGAAGTCATTAAGAATGTTACAAGGGGAGTTACCCCTAGAGTTAACCTAGGTAAGACCCAAATGACCAAAGCTACCAAGCCTATGAGGGTATCTAGGGAGGTCATCCCTAAGGAATACCTAGTAAACCCAAGGAGCTCCAATAGGTTTTGAGTTCCTAGGAACGTAATCGATTCACGCTAAACGGGTTAGGGTGTGTCAATTTTAAATGGATAGGTAGTTAATCTAACCATGGTAAAGGCGACACTTTAGGTCATTTCCAAGGTAATGTGATACTTTAGAAATGTAGCTTGATCATAATCCTAAAAGATTTTAGGATGTGCTAATATATTTTGAGAACTATAGAAAATTGATCAAATTGACACAATTAGGTCTTAGAGTCCAGATGTGTCATGTTGGATTTTTGACACACTTTGGGGATTAGTAATAATATGACAAAATGAAATTAATCATAACAAATGACTATTAATATTAAGATTTAGGTATTGCTATACCTATACAATTTATTTGTCATGCTTTATTTGTCATGTCATGTCATTACATCATATTTATTTTTATATAAAATGTCATTATCAATATTTAAGTTAAATGTCATGTATGCTTAGATTTCATCTTTATGTCATGACATCATGATCATTGGAAATGTTTATTTATGCTATCATTTATGTCATGATCATTCATGCATTAATTAAAATTGATTTAAAGACAATGACATGACTTGAAGTCTCATATATAAGGGAATTAAGTAGTGTTGCCTTAGAAAATGTATGAGGCCTTAGATTAGGATAACCAAAACTCACATCTCACATCAAATTGACATATGTGTGTTTTCAAATACCCTAGACACATGTAAAATACTAGAAAATGAGTTAAGTTCAAGGTGCATAATTTTTGTATCTAGATGAACTTAAACTCAACTTATACCATGGATGAATCATGAGGAAAATTTGTATACAAGTCATGTGTATTAAACCCATAAACCATGGTTTAATATAAGATTTTAAAACTATTTCAAAATCATTTTGAAAAATCTTGGTGTAATTTATCTTTTGTTAAAAGTCACCATTGATGATGTCGATACAAAGTAAGCTCAAACAATAAAATTTTTCTCATTTTTGAACTTTGTATCAATTTCATTATTTTGTGGGTAAATTAATTTTCAAATATTTTTCACCCATTGTATTAGTTATAAGTATTATACGTATAAATTTTCACGATTTTTCAAGTTACGTATAATTACTTATGCATTTTCATTTTTCATTTTTGAAATATGATATATGTGTTTTGTAGATATCAGTCGACTTATGCATAGGGCAATCGACTGATCACTGTCAGATTCGACTGTCAGAGCTGATTTCGAGTAAACAAAGATGTTTAGTCCATGTTTCAGCTATGTTAGGGTTTCCTAAATGCTCCTAACCCTAGGATATGCTTCGGAAAGCATTAGAAAGGGTGAAAATCCATTAGATATGGATTAGGAGAGTTGTTAGGGTGATGTATCAATTTTAAGGTATGTGAAAGTTCAAGTTTTGAACTTTTACCCTTAATTTTGATAGTTTAGTGTTCCTATAGGTTTAGGGACTCTCCAAGAACATTGTTGGTGCAATGGTCGAGAAGGAGCAAGCCTTTAGAAGGAGGTATCCATCATGGGATGATGGATATATTCTTCCTCATGAGGGGGAGAATTGGGAATGTGAGATGCCTAATTTGAAAATTAGGAGAGTTTATAGGAAGTCTCTCTTAAGTGATATGAGACTTATCACTAGGAAGAGTGAAGGCATCATAGGTGTTTTTGCACTAAGGGTGAGATTATAAGATCTCATTGGGATATGAGACATTGACCTCCTTAGGGAGAACCTTTTTGATGTATGTCAAAAAGGAAAAGAATTTATGGGATTACCAATTTGGGTCAATTAGTAAGGAGATTTGAGTTATGTGGTCTAACTCAAAGGTGTTTGGTTTTTGTCAAACATCAAAAAGGGGAAGATTGTTGGTGCAAACAGCCCAGGTCACAATTGACCAGACTTGAGTTTGACTTGAGTAATGTTTTGATATTTGATAGTGATGTCTGACAATGTGTTGGGGAGATTGTTGGTGCAATCGACCCGGGTCATGATTGATCGGACTCGAGTTTGACTCGAGTGGTATTTTAAAGTTTGACGATGGTTTGACCATTGTCATAGGAAAAGTCCAAGTCACGGATACTTGGCATGGAAAATCCAAGCATGGGTTTTGGCAAGGAAAGTCAAAGATTGAGTCTTGGCAAATGGAAAGTCCAACATGGGTTGGCAAGGGAAGTTCAAGGGGTGATATTGGCAGCGTAAACTCCAAGGGTGGAGTCTTGGCAGCATAAGTCCAATGGTTGACGACGTAAAGTCCAAGTGAGAGTCTTGACAGCGTAAGCCCAATGTGTCTTGGCGGTGTAGACCACATTAGTATGACAATAGCTTATGGAAGCACCTGAAGACTAGCATATGGATGAACAAATCATGGATGATTTGGAGGGATCCGATAGGCGTGAAGCTGACGGAGGTGGCTAGAAGGCTTAGGTCTAGGCTAAGGGTGGTCTAGCAAGTATGAGAATCTCATGTTTGAGGTGTATCAGTCGACTGGGACTATGGTCAGTCGACTAATGTGAGTCGACCGATGTTCGACTGTAGGAAATGGTCTAGCAATCGACTGACAGCATTGGGCAGTCGACTGATGGCCTGAGCAGTCAACTGATATGATGATCAATCGACTGCTGGTCGAGTTTTCAGACACAAGGTTCCCGAATCGACTGCTAGGGTTTGACAGTCGAGTGATGGCTAGATCAGTCGACTAATGGACATGATCAGTCGACTGATGGTCTATCCGTTGGAACTTATCCAACGTGGCTCATGCCATTGTGAGACAACGGCTACAGGAGCAGTCAACTGATGATCTCGATCAGTCGACTGATAGGTAAAATCGAGCCTGAATGCAGGTTATAAAAGCAACTCATTGAGAGAGATTTGGCTATGGTTCTTTGAGGAGTTTTGGGGTGATTTGCTGGTGCAATTCGGGGTCTCCAAGTGCAACTCAAGCAACTAAATAAGCAAGCTTCCAAAAGATCAATTATAAAATTTTCTTTGCATTCTTTTGTTGTATTTCATTTTTAATTTCTTGTATTTCATTCTTATTGTTGTAAGAACCATTGTAAGAGGTTTTCTCCACCTCCGGATTGTTCCGAGAAGGAGTTATTGATTAGTGGTTGCGTGTGCATCACTAGAACTCGTTGAGCTCACCTGTGGAGTAGGAACCCTAAGGTTCCGAACCACGTTACCTCATCTTGTCGTGTGGTTGTGCTTGTGTATTTATCTTCATTGTATATTTTGTATATTCCGCTGCGTACTAACATTGTGTAGCAAGCACGAACGAATTCCGATCAAACAACGAAACGCTATTCACCCCCCCCCTCTAGCGGGCGCATAGGTCCTAACAAAAACTTGATACACGCAAGCACGACCTCAAATCTTCGACCGAGATTGCCAAGGACTTGAAGCAGGCGCTTGCGCTCAACAGCCGCAAGTGCACGGTTGTCGTCAAATAATAAAATATCAATCACTCAGGGACTGATAATCGAGTACTGATTTACTAAATGAATATAGATTGTTTAGACCGAATTAGGTGGTTGACAAGCAAAAAGGGCCGAAAGGAAAACGAGAGGACTATGAGATCACTTTTATAAGGACACCACTGTCATTGGGTCCCTGTTATGATCGACGATAATGATTCTAATATTTCGATTTCACCTAAATGATTATAAAGATATGTCTTACTCTTAACTCTCAATGGTTGTTCATGTATGTAGGATATCTATTTTATCCGACGTGATCTTTTGGAACTACACTAGATTACTTTATTCCTAGCCAAGTATCCCTTTCGAATCGTCAGAGCTCAAGGGGTTGTTATCCTTTGGAAGCCACCTGCCATTGGATCTCACAACCCTTCTAGAGTTGATTTCTCCAACTTTGGGTCTTCTGCTAGAATATGTTCATTATGTTCTATGATATCTATGGGTCCTCGCAGTGAATCAATCTACTTGTGGGGTAACCTTAGTCGCACCCAGTGGATCAATTCTAGACTTAACTCCTCACTCATAGTCGATTCCTCCACGTCTCGATTCTCTATGGTTCAAAGGATTGGGTTCTTCTTTTGGTTCTTCCTTATACCTCTAAAATATGACCAAATGCTTTTGACATCTAAATCGGATTAACACGGTAAAGCCGAACCATGAACCATCATATCATAGAATAAAAAACGAGCATAAATATATAGCAGTTGAAAACAATGCAAACAAACATGGATTCATTGCAATATACTATTTTACAAATCAAGATAGGCTACTCCCTAATCAAAGAATCATAAAAACTACTCCATAATTACATATTCAACCACAAGACGTCTACAAACAATAATTAAACCCCAAAGGAATTTGCAAAGAAAAAAAGAAAGCTTAGTCTCGCTGTGAAGAAAGTCTTTGGCTCCAACTTGCGTTAGGATCGGGAGTAGCGGCGTCGAGATCTCCTCCGACGGTTAGGGAGCCCTTGGACGACCCCCTTTCAGGGCTTGGGAGCCCTAGGGTGGGTCCCCTCGTGATCCTCCCCTCCCCTGTCACTTGGACGAGTTTACTAGCTCCAACTTTCCATAAATGCTCGAAAAATCCTATTTCCTCGAATTTGTGGCGACGTCACATGGTCGACCGTGTGCAAGGCTGAAAATTGCTGAATTCTAGGCTGAAAATTGAATTGGAAAAAATACACAGTCGTGTGAAATTCACATGGTCGGCTGTGTGTCACTCTAGAGCATCCGTTTTGATCCGTTTCACTTCGGGAACATGTCTGTGTCTTGCGACACGACCAGAGCGTGTTCCCTAAAATCCGTGCTCCATAAAATACTTCATTGTTGCTCCAAAAATGTTGTCCTGCATATAAAATTAACAAAACCAGATCTCCGAACGAAGATAATAAAAAAATGGAGTAAACAAAGATAATATGCAATGAATATCCTAAAAACGAGGTAAGATGTGTGCCAAAAAGATAGCTAAAACCCTATATAAAATGTGCACATTAAGCATGTATGCAACCCACGTGACATTATCACCATTCCCGAGTGTATGCATGCAAGTCACTCTTTCCATGCAGGTCACTCTTCCCAAGTGCAAGCATATAGTCCACATGACATTATTGCTCTTCCCAATTATATGCAAGTCATTCTTCAAGGTCACTCTTCCCAGGCCACTCTTTCAGAGTCACTCTTCCAGTACTACCCTTCCAGAGTCACTCTTCCCAGGTAACTCTTCCAGAGCCACTCTTCCAGAGTCACTTTTCTCTGGTCACTCTTCCATACTCACTCTTCCCGGATCACTCTTCCAGAGTCACTCTTCCAAGACTACTCTTTCAGAGTCACTCTTCCAGGGCCACTCTTCCAGAGTGTGATCTTTCCTAGATGCATGCATGCAGCGCATGCAAGCGGCCTTTCCCGAGGCAAGCATGCAACGCATGCATGCGACTATTCCCAAGGCAAGCATGCATACAGCACTTCCTGAGACAAACAGACAACTCTTCTTGAGTGCATGCAACTCTTCCCGAGCCTCATCCTTTTACTCGGATCTCGCTCTCGGACACTCAACCTATATGATACACATGACGATCCACCTGGAATATTCTGGTCTCCTCAATATATGACAAAGAATAATGATGCGTCGAGGAAAATTCGCTTTACCCCCTTCCGACGCGACGAAAGCACGAAGGGAGCTTTTGGGGGGTTCTCACAGACCGCAACAGTAAAATGGATGTAAAAGACGAAGTCAAGAAACGCAAAACCCCCAAACAGACAACGGAAACTAGAACACAAGATATAACGTGGTTCGGAATGAGTATTCCTACTCCACGGAGGTGAGCTCTCTCACCGGGGACAATGCCCAAGCACTTTCCACTATGAATGCCCTCCTTTACGGAAAGGAAACTTCCCGAGGTGGAGGAGAAAACCTCTTACAGTTGGGTTACAAAAACAAGAGAGAGTACGTATGACTCAAGATCAAGGTCACGCCTTCTTCTCTGGCAAGTGACATGCTCCTCCTTCTCCTCCTGTGTCTTCGTTTCGTGTCTGATGGAATGATTGCGGATCCTCCCTTTCCTCCTTGCTTCCTCCCCTTTTATCTCTTTTTCCTTCCTTCATCGTAACGTCGTAGGTTATCTCCATCGTACACGTGGTCACCACCTTTCCCTGGAGAATAATTCTGTTACAGATATCAGGAGTGAAGACTCCTTGGAATATTATGTGGGGCCTCCCAGGCCGTTGCCTAACACCCTTTCCTCTATTTTTCAGGAAACTAAGCTAGACTATCTCCCTCAACCTTCCGTATTGAGGGAAGCTAGTTTAGGTCTATAGCCCACGGGTGACCTAGCCCTAAGGCTTTTTATCAACCCGAACCAACTCCTCTTTTCCCCATGTCAAATTCCCCTTGTATTGATCAGATTGGACTGGCCTCTTGGCGAAGCGTCTTCCGCCTCTCCTTTGCCGTATCAATTGCTTTCATTAACTCTCCCGTACCAATGACTTTCAATATTCGCCCGTACCGATGGCTTCTGATGTTCGCCCGTGCCAATGGCTTTCAATATTCGCCCGTGCCAATGGCTTTCAATATTCGCCCGATGTGGCTTCGATGTTCATCCGCGCTAATGGCTTTCAATATTCGCCTGCATCGATGGCTTCGATGTTCGCCGTGCGATGGCTTTCAATATTCGCCGTGCCAATGGCTTCGATGCGCTGCGCCTAATTTTCCTTTCCTTTCTTAGTAGTCGTGTATTTTGGATCGGATCTTAGGTCACCCGCTAACCCTCTATCGGGGATTATGTAGAGAGGGTACCGAGAGTATCATTAGTCAGACCTCAAAAAATAGGCCGGTTATAAGCGACTTTCCTAATGTACATAAAGTTTCGACCTATTCTTCATTTCTCGACTTAAATCCATCCGTTCCTCTTATAACTCCCCAAGATATATTGAAGGAGGGGGCCCATGGCCCGCTCCGCTTCTCCTTCTCTGGCAATGCTAATCGTCATGAAAACCCTATATAAACCCTCGCCTTCTTCTTTTAGGTATCGTTTAGTGTGCTTGATAATCCAGTCTGTTCTTCCCCCGTGATTCTCACCGGTGGCGTTGCGGCGATCCAGTCCCTCCTTTCTCACACGATTCTTCCTTATCCTCCGAGTAAGTGTTCTGCTTTGTTCACACCCATGGCTCCTAGGACCCTCTCTTCACCCGCCTGGTATGAACATACCATAACTCAGTTAGATTGCAACCATTATTTCTTTAACCTGAAGAACAACTACATAGACCCTTCTATAAAATGTTGTTTCACGACCAAACTGCATCGGCCTCATAAACCCCCTCCAGGCTTGACATGCTTTTTCTATGAACAATTTCTTAACGGCCTATCCCTGCCGGTACCATAGGTTTATTTGGACCTCCTAAACTTCTACGGACTACCCCTGAACCAATTCACCCCCAACTCTTTCCGGATTCTGTCGGGAGC
This sequence comes from Wurfbainia villosa, assembly GCA_025175895.1. Lineage (NCBI taxonomy): Eukaryota > Viridiplantae > Streptophyta > Magnoliopsida > Zingiberales > Zingiberaceae > Wurfbainia > Wurfbainia villosa. The sequence continues at coordinate 86,482,272 of CM045990.1, forward strand.
CCACATAGTGTTCCAACATTTGAGCCTCTCTTTGACCCCCAAAATATTTCATTGCTTCTTCCAGTTAAAGTCTTCTAAGGCAGGCCTCTTTTATTTGTCTAGTCGTGATCGCCAATTCTCGGTGAACCTGCCTACTTCCCACAAGGGTTGGGAAGTCTTATATTTCTTTGTACAACTTCCAGAGTCTTTACCTTACTCTGATACTTGGAAGGTAGACCTTCCTGAATTGCCTTCTTTCCGAGAAATGAGGACCAAATGTCCCTTCCCGGAAGTGTATAGAATCTTAGGAGAGCTACATTACTGCTCAAACCATCTGATAGAAACTCCCCTCTTAAACCACTTTGATTGTCTCTCTACCTTTCGACGACTTGATTGCTATAGGTAGGGTGACATTTATCGCAATGTGACTTCCTTTTAGGGCATTCATCTTTCTTACCAAGATATCTTGTAGATAACTGATGCAGTAAGGCTTTGGAAGGAAGGAGTCGATCGAGGTCGCCAAGAAGAAGAAGACCTCGACTAAAGAGGCAAATCCACAGCTCCTATCTCCTCGGAAGAAGGCTTTATCAAGAAAGGAGCTTCAAGTTCATCGGCTCTTCTTCCCTTGTCTTCCCACCACGAAAGCTCAACCCCTAATCATCTATGAACCCGGAAGGGAAGGCAACACCTCCCGCCTTTTCTTTAGCTCCCAAGGAGGAGATTCTCCTCCCATTTCTGATTCTTCCCCCTCCGCATGAATTCACCCCGCCTTCTCATACGGAATCCCTCCAAGCTCCAATACCTTCCGACTGAGAACCGCTCCTATCCATCTTGCATTAGGCCCCCATCTTCTTGGAAGGAGAAGATCCTTCCTTCCTTCCTCCGAGGGCCACTCGGGATCTCACAAGATTGCACCCTTTCTGAGGTAAAATTCTTAACCACGGGTATACAAGACCTGCGTGAGCAAGTGAGCAAACCGCAGAGGTATTTACTCCTTCCCCTCCTCTTTGCTATGGGTATTTCCCTATACTGATGTAGGCTGATAATTTTCCTCTCCTTTTAGGCCTCCACCCAACATAACAACATGGTAGCCCATCTAGCCCGATTCCAATCTAGTGTGGAGACTCGCCATTTTGCCGCCGTGTCGCAACAGAAAGAGCTCGCACGACGGTTAAGCGAGCAAGAGACAAAGGAGGCGGACTTTAGGGGCCAGTGCGAAGATGCCACGATGCAACTAGCCTTGGTTCGAAGCGAGAAAGAGGAATTGCAACGAAAAAATGAGGAACTAGAACAGCGCCTCTTTTTGCAATCTAGCGAGCTGCAACAGGTAGATATCCTGACTCAAGAACTGAAGGAGTATAAGAGATATCTTATGGACGCCATGATCAAGACTATCTTATTACCTTCAACAAGAACGTCATCATTTTAACCTAGAGTGTCAGGCTTGGGCAGTCACCAGGGAATCCTGCGCGAAGAGGTGTCAGGAGCTTTTCTCCATGGTAGCGGCTATTCCCCGAACCTTATCATCGGTGGCTCAGCAACAATCCATCCTTCACCAAGAATACTCCGAAGCCCTCTGAACTCTGGGTAGGCAGGTCATCCAAGCAAATTACCGAAAAGATGCTCACTGAATCAGCGGAAAGTCGAGCTCAACTAGCCCAATGCCGAGATCAGATGAAAGAGCAGGAGACTGATCTTAAAAGACGCTATGTGAAGAAGGGGGTAGATTTATTTGTATTAGGCTTTGAGGGGTCCTCGCCAAAACGCCGAGCAGGATACCACTTCGCCGCGACACTAGTTATTTGGATCCAGTAAGGGCGTTAGCCAAGTGTCCGCCCGATCTCTTTGAACTGTAACTTATAACATTCTCTTTTTTTTTTTAGTAACTTTCCTGAGGGCTTCTCGCTTGCTTCTGAACGATACCTTTGTCCCTATAATTAGTTATCATCCTCTTGTTATGCTCCTTGAGGGATTGGAAACTCTGAACCAATTTTAACTTGGTCTCGCTCTACATCGCTATCTCTTTCCGTGTAGTACGCAATAACCTTATCGGTTCGAGTTTATCGGAGAGATGTAGAATACCGTTATTCTCTCCACCCTAATTTTGGTTCGGGATTCGCCGAAAGGTCTCGCCGACATCATTCATACCCGCCCGATTCTCGTTCGGGCGACGCTTTAAATGACTCTTGCTTGTTGATCTTCCCTATCTCTTATCGCTGGAAATGATATCAACCTCTTCGCCTTCTTTCCTTTCCTGTAACCTCTGCTCTTTCCTTCCATTATAAATCCTTCGCCCCCATGTCTTCGCCCCGCTATCTTTCTATCATGGCTTCAGGCATCCCATCAAGTTTCTTCAAAGTAATCTTGAACTACAAGACTGGTCTCGAGGATATTGAAGATCTGAGACCCGCTCAATCGCCACTTGACCTTCCGCCTTCCTTCCGCCTCTCCGTCAGCTCCACCCCTCGGCAGGAGGTCCTTCCGCGCTCCTTTCCCTCCTTCCTTGGCCGAGTGTGGAATCCTCCCTTCACGTGGGAGTATACGGTGGGAGATCCTCGTCTATTGAACTTCCCCACTTCCACCAAGCAGCTTCGTCCATTCCCGGCGAGGACTCATCCTTCCTCTTTGATGAAGGTCCACCAGTTCTTCCTCCTCAAGGTGAACGCTAGTCATATTAGCTCCTTCTCCCCCCAAAGAGACATCTCCCGTTTCATCTGTTAGGAGTAATCATGGAAAGTCTTTATAGATCAAGCTAATGTAATCATTTCAAATATGTTAATAAAAAATAAGGGAGGCAAATGATATCTGTTTTTGTCTTTTTCCTGTAGAAGTAAGATTTCTGTCTTCCAAAAGGACGGTAGTCTGATCCGAACATACCTTCCTCTATCATTTCTCGGGGATTCGGACCCTCTTAATTACAATTGTAGTCCCGTCGACCTTCCCACTACTGCTCCCACGTTTCCTCTTCTTTACTGGCATTTATGGTCGCCACTTCTTCCCCCAATAAATGCACTATTCCCCTTCGTTGCCATAAAAACCCCCGACCTTTACCTGATAGCTTCCATCACTCTCCTTTTTCCTTTGCTTGCCATGGACAAGATATCGGAACAGGTAGCAGCTTGATTTCTAGAGAACAGATAAATGATCGCCGATACATAGCTATCTTGGAGGAACAAGTGAAGTGTTTATAGCAACAGCTGAAAGAAACTTACGCCCATAATCGCTCCCTGCGCCAACAACTAGTCGGGTCCCAAAAGGAACTGGCCAAGCAGACCTTCCTGCAGCAATCCTATCGGCGTCAACTATGGTGTCAACCTCAACCATACAAGGGAACTCCCTCTGTCCCTCCTAACAGAGAACTGTAACGCCCGTGATGTATAAGGGTTGTTGTTTGTTATATTCCCTTGTAGATGACTCAGAATATGTAATTCTCTCACATTAATGAACTTTCCTAGTTTATCTCCTTTCTCCATTATCTTCTGAGTTGTATATTTCGGCTCTTAGTCTTTTTCAATCACGGGTATATGGAACCCTTAAATGAGTCAACCTCGCTATTTCACAGAATACAACAATACAAAGTTAAACAAGAATTTCAACTCCCCTTTACTGGGGACAAAAGTGATATACAATCGAGGAAGTCCTCCTCCTGCTCCACCATCATCGGGGATATCTCCATGGCGAGATAGAAATCTATATATATAGAGTAAATAACAGAAGGATATCGGTTCTTCCGTTCCACCACCACGGGGATAGCTTAGCTCTGAGGATAAAAATTTATAGATAAAGTAAATAATAACCGAAAGATATCGGTTCTTCCATTCCACCACCACACGGGGATATCTTCCGCTCTGCGGGGATAGAAATTTATAGATAAAGTAAATAATAACCGAAAGATATCGGTTCTTCCGTTCCACCACCACACGGGGATATCTTCTGCTCTGCCTTGTGGGGATAGGAATTTATAGATAAAGTAAATAATAACCGAAGGATATCGGTTCTTCTGTTCCACCACCACACGGAGATATCTTCCACTCTGCCTTGCGGGGATAGAACTTTTAGACATAGAGTAAATAATAACCAAAAGATATCGGTTCTTCCGTTCCACCACCACACGGGGATATTTTCCGCTCTGCCTTGTGGGGATAGGAATTTATAGATAAAGTAAATAATAACCGAAGGATATCGGTTCTTCCGTTCCACCACCACACGGGGATATCTTAGCTCGCCTTGCGGGGATAGGAATTTATAGATAAAGTAAATAATAACCGAAGGATATCGGTTCTTCCGTTCCACCACCACACGGGGATATCTTCCGCTCTGCCTTGCGGGGATAGAACTTTTAGACATAGAGTAAATAATAACCGAAAGATATCGGTTCTTCCGTTCCACCACCACACGGGGATATCTTCCGCTCTGCCTTGCGGGGATAGAACTTTTAGACATAGAGTAAATAATAACCGAAAGATATCGGTTCTTCCATTCCACCACCACACAGGGATATCTTCCGCTCTGCCTTGCGGGGATAGAAATTTATAGATAAAGTAAATAATAACCGAAGGATATCGGTTCTTTCGTTCCACCACCACACGGGGATATCTTCCGCTCTGCCAAGCTAGGGCATCTTCCAGCTGTTTGTCCTGTTGCTGGATGACGGGTAGCCAATCACCGTACCAATTGCGATTTGTGGCGCAGCGTCGGTATTCTTCAAGTTTGATGTGATGGATTGCTCGGTATTGTTGGAGAGCTTGGATGGCGTGTTGGGCTGCTTCCTTTTGGATGAGTCGCATATGGGCTTCAATTGAGTGTTCTTCAGCAAGGTTAAGGCCCTTTTGTCGTCCGTGTCGCATTTGGTTGAGTTGATCCTGATACTGGGAGATGAGGTCAGGAATTTGTTGATCGCTAATGCAAAGTGAGTCTTCACTTTGTGGCTTGCTTGACTGGTTATCTCTTGTGCTGCTCCCGCTAGTTGTCCAAGAGTTTTCAGATGCTGCTCCTGTCATCCTGACAAAATTAACACATTAATTAGTCGAGAGAGGGCGTCAGCTAGCTGATTGTGAGAGCCTTCTATGTGTTCAAATGTGATTGTTAAACCACTTCCAGTAATGTAATCCACAAAAGAAATCCATCGGACCCGAGAAGGTTTATTAACTGCGGTTTTATCAAAAAAACTAATTATGGCTTGGCAGTCGGTCCGGACCAAGAGCTCCTTCTTATCTAAATAATAGATTTTGAGAGCTTCCATAGTTTTCATAACAGCATGAATTTCAGCATCAATAGTGGATTTTACTGGATTAAACCTTCCACTGGCATAAGCGCATATTTTTTCTGTGCTTTTCGAATCATATTTGTGAGTTTTCCATCTATAAATTCCCTTACCTTACTCTTGTCAAGGCATCAGTCGTTCACTGAAGTCTTACTTGAGTACAGTTTGAAGTTCGAAGTCCTGTACAAGTCCTGTACTGTAAGTGTGCTTTACAATGCAAGTCTGTATATTTCTCTAGTTCTTCTATACCTATCTTGCATTAACGAACGAGAAAAACATAAAACACGCTTCTTTATGGTATCAGAGCTAGTTTACATGGCTGAGTAAACCATTCTTGGTCAAGGTAAGACAGGAAGTAGTCCCTACTTTGAATTCCTGCCTAATCTTCTTTTGGTATTTCTCTAGATAATCAGTCTCGAGGGTGGCAGGCAGCTTAGTTCGTAAGACCTTAAGACCATTAGCAAGACTTATGTCTAGTAGGAATGTCCAAACACTGGGAGGAAGCCATTGAAAAGTGGTATACCAAATCGCACACCTGAAGGTTAGTTTTGAGATACATACTTTACCTACCTTTCAGCTCAGTGCTATTCTCGACACAGGAGCCACAACATGTGTTGTAGATCAGAATTCCGTCCCGACAGCTGCATTGGAAGAAAACCCATTCACCGTTCATTTTAACGGTATTTCTTCAAAAGTGGTAGCCAAGAAAAAATTGAAGGGAGGTAAAATGACAATTGGATACAATACATTCCGAATTCCCTATACATACTCTTTCCCTATGCAACTCGGGGAAAATATTCAGATGATCCTCGGATGTAACTTCATCCGCGCCATGCAGGGCGGCCTTCGCATCGAAGGTAATCAGGTAACCTTTTATAAAAATCTGACAACAATAGAAACATCTCCTTATGTTTCTGCTGCAGCTATTCCTGAGTTAGAAATGGAAGAAAATGAATACATTCAGATTCAGGATATGTTTAGCTATACAGCTCATACTACTGAAGATATCCTCAACAAGTTCCAAAATATTATTACAGCACTAAAGCAGCAAGGATATATTGGGGATGATCCTCTGAAACACTGGAGTAAAAATAAGGTTCTCTGTCATCTGGACATCACCAATCCTGATTTAACCATTGAAGATCGACCACTCAAGCACATAACTCCTGCAGTCAGAGATGCTTTCACCAAGCATATTAAAGCTTTATTGGTCATCGGAGTTATCAAACCCAGTACAAGTCGTCACCGAACTACAGCCATAATAGTTCACTCCGGTACTTCTGTTGATCCAAAAACTGGTCAAGAAATCAAAGGAAAAGAACGGATGGTATTCAATTATAAAAGGCTGAATGATCTAACCCATAATGATCAGTATAGCCTCCCTGGGATCAACACCATTCTCAAACGAGTCAGCACCAAGCGAATTTTCTCTACGGGGATAGAACTTTTAGACATAGAGTAAATAATAACCGAAAGATATCGGTTCTTCCGTTCCACCACCACACGGGGATATCTTCCGCTCTGCCTTGCAGGGATAGGAATTTATAGATAAAGTAAATAATAACCGAAGGATATCGGTTCTTCCGTTCCACCACCACACGGGGATATCTTCCGCTCTGCCTTGCGGGGATAGGAATTTATAGATAAAGTAAATAATAACCGAAGGATATCGGTTCTTCCGTTCCACCACCACATGGGGATATCTTCCGCTCTGCCTTGCGAGGATAGAACTTTTAGACATAGAGTAAATAATAACCGAAAGATATCGGTTCTTCCGTTCCACCACCACACGGGGATATCTTCCGCTCTGTCTTGCGGGGATAGGAATTTATAGATAAAGTAAATAATAACCGAAGGATATCGGTTCTTCCGTTCCACCACCACACGGGGATATCTTCTGCTCTGCCTTGCGGGGATAGAACTTTTAGACATAGAGTAAATAATAACCGAAAGATATCGGTTCTTCCGTTCCACCACCACACGGGGATATCTTCCGCTCTGCCTTGCAGGGATAGGAATTTATAGATAAAGTAAATACTAACCGAAGGATATCGGTTCTTCCGTTCCACCACCACACGGGGATATCTTCCGCTCTGCCTTGCGGGGATAGGAATTTATAGATAAAGTAAATAATAACCGAAGGATATCGGTTCTTCCGTTCCACCACCACACGGGGATATCTTCCGCTTTGCCTTGCGGGGATAGAAATTTATACATAAAGTAAATAATAACCGAAGGATATCGGTTCTTCCGTTCCACCACCACACGGAGATATCTTCCGCTCTGCCTTGCGGGGATAGAAATTTATATGTATGGCGCCAAGGCCATCAGCATAAAGAAGGCAACGCCTTCATATAATTCCTCTTTTGGGCTCTCCTCCTGAAAAGGGAACGCCTATGTCCGCCCCTTCTCCTGCAGATGGGGGGCTTTTATCACATAATGGGTCATTTAGAAATATAAACCCTTCTTTCCCTTTCACCACAGACGAGAAGCTCGCTAATGGCTGCAAGCCCATTCTTCCCCCCTTTTATAGGGGGTTCTTTTGTCTTCGTTTCTTCTGTCATCTTCATCCCTTCGCCTTTTAGTCTCCTTTTTCTTCATCTGCTTGCTCCTCCAAACCTCGTTTCTCGATCCTTTCTTCTCGGCTTTTCCTTTTATTTTTAGACCTCAAGATGCATTCCAACTTCTTCCAGAGATAGCGGGAATCCAAAACGGGATCGGTCATCCTTTTGCTTCTTCTTCCTTTTCACCTTCCCCGATCACCACCATATCTGATTCACCTCGCCGTTCTCCCTCTCCTCCTCCGGCGACCCTCGCTACCTCCATCCCACAGGAAGCCAGGGTCATTAATCTCTCCTCACTTCCTCCGGTCTTTACAAGCCCTAACTTTCCCACTCTTTCTCCTTCCGCCAACGATGTTCAGAAATCGCCTTCTTCTTCCCCGCAACCTGGGGACGAACCTGGGGAGGATGTATTCCCATATATACCAATGACAATGGATCATCACTGCCTTCTCTTTCCCAAGACGCTATTCCTTTTCTGAACCCATGGCAGTTGATATTCCTTCACTGCCAACTTCCCCCTTCGTTCATTGCCCGAAGAATCCCTCTCCTCCTGTGGACCCGGACCAGAGTCCCTCTACTTCTTGTGTCCCCATCGAAGGCTCCTCCAGCCCAATGCTCATCGTCTTGTCTTCTCAAGATCCCTCCTCCGATCAGCCTCCTTCCGTTTTTCCTTCCGAACCCAACCCCCAACCAGGCGTGACACATATTCTCCCCGCAACTTCAGATATGCCGCCCCTGACTACCACCTCCATGGGCCGTCCGAATGATACTCCTCCTTTCCATTCTCAACCAATGGATACCGCCCCCATTTTCCCCTTTATAAGCGAGATTCCTCTTTCAGCATCTTCCGTCCCGTCTTCTTCCCTTTCTCCCAGGAGTCTTCGGATTCTGAACTTAGAGGAAGTGGTTCCTCGCATGGAAGGCCTACGTCATGCTCTGGACTTGGTATGTTTTCTTACTCAGCTTCCTTAGCTTTGTCTAGCTGACCAATTTCTTTTCCCACAACCGGTATGTAGGTCCTGACCAACCATCAAGAATTGGATCGCTCTCTTCATCAATACCAAACTCAAGCCCAAGAATGGGAGCGACAACAAGGGGAAGGCTTGGCGGATGCTCAGAATCGAAAACGACTCCTGTTACAATAATTGCACCTGTGTCAAGAGCAATTAGCCGAAGCTCGCCAACAAATTCAGAAGGATGCTGACACTATCGCAGCATTAAAAGAGCAACCACGTCCAGGTGCAGAGCCACTTGTTCCCCAAATAGAAGTCCATCGGCCTCTCTTGACACGTAATCTTCTCACCAAGAGTTACTACGCCTTCAAAGGTGCAGCGTAACTCCTCCGGGAGAAGCTACAGGATTACGATGTCATCGCCGCCTTGTGTTCAATATCACGAGCACAATATAATATAGGGACCTTCGCACCGGCAAGGAGGTACAAGAAAACTCATCCCTTATAAATTCCGCATGCTCATGCCCGCTACGCAGCAAGAAACTTCCTCCAGAGGATGAGCACCGAACTTGCTCGAACGGATCGTATTCAAGCGGTGGAGGATTTCACTTCCATGCGTCGAGAATACGGTGGAGATGGCGACTCGGCAAAGCAGACCAAAGTTCCCGAGCCGACGATGATGTCTCCATCTTGGCCGATGCTATTATGGAGGTGTCGCGCGCTATGTGGGCGTAAGGCCGAAATCTTCAAGAGCAACAAGAAACATGCGAGAGGTCATCGAGAGCGAAGCCCTCGACCGTCCGAACCGCGAGGAGCGCCATCATTTTAATGCGCCACCTATCAAGACGGATTTAATGACGCGGCTCAAGAAGATATCGCCCAAGGATTACCTCCTCCTACTTATCCTTCCTTTTCTTTAAATTGGGAGGTCGGTTTTCGACGTTATCCTCCCGACCGCTTTAAGTCAGTAATTTAATATCCCATTTTGACACGGAATTTCCTTTCTATTTTGCTTTTTCTTCTTGAAAATGTATTGATAATACCATATTGCCCTTATAAATAACCCCTTAATGAAATTTAGAGAATACTTGGCATCTAATTAACGAATCAATTCAAGAAGCACCCCTTCGAGTTTCATAATTTCCTTCTTCTATTCCATGTTTTTCATACAAGCATGAAAGAGTTTTAAATGAAGGGCATTCCAAGGTCGTTGAAGTTTTTGCCTTGATCATCTTTCAGATAATATCTTTGCCACCTACGCAAGCGTTATTTCATAGGGTCCTTCCCAGTTGGGAGCCAGCTTTCCAGGGTCTCCAGCGGGATTGACTTTACGCAAAACTCAATCCCCTTCTTGAAACCTCCGAGGCATCACTTTCTTATTAAAGGCTCGCTGCACTCTTTGCTTGTAAAATTCCGCTACGCTGTCATCTCCCCGCCTTTCCTCCACCAAGTCCAATTCTGCTTGGATAAGTTGGTTCGATTTGGTTCGTATGCCTTTATCCGAGCGCTATTCAACAAAACCTCGATCGGAATAACGGCTTCCACCCCATATACCAAACTAAAGGGAGTTTCTCCTGTTGCTGTCTTGGGTGTGGTTCGATAAGCCCACAGGACGCCAGGTAACTCTTCTACCCAGTTTCCCCTCTGAGCACCCAACTTGGTCTTTAATCCCTGAATGAGGATCCTGTTAGTTACCTCCACCTGCCCATTCACTTGAGGATGGGCTACCGAAGTGAAAGTCTACTGAATGTTGAGACTTTGGCACCATTCTTGGATCTTTTTTCCTTGGAACTGTCGTCCATTGTCACTGACTATTTTCCGAGGGATACCATACCGACAAATGATATTTCTCCAAAAGAATCAGATACGGCATTCTCGCATTTTGGCTAAGGGCTCGCCTCCACCCATTTGGAAAAATAATTCATACCAAATAAAACTTCCTCAGAAAGGTGCGCAGATCCCTACTATATCTATTCCCTATTGATCGAAAGGACAAGAAGAGATTACGGCCAAGCATATGCTATGCGACAAGCGCGAGGTTTGCACTATATGAGCAAAGATTCGACAAGAGTAGGCCAAAAGTATCCTGCCAATAAGACCTTTCTTGCTAAAGTTCTCCCTCTTAAATGATTGCTACGGCATCCTTCATGGATCTCCCGGAGTACCCATTCCGCATCCTCGTTTCCCAGACATTTTAACAAGGGTCGCCCAAAAGAGGTCTTGTATAGGTCTTCATTTAAGAGGATGAACCGTTTGGCTCGGTTTATTAAAGTGGATGCCGTTATTTTCCCTTCAGGGATCTTCCCGTGCCGTAAATAAGCTATGATGTCGGTCCTCCAATCAAGAGTTAGGCTTGATCTGTCACGCCTCCCTCCACGCCAGATATTGCTAAGGAAGTATGAATTCTCGTATGGATCACTTCCGAGGATTTTATTCCTCTCATAGCGCTAGCCATCCGAGCCAATTCATCCGCTTCTTCCTGCCAGGTTCTCCGCGGATTTGCTTTAAGAGGACCTGACGAAATTGAGTTTTTTCTTTCTCAAAAGTCTTCAAGTACTTATGCAGCCTTTCCTCCCGAACCGCAAAAAAACCTTGGAGTTGTGATATTACCAACTGGGAATCCGAGTGGATCACAATGGAAGAAGCCTCCACCGCTTTAGCAGCCTGCAGTCCCGCTAGAATGGCTTCATATTCCGCTTCATTATTAGATGCCCGATATTCCAGGCGAACTACTAATCGAGTTTCTTCACCTTCTGAGGAAATTAATAAAATACCAACGCCACGTCAGAGATCTCAAGAACCGCTCACGAATATATTCCATGTCTCGATCCTCCTCCTTTGTTGCAACTATCTTCGGCCGCAAGGTACCTGCCGTAAAATCGCCGAGTGCTTGGGCCTTGATAACCGCTTCGAGGTTGGTAGTGAATATCATACTCGCTAGTTCTACCACCCATTCGCCAATCTTCCCAGAAATTTGGCTTAGTGACAACCTTACCCAATTCCAGTGTGTTAGAACGGTGATGGGATGAGCCAAAAAGTACGGCCTTAATTTGCAGCGGTTAGTACTAGGATATATGTCCAACTTCTCTAGCTTCGTGATAACGGAATTCGCCTTCGTGATATGAGGGTATAATAAATAGGTTGCTGGTGAGAACCTTCTTGTTTCAACAATACCGAACTAACGGCTCCCTCTGAGACGGCCAGATACATCCATAATGGTTCTCCAGGTATTGGTTTGGCTAGCAGGGGGAGTCCAGCCAAATATTTCTTCAACTCCTGGAAAGCCTGTTCACATTGATCATCCCACTGAAATTTAGCAGCCTTGCACAAAATCTTGAAAAAATGCAGCCCCTTGTCCGCCGATCTGGCTATAAATCGGGATAAAGAAACAATCCTGCCCGCCAACCTTTGGGTCTCTCGCAGATTAACAGGTGATTTCATGTTGCATAGGGCTTGCACTTTCTCAGGGTTGGCTTGCAGCCCCTTCTCCGTTACTATGTACCCCAAGAACTTGCCACTCTTTACCCCGAACAGGCATTTGTTAGGGTTTAGCTTCATATTGAACCGCCTTAATGTAGCGAAGGTTTCATGTAAGTCCTTGACTAAATCCCGAGTGGCTTTCGATTTGACTAGGATGTCATCCATGTAGACCTCCACATTCTTCCCTTTCTGCTCCACGAAGATTTTGTCCATAAGGCGCTGATAGGTGGCTCCTGCGTTCTTTAGTCCGAACGGCATTACCACATAAGCGTATAACCCATAATACAAAGCTAACCTTCTTTTGATCTTCTTGGGCCAAAGGTATTTGATGATACCCTTGATATGCATCCATTAGAGACACCACTTCATATCCCACAAGAGAATCCACCAATCGATCAATACGAGGCAAGGGGTAGCAGCTTTAGGCATGCTTTATTCAAATCACTAAATCGATACACATCCTCCATTGCCTCAAGGCTGGGACCAAGACTACATTAGAAACTCATTCGGGAACTGGATTTCCTTTACATGACCCGCTTTTAGTAGTTTGTCCACTTCTTCTGCTATGACTTTGTCCTTTTCTGGTCCAAAATGTCGCCTCTTCTGTTGGACGGGTCGGGCTCCTTTAATGATATTGAGATGATGTTCCGCCACTTGAGGATGGATCCCCGTGAGATCATGCACATCTTTTGCAAAGATGTCTTCATTCTCCTTCAGGCAAGCCACCAGCTCTTCTTTGACATCCAGTTGTTGTGCTATCCGTGTGGCCTTCCTCGAGCGATCTCCACCGCCTTCTCCTCCTCTATTTTATCAACTTTGGGATTCTCCAGACGGAGACATCGATGATGATGACAGCTTTGCCCTTTAGGTCCCTGCTCGGCTTTCCGATCGTCTCAACCATTTGCACGTAGCTCCTAGAGGCCTTCATTCTCCACGAACTTCGCCACCGACACTCTACGGAAATTTCACTTCGTGGTATGGGAAGCCAGCTCAAAAGGGTGAGGAAAGGACGCCCAAGAATAGCGTTATAAGTGGACGGAGCGTCCACAATAAGGAAAGGAATTATACTGGTTTTTTGGTTGGGTTTTACACCCAGAGTTAAAGGCAATGATATCTGTCCCTTCGGGTGAACCATGTGCCCTGCGAATCCGAAGAGGGGAGTGGACACATCTTCTAATTGGGCATTTCAAATGCATTTGTCAAGGCTTCGGAAAAGGATGTTACAGAGCTTCCCGAGTCAACTAGTACCCGCCACTTTACAATCGGGTCGTGATATACCAATGCGCCCAAGGGCGGCAGGACACCTTGCAGATCTTCTGGCCCGAACGAAACGGGGTGCAACTTGAATAGTCTGGTCGATGACGATGGCCAAACTCTCCATGAGACGGGCGCATACTTCGTGCTGGTTGAGTCCCCGTCGGTAGGTCCTCCAGCTATAACATGAATAACTCCCCGTGTGGGAATGTCATCTAGATTGGATGAAGGGCCCTCACCTGATGGACCTTCTTGAGAGACAACCTCCTGGGATGGCGTTTGGGGGAAAGTGACCCGGGGTTGTTGATTATACGGCCCTGGACGGGTTACATTAGGTCGGGGGCCTCGCCGGGCCCTCCTACCTGAAACCTTACTTGCGGATACGCCGTATGGAGGCGATCCAATTCTTCTTGTAACCAAACATCGACCACTCGTGGCGTGATTCGTATGATATTGGCAAAAGAATGGGGTGAGGGTTACGCGATCCCCGCGTCCCCAAGGGTCGCCAGAGCAACCTCGCCGGTCGTAAAATTCCATTTCACGCTTCTTTCCATGTCCTCACAGGAGGAAGCGCTTCACGCCATGATTTGTAATGGCGGGTGGGGCGAACGCCTTGCTGCGACGAGGCCTCTAACCTCCCGTCGAAAAGGTCTTGTATACTCCCGCCGAGGGGGTGCTTGAGGAGCAATGGACGAACTCTTTCATTGGGATCGTGGCGATCCGCTCGCCTCCGTACCTTTAACCTTCTTCTTCAGCGGATAAACGCTCGCACGGCTCGAGCTCTTCGTGAACTATCCGTAGGTTGTCTTAACAAGGAATCGAGGAAGGGCCTCCGCCATGTCAATAGCGCCTCAAAGATTCATCGGGTGGCGGGATTCCCCGGCCGCAGAAGTGAATCGATGAATATACCCCTAAGGGATTCCAAGGTCCCCGGGTGATATGCATTACATAGAGGCGTCTTGTTTATACGCTGCGGTGACAAATTCTCGATTGAACATTCTCTCGGAAGTCGGTAAACAGTGTGAGACCGGGGCGAGTAGTAAACCACTTTTCGCAAGGCGGTTCGAGTGGTTCGGAAGACTCGGACTGAGAGCGCCAAGATAAGGTGAAGCGAGGTCGCTCACAAATCGAGATATGTGCTCTTCATGATCCGTCAGAACCATCATACTTATCGACCGAGGATTCCTAGGAAGTAGGATGGAGGAGCTCGAGAATGTCCATTGTGAAGGGACTAGGCTCATATACTTCCGGAGGTCTGGTTGATTGACTTTCACCCTGTTCCTCTCTGCGCGTTTGGGTGAAGGGCATAGTATTCTGAGGCGTTCTTCCCCCAAGTCCACCTCCAAGCAGTACTTCCCCATTGGCGACTGTACGAGAGGGAGGAGGCATTTCTGGGGGTGGGCCTCTGGAAGAAGGTTCCCCGGAGTGCGGATGCAGATATCCGGTCCTTCTCGTTTCCCTGGCGAGGGCTTCTGTAATAGCGTCATCCATCAGAGCCTTCAGCTGCGATGGTAGAAGGGTGATGGGGCGCTCCTCCGCTGCAGAAGTATCAGGTTGTTGTATTTCTTCAGGTTGCATCTCGACGTCCAGCTCAAATGTTCCCACAGACGGCGCCAACTGATGCGGCGAGGAAAATTCGCTTTACCCCCTTCCGACGCGACGAAGGCACGAAGGGAGCTTTTGGGGGTTCTCATAGACCGCAACAGTAAAATGGATGTAGAAGACGAAGTCAAGAAACACCAAAACAAGCAGAAACTAGAACACAAGATATAACGTGGTTCGGAATGAGTATTCCTACTCCACGGAGGTGAGCTCTCTCACCGGAGACAATGCCCAAGCACTTTCCACTATGAATGTCCTCCTTTACGTAAAGGAAACTTCCCGAGGTGAAGGAGAAAACCTCTTACAGTTGGATTACAAAAACAAGAGAGAGTACGTATGACTCAAGATCAAGGTCGTTGCCCTTCTTCTCCAGCGAAGTGATGACAACTCTCCTCCATCTCCTCCTGTGTCTTCGTTTCGTGTCTGATGGAATGATTGTGGATCCTCCCTTTCCTCCTTGCTTCCTCCCCTTTTATCTCTTTTTCCTTCCTTCATCGTAACATCGTAGGTTATCTCCATCGTACACGTGGCCACCACCTTTTCCTGGAGAATAATTCTATTACAGATATCAGGAGTGAAGACTCCTTGGAATATTATGTGGGGCCTCCCAGGCCGTTGTCTAACACTCTTTCCTCTATTTTTCAGGAAACTAGGCTAGACTATCTCCCTCAACCTTCCGTGTTGAGAGAAGCTAGTTTAGGTCTATAGCCCACGGGTGACCTAGCCCTAAGGCTTTTTATCAACCCGAACCAACTCCTCTTTTCTCCATGTCAAATTCCCCTTGTATTGATCAGATTGGACTGGCCTCTTGGCGAAGCGCCTTCCGCCTCTCCTTTGCCGTATCAATTGCTTTCATTAACTCTCCCATACCAATGGCTTTCAATATTCGCCCGTACCGATGGCTTCTGATGTTCGCCCGTGCCAATGGCTTTCAATATTCGCCCGTACCGATGGCTTCTGATGTTCGCCCGTGCCAATGGCTTTCAATATTCGCCCGTGCCAATGGCTTTCAATATTCGCCCGTACCGATGGCTTCTGATGTTCGCCCGTGCCAATGGCTTTCAATATTCGCTCGTGCCAATGGCTTCTACGGTTCGCCCGCGCCAATTTTCCTTTCCTTTCTTAGCTGAGCCGTGTATTTTGGATCGGATCTTAGGTCACCCGCTAACCCCTCTATCGGGGATTATGTAGAGAGGGTACCAGTAGTATCAAATAAATATGTCAGAATGTAAGGAGGTCTTGTGCAACGTTGGTCCCCTAACCATCCTCCAAGGAATATGGCAAGTGGATAAGTTTATTGATGAAGTAGTATGCAAGCTATTATATAAGACACATGAAGGTAAAGAAAAAGGAACTCTCTCGCTCCAGCTCTACTTCTTCTTCTCAATCAGTTTTATTGTATTAAATACATTCATATTCTCGTTATCTCTCTTGTCTGACTTAAGCAACGGAAGGTCGTAAGCCAAGAACACCGACAGCGGTCATTTGACGCGTGTTGATTTTGACAGGAATACTATTGCGGACGTGAGAACCTCACCTCTCCCGAAGGCTCGGCGAAAGGTACATAAAATGCAATTGCATCACCTCTAAAGACATGATGAAAAAAAAAAGTGTATCTTTTCTTCCCCTTAATGGAGCAACATAAGGGGATCACTCTTATCATTTGAGAACCACTCTTATCATTTTTCTTCCCCTAGAGGAAACAACATAAGAGGATTACTCCATCATTTGAGAATCACAATATCCTTTTTCTCCCTGGAGGAAACAACATAGGAGAATCACTCTATAATATTTTTTCCCTCTCTCTTTACAAAATACATTCTTAGGCAACAAGACAAGCTCTATATGGTTCAAGAGTGTCTTCTAGGGCACATGATGTGAAAGATCCATACATAATTGTCAATATTTAGTCTCTGGAAACAAATCCTATGTTTCACTACAAAGAAGGATATCGAATTCTATTTCCATTGCAATAAATGTGTGAGCAAACCATGATATATCTCTGGAAACAAATCCTACGTCTCATATCAAAGGATATCAAATTTTGTTGCCATTGCAACATAGTAGAAAAGGTGATTGAATGATTGAGTAAAACAAGTTGGTGCGGATGCCACTAGAGAGAGAGCAGCAAATTTCAAGTTACTAAGGTCATCATTGCTGCTACCAGTAATTATTGCAAGAACAAGAACCCCCTTTGAAAAGGTGGAACCTTGTCCGATCTCTAACAACAATTTCTCTACAATAAACTTTAGATATAAGCTTAGTTACCTGATGGCAGTCACTGCACACTCGAAGATTCTTCACCACACGAATTGGCATGCCTTCCGTGGTGCTGATCAGCGCAAACGTTATTGCCAACTTCTCACTGTGACGAGCAAGTGCATCTTCTTTTTCCTCGTCATCAATGTTCAGGAGTACTTCTTTCTTGTCAGGCACATATCCTTCCAGCTTTATCAAGCTCTCGATCTCTAACCACTTTGATAATATGTCCTTAATCTGGGGGTGAGCTACGTCACCTACCAAAAAATGGTGAATTCTCCCACCAATCTCAATTAAGCTGCAACCTGGTGTCTTCTGTAATCTCTTCGTCCTCATCATACATCTCACTTCCCTAGCCTTGTCATGTCTACCAGAAGATGCATATATGTTTGCTAAAAGCACATAAACCCCACTGGAATCTGGCTCTAGTTTGATCAAACGCTCAACAGCCTGCTCAGCCAATTCGACATTCCTGTGGAGTTTGCAACCGGCCATGAGTGCTCCCCATACAAGGGCATCAGGCTCCATTGGCATGCTCTTGATCAGACCTTGAGCCTCTTCAAGCAAGCCATTTCGTGCCAATAGATCGACCATACATCCATAGTGCTCCAGCTTTGGCTCAATGCTGTAGTCTTTTCTCATGGAATCAAAGATCTTGCGTCCCTTGTTGACCAGCCCAGCATGAGTGCAAGCACAAAGGGCACCTATGAATGCGACATCATCAGGGACAAAACCTGATGCCCTCATCAGTGAGAAGAGCTGCAGTGCCTTGACTCCATGGCCGTGCATGGCGAGCCCCTTGATCATAGTGGTCCAAGTCAATAAATTCTTTTCAGGCATTTCATCGAACAGACTCAAGCCCAGTTGAACCTGACCGCACTTAGCATACATATCAATCAATGCAGTTCCCAGGAAGATGCTGATCTTGATCCCATTGCTCCTCAAGTAGCTGTGAATCCACTTCCCCTGCTCCAGAGCTCCCAAGTGAGCGCAGGCCGCGAGGACACTGACAAGAGTCATATCATTTGGTTCTGGTCCCTTGGCCTGCATCCGCGAGAAGAGAGCCAATGCCTCCTTAGATCGCCCTCCTTGAAGGCAGCCAGAGATCATTGCGGACCAAGTGACCACATTTGTCTCAGACATTCCGTCGAACAACAACCAGGCGGACTCCAAATCGCCGGCCCGCAGGTACCCGCTGAGCATGGAGTTATAGGAGACGACGTCGGTGGCAGGGGCCAAATCGAGAATGCGGCGAGCAGCAACGAGGTCGCCGACGACGGAGTAGAAGTGGATGAGGGCGTTGGCGAGGAAGAGATCGGCGGCGCGGCCAAGGCGGAGGGCGTGGGCGTGAAGGGAGAGACCATGGGAGCGGGCGAGCAGGAGGGAACAGAAGTTGAGGAGGAATGGGAGGGTGTAGGAGTCGGGGCGGAGGCCACGGCGGAGGAGATGGGTGTAGATGGGGATGACAGCGGCAGGTGAGGCCGAGGCTGAGCCTGAGGCGGTGCGGGAGTGAGCGCGGAGAAGGGCATTGTGGTGGAAGACGTTGGCGAGGAGAAGGCCGGAGGTGATGAGGCGGGCCTGGATCTGCGTCACCTGCTTCCTGTGACTGCAGCGCGAGAGGAGGGCCGGGAGATCCCGACTCATAAAGGGAGCAGCAGCTTCCTGTGACCTCAAACTAAAAGGGCAAGGTTCAGCCCGAATGGAAATATAGGTTCACTGACTTTAAACAACATAGGACCCAAACTCAAAGAGCAACTGCTAATAATTTTTCACAATTCAATCCGAATTTTATAGTCGTATCATTTAAATGACGATTTAACATTGAAATCGTACTCTATCCACTGAGTAAACTCCTGGGCCCCAAGAGCGCATGAATGGATTTTTTCTAAATTCACCGTCAAACGATGTCGCAGCAGAGGATCGAACTGCGTTCTCCTGTGGGATGGTTCTCTGCTTTTGCCGTTGCACCATGCCCCTGGGGGCAAACACGATATACGCATTAGAATATATGCAACCTAACTTTAAACACTTCTTCTACACATTAAAATATATGCAGGGACCGATATGTTCACTAGAGGGGAGAGTGAATAGTGGTTCTTGATTTTGCGCTTGATCGATTGCTCGATTGCGTGCTCGTCTACAATAAATTAGTACGCAGCGGAATATACAAATAAAATGCACAAACGAAAACAAAAGATAAGTATAGAAACACATCGATATAACATGGTTTGGAACTTATGATTCAAGGATCGAACTGTATTCTCCTGTGGGATGGTTCTCCGCTTTTGCCGTTGCACCATTCCCCTGGGGGCAAACACGATATATGCATTAGAATATATGCAACCTAACTTTAAACACTTCTTCTACACATTAAAATATATGCAGGGATTGATATGTTCGCTAGAGGGGAGAGTGAATAGTGGTTCTTGATTTTGCACTTGATTCGATTGCTCGATTGCATGCTCGTCTACAATAAATTAGTGCGCAGCAGAATATACAAATAAAATACACAAACAAAAACACAAGATAAGTATAGAAACATATCGATATAACGTGGTTTGGAACTTATGATTCCTACTCTATGGGCAAGCTCTAGTAAGCTCTAGTGATACACATCATCACTATCAAACTTTTCTTTCTCGGTGACACACCGGAGGTGGAGAAACCTCTTACAAGTCTCTTACAATAATAAGAACAAAATACAATAAGTAAATACAATAATTACAAAAGTAAATGAAAAAAATCAGTGAATACACTTTACAAGTTAGGACTTTTGAATGCTTGCTTATTGGTTATTTTGGGATGACTTTGAAGACCCCTGAAATACAGCAGCACTTCGCTTCAAATCGCCCTTAGAACCGCTACCGAAATCCTCCCCGTTGACCTCCTTTTATACCTCCATGCTACTTGGATTTCTGTATACAGTCGACTGCCAAAATGCATCAATCAACTGCCTACAGTGTTGTTGTCTAACAATGGATTTAATCCACGTTGGCATTCTAGCCAACGAATACCTTGTCAATCGACTGCCATCAACCCCTAGTCGATTACCGCCCAGTAGTCGATTGTCCAGTTGACTACCAGAGCTTCTGTGCTCATGGTCATTCAAGACCAATCAACTGCCCATGCTAGCAGTCGACTTGCAACCCTTAGTCAACTGCCAAGTCGACTAATTTGTCCGTATATGGCGATCATATATGGCGAATCCGCAGCTTGAGTAGTCGAGCCTATGTCGACTACACGACCAGTAGACTGGTCATACTCCCAATCGACTACTTTGAGTCAACTCGCCTCCCGAGTGTCAAACACTCGTCCAGTCGACTGATAAACCTCAACAATGAGGTTTAATCCCAAATATGATTCTCTCATACTTGATAAACACACTTAGCCTAGACCTAAGCCTTTAGTCCACTTCTATCAGTCTCACATCTCTCAGATCCCTCGAGTCCATGACTCTTCATCCTTGCGCTAACCTTCACATGTCTCCATCGGCTATGTCATGCTAATCTGGTTCCTTGCCAAAGTACATTTGGACTTATGCTGTCAATATTCCATGATTGCACTTTATGCTGCCAAACATCACACCTTTGGACTTCCCAACTGCCAAGCATTCATACTTGGACTTCCACACGAAAATGTCATTTGGACTTTACGTCGCCAATACTACACACTTAGACTTATGTCGCTGATGCGCGCGAACGCGACCTCAAATCTCGTGACGGAGACAGTCGAGGACTCGAAGCGCACGCTTGTGCTCAACGCTCGCAAGTGCACGGATGTCGTCAAGTAATAAAAAGATTATCGATCTCACAAGGACTGAGATTCGAGTACAGATTTGTTCGGTGGATGTAATTATTCAGGACTAGACTCTAAGGGTTGCGAATATGAGGGTTATCGGTGGTCCTACTCAATGCGGTGTCACACGGAGGAAGAAAGAAGTTTGTCGCGAGATCTTTTAAAGGGATTCTAGGATTTCGGTTTCGCTTGTGTGTCGCAAAACATGCTATCAATTGGGCGTTGTCTAAACGTCTAACTATGGTCTTGTGGGAGGGACATCATACACTCTCCCGATGAGCTACCGCATCTAGCAGGAGCTATCTCTGCCTTACAAGGACTGGATAGGCGGTACGAGGATGCCGAATCAATCTCTGCGACGAACCGTTTCCAGTTTTATCGCATCCTTCTACCCACGGTTACAGGAGATGAGGTCAACCCCTAGGTTCCTCGTATAAATCCCCTAAATCTTAGATACGAGGGCTATCACCCCTCGTATCGGCTGAGCATAGTAGATAGAAAATCAAATACACATAGATATCAGTCTAAACTAATTCCAATTGCAAATTCAAACTCAATACCAGAATTCAATTTGAAGCAACATATTCTATGCACACAAACTACTCCATAATCCTAGAATCAAAGAAACTACTCCATAGATAGAAGAGGAGAAACACAAGGCATGTTCATGTTCGAATAAATAATAGATAAAGTGCAAGAATAGAAATTTACAATGCCAATGTGCCCTTCTCTTTGGCGTTGAAGTGCAAAACTCAGATCTCTGGCGGCGTTCTTCCTCCCCATTGCGAGTTCCCTAAGCTTTTTAGGGCTTCAGTGTGTCGTCCCAGCCGTCTTGCCTCCCCCCTAGGGTTTAGGAGCCATAGGGTGGCTCTCTCGTGATCCCTCGTCTCTTATATGAGTTTCCTATATATAGAGGCGGCTCCACCTTTCCATAAATGCTTGAAAAATCTTATTTCCTTGAATTTGCGGCGCCGCCACACGGTCGTGTGAATTTCACACGACTTAGCTGTTTGTAAGGCAAGAAAATAGATGAAATCTAGGCTGGAAATTGAGCTGGAAAAGAGGCATGGTCGTGTGTTTTCACACGGCCTGGTCGTGTCTTTTCCTGGAGCCTCCGTTTTGATCTGTTTCGCTTCGGAAACATGCCCAAGTCATGGGACATGCCCAGTGTATATTCCCTAAGGCCCGTGCTCCATAAATTGCTCTATTTTTGCTCCAAAAATGCCGCCCTACATATAAATTAATAAAAGTAGATCTCCGAACTAGAAAATAAGAAATGCATGCAAAACAAAGTAAAATATGCATGAAACAAATATAAAATGAAATGAGATGTGAGCGAAAACTACTCCTAAAACCTTATATATTTTGCTCACATCAATTCCCCTAGACTTAGATCTTTGCTTGTCCTCAATCAAACCTCAGTGCCATGAAATTTTAAAAAGGTATTGTTCCATACTTAGCATGTTAACTAGATTTATCAAGTGGTATTTGTAATCAAAGCAAAATAGATATGTTCTAGAAATTTACTAAGTTCGCTCCTCATGCTCATGTTAAGAGAATCTTCTTAGGGGATACTCGTTCCATGATAAGTTAAGTCATCATCCTATAGCTTTCCTAAGGTCTCTGGCTCTTAGGCACTTACCTGCCCAAAGCGAGGGTCGTTCCTTAGATCTAGCACAAAGTCTCAAAGGCATGCTCGGTATTGAGAGAAATTTATAGGTGTTTCCCCAGTAACCTAAATCGGTCTCAAAGGGATACCTAACCATTTCCACCCACGACAACTATTTTTTTATCTTTCATTTTTTTTTTCTTACTCTCTTTTTTTTTTCTTTCTCTTTCTTTTTTTTTCTTTTCTTATTCCATTTTTTTTCTTCTCTCTCTCTTGGGATTTAGATTTTTCTGAATGGGCTTCCACAATTCGAGCATCTCTAGTAACTAAAATGTTAAATCTAGAGTCACCTATGGATTCCAAAGTATTATACTACTGAGATGAATCATAACTAGGTATGTACTAGATTTTTCCTTTCAGAATGTTTGTCATGTGTAAGTGTAATAAAAGCTAACTAGTGTAAGTCTAGAACATTCATAAGAGCAAATAAAATAAAATATCATGAGGTAAATGAAGTTAAGCTACCCATGGAAACAACTCATGTAAGTAACTTTAAAAATATTACTGAGGCAACTTAAAGATAGCAAAAACTAAGTGCAGAAAGAAACTAAACACACTATGCATGAATAAATGAATGCTAACTAAAACTAAAATGCAAATATTAGAAAAGAAACTACTGCTAGAAACAAAATAAATCAAAACTTGGGGTCCCCCCAGACTTATATGAGACTGTACCGCTAATATGGTGGCTGAGGTGGGAAGTCCGGTAGTCTCGACATGTCAGGCTCCTGGGTAAACCTGGTGCTAAGTCGCTGATGTCATATGTACATGTGATCGATCTGAGAGCTAGTAGATGTAGCGGCTGCTCTATGCTCTTCCTCCCGGGCCTACTGTGCCTGTTGGGCATGCATGTGCTGCCACATCTCTTGGTGGTAGGTGGCCTCATCCTGGCGATGGGCAGTCTCCTCTTGGAAGTAGATATAGGTCTCATCGTAGAACTCCTTGTTAGGGCAATCTCTTGCCGTAATATGGTTTTGATGGTGTGGCAAAGGGTTTAAGTTAGGTTGTTATTGTGATTTGATATGTGCGTTGAAGTCGTGCAGGACTTAGTAATTCGCACATGGAGCCGTGGCGAGTTTCACATCTCATGACTCGGGCCTTGAGTCAGTGAAGGATAGCTTTGCGGAAGTCGTGCGCTTGGAGCATCCGAGGGACCGCCGGACGAGGAGCTTGGAGTGAAGCCGGAGGAAGTAGACTTCGAGGCAAGAGACGCGAAGGAGCATTGCAGAGTCGTGCGCCTGATGCTGCCGAGGGACATGGCCGCGAACGAAGAGAACTTCGAAGGCGAGGGACTCCGAGGGATGAGAGTGAGCGAATGTAACCCGGGAAGGGGTAGCTCTTAGGTGAAACTTGGCCATTTGGCTAAGTGTCGGAAGGGATTTCCTGACACCAGTCGACTGTCATGGAATGATAGTCGATTGCTCTGAGTCGATTTGGTTCGACTGGTGTCTGACTCATGGGCATTTGACCCAAGCATTCGACTGCCTTGGACTGGAAGTCGACTGATGTCGACATCGATCGCCGATCGCCAAGGACAGCGGTCGATCGATGTCATGCACGCACAGAGTGGAGTCGAACCTCGTTGAGGACTCGATCGATCGAGCACCGATGATCGATGGTACCATCGGTCGATGATGCAATACCGCTGGATGGAATCCAACGAGAAAGCGGCAGATTATCGGCGGCTCACGGGATCGATCGGTGATCGAGGGCATCAGTCGACTGATCCTGTGTCAACGGGAAGAAACCCTCTTCCTCTATAAAAAGGAAGGGGGTGGGGCTTTGGGAGGCTAATGCTTGAGCTCTAAACTTCTCCCAAAGTGCCATACACGATTCCCTACTCTTCTTACTTGTTTTAATTCCATTCTATTGTAAGAAGAGAGATTGTAAAGAGGTTACATCCACCTAGCTTTGTGCAAAGGAGAGATCTAGTAAATAGATTGCGGAGTGATTCACCGTGGATGAATCGGACCGTGGATTAGCGGCGTAGCCGTGAACCACGTTACATCTTTTTGTTAGCGTTTGTATTTTCATTTATTGCTTTGTCTTTATTGTTTATGCTTCCGCTTGCGCTAACGATTGTGTAGACGAGCAAACGAAAGAGAGAATTCCGACATTCATCGTAAGAGGGCTATTCACCCCCCCTCTAGCCCACCGTATCGATCCCCCAACACTCCTCGCTGGAAGTGCTCCCGGAAGCCCTGAAACTCCGCTTGGGTGTAGGTGCTCTACTCCTCCAATCACTGCCTCTGCGTCTGCTGCTCAGCGTATATATCATCGAGGCACGATCAGAACTCCGAAAAATCATAGGCCGATGTACCTGCATCCTGCTCAAAAGTAGAAAAAGGTGGTGGTGCAGATTCATGTCGATGTGGACTAGGTGGGCTCCTATACATGCGTGGACTGGAGGGAGAGTGATGTACAGGGGCAAAATGCACGGTGCGGTGCCCTTTATCCCTTACACAACACGACCATGTGAAAACATACGGACATACCGTGTGCACTACTAGAATGTGGGGCACGACCGTGTGAAAACACACGGTCAGGCCGTGTGCCCTCCGTTTCTCTCTCATGGTGCATAATGGTCTGAATTCTCTTTACACGCTCAGTCGTGTAGGTTCAAAATGATTTTTGTTTCTACCTAGCAAGTCCTTTCTAATCCTAAACTATTTGTAAAAATCATAAGTGACCATAAATCAAAGTCTAAATTATACACATGAATGCAGAAAAATTAAAAACATGTAAAATTAAACTTGGGTTGCCTCCCAAGAAGCGCTTGTTTAAGGTCTTTAGCTTGACCGTATCGTTATGCTTCAGCTTGGCTCTGATGGCTGAAGGAGATCTTTCTCCCTCCCCTGATGTGTTTGAATCTTGCTCGTGGGGGAGCAAGATACTTGCTCACTTTTTGTCTCTTGCCATTTGGTCCTCCATCACTATATCCCTTAAATCTTGCGCGGGGAGGGGCAAGATACTTCTTAGCAACTTTCCTTGGCTCGAGATTGAGCATGCTTAGCCTCAAAGAATTTTTAGGAGTTTGATCATAATATTTCATTTCATCCATATGCTGTAAAATAATATAACTCACCACAAATATCTTCACCAAAAGATTGATCAGTAGATTCTAATATGTCGACTGAAATTTTATCATTATCAATCATTAAAAGGGGTTCGTTATTAGTAACTAAAATTTCAGTGAGGATTAAGGTAGGCTCTTCTAGATCCTTGAGGTTAGGAGGTGTTTTGATTGAAGCAATGCACTCCTCGATTAAAGTGTTCATTATATAATCCTCAAGTTCTTCTCCAAGTGGTGATTGAATGTATTGTCCTTCTTTATTTCCTATGTCATCTATGTCCTCCTCATCCATTCGCTCAAAGTGAGTCTCCACCCTATTAGGTGTGATCTAGTCGTCAAAGCTACCTTCTAGTCGTTTGGTTTCTTCTCTTACTAGATCTCATTGCATAATCTCCGTAAATTGTTGGCTATGCTCCTCGCATTCCCTAGTAAAATTATCTAGCGGAGCTTCTAAGTGGGGACTTGGTTCTGGATAAAATTCGCATGGTGACTCATAGCTCTCATTCTCATTTTGGAAACAATATTGAGTCTCTGTCTGCAAATGCCGCCGTCAGAATTCAGCGTTCGCCGCTTGTTGCGTTTGAATGAAATCTTCCATCATTTGCTCTAGTCGGGATTTAGGCGGACAATATTGAGGGTTTAAGTAGCCATGGTCATAACTATATAAATAGGAATCATCTTGTGGCCAAGTGTTGTAATTGTAGGTGACATCTTCTTGTTCAAATTGTGAAGGTTCGAATATATCTGGACAATCATTAATGGTATGTCATGTTTCACCACAATGCTCACAATAAATATTATCAAAACTTACAGCATTAAATTGACCATAATCATAAGTAAAAGCATGCATCGTTATACACAGAAAATTATAGGTAAGGAAAGGAATAGCAGTGGGTTAGCAAGAGTCTCCCTCTTTTTATTATTATTATTATTATTAACTAGAGCACTGCTAAAAATTGAAAGAAAGAAAGATGTAATTAATCTAAACTGAAAAATTGAATAGCAAATATCTAAAATGAAATAAAACTGAAATAATATAAAATAAAACAAGAAAATAAATCTATCCTAAGTTCGATCCAACTATCCACTCTCGATTCGATATCAAATCAACAGTCCCCAGCAACGGCGCCAAAAACTTGGTGCGCGCGAATGCGACCTCCAATCTCGCGACGGAGACCGTCGAGGACTTGAAGCGCACGCTCGCGCTCAACGCTCACAAGTGCACGGATGTCGTCAAGTAATAAAAAGATTATCGATCCCACATAGACTGAGATTCGAGTATCGATTTGTTCGGTTGATGTAATTGTTCGGGACTAGACTTTAAGGGTTGCGAATGTGAGGGTTATCGGTGGTCCTACTCAATACGGTGTCACACGGAGGAAGAAAGGAGTTTGTCGCGAGATCTTTTAAAGGGATTCTAGAATTTCGGTTTCGCTTGTGTGTCGCAAAACATGTTATCAACTGGGCGTTGTCTAAATGTCTAACTATAGTCTTGTGGAAGGGACATCATAAACTCTCCCGATGAGTCACCACATCTATCAAGAGCTATCTCTGCCTTACAAGGACTGGATAGGTGGTACGAGGATGCCGAATCAATCCCTACGACGAATCATTTCCAGTTCTATCGCATCCTTCTACCCATGGTTACAGGAGATGAGACCAACCCCTAAGTTCCTCGTATAAATCCCCTAAATCTTAGATACGAAGGTTGTCACCCCTCGTATCGGCTGAGCACAGTAGATAGAAAACTAAATATACATAGATATCGGTCCTAACTAATTCCAATTGCAAATTCAAACTCAATACCAGAATTCAATTTGAAGCAACATATTCTACGCACACAAACTACTCCATATTCCTAGAATCAAAGAAACTACTCCATAGATAGGAGAGGAGAAACACAAGGCATGTTCATGTTCAAATAAATAATAGATAAAGTGCAAGAATAGAAATTTACAATGCCAATGTGGCCTTCTCTCTGGCGTTGAAGTGCAAATCTCGGATCTCCGACGGCGTTCTTCCTCCCCGTTGTGAGTTCCCTAAGCTTTTTAAGGATTCGGTGTGCTGTCCCAGCCGTCTTGCCTCCCCCCTAGGGTTTGGGAGCCCTAAGGCGGCTCCCTCGTGATCCCTCACCTCTTAGATGAGTTTCCTATATATATAGAGGCAGCTTCGACTTTCCATAAATGATTGAAAAATCCTATTTCCTTGAATTCGCGGCACTGCCACACGACCTTGTGAATTTCACATAGCCTGGCCATGTGTAAGGCTAGAAAATAGATGAAATCTCAACTGGAAATTGAGCTGGAAAAGAGGCACGATTGTGTGTTTTCATACGACTTGGTCGTGTCTTTTCCTGGAGCCTCCGTTTTGATCCGTTTCGCTTCGGAAACATGCCCAAGTCTTGGGACATGGCCAGTGTGTGTTCCTCCGTGCTCCACAAATTGCTCCATTTTTGCTCCAAAAACGCCGCCCTACACATAAATTAACAAAAGTAGATCTCCGAACTAGAAAATAGAAAATGCATGCAAAACAAAGTAAAATATGCATGATACAAACATAAAATGAAATGAGATGTGAGCGAAAACTACTCCTAAAATCCTATATGTTTTGCTTACATCAGTCGCCAAGGCTATACCTTTGGACTTTCCTTGGCAAGTACCCATGACTCGGACTTTTCATTGCCAAGTACTCATGACTTAGACTTTCCTTGTCAAGTACCTATGACTGAACTTTCACATGCCAAGTATCCATGACTTGGACTTTACCATTGTCAAGACTCATGCTTGGACTTTTCAAGTTAAGTACTCAAGACTTGGACTTTCTATGTCAAGACACATGCTTGGACTTCTCTTGAGTTTTACTCGAGCTAGGTCAACCATGATCTAAGGTCGATTGCTTCAACAATCTCCCCATAAAGTTATCTCCTAATATGGTCAAACTTATGTCAACCATATGATCAATCCATTGTCAAACAATGGTGAAACCATTGTCAAATAATAGTCAAACCATTGTCAATCAATGGTCAAACCATTGTCAAATATCAAAATATTACTCAATTCTCACTCAAGTCTGGCCAATCGTGACCTGGATTGATTGCACCAACAATATAGATTCACTGTATGACATAGTCTGCATAAAAAATCTTCTCTTTTTAGGTTTAGTAACATATTTAAAGTTTGGAGAAATAGATAAAAAGAATGGAATAAGTGCAAAAGAATGAAATAAATGTAGAAAAAGAATGTAAGTTGTTCACTTTTTCCCCCATTTTTTTTTTATTTTTAAAATTCTCTCCTTGAATGTCTTAGTAAATTTTCTACTTCACCTTAATAAATTTATTGCTCCCCCCGTTTTGGTATACATCAAAATAAGAGTGATAGATAAAGAAATAATTTGCAAAATTATTTTGCAAAAGCATTTTCAAACTCTTGTTGGAGAAAGGTTTTTGAAGAAATGCATAGAAATTGTTTTGAAAGTAACCTTTGAAAAAGCTCACATTTTAGCTTAAAAGCATTTTTCAAATAAATGTTAAAACATAACCGATGCGGTTGGAGATCGGTCCTCTCATGTCGAGTCCTCCAGGGTGAGTCTATTCTACTAGCTGCACCAAGATTCTGTCAAGTATAACATTGGTCAGAGGGCACTGGTGCTACGGTAATGCTCCGTCAATATCGAAGTCAGACGAGAAAAAATGAAAGGAGTGGAGTACAATTATATCAAGAGAGTTTTGTCGCAGACCTTGCATTATCTTCACCATTATCTACTTCTCCCTTTTCTATAGGGGTGGCTGATAATTCATATTTTTGCATGCTATTTGTATTAATACTTTAGTATTTTAATCCACTCATATGATTAATTTGTCGTATTTATCATGTTTTACATGTTGGGTTCCATAGCATAATTAAACACAAAACACAGTGGAAATGGAACCCACCAGAGATCTATGCGAGTTTCAATTAGTCATTTATTTAGAAAGTTAACTCTAGATATGAAAACCATTTACTGATATGAAGGATTGAGTCGATCTCAACACGTTCAAGTGTCCGTGCCTACATGATGTCCATACGAGCACAACCATCGTACGTCTCATGAACTCAATTGGAGAATAATATATATTCCAATGTCGTAGTGATAGTTATTATATATAAGGAGAGATCAAAAGACTTAGTTGTTTGGTTGACGTAATCTTACATGATCTTATTAGATAAGATCATTTTTATTACTTAACCACCAAGTCATATCTAATATGACAATTTCTCTTATTTTATAAACCATAAAAATAATTCATGATCTTGTTTGAAAAACTCAAATACATATTGGATTAATTAATTAATCCAATAAGTTCGAATCCAATTAAAGTAACCCAATAATCCAATAAGTTTAGAATCTGATTAGATTAACCAATTAATCTATTGAGTTTAGAATCTAATTAGATTAAACCATTAATCTTAATTTAGACTCAATGTGGAACTTCGATTGAAATCCCAACAATACTCCCCTCAAACGAAGGACTACCAAGCTCCAAAATCAATGTGTTCTTTGTGTGTGATCTAATAGGTTCTCGTAACATTGGTAGTGACTTTTAAATCTCATTTTAAAAACATAAAAAATGAGTGGTATCTAGTAATACATCATAGCTATCCAAGTGACAAGAATATCATAGATTCAACCTAACTTATCTATCACTATTATATTTAATATGTTAGGAGAATATTTTTGGTGCAATCAACCTCGGGTCAAGGTTGACCAAGCTCGAGTGAGACTCGAGTTGGAGTTGAGTTTCAATGTTTGACAATATGACAATATAGTTGAGGATATGACTATAGGATGATATGGGACATCCGTAATCATATGGATGTGAGTATTAGTGTGATAAGAAGTCAAGTTGGTCTGGTTGAACAGAGACTTGACGAGTGAAGTCCAATTGGGAGTTGGCGAGGGAGAAATCCAAGTTGGTCAAAGAAGACCGAACACTTAGGATGGAGTGGTGGCTGGAATAGAAAGGTTGGCAGAGCTGTGGCTGGCACCTCCGATCGGAGGTGGAAACCCAAAGCTGGTAGAACTGTGGCTGCTGGCCGGATGGAGATGTCTGGAGGAGCTGGACTGATCGGAGGGAAAGGAGATGGATGGCGGCACCGGTCACCGGAGAATGGAGGGGATCCCCTTCCAACTCTCTGACGACCGGTGGGGAAGGAGCTGAGCGCGGCGGAAGAAGCAACGTCGGGCGGAAATTGCGGAAGAGAAGATGAGGCGAAGCCGGCTGCTCCAAATGTGCGATGAAGGAGAAATTAAATGGATTTTTGTAGCCGTCCGATCCAAGCAACTTTCAATCCCAGCCGTTCATTAAACCTAGGTTTTGATTGCCTTGATTAATCCATTAATGGGCTGTGCATCCAACAGCTCAGATTCTTCAGAATTTGAATGAATGGATCTGATCCATCCGAAGGTATAATCACGATCGATCGAATCTGAATGAAGGGCTCAGATGTACAGATCAATATGTACGGACCGGATCTCTCCAGATCTGGGTAAATAGCTTAGAATCAAGCCGCTTTGATCGGACGGTCCATATTGCTCAGATCTGATCTCTTGATTAAATTGCCCTCGATCATGATAAAAGGTCCAGATTGATCTAGCTTAAAATATCCTTCTAGCCCTAGATGAAGCTATATTTGATCCAACTCGAGTCGAGTCCAGTAGCTCATCTTGATCTCCTACAATTAAGATGTAAAATTTACATATAAACCCAAAAATTAGGAGAATTTACAATAAGGTCAAAAAATATATCCAACTCATAAAACATGTAAATAATCGATAAATAAACACACGAGAGGATTAAAACAGTCATATTAAAGACCAAAATAACTCGACAAAATGGTAGTTATCAGCGACACGCTAGAGGGGGGTGAATGGCGTGTTCGTTAACTTGATGGAATTCGTTCGTGATTGTCTCTATAAGATGATTAGTGCGCAGCAAAAAATAAAAACAAAAATGAAAGAAAAAATAATCACATACGAACACAAGAATATAATGTAGTTTAGAACCTTAGGGTTCCTACTCCATGGGACGAACGCAAATAAGCTCTAGTGATGCACACACCACTAATACACTCCTCGGAACAATCCGGAGGTTGAGAAACTTCATACAATGTTTACAACAATAAACAAGATAACTACAAGCAAATACAATGAAAAATAAGTAAAGAAAACTTTACAATAAAGAATGCTCTTGCTTGCTTGTTAGGTTCCTTGGATTGCACTTGAAGACCTAGAATTGCACTAGCAAATCACCTCAAATCGCCCTAAGAACCATAGCCAAAATCCTCCTCTTTGTGCTCCTTATAAAGCTGCAACTCGGGTTGGATTTCACCTAATAGTCGACTGCCCATACTTAGCAGTTGACTGCTCTTGTAGCCGTTGTCTCACAAGGGCTTAATCCACATTGGAAAAACTCCAACAGATAGCCTACCAGTCAACTGCCAAACCCTAGAAGTCGACTGCTGCTCCGTCAGTCGACTGCCCAGTCGACTATGGAACTTTCTGTACCCGTGACCGCTACTAGTAGTCGACTTCCATCCATGACAATCGACTGCTCAAGACCAGTCGACTGCCAAAGGCTGGCAGTCGACTGCCAAGTCCACTCGGCCATAGTCGATCACCAGTCGACTACCGACTAGTCGATTAGTCATAATCCCTATCGACTGCTCAGTGTTGACTCGACTGTCAAGTGTCAAAACACTTGACTAGTCGACTGACAAACCTTAACCATGAGGTTTAATCCAAGTATGATGCCCTCATACTTGCTAGACCACCCTTAGCCTAGACCTAAGCCATCTAGTCACCTCCATCAGCCTCACGCCTATTAGATCCCTCCAAGTCATCCATGACTTGTTCATTCATACGCTAGCCTTCATATGCTTCCATCAGTTATTGTCATACTAACCGGGTCTACACCGCCAAGGTACATTTGGGCTTACGCTGCCAAGACACACACTTAGACTTTACGTTGCCAAACATTGGACTTATGCCGCCAAGACTACTGCTTGGACTTTACGCTATCAAACATTGGACTTATGCTACCAATATCACACCCTTGGACTTCTCTTGCCAACTCCATGTTGGACTTTCCAAATGTCAAGACCCATGCTTGAAATTTCCATGCCAAGTACCCATGACTTGGACTTTACCATGCCAAGACCCATGCTTTGGACTTTCCATGTCATGTACTCAAAACTTGGACTTTACCATTGCCAAGACCTATGCTTGGACTTCCATGCCAAGTACTCAAGACTTGGACTTTCCATGCCAAGTACACAAGGCTTGGACTTTTTAATTGCCAAATGTCCCACTTGGACTTCTCCATCATATGTCAACCCCATGTCAACCATATAGTCAACCCATTGTCAAACATTAAAATACTACTCGAGTCAAACTTAAGTCCGGTCAATCGTGACCTGGGTCGATTGCACCAACAATCTCCCTAAACCATTTTCAAACAAAGGTCGATCCATTGTCAAACATCAAAATACCACTAGAGTTAAACTCAAGTTCGGTCAATCGTGACCTGGGTCGATTGCACCAACAATCTCTCCCTTTTTGATGTTTAACAATACCTTTAAGTTGTTAGGATCTTTGTAATGGCTAGAGGGGGGTGAATAGCGTGTGTTTGTTCGTTGATGGAAATCGATCGTGATCGTCTCTACAATTTCGTTAGTACGCAATGGAAATAGAAATAATACAATAACGAAATAAACAATCACACATGAACACACTTGTTTAACGTGGTTCGGAACCGCACGGTTCCTACTCCACGAATCGGGTTCGTATGAACCCTAGCGATGCCAATCACACACCACTATAAAACACTCCTTCTCGGAACAATCCGGAGGCGGAGAAACCTCGTACAAGATGATTACAACAATAATCAAAAATCTACAAGCAAATACAATGAAATACAAAGCAAGACTAGTAAAGAAAAACACTTTACAAATGCTCTTGAATGCTTGATCGCTAGGTTGATCGAGTAGCACTTGGAGACCCTGAATTGCAGCAGCAACTCGCCCCAAATCGCCTCAAAGAACCATGCCAAATTCCTCCATCACGAGCTCCTTATAAAGCTTCAACCTGTGCTGGAAAAAGTCGATCAGTCGACTGCTCGGGACCATCAGTCGACTGATGCCACTGTTGTCATGAGACAACGGCTAGATCCACGCTGGATAAGTCCAACGGATCTACCATCAGTCGACTGATCAAACCCATCAGTCGACTGATGGTGTCCTCACTCGACTGCTGGTCCCAGCGGTCGAGTGAGACTACACTCTGTGGCCGAATTCCCGAGCACCAGTCGACTGATCATGCAATCAATCGCTGAGCCATCACCGATCGTCATCCTCCGGCAATGATCGATAGGCCACTTCCCGTAGTTAAACCCTAGTTGACTCGGTCCAGTCGATTTCCACATGACACCAGTCGACTGACACACCTCAAATATGAGGTTTTAGCCCAAGTATGGTGCCCCCATACTTGCTAGACCACCCTTAGCCTAGACCTAAGCCTTCTAGCCACCTCCATCAGCCTCACGCCTCTCGGATCCCTCCAAGTCATCCATGACTTGTTCATCCATCGCGCTAGCCTTCAGGTGCTTCCATCGTCTATGTCATGCTAACGGTGTCTACACCGCCAAGGCACATTGGACTTACGCCGCCAAGACTCCGCTTGGACTTTACGCCGCCAACCATTGGACTTATGCTGCCAAGACTCCCGCTTGGACTTTAAGCAGCCAACCATTGGACTTATGCTGCCAAGACTCCCGCTTGGACTTTACGCAGCCAATATCAAACCCCTTGGACTTCTCATGCCAAGACTCAAGCTTGGACTTTCCCTTGTCAACCCATGTTGGACTTCTCAAATGTCAAGACCATGCTTGGACTTTCCCTTGCCAACCAATGTTGGACTTTTACATTGCCAAGACCCATGCTTGGACTTTTCATGTGCCAAGTGTCCCACTTGGACTTTCCATGCCAAGTACTCAAGACTTGGACTTTACCAAATGCCAAGTGTCCCACTTGGACTTTCCATGCCAAGTACCTAAGACTTGGACTTTCCCATAACAATTACATTGTCATATGTTTTTGTCGAACATCAAAACATCACTCGAGTCAAACTCGAGTCCTGGTCAATCGTGACCTGGGCCGATTGCACCAACAATCTCCCCCTTTTTGATGTTTGACAAAAACCAAACAAAACATTGAGTTAGAACACTAACTCAAATCCCTTACCAATTATCCCAAATTGGTAATCTTAAACATTCTCCAAATGTTCTCCCCCAAACATTCTCCCCCTTTTTGACTAACATCAAAAAGGTCTTCTCTCCAAGGAGGTCAATGTCTCATGTCCCAATGAGATCTTACAATCTCCCCCTTTGTCTAAAAATACCTAGGATGCCTACCATCTTCTTAGTGATAAGTCCCATATCACTCAAGAGAGGCAATCCTATTCACTCTCCCAATTTCCAAATTGGGTATCAAAAACCCATCAATTTTCCCAATTGATGATACTCTCCCAATAACTTCTCCTCTTTAAGGAGAAAAAACACATCAATCATCCCAAGATGGATACCTCCCCCTAAAGGCTTGCTCCCCCTTGACCATTGCACCAACAATGTCCTTGGGAAGTCCCTAAGCCAATAGGAACTCTAAGCCATCAAAATTAAGGTTAGAAATTCAACATTGAACTTTCCAACACCTTAAAATTGATACAAACCCTAAACACCTCTCCTAATCCATATCCAATGGATTTTCACCCTTCATCATGTTTCCCAAAGCATATCCTAGGGTTAGGAGTGGTTAGGGACCTTAACCACAGCTGAAATCGGGTTAAACAACCTTGGTTACCCCAAAATCAGGCTATCAGTCAAGTGATTCAGAAATCAGTCGACTGACATGCCCATCAGTCGACTGACACCCAGGGGCAGTCGACTGATTACTGAAAATCTCGATTTTCAGTTATTAGAAATGAGTTTTGGAAAATCATAACTAATTCTACGTATTTTAAAAAATCATAAAATTTGATACGTATATTACTTATAGTCAATACAATGGGTGAAAAATATTTGAAAATTATTTTACCCATAAAATAGTGAGTTTGATACAAAACTCAAAACCATTAAAATTTTCAATGTTTTGGCCCTATCTTGTATCAACTCCATCAATGGTGATTGCTATCAAAAGATAGACTTCACCAAAGTTTTCTAAAATGATTTTAAAATATTTTTCAAAACCTTATTTTGGATCATATTCCTTGGGCTATATGCACATAACTTGTACACAAGCTTTCCCAATGATCCACCTGTTGAGTTAAGATGACTTTGGGTTCAACTAGATGCAAAAACTATGCACCTTGAACTTAACTCACATCCTAGCATCTCACATGTATCTAGGGTGTATAAATATACATACATGTCAATTGGATGTGAGATGTGGATTTTGGTTCATTTAATCTAGAGTTTCATGCATTTCCTAGGCAACCCTACTTGATTCCCTTATAAATGGGACTTCAAGTCATGTCATTGTCCTTAGTTCAATTTTAATCAAATTAATGCATGAAATGATCATGGCATAAAGATAGCAATAATTAAGCATGACCAATGATCATGATGTCATGACATATGATAAAATCTAAAAACACATGACATTTAAAACCTTAATCCTAAAACATGAACATGACATATACAATGAATAAAAGTAAGCATGATGTCAAGACATGTTATATGACAAACAAAGCATGACATATAAAATATATAGATATAATAATACCTAAATCTCAATATTAATTGCCATTTGATATAATTCATCATATTTTGCCATATTTCTACTTTTCTCCCAAGTGTGCCAAAAACCCAAAATGACATACCAACCTCTAAACTTAAATTGTGCCAATTTGATCATTTTATCAAACTTCTTAAATAATATTGGCACATCCTAAAATCTTTTAGGATTAATACTCAAATGTATTTCGAAGGTGACCCTAACCTTGAAAATAACCTAAAGTGTCACCTTTATCATGGTTGAGTTAACTACCCATCCAATCAAGGTTGGCACACCCTAACCCCATCTAGCGTGAATCAATCACGCTCTTAGGAACCCAAAACCTATTTGAGCTCCTAGGGTTAATTAGGTATTCCTTAGGGATAACCTCCCTAGATACCTTCCTAATGACCCTCCTAGGCTTATTAGCCTTGGTCATTTTGGTCTTGCCTAGGTTAACCTTAGGTATTGCCTCCCTAATAACCTTCTTAGTGGCCACCCTAGGTTTCTTCGAAACCCTAACCACTAGGCACAACCTTTGGTCAACCCTAGGGATGACTTCCTCATTGACCTTGGTCTTCCTAGACTTAGTTTGTGTTCCATAATCAAATGGAACACTATGGTAAGCCACCTTAGGCTTAGGTTTGTGACCCAAACCTTGCTTGTCCTTGGTTGACTTTTGACTTTGAGGTCTTAGATGTTGACTTTGAGATCTAGACCTAGACTTTTGATCATTAGACCCTTTAAATTGAGTTTGTATATTCCTAAGGGTCTTTTCTAGTTTCTCAAGCCTTGACCTCAAGGCTTGGTTCTCCAATTCTAATTGCCCAAATTTTGAGTTTTGATTTAAACCATGGGCATTATCCTTTCTAGGCATATGCCTAGTCCATTTAGGGTTAAAACCTAAGTGTTCTTGTATTTTCCTAATAGATTCCTCAGGTAAGGTTTTTCTAGGGACATTAGTCCCAAATTTCTCCTTATTTCCTAAGTGGACCTTTTTAGCACCTAAACAAATATGTCTATTACTTCTAGCATGCTTTTCATGTACAATAGCAAGAGAATTAAATCTTCTAGCATGCTTTTGCCTATTAACTAAGGAAGGTGCATTATTGAAATATACCTTAGGGTTTGCCTTGGATGCTCCCCCTACATGTGTAGCTCCCTCTTTGGTCTTTTTGCTCCCCCTAGGACATTGATTCCTATAATGTCCTTTTGAATTGCACTTGAAGCATATGATGTGCTCCTTGCCTTTAGATGTTGGGGAACCGGCATCCTTGACTTTTGGTGTCGGTGGAGCTTTCCTAACATTCTTTGGGCATTTGCTCTTGTAATGCCCAAATTCCCTACACTCAAAACACATGATATGATTTTTATTAGAAATTGATGTGTTTGAGTTACCTAGGGTCATGGCGGAAACTCGAGCTTGCTCTTCCTCTTGACCAGAAGTAGAGGCTTCTTCTTGACTTGACTCTTGCTCCGAAGTGGATGGTCTAACTTCCTCCCCCTCAATCCTAGAGGTGGAGGTCTCCTCCAATTCTTTCACCTCCTCTTCCACTGATTCAGAAGTTGATTCCCTATCAACCTCCGAATCCCCACTTTCTTGTGAGGATGAGCTTTCTCCTTCTTGAGCCATGGATGGTTCTTCATGGAGCTTGGATAAATTTTCCCATAGCTCCTTGGCGCCTTGAAATTCACCTAAACTAGACAAAATGTCATTAGGTATTAAATCTTCTAAGAGCTTTATTACCTTGATTTCGGTCTTGAACTTGAGACATTGCTCTCGTGTCCACTTCTTCAATTTCAAGACGTTTCCGTTTTTGTCCCGAGGAGGTTCAAAGCCTTCTACGAGGATGAACCAATCTTCTATATCCATCATCAAGAACGTCTCCATTCTTGATCTCCACGCCCAAAAGTCTTCTCGATCATATGGCGGTGGAGTGTTGATGTCCCATCCAAGCTTGTCTTGGAATTCCATCTTCTTCCTCTAGCGTGCTCCCTTGGTTGTTAAACTCAGAAGAGCGGTCTCGCTCTGATACCACTTGTTAGGATCTTTGTAATGGCTAGAGGGGGGTGAATAGCGCGTGTTCGTTCGTTGATGGAATTCGATCGTGATCGTCTCTACAATTTCGTTAGTACGCAACGGAAATAGAAATAATACAATAACGAAATAAACAATCACACATGAATACACTTGTTTAACGTGGTTCGGAACCGCACGGTTCCTACTCCACGAATCGGGTTCATATGAACCCTAGCGATGCCAATCACACACCACTATAAAACACTCCTTCTCGGAACAATCCGGAGGCGGAGAAACCTCGTACAAGATGATTACAACAATAATCAAAAATCTACAAGCAAATACAATGAAATACAAAGCAAGACTAGTAAAGAAAAACACTTTACAAATGCTCTTGAATGCTTGATCGCTAGGTTGATCGAGTAGCACTTGGAGACCCTGAATTGCAGCAGCAACTCGCCCCAAATCGCCTCAAAGAACCATGCCAAATTCCTCCATCACGAGCTCCTTATAAAGCTTCAACCTGTGCTGGAAAAAGTCGATTAGTCAACTGCTCGGGACCATCAGTCGACTGATGTCACTGTTGTCGTGAGACAACGGCTAGATCCACGCTGGATAAGTCCAACGGATCTACCATCAGTCGACTGATCAAACCCATCACGATCGTGATGGTGTCCTCACTCATTCTTGGTCCCGGTGGTCGAGTGAGACTACACTTGGCCGAATTCCCGAGCACCGGTCGGTGATCATGCAATCGATCATTGCTCGAGCCATCGATCATCGTCATCCTCCGTCGGTGATAGCGACTTCCGCAGTCAAACCCTAGTTGACTCGGTCCAATGATCGCCACATGACACGGTCGACTGACACACCTCAAACATGAGGTTTTAGCCCAAGTATGGTGCCCCCATACTTGCTAGACCACCCTTAGCCTAGACCTAAGCCTTCTAGCCACCTCCATCAGCCTCACGCCTCTCGGATCCCTCCAAGTCATCCATGACTTGTTCATCCATCGCACTAGCCTTCAGGTGCTTCCATCGGCTATGTCATGCTAACGGTGTCTACACCGCTAAGGCACATTGGACTTACACCGCCAAGACTCCGCTTGGACTTTACGCCGCCAACCATTGGACTTATGCTGCCAAGACTCCCGCTTGGACTTTACGCAGCCAACCATTGGACTTATGCTGCCAAGACTCCCGCTTGGACTTTACGCAGCCAATATCAAACCCCTTGGACTTTTCATGCCAAGACTCAAGCTTGGACTTTCCCTTGCCAACCCATGTTGGACTTCTCAAATGCCAAGACCATGCTTGGACTTTCCCTTGCCAACCAATGTTGGACTTTTACATTGCCAAGACCCATGCTTGGACTTTTCATGTGCCAAGTGTCCCACTTGGACTTTCCATGCCAAGTACTCAAGACTTGGACTTTACCAAATGCCAAGTGTCCCACTTGGACTTTCCATGCCAAGTACCCAAGACTTGGACTTTCCCATAACAATTACATTGTCATATGTTTTTGTCGAACATCAAAACATCACTCGAGTCAAACTCGAGTCCTGGTCAATCGTGACCTGGGCCGATTGCACCAACATAAGTTAGGCTAACCAATAAGCCCAAACTTAACTCTTCCAATGTCAAAGCATAGTGAAGGTTTACCTAACTTAAACCTAACTTCTCCCCCTTTGGCACACATCAAAAAGGCTCCCCAAGGGGATCAAGGTCTCATATACCAATGAGATCTTACAATCTTCCCCTTAGTCCAAAAAACATCTAGGATGTCTGCCTTCACTCTTCCTAGTGATAAGTCTCATATCACTAAATGAGAGACAATCCTCACTTCTCCAAATCTCTCCCAATTCTTCAAATTCTCCCCCTTATGAGGAAGAACACATCCATCAATCCATGATAGATAACCTCCCCCTAAAGGCTTGCTCCCCCTTGACCATTGCACCAATAATGTCCTTGGAGAGTCCCTAAGCCTATAGGAACACTAAACCATTAAAATTAAGAGCAAAAGTTCAAAATTGAACTTTCATACACCTAAAAATTTGATTCTCACCCTCAACAACTCTCCTAATCCATATCCAATGAATTTTCACCCTTCCAATGCTTTCCAAAGCATATCCTAAGATTATGAGCAGTTAGGGTAGCCTAAAGTAGCTAAAAACTGGGCTAAACAAATCTTATTTACTCAAAATTAGCATTGGCAGTCGACTTGGTCAGCAACCAATCGACTGCCCTCAATATCAGTCGACTACCCTAAGTGGCAGTCAATTGATTTCTGCAGATGCAGAAATCAGATTTATAAATTGAGATTTAGAAAACCATAAGTAATTATACATAGTTTGAAAAATCACGAAACTTCATATGTATAATACTTATATCAATCATTATGGGTGAAAAATATTAGAAAAATAAAATACCCATTAAATAGTGAAATTGATACAAAGTTCAAAAACAATGATAACTTCAATGTTTTGATCCTACTTTGTATCAACTTCATCAATGGTGACCTCTATCAAAAGATAGATTGCACTAAGGTTTTTCAAAATGATTTTGAAATGATTTTAAAACCTTATGTTGGACCATGATCTATGGGTTTAATGCACATGACTTGCACATTAGCTTTCCCAATGATCCACAATGATATAAGATAAGTTTTAGTTCATCTAGATGTAAGAACTATGCACCTTGAACTTAACTCATTTCATAGCATCTCATATATGTCTAGGGTGTATCAATACACACACATGTCAATGTAATGTGAGATGTGGATTTTGGTTATTCCTAGACTAAGGTTTCATGCATTTTTCTAAGGCAACTCTATTTGATTCCCTTATACATGGGACTTAAAATCATGTCATTGTCCTTAAATCAATTTTAATTAACCTTAAATGCATGAATGAAGATTATGACATATAAAGATAGTATATATTAAACATGTGTCAATAATCATGATGTCATGACATAAAAACTTAAACTTAAGTATACATGACATAAAAACCAAAAACTAAGCATAATCATGACATTTAAAGATTAAAAAGAAATATGATGTCATGACATAGTATATGGGAAGAAAAGCATGGCAAATAAGGTGTAAGGAATAAGAATACCTAAGTTTTAATATTAATTGCCATTTGTTAGGATTAAGTCTATATTTTTCATAATACCACTCATCTCTCAAGTGTGCCAAAAACCCAAAATGACACACTATGACCTCTAAACCTAATTTGTGTCAATTTGATCAATTTTTCATACTTCTCAAATTATATTGTCACATCCTAAAATCCTTTAGGATATGAAATTAAACCTTATTTCCAAGGTATCACATAACCTTGAAAATGTCTTAAAGTGTCAACTTTGCTATGGTTAGGTTAACTACCCATCCATTTAAGGATGACACAACCTAACCCATCTAGCGTGAATCGATCACGCTCCTAGGAACCCAATACCTATTGGAGCTCCTTGGGTTAATTAGGTATTCACTAGGGATGACCTCCCTTAATACCTTCCTAATGATCCTCCTAGGCTTAGAAGCCTTGGTCATTTTGGTCTTGTCTTGGTCAACTCTAGGGATGACTTCCCTTGTGACCTTCTTAGTGGCTTTCCTAGGTTTCATAAAAACCTTAACCACTAGACATCTACCATAGTTAACCTTAGGGATAACCTCGCTAGTAGCCTTGGTTTTCCTATACCTATGAATGGTTCCATAATCGAATGGAACACTATGGTAGGTCTCCTTGGGCTTAGATTTGTGACCCAAACCTTTCTTGACCCTAGATGACTCTTGCCTCCTAGACCTTAGATTTTGTCCATTTGACCCTTGAATTGAATTTTGCATCTTTCTAAGGGTCATCTCTAATTTCTCAAGCCTTGACCTCAAGGCTTGGTTTTCTAACTCTAATTTTCCCAATTTTGATTTTTCATTAATCTTTTGAGAATAGTTCCTCTTCTTAGGCATATGTCTACCCTTCTTAGGGTTAATGCTTAAATGATCTTCTACATTCCTAATAGTTTCCCTAGGTAGAATTGTTTTAGGGGTATTATATCTAGATTTTTCCTTAGCCCTAAAATTGTAAAATTTAGCACCAAACCAATAAAATCTATTATTTCTAGCATGCTCCTTATGATTATGCACAATTGCAAGTGAGTTAAAAAGCATGCTTTTTAACATAAAAATTTGAAGGTGCATTACTAAAATATACCTTAGGGTTTGCTTTAGAAGCTCCCCTTACATGTGATGCTCCTCCTTTGCCCTTGCTATGTTGTCTTCCCTTAGGGCATTGACTTCGGTAGTGTCCCTGTTGAATGCATTTGAAGTACACCACATGCTCCTTGCTCTTCTTAACAGGGACTTTGGCATCCTTTGATTTTTCATTGACTTTTGGTGTCGACACTTTCTCCTTAGTCAATTTTGGGCATTTGCTCTTGTATTGCCCTTTCTCCCTACACTCAAAGCAAATTATGTGATCCTTATTTTTATGAATTGCATTTGAGTTACCTAGAGTGGTGGTGGATGCCGGAGTTGATTCTTCATCTCTCCCAGAGGTAGAAGCTACTTCTTGATTTTGCTGCGGCTCCGGTGATCTAATATCCTCCCCCTTAATCCTAAAAATGGAAACTTCCTCCAATTCTTCCACCTCTTCCTCGGACGTTGATGGCTTTTCAACCTCTAAATTCTCACACTCTTGTGAGGATGATGAACTTGCTTGTTTTGTCTCCTTGTCCAATTGAGCCGATGAGCATTCTTGATCCTTGGGCTCCTCTATTTCTTGAGCCGTCGAGGGTTCTTCATGGAGCTTAGCTAGCTTGCTCCAAAGCTCTTTGGCATCCTTACAATCTCCTAATCTACACAATATATCATTAGGAATTACACTAACTAATATACCCATTACCTTATTGTTTATGTTGAAGTATCGAAGTTGCTCTTAGCTCCACTTCTTCTTCTTGAGTATCCTTCCATTTTCATCCTTCGGA
The DNA here is from genome assembly GCA_025175895.1 of Wurfbainia villosa. NCBI lineage: Eukaryota > Viridiplantae > Streptophyta > Magnoliopsida > Zingiberales > Zingiberaceae > Wurfbainia > Wurfbainia villosa. Next base: position 86,525,966 of record CM045990.1, read on the forward strand.
GCGTCGAACCCTACTATCACACTAATTCAATTATCATAATCGCACATAAGAAAATATTTCATTCTTATCGCCCATTGCTCAAATTCATTGGCTCCATAGAGTTCATATGGAGGGGGCACATTGATGTCATCACCCAATCTTTCTTCAACCAACATTTTCTTTCTTCCCTCTAGTGGTGCTCCCTCGGTTGTTAAGCCTTGAAGAGCGGCCTTGCTCTGATACCACTTGTAGGACCATTGGTGATGCGCTAGAGGGGGGGGGTGAATGGCGTGTTCGTTTGCTTGATAGAATTCGTTCGTGATTGTCTCTATAAGATGATTAGTGTGCAGCGGAAAATAAAAGCACAAACGAAAGACAAAATAATCACACACGAACACAAGAATATAACGTGGTTGTAGGAGATACTTGGATGGCTAGTGGGGGTGAATAGCCTCTTTTGATTTCTACAAGAACGTTAGCGGAAGCAATAATAACAAATAAAGGAAATCAAAAGACAATGCTAACACAATATTTAACGTGGTTCGGAGATGACGCTCCTACTCCACGACAATCCATAAGGTGGATCAACCCTAGTAATTCTCCACTAAATTCTCCTTTTGATGATCACACACCAAGGTGGAGAAGCCCTCTTACAATCACAATTCTTCTTACAAATTATGGAAGTGAAAATAGAGAAGAAGAGATTAAAACACACTAGAAGGCTTGAGAAGACTTGGTGAGCTTGAGAGTAAAGTTTGGAATGAGAGCACTAGCACTCTCAAGCTCTCTAAGGTCTCTTTTGATAGAGAAGAGGTTGATTTTCCCATTGAGCCTGTAGCGATCGGTGATGCATACGGTGATCGACTACGCTATCGTGACCTAATCCGCGGCTGATGAGCACGATCTACGGTCATCACGCCCAATGGGACTCGATCGATTGGTGATCACACACTAGCGATCGATCGAGCCATCGATCGCTCAAGCAATCAGTCGACTAAAAATGTTTTTGTGCCCGTGTCCACTTATAACAGTCGACTAATGATGGACAAGTCGACTATCAAAACCTAGCAGTCGACTGATGGGCCACAAAACTCAGTCGATTCCAGTTGATTGGCTGACCAGTTGACTAGTTCATAACCCACGATCATTGCGAGCCTTCGACCCTCGATCGAACTTCGAGACCCGATGGCGAGACAAGACCCGATTGGTGACATACTTCAAGTATGATCAAATCATACTTGAAACCAACACCCTAGACCTAGACTCAACCTTCTAGCTCTTCCTTCAGCCTTGCACCTCCAGGATCCCTTTGAGTCCGCGACTCTTTCATCCTTGCGCTTGCTTCCAAGAACTTCCCTCGGTTTCATCATGTCCCAGGTTTCTCCTTTGCCAAAGTTCGCTTGGACATTACGCCACCAAGACTACATGCTTGGTCTTATGCTACCATGACCTTTCCTTTGGACTTCCTTTGCCAAGGTCCTCTTGGACTTTACGCCGCCAAGACTGCATGCTTGGACTTATGCTGCCTAGACTTTTCCTTGGACTTTTCTTGCCAAGATTCACACTTGGTCTTCTCTTTTACCAAGTCTTCATACTTGGATTTTCCTGTCACTTGACACATTCACAGTTAGATCACAAATATTGTCTAACTATAAATGATTATCCAAACATCAAAATACATAAATGCTTGGAGCATTGTTGCACCAACAATCTTTCCCTTTTTGATGCTTGGAAATCATTTAAGTTAAGTCTTGAAATATACTTGAAATATGCAATAAAACATCATAAATCCCAATATGAATTCTAACTTAAAGTCCCCTTCTCTTGCTTTGACACACATAAAAAATAGAAGGACTCATAGAAGAAAAAGTCCATTGATGAGTAAAATTTAGTTATGCCTTGAACTAAGGTATAAGATAGACATAGGGCTCCCCCTTAATCCAAGACATAGTATATCATGTGTAAAGAACATGTTGAGCAAAGCATGAAACTATAGAAATACATCCTAAGTTGGCACCAACAATATGTTGGTGCAATCGCCCCAGGTCACGATTGACCGGACTCGAGTTTGACTTGAACTGTATTTTGATGTTAGACAAAACGTATGACATGGAATTGTCATGGGAAGTCAAACATGGGTTGGCCACGTAAATCCAAGTGTGTAGCCTTGGTGGTGAAAAGTCCAAGCATGGGGCTTGGTGTTGGGAAAATCCAAGCATAGGGCTTGGTGTTGGTAAAGTCCAAGTGTGTAGCCTTGGCATGGAAAATTCAAGCATGGGGCTTGGTGTTGGTAAGTCCAAGTGTGTAGCCTTGGCAATGGGAAGTCTTGAGGACTTGGCAAGTTCACTAGTCTCGTAGGCTCGGGGTCCTTGAGTCGGTGAAAGATGACATTACGAAGCCGTGCGCTTGGTGCATCTGAGGGACCACCGGACGGGGAGCGAATGGAGTGAGGCCCAAGGGAAGCAGACTTCGAGGGCAAGGGACGAGAAGGATGACATTGCGAAGCCATGTACTTGGTGCATCCAAGGGACGTAGGCCGAGGGAAGAGAGCTTCGGTGGGGAACTACATGAGAGGATGAGGTGGACTTGGCCAAGTGGCTAAGACTGAGTGTCGGATGCTCAAACATAGTGTTTGAGATTTTATCCGACGGTCGGATTCTCAAACAACTTGGTGTTTGAGGTTTTACCCGACATCAGTCGACTGGCATAGGTCGATAGCAATAGACTGGTGTTCAATTGATGTGCTTCTGATCGAATAGTCGACTGCCAAGGGTTGGCAGTCGACTGCTGACACCATCAGTCGACTGATTAAGGTGAATTCGGGTGCAGAAGATCTTCCAATCGAGTGATCGCGTCGAGCACTTGACTGATGACTTGACCAGTCGACTGATGGGCATGATCAGTCGATTGATGGTGGATCCGTTGGAACTTGTCCAGTGTGGATCGAGTCGTTGTGAGACAATGGCTACAGGAGCAGTCGATTGATGGTCATGATCAGTCGACTGATTGACATGAAATCAGCTCGATGCAGGTTATTTAAGGAGCTCGAGATGGAGGATTTTGCAATAGTTTTTGGGGAGATTTTGGAGGGGAATTGCTACTATATTTTAGTCCTTCAAGAGCCAAACTAAAGCAAGCAACAAGCAAAAGTGATCAAAGCCATTTGTGTAAAGTTTTCTTTCGTATTGTCTTTATTTTTTATTGTACTTTTGTATTACCTTGTAATTGCTTGTACGAGGTTTCTCCACCTCCGACTTATTATCGAGAAGGAGTTTTGTTAGTGCCGTGTGCATAACACGAGCTCATTGAGCTCACCCCGTGGAGTAGGAACACTAAGGTTCTGAACCACGTTTATCATGTCATATTTGTGTGTGCTTGTATTGTTGTTTAGTATTTCTATTGTTTCCGTTGTGCTAACGGCAATTATAGACAAGAGACATGCACGAGCGAACGATTTCCATCGTCTATGTAAATTGGGCTATTCACCCCGCTCTAGCTGGCCACCGATCCTCCAACACAATAAACATTATGCATATAGAGTTTGGTATGAAAAATATCATAAGAACACTCCCCCTAAATAAATGCATCCATTAGTCCTACTCCCTCTTATTTGGTGCGCTTATCATACCAAAGTGTTAAGACACTTAAAAATTAAGCTCTAGACAAGTAAACAAAGCTGATCTGTAGAAAAAACCAGTATATTAGTCGACTGGAAACTGAAGCAGTCAACTGCTAACCCTGAGACGCCAATTTCAACTTTTCATCCCATCTTCAGAAATGCATAACTAATTAAAGAAATAGCGAAAAATCAAGAAATTTTGTGGGCATATTTCTAAAGTCATTTTATATCAAAGAAAAATAATTTAAAAAATATATCTTTTTCAGATTTCGAAATTGACATAAACTTGAAAGCTAGCAAAAGCTTTAAGATTTTTCAAAACTTTATACCATTTTTGCTTATCAAATACAAACTATTTTTCAAAATATGATAAACATAATTTAAAATATATTTTGTTTGACATTTTCAATCATGTTCTTAGAGATATATGCACATCAATTGTATACAAGTCTTCCCAATGATTGGTCAAATTAAGGATCAATGTCTCTAGATGACACTTTAGTTCATAGTAATTCATCATAACAAGCATGATGAACCAAGTGCATCATCCTAACATCTCACATGATGTCTAAGTGGCTCAATACAAAAATCATGGAAACTTAGGTGTTTTGTGCGATGCTTAGAGGTATAGTCCTAGATTTTCTATGGGATCATGCAAACCTAAACCTCTAATCTACAAAGCACATTCCAAGTTCTCTCCTAAGTGATGAAAAATCCGCTTCAGGGAGAACCTTGGTGAAAATGTCGGTAAGGTTGGACTTAGATTCTGTGTAGTTAAGTTCAATGTCCCCTTTTGCCACATGATCTTTAATGATGTGATGCTTCACTTCAATGTGCTTTGTCCTAGAGTGATGTACCAGATTTTTAGTCAAATTTATGGTACTCACAATATCACAATAAACTTTAACGTTGGAGTAGTGTAGCTCATAGTCCTCTAAAGTGTGTCTCATCCAAAGCAATTGAGCTACACAATCACCCATAGCCACATACTTGGCCTCGGTGGCGGATAAAGCAACACAAGGTTGCTTCCTACTACTCCAACTAACTAGGGAGGATCCAAGAAATTGACACCCATCACTAGTACTCTTCCGATCTAATTTGCAACCCGCATAATCGGAATCGGTATACCCAACCAAGTCAAAAGACCTAGTCCTACACTTAGTGTGCCTTTAATGTATCTTAAAATTCTTTTAACGACCACTAAGTGAGACTCTTTGGCACAAGATTGATATCTTGCACACATACCTACCGCAAACAAAATATCGATCTACTAGCGGTTAAGTATAGAATGTTGGGTTTCCGACACCGTGGCGAGTGTGTGTTCGAACATGTTTCATAAACATGAGCACAGCGGAAGAAATAAAAATAATAAATCTAATTTATTACAACACACACACCACACGCATGCATAGTACAACATGTGTAGACATAACCGCAATTTCAAATTTTGCAATAAAAGGAAATTTATACTACATATATCTGACGTATCACGTGTAGCGGGAAAGACATCAACTGGAGCGATCCTCGCTAGAATCGCCTCTATCCGTATCCACGCCGAGTATCTTCAGAATGACTTCACAAAGTCATGAGCCTCATCTTCGTATGAGTTACTAGCCTCGTGTTGAAGACGATGTGATCGAGAGAAGATCATGATCCGAATCAAAATTCGGATCTAAAACGAGTCCTCAAAAACTCGCTTCTCCGGAGAGGTATTCGTCAACTGTTTGATGAATCCTTCGTCCTCCACCTATGAAGATTACCGAAGATCGAATCTCTGGCAAAGTAGCCGCTGTCGGAGCTCCAAACGTCATCCAAACGACACTCCGACTCAAAGAAAGCAAGCTGTCCAGAAAACTGGACAGCTTGGTGGAGGAGTTTGTGCCGGCCAAAGAGAAGAGGGCCAGCAAGTCCTTGGTCACCGGAGCCAAGGAGGATCACCGGAGGGTCTCCGGAGGATAGCCGGCTGGAGCTTGGACGCCGGCAACAAGCTTGGATGGTGGCACAAGGGTGGGTGGTGGCTAGGGTTGGGCGCCGACCATAAGAGGAGAGGGAGAGGGTGGGCGACAACTATGGGTTGCTTGGATTAGGTTTTCACAAAACCCTTAAGCCCTATTTTATAGAGAACAAATTCTCCTAATGGTTATCGGATCATAACCAAAAGCCCATTAACCCACTCCATTAATTTAAGTTAAAATAAATGAAACCGATTAGGTCTATTTTAAGTTAAAACAAACTGAACCAACTTTGGTTCATTCGTTTAAAACAAACCAAACCCCTTTGGTTTATTCTCCACTATTGGATTAGAACCAAACCAATTTGGTTCATCCATCATGTCTTCATAAGACACGGCCCATCCACGCTTCCATTGCGACTGAAATGATTTCTTGCTCACTCCTTGTTTGGTCCAACCAAACCTAGTTTCTCTCGGTCTGAGAATCTCATTCTCAAGCTTGTTTTAAATCCTCCGGATTACGCTCGTTGTGCGTGTGACCAAATTGGTTTTCGGTTTATGTTGGCCATCTATAATTAATCATTAATTATAGAACGATCATGAGTGGCACCTAGTAGTACATCATGATCCCCAATTAACTGAAAAGATCAACGGTTGAACTATTTCTGAAACCCTTCAGCAGCTACAATGAATCGTGCCCCATTCACTTCACTCATCTTATACCCACTTGGTTCAGGATATGGTATATAGTGTCAGTCCCCACTAGGTTGACTACGTCATACCTAGCCCAAGTATCATTTCCTCGTCCTACGGATTCTAGTTACTGCACATGTATCCAAGAGTACCTTACTCTAAACATGTAATGCTTTGGTCAAAGACTTTAGTAACAATCCGATGAGAGGTCATGGGTATACATCTCCTTGCAAGGAGTCATCTTTATAGGCTATTCAAACACCTTCGATCACTTCGACTTATACCCAATCATCCCGGGTGCACATCTCCTCAGAGATGCTTGCTTAAGATGTCAAAGCATAAGTCTTTATGATCAAGATGACTTGAATACCGCAAGTCAAAGGAACATCGCACTTAAGCTGTAGTAAGAACTTAATTGACATATCTATATATGCAGAGAACCATATGAAGTATTACGGCTGGTCACTCTAATGAACTAGTTACCATAACTAGCATCCACGATTAACTCCGAACATCACAATGTCTCCAGTCAGTGAGAATCAGCTGCTTGGTTACACCAAGGAGTATACCTCGTGCTAGTCTCGACAGAATCGATGGTGTCCAAATCCATCAATTCATCGACTAGGGATAATTACGATACATCATAATTATACATATAGAGATACTCACTAGTTGTGATCCAATCACAAATTCTCTCATGCTATGAATCGTAGTGTGGACATTCAGTAAATGAGTTTAAGATCTAATCAAATACATGAAAACATGTATACTCAAATAGTGAATCTTCATTTATCATATAAATGGTTCAAACATAAGACGATTGCCTTAAAACATCTCTCATATATTACTAACATAGAATGCTACCAATCATGCTTCTATAAAGTTTTGAATCAACTAATTTACCTTCTTGATCATTGTCTATTTTTTTTTTGATTGCCATTGGGGTGTTTACTACCTTAGCATTTTCCAAACCAAATTTCTTGATCATTTCTTTGGCATATTTGATTTGGTATATGTGGACCCCCTCATTGGTTTGTTTAACTTGTAAACCTAAAAAGAAATTTAACTCCCCAACTAGACTCATTTCAAACTCATTTTCCATATTTTTTAATAAAGTCTTGAAGGAGTTCATTATTTGTTGACCCAAAAATGATGTCATCAACATACACTTGGGCAACAAAGATATCCTTTGACTTTGATTTAATGAAAAGAGTTTGATCTACTTGACCCCTTCTAAAATCTTTAGAAATTAAGAAAGATGACAATCTTTCATACCATGCCCGGGGAGCTTGTTTTAACCCATATAAAGCTTTTCTTAGCTTATATACGTGATTTGGGCAATCAACACTCTCAAACTCGGGAGGTTATTCTACATATACTTCTTCCTTAATAAAACTGTTTAGGAATGCCGATTTCACATCCATTTGGTAAAGTTTAAATCCCATGTGAGCGGCATATCCTAAAAGGATTCTTATTGATTCTAACCTAGCAACCAGTGCATAGGTCTCATCATAGTTAAGTCCTTCCACTTGATTGAATCCTCTTGCCACTAATCTAGCCTTGTTTCTAGTTATGTTTCCTTGATCATCTAATTTATTCCTAAAGACCCATCTTGTGGTAACAATGGTGCTATTATTGGGTCTAGGGACTAACTCCCATACTTGAATCCTCTCAAATTGAGCCAATTTTTCATGTATTGCTAAGATCCAATCCGGATCAAGTAATGCATCATTAATCGACTTAGACTCAATTTGTGAGATAAGAGCTCTATATAAAGACCTAGTTCTAACTCCTTGGGATAGTTCTCCCACTACTTGATCAAGTGGGTGTTTTGATGAATCCTTAGGGCCCTAGGAGGTGATTCAAATTGATTTAGATCATGGTTGTATTCCTTCCTCCTCTCATCATCAGAATCTTCTCTTCCTCCCCCTTGATTATTACTTTCTAATCCTCCCCCTTGATCATTACCCCCCAAGGTCATGTTTTGAAGTTTTTGGGTAATGTCTTGATTATTATCATTGATATCCTTATCAATGGAGGATTTTCTAGGGCAAGTGCTAGAGGACTCATCAAATTCAACATTAGAAGATTCCTCAACCTTTTGAGTCCTCTTATTGTAAACCCTATAACCTCTACTAGTGGATGAGTATCCAACTAGGATTCCCTCATTCGCCTTGGACTCAAATTTTCCTAAGTTGTCTTTGGTATTTAAAATATAAAATTTACAACCAAAGACCTTGAAATAGTGAATTGTAGGAATTTTCTCATTCCATAATTCAAATGGTGTTTTGCCTAAAAACCTATAAATTAAGACTCGATTTTGGATATAGCAAGCGGTGTTAATCGCTTCCGCCCACAAGTAGCTAGGTAAAGAATATGCATTAAGCATTGTCCTAGCCGCTTCTTGTAGGGCACGATTTCTCCTTTCCACCACCCCATTTTGTTGGGGTGTTCTAGGATAAGAGAACTCATGCTTGTACCCTTGTTATAAACAAAATTTTGAAAAATTAGAATTCTCAAATTCTCCACCATGATCACTACGGATCTGGTTGATTTTGAGATTTCTTTCATTTTCAACCCTTTTGCTAAATCCTATGATTATTTCTAAGATATCATCCTTATGTTTCATAAAGTAAACTCATGTATACCTAGAAAAATCATCAACTATGACAAAATAATATTTGTTACCATTTAAAGACGGAATACTATGTCAATCAAACAAGTCTAAATGTAAAAGCTCTAAAGGTAATGAGGTACTAGTTAGGGTTTTACCTTTGTGTGATGATTTTGACTACTTTCCTTCTTGGCATGCATCACACAATTTATCCTTAATGTACTTGATATTTGGTAGCCCCTTCACCAACCCCAATTTTGCTACCTTGGCTATGTTCTTCATATTGATGTGCCCTAGCCTTCTATGCCATTGCCACCCTTCCTCTTCTTTTTCCATAAGACACTTAGTAGAAATGTTAGAAGCATAGGATAAATCAACATAATAAATATTTGATTTCCTATATCCAACTAACATGCAATAATTCAAGCATTTGTGTCTAATTACACATTTTAAGGAATTGAATTCAACACTATAGCCGGCATCACAAAGTTGGCTAAGACTAAGTAAATTGAATTTCATTCTTTTAACTAGTAAGACTTTACGAATAATAATTTTAGGGGATACCTCAATTGTGCCTTTACCTAAAATTTTTAATTTTCCACTATTTCAAAAAGATACGGTTCCCTTGTTAATGTAGTTGATTGTGGAAAACTTGCTCACATCTCCGGTCATGTGTCTTGAGCAATCGCTATCCACAATCCACATACTTGGTCCTTCTACCTAAACAACATGAAAAAAAAATTCCTTAGGTACCCAAATGTTTGGACCGGTAACATCAATCAAAAACTTCTTGGGAACCCAAGCCTTTTTAACCTTACTCCTAATTGTTGCCTTTCTACTAATTAGGGAGGTATAGGCTACTTCCTTGTCCTTAGGTTTATATCCTATGTCTGCCTTGTTATAAACTGCCCTTTGATCCCTAAGTATCATGTCAAGGTATCTAGATCCATTAGTGAATTTTTCTAAGCATGTCTTTAACTCACTAACCTCATCCTTAAGTTTTTCATTTTCCTCTCTAAGCATGCAAGAGTTATCACCTAGAGGTTCTTCATTCCTAATTGTCCTAATTTCTACCTTCAAGTCCTTAATCCTATATTTTGATTTGTCCAAAGCATTTTTAAGATATGCAATAGTTTTATATAATAATTCTATTCTAGGAGAGTCTTTTACCTCATCGTTTCTAGAGGACGATTCGTCGCTTGATGAGGACTCCTCTTGACATGAGCTTTCGGCTTCCTCTCCCAAAGCCATGAGTGCCACATGGCATGTGATGTGTCATAGCTCCTCCTCATCGAATGAGTATTCAATGCTTTGTGTGTCCCATGTTGTTTGTGCTACCATGGTTTCTTTCTTCTTTTTCTCTTTCTTCTCCTTCTTCTTTTTCTCTTTCTCCTCTTTCTTCTTCAAATCCGGGCAATTTGGCTTGATGTGCCCCTTCTTATTGCATCCATAGCAAGTGACATTAGTGTTAGAACTTGAATTACTACTTGATTTACCTTTTGAGGATTGGAACATCCTCATCACATCCTTCTTGGTGAGCCTTCTTGATCTTCCACCAAATCTCTTGACGTAGTGGGCCACCTCACTAGCTGATAACTCTTCATCACTACTTGATGGCTCATCCTCTGACTCGGATGATGAATAGACCTCCTTCTTCTCCTTCTTCTTCTTCTTCTCCTTCTTTTCTACAATAAGAGATAAACCTTTCTCTTTTGATGAAGTGTTAGCTTATTCATGTAATTCAAACTCACAAAACAATTCATCTAATTTAATTGATGAAAGATCTCTAGAGACCTTATAAGCATCTACCATTGATGCCCATAAGGTTGTCCTAGGAAAATCTTGAAGCACATACCTTACCAAATCTCGATTCTCCACCTTCTCACCTATGACATGTAGTCCGTTGACCACCTCCTTGAATCTACTGTGCATTTGACTCATGGTCTCATTGGTCTTCATGCTAAAATTTTGAAGTTGACCTATCAATAGGTCCCTCTTGGCTCTCCTTGTCTCCTTAGATCCTTCATCAAGTTCAATGAGCTTCTCCCAAAGCTCTTTTGCGGAGTTGAAGGGTCCGACCTTGCTCAATTGCTCCTTGGATAAACCACATTAGAGTGTGATTGTTGCCTTGGCATTCTCTTGAGCCTTCTTCGCTATTTCTCTAGTCAAATCTTTGGTTGGTAGTGGCGTTCCAAACTCATCTATGGGCTTTTCGAACCCATCTATAATACTAAACCAATTATCAATATCATTCATTAAGTAATACTCCATCCTACCTTTCCAATACGCCAAATTGTTGCCGTGGAAGAAAGGTGGTCGTGCAGTGCTATAACCCTCTTGAAATGCCATTTGCTTCGGTTGATGGTTAGATCCTCCGATGCGATCCGGGCTCTGATACCACTTGTAGAAGACACTTGGATGGCTAGAGGGGGTGAATAGGCTCTTTTGATTTCTACAAGAACATTAGTAGAAGCAATAATAACAAATAAAGGAAATCAAAAGACAATGCTAACACAATATTTAATGTGGTTCGGAGATGACGTTCCTACTCCACGACAATCCATAAGGTGGATCAACCCTAGTAATTCTCCACTAAATTCTCCTTTTGATGATCACACACCAAGGTGGAGAATTCCTCTTACAATCACTCTTCTTCTTACAAATGATGGAAGTGAAAATAAAGAAGAAGAGATTAAAACACACTAGAAGGCTTGAGAAGACTTGGTGAGCTTGAGAGTAAAGTTTGGAATGAGAGCACTAGCTCTCTCAAGCTCCCCAAGACCTCTTTTTATAGAGAAGAGATTGATATTCCCGTTGAGCCTGCAGCAGTCGACTGTTGTTGTAGCTGACCTAATCCAACGACTTTTGATGAGCCTGATATGTGGTCATCATTGCCCAATAGGACTCTAATCAATTGAATGATCACACTAGCAATCGATTGATCGAGCCCTCAATCGACGGTTCCAAGCAATCAATCGACTAAAAATATTTTTTGTGCTTGTGTCCACTTATAGCGATGCATTGCTAGGGTATGATCGATCGAGATGATGATGACGATCATTGCAAGAACCTAGCAATTGGTGATAAGCCACAAAACTTCGATTGACTCAGTTGATTGGTGACCGATCTACGTGTCATAACCCTTGATCATTGTTTGAGCCTATACGGACCCTCGAGTACAGAAAACTCGAGACCAGTCGACTAAGACAAGACCTAGTCGACTGGCATACTTCAAGTATGATCAAATCATACTTGAAACCAACAACCTAGACCTAGACTCAACCTTCTAGCTCTTCCTTCAGCCTTGCGCCTCTAGGATCCCTCCGAGTCCGTGACTCCTTCATCCTTGCGCTTGCTTCCAAGAGCTTCCCTCGATTTCGTCATGTCTCGGGTTTCTCCTTTTCCAAAGTTCTCTTGGACAATACGCCACCAAGACTACATGTTGGTCTTATGCTTCCAAGACCTTTCCTTTGGACTTCCTTTGGCAAGGTCCGCTTGGACTTTACGCCGCCAAGACTGCATACTTGGACTTATGCTACTAAGACTTTCCCTTGGACTTTTCTCGCCAAGATTGAAGGATCGAAGAGACACGCTAGAGGGGGGGGTGAATAGAGTACGAGAAACTCTTTTCTTTTTCATCGTTAAAACACGAGTTGCAGCGGAAAGTAAAGACAAAAACAAAAATGACACACTTTGTTTTTACTTGGTTCACAACCAAAATGTTGTTGGTCCAAGGCCCTGCGATCCAAGACCGCTTTCGATGTGACAATCCACTAACAAGAGTCTCTTCCTTGTTGCAGGTAAGAGATGATGAGTATAAATAATGTTGGGATGTATACTGAAAATTCTATCTTTTGTATGAACATCTTTATTTTTGAAATAAGAATCACATGATCATTGTTTGCATATTTATGGTTATGCATATTGTCTGATACATTAGATTGTAGATAACATGGTGTGTAGTGTCACACGGGAGATCATGTTATCAGTTCCTTGTATAGTATAAGTAAGGGCTCACAACCGAGATGGTTTTGGACAAACCATTAGTATGGTTGTAGTGTAATTTGGTATTGATTTGTCTTGACCATAGAATTACACTAGTACACTTTGTGTGTATTGAGCAGGACCGACTTAGAGGTGATTGTATTTATTGCTGACTATATAATTGAATCAGACCTCGGATATTATGGTGTACATGCTCTTAATCCCGATATAATAACAGGCACATGTACTTAATATTTAATTCTTTGATTTACCAATGGGCAAGATTTATAGATTACATCGATAGGCTCGGTAAGTTGGGAAATATTATTATTTACATGGTGTGTCGTTGATTATAGGAGGAAACCGTATCCTATATATTAGGATGATGATGTCCCCTTGAGGAGCTCATAAGGTTCATCATGTAAACCCTGTAGGCGGACTTGGTCTGGCATGATGATAAGGTTGAGTGGTACTACTCATGGAGTTAGATGTTGATTAATTAATTGTCAGTAAATTAATTAATTGACGAACATTCAAGATCTTAAACACCGGGAGATATTTGTACAATTAATATATGGACCCCATATTTATTTATGGGAGTTGGTGAGGTAGATCAATGATAATCCTCTAGTGGAATGGATTATCATTAATGGATCGGACTTTATGTGGGCTAGATCCATTGGGTGGCCAAGATCCAACTCCTCCTCATGGTTCCTATTGTAGCCTATTAAAAAACCTTATGAAAGCCTAGATCCGACGGTGGAGATTAAATCTTTGGATCCGATGGTGGAGATTAAATCTCTAGATCCGACGGTGGAGATTGAAAGGAGGCTTAAGCCTAACTCTATAATTAAGGCTTAGGAGTGGGCGGCAAAATCATCTTTGGGAGATTAGGGTTTTTGGCTTGGCCAGCTAGGGTTTGGAAAAGGGCTTGGGCGGCAACAAGTTTGAAGGATTAGGGTTTGTTTCCTTCTCTTCCTAAGGTGTAGCCAGCGCCCATCTTCTTCCTCCTTGCTTTGGCCGGTGCCCATACCTCCTCCTATTCTTCTCCTTGGCCAGCGGCAACAAGGGTGAAGGTTCTTCCTTTGGAGCTCTTGGCCGACACCCATTATTCCTTCTCCCTCTCCTAGGTGGCCGGCAACAACAACAAAGAGGAGAAGGTGGCTTGATCTTTCTCCAAAGGGATTGTGTCTGGAACTAGATAGTTAGAAGAAGGGAGCTTATTATCTTCCTTTGTTCGGAGCGAACAAGGAAAGGAAGATATGTGATCTAGAAGGCTTCATCTCTTGGAGGATCGTTTCTGACACAACATCCAAGAGGAGGATAGGATATACGATAGAAGACCAAGAGGTAAACAAGAGGTATAATTCTTATTTTGGTTTCCTTTTGTTTCTTTGTATGATGTATGTAATTTCATGTGGCTAATTTACTTGGACCACGAAGACAAACACAAAAACCGGTGATCTGTACATCGTCTATTCTGCGGCCAATCGAAGAAAAGAGGTAGGTTGCTTGAACAACAAGTTTGTTCAAGTGACCACTCTAATCGAATAGCACGACGATGGATCGATTGCTTGGGTAATCCCTCTTTGTCAAGGATTAATTTTTTAATCTGGGGACGTAGATGAGTTCGCCATACTCAAGTGACCAAGATGAAGTAAGAAGTGAAGCTTCTTCCCTTCAAGTTGTATCAGAGCCACGGTTTTCGATTTTGTACGTTTAGGATTCGGTTACTTTTATGCACTTATCATATATTGTATTTGTCAGATGATAGTAGGATGTGCGTAGGCTAACTTTTTGGTTGTAGGCATAAGATCCAACTATTATGGCCATATGTGTGTGTATGTGATTAGATGTGTGTAATTGTATTATTGTTTGAATCCTCGAGGTTGACGAGGCTAGTATTTAATTTTTGTAATTAAGTACGACATTGTTTAGCCAATCTTTTATTTTATTTTACTTTCGATCTAGATTTCATATACACTCCTTCGTGGAGTATAGGATCGATGGATGTAAATTAAAATAATTTTTTTCGGCTCGGATCTCCGGATGGCTTGTACATGGCATAGGGAGGAGCAGACGAGATGGCGATACGACGTGAGGCATATTGGAGAACAAAATCCATAGTAGTTAGAAAATATTTTTTTCATATTTATTGCTTCTTTTTTGATATGCATGTCGTGTGCTAGAAAAATTCCTCAATTTTAAATTACTAAGTGGGAGAGGGATATTTTTTTTATAAATTCCCATGGCCTCCATTACGATTTGACATGTGATGCAAACAAACTTGCGCGTCGGCTCTGAGTGCCTTCCTCCCCATCGGATGAGTTTGTTTTGCAGATCACAGGGTCGAATATGGTTATAAGAAATTATTTAGGAGCATGTGTACTTCTCCTTTGGAAGGCACATAACCCGAGATAATTGCCTTGGTACTAAGTAATGGTGCACACTTAGATGCAAATAGGAGTATTCTCTCCATCGGAGTCACTGCTTTTATTTGTAGGACCGAAGAGAAACCAACTATTAATTTTATTTGTCAAAAAGTTAGGTTGACAAGATAGTAAAATTATTGGGTAAAACCTCCTCTTACAAATGTAGAATTCGTATACATCCACACGATCATGACATACGATATTCTCGGTGTTTTGAGGTGTTGGTTGATTTTAAAATTTTATTGTTTGAGGAATCAATAATTTTTTTGAAATCTAATGTTTTGATCTATTTGATTCTAAGGTTTTTCAAAAATAACTTTCAACCCGCTTGCTGTGATACTAAAAGAGAATAAACTTACTAGACCCAATTATGTTGATTGGAAATAGAATCTTGATATTGTCTTGATTGCTGAGGAGTACAAGTATGTACTCTTCGAAGAGTGTCCTCCTAAGCCTGTGGATAATTCTGGGGAAAAGGAGAAAGAGAGTTATAAAAAGTGGATTAAGGCTGATGAGATGGCACGGTGTTACATTTTGGTTTCTATGTCAAATGTATTGCAACATCAACATCAAGCCATGACCACTGCTTATGACATGATGCTCAATCTCAAGGAGCTTTTCGAACACCAGAATCGGGCTGCTAGGCAGGAAGCCATGAGGAACTTGATGACGACCACCATGATCGAGGGAACACCCGTGAGGGATCATGTTCTCAAGATGATAGCTCATTTGAATGAGCTGGAAGTCCTTGGAGCTGAGATCGATGGGGAAACCCAGGTCGATATCATTCTCCAGTCTCTACCTAGGAGTTTTGAGCAGTTTCGCCTGAACTACAACATGAATAAGAGGTTGTATTCATTGGCGGAGCTTCTGATAGAACTCCATGCAGTAGAGGGGCTTTTTCATCAGAGTGCTCAGGCTTAGGCCATGGTTGCTCAGAAGGTTTTGACTTCTAAGTCTAAAGGCAAGAAGAAGAAGAAACAAGGTGGGGCAAAGGTGGCGGGAGGATCTCAGGGAGGAGTGAAGAAGTCGAAAGGCAAGTGCTTCACTTGCAAGTAGACTGGATATTGGAAGAAGGACTGTCCCAATCGGAAGCAGAACAAAGGTATATCTTTTAGTCTAGTCATTGAAACATGTTTAGCAGTGTTATCTATCGACACTTGGTGTGTAGATGATGTGAGCAAAATATATAGGGTTTTAGGAGTAGTTTTCGCTCACATCTTATTACATTTTGTGATAGTTTCATGCATATGTTACTCTGTTTTTACATGCATTTCCTATTTTCTAGTTCGGAGGTCTGCTCGTTGTTCTTTTGTATGTAGGTTGCCTTTTCGGGCAAAAAAGATGCATTTTTGGAGCGAAAGAAGGACATTTCATGATAGACGCAGAGTGGGACACAACCAGCGCGTGTGGATTCACACAGATGTGTTCGATGGGCGAAGATCAGCACACCAGGGTTGCACACAGCCTGGCCGTATGGAAACACACGGCCGTGTGCCGGCCCGATGGAGTTGCGCGACTAGGGTTTTTTTCCTGATTTTGCAGCGGTCTGAGGCGACGTCTATATAAGGATGGCTTCGCCCAAACCCTAGGGGGGAGGCACGATGGCTAGGACGACACGTCGATGCCCTAAAAAGCTTCAGTAACTCATAGCGGGGAGGGGGAACGCCGCCGGAGGTCCACCACTTGCAATAGAACGCCGGAGAGATGGTCCCAACGCATTGTAATCTCTATTTCTGCTCTCTCTTTCTATTGTAATTGAAATTAAACATGTGTTGTGATTCTTCCTTCGAGTTTATGGAGTAGAACTTTTGATTCTAGGATTAGGAAGTAGCTTGTGTTCATATACAATGTTGGTTCATATTAAATTCTGGCCAAAAGTTTGATTTGACAATTGGATGTTGCTCTTTATTATACCTACGTGTATTTAGCTTTCTTTCCGCCGTGCTTAGGCGATATGAGGTGGTGACAACCCTCACAATCTAGATTTAGAAGGTTTGATCAAGGAACCTAGGGGTAAACCTGACCTCTCGTAACTGCGGGGAGAAGGGAGTGGTGGAATCGGAAACGGTCCATCGCAAGGATTGATTTGGCATCCTCTTACCCTCTATCCCGTCCTTTTGGGTGAGGATAGCTCCCGGTGAATGCGGCGGCTCTGCGGGAGAGTGTATGATGTACCTTCCCCAAAACCGTAAGTAGAAGTTTAGACGACGCCAATTGACATCGTTGTTCTATGGTACACAAGTGAAACCGAAGTCCTAGAATCACCTTTTTAAGACCCCGGCACACTCTTTTCCTCCTCCGTGTGACACCGCACTGAGTAGGGTCCTCCGATAGTCCTCACCAACCGACTCTCATTGAGATTTCGTCTGAACAATCGCAACCACTTAGCGTATTGGTACTCGAATCCCAGTCCCTGTGGGATCGATAATCTATTTATTACTTGATGACATCTGTGCACTTACAGGCGTTGAGCGCGAGCGCGTACTTTGAGTCTTCGACGGTCTCCATCGCGAGATTTAAGGTCGCGACCGTGCGCATCAAGTTTTTGGCGCCGTTGCCGAGGACTGTCGATTCGATATCAATCGAACGGTGGTAGATTAGATCGAACTTAGGATTAGATTAATTTCCTGCTTTATTTTTCTTTTTGTTTATTTTATTTGCTTTAGTTTTATTTTCCATATTTAGATTTAGTTTTTATTTTTCAGCAGTGATTTCCTATTTACTTATTGCAATCTTAGGTTTTTATTTATTAGATTTATTTTTTTACTTTAGCGTTAGGTTAGCACTCTTACTTTTGTGTGTTGGTTCGTCGTATGCTTAGAAGTCTAGGGTCGGAAGGTCTAATTCTGAAACCATTTAGAGATAGAGCGAACCTTTCACTATCGGAGAGCAGTACAACGAAAAATGGAAGATCAAGCTGCTTCCGAGGTGAACATGGGTAGCCGACCTCTGCGGGACTACGCAGCTCCTAGCGCTAGAGGATTCAGGCCGAGCATAGCTGGACGATCCATATCAGCGAATAACTTTGATCTAAAGCCGACACTCATACATATGATCCAGCAGAGCCAATTTGGGGGAGCTGCAAGTAAATACCCGAACCGACATCTTGAGGCTTTTCTAGAAATCTGCTCAACCATGAAACTGAACGGAGTCCCTTCTGACGCGATCTGCCTGAGCCTATTTCCGTTTTCACTACGGGATAAGGCTAAGGCTTGGCTTCACTCCTTACCCTCTGGCAGCATCACCACATGGGAGCAGTGTGAGCAGTAGTTTCTGAATAAATACTTCCCACCAATTAAGACTGCTCAAATGCGCCATCTTATCACTAGCTTTCGCCAGAAGGAGGGGGAGTCCCTATTCGAAGCATGGGATCGCTACACTTTATCAATGCCCACACCACGGACTGGAGAGGTGGTTGGTGATCCACATTTTCTATAATGGGATTGCTTACTTCACAAAAATGTCCTTAGATTTTGTCGCAGGAGGAGCCTTAATGAACAAGACCATCGAGGAGGCAGAGGATCTTATTGAAGAGGTGGCACAAAACCACCATCAATGGGCCTCCGAACGTGGTCAACCCACGCCTGCAGCGGGATGTTACACTGTCAACTCCATGGACCATCTTTCAGCAAGGATGGACGCGCTAAGTAGACGGTTTGACTCTTTGAATCCTTCATCTGCATATGCGACCATTGACTTTGGAGAGGGGGCGACAGCGTATCGAGAGGACCACTTTGTAGGGCAGGGGATTTCAGACGAGCAGATCGAGCATTGTGATGCGATTGGGGACTATGATCAAAGGCCCCACAACCCATACTCTAATACCTACAATCCCAGATGGAGGAGTCACCCAAATTTCTCCTACAAAAATAACTCGGGAAACCCCCAACCATCCATAGGATACGGGCAACAGCAGGGCAATGGGCAACGACTACAGAAGTCCAGACTGGAACAAATGATGGAAGACTTCATCGCTACCCAAACTAAGGCCAATGAAGAATTCCGTCACCAGCATCAAAAGTATGAAGAAGCACTGAGAGACTTGAAGGCCACCGTTGATGGCCTTGCAAGTCATACCAGGATGTTGGAGACACAAGTGGCCCAAATAGCCCAATCCGTGTCACAACTTGTGAAGAACTCTCCGCCAAGCCAAGGAAAAGAGGAAGGAGTAGGGTAAAGTAGCCAATTCGCCAAGGGGTGTGCAACCATGATTTCTACCCTACCTGACCAAGCTGAGTTTGAAGAGAAAATCCCAATACAACTTGAGGACCCTGGTATTCGTTATTCCCTGCTCGATTTATGGGGAGAGTTTTGACGAAGCACTATGCGATTTGGGGTCATCAGTTAGTGTGATGCCCTACGCATATTATCAGAAGATGGGATTGAGCGGGCTCCAACCAGCGAATCTTGGTATTTGCATGGGAGATGATTCAGTGAAGGAGCCTGTTGGCCTGCTATCACACGTTTCTGTGATGATAGAAGATTTCGTGATACCCATGGACTTCATCATACTAGACACAAGACCGAATCCCCAGAATCCCATCATTCTGGGAAGGCCTTTTCTAGCAATCGCAGGGGCGTGCATTGATGTGAAGGCACACCGGATCTCCCTGGAGCTAGACGGGGAGATCATTCTTTTTAGTCTTTCAGAACAAAGAGCTTCCTACTTTGACGGCTTCACGATTAGTAGATTGAAGCCGGAACCTCCATATGCGGATCCCGAAACGGATGAATGGAGGTTCACTGAACCACTGGAGCCGAGTTGATAGAAGAGTACGGTCGAGCTAAACGACCTTAAACGAAGCGCTTCTTGGGAGGCAACCCAAGTTTAGTTATAGATTTCCCTTTTTCTATTGCATTGCATACATGTGTTAGATTTTAGTTTTGATTTCCATTACATTTAGAGTTAGGAGTAGAAAAGGACTTTGCTAGGCAAAAATGAAACCCATATTAGTCTACACGACGAAGGGTATGAGCAAATTTGGGCCATGGTGTATAAAAGGGGCGAAAAATGGGGGCACACGGCCTGGCCGTGTGTTTTTCTACGGCCGTGCCTGCTTGACCAGAGGCGCACATGACCTGGTCGTGTGTTTTCACACGGTCGTGGCGTGCGAGGTTAAAAGGGGCGAGCCATGTGTTTTCACCTCATTTGCGCCGTGTGCTTCAAAAGTTCTTGCCGTAGCTGTGTGATTTCGCTTTCCCCTTCCTCTAGAAGCATTTTCAACCTCTTTAGAAACCAAAAGGAGCAAGGATAAGGAGGACCAAGACCGTAGCATCCCGATCCGGTGCCTCAGAGCGACGAACAAGAAGAGCCGATGCTCCTCAAGCTCCAGAAGAGGGTAACGCCCTACCCCCTCTACTTTTTCGCAATAATGAGCATAGAGATAGGTTCAATATGCTCTCTACTTGTAAACTTACTACTACTAGGTACTTAGATAAGGATTTGCTAGCATCTTTAGGGTTGTTAGGTGATATGCAAACCCTATTTGCAAAAATGGGGTGGGATGAGATTATGGGAATAAGACACCTAACCTACCCTAGGATAGTTTTGGAATTTTTGAATTCTTTAGAGGCGGAAGTTTTAACGGGTAGAGAGAGCGAGGAGGGTAGGATAATTTTTAGACTTTTTCAATATTGAGCATGAGTGGACCCTTCACCAATGGAACTCATGCTTTGACTTGCCAAGTGGGGGAGAGAGAAGAATCCCTAATGGGTACAACTCTCGTTTGATTTGGACTGAGTTGACAGGGGAGCACGCTTATGACCCTTCTAGGGCCAAAGCGTCACGCCTTCAAAACCCTATCTTTCGATACCTTCACTGTGTCATGGCGAGTACTATATTTGGTTGTGGGGAGAGTGACGGTGTTGTGAGAGCCAGTGAGCTACTTTGCCTATGGGACATGCTACAAGAGAGGAGTAGCATCGATGTAGGGTCCAACTTCATCAGACACTTAGTGAAGATGGGCAAAGCAGCACGCGGAGAGATCCATGTGGGAGGCCTACTTACCCACATTTGTTATAGGATGGGGTACGATTACACAGCATTGGAAAGTATAGAAGGGAGCCCTAGGATCGACCTAGGAGTATGCATGGTTATGAAAATGATTGTAAGAGAAGGAGACTCCTTATGCTTTGTAAGGAAAAATCTTACGACCCTTAGGCTCCCCGACCCGGATCGTACTACCATCGCTATATGCGCCAATTGGCGCTTAGACCTGATAGTGGAGTCCCCTCCACATGAGGGACCATCCACATCATCACCCATCTCTCCACCTTTGTATCACTCTCCCTCCAGTCCACACGTATATAGGAGCCCACCTAGTCCATGCCGACATGAGCCTACAACTGTGCCACCATCTTTTTCTACTTTTGAGCAGGATGCAGGTACATCGGCACATGATTTCTCAGAGTTCCGATCGCGCCTCGATGACATTTACACTGAGCAGCAGACGCAGAGGCAGTGATGGGAGGAGCAGAGTGCCTACCAGCAGGCGGAGTTCCAGGGATTCAAGGAGCATTTCCAGCAGGCATAGGAGTTCTACAACGAGGCCCGCATATACTTCCAGGAGGAGGCTGCTCGTCGTCAGGATGAGGTGGCCTATTGCAGGGAGATGCGGTAGCATATGCATGCCTAGCAGGCACAATGGGCTAGGGAGGAGGAGCATCGAGCAACCACGATCCACCAGCCTGACGACCACATATGTATATGTGGCATCGCCACTCAAAGAGGTTCTCCCAGGATCCAGAGATGCCGAGGCTCCCGGACTTTCCACCTCGTCTACCTTATTAGAGGTATATTTTTGTTTAAGTCTGGGGGGGGACCCCAAACTATATTTTGTTTTGTTTTCTAGCGGTAGTTTCTTTTCTAGTATTTTCATTTGTTCATGCATGCATGAGTTGTTTAGTTCCTTTCAGTACTTAATTTTTGATGTCTATAAAGCTACCTCAATAGTATTTTTGAAAGTTGCTTGCATGAAGTGTTCCCATAAGTAGCTTAACTCCATTTATCTTGTGATATTTTATTCTATGTGCTCTATTGAATGTTCTAGACCTGCACTAGTTAGCTCTTTTTTTGCACTCACACATGTTGAACATTCTGAAAGGGAGAATTTAGTACATACCTAGTTATGATTCACTTCAGTAGTCTAGTACTTTATAATCCATAGGTGACTCTAGGTTTAGCATTTTAGTTACTGGAGATGCTCAGATTGTGTAAGCCCATTCGGAAAAATCGAAATCCCTGTGAGCTAAAAAATAAAAGAAAAAAAAGAGAGGAAAATAAATGACAAAGAAAAAAAAAGAGAGAGATTGAGAGGGATAAAAAAACAGTTGTCATGGGTGGAAATGGCTAGGTGCCCCTTTGAGATCGAGTTAGGTTACTGGGGAAACACCTCCCAATTTCTCTCAATACCGAGCACTCCTTTGAGACTTTATGCTAGATCTAGCGAACGACCTCGCTTTGGGCAGGTAAGTGCCTAAGAGCCGAAAACCTTAGGAAAGTTATGGGGTGACGACTTAACTCACAATGAAATAAGCATCCCCTAAGAATGATTCACCTAGCACGAGCACGAGGAGCTAATTTAATGAATTTTTAGAACATATTTGTTTTTCTTTGATTACAAATACCACCTGATAAATTTAGTTAGCATGCTAATTATGGAACAATATCTTTTTAAAATTTCATGGCACTGAGGTTTGCTTGAGGACAAGCAAAGATTTAAGTCTGGGGGAAGTGATGTGAGCAAAACATATAGGGTTTTAGGAGTAGTTTTCGCTCACATCTTATTACATTTTGTGATAGTTTCATGCATATGTTACTCTATTTTTACATGCATTTCCTATTTCTAGTTCGGAGGTCTGCTCGTTGTTCTTTTGTATGCAGGTTGGCTTTTCAGGTGGAAAAGACGCATTTTCGGAGCGATAGAAGGACATTTCATGCTAGACGCAGAGTGGGACACAGCCAGGGCATGTGGATTCACACGGTTGTGTTCGATGGGTGAAGATCAGCACATCAGGGCCGCACACGGCTTGGCCGTGTGGAAACACATGGCCGTGTGGTGGCCCAATGGAGTTGAGCGACTAGGGTTTTTTCTCGATTTCGCAGCGATCCGAGGCGACGTCTATATAAGGATGACTCTGCCCAAACCCTATGGGGGAGGCACGACGGCTAGGATGGCTTGCCGAACCCCTAAAAAGCTTCGGTAACTCGTAGCGGGGAGGAGGAATGCCACCGGAGGTCCACCACTTGCAATACAACGTCGGAGAGAAGGTCCCAACGCATTGTAATCTCTATTTTTGTGCTCTCTTTCTATTGTAATTGAACTTAAACATGTGTTGAGATTCTTCCTTCGAGTTTATGGAGTAGAACTTTTGATTCTAGGATTAGGGAGTAGCTTGCATTCATAGACAATGTTGGTTCATATTAAATTCTGGCCAAAAGTTTGATTTGACAATTGGATATTGCTCTTTATTATACCTATGTGTATTTGGCTTTCTTTCTGTTGTGCTTAGGCGATATGAGGTGGTGACAACCCTCGCAATCTAGATTTAGGAGGTTTGATCAAGGAACCTAGGGATAAACTTGACCTCCCGTAACTGCGGGGAGAAGGGAGCGGTGGAATCGAAAACGGTCCACTACAAGGATTGATTTGGCATTCTCGTACCCTCTATCTCATCCTTTTGGGCAAGGATAGCTCCCGGTGAATGCGACGGCTCTGCGGGAGAGTGTATGATGTCCCTTCCCCAAAACCGTAAGTAGAAGTTTAGACGACGCCAATTGACAACGTTGTTCTGTGGTACACAAGTGAAACCGAAATCCTAGAATCACCTTTTTAAGACTCCGACACACTCTTTTCCTCCTCCGTGTGACACCGCACTGAGTAGGGTCCTCCGATAGTCCTCACCAACCGACTCTCACTGAGATTTCGTCCGAACAATCGCAACCACTTAGTGTATTGGTACTTGAATCCCAGTCCCTGTGGGATTGATAATCTCTTTATTACTTGACGACATCCGTGCACTTGCGGGCGTTGAGCGCGAGCGGATACTTTGAGTCTTTGACAGTCTCCATCGCGAGATTTAAGGTCGCGACCGTGCGCATTAGTAGATACGGGAGCCATTGATCATGTCTGTAATACTTTGCAGGGGTTTCAGGAAACCAGACGACTGGCTGAGGGGGAGATTACCATTTACTTGGGCGATGCTACTAAAGTGGCGACTGTTGCAGTGGGTGATGTTTATTTGTCTTTTAATAGAAATAAAATTTTGGTTCTGAAAAATTGCCTTTATGTACCTTTATTTAGAAAGAATTTAATTTCAGTTTCTAAATTATTTTTGGATGGATATTCTATTTCTTTTAATGACAGAGTTGTTATAAAAAGGAATAGGGAGATTATCTGTTCTGGTACGTTGGTAGGCAATTTATATACACTTGAACCAAAAGCTCCCACGATGCAAATAGAAGTAAATATCTCATCTTCTAAATCAAATAAGAGAAAAGAACCTTCGAAAATAAACCAAACATATCTTTGGCATCTAAGGTTAGGTCATATTAACCTAAGTAGAATTCAAAGGTTGATAGCTGATAGACCTCTGGATTCATTAGTGGTGGAAGATTTCCCAACTTACGAATCTTGCTTGGAAGGTAAAATGACCAAGAGGCCTTTTAAGGCCAAGGGGTGTAGAGCCAAAGATGTGTTGGAATTGGTTCATTCTGATTTGTGTGGTCCTATGTCTATCCAGGCTAGAGGTGGTTTTGAATATTTCATCTCTTTTATAGAAGATTATTCAAGATATGGATACATTTACTTGATGCACCGCAAGTTTGAATGCTTTGATAGGTTCAAAGAATTCCAGGCTGATGTGGAGAAACATCAAGGTAAAAGTATCAAGACACTACGATCTGATCGTGGTGGTGAGTACCTCTTGGGAGAGTTTAGGAATTACTTATCAGAGGCTGGGATTCAATCCCAATTGTCTGCACCTGGCACACCCCAGTAGAATGGTGTAGCAGAGCGAATGAATAGGACTCTTATGGAGATGGTTAGATCGATGATGAGTTATTCTGAGTTGTTAGATTTGTTCTGGGGGTATGCTCTGGATACGACAGTGTATATTCTGAACTTGGTACTATCTAAATCAGTGCCTTCTACTCCCACAGAATTGTGGATTGGGCGAAAGCCTAGTCTGAGACATATTCGAATTTGGGAGAGTCCAGCACATGTGCTGAAGGCAGATACTGGTAAGTTGGAACCTCTACAGAAGTGCGCATGTTCGTAGGCTATCCTATAGGAACGAAAGGTGGTTTGTTCTATAGTCCTAGAGATCATAGGGTGATCGTTAGCATGAACGCTAGATTTCTAGAGGAAGACTATGTGTTGAACCACAAGGCCATGAGTAAGATTGTTTTGGAGGAATTGAGAGGGGAAGTCATTACTTCAATACCACCGGTACAAGAGGATATACCACAAGTGACTGCGCCGCGTGTCACAGAGGATACACAGGTGATACCTCGTCGTAGTGGGAGGGTTGTTAGATAGGCTGATAGATTTATGTTCTTGGGATAATCTTCTGATTTGGTCCCTGGCAAACATGAACCTAATCCTTGGACATATGATGAGGCAATCCAAGATAAAGATGCGTTATCTTAGCAAAGTGCAATGAATTCTGAGATAGAATCTATGGATTCAAATAAGGTATGGGAGCTAGTAGAACCACCTAATGGTGTAAAAACCATTGGATGCAAGTGGATCTACAAAAGAAAGAGAGGAATAGATAGGAAGGTTGAGACTTCAAAGTGAGGCTTGTTGCGAAAGGGTATACTCAGAAAGAGGGTATCGATTATGAGGAGACCTTTTCGCCGGTAGCCATGCTTAAGTCTATCCGGATTCTCTTATGTATTGCTGCTCATATGGATTATGAGGTGTGACAGATGGATGTCAAGACAACTTTCCTTAATGGAAGTCTTGAGGAAAACATCTATATGAAGCAACCAGAGGGATTCATTGCAAAGGGCAAAGAGCATCTTGTATGCAAGCTTAATCGGTTCATTTATGGATTGAAGCAAGCTTCGAGATCTTGGAACATCCACTTTGATGAGGTAATCTAGTCTTATGGATTTATTCAAAGTCCGGATGAGTCTTGTGTATGTTGGGTTTCCGGCACCGCGGCGTGTGTGTGTTCGATCATGTTTCGTAATCATGAGCACAGCGGAAGCAACAAAAATAATAAATACTCCTATTTATTACAACACACACAACACACGCATGCTATTACAACAAGTGTAGACATAACCGTAAATTAAAATTGCAATAAAAGAAATTAAACTACGTTATACCTTCCGTATGACGTGTAGCGGGAACGGCATCAACCGGAACGATCCTCGTAAGAATCGTCTCTATCCGTATCCACGCCGAGCTCCTCGGGATGACTTCGCCAAGCCACGAGCTTCGTCTTCGTACGGGTTACTAGCCTCGTGTTGAAGACGACGTGATCGAGAGATGATCACGATCCGAATCCAAATTCGGACCTAAAACAAGTCCTCAAGACTTGCTTCTCCGGAGAGGTATTCGTCAACCGATTGACGAATCCTTCGTCCTCCACCTCAGAGGATTACCGGAGATCAAATCCCTGGTATGTTAGCCGCTGTCGGAGCACTAACCGTCGTCCAAACGACGCTCCGACGAGAGGAGAAGAAGCTGTCCAGAAAACTGGACAGCTTGGTGGAGGAGATAGGCGCCGCCAAAACAAGGAGACAAAAGCTCACCTTGATGCCGAACCTTTTAGGGGATCACGGAACTCTTCCGCAGCAGCTCGGCGAAGAGGAAGGAAGCCTTACGGGCGCGGTTGGAGGAGCGGGCGTCGGTTGGCGCAACTTCACCAAGGAGGTTGGCGGCAACTCTTGATGTTAGGGCCAAAATTTGATTAGGTTTAGGGTTAGGTTTAATCCCTATTTTATAGAGAACTAATTCTCTTAATGGTTAATGGATCATATCCATAAAGCCCGTTAACCCGCTCCATTAAGATAAGTTAAAATAAACCAAACCATGATGGTTTATTTTAAGTTAAAACGAACCGAACCAACCTTTGGTTCATTCGTTTAATATAAACCAAACCCTTTGGTTTATTCTCATCCATTGGATTAGGACCAAACCATTTTGGTCCATCCATTATGTCTTCATAAGACACGGCCCATCCACGCTCCATTGCATAAACAATTTCATGCTCGCTTATGTTTGGTCCAACCAAACATAGTTTCTTCCTGCCGAGAATCCCATTCTCAAGCTCGTTTTAAATCCTTTGGATTACACTCGTTGTGCGTGTGACCAAATAGGTTCTCGGTTTATGTTGGCCGTCTATAATTAACCATTAATTATAGAACGATCATGAGTGGCAACTAGTAGTACATCATGATCCCCAATTAACCGAAAAGATCAACGGTTGATCCAGAACTATTTCTGAAACCCTTCAGTAGCTCGAATGAATCGTGCCCCATTCCCTTCACTCATCTTATACCCACTTGGTTCAGGACATGGTCTATAGTGTCCCCACTAGGTCGACTACGTACACCTAGCCCAAGTATCATTTCCTCGTCCTACGGATTCTAGTTACTCCACATGTATCGAAGAGTACCTTACTCTAAACATGTATTGCTTTGGCCAAAGACTTTAGTAACAATCCGACGAGAGGCCATGGGTATACATCTCCTCGCAAGGAGTGGTGAATCCTTTATAGGCTATTCAAACACCTTCGATCACTTCGACTTATACCCAATCATCCCGGGTCCACATCTCCTTAGAGATGTTTGCTTAAGATGTCAAAGCATAAGTCTCCATGATCAAGATGACTTGAATACCGCAAGTCAAAGGAACATCGTGACTTAAGCCACAAGAAGAACTTCATTGACATATCTATATATGCAGAGAACCATATGAAGTCTTACTACCTGGTCACTCCAATGAACTAGTTACCATAACTAGCATCCACGATCAACTCCGACATCACTATGTCTCCACAATGAGAATCACCGCTTGATACACCAAGGAGTATACCTCGTGCTAGTCTACGTAATCGATGGTGTCCAAATCCATCAATTCATCGACTAGGATAATTCGATACATCACAATTACACATGTAGAGATACTCACTAGTTGTGATCCAATCACAAATTCTCTCATGCCGTGAATCGTATCGTGACATTCAAGAAATGAGTTTAAGATCCAATCAAATACATTAAACATGTATACTCAAATAGTGAATCTTCATTTATCATATAAATGGTTCATACATAAGGCGATTGCCTTAGGACATCTCTCATATATTACTAACAGACTCCCACTTGGCCTAATGCCAATCGCTACAGATCCAATACCATAAGCACTAACATGACCTCAAACTTACTTTGAGGTAATGCTTTAGTCAAAGGATCCGCTAAGTTCCTTTCAAAGGGGAATTTTCCGATTTGTATTTCATTCTCTACCGATGATCTCTCCGATAAGATGATAGCGCGGCACATGTTTGATCGCTGATGAGACCTTGGCTCTTTCGCTCGGTAATTGCTCCATTGTTGTCGCAGAGACCGTATTGCTTCAACAATGGCCGGAATCACACCAAGTTCATGAACGAACTTCTTGATCCAAACCGCCTTTGCCGTCGCCGCAATATATTCTCGCCTCGCTGGTAGAATCCGCTATGCCTCTTGTTTGAACTTTTCCAACTCATCGCGCTCATTCAAGGTGAACACGATCCGCATCGAGACCTGAATCATCCTTGTCGTCCGAAGTCGCATCCGTGATACCCGCCATATCACCATGTCCCTTCTCCATATATTAGAACACATCCTTAGTTCTTCAAGTACTTAAGGATCGCCTTAATACCGCCAATGATCCATTCCCGATCGATCGGATCGTATCCGCCGTGACACTCGTGAGCATACGATACATCGGGCCTCGTACATAACATAACATACATGATAGATCCTATCATGCATAGGAATCTTACTCATGCAAATCCTCTCCGCCTTCTCAGGCGCGACACATAGACTTCAAAGGTGTACCCATGCCCGATGGGGTAGATAACCTTTCTTGATTCCGACATGCTAAACCTCTTTAGCACTCGGCCTATATATGTAGATCGAAAGACCAAGCAACCGCTTCGATCTATCTCTATAGATCTTAATCCCAAGGATGTAGGTTGCTTCTCCTGTGTCTTTCATGGAGAATGTCTTGGATAACCAAACCTTAACGATCAGAAGATGGACACATCGCTTTCCTATAAGTAATATGTCATCGACATACAATACTAGGAACACGACTGCACTCCCACTAACCTTCTTGTACACACACGGGTCGTCTGGATTATGTGAGAAATCAAACTTTTAGAGCGTCTCATCAAAACGGATATTCCATCTCCTCGATGCTTGCTTCAATCCATAAATGGATCGGCGCAATTTGCATACCTTGGTTTTATCAACCGATGTGAAACCCTCAGGCTGTATCATATACACGTCCTCGAGCAGGTGTCCATTAAGGAAAGTTGTTTTCACATCCATCTGCCATATCTCATAATCATAATGAGCCGCTATGGCCGTGGAGCATCCGAATGGATTTAAGATAGCTACAAGTAATAGGTTTCACATAATCAACACCTTGCTTTTGACGATATCCTTTCGCCACCAATCTAGCCTTATAGGTAATCACATTACCATCCATGTCGGTTTTCTTCTTGAAAACCCACTTGCACCCTATAGGCTTTATGCCTTCAGTGGGTCAACCAAGTTCCAAACTTGGTTTTCATACATGGAATCCATTTCCACTTCATGGCACCAAGCCACTTATCCCTTTCGAACTTGTCAAGACTTCTTCATAACTGTAGGCTCTCATCATCAATGAGTAACACGCCGCTCGATTCACTTACGAGAAATCCATATCTCTCAGAATGTTGCGTGTTCTACTGCATCTACGAAGATGTGGTGTTACAATAGGTCCAAATTGATTGCTCATCACTATGAGTTGTCACCGTCAGGCTTCACCGTGTATCTCATCAATGTCTATTTGAGTCTCTCGAGCCTCCTCAAGCTCGACGACACTCCCACTATCGCTTTCTTGCAAGAGAAACTCTTTCTAGAAACACAAAGATGCCTCAAACAAACACCTTTTGTTCCACAGGATGATAGAATTGGTAACCCCTTGTTTCCTTAGGGTATCCAATAAATAGAAATTTATCAGACTTAGCATCTAATTTGTCTGATACAGTCCGCTTCACATAAGCATGACAACCCCATATCTTCAAGTAAGATACATGAGGTTTCTTACTATTCCATATCTCATATGGAGTAGTTGAGACTACCTTGGTTGGCATTCTGTTTAACAAGTAAACAGTTGTCTGAAGTGCATAGCCCCAAAAGGACTTGGGAAGATTCGCATGATTCATCATTGACCTGACCATGTCCAACAAGGTCCGGTTACGCCTCTCAGATACACCATTATGTGGTGTATAGGGCGGAGTCCATTGAGACAATATGCCATTGTCTCTTAGATAATCAAGAAACTCTTGACTTAAGTATTCACCACCTCGATCCGATCGAAATATTTTAATACTTTTGTCATGTTGTTTCTTCACTTCATTTCTGAATTCTTTGAACCTTTCAAAGGCTTCAGACTTGTGTTTCATCAAGAACACATACCCAAACCGTGAGTGATCATCGGTGAAGGTAATGAAGTAGCTATAGCCTCCTAAAGCTTGAGTTGACATAGGTCCACATACATCAAGATGTACTAAACCTAGTAACTCTCCCACTGCTCACCTTTTCCAAAAGGTAACTTAGTCATCTTGCCTTTTAAGCATGATTCGCATGTATCGTATGAATCCAATTCAACGATTCCGAATTCCACATCTGTAATTCGACATGCGCTTGCTTATATGGCCAAGACGACAATGCCACATATAGAGTCTATGTGATTATCCTTTCGAGCACGCTGTTGCTCGCTTCGATATTGAAAATGTCACCGGATACGCCCAACGATAAATGCCATTACTCAAAGTTCCAGCCCATAAAGTACGCCATTCAAAGTTATATAACAACAATTGTTACTAAACGTTAAATGGAAACCATTTCTATTTAAGAAATAGAAACAATGTTCTTTATTAGAGAAGGAACATAATAGCAATTGTCCAGCTTCCAAGACTAGTCCACTAGGAGCTTCAAAGAATAAGTTCCGATGGCGATCAAGAACCTTTGCTCCATTGCCAACTCGCAAATTTGACTCTCCTCGACAAGTCTTCTTCTATTCCTTAGCCCATGTATGTCATTACATATATGTGAGCTACACCCAGATCCAATACCCAAGTGTCTAAGGAAATAGAATGACAATCAATAACGAAGATACCAAGAGGATGGGGCATCTGATGCCTTCTTCTTCTTCATGGACTCAAGATAAATCTTGCTTTCTTCGCCAATGGCCTTCCTTGCCATAATGATGGCAAGTGCCCTTTGGCCGGGTTCCGCTTCTTTGCCTTTTTTCTTTCCTTTCTTCTCGTTCTTTTGCCTTCCTCTTAGAACCTTTCTTGAGGAATCAACTAATGTAACCGCCTTCTCCTCATGCTTCACGTAAGGCTCCACGCCTTCAAAGATATTGAGGAGCTCGGGAATGGTGGATTCCAATTTGTTCATCCGATAGTTCATCACAAATCGAGAAACTCTTGGGCAAACAATGCAGAATTAAGTCAATACTTAACTCATGATCCATCACAAAACCGAGGGTAGCTAGCCGCCGATGTACCTGCTCATCTTTAGCACAAACTGCACTACTGCATTTAACCTTCTTGCATCTTCGTGGTGAAGAGGAGCCTAGAGACCTCGAACCTTCGGATCTCGCTTGCTCATCGAACAACTCATGAAGATGGAAGACCATAGTGTTAGCATCCATATGCTCATGCTGCTACATGTACCATCGCCAAGCATGATGCAACTCGCCACCAGACCGCCACATGCTTCGATAGACCAACATTTGGTCTGAGTTGCATCGCCCTTAGGACGGTCGGGAAGAGGCTCTTCAAGGACATATGCAAGCTTTTCCGCTTGAGAACAATTCTCGTGTTTCTAAGCCACCCAAGAAGTTAGCCCACTACTTGTTCAATCCAAAATAGTGCGCAAATTCAAAGACGCATGATCAATTTATCGACCTAGAAATACAAAACGAGCATATATGAGAAAATGATTTTAAAATGCATCAATATACATTTATAAATCCCATTCATTTTTCGAATTTCAAAACCCCAAAATCACTGAGATCGTAGGTCCATCTCCGAATCGGGTCGATATCCATCATAGTTATGAACAACCTCGAGAGAGTCCAACAAGCCATTCATAACTACGACGTAGGTATCATCTATACCGATTGCATATCACGTATATGCAACTATCACAATGTGCTATCAACTAATTGAATGTTCACACATACATCGGGTTGTTAACACATTAACAAGTATGCATCATATGCATAGCACCCAACTTCACCTCCCTTTACATCGACCTTGGAGAGAGTCCAACAAGCCGATGCTCCGTGTTAAAGCCAACCCATTAATCGACATAGTTTTAATATGGTTAGAGCGCATTCAACCAATTAGCCCAGCTTGAGAGAGTCCAACAACCAAAGCTAACGATTGACCTCTCGACTCTTACCATATTAGTATTAAACTATTCCATGGTTTGAACATATTCGGTTCGAGCCGGGCTTGAGAGAGTCCAACAACCCAAACAAGAAACAGAACTCTGGTTCTAACCATATTAATGGAAGGTGTAGGCTTTAATATTGATTAAGGGTTTTTATGTCTCATCCTCTTTGCATGCAAATAACTATTATCTACATGGCATGGCATACATGGCATACATCTACATGTCACGACACGCATGGCATAATGTTATGCATCTAATGTAAATTAAATTATGTCATGTTTATAATTTCCTTATATGTCATAACTATTTATGGAAATAAAATATGTTTAAGATTTGATTCTCCAAATCAAATCATAATTAAATTAGGAAACAAATTTCCAAATCTAATCACATATTTTATTCATGGAATTATTTGATTAAGGAAAATCTATTTAGGAAACCAATTTCCTAAATCATTAAAACTACTTATGGAAATAAAATATTTTAAGATTTGATTTCCCAAATCAAATCATGATTAAATTAGGAAACAAATTTCCAGAATCTAATCAAATATTTTATTTATGGAAAATATCAATTTCAATAAATACTTCCAACTTTCCAAAAGTGGAAGATTTCATAATACTTCTAGACTTTCCAAAATTGAAAATTTCCATAAATACTTCTAAATTTCCAAAATTTAGAAAATTTCCAGAAATACATTATGACTATCGCAAAAACCATTTTACGATTATGTCGAAACACAACGGGCTCGATACCATCAAGGTTTTCTGCATCACGGCGTGTGTGTTCGATCATGTTTCAGAAATGAGCACAAATGGAAGCAATAAAAATAATAAATACTCCTATTTATTACAACACACACAACACACGCATGCTATTACAACAAGTGTAGACATAACCGTAAATTAAAATTGCAATAAAAGAAATTAAACTACGTTATACCTTCCGTATGACGTGTAGCGGGAACGGCATCAACCGGAACGATCCTCGTAAGAATCGTCTCTATCCGTATGCACGCCGAGCTCCTCGGGATGACTTCGCTAAGTAACGAGCTTCGTCTTCGTACGGGTTACTAGCCTCGTGTTGAAGACGACGTGATCGAGAGATGATCACGATCCGAATCCAAATTCGGATCCTAAAACAAGTCCTCAAGACTTGCTTCTCCGGAGAGGTATTCGTCAACCGATTGGCGAATCGCCGTCCTCCACCTCAAAGATTACCGGAGATCAAATCGGTATGTTAGCGCTGTCGGAGCACTAACCGTCGTCCAAAGCGACGCTCCGGCGAAGGAGAAGAAGCTGTCCGAAAACTGGACAGCTTGGTGGAAGATAGGCGCCGGCCAAAACAAGGAGACAAAAGCTCACCTTGATGCCGAACCTTTGGGATCACGGAACTCTTCCGGCAGCAGCTCGACGCGGCGAAGAGGAAGGAAGCCGCCTTCGACGCGCGGTTGGAGGAGGTGGGTTGGCGCAACACAAGTTCTTCACCAAGGAGGTTGGCGGCAACTCTTGATGTTGGGCGGCCAAAATTGGATTAGGTTTCTATTTTATAGAGAACTAATTCTCTTAATGGTTAATGGATCATATCCATAAAGCCCGTTAACCGCTCCATTAAGATAAGTTAAAATAAACCAAACCATGATGGTTTATTTTAAGTTAAAACGAACCGAACCAACCTTTGGTTCATTCGTTTAATATAAACCAAACCCTTTGGTTTATTCTCATCCATTGGATTAGGACCAAACTATTTTGGTCCATCCATTATGTCTTCATAAGACACTGCCCATCCACGCTTCCATTGCGACTGAAACAATTTCATGCTCGCTTTATGTTTGGTCCAACCAAACATAGTTTCTCTCGGTCTGAGAATCCCATTCTCAAGCTCGTTTTAAATCCTTTGGATTACACTCGTTGTGCGTGTGACCAAATAGGTTCTCGGTTTATGTTGGCCGTCTATAATTAACCATTAATTATAGAGCGATCATGAGTGGCACCTAGTAGTACATCATGATCCCCAATTAGAAAAGATCAGCGGTTGATCGAACTATTTACGAAACCCTTGATGCTCGAATGAATCGTGCCCCATTCCCTTCACTCATCTTATACCCACTTGGTTGAGGACATGGTCTATTGTGTCGCCCCACTAAGTCGACTCGTCACACCTAGCCCAAGTATCATTTCCTCGTCCTACGGATTCTAGTTACTCCACATGTATCGAAGAGTACCTTACTCTAAACATGTATTGCTTTGGCCAAAGACTTTAGTAACAATCCGACGAGAGGCCATGGGTATACATCTCCTCGCAAGGAGTGGTGAATCCTTTATAGGCTATTCAAACACCTTGATCACTTGACTTATACCCAATCATCCGGGTCCACATCTCCTTAGAGATGTTTGCTTAAGATGTCAAAGCATAAGTCTCCATGATCAAGATGACTTGAATACCATGAAGTCGAAGGAACATCGCACTTAAGCCCTGATGAAGAACTTCATTGACATATCTATATATGCAGAGAACCATATGAAGTCTTACGGCTGGTCACTCCAATGAACTAGTTATCATAACTAGCATCCACGATCAACTCCGGACATCACTATGTCTCCAGCCAGTGAGAATCAGCTGCTTGGATACACCAAGGAGTATACCTCGTGCTAGTCTCGACAGAATTGATGGTGTCCAAATCCATCAATTCATCGACTAGGATAATTCGATACATCACAATTACACATGTAGAGATACTCACTAGTTGTGATCCAATCACAAATTCTCTCATCTTTGTGAATCGTATCGTGGACATTGATAAATGAGTTTAAGATCCAATCAAATACATTAAACATGTATACTCAAATAGTGAATCTTCATTTATCATATAAATGGTTCATACATAAGGCGATTGCCTTAGGACATCTCTCATATATTACTAACAGTGTATACAAGAGATGTGACGGAAACGTAGTGGTATTTCTTGTACTATACGTAGATGACATTTTGTTAATTGGAAACAATGTCAAGGTGTTATTGGATATAAGGGTATGGTTGTCCAAACAGTTTGATATGAAGGACTTGGGGGAAGTGGGACACATCCTTGGGATCAAGGTTATAAGGGATCGTAGGAAAAGGATGTTGTGCTTATCTCAAGCTTCATACATAGACACCATTTTGGCTCGTTTTAGCATGCAGAACTCCAAGAAAGGTTTTCTACCTTTTAGGCATTGAGTACCTTTATCTAAAGAGATGTGTCGTAGAATATTAAAGGAGATAGAGGAGATGAAGGTGGTTCCTTATGCTTCGGCAGTAGGAAGCCTCATGTATGTTATGCTATGTACGAGACCAGATATCTTCTTTGCCATTGGCATGATTAGCATATATTAGAGTAATCTAGGACAGGGACATTGGACTACGGCAAAACATAAATTGAAGTACCTGAGAAGGACTAGGGATTAAATGCTGGTATACCAGGCAGATCAATTACTTCCTGTGGGTTACACAGATTCCGACTTCCAATCAGATAGGGATAACAATAAGTCTACCTCGGGTTTTGTGTTTACTTTGGGAGGTGGAGTCATTGTATGGAGGAGTGTCAAGCAGAAATGCGTGGTGGACTCCACCATGGAAGCTGAGTATGTGGCAGCCTCTGAGGTAGTCAAAGAAGTTGTATGGCTTAGGAACTTCTTAATGGACTTGGATGTGATTCCTGGTTTTCCCAGAACTATCACATTTTATTGTGATAACAGTGGTGCAGTTACAAACTCGAAGGAACCACGAGCCCATAAGGCAAGTAAACACATAGAGTGCAAGTACCACCTGATACGAGAAATCGTAAAGCGAGGAGAAGTTGCTGTGGCCAAGATTGCATTAGAGGATAACCTGACAGATCCTTTCACTAAGGCCCTTCCAGTGAGAGCTTTTGATAGGCATGTGGAGGGAATGGAAATCAGATGTATGGCAGTATGAGGACAACATAGTCTTTTAGTACAAGTGGGAGATTGTTGGGATGTATACTGAAAAGTCTATCTTTTGTATGAACATTTTTATTTTTGAAATAAGAATCACATGATCATTTTTTGCATATTTATGGTTATGCATATTGTCTGATACATTACATTGTAGATAACATGGTGTGTAGTGTCACAAGGGAGATCATGTTATTAGTTCCTTGTAGAGTATAAGTAAGGGCTCACAACCGAGATGGTTTTGGACAAACCATTGGTGTGGTTGTAGTGTAATTTGGTATTGGTTTATCTTGACCATAGAATTACACTAGTACACTTTGTGTGTATTGAGCAGGACTGACTTAGAGGTGAATCATTTTATTGCTGACTACATAATTGAATCGGACCTCAGATATTATGGTGTACATACTCTTAATCCCGATATAATAACGGGCACATGTACTTAGTATTTATTTCTTTGATTTACCAATGAGCAAGATTTCTAGATTAAATCGATAGGCTCGGTAAGTTGGGAAATGATATTATTTACATGGTGTGCCGTTGATTATAGGAGGAAATCGTGTCCTATATATTAGGATGATGATGTCCCCTTGAGGAGCTCATAAGGTTCATCATGTAAACCCTGCAAGTGGACTTAGTCCGTGTTAGTAATATATGAGAGATGTCCTAAGGCAATCGCCTTATGTATGAACCATTTATATGATAAATGAAGATTCACTATTTGAGTATACATATTTTATGTATTTGATTGGATCTTAAACTCATTTACTGAATATCCACAATACGATTCACAGCATGAGAGAATTTGTGATTGGATCACAACTAGTGAGTATCTCTACATGTGTAATTGTGATGTATCGGAATTATCCCTAGTCGATGAATTGATGGATTTGGACACCATCAATTGCCAAGACTAGCACGAGGTATACTCCTTGGTGTATCCAAGCGGTGATTCTCACCGGAGACATAGTGATGTCCGAGTTAATCGTGGATGCTAGTTATGGTAACTAGTTCATTGGAGTGACCAGTAGTAAGACTTCATATGGTTCTCTGCATATATAGATATGTGTCAATGAAGTTCTTTCACGTGGCTTAAGTGCGATGTTCCTTTGACTTGATGCGGTATTCAAGTCATCTTGATCATATGCTTTGGACATCTTAAGCAAGCATCTCTAAGGAGATGTGGACGAGATGATTGAGTATAAGTCAGTGATCGAAGGTTTTGAATAGCCTATAAAGGATTCACCACTCCTTGAGGAGGTGTATACCATGGCCTCGTCGGATTGTTACTAAAGTCTTTGGCCAAAGCATTACATGTTTAGAGTAAGGTACTCTTGCTCTTAGAAGTGGAGTGGAGCAATGACTCGTGATACTGGCGGAATGTACTTGGTGGTGTATGTGCTAAACCAAGGGTATAAGATGAGAGAAGGGTATAAGATGAAGGGAAGATTCATTCATGAGGTTTGAAGGTTTCGAGATAGTTCCGATCATTTGATCTTTTCGGTTAATTGGGGATCATGATGTACTACTAGGTGCCACTCATGATCGTTCTATAATTAATGGTTAATTATAGACGGCCAACATAAACCGAGAACCTATTTGGTCACACGCACAACGAGTGTAATCCAAAGGATTTAAAAAGAGCTTGAGAATGAGATTCTCAGACTGAGAGAAACTATGTTTGGTTGGACCAAACATAAAGCTAGCATGAAAATGTTTCATTCGTAATTGAAGCGTGGATGGGCCGTGTCTTATGAAGACATAATGGATGGACCAAAATGGTTTGGTTCTAATCCAATGGATGAGAATAAACCAAAGGTTTTTGTTTATATTAAACGAATGAACCAATTGTTGGTTCGGTTCGTTTTAACTTAAAATAAACCATCATTGTTTGGTTTATTTTAACTTATCTTAATGGAGTGGGTTAACGGGCCTAATGGTTATGATCCAATAACCATTAAGAGAATTAGTTCTCTATAAAAGAGGGCTTAAGGGATAATTAAGCCCTAATCCAAAAACCCCTAGCCCTAAGGTTGCCGCCCACCTCCTCCTTGGAGCTCTCGGCGCCAACCTATTGCGCCAAGCTCCTCCAACCAGCGGCCGTGCTTCCTTCCCCTCGCAGGTGTCAAGCCGCTGCTTAGTGCTCGGTGATCTCAAGTTTGGCATCATCAGGTGAGCTCTATCTCCCTTGGTTGGCCGGCGCCTATCACCTCCTGTCCAAAGCTGTCCAGTTTCTGGACAGCGCTTGTCGGGCGTCGTGGGCTCCGACGGGGATCGATTCGACAATGAGGTGGAGGATGAAGGATTGAGAATACCTCGGATTAGCAAATTTGATTCGTGGTCGACTCTCTCGAGAAGGGTCTGAGAACTCGTAGTAACCGTCTGATTAAGTCAGCGTGGCAAGCGTAAGAAGGAACAAAGTCGATGGAACTCGGCGGATAGACGATTCTAGCGAGGATCATTCGGATCATTCCGTTGATGTCGTCATCATATAAGGTATAGATAAATTTCCTTTTATTGCAAATTTAAATTTACGGTTATGTCTACACGTGTTGTACTAGGCATGCGTGTGTTGTGTGTGTTGTAATAAATGTAGATTTATTATTGCTTTATTTTCATGATTACGAACGTGAAACGATCGAACACACACATGCATCAAAAACCCAAACAACATGATAAGGTTGAGTGGTACTACTCATGGAGTTAGATGTTGATTAATTAATTGTCAGTAAATTAATTAATTGACGGACATTCGAGATCTTAAACACTGGGAGATATTTGTATAATTAATATATGGAGCCCATATTTATTTATGGGAGTTGGTAAGGTAGATCAATGATAATCCTCTAGTGGAATGAATTATCATTAATGGATCGTACTTTATGTGGGGTAGATCCATTGGGTGGCCAAGATCCAACTCCTCCTCATGGTCCCTATTGTAGCCTATTAAAATACCTCATGAAAGCCTAGATCCGACGGTGGAGATTAAATCTCTGGATCCGACAGTGGAGATTAAATCTCTAGATCCGACGGTGGAGATTGAAAGAAGGCTTAAGCCTAACTCTATAATTAAGGCTTAGGAGTGGGCGGCAAAATCATCTTTGGGAGATTAAGGTTTTTGGCTTGGGCGGCAACAAGTTGAAAGGATTAGGGTTTGTTTCCTTCTCTTCCTAAGGTGTGTTTCTTCCTTCTTCTTCCTCTTGCTTTGGCCTTCCTCCTATTCTCCTATTCTTCTCCTTGGCCGGCGGCAACAAGGGTGAAAGTTCTTCCTTTGGAGCTCTTGGCCAACACCCATTATTCCTTCTCCCTCTCCTAGGTGGCCGGCGACAACAACAAAGAGGAGAAGGTGGCTTGATCTTTCTCCAAAGGGATTGTGTCCGGAACTAGATAGTTAGAAGAAGGGAGCTTATTATCTTCCTTTGTTCGGAGCGAACAAGGAAAGGAAGATACGTGATCTAGGAGGCTTCATCTCTTGGAGGATTGTTACCTACACAATGTCCAAGAGGAGGATAGGATATACGATAGAAGACCAAGAGGTAAACAAGAGGTATAATTCTTGTTTTGGTTTCCTTTTGTTTCTTTGTATGATGTATGTAATTGCATGTGACTAATTTACTTGGACCCCGAAGACAAACACAAAAACTGGTGATCCGTACATCGTGTATCTTACGGCTAATCGAAGAAAAGAGGTAGGTTGCTTGAACAACAAGTTTGTTCAAGTGACCACTCTAATCGAATAACACGATGATGGATCGGTTGCTTGGGTAATCCCTCTTTGTCAAGCATTAATTTTTTTAATCCGGGGACGTAGATGGGATTACCATGCACAAGCGACCAAGATGAAGTAAGAAGCGAAGCTTTCGACCTTCAAATAAAAGATAGAGGAAGAGGTAACAAGCCTACCTCTCTTCTTAGCAATGAAAAGCACAAGTAAAATAAAGACAACAATTGAAATGATTCTACCGACTAAAAATTAGAAGCTTGGCGTGATGTCGACGTTACGATGGGTAGCATTGTCAAGAAAGTCTTGGCGTTGTCGGAGCACTTTGGGAGCAAACTTAGGTGATGGAAAGGGGTGAAACCCTTCTTCTTTTATAGCACTTTGAGCCCTAATTCGTTAAGATCCAGATCTGGGTCAAAGCTCCACATCACCCCTCTTTTTGTGATTCTTATCTTGACTATCTTCGAAGTCATTAGCTTGACCAACAGTCGACTGATGCCCTTCGGCAGTTCACTAATGGTAGGATCAGTCGACTACCATTAGCCTCCAATCGACTATCAGCTTGATCACTCTCCTACAATATAGAGTTAGCATAGAATACTTAACTGATGGTAATTGTGATGGTTCCTTATTGTCCGACCTCGACCTAGACTTTTCTCTGGAAGTCTTAGTCAGATCGCCGCTTACATTCGTCCCCGTAAGGAGGACATGTCCTTACCATCACTTTGCACCCGGTGCTTACCTCTGGTCCTCCTGACCTGTCGCTTAGCTTTCGATCACCACCGAGGTTCCTCGACTTCCCGAGGTTCTCCTGGTGCCACTTGACCACCATGGTTTATTATCTCGAGATTGTCCTAGTGTTGTTGACCTTTAGCTTAGCTTAATACATTACCTACACTCTCAACACAACATATGAGATAAAAATAATAACTTAACTTTGAACCTTTGTCATTATCAAAATCTAGATTCGATTATCTGGTGCCCCTGCACCAACAATCTCTCCCTTTTTGATCTATGGCAAACCGATTCAAAGTTAAGGAAGAATAAGCATGAAATGAATAGTAGTAAACATGTAGTAGTAAGTATGAATAAATTAGTAAGCATGAATAGCAAGTATGAGTAAGTATGAATAGTAAGTATGAATGAAATAGGTTCTTTTTCAAATCCTCGCCCTCAAGGTTACCTCCCCCTTAACCCTAGGTGAGTTTTGAAAAAGAAACATTAAAGAGTTAACTTTCAAATTTTGAAAAATAACTTTAACCTCTTCTCCCCCTCAATGTTTTAACTAACAACTTTCTACTCTCTCCCCCTTAACTTTTGGCCTCTTTAAAACAAAACTTTTTCAACTTAACACTTTCAAATTTTGAAAAACAATTTTAATCCCTTCTCCCCCTCAATGTTTTAACTAACAACTTTTTACTTTCTCCCCCTTAACTTTTGGCCTCTTTAAAAAGAACTTTTTCAACTTAACTTTTGGCCTCTTCTCCCCCTTTTTCCATATATCGAAAAAGCTTTGGAGTGTATTTATAAGTTTTAATGTTTAGAAAGAGAAACAAAGGAAACTTTATATGTGTAAGTCCAAGCATGTCCTTTTTTATTTTGAAAAATAATAATTTCAGTATACTTCATCTAATAAATATGTTCAATTCTTTTTGACTTAATTGATATAATATGATCAATAAGTCTTGATTAGAGTTGGTTATTTTGAAACATTATACTCCATGATTCATATCGATG
This sequence comes from Wurfbainia villosa, assembly GCA_025175895.1. Lineage (NCBI taxonomy): Eukaryota > Viridiplantae > Streptophyta > Magnoliopsida > Zingiberales > Zingiberaceae > Wurfbainia > Wurfbainia villosa. The sequence goes on from CM045990.1 coordinate 86,568,326, forward strand.
CACTAGATCTACATCTGGAATCAGGAGTAAGGTCCTAACATCTCACGCCTATCTACGTGGCTCAGTACACAAACATATTAAAACTATGTGTTGTGAGATGTGTTGGCTCCTTAAATCTATAGGTGCATGCTTTCTAAGGTAAGCCCTAAGCTAGTTCCATGTATCATGAAAGAAAGAAAGATATATTATAAGTAAGAATTAAGTCCTACTCTATTACGCACATTGCTAATCTTCTTTTGAGCAGACTAAACTCTGCTTCGGGTAAGGGTTTTGTAAAAATGTCCGCTAGGTTCGATTTCGACTCAACGTACTCAAGTTTTATATTTCCATTAGCTACATGTTCTCGTATAAAGTAATGTTTAACTTCTATGTGTTTAGTTCTCGAATGACATATTGAGTTCTAAGTTAGGTTAATAGAGCTAATGTTATCAATTAAAATTTTAATATTACTAAATTTTAATTGAAAGTTTTGGAGAGCTACATGCTTCCAAAGAAGTTGAATGCTACACCCACAATGGCTACGTGTTACTTCGATCCTAGACCTTCTAACACTTCTTTTGTCAATCAAAGTATCTTATTCAATCAAGTTACATCCAGCCTAAGCAAATTCCTAAGGACTACATTTGTTCCTTTTAAGTATCTAAAATTCATTTAACTAACGTTAGGTGATTCTTTAGCAAAGAGTATATCATTAAGTATCGCTCCTATAGTTTTTTAAATAAATAGCTTTTCCCTTTAAGTCTTCTCCTATTGTTACGTTGGTAGCCATAGGTGTATTAATTTCCTTAGCATTTTGCATTCCAAATCTACTAATTAATTCCTTAGCATATTTACGTTGATGCAAATAAATTTCTTCTCTAGTTTGTTTTATTTGTAATCCTAAAAGGAAGGTAAGTTCACCTACGAAGCTCATTTCAAATTCACTTTCCATTAGTGAAATGAACTCATTTAGAAGTGTTGTATTAGTTGTTCCAAAGATTATATCATCTACGTAAATTTGTGCAATAAAAATTTCTTTTCCTATGGTTTTTACAAAAAAGGTTGGGTCAACTAAACCTTGATTGAATCCGTTAGACTTAAGATAGATTAGAAGCCTTTCATACCAAGCTCTAGGAGATTGCTTTAATCCATATAAGGCTTTTCAAAGTTTGAGTACATGGTTAGGTTTGTCTAGGTTTTCAAATCCTGGTGGTTGGCTAAAATAAACTTCTTCCTTGATAATTCCATTTAGAAACGCTGACTTGACATCCATTTGAAATAATTTGAAGCCTCGATGCGCAGCATAGGCTAAGAACATTATAATTGATTCGAGTCTAGCTATGGGTGCATATGTCTCATCATAGTCTAATCCCTCTACTTGACTAAACCCTTTAGCTACTAACCTAGCTTTATTCCTAATAACTTCTCCTTTGTCATCAAGTTATTTCGAAATACCCACCTTGCTCCAATGATCATTTTTTCCTTTAGGTGGGGGTACTAATTTCCAAACTTGACTTCTAGTAAATTGAGCTAACTCTTCTTGCATAGTAATAATCCAATATGGATCAAGAAGAGCTTGTTCAATAATTTGGGGTTTGATTTTAGATATGAGTAAGATTTGGCTTAGGTTCCTATAAGACGCTCTAGTTCAAACCCCTAAGTTTGAATCACCTATCACTTGGTCAATAGGATGGTTTGCTTGTAATCTAGATTGATTTGGGTTAGGATCTATATTAGATTCATTTTGTAAGTTAGGTTCAGGTCTACCACAATTTTCAATTTGTTCATTGTTCACTTTTACTTTGGATTTTGTAGTTTTATTTTCTTCATCAAATACTATATTAATTATTTCTTATATTTTTAGGGTTTCATTGTTATATACCCTATAGGCTTTACTAGTGGTTGAGTAACCTAGAAATGTTCGATGGTTGTTTTAGAGATGAATTCCCTAAGTAATCTTTAGTGTTTAGTATGTGTACCGTACATCCAAAAACCCTAAAGTACTTAATGTTCGGTAACTTTTCATAATAAATTTCATATGATGTCTTTTGGTGCTATTTAACTAATAAAATCCTATTTTGAACATAGCAGACAGTATTAACCGCTTTTGCTCAAAACCTATTAGGTTGATTGTATTCATTTAACATGATTTTAGCAGCTTCTTGTAGGGTTCTATTTTTACATTCAACTAGCCCATTTTGTTGAGGGGTCCTAGGGCAGGAGAACTCATGGTGGTATCCATTTTGATTACAAAAGTCGGTGAACTTATGGTTTTCGAATTCACCACCATGATCACTTCTAATTTTCTTAATCTTTAGGTTCTTTTCATTTTCTGTTAGTTTGCATAAATTAGTGAGTTTGTCTAAGGTTTCACTCTTGTGTTTTAAAAACCTAACCCATGAAAACCTAGAGTAGTCATCGATTATTACTAGGCAATATTGACTTCCATTTAGTGACTTGGCTCTATGAGAGTCAAAAAGGTCTAAGTGTAGGAGCTTAAGTATACTTTTAGTTCTTTCTTGATTAGTTAGTTTATGTGAAGTCCTAGTTTGTTTACCTTGTTGACAAGCATTACATATTTTATTTTGTAAGTTATTTAGGTTAGGTAAACCTCTAACTAAACAATTTTTACTCATTTTATGTAAGAGTCTTGGATGGGAGTAGCCGAGTCGTCGGTGCCACAACCATGATTCCTCTTGCTGTGTCATTAGATACTTGATTGAGAAGCTAGGTAAATCGATTGTATAAATGTTATTATTCCTAGTTCCCTTAACTATAGTTTTTGAATAATCATGATTTTTAATCAAGCATTCATTTGGTAAGAAAATAACCTTATAATTATTATCACACAATTGACTAACACTTAAAAGATTAAATTCAAAGTTTTCAACTAAAAGTACTTGACGGATTATGAAATTCGAGTTTAACTCAATATCACTTGATCCGATAATTCTAAGCTTCCCATTGTTTTCGAAGGCTACCGATCCTTGGTTTTTGAATCTGAGCTTCGTAAACTTTAGTCGATCTTCGATCATATGTCGGGAGCACCCACTGTCCAACATCCATTGATCCTACACATATAGTAGTTGGATCAGATATTAGAACTTTAAATGTGTTTAAAAATTTTAACCTAGGAATCATCTCACCCTTTCTACATGATCAAATATGTTAACCTTATATGTTTTGTGAGATGACTTCAATTTTACTTAGTTAAACTTAGTGATTTAAAGATTAATCAACCTTGGGTTAGATTCAGATTTAACCTTTAGTTAGTTAAGTGAACCTTTCGAAAAATAACTTCCAGATCGTGGCGAGGCACAGAAGCCTTCTTTGATCGGAACAACGATCACTTCCTTAGACAAATCCAATTTTAAGAAAATGCTCACTTAATTCACTTAGGGTTACATCATAGTCTAACTAGTTTAGGATGTGGTGAGGTAGTTTCAGCTAGTTCCACTTAGCTGAGTGCACCAAGCTAGATACTCTTTACCTAGCTTGGACACGCAAGACCTCGTTTCCCTAACATACTATCATCTCACCGCGTCTTGATACTATGTTATAAAGGTCGACTAACTATTGGTCCTATCTAGCCATTCTAAAAATTAAAACAAAAAGAAACTAAGCATGCAAAGCTAGAAAGTGGAGCACACAAGTTTAGTAATAGCTCCCCCTGGATCATTGAACCGATGCGGTCTATCCACATAGTGGATTTGATCCTTGGGAACCCAATACTTAGTAGTTCCTACTTGTGAAATCAAAAAGGTCTTAGGGATCGATGCTTGGACTTTTCGATTATTTCGATTAACAATTGACATATAGGAGTTGTTGTTCTAAATCCGAGTTCGGTCTTGTTGTACACGGCTCTATGTGATCAAAGTAGCAGGTCAAGACCCTTGGACCCCAAAGTAAACCTTTCCAACATCTTCCTAAGCTTTTGAACTTGTCCTTTCAAGAGAGAATTATCTTTTTCAAGTTTTCAACTTGAGTTGAGTTTCCCTCTCGAACTTGACTAGTCAAAGAGGTTAGGGTAGCCTCATGCTTAAGGAGTTTAACCTCCTTATGCAAGGACTCGACCTTAGACTCGAACTTAGCTAAATTCTTATTTAAGTATTTAATTGCATTATACAAAGTATTGATTAAGGATCAACTTACCTTGATAGAATCTTTTGAGCTGGATGAGAATCCATGGCTTGTCTTGAATTGAAGCTCGGTGTCGGATCTGGAGTCGGACTCGGTCTCGGACTCATAGTTGGTCTCAGGTTCAGATTCGGACTCAGACTCGATTGGTTTCGCCATGAAAGCCAAGTTGTTGAGTTCTTTTTCTTCCTCCAAGGACTCTTCCCAAGTTGCATTAAGAGCTTTCTTGATTTGTCGTTGCTTGTTTTTAAGCCTCGAACACTTGAATTTGATGTGACCTCTCTTGTTGCATTCGTAGCACTTGTAAATTGAATTTTGATCGGGTCTCTTCTCCTTAGTTTGCTTGATGGGTCGCCTTCTACTCTTGATCATCTTTCGAACTAGGTTGACTAGCTCCGTCTCCAATTCATCGTCTACCTCTGATTTGTACTCTTCTTCTTCGTGAGGTGGCTTGCTCTTTCCGTTTGTTCTTTGTCCTGCAATCAAGGCATACTTTTCTCGATCAAGGCCGAGTTAGACTGTTAATGTCTTAAAATAGCTCATCTATCCTAATCTTTGAAAGATCTCTAGATACTTTGTAGGCATCAACCATAGATGCCCACAAAGTGGTCCTAGGGAAAGCATTTAATGTGTACCTTATTACGTCTCGGTTCTCCACCTTTTGTCCGATGGAATGGAGTCTGTTCATTATGTCCTGAATTTGCGTGTGGAGTTGCATTGACCTCTCATTGTCCTGCATCTTTAGATTAAATAGTTTATTTAAAAGTAGATCTTGTTTACATACCTTCGTGTCGTCCTTCCCCTCATGCAACTCGATGAGCTTATTCCAGAGGTCCTTGGAGCTGATGAAGGGGCTGACGCAGTTGAGTTCTTCCTTGGAGAGACCGCACTGCAGGATTTGCATGCCTTTCGCACCGACCTCAACTGGCCTCTTCATTGTGTTTGTCCACTTGTCGCAATCCAAGAATTCTCCATCTTCATTTGTTGGTAAGTTAAAGCCCGTCTAGATGATGATCCACATCTCAACTTGAGCTTTTAGGTAGCATTCCATCCGACCCTTTCAATAACGGGAGTCATCTCAGTTATAGAACGGAGGTTGGGCGGTGCTAAACCCCTCAAGATAGGCCATCAAAAAAACTTTCACAAAAATACAAATGACGAAAAATCCCAAGATTTTGTCTTGGTTTAGTAGTGCGGGATAAAAAAACACTTAAATTAATTTAAGCAATGAAAAATACGAAAAGAATACAAAATTTTCTAGACCGGTGGTTGCACCGAATCTGAGCGCCCCTGCTCTGATACCAATTGAAGGATCGAAGAAACACGCTAGAGGGGGGTGAATAGCATATGAGAAACTCTTTTCCTTTTTGTCGTTAAAACATGAGTTGCATCGGAAAGTGTTGGTGCAATCGGCCCAGGTCACGATTGACCAAACTCGAGTTGGACTTGAGTAGTGTTTTGATGTTTGAAAATGTTTTGAAGAGATTGTTGGTGCAATCGACTCGGGTTATGATTGACTAGACTCGAGTTTGACTCGAGTGATATTTTGATGTTTGACGATGGTTTGACCATTGTTTGACTATATGGTTGACATGGGGTTGACCATAAGATTGAAAGCCAAGTTTGAGTCTTGGCAATTGGAAAGTCAAACATGGGTTGGCAAGGAAAGTCCAAGCATGGGTCTTGGCAAGGGAAAGTCCAAGGGTGGAGTCTTGGCAAATGGAAAGTCCAACATGGGTTGGCAAGGGAAGTCCAACATGGGTTGGCAAGGGAAGTCCAAGGGTTGATATTGGAGGCGTAAAGTCTAAGGGAGGAGTCTTGGCAGCATAAGTCAAACGGTTGGCTGCGTAAAACCCAAGCGGTAGTCTTGGCAGCATATGTCCAATGTGCCTTGGCGGTGTAGACCACGTTAGCATGACAATAGTTGATGGAAGCACCTGAAGGCTAGCGTATGGATAAACAAGTCATGGATGACTTGGAGGGATCCGATAGGCGTTAGGCTGACGGAGGTGGCTAGAAGGCTTAGGTATAGGCTAAGGGTGGTCTAGCAAGTATGAGGGTATCATACTTGGTGTTAAATCTCATGGTTGAGGTTATCAATCGACTGGGGCTTTGGACCAGTCGAGTGGTCAAGTGTTTTGACACTTGGCAGCCGAGTCGATGTGCAACAGTCGATTGGTATTATGGCCAGTCGAACTACTCGGACTCGACTAGTGTTCAACTGTAGGAAATTGCCTGACAATCGACTACCAATATTGGGTAGTCTACTGATGGCTTGAGCAGTCAACTTCCATGGATGGCTGTCGACTGCGGTTCGGGGTTGCTGGAGTAGAATGCTCGATAGCCGACTGGCCAGTCGGCTACAACCCTGGCAATCGACTGTTGAGTACTGGCAGTTGGCTGTCAGTGTAACCGTTGGCTTGGATACCGATGTAGATTAAGTAGTTGTCTCACAACGGTACTGTTGGTAGTTGATTGGGGTCTTATGACAGTCGACTGCCAGACACGAATCCAGCCCGATGTAGGCATAAAAGGAGCAGCGTGTGGAGGATTTGGGTAGCAATTTTTGGGGCAATTTTGGAGGGCAATTTCTGCTGCATTTCAGACCTTCAAGGTCAATACAAAGCAAGCAACAAGCAAGCAATCCAAAGTTCTTGTGTAAAGTGTTCTTTACTTGTTTTGTGTATTGCTTAATTTTTCTTGTTGTATTTCTATTGTATTAATGTTGTAATCTTTGTACGAGGTTTCTCCACCTTCAACTTGTTGTCGAGAAGGAGTTTTATTAGTGGTGTTGTCATCACTAGAGCTCGTTGAGCTCGCCCCATGGAGTAGGAACCCTAAGGTTCCGAACCACGTTATATCGCTTGTGTTGTGCGTGTATTTCTGTTTGTATTTGTTTCTACATTTGTATTTCTATATTCCGCTGTGCTAACGACGATTGTAGAGACGAATGAATGATATCCATTGATGCAAAAAAAAATGCTATTCACCCCCATCTAGCAACGGTCAATTCCCAACAAGTGGTATCAGGGCGAGGTCGCTCTTCGAGGTTTAACAACTAAGGGAGCACGCTAGAGGGAAGAAGATGGATTTTCAAAAGAAATTGGGTGACGACATCAACATTCCACCGTCCTTCAACCGCAAAGATTTCGCATATTGGAAAGGTAGAATGATGCACTTTCTTATTTGCAATTTTTATAATTGGATTAGTGTCATAGTAGGTTTCGACACTCCAAAGGACGAAGAAGGAAGAAAACTCAAGAAGAAGAATTGGAGCCAAGAGCAACTCCGATACTTCAACATAAATAATAAGGTAATGGGTATATTACTTAGCATAATTCCAAATGACATATTGTGTAAGATAGGAGATTGTAAAGATGCTAAGGAGCTTTGAAGCAAGTTGGCAAAATATCATGAAAACCCATCACCGACACATGAAGTAGAAGAGGAGTCCAAGGAGGAGTGCTCATCCTCTCAAGCTCAAGAAGAAGCAAGCACATCTTCATCCCAAGAGCTTGAAGATTCGGAGGTTGATAGGGAATCAACATCCGGATCAGAAGAGGTGGAAGAAGTCGAAGAGGTCTCCCACCTCTAGGATTGAGGGGGAGGAGAGACCATCCACTCCGGAACATCAAGATGAAGCCTCTACTTCCGGTCAAGAAGAAGAGGAAGCTCAAAATTCCACCACCTCCCCTAGGTAACTCGAGCATTTAAATCAAAAATAAAAATCATATTTTATGCTTTGAGTGTAGAGAAAATGGATACTATAAGAGCAAGTGCCCCAAGAAAGTCAAGAAAAGTCAACCGACACCAAAACCTCAAGAAAGGACTAAGGATGCTGGAGCCCCAATCATTAAGAGCAAGGAGCACGTGGTGTGCTTCAAGTGCCACCAAAGAGGGCATTATATGAGTCAATGCCCTAGGGGGAAGAAGAAGGGGCAAGAAGGAGCTACACAAGTAGGGGGAGCCTCTAAGGTAAACCCTACGGTATATTTTAATGCACCTTCTAGTTCTAGGTTTAAAAAGCATGTTTTTAGCACTCTTGCTATTACTCATGAAAAGTATGCTAGTAAAAATAGGCTTTATTGCTTAGGAGCTAAGCATGTCAACTTTAGAAATAAGGAGAAATTTGGGACTAATGTCCCTAGAAAAATTCTACCTAAGGAGTCTATTAGGAAGATAGAGAACCATCTAGGATTTAATCAAAATAAATCTAGACATATGCCTAGGAAGGGCAAAAATGATCAAAGAAACAATGGGTCCACCAAATTAGAGAAATTAGAATTAGAGAACCAAGCCTTGAGGTCAAGGCTTGAGAAACTTGAAAAGACCCTTAGGAATATGCAAAATCAAATTAAAGGGTCAAATGGTCAAAGCCTAGAGTCTAGGAGGCAAGGCTTATCTATGGGCAAGAAAGGCTTGTGCCACAAGCCTAGGTCCAAGGTAGATAAGCCTACCTATCATAATGTTCCATTTGATTATGGAACTACTACTAGGTCTAGGAAAATCAAGGTCACAAGGAAAGTCATCCCTAGAGTTGACCATGGAGTGTGCCTAGTGGCTAAGGTTTCGAAGAAACCTAGGAAGGCCACTAAGAAGGTTACAAGGGGAGTCGCCCCTAGAGTTAACCTAGGCAAGACCCAAATGACCAAGGCTTCTAAGCCTAGAAAGGTCATTAGGAGGGTATCTAGGGAGGCCATCCCTAAGGAATACCTAGTAAACCCAAGGAGTTAAAATAGATTTTAGGTTCCTAGGAGTGTGATCAATTCACCCTAAATGGGTTAGGTTGTGCCAACTTTAAATGGATATGATTGAGGGGAAGGAGAGACCATCCACTCCGGAACATCAAGATGAAGCCTCTACTTTCGGTCAAGAAGAAGAGGAAGCTCAAAATTCCACCACCACCCTAGGTAACTCGAGCATTTCAATCAAAAATAAAAATCATATTGTATGCTTTGAGTGTAGAGAAAATGGACACTATAAGAGCAAGTGCCCCAAGAAAGTCAAGAAAATTCAACCGACACCAAAACCTCAAGAAAGGACTAAGGATGCTGGAGCCCCAATCATTAAGAGCAAGGAGCACGTGGTGTGCTTCAAGTGCCACCAAAGAGGGCATTATAGGAGTCAATGCCATAGGGGGAAGAAGAAGGAGTAAGAAGGAGCTACACAAGTAGGGGAAGCCTCTAAGGTAAACCCTACGGTATATTTTAATGCACCTTCTAGTTCTAAGTTTAAAAAGCATGTTTTTAGCACTCTTGCTATTACTCATGAAAAGTATGCTAGTAAAAATAGGCTTTATTGCTTAGGAGCTAAGCATGTCAACTTTAGAAATAAGGAGAAATTTGGGACTAATGTCCCTAGAAAAATTCTACCTAAGGAGTCTATTAGGAAGATAGAGAACCATCTAGGCTTTAATCAAAATAAATCTATACATATGCCTAGGAAGGGCAAAAATGATCAAAGAAACAATGGGTCCACCAAATTAGAGAAATTAGAATTAGAGAACCAAGCCTTGAGGTCAAGGCTTGAGAAACTTGAAAAGACCCTTAGGAATATGCAAAATCAAATTAAAGGGTCAAATGGTCAAAGCCTAAAGTCTAGGAGGCAAGGCTTATCTATGGGCAAGAAAGGCTTGTGCCATAAGCCTAGGTCCAAGGTAGATATGCCTACCTATCATAATGTTCCATTTGATTATGGAACTACTACTAGGTCTAGGAAAACCAAGGTCACAAGGGAAGTCATCCCTAGAGTTGACCATGGAGTGTGCCTAGTGGCTAAGGTTTCGAAGAAACCTAGGGAGGCCACTAAGAAGGTTACAAGGGGAGTCACCCCTAGAGTTAACCTAGGCAAGACCCAAATGACCAAGGCTTCTAAGCCTAGGAAGGTCATTAGGAGGGTATCTAGGGAGGCCATCCCTAAGGAATACCTAGTCAACCCAAGGAGCTAAAATAGATTTTGTGTTCCTAGGAGTGTGATCAATTCATGTTAAATGGGTTAGGTTGTGCCAACTTTAAATGGATGGATAGTTAACCTAACTATGGTAAAGGTGGCACTTTAGGTCATTTTCAAGGTTATGGGTACCTTGGAAATAAGTTTAATCTTATATCCTAAAGGATTTTTGGATGTGCCAATATCATTTGAGAATTATAATAAATTGATCAAATTGACACAATTTAGGTATTAGGTCATAGTGTGTCATTTTGGGTTTTTGGCACAGTTCGGGGATGAGTGATAATATAGAAAAATAAAATTAATAATAACAAATGACAACAAATATTAAAATTTAGGTATTATATACCTTTATATTTTATTTGCCATGCCTTATTTATCATATGCTATGTCATGACATCATATCTATTTTTATCATATAATATGTCATGATCATGCTTAGGTTTTAGGTTTATGTCATGTATATTTATATTTAATCATATGCCATGACATCATGATCATTGGCCATGCATATTTATGCTATCATTATATGCAATGATCATATTTCATTCATTTAAGTTAATGAAAATTGATTTAAGGACGATTGACATGACTTAAAGTCCCATGTATAAGGGAATCAAGTAATATTGCCTTAGAAAGATGCATGAGACCTTAGTTTAGGATAACCAAAACTCACATCTCACATCAAATTGACATGTGTGTGTTTTTAAACACCCTAGACACATGTGAGATACTAGGAAATGAGTTAAGTTCAAGGTGCATTGTTTTTGCATCTAGATGAACTCAAACTCATCTAATACCATGGAGGATCATGGGGAAAGCTAATGTGCAAGTCATGTGCATTGAACCTATTGATCATGATCCAATATAGGTTTTCAAAAACATTTTAGAAAACCTTAGTGAAGTCTATCTTTTGATAGAAGTCACCATTGAGAGAGTTGATACAAAGTAGGGTCAAAACATCGAACTTTTCAATGGTTTTAAATTTTGTGTCAATCTCATTATTTTATGGGTATTTTATTTTTCAAATATTTTCACCCATAATAATTGACTTAAGTATTATACGTATGAAGTTTCAAGATTTTTTAAATTACGTATAATTATTTATGATTTTCGAAATTTCGATTCTGAAAATTAAATTTCAGATTTAGAAATCGATGCATATGCCGATGATGTTAAGCAAATGATCATGGTGTGAGTCGATTGTCAGGCCTGATTTCGGGTAAACAAGATTTGTTTAGCCTGATTTCAGCTATGTTAGGCTACCCTAACTGCTCATAACCCTAGGATATGCTTTGGAAAGCATTAGAAAGGGTGAAAATCCATTGGATATGGATTAGGAGAGTTGTTGGGGGTGTATATCGAATTTCAAGGGAGGTGAAAATTCAATGTTGAATCTTTGCCCTTAATTTGGTTTGGTTAGTGTTCCTATAGGCTTAGGGACTCTCCAAGGACATTGTTAGTGCAATAATCAAGGGGGAGAAAACCTTTAGGGGGAGGTATCCATCATGGGATGATGGATGTATTCTTCCTCATGAGGGGGAGAATTTTGAGAATGTGAGATGCCCAATTTAGAAATTGGGAGAGTTTGAAGGAGTGCCTCTCTTGAGTGATATAGGACTTATCACTAGGAAGAGTGAAGGCATCATAGTGTTTTTGGACCAAGGGGGAGATTGTAAGATCTCATTGGGATAGAGAATTTGGGAGAATGTGTTCTAACTCAAAGATGTTGGTTTTTGTCAAACATCAAAAAGGGAGAGATTGTTGGTGCAATCGACCCAGGTCACGATTGACCAGACTTGAGTTGGACTCGAGTAGTGTTTTGATGTTTGACAATGTTTTCGGGAGATTGTTGGTGCAATCGACCCGGGTCATGATTGATCGGACTCGAGTTTGACTCGAGTGGTATTTTGATGTTTGACGATGGTTTGACCATTTTTTGACTATATGGTTGACATGGGGATGACCATATGATTGAAAGTCCAAGCTTGAGTCTTGACAATTGGAAAGTCCAACATGGGTTGGCAAGGAAAGTCTAAGCATGGGTCTTGGCAAGGGAAAGTCTAAGGGTGGAGTCTTGGCAAATGGAAAGTCCAACATGGGTTGGCAAGGGAAGTCCAAGGGGTGATATTGGAGGCATAGAGTCCAAGGGTGGAGTTTTTGCAGCATAAGTCCAATGGTTGGTGGCGTAAAGTCCAAGCAGTAGTCTTGGCAACGTAAACCCAATGTGCCTTGGCGGTGTAGACCACGTTAGCATGACAATAGCTGATGGGAGCACATGAAGGCTAGCATATGGATGAACAAGTCATGGATGACTTGGAGGGATCCTATAGGCATGAGGCTGACGGAGGTGGCTTGAAGGCTTAGGTATAGGCTAAGGGTGGTCTAGCAAGTATGAGGGCATCATACTTGGTGTTAAACCTCATGGTTGAGGTTATCAGTCGACTGGGGCTTTGGACCAATCGATTGGTCAAGTGTTTTGACATCCGAACAGGACTTCTTGGCAATGATCGATTATGATCCGAACCGCCGCGAGTCGACCGTGTTCGATCGCAAGAATAGCTCTAGTAGCCGATCACCCGTAATCGGGCACACGATCGATGGCGCTCGATCCATGGATGGACAAATGATCGCTGTTGGGGGGTTACAGGAGCAGAATGCTCGCGAGAATGCTCGGTGAGCGACTAGTCAGTCATCTACGACCCTGGCAGTCGATTGCTAAATTATGATAGTCAACTGCCAGTGTAATCATTGTCTTGGATGCCGACGTGGATTAAGCCATTGTCTCACAATGGTACTGTTGGCAGTCGACTGTGGCCTTACGACAGTCGACTGCTAGGCCCGAATCCATCCCGATGCAGGCATAAAAGGAGCAGCTCGTGTAGGATTTGGGCAGTGATTTTTGGGGCGATTTTGGAGGGGAATTGCTACTGCATTCCAAACCTTCAAGGCCAATCCAAAGCAAGTAACAAGTAATCAATCCAAAGTTCTTGTGTAAAGTGTTCTTTACTTGTTTTGTATATTGCTTAGTTTTTCTTGTTGTATTTCTATTGCATTACTGTTGTAATCTTTGTACGAGGTTTCTCCACCTCCGACTTATTGTCGAGAAGGAGTTTTATTAGTGGTGTTGTCATCACTAGAGCTCGTTGAGCTCGCCCCATAGAGTAGGAATCCTAAGGTTCCGAACCACATTATACCGCTTATGTTGTGTGTGTATTTCTGTTTGTATTTATTTCTACATTTGTATTTCTATATTCCGCTGTGCTAACGATGATTGTAGAGACGAATGAACGAGATCCATCAATGCAATGAAACACTATTCACCCCCCTCTGGTGATGGTCAATTCTCAACAGAAAGTAAAGACAAAAACAAAAATGACATGCTTTATTTTTCTTTAGTTCACAACCAAAAAGTTGCTAGTCCAAGGTCATGCAATCCTAGACCACTTTCGATGGGGCAATCCACTAAAAAGAGTCTCTTCCTCGTTGGAGGTAAGAGACGATGAATTCAAATAAAAGATAGAGGAAGAGGCAACAAGCCTACCTCTCTTCTTAGCAATGAAAAGCAGAAGTAAAGTAAAGACAACAATTGAAATGAATCTACTGACTAAAGATTGGAAGCTTGGTGTGATGTTGGCATTACGACGACATAGCATTGTCGAGGAAGTCTTGCCATTGTCGGAGCACTTTGAGAGCAAACTTCGGTGAAGGAAAGGGGTGAAACCCTTCTTCTTTTATAGCCCTTTGAGCCCTAGTTTGTTGAGATCCAGATATGGATCAAAGCTCCACATCCCCTCTTTTTGTGGTTCTTATCTTGACTATCTTCAAAGCGTTCAACTTGACTAGCAGTCGACTGATGCCCTTCATCAATCGACTGATTGTAGAATCAGTTGACTGTCAGCTTGATCACTCACCTATAATATAGAGTTAGCACAGAATACTTAACCGATGGTAATTATGATGGTTCCTTACCATCTGATCTCGACCTAGACATTCCTTTAGAAGTCTTAGTCGGATCGCTGCCTATGTTCATCCCCGTACGGAGGACACGTCCTTACCTTCACTCCGCACTCGGTGCTTACCTCTGGTCCTCCTGACCTGTCGCTTAGCTTCCGGTCACCACCGAGGTTCCTCGGATCCTCGAGGTTCTCCTGGTGCCGCCCGACCACCACAGTTTCTCATCCCGAGATTCTTCTAGTGTCTTTGACCTTTAGCTTAGCTTAATACATTACCTTCATAGTCAACACAACATTTGAGATAACAATAATAACTTAACTTTGAACCTTTTCCATTATCAAAACCTAGGTTCGATTATTTGGTGCCCCTGCATTAACAAAGATTCACACTTGGACTTCTCTTTTACCAAGTCTTCATACTTAGATTTTCCTGTCACTTGACATATTCACAGTTAGATCACAAATATTGCCTAACTATAAATGATTATCCAAATATCAAAATACATAAATTCTTAGGGCATTGTTGCACCAACAGTGGTTCGGAACCATAGGGTTCCTACTCCACGGGGCGAGATATAGTGATGCACACACCACTAATACACTCCTTCTCAGAATAATCCGAAGGTGGAGAAACCTCGTACAATGTTTACAAAAATAAACAAGATAACTATAAGCAAATACAATGAAAATTAAGTAAAGAAAACTTTACAACAAAGAATGCTCTTGCTTGCTTGTTAGGTTCCTTGGACTGCACTTGAAGACCATGAATTAGAACAACAAATCACCTCAAATCACCGTAAGAACCATGACCAAAATCCTCCTCTTCATGCTCACTATAAAGCTACAACTCTGGCTGGATTTCGCCTAGTAGTCGACTGCCCATACCAAGCAGTTGACTACTCCTATAGCCATTGTCTCACAATGGCTTAATCCATGTTGGAAAAACTCCAACGGATAGCCTAGTAGTTGACTGCCAAACCCTAGCAGTCGGCTGCTGCTCCGTTAGTCGACTGACTAATCGACTACGAAACTTCCTGTGCTTGTGACCGCTACCAGCAGTCAATTGCCAAGGCCACTCGACCGCAGTCGATCGCCAATCGACCACCGACAAGTCGACTAGTCATAATCCCAGTTGACTACTTAGTGTCGACTCGACTTTCAAGTGTCAAAACACTTGACTAGTTGACTGGTCCATAGCACCAGTCGACTGACAAACCTCAACCATGAGGTTTAACCCAAGTATGATGCCCTCATACTTGCTAGACCACGCGATTTGATCGTGCTTGCTACAAAACTTGTTATGCGCTTCAGATATACAAATAATAAAGCAATAACAAAATACAAGCACAATAAAACACGCGATATAATGTGGTTCAGAATCTTAGGGTTCCTACTCCACTGATTGGGCTCGAATGAGCCCTAGCGATGCAAATACCACCACTAATCAATAATACTCCTCGATAACAAGTCGGAGGTGGAGAAACCTCTTACAATGATTACAATAGTAATTCAAATAAATACAAGCAAATACAAAGATGAAATGCAATACAAGTAAAGGAAATCACTTTACAAGAGAACTTTGATTGCTTGCTTTTGGTTGCTTAAGAAGAGCCTTGAAGGTCTGGATTGTAGCAACAAATCCCCTCCAAATTGCCTCAAAGAACCATACAAAAATCCCTCTCCTCGAGCTCCTTTTAAAGCTGCAACTCGGATTAGATTCTGCCTAGCAGTTGACTAATTGTGACCATCAGTCGACTGTTCCTATAGTCATTGTCTCACAATAAATCGAGCCACACTGGAAAAACTCCAACGGATACCTTAGCGATCGCGCCTTTCAACGATGGGTGCTGCTTGCCGTATTGGTGACCGATCGATTCACAGAGGCATTTTGCTCCGACCTCAACGGTGATCGATTGCCCTCCTTGGCGATCATTGCTCGCTCATCGATCGGCGCAATCTTTGGCGATTGGCTGCCAAAACTATTTGGCATAGTCGAACCCTAGTCGACTCACGACAGTCGACTGGTCATAATCCCAATTGATTGCTACAAGTCAACTCGACTATCAAGTGCCAAAACACTTAACCAATTGACTGGTCCAAAGCCCCAGTCGATTGATAACCTCAACCATGAGGTTTAACCCCAAGTATGATGTCCTCAAACTTGCTAGACTACCCTTAGCCTAGACCTAAGTCTTCTAGACACCTCCGTCAGCCTCACGCCTATCGGATCCCTCCAAGCCATCCATCACTTATTCATCCATACGCAAGCCTTCAGGTGCTTCCATCGGCTATTGTCATACTAAGTTGGTCTATACCTGCCAAGGTACATTTGGTCTTACGCTGCTAAGATACACGCTTGGACTTTACGCCGCCAAACCATTGGACTTATACTGCTAAGACTCTCGCTTGGAATTTACTCCGCCAATATCAACCCTTGGACTTCCCTTGCCAACTCATATTAGACTTTCCATTTTCCAAGTCTCAAGCTTAGACTTTCCCTTGCCAAGACCCATGCTTAGACTTTCCATGCCAACCCATGTTGGACTTTCCAATTGCCAAGACTCAAGCTTGGACTTTCCCTTGCCAAGACCCATGCTTGGACTTTCTATGTGAAGTACCCAAGACATGGACTTTCCATGCCAAGTACACAAGACTTGGACATTCCATTGCCAAGTGTCCCACTTGGACTTCTCCATTATGGTCAACCTTGTTAGGGCAATCAACCCATGTATGATGTGGTTTTGATGTGTGTGGCAAAGGGTTTAAGTTAGGTTGTTATGTTGATTTGATATGTGTGTTGAAGTAGTGTAGGACTTAGTAATTCACACATGGATTGGGTTGACGAAAGCATTGGTGGGTTCACCATCTCATGGCTCAGGTCTTTGAGTCGGTGAAGGATGACATTGCGGAAGCCATGCGCATGGTGCATCCGAGGGACCAGTGGACGAGGATCATTAGAGTGAAGCCAAGGAAGCAGACATTAGGGAGAGACATGAAGGATGGCATTGCAAAGCCGTGCGTTTGGTGCATTCGAGGGACGTGGCTGGATGAAGAGAGCTTCGGCGAGGGACTTCAAGGGAGATGATGTAGGGATGTATACTGAAAAGTCTATCTTTTGTATGAACATCTTTATTTTTGAAATAAGAATCACATGATCATTGTTTGCATATTTATATGATTATGCAATATTGTCTAATACATTACATTGTAGATAACATGGTGTGTGGTGTCACACGGGAGATCATGTTATCGACCCCTTGTAAAGTATAAGTAAAGGCTCACAACCGAGATGGCTTTGGATAAACCATCGGAATGGTTGTAGTGTGATTTGGTATTGGTTTGTCTTCACCATAGAATCACACTAGTGCACTTTGTGTGTATTGAGCAGGACTGACTTAGAGGTGATTCGATTTATTGCTGACTATATAATCGAATCAGACCTCAGATATTATTTACTACATGCTCTTAATCCCGATATAATAACAGACACATATACTTAGTATTCATCTCTTTGATTTACCAATGGGCGAGATTTATAGATTAAATCGATAGGCTCGGTAAGTTGGGAGATGATATTATTTATATGGTATGTCGTTGATTATAGGAGGAAACCGTGTCCAATATATTAGGATGATGATGTCCCCTTGAGGAGCTCATAAGGTTCATCATGTAAACCCTGCAGGTGGACTTGGTCCGGCATGATGAAAAGGTTGAGTGATACTACTCATGGAGTTAGATGTTGATTAATTAATGGTCAGTAAATTAATTAATTGACGGACATTTGAGATCTTAAACACGGGGAGAAAATGTACAAATAATATATGGAGCCCATATTATCATATGGGGGTTGGTGAGGTAGATCAATGATAATCCTTTAGTGGATTGGATTATCATTAGTGGATCGGACTTTATGTGAGCTTGATCCATGGGTGGCCAAGATCCAACTCCTCCTCATGGTCCCTAATGTAGCCTATTAACACCTCATGAAGATTAGATCCAATGGATAGAAATAAAACTCTAGATCCAAAGGTAGAGATTAAATCTCTAGATCCGACGGTTGAGATTAAATCTCTAGATCCGACGGTTGAGATTAAATCCCTAGAACCAAAGGAGGAGATTAAATCATGGCTTGAGCCCAAATCTATAAATAGAGATCATGAAGTGGGCGGCAAGAGAGAGCATGGCTTAAGGGGATTAGGGTTTGCTTCCTTTGGAGGCTAGGAATCCTAGTTGGTTTAGGATTAGGTTTGGGTGGCTAGGGTTTTGGGAGCTATGGGTGGGTGGCAACAAGAGGAGGAGGTGTCTCTTCTTCTTCCTAAGGTGTGGCCGGTTCCTTCCATCTTCCCTCTACCTTGGCTTGTGCTCATCCTAATCTTCTTCCCCACTTCCATGGCCGGCCATTAGGAGAGCTAGGATTAGGGTTTGGAGGCTTAGGGTTTAGGAGGCTTGGGTGGCACCAAATAAGGAAGTAGTTTGCTTTCTTCTTCCTCTCCTTTGGTGGTCGGCGCCCACACCCCTTTCCCAGCCCTTGGCCGGCATCCAAAGACCCCTTCTCCTTCTCCTTAGGTGGTGGAAACAAGATATAGGGCTTTCCCTTGGTGTCTTGGTCGGTTTCCACCATTATCTCCTTCTCCTTGTTGGCCGACAGCAAGCATTCTCCTTGTTGCTTGTTGGTTGGATATATGAAGGAGAAGAGCTTTGTTTCTATTCTTCCTCTTGCTTTGGAAGAGCAAGGAAGGAAGATTTGCGATCTAGGAGCTTCGACTTTTGGTAGAGTGTCGCCCACACGACGTCCGAAAGGAGGAAGGACATACATTAGAAGATCGAGAGGTATATCGATTCTCTAATTTTTATATGTTACATGTTTGTATTTGTTTTTCAATTATGAGCGTGATATAAATCTGTATATGGCTAAATAATACTTGGATCCCGAGCATAAACACAAAAACTGGCGATCCGGACATCGTCTATTCCGTGGCTACTCGTAGAATAGAGGATGGTCTCTTGAACAACAAGTTTGTTCAAGTGACCTCTCTAAACGAATAGCACGACGATGACTTGGTTGTTTGAGCAATCCCTTTTGTCTAGGATTAAATTTTTAATCCGGGGACATCGATGGGATCGCCATGATCAAGCAACCGAGGTGAAGTGGGGAGCGAAGTTTCCCCTCACGGACTCGATATTCTAAACCCTACAATTAGTGGGAGAGCTTCCGGGCAAAACCCTTTAAATGGTATCTGAGCCAAGGTTTCCGATTTTTTGTGTTTAGGATTCGGTTAATTTTTATGCACTTTTCGTATATTATATGTGCCGGATAATAGTAGGATATGCGTAGTTTAACTCTTTGGTTGCAGGCATAAGATTCGACTATTATGGCCATATGTGTGTATGTGATTGTATGTGTGTAAATATTTATTTTGTTGAATCCTCGGGGTTGACGAGGCTAGTATTTAGTTTTTGTAAATTAAATACGACATTGTTTAGCCACTCTTTATTTTATTTTACTTTCGATCTAGATTTCATGTACACTCCCTCGTGGAGTATAGGATCGATGGATGTAAATTAAAATAGGTTTTAGTCTCGGCTCGGATCTCCGGATGGCTCGTACATGGCGTAGGAGGAGCGGACGAGATGGCGATGCGACGGGAGACATATTGAAGACAAAAAGCCATAATAGTTGGAAAATAATTTATTTTTCATATTTATTGCTTATTGTTTGATATGCATGTCGTAGGCTAGAAAATTCCTCATTTTCAAACTACTAAGTGGGAGAGGGAAATTTTTATAAATTCCCACGGCGTCCATTACGATTTGACATGTGATGCAAGCAAACTTGAGCATCGGCTCTGAGTGCCTTCCTCCCCATCGGATGAGTTTGTTTGTTGATCACAGGGTCGGATATGGTTATAGGCAATTATTAAGGAGAGTGTGTACTTCCCCATCGGAAGGCACATAACCCGAGATAATTACCTTGGTACCGAGTAATGGTGAACACTTAGATACAAATATAAGTATCCTCCTCATCGGAGTCACTGCTTTTATTTGTAGGGCCGAAGAGAAACCAACTATTAATTTTATTTGTCAAAAATTTAGGTTGACAAGATAGTAAAATTAATGGGTAAAACCTCCTCTTACAAATGTAGAATTCGTATACGTCCACACGATCGTGGCATGCGATATTCTCAGTGTTTAGAGGTGTTGGTTGATTTTAAAATTTTATTGTTTGAGGAATCAATAATTTTTTGGAATCTACAGTAATGATCTATGTGATTCTTAGGATTTTCAAAATGACTTTCAGTCCACTTGTTGTGATACTAAAGGAAAATAAGTTTACTGTACCCAAATAATGTTGATTGGAAAAGAATCTAGATATTGTCTTAACTGCTGAGGAGTACAAATATGTACTGTTCAAAGTGGGTCCTCCTAAGCCTGTGAATGAGCTGGAAGTCCTTGGAGCTGAGATCGATGGGGAAACCCAGGTCGATATCATTCTCCAATCGACAGAAAGGCTTGCTCAGGCTCAGGCCATGGTTGCTCAGAAGGTTTCTACTTCTAAGCTGAAAGGCAAGAAGAAGAAGAAACAAGATGGAGCAAAGGTGGTGGGAGGATCTCAGGGCAAGTACTTCACTTGCAAGCAGGATGGACATTGGAAGAAGGACTGTCCCAATCCAAAATAGAACAAAGGTATATCCTTTGATCTAGTCGTTGAAACATGGTTAGCAGTGTTATCTACCAGCACCTGGTGTGTAGATACGGGAGCCTCTGATCATGTCTGTAATACTTTGCAAGGGTTTCAGGAATCCCGACGACAAGCTGAGGGAGAGATTACCGTTTCCTTGGGCAATGCCATGAAGGTGGCGGCTATTGTAGTGGGAGAAGTTTTATTTATCTCTTGAGAAAAATAAAACTTAGGTTCTGGAAAATTCTCTTTATGTACCTTTATTTAGAAAGAACTTAGTTTCAGTTTCTAAATTGTTTATGGATGAATATTCTATTTCTTTTAATGACAGAGCTATTATAAAAAGGAATAGGGAGAATATCTGTTCAGGTACATTGATAGGAAATTTGTATACACTTGAACCAAAACCTCCCATGATGCAAATTGAAGTTTATAACACATCTTCTAATTCCAATAAGAGAAAAGAACCTTCGAAGATGAACCAAACATATCTTTGGCATCTTAGGCTTAGTCATATTAACCTAAACAAAATTCAAAGGTTGATAGCTGATGGACCTTTTGGTTCATTAGTGGTGGAGGATCTCCCAACCTGTGAATCTTGCTTGGAGGGTAAGATGACCAAGAGGCCTTTTAAGGCCAAGGGGTATAGAGCCAAAGATGTGTTAGAATTGGTTCATTCTGATTTGTGTGGTCCTATATCTATCCAGGCTAGAGGTGGTTTCGAGTATTTCATCTCTTTTATAGACGATTACTCGAGATATGGATACATTTACCTGATGCGTCGCAAGTCTGAATGCTTTGACAAGTTCAAAGAATTCAAGGTTGATGTGGAGAAACGTTAGGGTAAAAGTATCAAGACACTACGATCTGATCGTGGTGGTGAGTACCTCTTGGGAGAGTTTAGGAACTACTTATCAGAGGCTGGGATTCAATCCCAATTGACTACTCCTGGCACACCCCAGCAGAATGGTGTAGGAGAGCGAAGGAATAGGACTCTTATGAAGATGGTTAGATCGATGATGAGTTATTCTGAGTTGCCAGATTCGTTCTGGGGATATGCTCTAGATATGGCGGTGTACATTCTAAACTTGGTTCCATCTAAATCAGTGCCTTCTACTCCCACAGAATTGTGGACTGGGTGAAAGCCTAGTTTAAGACATATTCGAATATGGGGGAGTCCATCACATGTGCTGAAGGCAGATGTTGGTAAGTTGGAACCTCGTACATAAGTACGCATGTTCGTTGGCTATCCCAAGGGAACGAAGGGTGGATTGTTTTATAGTCCTAGAGATCAGAGGGTGATCGTTAGCACGAACGCTAGATTTCTAGAGGAAGACTATGTGATGAGCCACAAGCCCAAGAGTAAAATTGTTCTGGAGGAGTTAAAAGGGGAAGTCACTTCTTTAGTACCACCGGTATAAGAGGATATACCACATGTCACTGCACCGCGTGTCACAGAGGATACACAGGTGATACCTCGTCGTAGTGGAAGGGTTGTGAGATAGCCTGATAGATTCATGTTCTTGGGAGAATCTTCTGATTTGGTCCCTAGCGAACATGAACCTGATCCCTGGATATATGACGAGGCAATCCAAGATAAAGATGCACTATCTTGGCAAAGTGCAATGAATGCTGAGATTAAATCTATGGATTCAAATCAGGTCTGGGAGCTAGTAGAACCACCCGATGGTGTAAAAACCATTGGATGCAAGTGGATCTACAAGAGAAAGAGAGGAATAGACGGGAAGGTTGAGACCTTCAAAGCGAGGCTTGTTGCGAAGGGGTATACTCAGAAAGTGGGTATTGATTATGAGGAGACCTTTTCGCCGGTAGCCATGCTTAAGTCTATCCGGATTCTCTTATGCATAGCAGCTCATATAGATTATGAGGTGTGGCAGATGAATGTCAAGACAGCTTTCCTTAATGGAAGTCTTGAGGAAAACATCTATATGAAGCAACCAGAGGGATTCATTGCTAAAGGCAAACAGCATCTTGTGTGTAAGCTTAATCGGTCCATTTATGGATTGAAGCAAGCTTCAAGGTCTTGGAACATCCACTTTGATGAGGTGATCCAGTCTTATGGATTTTTTCAAAGTCCGGATGAGTCTTGTGTATACAAGAGATGTGATGGAAATGTAGTGGTATTTCTTGTACTATACGTAGATGACATTTTGTTGATTGGAAATAATATCAAGGTTTTATCGGATATAAGGGTATGGTTGTCCAAATAGTTTGATATGAAGGACTTGGGAGAGGTGGGACACATCTTTGGGATTAAGGTTATAAGGGATCGCAAGAAAATGATGTTGTGCTTATCCTAAGCTTCATACATAGACATGATTATGGAGCGTTTTAGCATGTAGAACTCCAAGAAGGGTTTTCTACCTTTCAAGCATGGAGTTCCTTTATCTAAGGAGATGTGTCCTAGATCATCTAAGGAGATAGGGGAGATGAAGGCGGGTCCTTATGCTTCGACAGTAGGAAGCCTCATGTATGCAATGCTATGTACGAGACCAGATATCCGCTTGCAGGGCATGGTCAATGAATATCGAGTAATCCAGATGTGGACATTGGATCCAGGTAAAGCATATATTGAAGTGCCTGAGAAGGACTAGGCATTATATGCTAGTTTATCGGGCAGACCAATTACTCCTTGTGGGTTACACGGATTCCGACTTTCAATTTGATAGGGATAACAATAAGTCTACCTCAGGTTTTGTGTTTACTTTGGGAGGTGGAGCCATTGTATGGAGGAGTGTCAAGCAAAAATGCATGGCGGACTCCACCATGGAAGCTGAGTATGTGGCAGCCTCTGAGGCGGCCAAAGAAGCTGTATGGCTCAAGAACTTCCTGATGGACTTGGATGTGATTCCTGGTTTGCCCAGAACTATCACAATTTATTGTGATAATAATGGTGTAGTTGCAAACTCAAAGGAACCATGAGCCCATAAGGTAAGTAAATGCATAGAGCGCAAGTACCACCTGATACGAGAAATCGTAAAAGAGGTAGAAGTTACTGTCGCCTAGATTTCATCAGAGGATGACCTGGTAGACCATTTCACTAAGGCTCTTCTAGTGAGAGCTTTGATAGGCATGTGGAGGGAAGGGGAATCAAATGTATGGCAGTATGAAGACAGCATAGTCTTTTAGTATAAGTAGGAGATTGTAGGGATGAATACTAAAAAGTCTATCTTTTGTATGAACATCTTTATTTTTGAAATAAGAATCACATGATCATTGTTTACATATTTATATGATTATGCAATATTGTCTAATACATTACATTGTAGATAACATGGTGTGTGGTGTCACACGGGAGATCATGTTATCGGTCCCTTGTAAAGTATAAGTAAAGGCTCACAACCGAGATGACTTTGGACAAACCATCGGAATGGTTGTAGTGTGATTTGGTATTGGTTTGTCTTGACCATAGAATCACACTAGTACACTTTGTGTGTATTGAGAAGGACCGACTTAGAGGTGATTCGATTTATTGCTGACTACATAATCGAATCGGACCTCAGATATTATTTAGTACATGCTCTTAATCCCGATATAATAATGAGCACATATACTTAGTATTCATCTCTTTAATTTACCAATGGACGAGATTTATAGATTAAATCGATAGGCTCGGTAAGTTGGGAGATGATATTATTTATATAGTGTGATGTTGATTATAGGAGGAAATCGTGTCCTATATATTAGGATGATGATGTTGTTAGTGAAAGCCCTAGAGACAATCATGTGATGATTGTTGTATGAACTTTATTGTATCATATTCCTATTTATAAAGGCATGGTTATTATATTTACTTGTATTGGTGCCAAATAACTAAATATAATAATGTCCTTGAGTAGTAGGTTCTTATCTATATCAATCGATTGGTTGAATCGATAATGAGATGATATAGAGAACACTACTCTTAATCATTCCTAGTCGAGTATTAACATTCAGGGACAATGTTAATGCGTAGAGATTAGCATGTAGGTCAACACGATGACTTGATCTCACAGGTCATGGATATGAGATATCAAGTTGACACATGGGTATGCATTGGAGAATGTATACTGAATGACTCGCCATGAGAAAGTATCATGGATCGTTATATGAGTGTCATATACTTTCTCATGTGGCTATTAGTATGACTATTAGTCCTTAGACCTGAAGTCACCATGGTTCCCTACATAAGGAGTTGCATTTTCACAAACGCCACCTAAATGGGTGGACTATAAAGGCGACATCGGGTATGTAACAATTATGAGGGGATGTGAGTGATGTAGATGGGATCTATCCCTCCTATATGACGGGGGTGACATCGATATTCTTGATAGAGTGAGACCACGAAGTGCATGGCCATGCCCAAATGAGTCAATATGAGATATTGAGCTCATTTGATTAGAGTGAGTCTACTTAGAGATCAAGATTTAGATTGTACCGAGGATGACACGGTCTATGCCTCGATTGGTCAATCTAGATGTCAAGGATAGAGGGACATTGTCACATATTGTGAGAGTCACAATTAGTAGTCACAAAGGTGATGTTGGAGCTCAACATTCTTGTAACTTGGGTAGCAATGATGTGTTGCTAGATACCACTCATTGCTTATGTTCCTAAATCGGTTTAGGGACATTGCCAACGTTACAAGAACCTATAGGGTCACACATATAAGAGCAATTAGATGAAGATTAGGTTCATATGATGAACCATGAGGATTAGGTTCATGGGATGAACCAAATTGGATTAAGAGTAATCCAAATTAGAATAATTGAGTTAGACTCAAGTTGATTCAAGTGTTGAATGAGTCTAATTTAGATTTGATTCATCAAATCAATTTAAATTAAATGAATATAGATTCATTAAATTAAATTGACTTGAGTCAAGTGGTTAGATTTGATCAACCATGGGAGATTAGAGGTCAAGTTTGACTTGACCAAATGTCATGTCATGATGATGACTTGGCATGGCCGGCCAATGATGATGCTCCACATCATCATTGACTTTGTCAATTGGTGCCACATCATGAGGGAGACCAAGGGTCATGGGAGTTACATGCATGCATGTAACCCCCTTCCTTGAAGTGGCCAACCACTTTAGGGGTTTCAAAGTGGGAATTCATTTTGTGAGTTACTCATTCCATCATCTTAAACCTTGGATCATCTTCCTCTAGCTCTCCTCTCCCAACCTCCTGGAAAATTCCTAAAGGAGTGCTAGCACACTCTAAGGCATTTTTCTCCACCTATTGCTTGTGTGGATACCATAGAGGAGTGCACTTGACACTCTGAGTTCACAACCTTTTGGACCGGATTTGGGGCATCACGGGTAATGATTCACCTCTTAGATCTAAGGTAGATCTAGGTTTTAGTAAGCACATACATGTTTTATAATTTTTATACGACGGATCCGTGGCGGAGGTTTCAGAACGCAAAGCTGTTTTTGCTCGAAAAACCCAACTGTATCGAGCCACATGCGAAGCATGTATGTGTTTCATCTGTAATTTTTGTATTAGATATAAAATTACAGATTTATATGTTTCTGTAAATTTCCTAATTTTATAGAATTTTTGGGTATTTTTCTCAAAGAGTCGACAACAAGTGTTGGGACACTTGTAGGCTTCAACTGTGAAAAACTCCCAAACGGCGAGTTCGCGAGGGAACAGCGACTTAAGTCGCTGTAGATCAGTAGGGACACTCTAAGTTAATTTTACAGTGGGCTGCCCTATCAAAGGCTTTGTCCATCAGTAAACCGCTTAGGGACCGTTACGAGAGGTGACTCATTAATTTAAAAAAAATAGGAAAAATTATAGAAATTTCTGTAAAATACATAATTTAGAATTATGTATAATTCTGTGATTGTCATGGCCTAATGACCCCAATTTTATTGGATTATGATGTGTGTAATTCATAATACTACGGCTGCTTTTTTGTGGTCGGCGTGTTGTATAGACGCAACTGGCCGACCTCTTCTTTTGATATTCTAGTTGTAATTAGTTTTTAGACTAATGTAACTCGAGTTTCATATTTGTAATGTACAAAATGAGCGGTGGAAAGTCCACTCGAAGCTAGATTACGAGAAGGGTGAACACACATGGCGTCAAAGGAAGCGCTTGGAGAAGCCTTAGCCTTAGGTTGTCCGATCTTCTCATTGGCTTGAGAAGATCGTAGGCCATGACTATATCACATTTAATTATATATATAGTTGATATATATATATATATATATGTTGATATATATATCTATATATTTAATTGATTTTGCTTGTATATATGTGATGCATGCTAGTAGAATAATGCTTGTATGTATATGATGCATGCTAGGATAATTTTCTTGTATGTATATGATGCATGCTAGAATAATGAATGTATGTATATGATGCAGGGATAATAAAGGCCTAAATGCGTATAAGATACACATTACGATTAGATTAGATCATAATCGAATCAACTCAAAATGCCACCGAGCCTGACCCATCATTACCTCGATCATTTGTTGTTGTGAATCGCCAGCAGCAACGATATTATCTTGGTAGGGTGCGGAGGGACAATCTTGGTCCCGCCTATCACGCTTGGGTTAGAGTAAGCTCAATTAGATTGAGCAAAACTAGTTAAACTCAATTGGATCGAGTAGAACTATAGGCATATTCCAATCGTTGGAACGATAGGTCAAGATCGCATTTACACTAAATCTTGGGTGATTTAGCCAAAGCTAACTCAAGGTCTTTTGTAAATGTGGGTCTTGATCCTATAAAGAGTTACATAGAGATGTAATCGGTAATGTGTTACCCACCGATCATACTAAGTCTTGGGCGATTTAGCCAAAGCTAACTCAAGGCTTAGTATGATGTGGATCTTGTCCCGCAAGAATTATAGCTAGTTTGTATGAATCTAGTAATGTGGTTTGACCACATCCATAACTCGATTCTACAAAAAATTCCTATAATAGTGAGCATCATTTGATTAAAGGCCTAATTAAATGATAAAAGGAATATGATATTAATTCTCTGCATTGTATGTTGTAGAGAACAAACACGAACACTCTCTCTGTCTTTGAGAAGGACAAGCTCAATGGAGCGAATTTCCAGATACAGAACTTGAGAATTGTTCTCACCCAAGAAAGGAAGTTGTATGTCCCGAGGATTAGACACTCTCAGCCTCGGTGATAAAGATGCTTACAAGAAGCATCAAGATGATGCAGATGTAATGTGTCTAATGTCTGCGACCATGAACTCGAGCTGTATAACACATTCATGAATGCTTATGACATGGTTGGACATCTTCGCCAACTATATCAAGGACAAGCTAGGCATGAGAGAGATATGAAGTCTCTAAGGCATTATTTGGGTCCAAAATGCAAGAAGGGACTCGAGGTACATGTACTCAAGATGATTGGACGAAAAACCTACAAAGGTCAGATTCCCACTTGCCAAGAGTCAAGCCACACATGATCTTGCAATCTTTGCCACAAGCCTTCAATCAATTTGTCATGAATTATAACATGAATGAAATTGATAAGTGAAAATGCTCATATGTTGAGAATCTGAGCTTAACTAAGAAGGAAAATCGACACCATTTGTACAAAGAAGAAAGGCAAGCCTAAAGGTAAGGGAAAGTCCAAGCCAAGGGCAAAGGCAAATAACTTAAACCCAAAGGAGGGTATAGGAAGGGCTTGCTTCCCGCAAGACCATGGCGAATCGAAAGCTTACGAAGATCTTAAGAAGAAAGAAGTGAGACTTCTACTTTAGGTATAAATGTTATAAGTCAATCTATCTATTTCTTCATCGGGTATTAGATAGGATGTGCATCTCACATTTGTACCAATGGGCCGAGAAATAGCAGGCATTGACAAAGGGCGAGGTGGACCACGAGTAGGCAATGGAGCAAGAGTTGTCAGCCAATCAAGGAACTTATGATCTATCTTTGCCCTCGGGCTTGTATTAGAATTAGATGAATGTTGTTATGTTAACCAAGAACATCATTTCATTTGTTTTATACAAAAGGATTTTCATTTATAATAAAGAACAAATGTTATTCAGTTTATTTAAATAATATATTCTATCAGGCACTCTAATGAATGGACTCTACTTTCTAGACTTAGAGAGCCCTATCTATAACATTAGTACCAAGAGGTTCAAGTCAAATGAGTTGAACAAACTTATCTCGCATCGCCAGTCACAATGAGAGTCGCATCTCACTCCATAAGGATAATGCTAGACTCATTTGATTTTGAATCATATGAGATGCAATCTCCTTTTAGGCAAGATGACCAAGACTTTTAGTGGACACAAGAAAAAAGTGATTTATTGGACTTATACATAGTGATGTATGTGGTTCTTCAATGTCTGCTTAGAGGTGGTTCAATACTTCATTACATTTACATGACTTTAAGAGATATGGTTATGTGTATCTCATGACACTAAATCGAATCCTTTAAAAAGTTCAAAGAAGAATGAAGTAAAAACCACTGCAAGAGTATTAAGATACGATCGATCGAGGTGGTGAATACCTTAGCCATGAGTTTAGAACATCTAGCCGAGTGTGGATTCTATCCCAACTCACTCCTCTGAACACCACAAAGGGTGTATCAAAAGGAGGAATCGACTTATTGGATAGGTACGATCTATGATGAGTCACATCTTCCTATATCCTTTTGGGGATATGCTCTAGACACAGCCTTTACCCTTAACCGTACCATCCAAGGCCGTGATAAAGACATATATGATATGGACGAGAAATCCCATGATATCTTTTATGAGGATTTGGGGTTTGAGGCTTACGCCGACGCCAAGTCTCATAAAGGGGACCCAAATCCGATAGGTATTTTGTTGGATATCCCAAGGATACAAAGGATATTATTTCTACATTCCCAACAAGACAAAGTGTTTGTAGACGAGTTTTTCTAGAAAGGATTTTATTTCTAGAAAACTAGGAGTACCTTTCAATCAAGAAATTCAAGATAAGGACCATAGCAATGGTGATCAAAATATTTCTTGTCTAGGCGACGTAATGCCTATCGAGAATGAACTCTACCCATCGAGAAGCCGTGATGACAGATTCGAGAAATGGCGAGGCCAGATCCGAGATGGAATCCATGTACACCAACCAAGTATGGACTTTGGTTGATCCACGAAGGGTCAAACCATTGGGTGTAAGTGGGTCTTTAGGAGAAAGATGACATGGATGGACTTACGATACCAATAAGGGTCGACAGGCTAAAGGTTTCAAGCAAATTCATGGTATTGACTATGATGAAACCTTTTCTCCGGGCATGTTTAAGTCCATTCGGATCTTGCTTGCTATCATTACCATTATGAGATCGCGATGGATGTCAAAATCACATAATGGAAACTTGCTCGAGGATATTACATGACACAACCCGAGGGTTTTGTAGATCCACAACACATCTCGAAGGTATGCAAAGGTCCATTTATGGGCTAAAGCAAGCTTCTGAGATGGAATCTTTGATTCGATGATGCGATCAAAGTTTTCATCAAGAATGAAAATGAACCTGTCTATAAGAGGGTTAATAGCTTATCTTCCGTATTGGATTTACATATTGAATGACATCCTTCATCAGTCGAAGACGCTCGACGTGCTTCTCAATGAAAGACTTAGTAAAGCACCGTATTCTAGGCATCAAGATCTATAGAGATAGATCTAAGAGATTGTCGCCTAAGTCGATATTGATCGACACGGTATTACTGCTGATGCGAATTCCAAGAAAGGACTTCGCCGATGTCACATGGTGTGAGTTCAAACTCAAAGTCCCTCTTCTAGAGAGGAGAGACCGCATGGATAAGATCCTTACGACCGCTATAGGATCATCGCGTACGCATGCATACTGCTCGATGTCTCGATGCTTGAGCATGACTAGAGACCATTGATCGTGAGCGTCAGGATAGCATAAGAATATTCTGAGAAGGACTAAAGAATATTTCTTGATATTCGAGGCGATGGAGCTAGTCAGAAGAGTTACATGATGCGCTTCAAATGACGTAGATGATTATAGATCGCAGTGTGGTTCGTGTTTTGCTTGAATAGGGGTATGTGACGAAGAGTTCAAGACACAGCTTGATTCTGATAGGCCATATATCGGTGCTCATCTCATTTGAGAGATTGTCGATAGAGGAGATGTGAAGATTTGAAAAATAGAGGCTAACATCGCAGATCCCTTGACCAAGGCTTGGTAAAAGCATGATGGTCACACTAGGTCATTGGGTATTAGATACTACGTGATTGGCACTAGTGCTAGTGGAGATTGTTAGTGAAAGCCCTAGAGCCAATCATGTGATGATTGTTGTATGGACTTTATTGTATCATATTCCTATTTATAAAGGCATGGTTATTATATTTACTTGTATTGTTGCCAAATAACTAAATATAATAATGTCCTTGAGTAGTAGGTTCTTATCTATATCAATCGATTGGTTGAATCGATAATGAGATGATATAGAGAACACTACTCTTAATCATTCCTACTTATTAACATTCGTGACAATGTTAATGTGTAGAGACTAGCATGTAGGTCAACACGATGACTTGATCTCACAAGTCATGGATATGAGATATCAAGTTGACACATGGGTATGCATTGAGAATGTATCAATGACCCGCCATGAGAAAGTATCATGGATCGTTATATGAGTGTCATATACTTTCTCATGTGGCTATTAGTATGACTATTAGTCCTTAGACCTGAAGTCACCATGGTTCCTACATAAGGAGTTGCTGCTTTCACAAACGCCACCCGTAAATGGGTGGACTAAAAGCGATTGGGTATGTAACAAATTATACGGAGGATGTGAGTGATGTAGTTGGGATCTATCCCTCGTATCTGACTGGGGTGACATCGATATTCTTGATAGAGTGAGACCACGGCGTATGGTTATGCCCAAATGAGTCAATATGAGATATTGAGCTCATTTGATTAGTGAGTCTACTGAGATCAAGATTGATCATTTAGATGACACGGTCTATGCCTCGATTGGTCAATCTAGATGTCAAGGATAGAGGGACATTGTCACATATTGTGAGAGTCACAATTAGTACTCACAAAGGTGATGTTAGAGCTCAACATTCTTGTAACTTGGGTAGCAATGATATGTTGCTAGATACCGCTCATTGCTTATGTTCCTAAATCGGTTTAGGGACATTGCCAACGTTACAAGAACCTATAGGGTCACACACATAAGAGCAATTAGATGGAGATTAGGTTCATATGATGAACCATGAGGATTAGGTTCATGGGATGAACCAAATTGGATTAAGAGTACTCCAAATTAGAATAATTGAGTTAGACTCAAGTTGATTCAAGTGTTGAATGAGTCTATTTTAGATTTGATTCATCAAATCAATTTAAATTAAATGAATAGAGATTCATTAAATTAAATTGACTTGAGTCAAGTGGTTAGATTTGATCAACCATGGGAGATTAGAGGTCAAGTTTGACTTGACCAAATGCCATGTCATGATGATGACTTGGCATGACCGGCCAATGATGATGCTCCACATCATCATTGACTTATCATTGCCATCATGAGGGAAAAGCCAAGATGCATGCATGTAACTTCCTGAAGTGGCGGCCACTTTAGGGTTTCAAAGTGGGAATTCATTTGAGTTACTCATTCCATCATCTTCAACCTTGGATCATCTTCCTCTCAAGCTTCCTCCTCCCAACCTCCTTGGCAAATTAAAGGAGTGCTAGCACACTCTAAGGCATTTTTCTCCACCTATTGCTTGTGTGGATACCAATAGAGAGTGTGTACTTGACACCTCGAAGCAACCTATTAGCGGAGAAGGCATCGCATCTAGGTGATTCACCTCTTAGATCTAAGGTAGATCTAGGGTTTAGTAAGAATATGTTATGTTTTATATTTATTTACACGATCCGTGCCTTATGTTTAAGCAAAAAGCGTTTTCTCCCGAAAAACCCAATGATGATGTCCCTTGAGGAGCTCATAAGGTTCATCATGTAAACCCCGCAGTGACTTGTCCGCATGAAAAGGTTGAGTGGTACTACTCATGGAGTTAGATGTTGATTAATTAATGGTCAGAAATTAATTAATCGACGACATTCGAGATCTTAAACACGGGAGAAAATGTACAAATAATATATGGAGCCCATATTATCATATGGGGTTGGTGAGGTAGATCAATGATAATCCTTTAGTGATTGGATTATCATTAGTGGATCGACTTTATGTGGGCTTGATCCATGGGTGGCCAAGATCCAACTCCTCCTCATGGTCCCTAATGTAGCCTATTAACACCTCATGAAGCTTAGATCCAATGGATAGAAACAAAACTCTAGATCCAAAGGTAGAGATTAAATCTCTAGATCCGACTGAGATTAAATCTAGATCCCAGCTGAGATTAAATCCCTAGAACCAATGGAGGAGATTAAATCATGGCTTGAGCCCAACTCTATAAATAGAGATCATGTGGCAAGAGAGAGAGCATGGCTTAAGGGGATTAGGGTTTGCTTCCTTTGGAGGCTAGGAATCCTAGTTGGTTTAGGATTAGGTTTGGGTGGCTAGGGTTTTGGGAGCTATGGGTGGCGCAACAAGAGGAGGAGTTTTTCTTCTTCTTCCTAAGGTGTGGCGGTTCCTTCCATCTTCCCTCTACCTTGGCTTGTGCTCATCCTAATCTTCTTCCCACTTCCATGGCGGCCATAAGGAGAGCTAGGATTAGGGTTTGAGGCTTAGGGTTTAGGAGGCTTGGGTGGCACCAAATAAGGAAGTAGTTTGCTTTCTTCTTCCTCTCCTTTGGTGGCCGGGCGCCCACAGCCCTTCCCAGCTTGGCCGCATCCAAAGACCCTTCTCCTTCTCCTTAGGTGGTGGAAACAAGATATAGGGCTTTCCCTTGGTGTCTTGGCTTTCCCACCATTATCACCTTCTCCTTGTTGGCCGGCGGCAAGCATTCTCCTTGTTGCTTGTTGGTTGGCTATAGGAAGGAGAAGAGCTTTGTTTCTATTCTTCCTCTTGCTTTGGAAGAGCAAGGAAGGAAGATTTGTGATCTAGGAGCTTCGACTTTTGGTAGAGCGTCGCCCACACGACGTCGGAAAGGAGGAAGGACATACATTAGAAGATCGAGAGGTATATCGATTCTCTAATTTTTATATGTTACATGTTTGTATTTGTTTTTCAATTATGAGCATGATATAAATCTGTATATGGCTAAATAATACTTGGATCCCGAGAATAAACACAAAAACCGATGATCCGGACATCGTCTATTCCGCGGCTACTCGTATAATAGAGTATGGTCGCTTGAACAATGAGTTTGTTCTAGTGACCTCTCTAAACGAATAGCACGACGATGACTTGGTTGTTTGAGTAATGCCTTTTGTCTAGGATTAAATTTTTAATCCGGGGACATCGATGGGATTGCCATGATCAAGCAACCGAGGTGAAGTGGGAAGCGAAGTTTCCCCTCACAGACTCGATAAGCTAAACCCTACAATTAGTGGGAGAGCTTCTAAGCAAAACCCTTCAGATGAGAGAATGAGCGATTTGTAAATGGTAGCTCATACGTGAACTTGGCCAAATGGCTAAGTCAAGTGTCGGATGCTCAACCGAGTGGGTTGAGGTTTTACCCGACAAGTCGGATGCTCAAATTAGGGTTTGAGATTTTACCCAACATATGGTTAAGTTGGATGCTCAAACATTAGTTTGAGATTTCTACCCGATGAAGTGGAAGTGTCGGATGCTCAACTAAGGGGTTGAGATTTTACCCGACTGTCGGATGCTCAAACAAATGGTTGTTTGAGGTTTTACCCGACACCAGTCGACTGTTATAGATATTAGTCGACTGATCTGGGTCGATGGCACTTGACTAGTGCTCGACCGGTGTTCGACTGAAGTTTTTTGGACCAACAGTCGACTTCTAGGGTTTGACAATGATCGCTGACCATCACCGATCGCCATATGGATCGTGATCGGGGAATGAGTAGGTTTTGGAGTCGACCGACGCTCACTGATCGATGAGCTCCATCACCGATCGATGAGGATGATCAATCGATCGATGGGAGCTATCGAAGCGCGGATGAAGCCGCCCGAGGCAACGCCGATGATCGATTGTCGTGATCAATCGATCGCACGCCTAACGGAAGAATAACCTCTTCCCTATAAGAAGAGGCCTTGGGTGCTCTTGGGAGGCTAATGCTTCTACTCTAAACTTCTCCCAAGTGCCCAAAATGTTTCCACTCCTCTTCCTTGTGTTTATTTCAATTATATTGTAAGAGGGAGTGATTCTTGTAAGAAAGGTTTACCTCCACCTTGAAGGAGAGATTAGTGAAGGTTTTGGAGTGATTCACCTGGAACGAATCGATCCGTAGATTAGAGACAAGGGTCGTGAACCATGTTACATTGTTTGTTAGCATTGTTCTTTCTTTTACTTTTGTCTTTTACTTTTTAATTACTTGTTTAACCTAATAATCGTAGATAATCAAGAAGTGAGTAATTTCCATCGTACACATCGATGGCTATTCACCCCCTCTAGCCGGCCACCGATCCTCCAACAAGTGGTATCAGAGCGAGGAGCTTATCACAGACTCATCGCCAACACAAGCATGACAAGATGGCCGACTCCAACATTCATCCACCCAAGTTCGGGGGCAATTTCTCTTGGTGGAAGAAGAGAATGGAGGTATTTTTCGAAACCGACTTTGATATTATGCTTATCATGGAAAATGGATTCGAGATACCTAGGGATGAAGAAGGGAGAATGCTTGAAAAATCAAGGTGGACCAAGAAGAAAAGAGAGGAGCACTTGGCGAATTCAAAGGTCAAACATCACCTATTCAATGTGCTTCCTCAACAAGAGATAAATCGGATAGGAGAATGTGCAAGCGCCAAGGAAATGTGGGAGAAGCTAGTGGAGCTTCATGAAGGCACATCCGAAGACAAGCTAGCAAGAAGAGACCTCCTCCGCACTCAATTAAGCAATATTAAATTAGATAAGGGGGAAAAGGTACTCTCACTTCATTCACGTTTTAAGGAAATAATAACCAGTTTATCAAGTGTAGGTGAAAAACTCTCCAACCGGGACATGATAATGAAAGTCATAGATGCCTTCCCCCGGTCATCCAAATGGAGCTCCATGAGCTTGAAGGAATAGTAGAAGAGCAAATCAAGCCATCAAGGGGTTTGGCACTTATCGCCGACAAAGGGAAGAAGAAGAAGGAGACTCCACCCTCTTCATCCGATGACAAATCATCCTCCTCCTCATTAATGAATAGCAATGAGGAAGCTTATATGGTAAGGAAGGTAAGGCGTGCTTTAAAGAATTTTAAGTTTAATAAATCTCATGATAGGGGAAGAAGGCCAAGGAGAAAGGTCATTTGCTATAATTGCCAAGGAGAGGGACATATGAGGGATGAGTGTCCCTTATTGAACAAAAGCAAGGAAGACAAGAAGAAAGACAAGAAGAAAGGGAAGAAGAAAGAGGAAAAGAAATCCAAAGAAAAAGGGAAGACAAAAGCCCACAACCTTAAAGTGGTGACGTGGGATGATCCATCATCATCATTGGAGGAAGAAGTCTTCACGGAACTTGCACTAATGGGGATAGATGACTTGGACTACACCTCCTCCGAAAAAGAAGAAAGAAGTACAAGTGAGGAGGAGAGCTCAAGTGAAGGGGGAGCTTCATCATCATCATCATCCAAAGGGGATTGGGTAAGCAAGGTAACGAAACTCCCCTCCAATGATAACTAGCCTAACTAGGGACTTATTTAGGGCTAAGAAGAAGAACAAATGCATGCTTGATGAAATTAGAACTCTAGAAGAAAAATTGAAAAATTCATGCTCACATGATAATGATATTTCTTCTAGTGTAAATGATGCATGCTTAGTAGAAGAAAATAAGGCTTTAAGAGAAAAGGTAGAATTTCTTACAAAGGCCTTAGAAAAATTTACTATTGGCTCCAACACTTTGAACATGATAATTGGGAGCCAAAGAGAAAGTTTTAACAAAAAGGGCCTAGGATACAAGGGATCAAAGAATGAGAAGGCCTATCAATAGCTAGGGGACAATCAAAGACTACAATGGTAGCTAGGAAATGGATCCCAAAGGAGTATTTGGTGAACCTTATTGGAAAGAACTTATATTGGGTTCCCAAGTCCATCCTTAGAGGTTAGAAAAACCTAGGATAGTTAACCATAGTTGGACTTTACTTATATCATGCTATTTGGTTGACTTATGTTAGTGTTGGGTGAAATGTTTGATTTATGATCATGATTGAAAAATATTTGACTTATGATATTGGGTGATAATGTTTATATCATCATGGATAATATGTGTTGTATGATCATAATGTGCATTTAGTGTTATACTTGTATTATGATCATAATATGTAAATTAAATGATAATATTTGTGTTATGATCATGATGAGTATTTTTGAATGATATATACTTAACCTTAATAGAATTGCATGAAATCTATGGTTAAGTATAATACCTTAGGCACATCTCACACTCACTATAGGCTAACTTGATTGAAAATATAGCAATGAGTGAGATGTTAGGTTGATACAAATGACTCACTTATACTTATAACATTTTGATGGGTCATTAGGTGTATCATAATAGAGCAATCATAGACCAATCATGGGGAAAACTTATGTTTAATTCATAGACATTTTACCCAAAGATCATGGTTGGATATTTTAAATGATTTAAAACCATTTTATGTTTTATAAACTGTGAGTTCATGTTTTAAATCATTTCAAGGCAAAACTAGGCTTTCAAGTTGATAAAAACTTTAGTGATTTTCAACACCTTTGAGGTTTTGCCAAACTTTCAAAATTGGAATGAATTTTCATGAAAAATCATTTTTCATTGATAAAGTGACTTATCAGAAATATGTTCCCTGAATTTCATGATTTTTAGAATTTTTTGGATTTTTTATGCATTTATGAATTTCGGTCCGAAAATCAGAAAAGCTAGAAATCTTGTGCTAGTTGATCGAGTTCGGGCTTCATCGATGTATCGCCTGCTTTATCGTGTTTTAGGTCTGATTTTGGTGATTTTCTTCCCTAGACTTGATGTCATGCTTGTATAACATATGTTAGATGTTTTTGATGGTGTCAAAGGGGGATAAATGGTTAAGTTTAAGTTTATCATGCTAAGGGGGAGAATTAGC
This sequence comes from Wurfbainia villosa, assembly GCA_025175895.1. NCBI lineage: Eukaryota > Viridiplantae > Streptophyta > Magnoliopsida > Zingiberales > Zingiberaceae > Wurfbainia > Wurfbainia villosa. The sequence continues at coordinate 86,606,161 of CM045990.1, forward strand.
ATGTGTTAAGGGGGAGTTGCATGTATTTAGGGGGAGTGTTTGATACTCATGGTTGTTTACATGCTTTCCTTGCCTTATTGATTTTGTTAATATTTTACTTAACTTAAACGGATTGTCATACATCAAAAAGGGAGAGATTGTTAAGGAAATCAACCCATGTATGATGTGGTTTTGATATGTGTAGCAAAGGGTTTAAGTTAGGTTGTTATGTTGATTTGATATGTGTGTTGAAGTCGTATAGGACTTAGTAATTCACACATGGATTGGCTTGACGAAAGCATTGGTGAGTTCACCATCTCATGGCTCGGGTCTTTGAGTTGGTGAAGGATGACATTGTGGAAGCTATGTGCTTGGTGCATCCGAGGGATCGCCGGACGAGGAGCATTGAAGTGAAGGCAAGGAAGCAGACTTCAGAGCGAGACACGAAGGATGGCATTGTGAAGCTGTGCGCTTAGTGCATCAGAGGGACATGGCCGGACGAAGAGAGCTTCGGCGAGAGACTTCAAGGGAGATGAGAGAATGAGCAATTTGTAAACGGTAGCTCATGGGTGAACTTGGTCGAATGGCTAAGTTAAGTGTCGGATGCTCAACCGAGTGGGTTGAGGTTTTACCCGACAAGTCGGATGCTCAAACAAGGGTTTGAGGCTTTACTCAGCGTATGGTTAAGTCGGACGCTTAAACATTAGTTTGAGGTTTCTACCTGATGAAGTGGAAGTGTCGGATGCTCAACCAAGTGGGTTGAGGTTTTACCCAACCGTTGGATGCTCCAACAAATGGTTGTTTGAGGTTTTACGCAACACCAGTCGACTGATCTGGGTCGATGGCACTAGACTGGTGCTCGACCGGTGTTCGACTGTGTTGGAATGTATACTAAAAGCCTAGCTCTTTTTGTATGAACATTTTTATTTTGAAATAAGAATCACATGATTATTGTTTGCACTTTATATTTATTATATGTGTGCATATTGTCTAATATTTTACATTGTAGATAACATGGTGCTTGGTGTGGCACAGAAGATCATGTTATCAGTCCCTTGTAGAATATAAGTAGAGGCTCACAACTAAGATGGTTTTGGACAAACCATTGGCATAGTTGTAGTGTAGCTTGGTATTATTTTGTCTTAAACATAGAGTTACACTAGTACACTTAGGTGTATTGAGCAGGACCGACATAGAGGTGATTCAATTTATTGCTGACTACATAATTGAATCGGACCTCGGATATTATGTTGTACATGCTCTTAATCCCGATATAATAACGGGCACATGTACTTAGTATTTATTTCTTTGATTTACCAAAGGGTGAGATTTAGATGGATTAAATCAATATGCCCGGTAAGTTGGGAAATGATATTATTTACATGGTGTGTCGTTGATTATAGGAGGAAACCGTGTCCTATATATTAGGTTGATGATGTCCCCTTGAGGAGCTCATAAGGTTCATCATGTAAACCCAGCTGGTTGACTTAGTCAACATGATGATAAGGTTGAGTGGTACTACTCGAGGAGTTAGATGTTAATTGATTGATGGTCAGTAAATCAATTAATTAACGGACATTCGATATCTTAAACACGGGGAGATGGATGTACAAATAATATATGGAGCCCATATTGATTTATGGGGGTTGGTGAGGTAATTCAATGATGATCCTCTAGTGGAATGGAACATCATTGATGGATCAAGTTTGTGTGGTTCCGATCCATCGGGTGGCCAAGATCCAACTCCTCCTCATGGTCCCTATCGTAGCCTAATATAATCCTCATGAAGCCTAGATCCAAGGATGGAAAACAAAACTCTAGAACCGACGGTTGAGATTAGATCTCTAGATCCGACGGTTGGGATAAAACCCTAAATCCGACGGTTGGGATGAAACCCTAGATCCGACGGTTGGGATGAAACCCTAGATCCGACGGTTGGAATGAAACCCTAGATCTGACGGTTTGGATGAAACCCTAGATCCGACGGTGGAGATTAAATCCCTAGATCCGAGGGTGGAGATTAAAGGAGGCTTAAGCCCAACTCTAAACAAACCCTAGAGAAGTTAGGTTTTGGGCGCAAGAAGTGGGCGTGCAAGCTTTGTTCTCCTAGGTTTTGGCGGCGCCTCTTCCTCTTCTCATCCTTTGCTGGCCTTCTTCATCCTTTTCTCCTTGGCCGTGGAAACAAGTGCTAGGTTTCATCCTGAGCTCTTGGTCGGGCGCCTCTTGCTTTCTCCTTGGTGGTGGCGGCAACTCTTCTCAAGGTTGGCCTACCTCAACTACTCCTTGGCCGACGGTTATATCAAGCTCCTTGGCTTGGTGGCCGGTTCTAGAAAGGAGAAGGAGTCTTTGTTTGGTTCTTCTCTTTGTTCGAATAGAGCAAGGAAAGGAAGAACGTGATCTAGGAGGCTTCTACTCGTGGAGGATCTTCGCCCACACGACGTCCACGAGGAGGATAGGACATACGATAGAAGATCGAGAGGTATAAAAGTTTTACAACTTTTATTGATCTTTGCATGTTCTTATCTTTATGTTAGTATGTGTTGATTATACTAGTTTGCATTTGTATGTATTTATATAATCATGGACCCCGAAGACAAACACAAAAACCGGCGATCCGTCCGTCGTCTCTTCCGCAGCTAACCAACTAGAAGAGTTAGGTTGCTTGAACAACTAGTTTGTTTAAGCGGTCACTCAAGTTGTTAGCACGACGATGAAATGGTTGTGCTTAGGAAACTCATCCCATCCAGATTAGTTTTTTCATTAGTGAAAATTTTAATCCGGGGACATGGGAGCCAATGAGCCTTCGAAGCAATTCCTAACAATTGGTATCAGAGCCACGGTTTCCGGTTTTGTGTGTTTTGGATTCGATTACTTTCATGCACATATCATAAATTGAGTATGCCGGATAATAGTAGGATGTGCGTAGGCTAACTTTTTGGTTGTAGGCATAAGATCCGACTATTATGGCTATATGTGTGTATGTGATTGTTTGTGTGTGATTGTATGTATATTATTTGAATCCTCGGGGTTGACGAGGCTAGATTAGTATTTAATTTTTGTAATTAAATACGGCATTATTTAGCCACTCATTTTAGTTTACTTTCGATCTAGATTATTTGTACACTCCTTCGTGGAGTATAGGATCGATGGATGTAAATTAAAATAGTTTACCTCGGCTCGGATCTTTTTGGTGACTTGCGCACGGGAAAAGGTGGAGCGGACGAGGTGGCGACACGACGGGACGCATATTGTAGAACAATGCCATAATAGTTGGAAAAATTCTATTTTTTCCATATTTATTGCTGATTTGTTTTATATGCATGTTGTGTGTGCTTGAAAATTCCTCATTGTCAATTTACTAAGTGGGAGAGGGACATTTTAATTAATTCCCACGGCTTCCATTACAATTTGACGTGTGATGCAACAAACTTGCGCATCGGCTCTCAGTGCCTTCCTCCCCATCGGATGGGTTTGTTTGCGGATCACTAGGTCAAATAATGGTTATAGGAAATTATTTAGGAGCGTGTATACTTCCCCATCGGTAAGGCACATAATTCGAAATAATTCCCTTAGTATCGTGTAATGGTACACACTTAGATACAAATAAAAAGTATCCTCCCCATCAAAGTCACTGCTTTTATTTGTAGGGCCAAAGAGGAACCAACTATTAATTTTATTTGTCAAAAAGTAAGGTTGACAAGATAATAAAATTAATGGGTAAAACCTCCTCTTACAAATGTAGAATTCGTATATGTCCACACTATCGTGGCATGCGATATTCTCGGTGTTTTGAGGTGTTGGTTGATTTCGGAATTTTATTGTTTGAGGAATCAATGATATTTGAAATCTAATATTTTGATCATTGTGATTCTTAGGTTTTTCAAATGGCTTTCAACCCACTTGCTGTGATATTAAAAGAAAATAAACTTACTGGAACAAATTATATTGATTGGAAAAGAAATTTGGATATTGTCTTAACTGCAGAGGAGTACAAATTTGTACTCTTCGAGGTCTGTCCTCCTAAGCCCACCGATGACTCTGATGAAAAGGAGAAAGAAAGTTATAAGAAATGGATCAAGGCAGATGAGATGGCGCGGTGTTACATTTTGGTATCTATGTCAAATGTGCTGCAACATCAGCATCAGGCCATGGCCACACTTATGACATGATGTTCAATCTCAAGGAACTTTCCGGACATAGAGTAAGGCGGCTAGACAAGAGGCTATGAGAAACTTGATGACGACCACCATGATCGAGGGAACACCCGTCAGGGATCATGTTCTCAAGATGATGGCTCATCTTAATGAGATGGAAGTCCTCGGAGCTGAGATCGATGGGGAAACCCAAGTCGATATCATTCTCCGCCTCGCCTAGGAGTTTTGAGGCCCACCAACTAGAACATGAACAAGAGGTTGTATTCTGGCGGAGCTTCCGATGTAACTCCAGGCAGAGGGGCTTTTTCGTCAAAGCGCTCAAGCCATGGTTGCTCAGAAGGTTTCTTCTTCTAAACCGAAAGGTAAAAAGAAGAAGAAGCAAGGTGGAGCAAAGAAAGTGGTAGTAGGACCTCAGGCAGGAGTGAAGAAGCCGAAAGGCAAGTGCTTCACTTGCAAGAAGACTGGACATTGGAAGGCGGACTATCCTCGCCGAAAGAACAAAGGTATATCTTCTTGTTTAGTTGTTGAAACATGTTTAGCGGTGTTATCTACCAAAGGCTCGTGTGTAGATACAGAGCCACTAATCATGTCTGCAATACTGCAGGGTTCCAGAAACCCGACTAACAGAGGGAGAGATTACCGTCTTCATGGGCAATGCTTCAAAGGTGGCGGCTATTGCAGTGGGAGACGTTTATTTATCTTTTGATAGGAATAAAGTTTTGGTTTTGAGAAATTGTCTTTATGTACCTACTTTTAGAAAGAATTTAATTTCATTTTCTAAATTGTTTATGGATGGATATTCTGTTTCTTTTAATGACAAAGTGGTTATAAAAAGGAATAGGGAGATTATCTGTTCTGGTACATTGGTTGGCAATTTATATACTCTTGAACCGAAAACTCCTAATGATGCATAGAGAAGTAAATAACTCATCTTCTAAGTCTAATAAGAGAAAAGAACCTTCAAAAATGAACCAAACATATCTTTGGCATCTAAGGCTTGGTCATATTAACCTGAGCAGAATTCAAAGGTTGATAGCTGATGGACCTTTGGGTTCATTAGTGGTGGAAGATCTCCTAACCTGCGAATCTTGCTTGAAGGTAATGACCAAGAGGCCTTTCAAGGCCAAGGGTATAGAGCCAAAGATGTGTTAGAATTGGTTCATTCTGATTTGTGGTCCTATGTCTATCCAGTAGAGGTGGTTTTGAATATTTCGCCTCTTTTATAGATGATTATTCAAGATATGGATACATTTACTTGATGCGCCAGAAGTCCAATGCTTTGACAGTGTTCAAAGAATTCAAGGTCGATGTGGAGAACCGTCAAGGTAAAAGTATCAAGACACTACGATCCGATCGTGGTGGCGAGTACCTCTTGGGAGAGTTTAGGAGTTACTTATCGAGGTCGATTCAATCCCAATTGTCCGTGACCGCACACCCCAAAGAGAATGGTGTGGCGAGCGAAGGAATAGGACTCTTATGGAGATGGTTAGATCGATGATGAGTTATTCCGAAAGTTACCCGATTCGCTCGGGTTTGCTCGAAACGAAGACACATTCTCGAACTTGGTTCCATCTAAGTCGACTTCCTCTACTCTGAATTGTGGATCGGGCGAAAGCCTAGTCTAAGACATATTCGATTTGGGGTAGTCCAAAGACATGTCCAAGGGAGATGTTGTAAGTTAGAATCTCGTACAGAAGTACGCTTGTTTGTAGGCTACCCTAAGGGAACGAAGGGTGGTTTGTTCTATAGTCCTAGAGATCAGAAGGTGATCGTGAGTACGAATGCCAGATTTCTAGAGGAGGACTATGTGATGAACCATAAGCCCACGAGTAGGATTGTTCTGAGGAGTCGATAGGAAGTCCCGACTTCAAGCATCACCGACAAGAGGAGATACCACAAGTCACTGACCGCTGGTCACAGAGCATACACAGGAGGCACCTCGTCGTAGTGGGAGGGTTGTTAGACAACCCGAGAGATTCATGTTTTTGGGAGAGTCTTCGGACTTAGTCCCTGGTGAACATGAACGTGATCCCTGGACATATGACGAGGCACTCCAAGATAGAGATGCGGTATCTTGGCAAAGTGCGATGAATTCAGAGATAGAATCTATGGATTCTAATCGAGTCCGAGCTAGTAGAACCACCCGATGGTGTAAAAGCCATTGGATGCAAGTGGATCTACAAGAGAAAGAGAGGAGTAGACAGAAGGTTGAGACCTTCAAAGCTAGGCTTGTTGCAAAAGGGTATACTCGTAAAGAGGGTATCGACATGAGGAGACCTTTTCACGTAGCTATGCTTAAGTCTATCCGGATTCTCTTATCTATATCTGCTCCTATGGATTATGAGATTTGTCAGATGGATGTCAAGACAACTGTCCTTAATGGAAGTCTTGAGGAGAAAATATATATGAGGCAACCAGAGGGATTCATTGCTAAATTCAAAGAGCATCTTGTATGTAAGCTTAATATGTCAATTTATGGATCAAGCAAGCTTCAGATCTTGGAACATCCGCTTTGATGAGGTAATCCACCATATGGATTTATTCAAAGTCCGGATGAGCCTTGTGTATACAAAAGATGTGACTAAACGTAGTGATATTTTCTTGTACTATACGTAGATGACATTTTGTTAGTTGGCAACAATATCAAAGTGTTATCGAGACGAAGGGTATGGTGGTCTAAACAGTTTGACATGAAGTTCTTTGGAGAAGTGGGACAGATCCTTGGGATCATAGTTAGATGGGATCGCAAGAAAAGGATGTTGTGCTTATCTCAAGCTTCATACATTGACACTATCCTTGCTCGCTTTTAGCATGCAGAACTCCAAGAAAGGTTTTCTACCTTTTAGGCATGGAGTTCTTTATCTAAAGAGATGTGTCCTAAAACATCAAAGGAGATAGAGGAGATGAAGGCGTTCCTTATGCTTCGGCAGAGGAAGCCTCATGTATGCTATGCTATGTATGAGACCGATATCCGCTTAGTGGGCATGGTTAGCAGATATCGAGTAATCCCGATAGGGACATTGGATCGCGTAAAGCATATATCAAGTACCCGAGAAGGACTAGGATTATATGTCGTTTACCGGATCAATTAGTCCTCGCGGGTTACACGATTCGATTTCCAATCGATAGGGACAAGAGTAAGTCTACCTCGGGTTTGTGTTTACTTTTGGAGGTGGAGCCATAGTATGGAGGAGTGTCAAGCGTAAATGCATGGCGGACTCTACCATGGAAGCCGAGTATGTGGCCCTCCGAGGCGCAAGGAAGTCAGATGGCTCAGAACTTGATGGACTTGGATGTGATTCCCCGGTTTGCCCGTAACTATCACAATTTATTGTGATAATAGTGGTGCAGCTTGCAAACTCAAGGAACCACGAGCCCATAAGGCAGTAAACACATAGAGCGTCAAGTACCACCATACGAGATCGAAAGCGAGGAGAAGTAGCCGCCAAGATTGCATCGAGGATAACCCGCGGATCCATTCACTAAGGCCCTTCCAAATAAAGCGCTTGATAGGCATGTGGAGGACATGGGGAATCGATGTATGGCGGTGATGACAAAGATAGTCTTTTAGTATAAGTGGGAGATTGTTGGAATGTATACTGAAAGCCTAGCTCTTTTGTATGAACATTTTTATTTTGAAATAAGAATCACATGATCATTGTTTGCACTTTATATTTATTATATGTGTGCATATTATCTAATATTTTACATTATAGATAACATGGTGCTTGGTGGCAATGTAAGATCATGTTATCACCCTTGTAGAATATAAGTAGAGGCTCACAACCAAGATGGTGACAAACCATTGGCATGGTTGTAGTGTAGCTTGGTATTGTTTTGTCTTGAACATAGAGTTACACTAGTACACTTAGGTGTATTGAGCAGGACCGACATAGAGGTGATTCAATTTATTGCTGACTACATAATTGAATCAGACATAGGATATTATGTTGTATATGCTCTTAATCCTGATATAATAACGGGCACATGTACTTAGTATTTATTTCTTTGATTTACCAAAGGGTGAGATTTAGATGGATTAAATCAACATGCCCGATAAGTTGGGAAATGATATTATTTACATGGTGTGTCGTTGATTATAGGAGGAAACCGTGTCCTATATATTAAGTTGATGATGTCCCCTTGAGGAGCTCATAAGGTTCATCATGTAAACCCAGCTGGTTGACTTAGTCAACATGATGATAAGGTTGAGTGGTACTACTCGAGGAGTTAGATGTTAATTGATTGATGGTCAGTAAATCAATTAATTAACGGACATTCGATATCTTAAACACAGGGAGATGGATGTACAAATAATATATGGAGCCCATATTGATTTATGGGGGTTGGTGAGGTAATTCAATGATGATCCTCTAGTGGAATGGAACATCATTGATGGATCAAGTTTGTGTGGTTCCGATCCATCGGGTAGCCAAGATCCAACTCCTCCTCATGGTCCCTATCGTAGCCTAATATAATCCTCATGAACCCTAGATCCAAGGATGGAAAACAAAACTCTAGAACCGACGGTTGAGATTAGATCTCTAGATCCAACGGTTGGGATAAAACCCTAAATTCGACGGTTGGGATGAAACCCTAGATCCGACGGTTGGGATGAAACCCTAGATCTGACGGTTGGGATGAAACCCTAGATCCGATGGTGGAGATTAAATTCCTAGATCCGACGGTGGAGATTAAAGGAGGCTTAAGCCCAACTCTATAAATAGAGGGCTAAGGCTTGGGCGGCAACTAATGCTTGTGGATTAGGATTTTGCCTATCTAAAAGTGGGCGGCAACAAACCCTAGAGAAGTTAGGATTTTGGGCGGCTAGAAGTGGGCGACAAGCTTTGTTCTCCCTAGGGTTTTGGTTGGCGCCCCTCTTCCTCTTCTCATCCTTTGCCGGCACTCTTCCCTTCATCCTTTTCTCCTTGGCCGGTGGAAACAAGGGCTAGGTTTCATCCTTGGAGCTCTTGGCCGGCGCCATCTTGCTTTCTCCTTTGTGGCCGGCGGCAACTCTTCTCGAGGTTGGCCGACGCTCAAGAAACTACTCCTTGGCCGGCGGTTATATCAAGCTCCTTGGCTTGGTGGCCGGTTCTAGAAAGGAGAAGGAGTCTTTGTTTGGTTCTTCTCTTTGTTCGGATAGAGCAAGGAAAGGAAGAGCGTGATCTAGGAGGCTTCTACTCATGGAGGATCTTCGCCCACACGACGTCCACGAGGAGGATAGGACATACGATAGAAGATCGAGAGGTATAAAAGTTTTACAACTTTTATTGATCTTTGCATGTTCTTATCTTTATGTTAGTATGTATTGATTATACTAGTTTGCATTTGTATGTATTTGTATAATCATGGACCCCGAAGACAAACACAAAAATCGGCGATCCGTCCGTCATCTCTTCCACGGCTAACCAACTAGAAGAGTTGGGTTGCTTGAACAACTAATTTGTTCAAGCGATCACTCAAGTTGTTAGCACGACGACGAAATGGTTGTGCTTAGGAAACTCATCCCATCCGGATTAGTTTTTTCATTAGTGAAAATTTTAATCCGGGGACATGGGAGCCAATGAGCCTCCGAAGAAATTCCTAACAAACTGAAGCTTTCTATCCCAACAGTCGACTTCTAGGGTTTGGCAATCGACTGCTCGACCATCAGTCGACTGCCATGGGACTGCAATCGACTGATTGAGGTGAATTTGGGCATAGAAGATTTTGGAGTCAACTGATCGCTTCGGTCACTCGACTGATGGCTCCATCACGATCGATGGTCCATCACCGATCGATGAGGATCATCGCCCATCGGTGGGAGCCGCTGGTCGGAAGCCAACGTGGATGAAACCGCTATGCAGGCTAGCTAAAGCAGTCAATTGATTGCTGCATCAGTTGACTCCTCCCTGTCCAACGGGAAGAATGGCCTCTTCTCTATAAGAAGAGGCCTTGGGTGCTCTTGGGAGGCTAATGCTTCTACTCTAAACTTCTCCCAAGTGCCCAAAATGTTTCCACTCCTCTTCCTTGTGTTTATTTCAATTATATTGTAAGAGGAAGTGATTCTTGTAAGAAAGGTTTACCTCCACCTTGAAGGAGAGATTAGTGAAGGTTTAGGAGTGATTCATCTTGAACGAATCAGTATGTGGATTAGCGAAAAGGGTCGTGAACCAAAAATACATTGTTTGTTAGTTACTTCTTGTGTTTTGTCTTAATTACTTTATTTAGCATATTTCCGCTGCGCTAACCTAATCGTAGACAATCAAGAAGTGAGTAATTTCCATCGTACACATCGAGGGCTATTCACCCCCCTCTAGCCGGCCACCGATCCTCCAACAAACCCCAAGTCAACCATCTAGTCAACTCATTGTCAAACAACAGTCAACTCCTTTGTCAAACATCAAAACACTAACATCAAACTACTACTCGAGTCAAACTCGAGTCTGGTTAATCGTGACCTGGGCCGATTGTACCAAAAATCTCTCCCTTTTTTATGTCTGAAAAAAGCAACATCTTTGAGTTAGAACACTAACTCAATCCAATCCTTCCAATTGTCTAAATTGGAAATTCTAACTTCTCCCACATCAATTCTCCCCCTTTTTGACATACTTCAAAAAGGCTCTCTCCAAGGGTGTCAATATCTCATATCTCAATAAGATCTTACAATCTCTCCCTTGGTCCAAAAACATCTAGGATTCCTTCACTCTTCCTAGTGATAAGTCTCATATCAGTCAAGAGAGGCAATCCTCATTTCTCCAAATTTTCCCAATTCTCTCCCTCATGAGGAAGAACACATCCATCATCTCATGATGGATAACCTCCCCCTAAAGGCTTGCTCCCCCTTGACCATTGCACCAACAATGACCTTGGAGAGTCCCTAAGCCTATTGGAATACTAAACCATCAAAATTAAGGTTAAAAGTTCAACCTTGAACTTTCACACACCTTAAACTTGATACACACCCTAAAGAACTCTCCTAATCCATATCCAATGGATTTTCACCCTTTCTAATGTTTTCCAAAGCATATTCTAGGGTTAGAAGCAGTTAGGGTAGCCTAACACAGCTGAAACATTGGCTAACCATCCTTTTTTACTCGAAATAAACGCGTTTCGACTTTGTCATCCAACAATAACTTATGCATCGATCACGATCGCCCCAAGCTCAATCGATATCTATAAAATGCAGAAATCAGATTCAAAAATGAAATTCAAAAAATCATAAGTAATTATACATAATCCAAAAAATCACGAAATTTATAATAATTATAATGGGTGAAAAATATTTAAAAAATAAAATACCCATTAAATAGTGAGATTGACACAAAATTCAAAACCATTGATAACTTCAATATTTTTGAGCTATTTTGTATCAACTTCCACAATGGTGATTGCTATCAAAAGATAGACTTCACCAAGGTTTTTCAAAATAATTTTAAAATATTTTTAAAACCTTATATCGATCCATGGTCTATGGGCTTAATGCACATGACTTGTACATAAGCTTTCCTCATGATTTATCCATGGTTAAAGATGAGTTTAAGTTAATCTAAATGTAAAAACTATACATCTTGAACTTAACTCATTTCCTAGCATCTCATATGTGTCTAGGGTGTATCAATACACACACATGTCAATGTGATGTGAGATGTGAGTTTTATTCATTCTAAACTAAGGCCTCATGTATTTTCTAAGGCAACGCTACTTGATTCCCTTATACATGGGACTTCAAGTTATGCCTATTGTCCTTAAATCAATTTTACTTAATGCATGGAATGTTGATTATGGCCTAAATGATAACATAAGTAAGCATTTCCAATAATCATGATGTCATGACATATGATATAAAACTAAACATACATGACATAAAAATAGACCTAAGCATTATCATGACATATAATATGATTAAACATAAATATGATGTCATGACATGACATATGACAAACAACTCATGGAAAATAAAATATAAGACATAAAAATACCTAAATTTTAATATTAGTTGTCATTTGTTAGGATTAAATTCATTTTTCCATAATAACACTAATCTCCCAAGTGTGCCAAAAACCCAAAATGACACACCAAGACCTCTAGACTTAATTTGTGCAAATTTGATCAATTTATCAAAATTCTTAAATGATATTGGCACATATTAAAATTATTTAGGATATAAAATTCAAACTTATTTCCAAGGTACCCATAACCTTGAAAATGACCTAAAGTGTCACCTTTGCCAAGGTTAGATTAACTACCTATCCACTCAAGGTTGACACATCCTAACCCATCTAGCATGAGTCGATCACGCTCTTAGGAATCCAAAACCTATTTGAGCTCCTTGGGTTTACTTGGTATTCCTTAGGGATAACTTCCCTAGATACCCTCCTAGGTTTAGAAGCCTTGGTCATTTGGGTCTTGCCTAGGTTAACTCTAGGGGTGACTCCCCTTGTAACCTTCTTAGTGGCTTCCCTAGGTTTCCTTGAAACCTTAGCCACTAGGCACACTCCATGGTTAGCCTTAGGGATGCCCTCCCTGTTAGTTAAAGCCGTAGAACCAATCATGTGATGGTTGAATAGGGAACATTTTGTATCATATTCTATAAAGGCAAAGGATTGGTTATTATATTTACATCTTGCTTGTGCCAGCTAATTTAAATATAATAATGCCCTAGAAAAGTAGGTTCTTATCTACAACACATCAATTGGCAAAATTGATTATGAGAGGCTGTAGAGAACACTTTCCTAAATGTTCCTAGTCGAGTATTAATATGCAAGGGCAATATTAATACATAAAGACTAGCATGTAGGTCAATTGATGACTTGATCTCACAAGTCATGGATATATGATATCAAGTTGACACATGGGTATATATTAGAGAATATATACTGAACTGACCCGCCATGAGAAAGTTTCATGGATCGTTATATGAGTGTCATAAACTTTCTCATGTGACTATTGGTATGAATAGTACTTAGACCTGAAGTCACTATGGTTCCCTACATAAGGAGTTATGTACTTTGGTATCGTCAAACGTCACCCGTAACAGGGTGGACCATAAAGGCGATTACTGGGTATATAACAAATTATATAGAGGGATGTGAGTGATGTAGATGGGATCTATCCCTCTCATATGACGAGAGTGATATCGGTGGGCCCCTTGATTGAGTAGAACTACTAAAATGCATGGCCATGCTCGAATGAGTCAATATGAGATATTGAGCTCATTTGTTTGAGTTAGTTTACTCAGGGATCAAGAAACACATAGATTGATCGAGGATGACACGGTCTATGCCTCATTGATCAATCTGATATCAAGGATAGAAGGACACGGTCATATATTATAGTAGTCACGGAAAGGTTAGTCGGATCTTGACTTATCTCGTAACTTGGGTAGCAATGATGTATTGCTAGATGCCGCTCATTGCTTGTGTATCTAAAAGAGTTTAGGTCCACTGCCAACGTTATGAGAGCCTATAGGGTCACACACAAAGAGCATGATAATTAGAGGAATTAGAGTATTCTAGTTTGACTAGAATAATATGGGAATAAGCTTAAGTACAAAATGGTTTTTGGACTTTAAGCTTAATGAGAATTTTAGCTAATTGATTTAATGAGATTAATTCAATATGTTACCTTATTGATTTAATAAGATTAATTCAATATGATAATATAGTTTAATTTAATTAATAAGATTAATTCAATATGATAACATAAGCTTAATTGAATTAATAAGATTAATTCAACATGCATGAATGCCACATAAGAATGCCACATAAGCATGCCACCTAAGCATCCACCTAAGCTAGTTAAGGTGGAAGGAAACAAAATGGTTTTGTCTCCTTAAGTGGCCGGCCAAACAAGGAAGCCAAATCCTTTTTGAGTGTGTCTCAATGCAATGGATTGCATTGAATGTGAAGGAGGTGGAAGGGTTTTTTCCAACCCTATAAAAGGCTCCATGGAGTGGCCGGCCATAGAGAGTTTTTGGTGTTGTGGTTGTGAGAGAGCTTGGTGGAAGCTTTGGTTGTGTGGGTTTGTGAGTGTAGGCTAGCAAGAAGAGGAGTCTTCTTCTTCCTTTCTCCTTTCCTCTCTTCCTCTCCTTTAGGGACTTCTCTAGCAAGAAGTAAAGGAGAGCTCTTCTAGTTTTCCTTTTGTGAGACAAGAGCGTGCTCGTGTGGATACATATAGAGGCACGGACACTTGAACGTGCTAAAGATCCAACAAACCAAAAAGGAAAAGCGGGATTAACAAGGGCACGCAACAAAGGTAATCCTCTCCTATAAGATAGGTTTGGTTTAGAGAAATTTATTTTATACGAGTTTGCTTTCGCATGGATCACTTGGAAGGGATCCTATTTTCCGTTGCGCATATGCCATTTGGCATACGAGATACCCTACAGTGGTATCAGAGCCACTTGCGAAAGATCGTATAAAAATAGGTTTTCTCTATTTTATATGTGATATAGAAGTAGGATAAATTTTATTATGAGTTGATAATTGCATTAGCAAATTTTCAAACATAATAAAATATCCAATGTCTTTTAAAAGTTAAAATGACATGGTGCATGGTTATGGCCTAGTCCCAAAAAGTTTGTGATTGTGTGTTGTAATTCTTAATACGGCTCATGTGTCGTGCCTTTCTCCTAATATTCTTGTTGTAAAATTAGTTTTAGACTCGAATGTAACTCGAGTATTTCTCCTTTTGTAATGTACAAAACAAGGATGGAGGGTCCATTGGAAGATGAGGTTACAAGGAGGAAGTCAACACACAAGACAACCAAAAGGAAGCACTTAGGAGAAGATGCTATCCCTAGGCTGACCAATCAATCTTTTCATTGGCTTGAGAAGATTGTAGAATAAGGGCCATAACCATGACACGTTAGTTTAATATGTATGTGATGCATGTTAGTTTAGCTTGTATGTGATGCATGATTAGTTTAGCTTATATGTGATGTATGCTAATATGTATATGATACATGTTTATTTCTTAATAAGTCTAAACGATATACCTACCAAAGTTGGTACTCACTACTTCTCGATCATTTGTTATTGGGTTTGCAAAGCAAAGCAATGCATTTTATCTTGAGGGGTGCGAGTGGACAATCGTGATGTCCCGCCATCCCTTGGTTAAGACTTAATTAAGTGTTTTCTTAATTGGTTAAGAAAGTAGAGGCATATATTAGCTTTGAACATAAGTGTTAACATTAGTTTTGTGTGATTTTAACATCGCCTTTGTCTTAGAAGTGGTCGTTCTGATATCCAAGAAGGCCTCGCCTCGCCACAGTACCGAAGCCGGGTTTAGAATAAACACTAAACTAATCTAAAACTTAACCAAAGCTATTAAAGAGTTACATCAGATGTAATTGGCAAAAGATTGCCTACCTAATTATACTACGCCTTGGGCGATTAGCCAAAGCTAACTCAAGACTAATTATGATGTGGATCTTTATCCCATATAAATTTATAGCTAAATAGTAGCTATGAGAATTTAGTGGAGCCTCATTTAATTAAAGGCCTAATTAAATGATTTAGGTATGATACTTAACTTTGCATTTTAATGTTGTAGATCACCATGTCATCTAACACGACACACCCTCAACTTGCGATCCGCCCCTTGAGAAGGACAAGCTCAATGGAGCAAACTTTCTTGATCGGTATAGGAACTTGAGGATTATCCTCAAGCAAGAACGCAAACTATATGTCCTAGAGCAGCTACCTGAAATACCCGCCTACGGCCACTGTTTGAAAAGGATGCTTATAAGAAGCATCAAGATGACGATTAGATGTGTCATGTCTTATGCTTGCCACCATGAACTTTTGAGCTTCGTAAGCAACATGAGAACATGGATGCCTATGATATGGTTGAGCACTTGAAACAACTATATCAAGGACAAGCTAGGCACGAGCGCTTTTGAAGTGTCTAAGGCTCTTTTGCATGCAAGATGCAAGAAGGAACACTGTAGGAACTCACGTACTCAAAATGATTGGGTACGCTGAGAACCTCAAAGACTAGGTTTTCCATCGAGCCAAGAATTGGCAATCGATGTTATCCTCGCAATCGCGGAAGCATACAATCAATTCGTCATGAATTATAACATGAATGAAATTGATAAACCTTTGCTGAGATTCTCAAAGATGTTGAGAATCACAACCAAATCTCAAGAAGAAAGTTAGTAATGTACTGATGGTCAAGAAGGACAAAGGTAAGCGCAAAGGCAAGGGTAAGACCCAAGCCAAAGGCAAGGCCAATTCATCCACTTCAAAGGGTAAAGGTAAAGTACCTAAGGAAGGGGACTGCTTCCATTGCGGTGAGATCGACATCGGAAACGCAAAGTCTACCTTGAGGGAGTAAAGAACAAGAGAAGTGGGACTTCTGCCTCAGGTATACACGTTATAGAAGTTAATCTATCTATTTCTTCTACATTGGTATTAGATACCGGATGTGCATCTCACATTTGTACTAATGTGCAGGGACTGAGAAATAGTAGAATAATGGCAAAGGGTGAAGTGGACCTACGAGTAGGCAATGGCGCAAAAGTTGCTGCTGTAGCTGTAGGAACATATTCTTTGTCTTTGCCCACTGGGCTTATCTTAGAACTAGAGGAGTGCTTCTATGTACCTGCATTAACAAAGAACATAATTTCTGTATCTTGTTTAGACAAGAAAAACTTTTCTTTTATAATAAAGGACAAATGTTGTTCCATTTATTTAAATGAAATGTTCTATTGTAATGCACCACTTATGAATGGTCTCTATGTTCTAGATTTAGATAACCCAATTTATAACGTAAATACAAAACGGTTCAAATCGAATGATTTGAACCAGACATATCTCTGGCACTGTCGCCTAGGTCACATAAATGAAAAACGCATATCCCAACTCCATAAAGATGGATTATTGGACTCATTTGATTTTGAATCATATGAGGTATGCGAGTCTTGTCTTTTAGGAAAGATGACTAAAACTCCATTTAGTGGACATGGCGAGAGAGCGACGGATTTGTTAGGACTCATACATACTGATGTATGTGGCCCTTTCAATGTCGAAGCCAGAGGAGGCTATAAGTACTTTATTACTTTCACTGATGATATGAGTAGATTTGGCTACTTATATTTGATGAGACATAAGTCAGAATCCTTTGAAAAGTTCAAAGAATTCAAGAATGAAGTACAAAACCAACTTGGTAAGCGATTAAGCTACTTCGATCGATCGAGGTGGTGAATACCTTAGTCAAGAGTTTCGTGATCACTGGCCGAGTGTGGGATAATATCCCAACTCACTCCACCTGGAACACCACAATGGAATGGTGTATCTGAGAGGAGAAATCGTACTCTATTAGATATGGTACGATCAATGATGAGCCAGACTGATCTACCTACTTCCTTTTGGGGTTTAGCTCTAGAGACAACCGCTTTCACACTTAATCGCGTTCCATCAAAAGCCGTAGAAAAGACACCATATACGATATGGACCGGGAAGAGTCCCAAAATGTCTTTTATAAAGATTTGGGGTTGTGAAGCTTACGTTAGACGTCAAGTCTCAGATAAACTAGGACCCAAATCAGATAAGTGTTATTTTGTAGGATATCCCAAGGAAACTAAGGGATATTACTTTACAATCCCACACTTGGCAAGGTGTTTGTTGCCAGAAATGCTGTCTTTCTAGAAAGAGAATTTATTTCTAGAAATACTAGTGGGAGTAAAATTCATCTTGAAGAAGTTCAAGATGATGATAACACTAAGGCTTCGATGGAAAATGAACAGGCACCACAAAGTGTTGTGGATGAGGAATTTGTTGCCCAAAGAGTTGTGGAGCAAACACCTATTCAAGTAGACCAACCTCTTCGTAGATCTAATAGGATCCGTCGTCAACCCGAGAGATATTCTTTTCTCTTGACTGACAACGGTGAAGTATTGCTTGTCGATCTTGACGAGCCTACATCCTATCAAGAAGCTATGATGAGCCCAGATTCCGAGAAATGGCTAGAGGCCATGAGATCCGAAATGGAATCCATGTACACTAACCAAGTATGGACTTTGGTTGATCCACCTGAAGGGGTAAAACCCATTGGGTGTAAGTGGGTCTTTAAAGTAAAGACTGACATGGATGGTAATAAGCATACCTATAAAGGTAGATTGGTGGCTAAAGGATTCAAACAAATTCATGGTATTGACTATGAAGAAACCTTTTCACCGCCATGATGCTTAAATCCATTCGGATCATACTTGCTATTGCACCTACCATGATTATGAGATCCGCAGATGGATGTCAAAACCATTTTTCAATGGAAAGCTACTCGAGGATGTGTACATGACACAACCTCGAGGGTTTTGAAGATCCAAAGCATCTGGAAAGGTATGCAAACCGCAAAGGTCCATTTATGGACTAAAGCAAGCCTCTCCGGGAATCTTCGATTCGATGATGCAATCAAAGAGTTTGGTTTCATCAAGAATGAAGATGAGCCTTGTGTCTACAAGAGAAATAGTGGGAGACCAGTTGTATTTCTTGTCTTGTATGTAGATGACATACTTCTCATCGGAAATGATATTCCCTCACTCCAGTCTGTGAAGATGTGGTTAGGGAATTATTTCTCGATGAAGGACTTAGGTGAAGCTGCCTATATTCTAGGCATCAAGATCTATAGAGATAGATCTAGAAGATTACTTGGCCTAAGTCAGAGTACATACATTGATAAAGTGCTAGATCGTTTTGCTATGCAAAATTCTAAGAAAGGGTTTCTGCCTTTATCACATGGTGTGAGTCATTCTAAGACTCAAGGTCCCTCTTCTAAGGAGGAGAGAGATCGCATGGATAAGATCCCTTATGCATCAGCTATAGGGTCTATCATGTACGCCATGCTTTGTACTCGTCCTGACGTCTCGTATGCTTTGAGCATGACGAGTAGATACCAGTCAGATCTAGGTGAAAGTCACTGGATAGCAGTCAAAAATATTCTTAAGTACTTACGAAGAACGAAAGAATATTTCGATATTCGAGGCAATGAGGAGCTAAGCTGTAAAGGGTTACTGGATGCAAGCTGAAGCTTCCAAAGCAGACAAGGATGACTATAGATCGCAATCGAGTGCGTGTTTTGCTCGAATGGTGGAGCCGTGAGTGGAAGAGTTCAAGCAGGTGACACGATTCTTGATTCTACAACGAGTAGTATATTGATCTCGATGCAAAGAAAGGAGGTCGTTTGGCTCGCAAGTTCATCGCTGAACTTGGGGTAGTTCCTAGCATTGCAGATCCAATAGACCTCTATTGTGACAACAATGGGGCTATTGCAGGCTAAGGAACCTCGATCACATCAGCGGACCAAACACATACTGCGGCGCTTCCATCTCATTCGAGAGATCATCGATAGAGGAGATGTGAGGATATGCAGAGTACCGACAGAAGCTAACATCGCAGATCCATTGACCAAAGCTTTAGCACAGAGGAAGCATGATGGTCACACTAGGTCACTAGGTATTAGATATCATAGTGATTGGTACTAGTGCTAGTGGGAGATTGTTAGTTAAAGCCCTAGAACCAATCATGTGATGGTTGAATAGGGAACATTTTGTGTCATATTCTATAAAGGCAAAGGATTGGTTATTATATTTACATCTTGCTTGTGCCAGCTAATTTAAATATAATAATGCCCTAGAAAAGTAGGTTCTTATCTACAGCACATCAATTGGCAGAATTGATTATGAGAGGCTGTAGAGAACACTTTCCTAAATGTTCCTAGTCGAGTATTAATATGCAAGGGCAATATTAATACATAAAGACTAGCATGTAGGTCAATTGATGACTTGATCTCACAAGTCATGGATATATGATATCAAGTTGACACATGGGTATATATTTGAGAATATATACTGAACTAACCCGCCATGAGAAAGTTTCATGGATCGTTATATGAGTGTCATAAACTTTCTCATGTGACTATTGGTATGAATAGTCCTTAGACCTGAAGTCACTATGGTTCCCTACATAAGGAGTTATGTACTTTGGTATCGTCAAACGTCACCCGTAACAGGGTGGACCATAAAGGCGATTACTGGGTATATAACAAATTATGCGGAGGGATGTGAGTGATGTAGATGGGATCTATCCCTCTCATATGACGAGAGTGATATCGGTGGGCCCCTTGATTGAGTAGAACTACTAAAACGCATGGCCATGCTCGAATGAGTCAATATGAGATATTGAGCTCATTTGTTTGAGTTAGTTTACTCAGGGATCAAGAAACACATAGATTGATCGAGGATGACACGGCATGCCTCATTGATCAATCTGATATCAAGGATAGAAGGACACGGTCATATATTATAGTAGTCACGAAGGTTAGTCGGATCTTGACTTATCTCGTAACTTGGGTAGCAATGATGTATTGCTAGATGCCGCTCATTGCTTGTGTATCTAAAAGAGTTTAGATCCACTGCCAACGTTATGAGAGCCTATAGGGTCACACACAAAGAGCATGATAATTAGAGGAATTAGAGTATTCTAGTTTGACTAGAATAATATGGGAATAAGCTTAAGTACAAAATGGTTTTTGGACTTTAAGCTTAATGAGAATTTTAGCTAATTGATTTAATGAGATTAATTCAATATGTTACCTTATTGATTTAATAAGATTAATTCAATATGATAACATAAGCTTAATTGAATTAATAAGATTAATTCAATATGATAACATAAGCTTAATTGAATTAATAAGATTAATTCAACATGCATGAATGCCACATAAGAATGCCACATAAGCATGCCACCTAAGCATCCACCTAAGCTAGTTAAGGTGGAAGGAAACAAAATGGTTTTGTCTCCTTAAGTGGCCGGCCAAACAAGGAAGCCAAATCCTTTTTGAGTGTGTCTCAATGCAATGGATTGCATTGAATGTGAAGGAGGTGGAAGGGTTTTTCCAACCCTATAAAAGGCTCCATGGAGTGGCCGGCCATAGAGAGTTTTTGGTGTTGTGGTTGTGAGAGAGCTTGGTGGAAGCTTTGGTTGTGTGGGTTTGTGAGTGTAGGCTAGCAAGAAGAGGAGTCTTCTTCTTCCTTTCTCCTTTTCCCTCTCTTCCTCTCCTTTAGGGACTTCTCTAGCAAGAAGTAAAGGAGAGCTCTTCTAGTTTTCCTTTTGTGAGACAAGAGCGTGCTCGTTTGGATACGTATAGAGACACGGACACTTGAACGTGCTAAAGATCCAACAAACCGAAAGGAAAAGCGGGATTAACAAGGGCACGCAACAAAGGTAATCCTCTCCTATAAGATAGGTTTGGTTTAGAGAAATTTATTTTATACGAGTTTGCTTTCGCATGGATCACTTGGAAGGGATCCTATTTTCCGTTGCGCATATGCCATTTGGCATACGAGATACCCTACACTCCCTAGTAACCATGACCTTCCTAGCCCTAGGTTTAGTTCCATAATCAAATGGAACATTGTGATAAGCAGGCATTACCTTCTTAGACATAAGCTTGTGACCCAAACCTTGCCTCCTAGATGGTTCTTGCCTCTTACACCCTTGACTTTGACTTCTAGACCCTAAATCTTGACAATTTTGACCATTGCATTTGATTTTGCATTTTCTTAAGGGTCTTCTCAATCTTCTCAAGTTTTGACCTCAAAACTTAATTTTTAAATTCTAATTTTTCTAATTTGGTGGGCCCATTATTTCCTTGAGTAGATTTGTTCTTTCTAGGCATATGTCTATTATTTTTGAGATTAAAGCCTAGATAGTCTTCTATCTTCCTAATACTTTCCTTAGGTAGGATTGTTTTAGGGATATTAGTCTCAAATTTCTCCTTATTTCTAAAATTGACATGTTTAGCCCCTAAGCAATAAAGCCTATTTTTAGCATGCTCTTTATGGACAATAGAAAGATTATTAACATTATTCCTAGCATGCTTTTGACTATTAATTGAAGAAGAAACATACTTAAAGGTTACCTTAGGGTTTGCCTTAGCTCCCCCTACATTTGATGCTCCTTCTTGGACTTTCTTCCTCCCCCAGGGCATTGACTCCTATAATACCCCAGTTGGTGGCACTTGAAGCACACCACGTGCTTCTTACTCTTCCTAATTGGGGCACCAGCATCCTTTGAATTTTTGTTGACTTTTAGTGCCGGAGGAGTCTTCTTAACTCTTTTTAGACACTTGCTCTTGCAGTTTCCTTGTTCCCTATACTTAAAACATATTATATGAATTTTATTATTGACACATGTGTTTGAGTTACCTAGGTCAATGGTGGTCAGCGCTGGAGTTGATTCTTCACTTCTTACAGAGGTTGAAGCTACTTCTTGATTTTGCTCCGGCTTCGGTGATCTCTCCTCCCCCTCAATCCTAGAGGTGGAGGCTTATTTCACCTCTTCCTTGGACATTGATGGCCTCTCAACCTCTAATTCTTCACACTCTTCTATCAACCCGGATGTTGACTCCTCTTCAACTTCCGAATCCTCACTCTCTTGGGATGAAGATGATGTGCTCTCTTCTTCTTGAGCTTGGGAGGATGAGCACTCCTCTTCTTTGAGCTCCATAGATGGTTCTTCATGGAGCTTGGCCAATTTATCTCATAGCTCCTTGGCATCTTGAAATTCACCTAACCTAGACACAATATCGTTAGGTATTGAATTTAATATTAATTGTGTTACCTTATCATTTCTTTCAAAATCTTGGACTTGCTCTTCGATCCATCTTTTCTTCTTGAGGTATCCACCTTTTGGACCTCTTGGAATTTCAAACCCCTTCACTAGAATCATCCAATCTTCAAAGTCCATCATGAAGAAGTTCTCCATTCGTGCCCTCCATTGCTCAAACCCTTCTTATCCATAGAAGGTGTATGGAATTGGGGTGTTGATGTCTCATCCCAATTTTTCTTCAAATTCCATCTTCTTTCCTCTAGCACTTTGCTTCTGGTTGTTAATCCGTAGAAGAGCTCCTAGTTCTGATACCAATTGTAGGAACGTCCGTAAGCACTAGAGGGGGGAGGGGTGAATGGCGCATCTTCGTTGACTTGATGGAATTTGATCGTGCTTGCTACAAAACTTGTTATGCACAACGTATATACAAATAATAAAGCAATAAAAAAATACAAGCACAACAAAACACGCGATATAACATGGTTCGAAACCTTAGGGTTCCTACTTCATGTATTGGGCTCGAATGAGCCCTAGCGATGCAAACACCACCACTAATCAATAATACTCCTTAACAACAAGTCGGAGGCGGAGAAACCTCTTACAATGATTACAATAGTAATATAAATAAATACAAGTAAATACAAAGATGAAATACAATACAAGTAAAGGAAATCACTTTACAAGAGAACTTTGATCGCTTGCTTTTGGTTGCTTGAGAAGAGTCTTGAAGATCTGGATTGCAGCAGCAAATCCCCTCCAAATCGCCTCAAAGAACCATACCAAAATCCCTCTCCTCGAGCTCCTTTTAAAGATGCAACTTGAGCTGGATTTTGCCTAGCAGTCGACTAATCGCGACCATCAGTCGACTGCTCCTATAGTCGTTATCTCACAATGACTCGAGCCACATTGGAAAAACTCCAACGGATACCTCAGCAGTCGACTGCCCTTACCAGCAATCGCCTAGCAGTTGGTTACTGAGTGTTCTACTCCTGCAACCTCGACCATCAGTCGACTTCCCTCCTCGACAGTTGACTGCTCAAGCCATCAGTCGACTGCCCAATGCTGGTAATTGACTACCAAGGCTATTTGTCACAGTTGAACCCCAGTCGACTCACGACAGTCAACTGGTCATAATCCCAGTTGACTGCTACAAGTCGACTCAGCTATCAAGTGTCAAAACACTTGACCAATCGATTGGTAACCCCAAGTATGATGTCCTCTTACTTGCTAAACTACTCTTAGCCTAGACCTAAGCCTTCTAGCCACCTCTGTCAGCCTCACGCCTATCGGATTCCTCCAAGTCATCCATGACTTGTTCATCAATACGCTAGCCTTCAGGTGCTTTCATCGGCTATTGTCATGCTAAGCTGGTCTATACCTGCCAAGGCACATTTGAGCTTACGCTGCCAAGACATACACTTGGACTTTACGCCACCAAACCATTGGACTTATGCTGCCAAGACTATTTCTTGGACTTTATACTGCCAATATCAACCCTTGGACTTCCCTTGCCAGCCCATGTTGGACTTTCCATTTGCCAAGACTCAAGCTTGGACTTTCCCTTACTAAGACCCATGCTTGGACTTTCCATGTCAACCCATGTTGGACTTTTCAATTGTCAAGACTCAAGCTTGGACTTTCCCTTGCCAAGACCCATGCTTGGACTTTCCATGCCAAGTACCCAAGACTTGGACTTTCCATGCCAAGTACACAAGACTTGGACTTTCCATTGCCAAGTTTCCCACTTGGATTTCTCCATTATGGTCAACCCCAAGTCAACCATCTAGTCAACCCATTGTCAAACAACGGTCAACTCCTTTGTCAAACATCAATGTCAAATATCAAAACACTAACATCAAACCACTACTCAAGTCAAACTCGAGTTTGGTCAATCGTGACCTGGGCCGATTGCACAAACATGAAGAAGTCATGGTGCTCGAGCAATTGAGAAATTTTAAGCGTGAAAAATGGTCCTCAAGAAAGGTACTCAAGCGTGCAAAGAAGTCCTGGTGCTTGAGCGATTGAAAATTCCCGAGTGCGGGCGGCGGTCCTCAGGAAAGTTACTCGGGACGTTAAGAAGTCACGATGCTCAAGCAATTGATAAATCTTGAGTGCTTGCAACGATCCTCAAATAATGAAGAACTCAATGTTCGGGCACGTGAGCATGGGTACTCGGGACAAGTAGTGCTCGAGTGATGAGGAACTTGTGCTTGGGTGCACGAGAATGGGTGCTTTAGACGAGTGGCGCTCGAGCGATGAGGAACTCAGTGTTCGAGAAGCAGGTGCTTGCAATGCTAGGCTCGTATGCTTGGGAATCAATGCATGGGCAACTACGATGCTGGGGAAATTGAGAAATCGAGTTCGCAATCCTATAGTCGACTGCTATGGTGAGTCGACTGGCTAAAGTGAAGAGTCGGGGACTCGAGTGCTCAGACAGCTGTGGAGCTCAGGATGAGAAATCCAGTGCTTGGGAAAGTTACGATAGATCTGTCAACTACTGTGGTGAAGCAGTCAACTGGCTAAAGTGAAGAGCGAATAGAAAGGTTCGGAATCAACTAGCTAGTTCGATTGAAGGCTTAACAGTCGACTGATGGCTAATGCAGTTGATTGATTGACTAAAATTCGACGTGGATTTAGCCATTGTGAGTAAATGAACGAGTGACTAGTTGACTGTGTAAGGTTACAACCAACGCGTAGATGTACTTTTGTCATTTCACAAACGAAAGAAGCGGAAGAAAAATGTAATAATTTCCTAAATTTTTACAACACTCACCCACGCATGCAGGATTACAACACGTGCGTACATATCCACCAAATAAAATTTTACATACAACAAGAATAAAATAAATTTTACTCTAGGTATACCTTTCGGATGATGGCGAGCCGGAAGGGCATCAACCGTACGACGCTCACGAAGCTTCATCTCTACTCGTATCCACGCCGAATCTTCGGAGGGACAACTTCTCAAAGCCATGAGTTTGACCTTCTCTTCGCTACTAGATGAAGCAAGAAGGTCGAGTGATCAGAGAGCAATCGCCGACTCATTTTACGACACTAACGAGTCCTCGAACAACCTTCGTAAGGATGTTGATTCATGTCGGAATTAGCCGCTATTTTTGAAGCTACAATAAGTGACAATAACAACCCTAAAACCTAGAGTGGTCGGCCTCTCAAGAGGTGGAAACAACCCTTGTTTCCTTGATGGCCAGCGGAACACCAAAACCTAATTCTCGTAGGTTCGACCAAGGGGACAAAGAAAGAAACCATTGTTCCAAACCTTGGCTGAAGTTCACCACTTCCTTGGGAAGGAGTTGGCCGGACCTAAACAAGAGGGAGCCTTGCTAGGGCCAACGACAAAGAAGAAAGAAGAGGGTAAAGAGTTCGGCTAGGTTGAGGAAGAGGGCCTTAAGGACTTCTATTCATTAGGTTTAACCTTTATAACTCTTTATATAGGCACTAATCCTAATGGGTTATAGGTTAGTAGATCAAATCCCTAAGCCCATAACCATTAAGGCTTAATCTCATCCATTAAACCCTAATTGGGCCATAAACTAAAAGAGGGCCCTTTTAATAAAAATCAAATGGGTTTGGTTTATAATTAAACCTTTTAAGGCCCAACCCGTCTTCTTAAGATGTGCTCCTTTAACGTTTCCGACTTGACAAATATTTCTATATTTGTCATGTGTTTGGTCCAACCAAACTTGATCTCTCTCAATCTTGAGAATCTAATTCTTAAACTCGTTTTAAATCTTTTCGAAGGATTCGTAGTGCGTGTGACATAATAGGTTCTCAGTTTATGTTGGTCATCCATAATTAACCATTAATTATGGAACGATCATAAGTGACACCTAGTAGTACATCATGATCCCTAATTAATCAAAAAATCAACGGATGATCTCGGAACCATTTCCGAATCCTTCAGCAGCTAGAGTGAATCGTGCCTCACCCCTTTCACTCATCTTATACCCACTTGGTTCAGGACATGGTTTATGTGTCAGTTCCCACCAGGCTGAGTGCATCACACCTAGCCCAAGTCTTAATTCCTCGTCCATTGGATTCTAATTACTTCGAAATACATCCAAGAGTACCATACTCTTGACATTCAATGCTTTGGCAAAAAACTTTGAGTAACAATCCTGACGAGTGGCCATAGGGTATACATCTCCTCACAATGAGTGGTGAATCCTTTGTTGGCTATTCAATCACCTTCGTGTTGGACCATTGAGGATTGGCTAGAGGGGGGGGTGAATAGCAATTCTTCATTTTCTACAAGAATTCATTAGCGGAAGCAATAGAAAATTACAATTGAAATAGAAAACAAAAAGAACACAATGCTAACAAAACTCTTTAACGTGGTTCGGAGATGATGCTCCTACTCCACGACAATCTGTATGGTGGATCACCCCTTGCAATCTTCCACTAAAACCTCCTTTTGATGCAACACACCAAGGTGGAGAAGCCTTCTTACAATCACTCCTCTTCTTCTTATAAGGTAATGGATTTGAGTTTAGGAAGAAGAGGTTACAACACTTGAAAGCTAAGGGAAGAACTTGAACAACTTAGTATGATCATTTAGAATAAAAGCATTAGCCTCCTCCAAGCTTCCCTAGCTTCTATTTATAGAGAAAGTTTTTTTTCCCGTTGAGCCACAGTAGTCAACTGCTGCTACTGTTGACCAAATCCAATGGCTGCTGACAAAGCCTGATTGCAATCGTCACGGCTTAACATTTACTTGACCAGTTGACTTCCATAATCAGCAATCGACTGGTGTCTCCTTAGCCAACTGATCAGTCAAATACTAGCCTTTCTGTGCTCGCGGCAATCGACTGCCCATAATAACAGGTGACTGCCAGACCTTGACTCAGCTTCTAACCTTGAGTTCTAGTCTATTAGAGATGAGCACCTTTGTTGAAATATATTGACCAGTCGATTGAAGTTACACACCAGTCGACTACCAGCTTTCGTTCGGTAGTTTGGTTCATAGTTGACTACCACTAGTAGACTGGGGCATAACCCTAGTCGACTGCCAATGTCTTCCGGATCCTTGAGTGCTGAACATTCGAGACCAGTTCGACTGGAACAATATGCCAGTCGACTGGCACACCTCAAGTATGACTATTTCATACTTGAAACCATACCCTAGCCTAGACTTAACCTTCTAGCTTCTCCATCATCCTTGAGCCTCTATGATTCCTTTGAGTCTATGACTCCTTCATCCTTGTGCTTGCCTTCAAAAGCTTCCTTCAGTTTTGTCATGCTTTGGGTTTCTTCTTTGATAAGGTCCACTTGGACTTTATGCTGCCAAGACTATATACTTGGACTTATGCTACCATGACCTCGCCTTTGGACTTCCTTTGCCAGGGTCTTCTTGGACTTTACGCTGCCAAGACTACATGCTTGGGCTTATGTTGCCAAGACCTTCCCTTGGACTTTCCTTGCCAAGATTCACACTTGGACTTCTTTTTACCAAGTCTTCACACTTGGATTTTCCTGTCACTTAACACATTCACAGTTAGATAACAAATATTGCCTAACTATAAATGATTATCCAAATATAAAAATACATAAGTGCTTGGAGCATTGTTGCACCAACAATCTTCTCCTTTTTGATGTTTGGCAATCATTTAAATTATGTCTTGAAATATTCAATAAGGACATCATAAATGCATCATAAATCCAATATTCCATATGTAAGTCTAACTTAAATTCCCTTTCTCCCCCTTTGACACACATCAAAAAGAGAAAGGTACATAAAAAAGGAGTTCATGAATGATTAAAATGAGTGATGCCTTGAACTAAGGTATAAAATAGTCATAAAGCTCCCCCTTAATCCAAAACATAGTTTATCATATGTTAATGATATGTTGAGCAAAGAAGAAAATCATAAATGAGAATAAATCCTAACTTTGCACCAACAATTTTAGGTTATGGGAATAGATAATATTCATAAAATTCTCCCTCTTAACCCTTGCATCAATTTAGTCCTATTTTTCCATAAAAGTTATCATAAGACACTGTAGTAATCAGAGTATGGAGTTAGAATGTGTAGGATAAAGTTTTTAAAGCATGAATACAAAGTATTGCTAAACAGCCATCACCGATCGAGACTACCAATCATGGGACCTCGAGTTGATCGCCATAAGGAGCAATCGACTGATATCTGATAGTTCTGAAATCAGTGATTTTCAGATGAGTTTAAAAAAATTCATAAGTAATTCTACGAATTGTTAAAATTCACTAAACTTGGCATACACATTACTTATGTCTGGTATAATGGGTGAAAAATAGAAGGATAAAATTTTACCCATTATATTAAAGGATTGCAACAAAATTTAAAATGGTAAACAATTGTTAATTTGTTTTGAATTATTGTATCAATATTATCAACGATGAGTGCAATCAAATGATTGACTCCAACAAGGTTTTCAAAAATACCTATTAAATTGTTATCAACTATTTAATTTTAAAATTACCAATCCATAAGAACATCAACAAGAGTATAGAAATGTAACAAAAAGATTCATTTCATTAAAAAAAAGTTACTGACAAGATTCTAAAGGCAATGCTTTACAGATGTCAAACAAAAACAAAATACACAAACGATGGCTATCTAAGAGTCATCGTCATCAACGTCCATCGCCATCAAGTGTGAACCGTCGACAGCAGGCGGATGTCCAGGTGGTACAGGAGGGTGAAGAAGCGCTAGTATCCCATGTTGCAACCGGTCTAAAGTGCTCAGATGGGAGAGAACCACAGTCTAGAACTCCTGGTGCTCCAGACGAATCTCCTCGAAGCGTGTGTAAAAACTACCATTTTGTTATGTTATTTTGGTCCTTAATATTACTGTTTTTATCCTCTCTAGTGATTAATTATCGATTATTTGCATGTTTTATGAGTTGGATCAATTATTGGACCGTATTGTAAATTCTCCTAAATTCTGGACTTATATGTAAAATTTGTAACGCCCGTAAAATTTCTAGCAATTTTACAAGAATTTTTGCATGATTATAATGGGCTTTATGTAGGCTCCTTCAAAAAAATAAAAGAAATAGAGCCAAAAAGGATGCGTGGCCCAGGGTTTGAACCCTAAACCTCCAAGTAGATAACTAAACCTTAAGATGCATCCAATAACCAGAAGCCCAGCAGGGTTGTGCTATTAAAAGGGTATGGGAAATGATAGATAAGAGGTAAGGGAGGCTACACTGGGCGATACATAAATATGTATGCCTCACATAGTGAATACTTATCATACAGCAATATGTAACTGTCCTCTTCTTCTTCCTCACCGAAACCCTAGCTCCCCCTTCTCCCATTTCCGAAAACCAACTAAGCTAGGAGAAAGCTCTAGTCTTGGCACAACCTAGGGTATATTCTACTACTAAACAAAGCGAAGGATGTAAGTATCCCCTCACCTGCAATACAAGTTATTTCAGTTTTCGATTGCTAAGAAAATACTTTATGAAACTTTCGACCAAGACCTCCTTCATGCTTCCCATGATTGTCCATGCTATATTTTGTATGAATATGATGATAATATGTTTCTAGATAGGCTTTGTTTAAGTGTTTGATCTTAAAGTTCTTGAAACTCTCGGCCAAGACCCCTTTTAGGCTCCTAATGGTCTTCTATGCTATGATCTATATGTAGTTATGTTATGTTTTGATTGTAGATGAAGATAATATGTTGATAGCTAAGCTAGATTTAAGTGTTTGATCTTAAAGTTCTTGAAACTCTCGGCCAAGACCCCTTTTAGGCTCCTAATGGTCTTCTATGCTATGATCTATATGCAGTCATGTCATGTTTTGATTGTAGATGAAGATAATATGTTGATAGCTAAGCTAGATTTAAGTGTTGGATCTTTAAGCCTCTTGAAACTCTCGGCCAAGACCCATTTAGGCTCCTAATGGTCTTTCATGCTATGATCTATATGTAGTCATGCTATGTTTTAAATGTAGATGAAGATAACATGTTGATAGCTAAGCTAGATTTAAGTGATTGATCTTAAGGTTCCTTGAAGCTCTTGGCCAAGACCTATTTAGGCCCCTAAGGGCCTTCCATGCCATGATCTATATGTAATGGAGATTAACATGTGGTTAGTTAGATCTTGTACAAGTTGTTTAGGGTTGAGAATTTTGTTAGAACCCCATGGAGTTTAGACCACACCATGTTATGCTTGTTCATGATGTTTATGTCATACTCTATATGTGTATGATGTTGGTATGATGTTAAGTAGACCTTGCACAAGTTGTTTTAGCATGTAAACTCCAAAGAACCCTCCCTTAGGGTTTCGGCCATCCCATGTACATGCCCTCTACTAATCCTCCATGCCATGCTACATGTAGATAAAATGCAAATATGATGTTAGCTAGACCTTATGATAGCATGATTGGTTTATGTCACTATCTTATGTCCATGTTAATTGTATGAGTGTATGATTATGTTATGCTCATTGCATCATGATGAAGAAGTATGTATGATGAATGCCTAAGAGATGGTTCCCTATGAATGGGGACTAAGAGCACTCTTTATGTTATGAAAAGGAACATTATATTCTATGAAGAAGGAAAATGATATGCTATGAAGAAGGAACATGATATGCCATGATAAGGAACATGATATGTATAGGAAAAGAAATGTTATATGCCATGATAAGGAACATGTTATGTTTATGAAAAGAAATATGATATGTTATGATAAGGAACATGATATGCTATGAAAAGAAATATGATATGTTATGATAAGGAACATGATATGCTATTTTACTTTTTGCATGACTTGTACTGGACCCTAATAAGGTCCAAGGGATGGGCTCCTACATGCCCTCGACGGCCGCAGATGGACCCGACGGATGATGTAGAGGTCAATTTGGTTGGGCCTGGGTTGGCCCGCCCGCCAAACACCTGGCGGGTTGGGTTGGAAATTTATCCAATCAACCCGCGGCGGGCTTAAATATTCAATCCGCGTCGGGATGTAACCCGCAACGGGCTAACCCGCAGCGGGCTGGGTTGACCCGCGGGCCGAGGGTTGCGTGAACTGTGATTCTGGGAAGTCGATCGACGATCGCGACTCGCTACTCGCGACGCAAAAGTCGGCAAAATCCCGAAATCGAAAATCCCCTATTCCTCAATCCTCCTCTCGCCGACTCATGATTCGCGAAACCCTACACCCGCGACTCGCGATTCGCGAAATCCCTTATTCCTCCTCTCGTCGTCGCTTCCGTGCGCTTGCCAATCGAAAGGAAAAAGTAGACAATTTGCATCAATTCTCCTCTCGCCTGCTCACTCCGATTCGAGATCCTTGTTCGTCTTCTCGACATGGCAGCGCCAAATTCGGTTCCCCTTCTCACCCCTTACAAAATGAGCAAGTTTGACCTCTCTCACAGGTCAGAGCTTCTTCTTTTTCTTTTCTTTTTGGCCGCTTCCCTAACATCGAATCGAATCGCATGCGATGAGTGGTTCGATATAGTTAGTTCTTTGTGGCAAACAAGA